>JBAIAC010000026.1:7437500-9837500 GCA_037349315.1 Chelydra serpentina | reverse complement strand
CTACTCTCTGAGTACAGTTATCCAGCCAGTTGCGCACCCACCTTATAGTAGCCCCATCTAAGTTGTATTTCCCTAGTTTATTGAATATCATGCGAGACCGTATCAAATGCCTTACTAAAGTCTAGGTATACCATATCCACCACTTCTCCCTTATCCACAAGACTCATTATCCTATCAAAGAAAGCTATCAGATTGGTTTGACATGATTTGTTCTTTACAAATCCATGCTGGTTATTCCCTATCACCTTACCACCTTCCAAGTGTTTGCAGATGATTTCCTTAATTACTTGCTCCATTATTTTCCCTGGCACAGAAGTTAAACTAACTGGTCTGTAGTTTCCTGGGTTGTTTTTATTTCCCTTTTTATAGATGGGTGCTATATTTGCCCTTTTCCAGTCTTCTGGAATCTCTCCTGTCTCCCATGATTTACCAAAGATAATAGCTAGAGGCTCAGATACCTCCTCTATTAGCTCCTTGAGTATTCTAGGATGCATTTCATCAGGTCCTGGTGACTTGCAGGCATCTAACTTATCTAAGTGATTTTTAACTTGTTCTTTTTTTATTTTATCTTCTAAACCTTCCCCCTTCCCATTTGCATTCACTATGTTAGGCATTCCCTCAGACTTCTCGGTGAAGACCGAAACAAATAAGTCATTAAGCATCTCTGCCATTTCCAAGTTTCCTGTTACTGTTTCTCCCTCCTCACTGAGTAGTGGGCCTACCCTGTCCTTGGTCTTCCTCTTGCTTCTAATGTATTGATAAAAAGTTTTCTTGTTTCCCTTTATTCCTGCAGCTAGTTTGAGCTCATTTTGTGCCTTTGCCTTTCTAATCTTGCCCCTGCATTCCCGTGTTGTTTGCCTATATTCATCCTTTGTAATTTGTCCTAGTTTCCATTTTTTATACGACTCCTTTTTATTTTTTAGATCTTGCAAGGTCTCGTGGTTAAGCCAAGGTGGTCTTTTGCCACATTTTCTATCTTTCCTACACAGCGGAATAGTTTGCTTTTGGGCCCTTAATAGTGTCCCTTTGAAATACTGCCAGCTCTCCTCAGTTGTTTTTCCCCTTAGTCTTGATTCCCATGGGACCTTACCTATCAGCTCTCTGAGCTTACCAAAATCTGCTTTCCTGAAATCCATTGTCTCTATTTTGCTGTACTCCCTTCTACCCTTCCTTAGAATTGTGAACTCTATGATTTCATGATCACTTTTGCCCACGCTGCCTTCTACTTTCAAGTTCTCAACGAGTTCCTCCCTATTTGTTAAAATCAATCTAGAACAGCTTCCCCCCTAGTAGCTTTCTCAACCTTCTGAAATAAAAAGTTGTCTGCAATGCAGTCCAAGAACTTATTGGATAGTCTGTGCCCCGCCGTGTTATTTTCCCAACATATATCTGGATAGTTGAAGTCCCCCATCACCACCAAATCTTGGGCTTTGGACGTGGACCATTGGTCTGACCTAGTGTTCTTATGTTCTTAAGCATTACATGTTTCTGTACAATCTAGAAGGGGGTTGCAGTGCAATGAATTTTGAGAACTGCTGGATTAGAATGTTAAAAACATTAGTGGAGGAAGATTTTTAGCTGGGTCCTGGGGAGGCAGATTCTTCTTAAAAGTGTGTGTGGGGTGGGGGGACCACGAGGCGCCACCCAGTCTGTGGCCCCACCCCTGCCCTACTCTTTGCCCTGAGGCTCCACCCCCTGGCCACACCAGAAGCCAGAGCCCAGCTGGGAAGCCTGGATCCCTCCACCTGCCTGCGGTGTGGGGGCCCCAGAGCAGCCACCAGCCTGTGTCCCCGCCTCCTGGGCCCACCCATCCAGGGCAGATGGAGGGTCCACAGCTCCCCACAGCTGCCCGCATAGCTCTTACCCTGAGCCAGCTCTGGTTTCCAGCCTGGCCAGCTGTGGGGAGCTGTGGACCCCCCCATCTGCCTTGGGCAGGGGGCCTGGAGGGTGAGGACACAGGCTGGGGGCTGCTCTTGCTCCCCCACAAGTGGAGGGTCCAGGGCTCCACAGCTGCCTGGGCTCTCCAGGTCACTCTTACCCCGGGTGGGCTCCAGCTTCCGGCCTAGCCAGGCGGTGGGGCCTCAAGGGGAAGAGGAGGGGCGGGGGCCATGCCCATCCACTTTCTAGCACCCCTGGCTGGATCACATGTTTACTACTGTGGGAATTCTGTGCCAAAGTATTACAAATTCTGAGCACAGATTCTGCAAAATTCTGCATATTTTATTTGTCAAAATAACACAATATAATCACACTAGTTTCAATTATTTTGGTAATTTATTTCAAAATACCTGTCAGCAAGTACGTCTGTAATAGACAATAAAAAAGATTCAGGAAATGTTTTTAGACAAATAGACTCCTTACTAGGCATATTAATACAGAACTCTGAATAATAATTCATTTAAACTACAATACAGAACCGTATTTTCCGTACCACTCAGAAGCAGTGCAAAGGCTTACAGGAGTCAGGGGTAGTAATGGAGGAGCTGAGGGAGAGGGAAGTAATTGCTGGGAAAGCGCCTGGGTGTGAATTTGGAAAGTTGTTGGGTGTAGGCTGGAGAAGTTTGGAACAGGTGTTTTGGGGTTGTTGTTTTTTTTTTGGGGGGGGGGGGGGGAGATTGTTAGGGAGCCTCCCCGATGAGGACCCTGGCTGACCCCTAGCCTCGCCCATTCAGTCAGGCACATCTGCCCGTCCCCATGTGTCCCTGAACTCCCTCCCCCTATCCCCATGTGTCCCACAACCCCCACTCAAACACCCCCATGTGTCCCTGTGCACCCATTCAACCAATCCCCTTTCCCCTCCATGTGTCCCTGCACCACCACTCAGCGAGCCCTCTCCCCCCCCCCCATCCCCAGAGGGCCCTGCACCTCCCTGCCCCCATGTGGCCCTGCGCCTCCATTCCCATTCAGCCCTGCCCCAGTCTGTCCTCCCCCAATAGTTCTTATGAACCCTACTCTGTGACACCCCCCCCGCCAACTCCATGTGCCCCACGCTGTCTATGCCCCCTATATCTTCTGTCTCTTGACCTGGCCCCACTGGCAGGATGCTGCTAGGAAGGCAGCCTCTTCTCTTTCCTATTGGCAGCTGGGACTGGCCGGGGGCAAGCTGCTCTGTTCTAGCACCACAGTGGCCCCTGGTGAGTAAAAGGTGTAACTGCAGCAACTTTCCAGCAGAAGTTATTTTTTGCGGGGGAAAAAAATTCTGCTCAGCACAGAAATTCTGCACATGCACAGTAGCACAAAATTCCCCCAGGAGTAACATCTTGCAAGACTGGTTTACAAGTTTGCCACATCTTTACACCATTTTAGAAACCTGTCAAAACTAGCTAACGGCAGCAGTCTTACCAAAATCCAACAGAATAATATAAATTTTGAGTTTTTAAACCAAGTCCCTCTAAAGTGACAAGTAAAAAAAAAGTTAGGAAAATGTCCCATAAGTGAGTACTTTGCTGAACCCTTTTATATTCCACTTTTCTCATTTGATTTGCCTCAAATTTACCAGAAAAAAAATTCTGACATAAGATCATACAAGTAAAACTTCTGGTAGATTGGTTCAATTACGGTGGAATTGGGGATTGGGGTGTGTAAAGCATCCTTAAAAAGACTCATTTTTGGAGGAATGCTAGTCTTCTATTCTAAAATAATGCAGGGGCAAAAAGGTTTGAGGCAATACTAAGGTCCACTAAAAGCAGATTTTTTTAAAAACTATCTTTGATATGAAATTAATTTCAGGTTATTTTTTAAACGTTGTGCTACCAAACTGGATTTTTTTAAAATGTCAGTTAATAAAAATACAATTGTCCCTTCTATCAAGGTTCTGATAACAGCATTCATCGCCGTTGAATATACATGCAGCCAAACAGAACAACCCACATGGCTAAAGGAAAGACTAATTTTAACTTCAATAAGCATAAGAAAGACATAATGGTAGTTTCATAACTAAAATGGCTGGGAATCTACACACAGACTTATTACTAGTTGTAACACATCAGAAAAGTATAATGCCTAGTAACTACATTAGAGGAAGAACTGTATCTACAGTCGTTCACTGTAATTTGAGTCCGTTCAGTACCACAGCAACAGGGTTACGTCTATGAGCTTCACCTCAATTCTGAGAAAAGATCTTTGTCGCATCTCTCCTTACTAACAATCAGAAGTTGCAAGAGATTTCAGATGTTCTGAAGGGAAGCCAACTGAGGCTATGTTTCTTCTGCACACCTTACAATGTGCCACTATAGCCACACTGTTGTAAGAAACGCAGTGTTGCTGCTCGCCCGGCCACAAAATAAAACCACCCCCCAGCAAGGGGCAGTAGCTTCGTCGGCAGGAGAGCATCCACACCAGAATTTTTTGTCATTAAAACTTTTGTTGTTCAGGGGTGAGTGTTTTTTTTCCACACCCCTGAGCGACAAACGTTTTAACAAAAGTGCAGTATAAATAAGGTCTAAGTGCTGTAACACCCTGAGTACAGCAGAGGGTTCCCTAAATTGACCAGGTCTGTGTTCCTCATCTTAAGGAGATCTAAAGTTCTTCAATTTCAGTTTAAAAAATAAATCAGACTTAAGGGCACTTAAGAGTCTGGTAAGCTCCTTACAGCAGGGGATGGGTCTGACTCATTTGTGTAAATGTAAATACTTACAGCTTATAACATGAGCTTCTTGCCTACTTACAGGTCCTCAAGTTTTCATGCCTACTTACAGGTCCTCAAGACTAACAACAGGCCTCTCATACCATACTTTAAACCTGCTATAGATACACATGGCTGAGAGCCCAAGCAGACACTGACAAGGTCTCAGCAATAATTAATAAATAAATAAATAAAATAAATACAGGCTCCAACATGTAGGTCTCAGAGGAGTTATCTTGAGGTGCCTGTAAAATGGTTAAGCTCTGAATGGTTTCAGAGTGGTAGCTGTGTTAGTCTGTATCCTTGGGGCACCTTAGAGACTAACAAATTTCATAAGCTTTCGTATACATTGGCCAAAACGGACAGTCTCTATGCAAAAGAATAAATGGACACAAAATCAGACATCAAGAATTATAACAATCAAAAACCAGTAGGAGAACACTTCAATCTCCCTGGACATAACAGACTTAAAAGTGGCAATTCTTCAAAAAAAAACAAACTTCAAAAACAGACTCCAATGAGAAACTGCAGAACTGGAATTGATTTGCAAACCGGACACCATCAAATTAGCAATGAATGAAGACTGGGAGTGGATGGGGTCACTACAAAAACTAATTTCCCTCTGCTGATACTCACACCTTGTCAACTGTTTGAAATGGGCCACTTACATTGGCCTCATTAGCGCCACAAAATTTTTTCCCTCCCTTCTTGTCAACTGTTGAGAATAGCCCACTTCCACCTTAATTGAACTGGCTTGGTAGCACTGACCCCCCACTTGGAAAGGCAACTCCCATCTTTTCCATGTGCTGTATATTTATACCAGCTACTGTATTTTCCACTCCATGCATCTGATCATAGGCACCGACTCCATGGGTGCTCCGGGGCTGGAGCACCTACAGGGAAAAATTGGTGGGTGCTCTGCACTCACCGGCAGCTCTCCGCCCCAGCTCACCTCCGCCTCCTCCCCTGAGCGCGCCTTCCCCACTACTCCACCTAACTCCCAGCTGTTTCGCGGCGGCAAGCGCTGGGAGGGGGGAGGAGAGGGAACACCGGCGGTCGGGGAAGAGGTGGGGCTGGGGCGGGAATTTGGGGAGAGTCCAATGGGGCAGGGAGGGAGCGGAGTTGGGGCGGGGCTGGAGGGTGTCAAGCACCCACAGGTGCTGGGAAATATTGGCGCCTGTGCATCTGATGAAGCGGGTTTTAGCCCACGAAAGCTTATGCCCAAATAAAGGTGTTAGTCCCCACGGTGCCATAAGGACTCCTCCTTGTTTACGCGCTGAATGAACCAGTTGTCCAGCCACGGAGCTTCAAAACCTGCACCCAAGCAAGGCGGCAGCGCCCCAGCCAGGCTCGGACGGGGGAAAGGTGGGTGCCTGAGGCGGGGTGACGGGCTTGTCACGGAAGCTCCGGACTGGGAGCCGGATTTTCCTCTCCGTCCTCAGCGCCTCGCCCCGCGGTGGGAGGTGGGCTCCTCGCGGCTGCGGGCGACGCGCTGCCCGATACCGGCACTGGGGGGGGCGGGGGATCCCCGCACGCCTCGTTACACCGGGGGAGGGGCGCTGGGGGGAGACGGCCCCGGAACCTGAACCCACGGAACCGGCCCAGCCAGACTCCCGCAGCCCCAAGGGAGCCCGGGCTCCCCGCCCCAGCGCTGCATGGGCTGGGTCCCTCCGCCCGTCTCCCCGGCCCCTTCCCTGAGGAGAGTTTTACCCGCGCCGCGCCGCGCCCCGCCCCCGTTACCTCTCCTGCTCCCCGCCGCCACCGCCCGGCTCCCCGCAGCTCGGGGGATGCTCGTAGCCCGCCCGGCCTCTGCGGAGCGGCACGTGAGGCCCGGCCCGGCCCGCTCCGCCCCGGATGGGGGAGGGGGGCGCTCAGGCACCGCCTCCCGCCCTCTGCGCCGGAGCCGGGCCCCTCACCTCAGCCATGGCGGGCGAGGCTGAGCCCTCTCCCCCCCGCCCTCCTTGGCTGTGGCCTACGCCCCCCCCCCAGCTCCAGCTCTGGCCTTTACCCAAGGGCAGCCTGCCCCTTTGTGGGGCGCGCCGCGCCGCTCGCTGGACAGTAGCCTTGCCCCAGCCCCACACTAGTACCATGCCTGAGCCCAGTCCTGCTACCCGTGAACATAAGGAGAGTTTAACTCTTGACTTCCCAGGAAGCAAGATGGGTCCCTCTATTGTTTAATTCTCAGCACCCCCACCCCACTCCCCTTATAGCTCGGCTGTTTTAGGGTGCCTGCCCTTTCAGAAAAAGCATTAGCATCTGCAGTGATTGTTACTGTCCCCCGTCCCCCCCTCCATCTCCTGCTGTAACCACATCCTGCTTTAGGTTGTGTTTGGAGTAAGTGGAAAATGGGGTGAGATTTTGGGTTGGTTTTTTTTAGGAGGTGGCTTTAATAAAAATGTAACCACAGCGGCAAACAAGAAGCTTCTGAGCCATTATGCAGTACTTTAGCTGTATCATTTCTATCCTGCTCAACATTACATCAACATAATTCCCATTCGTTGATCATACCCTGAGGCAGTGGCCTTGGTCCTAGTAGTTTTGGAAAACTATTTACATTCATCCTTTAATTAATGTCACAATTACAGGGATCATAGTCATTACCATACAGTAATAATAAACAATTGATTTGTGTGCCTGTCCTGCTGCTGTTACATATGGAACCAACTTGGCAAGACATACTTACTGCCTCTTAAAACCAGTGTAGAAACATTAGGAGAAACTGTCTGAATTCCACCTAATGTTTAAACCCTCCCCTGATTTCTCATTTTCCAGACATGTTGAGCCCTCTGAAATGATGCAGCACAGACAGTAGTAATTCAGGCTTCCCTCCCTGCCCACATGCCTTACCCTTGTTTCTTAAACATGTTTAATGGCAAATGAACTCACGTCATACTGAAGGGTTATCAGCTGGTAACAACTTTTGGTCACTACTGATTAACTTGCATGCTTTCTGCCAGAACACTATCTCCTGTAAACAGATGTTTTATTGCTGTCCCCTTAGTAACTAACAGAAGATGGTTGTATGTAGGAAGGAGAGCTGGAGGTAGATATACATTCTTGCTGGAGTACCTGGCTAGCTGTGTAATAAATTGCATTCATCAGAGACAATATTCTGGGCTCATGAAATTTCAGATAGAGCATTGCACCATTAGAGCTAAAAGGATAGACAGATTGTTCTGTTCATGCTGGAGATAGAGGATGAAATTTCATTTTATGACATTAGAAGAGATTCCTTGGAGAATATACCGTCAAGAGACTTTCAGAACCCAGAGAAGGAGTTCATAGATAAACCGTAAACACTTGTCATATGGAGGGCTTGGGATAAGAAGCTACAATTATTGCTCAGGAATGTGTGTCAAGAGCCGTCCCATACAGGTACTCAATTTAAAAACACTTATTACAAAGCATAGTGCTTAAGTACATCGGAAGCAGGAAGCCTGCTAAACAACCAGTGGGGCCACAGGACGATCAAGATGCTAAAGGAGCACTCAAGGAAGATAAGGCCATTGCAGAGAAACTACATGAATTCTTTGCATCGGTCTTCATGTCTGATGTGAGGGAGATTCCAAAACCTGAGCCATTCTTTTCAGGTGACAAATCTGAGAAACTGTCCCAGAATGAGGTGTCATTAGAACAAATTGATAAATTAAAGAGTGAGAAGTCACCAAGACCAGATGACATTCACCCAAGAGTTCGGAAGGAACTCAAATATGAAATAGCAGAACTACCAGCTGTGGGATGTAACCTATCACTTCAATCAGCTTCTGTACTAGATAACTAGAGGATAACTAATGTAACACCAATTTTTAAAAAAAGGCTGCAGAGGTGATCGACAATTACAGACTGGTAATCCTAACTTCAGTACCAGGTAAATTGGTTGAAACTATAGTAAAGAACAGAATTATCAGACACAATCAATGAACATGATTTTTGGGGGAAGAGTCAACGTGTTTTTTATAAAAGGAAATCATGCCTCACCAATCTATTAGAATTCTTAAAGGGGGTCAACAAGCATGTGGACAAGGATAATCCAGTGGATATAGTGTACTTAGATTTTCAGAAAGCCTTTGACCAGATCCCTCACCAAAGGCTCTTAGGCAAAGTAAGCTGTCATAGGACAAGAGGGGAAGTCTTCTCATGGATCGGTAACTGGTTAAAAGATAGGAAACAAAGGGTAGAAATAAATGGTTAGTTTTCAGAGTGGAGGTAAATAGTAGTGTCTCCCAAGGGTCTGTACTGGGACCAGGACTATTCAACATATTCATAAATGAGCTGGAAAAAGGGGCAAACAGTGAGGTGGCAAAATTTGCTGATACAAAACTACTCAAGATAGTTAAGTCCAAAGCAGACTGCGAAGAGTTACAAAGGGACAAAATGGCAGATGACATTCAATGTTGATAAATGCAAAGTAATGCACATTGGAAAACATAGTCCCAACTATAAATACAAAATGATGAAGTCTACTTTAGCTGTTACCACTGAAGAAAGATCTTTGAGTCACTGTGGATAGTTCTCTGAAAACATCCGCTCGGTATGCAGCAGCAGTCAAAAACAGCTAACATTGTTGAGAATCATTAGGAAAGGCATAGATAATAAGACAGTAAATATCATAATGCCACTATGTAAATCCATGGTATGCTCACACCTTGAATACTGCATGCAGATCTGGTCACCCAATCTCAAAAAAGATATATTGGAATTGGAAAAGGTACAGAAAAGGGCAACAAAAGTGATTAGGGTATGGAACAGCTTCCATATGAGGAGAGGACTTTTCAGCTTGGAAAAGAGACGACTAATGGGGGATATGATAGAGAGGTCTATAAAATCATGAGTAGTGTGGAAAAAGTAAATAAAGTGTTATTTACTCATTCTCATAACAGAAGAACCAAGGGTCACCAAATGAAATTAATAGGCAGCAGGTTTAAAACAAACAAAAGGAAGTATTCCTTCACACAACACACAGTCAACCTGTGGAACTCTTTGACAGAGGATGTTGTGAAGGCCAAGACTAACAGGGTTCAAAAAAGAACTATGTAAGTTCAAGGAGGATAGGTCCATCAATGGCTATTAGCCAGGATGTAAAACCATGCTCTGAAGTGTCCCTAGCCTCTGTTTGCCAGAAACTGGGAATGGGTATCAGGGGATGGATCACTTGATGACTACCTGTTCTGTTCATTTGCTCTGAAGTACCTGACATTGGCCACTGTCAGAAGATAGGATACCTGGCTAGATGGACCATTGGTTTGATCCAGTATGGCTGTTGTTATGTTTATAGGATTAGACACCAGTTCACTAATTTCACAACAATCATGTGAAGTAGATGTGTTATACCCATCTGTAAGATGGATATGGGCATAGGCACAGTATGTCACTTCTCCAGTGTCACTCATAGGCAGAGCCAGGTATAAGCCTCTAGTCCTTACTCCGGGTACCCTTCTTTGAACACTAGAGAAGGCTACCCTGGCCCTGATCTTACAAACACTGACATATAAGTAAGCTTGCAGACTTGAATAGTTTCACTGAACCCATCATTTTTAACCATTGGAACATTTACCAAGGATCATGATAGATTTAAATTTTATTAGAAAATGTTTAAAAATAGATGATACAAACAGTTTGAAGCGTCAGTTATTGATCATTGGGGGTAGCATGCAGAGTATAGGGGGATGTTAGTATTTTGGGGTTGGGCAGCACACATAGTACATACGGGCTGCAATGTCCCCAATGGGGGGTAAGCGGTGGGCGGGATCAGGATACAGTTGGTAAGCGGTGAGGGTCTATCACTCATATAGGGAGTACAGACAGTCATGGGTATAAGTAAGTGGGCTGGGTAATGAGAATGGGGCGACCCTCACGTGGTGGGATTCGGCTAGGTTGTGGGGTTCGTGGCTCAGGGGATGGGGTTCAGCGGGGGGGAGGGGGGTTAATAGGTCCCTTCCCCCTAGTGGGTGGACGGGGTTTCCCCGGCTCACTCTTGGTATTGGCGGTGGCCGGTTACATGCTCCGTGTAAATGAATTCTACATCACTATGTCATTGTGAATTTTAAAATCAAGACTATGTTTTTCTAAAAGATATGCTTTAGAAATTATTATAGGGAAGTTCTATAGCCTGCATTATACAGGGGGTCAGACTAAATAATCACAATGGTCTCTTCTGACCTTGGAGTCTATGAGTTGTTATTTCCACGACTTGGAATTGCAAATTACATCTGTTCAGGGTGTGTATTCTGTTAAGAATTTATAGTTTCGCAAAGACAAAATAATAGTGCCATAAGCAAGCTAAAATATAACCTGCTAACAAAATAGCAGCAAGGAATATAAAGAATATTGATTGGATATATGAGTATTTTAAAATGCACATCTTCTCTAGGAAAAAAGGTGTTGTCATAATGAAAGTTAGTTCATATATGACAAAACTATAGCAAAAGATAAGGCAATTTGTAGTTTTTGCATGACTTAGCAAGCCAAATTAAAGACTATGGAGAAGCCTAGAATTTTCTTCACACAGCCTTTACCACATATTAGTTAACACAAGGTAAGAGCGCACTTTTGTCTCCTTCCCCCACCTCTCCCAGTGAAGATAATGCCAAACAGGGCTTTGTGAAACTTCATGATGTAGCTGAGTTTTACCTTTTTTATGAGCCTGTAGATCTGCAGCTGCTACTAATCTCCATTTCCCCTTTATCAGAGTCCCTTTAAGAACTTACATTTTCCACTCACATTCTGAGCCCTACGTCCTCTGATTCACTGTTCATCAGGCTGGCAACAGAGTCTGTCAAAAACAGAACTCAAACATCCCCAAACAAATACAGTCTTTCACCAGTTCTAGTTCCACATAGTCTCCTATTGAGTTTCCCCACCTTACTATCAGACCGTTTGCTTCTAGCAGCCTGAGCTGCTACTTCCATCCATCTAACCAAACCCTCTCTACAACCTCTGTCTGCCTTTTGTATTTGAATCACCTGATTCCTCTCAGATGGAGCTCATCTTGTAACCAGGGCTAACTCAGCACCAGGCTCTCCAGCCCAGGGACAATTCACTCTGTTACAGAGCCAAAGATTTCCAACTAAACACATCAACATAGAAATCAATTGAACAAACTGCGGGCGCCAGTGTTCTCTGTCCCCGGCAGGCCGGGGCAGCGTGGAGAGAGAAGCCGCAGCCCCGCGCCTGCCAGGGACAGAGATCACCGGCGCCCGCAGCCCGGCCTGCCGGGGACAGAGAACTCCGGGGCTGCGGGCGCCTGTGTTCTCTGTCCCCGGCAGGCGCGGGGCTGCGGCTTCTCTCTGCACTGCCCCGGCCTGCCGGGGACAGAGAACACCGGCGCCTGCAGCCCCGGAGTTCTCTGTCCCCGGCAAGCCGGGGCAGCATGGAGAGAAGCCGCAGCCCTGCGCCTGCCAGAGACAGAGATCACCGGCACCCGCAGCCCGGCCTGCCGGGGACAGAGAACTCCAGGGCTGCGGGCGCCTGTGTTCTCTGTCCCCGGCAGGCGCGGGGCTGGGCAGCATGGAGAGAAGCCGCAGCCCCGCGCCTGCCGGGGACAGAGATCACCGGCGCCCGCAGCCCGGCTTGCCGGGGACAGAGAACTCCGGGGCTGCGGGCGCCTGTGTTCTCTGTCCCCGGCAGGTGCGGGGCTGCGACTTCTCTCTGCGCTGCCCCGGCCTGCCGGGGACAGAGAACACCGGCGCCCGCAGCCCCGGAGTTCTCTGTCCCCGGCAGGCCGGGGCTGGGCAGCATGGAGAGAAGCCGCAGCCCCGCGCCTGCCAGGGACAGAGATCACCGGCGCCCGCAGCCCGGCTTGCCGGGGACAGAGAACTCCGGAGCTGCGGGCGCCTGTGTTCTCTGTCCCCGGCAGGTGCGGGGCTGCGGCTTCTCTCCGCGCTGCCCCGGCCTGCCGGGGACAGAGATCACCGGCGCGGGCGCCCATAAATGCCCCGGGCACCCATAAATACACCTGGGCCTACAAAGGTCTGCTAGCGGGCATCTGGAGGAAGGAAGGACTGAGACAGGTTGGACCCGGCACTGGCAGAGGAAGCTGTACTGGAGTGGAGCTAACATCTGTGGCAGTCCCTAGAGCAGGGGTCTCAAACATGCAGGCCGTGGAGCTATTTCTTGCGGCCCGCCATAGGCACCGACTCCACCAGCAGCCAAGCTCCTCTCACCCCCAGCCCCCGCGAGCGCACTGCGGCCCCGCTCCTCCGCCTACCTCCCAGCACTTCCCGTCGCCAAACAGCTGTTTGGCGGCGCTTAGGACTTTCCAGGAGGGAGGGTGGAGGAGCGGGGCCACAGTGCACTCAGGGGAGGAGGCAGAGAAGAGGCGGGGCTGGGGCAGGGATTTGGGGAAGGGGTTGGAATAGGAGCAGATAGGGGGTGGAGTTGGGGCGGGGACTTTGGGGAAGGCATTGAAATGGGGGCGGGGAAGGGGTGGGAAGAGGCGGGGAAGGGGCAGGGCCTCATGGAAGGGGTAAAGTGGGGGCAGGGCAGAGGGGGGCTTTAACCGAAGTAATTCTAAAAGTAAATGCATGTTTTGTCATTTGAGTGAGGTGCATTACTGAGTGTTTATATTTTATTCAAACCCCTCTTCGCATTACAGTTTTAAAAAAGTTAATACATTGACTTTTAATAGCATACTATATTACTCTTCATTTTTTACTCTACTTTTGTATCGGTGTGTGAAAAGGTTTCAGTGATGCGGCCCTCGGGCCAATGTACTAGTCCTCATGTGGCCCTTGTGGTGATTTGAGTTTGAGATCCCGGCCCTAGAGCAAGAGGCTAGGGAAACAGCCCTGTGGCTGCTGCTCCAGGTGAGGAGTAGAGCTGAGTGAAGCTGGAAGGCTGCCGGGAGCTGGAATGCCGCCAGAAATCCCCTGGAAGACGTGGCACTGAACCTGGAACCAATAACTGAGTTAAGAGACAGTGTTCTGTTCATTTCTTAACCTCGGTTATGAAAAATAAACTTTCTTCACTGAGACTGGGCTGGGCATGGCAGCGTCTGCTTTGGAGCCGGGGAGGAGCGATGGCCCTGGTGCCATCAACACTAATCAATAATTACCGGTTTGTTGATACACACAACTATCGCGTGTGAGTCCAGTTTCTACTCCTTCAACTCTATCCATGCTGTACAGCTGAGCTGGGGAATGACATCTTCCAAAGGCTGAACACAATTTCCAAATGATACCAAGAGAACCCTTGAGTGGTATGGGTTTGGTAACTGGTGGTTGTAACAACCAACCTACATTTGGAATAAATGTAAGATGCCCTTAAGCCCATTTATGGAACAAAGTAGCTGAAATACTAGGAGCACTGTCCAAAACAAAAGCACATGGAAGATGGGTCAGAAACAGAGCCATGACGGTGGAGAGGTTTCACTGATTATTGTTTTAGGACAAGTTTGTGTGTGTGTATGAGAAAAATAGGAAGAACACCAGAGAAGCAGCAGAAATCCAATGACACAGCCATTGGGAACGTAGCCCTGAGAAAAGCCTAGAGAGACCTTTGGAACGAAGTGCTGTCTGGAAGGGCTTGGAACACTGAGCAAAGAAGCTGTCACCTGCTGTTTTACTCCTGTTGTGTTAATGGAAACAGGAGTATGTACATTCTTTGTAAATAGTATTACATCAAAGAAATATCTGACTCCAATATCAATTTCTTCTCCTAACTCAAACAACATGCTAGTCTGAATTTTGGCTAACTGCTTGGACCAAAAAGGTAACAGAAGGAAAGCAACCGATCTGCCAGTGTAATCTATTCCTTTTAAGTCCTTCTTCAGCATCCTTCTGGGCAATGTCCAAGGCCTCTTTTTTCTTTTATTGCCTACTCTTAGGTTCTTTATTGGAAGTTCTGTGCAGTGTTTATGGTTTCTTTAATCTGCCTTTGGGACTTATTTGTGTAAATCGATCACTTGTAATTTTGATTATTTTAAGGGTGGTTGTCTTTATTATGTAGACACCTAAAATTAACTATATTTAATGAACAATATTAAACCACATCCTTGTCTCGTGTAAATTGGTATAGCTAAGCTGATTTAAACCCACTGAGGATCTAGCCCATCTGCAATGTAAAGAGAGAACACAAGCATAACTTCCTGAAAAACAATATGGCAGTTGAAGCCTCTTTTTCACCAGAACTTATAAAAGAGCAGGGATTTGTACAGATAGTGTTTACTTATCCTTGTCTGACTCAAAGGCCGATGTACTAGGTTGGGGTCAGGAGAATTCTCACAATTGTTTTGAAAAATGTTCTATTTGCCCACAGTTAAAACAAAAGGATTTATTTTGTTACATCTTGGTATTGGTATTCTTTGGGTCTTTGAGGAGTGAATCGTGTATCTGAAGCGGACGTTTCAGAACTTGGCTGGGTCATCTGCAGTCCCACCAACCACTGCTCAGCCAGCAGATATTTCCCCTTCCAGTCTATAAGTGTAGAGATAAATAAAAAACTCTGTTACAAGAAAAATACAAAACTGAAAATAGTGGAATATAAATGACTCTTTCCCCCATCATCACATTTAAATAAGAGAAGAATTGATAAATCATATTGGTTGAGACAATTTAACTAATACAGTTTGGCTAAAATCAAGAAATATTCCCAGTATACAATTAAAATACAATAAATTAGTTTTCCCCACCCAGTTTTCCATTTCTAAACTTAACACTGCTGGGGCTTCCCTGTTGAAGGGTTAACAAGATCACTAACCTGCTGCAAAATGCTTCAGACATAGGGAAAACCGCCTGCTTTCTGCTCCTGGGGCTCAGCTTCTTCAAACCCACACAGTACACATGGCCTTTTGCAAAGCAGCTGCCCTGACTACTGTCCCCATACAACCTGAGTCCAGCAACAGGAAACCTATCAAGCATACCCAAAACAACCACAACCAATTCCTGAAACTTCTGAGCGTGCAGTGCTAATTGTGCATCTGCCTAGCAACAATGAACCAGACCCAACTCATTCCTACCCTTCCTCACCCATATATCTCTTAAAGAAATATTTCCCTACTAGGCAAATGGGTTACATATCTAAACCCCTTCCTTCCTATAAAGGAGTCCATTTTCATTTTACTCTAAGCCCCTTGTAGCATGGGACTGCACTACAGTAGGGATTTTTGTTGTGTTAGTGATTCTGAAGAGAGCTTTAATTTCTAAACATTTAAAAACCCCCATTTCTACAAGGTCCAAATTTAGGCTGTCTTTAAAAATAAACTTTTACAAAACGTAAGGTCAACAGGCTTTTCCCTAAAGTTCTCTGACACTATTTGCAAATCAAAATTTGTAGCATAGTGCTAGTGCATGATAACCTGAACGTGAAATTGTTGGGATTCCTTCTCAGGCACTTTTTACTTGGATTCCTAAGAACTCAGTTTGACCCTAGACTTCATTAGCCAGATATTTTTATTTGGCACACAGCAATGCTACGCTGAGTTGATTAGACTTAAATGCAGGGGGATGGATACAGGGGATATCACAGATCCAAAGTTACACAGATACCCACTCTTTGTATATACATTTACACATCTCATTGCATTTCTATACCTAAAGCTACGATTTTGTCACGGAGGTCGTGGAAATCATGGAATCCGTCACTTCCAAAGACCACCATGACTTCAGCCCCGGTGGCTGGGAGCTGCAAGGTCCTGCTGCCTCCCGCAGCAGCAGGGACCTGTGAGATACCTCTGCCGCCTAAGGCAGTGGACCCCCAAGCTCCTAGCCTCCATGGGCAGCAGGGATATCCCACAGCTCCCAGCTGCCGTGGGCATGGGGATCCCCGCAGCTTCCTCCCCACTGCAACAGGGCAGGGGGACCCCTGCAGCTCCCTTGCTGCTGTGGCGTGGCAGGGCAGGCCCCCCCCACACACAGTTCACTTGCCACCATGGCAGGGCAAGTAGACGCTGGCAGCTCCCCTCCACCGCGGAAGGGCAGGAGGCCCCTGCAGCTCCCCTACGCTGCGGTGGGTAGGGGGACCATGGAGCTCTGAGCTCTAATGGGTGGTGGGGGCCCTGGAGTTCCCAGCCACCCCGCAGCTGCCCAGTCCCTTCCCATTTTATCATGGATATTTTTAGTAAAAGTCAGGGACAGGTCACGGGCTTCTGTGAATTTTTCATTACTGCCCATGACCTGTCCGTGACTTTTACTACAAATATGCATGACAAAATCTTAACCTTAACTATATACACTTCATTACGCATTTTTGGATTGGCTTGGTTACATGGTAGGGACTAATCCCTCTTCACACACTGTTGACTCTTTACCTCATCTTTACATTCCTGACTTATCTTGACCATTATCTTGTTTGTAGTAAGAGTTCCCTCAATGTTCCCCCCTTTTATCTTGAGAGAACATTGCATTCTGTCTCTTAGCTTACTGACCCATTTACTTATCTTAGCACAAATAGTCCGTTTTCAGCCTGCTAACCAATTTACCTCCCTTCTCCTATCTTCCAAGAAACGAGGCATCCCCCATGTTTAATTATTTATGTCAGGTCAGGCCTACATTCCTAAAGAAACTAATTACAAACTGAATATAAACAAAATATAAACAGAAAGTGACTAGTCTATACTCATCCTCAAAGCTAAGTGGTATGCAAAAAGTGAGCAAAGTGCATAAATAGTCTAAAGCTGAGAGTTTGAATTGTAAGTTTTAATAACCTGTGTGTTACTTGTAACATAAGGGAAAGTGTGGATTTTCACAAATATAGGATTCAATCCTTAAGACTTTTTACTTGGTCCTTACTCAGACAAAGCTCCTCTTGACTTCAAAGAGTCTTGCCTGAGCAAGGATTTGACTTGTAGTGTTTAACCCAACAGTACCCCTTTAAAACTCAACTGTGTAACTTTATAGCATTTTGACAGTCTGGAAGATTAAGTAAATTGAATTTTTTAAAACCAGGTGAGGATTTGTTGCAGGCCCATGTCATGTGCCCCTGCAGTAGGTAGCACAGTCATGTGAAATGGATCCAAATTTTTGTCTCCAAGCAGACATTTTTGTTCCAACTTCTGTTCTTTGCTAACATCAAAAGGCAGTCAACCCTAAAGTGATAATTACAGATGACTTTGCTAACTTTCTTAATGTGATTTCCGGAGCTCCCAGCACTCCATTATGTATGGTCTCCCCTTTGCTCCTTTCTCCCACATTTGGCTTTTGATTGCTTGATGCATACAGTTCCCACTGAGCAAACCACAGTGGACTAATTAAAAACTACTTCAAGCTATGCAAGATCCTCACAAATATGAAAAGCCTTTTCAAAGCTATATGGTTGTTTACTGTGAAGTGCCATAAAATTAAATTTTCAAAAACAATCAAAGCTCTGTGCATGTACTCCTAAGTATATTTTAGTCCAAGAAAAAAGCTGTTACTTCTGTTGTAGGTTGCTACTAATCTTTTTTTTTTTTCAGTACCTGATGGCCATTACTGAATGCTACATGGAAGAGCTTTTTGAATACTGGCAATTTGATTCCATCAGATGTGATTTCATGTAATGGCAAAACTGGAGACATTTACCCTTAAATTTACTTGATCCAGAAAAGATAATTGAAGTATGGAGCCAGCATTAGTGAGTTTATATCACAGTTCAGTCAACATGACAAGGGAAACCAAACCTCATGCCTCTGGATGTCATATGATTGCCTGTGGAACTCAGGAAGATGTTTTTGTCTCCATATCATAATATAGCATCACTGGGGAACCTTGACCTTCTCTTGAAACTTAATGATCACCACTGGAAGCAGGAAAATAGTCTAGATGGGCCATCAGAGTGATCCAGTATAACAGCCTTTGTGGTCAGAGTCCTGCAAAGTTCGGGATGCCACTGGCTCACTTTGTAGGATCTGGACCTGTGCTCTTAAAAGCCCAGACTCTCATGGTCCTCCTTTTAGTGTTTGACAGTTACTGGAGTGCTTTTGGAACAGTGGGGAACCTCTCTTCCTCTCTTTGGATCCAAGTCAGACAGTCCTACACTGGTAATGATTTTCTCTGTTTTGTTTACTTTGCCAGGGTGGTTACAACTCTACAGTTGTTGTCGTCGTGATAGTAGGTATGAAGGAAAAGATGGTTGCTACCAATTGAGCAATGAGGCTCCCGATTCTGAACTAGCGCACTCCAACTAAATGCAGAGTGCAATGTTTTCCTTTCTCACCTGGGACCCTGGGTATGTATTTGAGTGACTGGCCCATGCTGCCACATATGCTGTCATTGCTGTTATTTGAGTTAGTTCATTCAAAGCTAGCTCCGGTGTGTCAACGTGCTGCAGTCACACCTCTGAATACAGTGTAGATATACCTACCCTCGGAGTGCAACAGAATTGTATTAGTTCATAATTAACCTGCCTGTGCTCTAGAACGTTAATCTTGGCAATCATAAGCCCTATGGAGAAAAGACAGAGAAAA
Organism: Chelydra serpentina; assembly: GCA_037349315.1. NCBI lineage: Eukaryota > Metazoa > Chordata > Testudines > Chelydridae > Chelydra > Chelydra serpentina. Next base: position 9,818,499 of record JBAIAC010000026.1, on the reverse strand, counting down.
TGTTGAAAATGAGTGCTCCTTAGAACACCGTACGCCTCAGGTTTAAGAGTGAACAGGTTTTTATTCATGTAAATAACTAGCCACCATTTCATTTAATCTCTTCTTTTTGTCCATTAGGCAGGGCCTACCTGAAATCTCAGCAAAGCAAATGGCTGTATGGCTCCCCATATCTCTGCAAATTGTGATCTGACTATTTTTGGGTGTGTGAGCAAAAGGTAGGAAACCATTCACCATTATGCTGAAATAAATTTGTTAGTCTCTAAGGTGCTACAAGTTTTTCTTTCTTATTTTCATTTTGCTGACACAGACTAACACGGCTACTACACTTAAACCATTCACCACTAGACACCATTCCCAACCCCACCTCTCATGTTGGGACAAGAGTTGGAGGTAAATCATCTGAACCTGATCTCTCCCCCACCATTTTTATCATTTTGGGATCTCATAAAGCAAAAGGCTTGGACTGGCAGGAGTCTTTTCTTAATAATAAACATACCAAACTGAACTAGACAGTAAATATACCTGGCTAGTTACACTAACTTTAATATAACACAGGTAACTCATTAACTTTTTGCCTTGCAGGCCTGTCAGCTAGCTTAATTTATGATGGATTCATGGTCACATTCTAGGAGACTTGTTTAAGTTGGCCCCTGTCTGCCCAACCACATGCTAAGCAAAATGAGTGCATTACCAGGCAAGGAGCTACTTCCCCTGAAAAAGAGGGAAAATGAAGTAATAATGAGGCTACCTGAGCATTTATATCACTGTTTGCTAATGTGGAAAAAATAAATAAAGGAACGCAAGGACAAGATAATACAACTTAATTGAAGGAGAATGTAACTAATAGCTCTGTAGTGCTATAAACATTATTAAATAATAGTAATCCAGTGTGCTAAATCTTTACAGACAATCCTGCAGAGAAGGTCTCTGCCTCTAAGAGATTACAGTCTAACGCTCCCAATCTTGCTAATGCTTACACACATGCTCACCTTTACTCACACAGGTTCTCCCAGTGACTACTCACATGCATAAAACTAAGCATTTGTGTAAACATTTGTAGGAATTGAGCCTTAGATACTGCAAGCCATCACTCATGTGAATAGGCTTGTTGACACCATTTGGACCAATCATGGTGAGACAAGGATCTATGATTCAGCCTTAAGTGGCTAACATACAAATGCATAAAGTTTAGTATGTCTCATATTAGTGCTGCAATTTTTGCTTACATTTTATTTAGACTTAGTCATCTGGCTTGACATATCTCTGCCTGCATTACTAGGACTTTATGATTTTTTGGAGGAAGTATGTTTTACATAGGGACATAAACTGAGTGTGCACTTTTTTCCTTTAATGTTCACCAGAAGTGTGTAGGAGATAGGAAGGCAGGGAGGGGGCAACTGTATAGGTGTATTTACAGCTCTCTTTGTTTTGCTCTTCACTGGTTGTAGTAATTTCATAGAAGCTTGTGTAAGCTATCTCAAATCATTTGGCAATCAGTTAACTTGAGGTAAACTCTAGTGTAGACAAACTACATTGGAGACGACTAGTCTGGCTAATGTACCAGCAATATAAACATAGCGGAAAGGACAAGGAACAATCCTTACTTTTTCCAGCAAAACTTAGATTTGTTAAAAATAAGATTATGAATATTATGGAGAATAATTTATTATGATCAAACCAGAGACTTTGTGGAACATTCTCTTCTAATTTAATAAATCTAAGTAGCTCAGTAAAGCTTGAATAAAATTAACTATTTCTTCTTTTTACAAAATCTTATACTTCTATATAATTCCAGTTTTATCCTATATATCAAAATGCAAGAGACATAATTTCCTTACTGATGCTGAGTAGTAAGTTACTATGCAAATAGACTCAGTGATTTCAGTCTTGTGGAGTAACATTTGCAATCTGTGAACCAGGGTGGCAGATTCTGACCGTACCTGTGGTAGAGTTAAATTATGAATAAAATATTTTTTTTAAATCTATTCCACAATTTTAGAATTATGTGAACATAAGTAGACACTGTCACCAGTACAAATTTTGCTTTCCATTGGGAGAACTCTATCTTAACCTCAGACTTGTGCTGTTGGGATATCTGAATCATGACTGGTATTTTCAGCATATGTGAAATAATTTGGTTTTGAAATAAAGTTATCAATGATTGAAAATAATGCACTGTGTACATCCGGCACTGTGTGTTCCATTACTCAAGAAAAACGCACCGTGTGTGTGTGTGTGTGTGTGTGAAGATCTCTAAACATTGGTAGAAACAAGTGAAAGGCCACACTTGGCTGCATTGTTTAAAACAAACATAAGGAAGTACTTCTTCATGCAATGCACAGTCAACCTGTGAAACTTGTAGCCAGGGGATGTTCTGAAGGCCAAAAGCATAACTGAGTTCAAAGAAGAATTAGTTCATGGAGGATAGGTCCATCTATTAGCCAAGATGGTCAGGGATGCAACCCCACGCTCTGGGCATCCCTAAACCTCTGACAGCCAGAAGCTGGGACTGGGAGATGGGATGGATCACTTAATAATTGCCCTGTTCTGTTCATTTCCTCTGGAGCATCTGGGATACTCCGAAGACAGGATACTGGGCTAGATGGACCATTGGTCTGACCCAGTCTGATCACTCTTATGTTCTTATTGGATTGGGTAACTGCTATCCCAGCTGTGAGTAACTTGAATCAACTTCAGAGATTTGTTAGGAATAGGGTTGCCAGGTGTCAGGTTTTCGACTGGAATGCCCAGTTGAAAAGGGACCTTGGCAGCTGCGGGCAGCACTGCTGACTGGGCCGTTAAAAGTCTGGTCGGCAGCTCAGCGGAGCTAAGGCAGGCTCCCTGCCTGCCATGGCTCCACGCAGCTCCCGGAAGCAGCGGCATGTTTCCCCTCCAACTCCTATGCATAGGGGCAACAGGGGTCCCAAGTGCCATCTCCGCAGCTCCGGTTGGCCGGGAACTGCGGCCAATGGGAGCTGCGGGGGCAGCGCCTGCGGACGGGGCAGCATGCAGAGCCGCCTGGCTGCACCTCCACAAAGGAGCTGCAGGGGAGACATGCCACTGCTTCCGGGAGCGGCTTGAGGTAAGCACTGCCCGGAGCTTGCACCCCAACCCCCTGCCCCAGCCCTGATCCTCCTCCTGCCCTCTGAACCCCTCGGTCCCAGCCTGGAGCACCCTCCTGCACCCCAAATCCCTCATCCCTGGCCCCACACCAGAGCCTGTACCCCCAGCCGGAACCCTCACCTCCTCCCCACCCCCTGCACACCAACCCCAGCTGCGGGAAGGGTGGCCAACACATCGCTTGGCTTGCGCCACTTCCCGCAGCCAGTAGCGTAGCCAGGCGGGGAGCAGGGGATGCGGCCGCTCCCCCACTGAGCAGAAGCGGCGCCTTTTTTGTGCTCCGACGCCTTTTGCTCCTACGGTGCAGCCAGAGTGGAGCTTTTTTTGTTGTTGCTCCTGGCACCTTTTTTTGCTCCTGACGCTTTTTGCTCCCGGCGCCTTTTTTTTAGCTCCGCTCCCCCTGTGCTCTAAACCTGGCTACGCCACTGCCCGCAGCCTCCATTGGCCTGGGATGGCGAACCGTGGACAGTGGGAGCTGCGATCGGCCGAACCTGCAGACACTGCAGGTAAACAAACCGGCCTGGACCGCCAGCAGCTTTCCCTGGTGGGCCATGGGCCAAAGGTTGCTGATCCCTTATCTATATAAACACCAGGGCAAACTCCCCCATCATCTCCAATATCCAGTATACCAGCTGCTAGATGGTAGCCAGGGCCCCCTTGAGGCCAGAAGGTAGGACCAAGAACTCAAAAAGAGCCCTATGTGGGTGGTGAATTCCTATTTGAGTTTAGCAATTGAGTCCAAAAGCATCTGCCAATAATCATCAATTAGATCAATTGTGGTCAGGAATTGGGCCCCTATCAATTTGTCTAGTGTTTCATCTGTTCTAGGCATGGTGTGTGCATCAGACATAATGATAGTATTCAGCTTTCTGTAATCCACACACAATCTAATTGACCCATCCTTCTTCGGTACCAGAACAGTAGGGTGGGGCACATGGACTACTTGACTATTGAATCACCCCCAATTCCAGCATGCTAGTGATTTTTTTCTCTCCATGCTCTGGACTGCTTTCCCAGTAACACTGAAGGGTGCATTTTTGATTGGAGCCTTGGCTCCCATCTCCATCCAGTGGACAACAAGTGAAATGCATCCAGGCTTACTGGAAAATACCTGTTGATAAGCCTGCAACACCCCTTTGATCTCGGCTTGCTGTGTTCCGGTTAAGTGATCAGAGAAGGCTATGGAGTTCAGCCAGCGGCTGGTCCTTGTTTCTGCTGCCAGATCTATGGGGGGATCCTCTCCCTCCTCCTCCTAGTGCTGCAAAGGGCCAGGGCCGGATTCTCTCTGTCTGTTATGAGGTGTTTACAGCACACTTGCCCTGAAAGTGCTAGTGCGAATTGAGAAGGGGACTGATTAACCCAACAGGCCAGAGCTGAGGGGAATCAGGTGGCTAAGTAATCCCCTGACTTGAGTGAGGGAGCCCAGCTGAGGAGGAATAGCTGGTCTGGATGTACAAAGACGGGAAATTGGCAGTAGAGGGGACTGCATAGAAGTAGTCTGCAGTTTCTCCCTGGAGGAAGGGAAATGTGTTTGGGGCTATAGAGATAGGTAGCCTACATTTGCTCCCTGGGAGGAAGGAGTTTGGGCTGGTAAACCTAGAGAGGGGGGAAAGCCAGGAAGGTAGGAAAGGCTCAGAGGAAAAGCAGCAAGGTATGGGATAGGGAACCCAGAGTAGGGGGCGGGCCCAGGGTCCCCTACCAGCCACAGGGAAAGTGACATGGAGCAGAGAGTAGACTGCCTGGGACAGTTTGCCTTGGAAGACTTTGATACCCTGGAATGGGAGGAGCACAGTGAGCTGGCAGGAAGACCAAGTTGTGAAGAGGAAGCTGCAGTTCCTGGAGAAAAGGGGGCCTCAGAGAGAGAGAGGGGACCAAGGATGGAGAGACTGCCTGCCAGAGGAGGGTGCAGTTCCTGGAAGGAGCTAATCCCCAGAGCATCCAGGAGGATGTGCCCCTAGTAGTGAAAGGATCTTGTGACACTGTCATAAAAGGTTTTTGTCATGTTCACATGATATTGGGTGCCAATGTGAGCAATTAGATGGCTCCATCACCACAGTTCACATCATTGAGTTGTTTGATTATTTTAAATGGCTCTTCCCAGGAAGCCTGGAGTATATTCCTCCACACTGACTAGCTAACTTCTCAGCTGTTTATAACTCATTTTCCTGTCTCTCTTCTTGCTGTTCCCTCCCTGAAAAGACTGAGACTGTTCTCTGTACTTTTCCCTTCTACGGTACTTGCTTTCACTACTGTTGGCACTTCAGCAATTCACGCTGTCATAGATCCCACAGATGCTGCCATCATATGCCAATTTCAAAGTAACTGCACCTGTGGTCCCTCAAGGGCACGCATTTAAAGATTTGTCTTTAACAGTCACCTCTTTTGGGTGGGGCCCCATATCTCATTCCCTCTGTACTTGAGATTTTAAGGTTGGGCAGCTCCCTGCCTTACACTGATATCCCCAACAAGCCAGACTGCCTAAAAACACCAGCCCCTGCGCTTTGCTTTCTCTCCAAGGGCTATGAACAGTGTATTGCCAGCAGTTATAAGGTACCATATGGCTCTTTCCACCTTTAAGAATAAATGTGCTTGTTCAGAAAACAGAGACAACAAACAACAACAAAACCTACATGCATACTAAAAAGCTTACCAGATTTCTGCCGCCCCAAGCATGGCAGTCAGGCAGCTGTCTGCGGCGTTTCCGCAGGAGGTCGCCAGTCCCACGGATTCGTCGGCATTCCTGCGGGCGCCCCGCCGGTCCCGCGGTGTCGGCGGACCCGCCGCCAAATTGCTGCCGAAGCTGTGGGAATGGCGGACCTCCCGCAGAAATGCTGTTGAAGGCTGCCTGGTAAATTTCAGTTGTTCAAAACCCACAACATGGGTTTTCTACATGGACCTGTCTTAGAGCCAGAACCAGAACTAAGGCTGGGTATATATATCATCTGTTCCTGATGCAGCTCAGACCTTTAACCCCAGCCTTCTGTAACAAATAATTAGCAGACAATGACCCTCTCCTCCGGGGGTAGCTTCCAAAGGCTATGGTACTGCATAACCAGAGTTGGGGAATTTGCATTAACCTCTCACTAGAAATTCCCCTACCTAACACTTATTGTCCCAGAAGTCCATACATGACCAGCACATTTTGAATATGGTCTTTTGAACTTCCAGGTCTCACATCTACCACTTCTTCCCCATAGAGAGGTTACATACAATCTTGGCCTGCAATAATACCTAAACTTAATACAATAAGGAATTCCAAGGATATTGCAGGAAATTGCCATATCTGTCACAATACCCTCTTGTACCTGATAATCCTTTTCCATCTTGGTGTTTACTGTTTACATCCTTCAGATATCTGTGAACAATTATTTTCCCCCTCTCACTCAGTCCTCACATCTCTTTAATGTCAGTAGCTCTTCTCTGGACTCCAGGCCACATCTGTCCATTAATTGGATCCCCAGAGCTAAATGTAGTATTTCAGTTGTGGTTATGCCAAAACCATATAGAAGGGAATACTACAGTCATACTCCATTACATGAAATCTGTGTACCCAGTCCCAAAATGCACTAGCCCTTTGTCTTGCTATATCACATTACAAATTCATAGAGCTCTGCAAATACACAGATAGCTGCTTTATATCCATGGAAATCCACATCCGCAGATCATTTTTGTGGATTGCATGCAGATACAAATTTTATAGCCATGCAGGGCTCTACAAATTCGTGTGCAGTTAGCTGTCCACTACCACCACTTATAGGTCTCTTGGTCACTATTACTGCTTACCTGGTTTCTCCCATATTACATCTCTGGGGTTCAGATTTTCAGCAGATGCATTAGACTGCATTTTTTAAAGATGAATCTGTATTATTTTCTGACTATTTCTATCCACTTGGTCTGCTTTATTTCTGAGGATGCTTTAAACATTTAAAAGACCACTTAGGAAGTAAATCTATTATATTAATAGATATTTGTATAATGGATTTCACTTAATTTGCAGAAAATACGGTGTTAGTATGGGTTGCTGAGGCTCTCTGTAACTGCATGCAAGTAAATAGAAATGAAAGTTTTGTGCAAATCTGAAATGTTTCAGAGACTGATAGAGGATATGGGTGGACAAAGACTAAGCTATGCATTAAAATCAGGCACTCATTTCAAATTATATCATAAACTAGAGTTGTCTACTGCCCCATCAATGTTATGTTGGAGTTTTTAAACTCCAATACAACAGTTTAATGGAATGATTCCTGATACCTGATATTTAAGTCTTGACAATTGTGCTTCCTTCTACAGAAGGAAGGAATACAGTGGAGGGACTCTTTCTTTTTTGACCAGTGACAAGAGCCCCATGTTCTACTAAAAGCTGTTCTATGGTCTGTTGGAGAAACAGAAGTCTCTCATTTAAAATATAGCATGAAACATAAAACTTCTAGGAGCTAGAAAGTTGCCCCCTTTAATAAAGTAAAAAATGACATTTCTAACACACTTTGACACTGCTTTAAATTTTAGCCATTTTTATAGTCACAAAACAGCCTTCAGACAGTTTGACTGAATTTTCTAAAATGTTTATTTTAAACTTCTAAAGCTATTGGTTTCAAATTATATCATGTGGAATAAATAATCCCTTGTATAAATATGCCTTAAAACACTCCACGCCTGCATTTAAGATTCCAACACATCAAACCATAGGATTAATTGAACATCTTGGAAATGAAAAGAATAATTGCAATGTAATAAAACAAAACAATGTAGCTTGGCATCTGAAATATCTATACACCTTGTAATTATAATGTTCTTGGGTTTACCCAATGCTGTGAATATTGCAGGCATCCCACTGTGCTTTCTAATGGAGATACCTTGTGCACTTCATTTTTGTTTTAACTAAGATAATCTTTGATGTTAGTATCTTTATTTATAGTTCAATGGAACTATCCTTCCAAAGTGCCCTTCTCACAGCTTAACTTCACATTGTATACCTGTAACATTCATAAACTGAACAACGTTAACATGCTGTATCCAGACAACTTTAACCTGTTTAGGGCCATTTTATTTCAAAAGAGTTTCTGAATTTGCACCTGCTACAATGTAAGTGTAGCAGTTTACAAGGACAAATGAGCATCTGTGCAATAAAAAAAATGGTTCAGTTTGCAAGTTGTTAAATTTCAAAGGCTCATTTAAAGAGATCCTGAAAACTTATTCCTTAATGATTTTCACTTTCACTGCGACAGCTTGCTTGGGTGTTCTTGGCGGTTGGCAAAAGCAGCTTCATTCTTCCTTCCCAGGCAACAGCCCATCCGTAAGTGCCTTTCAGACTTGGAAGAGCTTAGCACCAGCCTTCCTCTCAGCCATCCACCAATAAGTCACAATCAATTTTGCTCCATTAAGAAACCAGGAAATAATAAGTGATGTGACTTGAACTAGACGCTGGCACACTCCCATAATCCTACCATCTCAGAGGTCCAAGTTGGAATATATATTACTAGGCTCTGTTATTTCTGCAGACAATAGGTGTCTTTAATTCTTAGAGGACTAAAGTCTCTGAGCAGTAGGAAAAGGAACAGACTTTTTAGTCAGTGGGTAATGAGAAATGAACATGAATTAATGTCATTCCAAGTATCGGGGTAGCCGTGTTAGTCTGTATCCAGAAAAACAACTCCTTGTTGTTTTAATGTCATTCCAAATTACCAGAGCACCTATCCATGAAATATGCCATGAAAAATAACTTAAGTCACTGCAGTCGTCTATTTAATTTAGCAGGGCTGTCTGTGATGTGGCTGCCTTGTGCCAGAGGGCTACATTTGTTAGTTGAGAGCACAGTCACTACAATCTGAGCTGCCCCCTCTCCAAGGCAGAGGCAAGTGTCCAACAAAGCACGAGCACGGCTGGTCAGGGTGGGGAAAGAGGTGATCATTTCATAGTCCATTTTAGACAACACTCGCTGGGAGCGAAGGACATCAAGGATGTGGTTGAGACGCCCTTCTGTCATGCAGCTCAAAATAGTCTGTCGCCCACAGGCTAGGATCTGGCAGCAGTTGCCTTTGCAGCAAGGACCTTGAATAAAAAGAAACAAAATCAGATACGCCAAACTGTCAGACTTTTTCATTAAACTGTTAGCTAGTGGCAGTATTAAGGTCAAGAATCAAGTGACTAATAGAAATGTAAATTCAATGGAGCAACAGGAGCTGATGAAGAGTTCATTTACTTGCAGTCTTTGATCAGACCCAGACCACAGAAAATAATATTTAGTGAGTGAGATGACTTAAGGGGAGGGGATTCCCAGGTCTGATCCTGGTAATCTATCATCTGCATAACTGTTATGTAAAGTAGCTTAGCTATGTCTAGAGAGTATTAGTCTACCCAGCAGAGGATTCATAGAGTCATAGATTCTAGGGCTGGAAGGGACCTTGAGAGGTCATCGAGTCCAGCCCCCTGCCCTCATGGCAGGACCAATTACTGTCTAGACCATCCCTGATAGACATTTATCTAACCTACTCTTAAATATCTCCAGAGATGGAGATTCCACAACCTCCCTGGGCAGTTTATTCCAGTGTTTAACCACCCTGACAGTTAGGAACTTCTTCCTAATGTCCAACCTAAACCTCCCTTGCTGCAGTTTAAGCCCATTGCTTCTTGTTCTATCCTCAGATGCTAAGATGAACAAGTTTTCTCCCTCCTCCTTATGACACCCTTTTAGATACCTGAAGACCGCTATCATGTCCCCTCTCAGTCTTCTCTTTTCAAAACTAAACAAACCCAATTCCTTCAGCCTTCCTTCATAGGTCATGTTCTCTAGACCCTTAATCATTCTTGTTGCTCTTCTCTGGACCCTCTCCAATTTCTCCACATCTTTCTTGAAATGCGGTGCCCAGAACTGGACACAATACTCCAGTTGAGGCCTAACCAGCGCAGAGTAGAGCGGAAGAATGACTTCTCGTGTCTTGCTCACCACACACCTGTTAATGCAGCCCAGAATCATGTTTGCTTTTTTTGCAACAGCATCACACTGTTGACTCATATTTAGCTTGTGGTCCACTATAACCCCTAGATCCCTTTCTGCCGTACTCCTTCCTAGACAGTCTCCTCCCATTCTGTATGTGTGAAACTGATTGTTCCTATCTAAGTGGAGCACTTTGCATTTGTCCTTATTAAACTTCATCCTGTTTACCTCTGACCATTTCTCCAATTTGTCCAGATCATTTTGAATTATGACCCTATCCTCCAAAGCAGTTGCAATCCCTCCCAGTTTGGTATCATCTGCAAACTTTATAAGCGTACTTTCTATGCCAATATCCAAGTCATTGATGAAGATATTGAACAGAGCCAGTCCCAAAACAGACCCTTGCGGAACCCCAAGGGTTATACCTTTCCAGCAGGATTGGGAACCATTAATAACTACTCTCTGAGTACAGTTATCCAGCCAGTTGTGCACTCACCTTATAGTAGCCCCATCTAAGTTGTATTTCCCTAGTTTATTGATAAGAATATCATGCGAGACCGCATCAAATGCCTTACTAAAGTCTAGGTATACCACATCCACTGCTTCTCCCTTACCCACAAGACTCGTTATCCTATCAAAGAAAGCTATCAGATTGGTTTGACATGATTTGTTCTTTACAAATCCATGCTGGTTATTCCCTATCACCTTAGCACCTTACAAGTGTTTGCAGATGATTTCCTTAATTACTTGCTCCATTATTTTCCCTGGCACAGAAGTTAAACTAACTGGTCTGTAGTTTCCTGCGTTGTTTTTATTTCCCTATGGAAAAGCAGAAGGCACCATAGGCAGATCTGATGGATAGTACTGTTCAATTCTCTCTCATTACTTCAGTGGGAGATGGGTGTATACACCAAAACCAGATCTTAGCAGGTGCATACACCAAAACCAGATCTATGCAGAAACTCTGCATTAGGCTGCCCTTCCACTAAGGGAAAGGAAAAAAGAAAAGGTCACCTGTACTTAGGACACCATGCCTCAGTCTTCCTAATCTGTTACCAATTGGGCCGTGAGTTGAATTGTCTTAGTTTACAGGAGGTCTTGTTGGTTTGCCCAGAAACCATGTCCCCAGTGTCCAACAGATCAGAAGAATGTCCAGCTTGTTGGAGATCACCATGATTCAAATTGTCAAAGTGAAAAACTTGTTTTTACAAACTTTTTCATTATGGAAAAAAAGGCAGCTTTCACAGACCAAAAGTCAGCCTTATCAACAGCTACTCAGTAGGAAGATTGAGGCCTTTTTCAGGTCTTGCCCAAAGAAAGTATAAAAACAAGGTGGAGGGGAAGTCTTTTCCAGCTAACCTTTTGCATTCCCAAGAACTACCTTGCTGGAGGTGTGAGAAATTGTCACAATGAAAGGTTAAACTACATAAAATGGATTTTCCCCTCCACACTTGTTATAAACTCAGTGAGCCTATCTCACCACAAAACTTGATATATTTTGTGAGGTTTTTCTTTAGATCCCTTTCCAATGAAAGTCCACTTTTGAACAATGTGCCTATTCTGAACAAAACTTGGCTTTGAAGGCCAAAGTCTGAGCTTTTAGTAACACAGGAATGGCCACACTGGAGCAGACCTCTGGTCCATCTAGTCCAGTATCCTGTTTCTTACAATGGCAAGTACCAGCGTCAGAGGAATTACACCAATTACCGGTAAATACACAAGAATATGGCCAAGTACCGTTTTTATCTGAAACACTGGCTAAAGTGTGGCAAAGTAAAATATTACTATACCACATTGCCAGTAGCTTCTGGTTTTGGACCAAATTCAACTTTAAAAAAGAATCAGCCTTTTCTTTGAATCTCACCTGTTAATGTTTGTTCACATGGTGTGCTTTGAAATTGCCTATGATGGGGGCTGTGCTCAGGTGGCAGCAATAACTGTAGTGGCTGCTGCTGCCACACCTTTGGGTCCCTTTGACACTGACCACCATCTTCTCTGCCTGCATGTGGATCAGAGGTACAAGGAGTGGGAAAGGAATGCTGCAGAGCTGATTCTTTACTGCCTGGATGAGCTAGGAACAAATAAAGATGGGTGAGATAAGACTTTTAAACTGGACTACAGCTGAACACAACAGAGATTCATCAATGGATAGTTCTGGCTCTCTAATTAAAACAGTTTAGAGGACTAACTTGTCTATAAATATTACATCCTGTGAACACTTGCTGCTAGATCCTCCCTCTTATGAAGTTTTGACATTTGTTATGTACAGACTCCCTCTCTCAAACTTTAAGAAAATTGTTTTATGCAAGAGTATGGATGATGAATTCCCAGGAGTGGAGCATCATCTTTTCATGCAGCATACCACCATGTTACACTACACACAATGGGACTGTTGTATATGGCCAAATAATACATTTTTATTTGTAAAATTAGAAATGGATAAGGGATACTAAACTTAAACCCCATATTGCAGAAATAATTTGCATGGGTTACTGAATTAAAAGTGGATTTTTTTCATCTTATCTTGAATATTATCAATCACTTTTGTTTAGTCAGCTTCTTGGTGCTGCAGTGTTTGGGTCTCAGACTTTGTTCCTGCCCCAAAGAGCTGCAATCTTCTTTTGTTATATGTTTGTACAGCATCTAGCACAATGGAGCCCTGGTCCTTGGTGGAGCATCCTTGACACAAATAAATTAATAACATTGCAGTCGAATGTCTAGCTCAAAGGTTTCAACGGAGTTTTAATTCTAGAAACTCTTCTATGGGTTGTAGATTTTATAAAAGGTTTTTAAAAATGTAAACTTTGGGCTACATCTAAGCCCTGGGCTACACTGGGGGGGGGGGGTCGACCTACGATACGCAACTTCAGCTACGTGAATAGCGTAGCTGAAGTTGGCGTATCGTAGATCAACTTACCTGGCCATGAGGACAGCAGTGAGTCAATCGCTGCCGCTCCCCCGTCGACTCTGCTTCTGCCTTTCATCGAGGTGGATTTCCGGAGTCGACGGGGAGCGCGTTCGGGGATCGATTTATCGCGTCTAGACGAGACGCGATAAATCAATCCCTGATAGATCGATTGCTGGGTAGTGAAGACAAGCCCTTAGTTGTCAGTGTCTGTTTAACTTGTTGATTATAGTTGTAGACTACTGTAAATTTGTGGGTGAAGTTGAGGAAAATCCTGTTCTACCCAAAAGGAACAGCCACTAATCTATTTCAGTATTAAGAAACCTGTATCATAAGTCCCATGTATTCAGATGTCACCAAAGATAGATAATAGACTTTCTGTGGCTCAGATCTTGTAAATAAAACCATCAAAGAACAAAGAAGAAATGTTTAAGTCAACACCTCCAGTCCGCTTATATACATGAAATACACAGGGATTTAAATACTTTGTCAAACATTTGCCAAGACAAGCCCAGAGTGGAAAAACAGAAGGATATGGTTAGGTAGGAAGGGCTAACATGAATCATTCATGGACTTCTGAAGAGATGGGACTCTTCCAAAGCAATTACTTTCTAATGTGCAGACATTTGACAGTAGGTATTAGAAAGTAGAGAAAAGTACTGTGGTGACTGAGTGCCATATAAGTACCTTGGTAGAGGGCTAGATTCACTCATGGTGGCAAAGGCAAAAAAAATTGCACCTCTCTGTTCCAGCAGGGTCCACTAGACCCAGGATGGATTTGCTCTCTGGGGAAGAGTAGGCAGTTCTTGGAATGCCAGGGAAGGGCAGCTTTAAGTTGTGGTCAGAGCACCACAGGTGTCTGACTGATGGAGAGTGTTCAGGGTATACACTAAATCAGCAAATTCGATGGCTGCCTGGTTTACACCACTGAACCCAGTGAATGTCCACTCGCATATGGGAATACACTGGCTAGCTGTGATTTCTCCCAGTGGAGGAATGGTTGCAAAAACCTTGCACCACTGCAATGCTCAAGGCAGACTCTGTCTTCTACTGCAGTCGACTCTGTTGCTCTGGTTATATCAAGAGTTATATCACAGTTGCACTCCAAAGAGGGAGACATTTGGCATGTTTTTATGGATACCGAGCCAACAAATAATTGTTTAATATTTTTATAGTACTTTGAGGTAAAAACATCTTAAGATAGTCTCAGTCCTGCATACCTCTTTTTTGTGTTGTGTCTGGCGCTGTCATGTCTGCAAGTGCCATCTGATTAGCCTTCTCTCTTCCTGCAGGGCTGTCAAGAACAGTTGACAATCTCTGTGCTGTTAGATGGACTCTCTTGTCAATAAGCTGGTTGCTGTTTTTCTGTGCACAGATGACCTGACAGGGATGAAAATGGAATTTTCATCTTCTATCCCAAGATAGAAGAAATTACTTCTATCTCTTCACAGAAAAGACCTCCCTTACTAGGCAGCCTCCGTTAGGGAGTCTAAGTGCCTAATTCACTTTTGATAATGGGACTTAGATACCCTTGAAACATTTCCCCCTCCCAAGTGCATATGTAAGAAAACACAGTTTGCTCACCTCTAGATTGTGCACATGTGTCTGAAGCACGTGTGGAACTGAGCCTTTGCAGGCATTTACTGCTCTCTCCTGAAAAAAAACCCCACTAACTTAGTAAAATATACACAACATTCAGACCAAATGAGACTAAAAAAAAATCATACATTGAATATGCATGGAGGTACTGCCAAAATATCAGGCACATACAACACAAGATCTTCAGCTAGGAGTAAAATCACCCAGAGTATAATTCTATTACCTACTGAAACAATATTGGGGTGTTTTGCCTCTCTCTACAGGTATTTATTTCTTACTCTTACTGTGGGCATTGGGGAAAGCAGGGCTTTTTCGGTGCATTACAAAATCACGTCACAAATGTCATGCCACCACAAAGACCAATGCTTGGGAGCTCGTTCTCCTTTTATGAGGTACTTCTACAAATCACAAATCTGGTCTTCTGCAAATCACATTTCCCATTTCTCAAATTGCAGCCTCTACACCTTCAAGTTCAGAAGAGGTATAAAAAAAATCTCCCAAAATCTGGGATTGTAAAACTATTCTCATCAAGTCAGAATCCAGCACAAGTGAGGTAAAACCAGGAGACTTTTCGCATTTTCACTTCACAGACTGAGTTTAGTACCATGAGAAATCCCAGCTGCATCAGCATCCTGCGCCACCTTCCCTCCAGGCTGTACTGAAAACTGATCTCAATCCTGACATCAGACATTGCTCTCTGGTCCCAGATCTGCACCTGATGTAACTGAGGGCTGGTCTACACTAACGGGGGGGGGGATCGATCTAAGATACGCAACTTTAGCTACGTGAATAACGTAGCTGAAGTCAAATATCTTAGATTGATTTTTAAAAGTACTTACCCCGGTCCACACGGCAGCAGGCAGGCTCCCCCGTCGACAGCGCTTCCTCCGCTCGCGGAGCTGGAGTTCCGGTGTCGACGGGGAGTGGGTCTGGGATCGATTTATCGTGTCTAGATGAGACGCGATAAATCGATCCCAGAACATTGATAGCTACCCGCCGAATCAGGCAGGTAGTGTAGACGTAGCCTAAGACTAATATTCACTCACAGCTATGTGGTGGCCTGATTGGTCTTGGGAATGGACACTAGGATGAAGCTGCATTTTACATGTAACCTCAGGCAGAAACTGACTTGGGGACTTCAGAGATGAAAGGCTAGTGCACTAACACATCTGGTTAGCTACTGCTGAAAGAACAGTGTAGGGGGCTCTCCAACTGTCTGTGACTCGTGCATACTTATCAGTAATACAGGATGGAGAGTCTCACTTGTGAATCCTGGATTAAACTTTTGAGGCTGAGTTTAAATCTTAGATTGACGTATTTTAGCTCTATCCGCTTTTAGGGACTGATCTTGAAATTTTTACTTATAGCCCTTTGAAGCAATAACAAAGAGACAAATTCCTGTTTGACATCAAAGATGGTAATCACAGAAAGCAGGCAATGCAAATGTATGGGACCAAATCGGAATTTTGCACTAACTTTTGCATCAATCAAACTGTAGATTACACTGGAAATCTTCTCCTTGCTAAAAGCGCTCAAAATTCTCCTTAAGAGTTCCGCACATTCTGTGGGAAGAAAAATACATCCTGTATTTAAAATGCATGCATATCCAAATAAGCAAATATCTATGCACCAATGTGCTTCCACTGATTTTATTATTCTGTTGCAATCATATTAAAATCTTTCAAATCACCTCTAAATAACTTTACCTTACATATTTTTTATTTTTTGATCTAATATAAACAAATTAGGATCAGATTTTTGGAAATTTCCACACAAAAACCTGCATATTTGTACCTAATTTGCACAAAGCAATCACAGTAAAAGCATGCGCGGATGGCTAGTTGGACACTTCTGTGTACAGGTCTGAAAAATCTTGGCCATAGTTTATCATTCATGTTTCAGGGCTGTCTTTTTAGAAAGAGAGGATTAGATCCTCAACTGGTATAATATAGCTACTCTGACTTAATCAACAGTGGGATTTGCTCCAGTGGGAATGGTGATTAATTTGAGATGGGACTGTTAAAGGTAAATCAGCCATTCTTCAGATACTGAATTTAACTGGCAATCTCCAGTAATTTCCTAGCTTTTATCTATGCTAAATTTACTACATTATATTTAAACTAAAAATCTTGACATGACTAAGCCACCTTACAGGAGGGCACGGCATCCTTATTAAAAAAAACCCAAACCAAAACACCACTGTATTCTGGTGACAGTGCCCCAACTGTTTCATCTCACACTAGGGTTACAGCATTCTGTTGTGCCATCATTACTGTAGAATGATCTAGGGCATTAAAGAGACAAAGGCTAGGTCTACACTAACCCCCCCTGTCGAACTAAGATACGCAACTTCAGCTACGTCAATCACGTAGCTGAAGTCGAAGTATCTTAGTTCGAACTTACCTGTGGTCCACACGCGGCGCGCAGGCTCCCCCGTCGACTCCGCCTGCTCTGTTTGCAGAGCAGGATTACCAGCGTCGACGGCGGAGCACTTCCTGGTTCGATTTATCGCGTCTAGACAAGACGCGATAAATCGAACCCAGAACATCGATCCCGCGCCTCTGACTGGACGCGTAAGTATAGACATACCCAAAGTGGGTGAGGTAATATCTGTTATTGGATCAACTTCTATTGGTGAGAGAGACAAGCTTTTGAGCTCACACAGAGCTTCAGGTCTACAACACCGCATTCATTAGGACACTCAAATGGTTTGTGATAGAAACAAGGGGAGAGCAAATACTGAATGTTACCTGCAGTTTGGGGCCTGTAATCTGGATCTTGGTGCCAGCACAGTATGATGAGCTGTAACAGCCTGTTTCTCTGGGGCAAATTGCTCTGTATATACTCTGCTTCAGTCCCAGGCCGCAGGCCACTACAGACTCCTGTCACAACTTCCAGCAGGTTTTTTTTGCCTGCAAGAGAATGAACAAATGTTATTTAAAAAATTAAAACCCTCAAAACTATTTTAAGATGATGTTTAGTGCAGGTTATTTTCTGTATTTTAAAACTAAGACTACTCTTTAAAAACGAAAAATAAAAACCCAACAACACACCCTTAAGTAAAGCTGACCAACTGTGACAATACTCATTTATACCTACTGGCAGCAGTCCATTTATTTCTGGTTAGAAAGGTTGTTTAAGCAATAAGTCACAACTGGGTATGCATGCATAACTGGTAAGCTGCATGCACAAATACTCTATCTGCAGTTATAGTTACTATGTGTACATCTTAACCACACAGTTCTGTATGCAATTCTGCATGCAAATTAAAAAAAAAAATTCCCTTCATGCATAAAATAATCTAATTCCTCTGGGCAGCTACAAAATGGCAGTGAAAAAACATGAAAGCACCGCCTTGCAGAAGTATATTGTACATAATATTTTTAATCGGAGCCTATAAAGTCTGTCGAAATAAAAGCTGTTATGTAGATAAAAAAACAGAGTAATCTGCTAGGTGACTTGCGATCAGCAAAGTCAAGACACTGGCTTATTCTGAGATCATGTACACACACAACCCATTAATATGATTGCAAAATTACAGCATGCTGCCAGGGCCGGCGCGCCCACTAGGCGACCCTAGGTGGTTGCCTAGGGCGCCGGGGGGGCAGTTGGCCATGGCTGCCGCCCGCCTCCCAGCTCCACAGCTGAGCCGGGAGCCGGGGGTGCCTGGCCACGGCTGCCGCCTGCCGCCCAGCTCCGTGGCTGAGCCAGGAACGGGGGGCGCCTGGCTGCCGCTGCTGCCTGCCGCCCGGCTCCGCGGCTGAGCTGGGTGCCTGGCTGCGGCTGCCGCCCGCCGCCCAACGCCGCGGCTGAGCCAGGAGCCGGGGGGTGCCGCGGGCAGGGGGAAGCTGCTGGGTGGGGGGTTGAGCTGCCGGGGGTGGCGGTGTTAGCTGGGGGGGGCGGTGTTAGCTGGCGGGGTACAGGGGGGTGGATTGCCGCGGGGGGTGGATTGGCTGCCGGGGGAGCGGTGTTAGCTGGGCGCGGGGGGGGGGGGGCGCAGGGCTGGTGCAAGGAAGTTTCACCTAAGGCGAGAAACTTCCTTGCACCGGCCCTGCATGCTGCCCCCCTCACCTCTCCCTATGGCATATGGCAAAAAAAATTTATAGTAATTTAAGTCTAGCAGGAACTAAAAGTTCCTATTTGAGACCTGAAACTCTCATTGATTTTTAAACATGTATAAAGGCTCAATTCTACTCACTGGACAAGTTTCTTGCCACTAAGAGCATGTCTATACGGATGTACTGTCCAGCTTGAGTAGGCATACCTGCACTAGCTCTGGTTGACTGGGATTGTACTTGAGCAGGTAGCCCTTCCCATCACTCATGCTGCCACGGCTACACTTTAATTGTTAGCATGTTAGTTGGATCAGAGCTGGCGCGGGTGTGTCACCCAAACTGGAAATTATACCCTCCAGCTCCAGTCTAGACATACCCTAAAATGCTGCTGTAGCGAAGCGAAGACTCACCGGTGCGGCACCTCCTCCTGATCGTCTTGGGAATTAGCGCTCCAATGTACGGAGCGCTCCTTTTGGCCGGTGGCTCGCCTGCCTCAGGCCCCATGTCCCTCCCAGACCCCAGTGCCCCATACCTCAGGGTTCTGTCCCAGCAGTACCCCCTCACTCTGGGTCTCCCCCCCAAGGGGAATCTCAACCCTCTAAACCCACCTTGCCTCAGTGGCTATTGCCAGTCATCATCTAGCCCCGCTCACTGGGACAAATTGCAGTCTGTCATGGCCACTCATCATTAGCAAGGGGTTAGGACCTGCTGCCTTTGCCTATTCCCAGTACCTCTGTAGGCCTTCAACAAGGCCTGGGGTTTTACCAGACTGGAGCTCCCCAGCTCCCTTGCCCTATTCCCAAGCACTGCTCCAGTTGATGTACAGGCTTAGGTAGTACATAGTAAAAACTATGCCATTAAAGCTGCCCCTGAGAAGATATCTGTTACTTTTACAATAAGAATCTTCATTTGGGGCTAGTACTCCCTACAGGAGATGCAGAGCTATGGAACTGTGCATTATTGGGATACACAGTTAGCAGAATTTGATTTTTTATAATTTTAACAGATAATATTTATTTTTAACAGATAATGTTTATTTTTAATTCCCCCCCCCCCAATTTTATTGAATTTTTACAGTTGAACAAAATTATGGGAGTGTCAGACAATTATTTAATGACAGTAGATGTTGAGGTTCAAAAAGTTAAAGTTTTAAAACCATTCAAACACAAATTGCCAACATCACATGTCAATATATACAAAGTAAATATCCTTAAATCAAACTCTAATAAGTTATCGAGCAGCATTTTTCTTATTTTGCCTATCTGTAAATTTCAACTATCACTGGAAATATTTTTGTTTATTTGTGTGTGTACGTTGAAATCAATATTTACTGACACTTACTGATCAAAAATTAATCCTTCCAAGCACTGTAATAGGGATTTGAGATAAAGCGAGGTCTGAAAAGACAGGTCTGTTGGTATCAATGTTGCTTAGAGGAGGATAAATTCAGAAAAAGATAATTAACCATCAAGAAAGAGAGAAATACGTACCTTCAAAAGGTTTCTGTCTGCTTAAGCTTTCCCAACATAGCATTCCAAAGCTAGAGGCAAACAATAATGAAATTGTGCTTGTTAATTTGGAATCTGTTATGATGTGTTATGATTACTTATTGAAAAATTGAGTTCATTAGTTCAAGGGGAGGGTGTTTTCCATGTTACACTAAGTCAGAGGAGGGCAAACTACAGCCAGCGGGCTGGATCCAGCCCATCAGGGCTTTCAATCAGGCCAGTGGGATTGCCAGCCCCATGGTGCAGCAGGGCTAAGCCAGGCTTCCTGCCTGCCCTGGCCCCGCACCGCTCCCGGAAGTGGCCAGCACCACGTCCCTGTGGCCCCTGGAGAAGGGGGGGGCAGACGGCTCTGTGCGCTGCCCTCGCCTGCAGGCACTGCCCCGTGCAGCTCCCATTGACCGGAAACGGGGAACCGCAGCCAATGAGAGCTGCGGGGGTGGTACCCGCAGGCGAGGGCAGAGCGCGGTGGAGCCGCCTGACCCACTGCATCCCCAGGAGCCACTGCCAGACATGCCGGCCACTTCTGGGAGCAGCGCGGGGCCACAGCAGGTAGGGAGCCTGCCTTAGCCCCACTGCACGCCGCTGCCACCACAGAGCCACTCAAGGTAAGGCGTGTCGGGCTGAAGCCCGAACCCCTCCTGTACCGCGTACCCCAAGCCCCTGCCCTAAGCCCCCTAACCCCCTGCCTTGAGCCCCTTGCCGCACCCCTCCTGAACCCCAACCCCCTGCCTTGAGCACACTCCCGCACTCCACACCCTCTCCTGCACCCCAACCCCGTGCCCTGAGCCCCCAACCCCCGCCCTGAGCTCCCTGTAGCACCCCGCACCCCTCCTGCACCCCAACCCCCTGCCTTGAGCCCTCTCCTGCACCCCAACCCCTGAGACCCTTCTTGCACATCGCACCCCCTCCCAAACCCCGCACTCCCTCCCGCACCCCTACCCCCTGCCCCAGCCCTACATTCATGGCCCTGCATACAATTTCCCCACCCAGATGTGGCCCTTGGGCCAAAAAGTTTGCCCACCCCCGTACTAAGTCCTTCCTTATTGGCAGGATTTCCATTTTTGCATTCTATTATATTTCAGTTTCCAATTGAGCTGTCCTTACTCAAAGACCAGCTAGAATTCTGTTTCAGGGGAAAGCCTTGCTCTTAAATTCTGTAGATTATTTTCTAAAATACCTCACCTAATTTCCATTTGTGGGTTTCAAAGCCTTTCACTTCCTCTTTTTTTTTTTTTTTTGCAGTAATTATGAAGTGTTTGCTAGTGTTGAGCTTACTGACAAGGGAATGAACTAGTTGACCCACTTAAAGCTTGATCCAAAGCCCAATGAAATCTTTCTTTACATCAGTGAAATTTGCATCAGGCCCTAGATCTTTTTTGCCCCCATTTGTAACTTCTAGAAGATGTCACTGTAGCATTTAAATGGACTTAAATCAACATCAATATTGGTGTAAAAACACTTGGATATATATGCAAAACAAAAAGTATATTCCATGTCACACCACTGCTGGACACGCACAGGTCTCATGCAATACCAGTCACTTCCAAACATCTATAATTAAAAAGGTGACACCTGAGAATAGGAATTATGCCATCTGAAAGTGAGCCTTTCACTCCTTTCCTGTTTGAGCCTCATGTATTCTTCATGGGCAACAGAGGAACAATCACGTCATTCATAGGTATTACTAAACACATATATAATATGACTCATTTTTGGTCACTACTTTGAGGACAATAGAAAAGGAGCTGAAGTTGTTGGCTCCATAACATAAATAAAAGCTCTAACACTAGAAAATTGGCCATATGTAATATTAGGTATAAAGGTTGTCATAGACTATGGTGTCAGCCATTAAGGTATACATCCACAGAGTCACATAGTTGCTATTCTTGGATTATCATTCATCCAGAATATCATGTAGGTACCATTTTCAAGATGTATGTGCCCTTTGGATATGTGGCAGACAAGATGGCAGAGTAAATAACATGCATTCTTTCATAGAATCATAGAATATCAGGGTTGGAAGGGACCTTAGGAGGTCATCTAGTTCAACCCCCTGCTCAAAGCAGGACCAATCCCCAATTTTTTCCCCAGATCCCTAAATGGCCCCCTCAAGGATTGAACTCACAACCCTGGGTTTAGCAGGCCAATGCTCAAACCACTGAGCTATCCCTCCCCCCATTCTTTATGTAAGTCACTTCAATTAAAACTTAATGCCTGATTAGGCATAGTTAGTTCTTTCAGAAAAGATTCCACAGGACCTTAAAGGGACATCATCAAGATAAAAATCATATTCTTATTTGGATGCTTGGTTGAGATCTAGTTACCATAATTGTGCCTAAATATTAAATAGTGGCACAACTGTCTACACCACCAACAGCAGACATTTAAAAATCTAACTACCTGACTTGTTGATGTTAGGTTTCTAAGTGGATTGCACTTGTGTGTGCAAATAATTGTGTCTACAGTTTTGGCACCCACATTGTACATTTAGACCCCAATGCCAGTGTTTATAAAAAGAATCTTCAGATATTTATAAAACTTTATATTATTCAAACTGAAAGAATTTGGAAACTTAACTCTGGCTATTTGACTACCTGATGTCTAAGACATGCCTATTTTTGTAGGCAGATTAACTTTTGTGCAGATAGTTGAACACACAGAATCAGTCTAGCAACTTCAGTTGAAAGTTTGGTCTCTGATCTGAAAAGGGTATGTTTAAAAAAAACAACATAAGTTTTGCTAAAACCTAGTACTTCACCTACAAGGATTTGTCACTCTCTCCTTGTGTGCACAGAACTCCTTTTAATTTATTCAAGTAAATCTAATATAAGCATCAAGATGAGAATATACTTCATAGCATGTCATCAGCAGCAGTTTTCTACTTTTTTACTGTAAATTAATATTTTGAAGCTAAAGTTTGGCAATTGCTTAACCTAGAGGTATGGCCATAAGTCTTAATTTTTAATATAACAAATTGTATTGAAATAATTTTCTTCAAACATTAGGAATTTCAAGTTTAACTAAATACTGCAATATTCCTAGTCTGGAATGTTATGCAGATATGATATGTGTAACACTGGTTATTTGAATGGAACACTGTGACCTGTAGGTTTCACTGTAGTATAATTTTACAATATTTTCTTGAACGAAACATTTAATTCAATACTATGTGAATTGCTCTCAAGAAGTAGGTCTCCTTTAGCTATAACTTTCCCTTAAAAACCTGTACTAACCTGTAAATATCTCCTTCTTGTGAGGGTACACCTCCTTCAAGTATTTCAGGAGAGAGGTATACCAAATCCCAGCAGCTTCTATTGCAGTTCTGCAGGACTGATCTTTGCTGCTTCCTCCAGCAGGTTAGACCGTAATCTGTTATCTGTAGGGAAGGGTGAATGGTGAATTGTAGCAACAATATGGCATTATTGGTATCAAATATTGACCTGATATTTTATGTTAGGATAGATGCCTGATAAATAATCCTATAATCAAGCATACCTTTGGGGAAATTGTTCTGGTTTCATGTCAAGAAAATAATGAAGACAAAAAGCTAAGTGTAAAAGGGCCTCACCTTAGCTCTGTATTGTGTATCCAAAAGGACATTGGAGGGTTTCAGGCTGTAGTGGAGGAGAGGAGGGTCTAGTGTATGGAGATGATATAATCCATCAGCCACATCTGACAGGAGCCGCATGAGTAGAGGAAAAGGCAATTCTGGGTACAGGTGGTGCTAAAAAATCAACATTCATTTCAGTGTAATGTTCCACGATATATATATCTATATCTATATCTATATATATATATATAGATATATATATCTACAATTTTAAAGCATTCATTGTTCACACTATCTATTGAGATCTACAGATGAAAAGTATTAGCAACCCTATTCCAAAATTAATACCCATAACTGAGGTACAGTTTGCTCATTTTATTATTGCTCTAGCTTCTAAACAGTTTTAACACCCATAAAGGAGTCCCTCTAAAAGATCCCTACTCTTCCTTACCTCGTGGATGAGTGAGTGGAGGGATCCATTGCACATCCATTCAGTCACAATCCCCAGAAGTCCCTGAGATTGGTAGATCCCAAGAGAAGGCAGGAGCTGTTCAGACTGAATGTGTCGTGTGTTTGCTACATCTTGGAGTAGCACCTTCAACTCACTGCAAACAGAGAACAAGGGTTAAAGAAGCAGCATTTCAGACAGACATGTTGAGTAACAGTCATACTGTGTGATATTGGAAAGAAAGATGACTTGGTAGAGTTTTCCCACCACTACCATTATCTGGTGTTGAATACCAACACTTTTATAACTAGAACAACACTTTAAATCCAGAAAGGAAAAAATAAATTATTAGCTTTTGTTGTCCGATTTAACTTTTTTTTTATTTAAACAAATGTTGGGGGGCACACAGGGGAAAGAGGGCAAGTCTTTTAGAAAAAACTACCAAATAAATATATTTTTTATTTTAGATTAGTAAGTTATTGCACTTCTATTGAATTTAAAAAATAAAAAAGCAGAACACTCAAACTTAATTCATTTTGGGCCTGATCCAACCTCCACGGAAGTCTTCCCATTGACGTCAGTGGGATTTGGATCAGGGCCCTGAGCCCTATAGAGGCCCTCACTAAAGACAGACTAGTTCTTGTTTCAAGATTCAAATTTGGATGCCATAAATGAAAGAATTTAGACTCAAACACAACCAAAGACCAGACATGGAAACCTTGGATGCAAGCACCCCCAGACTTTTAGGGGGTGTTTGAAATCTGACTTGGAATAGATAAATTGTTCCTGTCTTTGTTTTGGAAAAACCATATCCTCCTTTCCATATCCTACTTTAAGATATTTGAAATCTGAATCCAAATCTGAATTTTTCATTTTAAGCATACCTCCTACGAAAACCAGCTAAGGATCTAGACTTCTCAGATACTAAAAAAGCTATGTTCTGCTCTTGGATGCCCTTTCAAGAAACTGAGAGCCTAATGAGTGCATTCACTAGAGTTAAAAAAATAGTTTAAAAAAATAGTATGTGCCTGACCTCAAAATCCTGATATGCCTGTGACTCCAATGAAATAAATTGGAGTTATGTGAGTGTTAGGCTGACATCCATTTGTGACAGAGTTCATGGTTATGACTAATATATACACTCAATCCTATCTCTACTGCAATTGTGCATTCTCCTTTTCTTCTCATATGTGTCCATTTATTCACCTATCATGTTTTGTCTAAAACTTAGATTGTGAGCTCTTTGTGTTTGTTTGTATAGTGCAAAGTACAATGGGACACTGAACCTGGATTGAAGTCCTTTGATGCAATCACAACAGAATTAATGATGACTGCAGGATCAAGCCCCATTGTCATTACATATGTCAAATTTCTCACCTAGTGCAATTCAATGTATTTCTTCCACTTTGTCTCTATTAATTTGTTGGGAGTCACTGAAGTGGAAAGCAAAAGAAAATAAGAAAAGAATACTTGTGGCACCTTAGAGACTAACACATTTATTTCAGCATAAGCTTTCGTGGACTACAGTCCGGGTGAACTGGGGTCAGAAATGCTACAGTCCATGTTGGTACCCTCTTTGCACTACTGTCCTCCAGAGCTGTTTATATAGTAAATCAAATATGACACCCACCTCTCTGTTGTATTCTGGCTGGTCAGCAGTTTCAGTGATATGTTAATGTTCCGAGGAGCATGAAAGGCTTTGAGGGCAAAGCCAGAACTTGTCCTGGTGAAGATAAAGTTATCCAGCTCTTCCTGGGCTATTACGGGCATCAGATTGGCCATTTTCTGCCGTTTAGTGGGGGAGAGAACTGAAGAAAAACAGACATCCTTAGATTTGCTTTTGTTATCATTGCCAAGGTACAATGAAGTTACACCACTCTTTGTTCCCCAAACTACTCTTCACCTTCATTCAAAAAGCTTCGTATTACCATGCTCTGGGGTCAGATTGTCTTTTAAAGATAGGGAAAAATGTTACCTACCACACAGAGGCATCCTGAGGTTTACTTACTATTTGTAAGTATAAGGTGCTAGGTGCTCAATATTATGGCCAGTTCCCATTATAATCACCTGGAAATATGGGGGCACTATTTACATTAATATAATACAATGCTTGACTTCCAAGGATAATATTATAATTTGGGGAAACAACAGATTAAAATTATTATAGTTCCATGCCGGACAGAAAGATAATTCCCATGAAAAACTGTAATGATGCAGTAATCCATTCCAATCTATCTCCAGAGCCATGCACTTTACAGATGTGCTATTATTTATTAGG
The DNA here is from genome assembly GCA_037349315.1 of Chelydra serpentina. Lineage (NCBI taxonomy): Eukaryota > Metazoa > Chordata > Testudines > Chelydridae > Chelydra > Chelydra serpentina. The sequence continues at coordinate 9,792,102 of JBAIAC010000026.1, read as the reverse complement.
ATACTGTATGTCAACAGAACAGCAAAACAAAAGGCCAAATTCTGCTGCAGTATATTGGCAAAACTCTACTGAAGCCAGTGGAGCTGTGCCCATTTGCAGCAGTAGAGAATTTGGCCCATCATTTATATATAGTAGGTCCCTAGGGCCATGTGCATATGTGCCTTAATACACACTAACTAGAGATAACAACCTCCCACACAGCCACTTTGCGTTAATGTTTGAGTCAGGTGTTATTAATAACAGGTGAGGATGTTTTAAAAATATAGCGAGCTTAAAACTCCCCTATACTTAGTGCTGAAAGAAAGGAACAAGAACAGACAAAGCTGGGACAAGGAAAACAGAGAGGGAAGAAAAGGGTCTTCAGAAGCCCATTTATGGGAATACTGCATGGTTGGAGATCAGAGGGTCATAAAAGCTCAAAATGGAATGCTCCCTTCAGACTCAGCAGATTGCCACTAAGAAAGCCATGCAAGAATTAATGCTGCTCCAAACTGCAGATTTAAGTAGTGATTAAGGGGTATAGATTGAGAATTCTATTTTTAAGTTGGTGGTTTAGCTAAAGTGTGGTCTTGTGGTTAAGGCATTAGACTAGGATGCAGGAGATCTGATTCCAGCTTCCAGCTTTGCCATAGACAGCCTGTGTGATCTTGAGCAAATCACAATCTCTCAGTAACTCAGCTGAGCATCTACAAAATGGGGATAACCACACACCTTTATTTTATCCTTTGTCTATTTTGCCTAATTAAATTGCAAGGTCTTCCGAGCAGGGTCTGGCTGTTACACCGTATATTGATATCACCTAGATCAGTGGTTCTCAACCAGGGGTCCGGGGGCTGTGAGCAGGTTTCATGGGGTCCGCCGAGCAGGGCCAGCATTAAACTTGCTAGGCCTCAGGGCAGAAAGCCGAAGCCCCACTGCCTGGGCTGAAGCCGAAACAACTTAGCTTCACAGAGCCCCATGTGGTGTGGGGCCACAGGCAATTGCCCTGCTTGCTACCCTCTAATGCTGGCCCCCTGGCTTTTATATGCAGAAAAAAACAGTTTTTGTGGCGCAGATGGGCCGTGGAATTTTAATAGCATGTCGGGGGGGGGGGGGGGGGGGAGGGAGGGACCTGAGAAAGAAAAAGGCTGAAACCCCTGACCTAGAGCACAATGGGGTCCCAAACTCAGTTAATGCCTCCAAGTGCTACCCTAATTCATATAATAATCAGGCTAAAATGTCCTTTGGTTGACCAATAAAACTCCCCAGTCAAATGTTAGTTTGATGCAACAAGATGGGTCAGACATTTTGCTTTTTATTTTAAACAACAACATTCTAGACGGAATCTGAAGGCACTAGCTGTGGTTCCTGCAGGAACTATTAAAACAAGGCACTCATTTAGTAGCTACATGATGGCCTCTCAGAATGACTTCGTTGGCTCAGTTCAGAGGCAGCCAGGGTTGCGAGTGATCCTCTTTATGTTGCTATGAACGAATTATTGAGCTGAATGGTAACAACTACGTGGAAGGAAAGATTTCAGACATATGAGATTTCTCTGATGCCCAAAATGAAGAGGTTAAGTACATAATCTATTTTTTCATCTACATCCGCTTCAAGCAGTGTACTTTGTAAAGGACACATCCAATATGGCATGAAACCAACAGAGCCAGGCCAGTCATTTTACATTCAAAACTACATAAAGCTCTTCTAAACCATGGATTGAATAAAGTGGAACCACCCTAAATTTAGTTTTGGTTTCTGTGGAGAAAAATAAACAATCAAAAAGTTTGCAAAACCAAAATCATTCTTCATCTCTAAAAATGTGTAAAACCAGAATCGTTTACTCAAATCTCTAAATGTTGGGGTTCGAAAGAGTCTAATAATGAGTCTTGGCTCCAAATCGCTCCTGGTTTTGCTTATTTTTATTTTAAAAAGAGAACTAGGTAAACCTGGAATCAATTATTGAAACTTTGGTGGCACAAATAAAATAAAAATCAGATCTGAATCTGTATTTTGGTTTTGCAAAATCTAACCCTGACCAAAGAGGTTTTGAAAACCAGAATGACATCTGTTTTCACCCATCTCTGTTCTAAACCACTTGCTGTTTTTATACAAATAAAGTACAGCTGGAAGCAGGATTTCCCCCCATACATCTAGAGGTTTGGGCAAGATTCTCAACTCATCTGTAAATTGCCGATCTACATCAAGTGAGGCTCTGACCTTAAAATCAGAAGCCCCAGTTTTGCTACCTTTACGTACATTGAGAAATACCTTATTTCAGAAATAGTCAGTGGGACTAATCACAGATTAAGACTAATTAATGTCAGTAAGAGTGGCAGAATCAGTCCCTACATGGGATGCAAAAGAATCCTTGATTGGGGAAAAAAGCTCTCAGTGCTGCACTACCAACAGCTGTGCTCTTCTGAGTATAGAGATTTGACTCCTTCTTTTAAAATCCAATATCATTTTACTGCCCACACTACGATGTGGTTTCTAACCACAGCTTGTCAAGACTGGCAGTTTGAATGAGGGGGACTACAGAAAGTTGTGAGAGGCTTTAAATGTCTCATTGAAACACATTGGAAAATCCTGCATCACAAGAGCAGATCCTATAAAAACTACCTTTACGCTTAATTCACGGTGAAAGTGTTTCCATCCATATGAGGGAAGTGTGGCTGGGGGCTGATTTAATGTTTCAGTGTCCTAATAAAAGAAGTGAAAACAAACACACAAAGAATATCGAGACTTACCTCCAGACGTGTGGGCATAGGAGTGAGCCAGTGCGACTACAGCAAAGAGCTGCGATCTGCGTGGAACAGTGATGCAATCACAGTCTAAGCCTTGCTGGGTATGAGTCAGCTCAGCTGCATTGTTTATCTCCTCTTTTATTGGCTGCCTACACACATCCAAAATTTCCCCTAGTTGTGTGTGCAAACTGTAACTCCTTAGTGACTGCAGTCATCTAAGTTCTCTTCATGGGCTGGCCAGTTAATTGCTGAAATAGGCAAGAAGAGGTTATAGAAAAGATTAGAGAGGTTGAGTGGACACAGTGATGGCCACCGCCACCAGTGCGAAGAGAAAACAATACAACTGAGATGCATCAGAAACACCACCCTGGATCCAAATACCCCCCGAAACACAGGGATGTTCAAATCTGGATCCAGACTTTGCAAACCACCCTTATCTCTACAGTGGGCTGAACCAAAACCCAGATACAAACCCCGCTCAGCTTTGGTAAAGTTCGAATCTGAATTTTGTGGCTCAGGCTCATCTCTAAATAAAGACAAGGAAAATGATTTCCTTTTTGGTTACAGTAGAGTGTGCACAGAGGAAGTGGATATGTAGCAAGGGCCTGATCCTGCTAGGTGCTGGGCTGCATCCATTCTCACCAAAGTTAATGGAACTGGAGGGTGCTCAGCAACTGGCAAGATGGGAACTTTAAGGAGAAAACAATGATATTTCTGAGTGTCCAGCTTTATTTACAGAGTATAGTGTAAGTGTAGTTTTGTGAATAGTACCCTCTAAAGCAGTGTTTCCCAAACTTGGGACACCGCTTGTTCAGGGAAAGCCCCTGGCACGCCCGGCCGGTTTGTTTACCTGCCGCGTCCGCAGGTTCGGCCGATTGCGGCTCCCACTGGCCGCGGTTTGCTGTGCCCAGCCAATGGGGGCTGCGGGAAGCGGCGCGGGCCAAGGGACTTACTGGCCGCCACTTCCCGCAGCCCCCATTGGCCGGGCACAGCGAACCGTGGCCAGTGGGAGCCGCAATCGGCCACAGTTCGCTGTGCCTGGCCAATGGGGGCTGCAGGAAGCGGCACGGGCCAAGGGACTTACTGGCCGCCACTTCCCGCAGCCCCCATTGGCCGGGCACAGCGAACTGCAGCCAGTGGGAGCCGTGATCGGCTGAACCTACGGACGTGGCAGGTAAACAAACTGGCCGGGCACGCCAGGGGCTTTCCCTGAACAAGCGGAGTCCCAAGTTTGGGAAACATTGCTTTAAAGGGTCTGATCCAAAGGCTACTAAAGTTTATGGGAGTTTCTCTGTTAGCCTCATTTGGCTTTGGATGAGCCACTAAATCAGGGGTGGGCAAACTATGGGCCATGGGCTGGATCCGGTCTGCCAGCCGTTTTAATCCGGCCCTCGAGCTCCCACTGGGGAGTGGGGTCTGGGGCTTGCTCCGCTCCGGAGCTCCAGCCAGGGAGCAGGGTCGGGGGCTGCTTCATGCGGCTCTCGCAAGCAGCGGCATGGCCCCACTCCGGCTCCTACGCATAAGGGCAGCCAGCAGGCTCCGCTTTGCATGCTGCCCCCACCCCAAGCGCTGCCCCGGCACCTCCCATTGGCCGGGAACCACAGCCAATGGGAGCTGCAGGGGCGATGCCTGGGACAGGGCAGCGTGCAGAGCCACCTGGCCACACCACCGCATACGAGCCGGAGACGGGACATGCCGCTGCTTCCAGGAGCTGTTTGAGATAAGCACCACCTTGAGCCTGCGCTCCTGAGCCTCTCCCCGTGCCCCAACCCCCTGCCCCCTCCCGCCCTCCGAACCCCTCAATCCCAGCCCACAGCACCCTCCTGCACACCAAACCCCTCATCCCCAGCCCCACCCCAGAGCCCGCACACCCAGCCGGAGCCTGCATCCCTTCCCATACCCCAACACCCTGCCCCAGCCCTGATCCCTCTCCCGCACCCTGAACTCCTCATTTCTGGCCCCACCCCAGAGCCTGCACCTTCAACCAGAGCCCTCACCCTCTCCCGTGCCCCAATTTTGGGAGCATTCATGGCCAGTCATACAATTTCTATTCCCAGATGTGGCCCTTGGGCCAAAACGTTTGCTCACCCCTGCCCTAAATACACAGCAGAGAGGAAGCAGAACCACTGCCCATGCTACCCTCCCCCTTCCTGTGCGCCTGAAAACCCTCTCTTCATCAGCATTATGTGGCTTCGGCTCTGTGGTTTCAGAGGAAGAATGCCAAGGATAGGAAGCAGGGAGCAGCCCATCACATGATTTCCTCAAAGCTGCGTGGCTATCTGAATAGAAATGAGTGTTACTAGAAGTAGCATTAGTATCCAGTCTGTGCCTACGTGCCCCTCAGGAACCTGGAGAGGAGACAGTGCGTGCGGGCAACAACCACCAGGGAGTGGGGAGACTCAATAGAGAGGGGGCAAGTTATTATGAGTACCACTTCCCTTCACCCCTCCATGTTGATCTCTGTTTAACAATGTCTTCACGACCTGTCCATGGCCTACATTTCTGTAAGCATGACATCAACAGTATGATAACTGTCTTAGGTATTTATAGACCATTAGTCATAGACTCCGTGTTACATTTGTAATCACACATGAAAAAAAAAGAAACCCTTTATAATTAAAAAACCTGTCCTTAAAAATGCCTTTGGAGATTTTTTTTGAAGTGCTCACTTTCACAGAAATAGTGAAAAAGGATATGACTCCCTGACACTCACATGTGGTGTACTCTGATTGCACCTATTCAGTTTTCCGTGGAGAAATGGTCTGAAATAAATAGGATGAAAATCAATAAGGAAAAATGCAAAGTACTACGCTTAGGAGGGAATAATCAATTGCACAAACACAGAATGGAAAATGATTGCCTAGGAAGTGCAGAAAAAGAGTATAATGGATCACAAATTAAATATGAGTCAACAATGTAATACTGTTGCAAAAAATAAGCGAACATCATTCTGGGATTATTAATAGCAGTGTTGTAAGCAAAACACAAGAAATAATTTTTCCAGTCTACTCAGCACTGATAAGACCTCAGTTGGAGTACTGTGTCCAGTTCTGGGCAACACACTTTGGGAAAGAGGTGGACAAATTGGAGAAAGTCCAGTGGAGAGCAACAAAAAATGATTAAAAGTCTAGGAAAAATGACCTATGAGGAAAGACTGAAAAAACTGGATATGTTTAGTGTGGAGAAGAGAAGACTGAGGGGCGACATGATAAAAGTCTTCAGGTACATAAAAGGTTGTTATAAAGAGGAGAATGATCAATTGTTCTTCTTATTCACTGAGAACAAGACAAGAAGTAATGTGCCTAAATTGCAGCCACGGAGATTTAGGTTAGACACTAGAAAAAACTTGCTAATTGTAAGGGTAGTTAAGCACTGGAACAAATTACCTAGGGAGGTTGAGGAATCTCAATCCTTGGAGGTTTTTACAAACCTCCAATGATTAGACAGAAGCGACAAAGGGTCCTGTGGCACCTTATAGACTAACAGAGGTACTGAAGCATAAGCTTTCGTGGGTGAATACCCACTTCTTCGGATGCAAGCAGTGGACAAACGCCCATCAAGGATGGTCTAGATCAGGTGGACAAACTTTTTGGCCTGAGGGCCACATCGGGGTTCTGAAACTGTATGGAGGGCAGGGTAGGGAAGACTGTGCCTCCCCAAACAGCCTGGCCCCTGCCCCCTATCCACTCCCGACTGCCCCCCTCAAAACTCCCGACCCATCCAACCCTCCCTGCTCCTTGTCCCCTGATCGCCCCCTCCCGGGACCTTCTTCCTCTAACCGCTCCCCCAGGACTCCACCCCCTATCCAACCACCCCTGCTCCTTGTCCCCTGACCGCCCCCTCCCGGGACCCTCTGCCCCTAACCGCTCCCCCGGGACCCGAGCCCCTATCCAACCACCCCTGCTCCCTGTTCCCTGACTACCCCCCAGACTCCCTGCCCCTTATCCAACCCCCTTGGTCCCCACCCCCTTACCATGCCACTCAGAGCAGCATGACTGGCCGCGCTGCGCCGCGCCGCCAGGCCGGAACCAGCCACCCCGCCGCACTGCCCTGCAGGAGCTCGCAGCCCCGCCTCCCAGAGCGCTGGCAGCACAGTGAGCTGAGGCTGCAGGGGAGGGGGGACAGCAGGGGAGGGGTCGGGGGCTAGCCTCCCTGTCCAGGAACTCAAGGGCTGGGCAGGATGGTCCCATGGACCGGATGTGACCCGCGGGCCGTAGTTTGCCCACCTGTGGTCTAGATAGTTCCACCTCAGTGCGAGGACTGGACTACATGATCTATCGAGGTCCCTTCCAGACCTACATTTCTATGATTCTACATGCTATGCACATAGGGTAGCAGAACACTCAGAGTGTCCTTTGTTTGATGCTATCTTGCTTATTGTTTTCAGCTTACGTGACGCAGTGCGAGCCAAACTATTAAAGCTTAATTTAGTGCTGTGTTTGGTATGACTAAATCATGGTCATACTGGCCAGTTCCTAGATCCAAGCTTAGGTCAGACTCAACCCCTCAAAGGCTGGTTTGTCACGACTATTGTGCATTCTAATTCATGAAAATAATTATTAATATCTTACATTTATATAGTGCCATTCATCCTGAGGGATTCTAAAATGTTTTACAATCTCTCACACAAAATATTACAGTCTCTATATATTGAATAAGGAAAGAGAAGAATTATTTAGGATTGCCCTAAAGAATGTCAGTAGTAATGAGAGAAAATTAAGAAAAGTAAAATGTAGTCTGAATATCAGGAAAAACTTTCTGATCTCTCAGGGAAACCATAGTGTAAGGACCATTAATTCTTTTCAGTGTCTAATTCAGTGTCTATGCACAGAATTCACTTCACTTCTTCATTGCTCTGATGCAATGATGTTGAGGTCATATAAATACATAGATACCAGTAAAGTACAGTTAACTGGGTGAAACACTGACTGTTTAACAGAGCATAGCAACTGGGGTGACCAGATGTCCCGATTTTGGGGTCTTTTTTCTTATATAGGCTCCTATTACCCCCCCTACCCCCGTCCCGATTTTTCACACTTGCTGTCTTTTCACCCTAATAGCAACGCTGCATTATGGTCAAGGACAAGAAAAGAAAACTATGGGGCCAAATTCATCCCTAAAGGAAGTCCATTAAGTACCATTTAGACTACGCGTAAGGAGAAATTCTTCAGAGAATTCAGATAGTGATCTGAGACCTATTTTGGAGAGGAGAAGAAGAGGGAAGACCATTACATGTATACTGGTGGAACTCATTACCCAATAAACAAATAAATACATCGCACCATGGATAGTGTTACATACACCAGGGATGGAATTGACCCTGTGTGTCTGACAGTAGTTGCAGGGAGAAATCCAAACGGGCAGCATGTATAATTACTCATATTGAGATTTATTCAGAACACTATAGCTAACACCCCAATTTTTGCAAAAAGTGCCAGGGGACTTTTAAAGATCACAGTGATCAACCATTACATCTAACACAAAAGACAGAAGCTCAACAACTGCTAAGGCCACTACGTTTCCAAGAGGTAAATAAAATAGTTAACTTTTGAAAAATGACTTTTTCCTAGTCCCATCAAATAAGGGCCCATAAAGAACCAAAAATTTGCCTTTTCACTGCCAATTTACTTACCTGCCCCAGCCACATCTCTAAAAATCATCTAAGCTGGGCTGTGTGTACAAAACACGCTAAGAGGAAAACAATCCAAATACACAGCTAGCTGGTCTTAAATCATCTGTATTATCCAAACAATATAGGAATTAAAGCAGTAATGTCCAAAGGATGGTACAGATTAGAGCTCCATTGTTTATAGGACCTCAAACAAGGACAAGTCTAGGTATGCTTGCATTAAAAAGTTGTATTAAATAATTAACTTGGTCCTACAATTATGTTCTGATGTGTCTCTATGGGAGCAGTATTCAAGGAGGACCACAGAGTAACAGAGAGAGTATCTGAGCATGTATGAACAATAAGAAAATGTGACGCAGAGTATCAGATGGCAAGGCTCTATGTGCAGAGACATGCAAGTGACCCAAATACCACAGCTACTGATGTACTGATGTTCAGTGAGCACCTGTGAGAAGTGATCACATGAATTCTTCTTTGAAGTGTAAATCTGGTTATTCCAGTTGAGCTTCTGAACCTGACTGGCTTTGATGAAGAGTTAGGGCCCGATTTGCTGTTGTATGGCCCATTGTGGGTATTGAATATTGTATTTTTTTATATTTAATGGGTATTGTAATTTATATGTATACATTTCTGTTCTCAGCTATACCCATGTGACCATATTAATTTAAATGACTGGATACCAGGTAGGCACAAAAATACTCATGAAGTGTTGTTTTAAATGTCTAAATGCAGAATTCTGATGTCCATTTAGGATGGTCGTCCATATTTGAACTAAGGCATCCCATTTATTTTTCCAGGAAAGCATTTCCTCATTCCCAACAAACACCCCCACATTGTGATGTCAGAAAATAGCCTTGGCTTGTCATCCTCTCACTAATTATATGATTAAAAGAAGAGCCTCCTGGCCTTTAGGCAGTTTCTGGAGAATGACAGTGCTGGACAACTATAATAGTGTAATTAATAACACCATGAATTACTTATTAGATGCTTTACCTAGCTTTTTAAAACTATGGAGTCTTCCTAATATATAGCACCCAATACATAATTTTAATAAACCTGAATAAATGCGGGGAACTACTAGACTACTGGAGGCTGAAGGTGGTGTCATAATTTATACAGCAACCAATAGCATGCTAGATGCTTTAAAGAACAAGTACACTCCCCACCACAGTCCCTGCTCCAAAGAGCTCGCTATCTAGCTTTAGATGTGACAAATATAACGAACAATGGAAGAGAGTGAGGAAGGACAAAATCACCAGGTGACTCAGTTATGGCATATGCACAGCTAAATGGTTCCAATAATGGCCAAATGACAAAGTAAGGGCTAGATTATGCCTGGCCCTCATGTGAATGTGCGGTGGGGGAGAGGAGATGGCATAGGGAGACATCCCACCCTTGCATGGCCTATTTAAGACCCAGACAAAATTCCAGCCCATGTGTTCAAGAGAATACAGCAGCTGCACCCTCTTTAGTCTTCTGGGAGTGCACGTCACCGCAAAAAGAGTTGGGAGGAGGCTAAGCCATTGCTGCACCCCCATATACACCAGCCAGCAAAACTGCCTGGCCAGGACAAAAGGCAGCAGTCTGCACCCTACAATGTTGTGTGGTACAAGCAGCTCCACTGCCTCTATGTCCGCCTTCTGGAGCTCCCTTTGGGGTACTGCAGCTCAGCAATGCCCCTCACAATGGTCGGTGCCTAAACTAGCCTTATGCCATTTGGAAACTGATTCTCCCTCGGGGAAGCAGGGGGAAGCACAGATTATCTAATAGAACTAATAGATGATTAGTCAAAGTAGAGCTCCTCTCCTCTCCTCTTCTCAAGTTGGCCTCTTGAAACTCAACCATCACTTTTCCCCAGCTCCCCCACCAATCTCACTTCCTCTTACATCCCTGCTCACCAATGCAAACTTAACTATGAGAGTCTCTACTGATGCTTCCATATCGTATTAACAAAAACCATTATAGAGGGGTTTTTTTGGAGTTACATTGTACATCTACTTGGAAATGGGATGGGAAGTGCTTTTGGCTTCCTTTTTAAAATGTTTGTAATGTGGAACACACTTGTAGGGTATTTGCTTATATGAAAGTGGAGTGAAAGTCCAGTGAAATATACTGAAATAATTAAGGACTTTCACTCTTATAGTGAAGCTACTCTCTGCTTATAATGAACTTGACTCCATTAGAATCAAGTTCTGTTGAATTTAGCCTCTGGGAATTTAGCAATTGGTACCTACCAGACAGGAGTTAAATGCAACATTCCAAGGAGATCATCACTTCCTCCTCTACTCTGCAGAAAAGATACAACTACTTGGGATGAACAGGAAGGAGATTTCACCTTGCTGTCAGTCTTCCTACAGTTGCTGCTTGCTGGCTTGGTTTTCCAGTGTCCTCTCCCGTGACAGTTGTCACTGCTCTCTGTAGGAAGCAAATACAAATCTCCACACTTCTGTAAAGCTTTTGTTGTGCCTAATGGGCATTTTGTATGAGTAAGGTGAAAAGATATTGGCCCAAAGACAGCAGGTTCATTTCCCAGGCAAGTCCTCTTTTATTATGGCAAAGGCCCGCTTAAAAAGAAATTCAGCCCTGTGCAGAGGGCAGCATAAGGGTTATGCAGCATTGCCAGCTCTTTCAACTTTATCTTGAGTTGTGCAATATTTGGTGTGTTTTTAAAGCCCCAGCTTCTGGAATCAGAAGATTATATGAGAATCTCATCTTTCATTTAGGAAAAAATAATGTCAATTTCTAGCTCTCATGATTTCAGAGAAAAGCCTGAAAATGTAAAGCACACACCTACAGTAAAGGCTAAGAAACCAGAAGATACCTAAAAAGAACCCAAAATTTATTTACTTTTTTTACAGTCTCATGATTTTTAAACCAATCTCAGGTTTATTTTGGGGCCTGATTTTTGAATAATTGGGATTTGCAATATCACCTTAAGGCGGATGCAAGTGGCAATAATACCTACGACCTATATAACACTTTTCAATAGTAGAACTCAAAGTGCTTTACAAAGGAGGTAGGTATCATTATCCCCATTTTAAAACTGGGGAAATGGAGACACTTAGAGGTGAAGTGACTTGCCAAAGGTTACCCACAGGCAAACCAGGAATAGAATCAAGGTCCTGAATTGCTCTACCCACGAAGACACACTGCCTTTCTTTTTCCTTATGGTGGCTCTCTGCACAGCAGTGAATTTAATGGATTTTTATCTGAAAACACAACACATTTATAAGAGAGTTCTATCCTATAATTCAAAAATAGCCAGACTATTTATTTTTAATACTGTACAACACTGCTATAAACAGTAAGTAGTGCAATTGTCTTTCCAGGGTAAGTCTTTGGATTCTAGCTTTCAATTCCAGACTGACTTTTACAGCCCAGTTATAGCCACTTAAACACAGAGGTCAGCAGCAAAAACACTGACAGACTTTTAACTAGAGAACTGAACTGGGCTCCTACAACAACTCCTTCTTTTCAAATGCACACTAACTTAAAAACAAACAAACAAACAAAAAACCAGCTCTTTGAATTGAGTGAACCAGGGCTTTGGAGCAGAGCCTGCGGAGCAGCTCCAGAGCAGTGGAGCTGCAGGTTTTTGCCTGGAGCTGGAGCAGAGCCGCAGCACAGCTCCAAAGCCCTGGAGTGAACTATATGGGAGTAAGAGGAAGTCATAGGATCTGGACTTTGCCCTGCTATTTTGTTACCAGGAAGTAACACTGAAACATGATTACTGTTATTTTATGAAGCATGTCTTACTAAATTCCTTCTTTGTACTGCAAGATTAGTCAATATGGGAAAGCACAGGGATTTACTATTCTTGGAAATGATATATACAGACATGCCCCCCACTTCTTCCGAAATGCTGGTGATACACCATGGAAAAAAGAAAACAAATCTTTAGAAATTACACAAGTGATTTGGTACCCACTGAAACAGCAAAATGCATCTTAAGTGACAGTTCTAGTGCCCACCGGGATATGTGCATGCAGTTCTCACTAGTACATTTAGAGCCATAATGTGCATGAGTGGCAGCTGGCAGCGTGTTCCCATCAGAGTGTATGACTGCGGTAGCTGGAAATCGTTTTTTTACAGCGAAGTAGTCTGGGAGATGTTTTAAAATGTTTTTTATTTGACAGTGTCCCTAATTTGGTTTTGTTCTGAAAGGAGTTACCTTAATTTAGAAATATAACAGAGTTACGGTCATGACCGAATGAGTGTTTCTTGGCAAAAGATCTGTCTTTTTTATTACTGGAAGAAAGAACGCAGGGCAAGGGACCACAGGGACAAAAAGGAAGGACCGTGTCGGAAGTAATTCAGAGAGGATGTCAGGTGTTGTTGCTTCTCTGAAGCCTTGTCTACAGCAGGGAATTTTTACAAAAAAAAATCCCATTGTAAAAACACAGGTGTAGATAGGAAACATTTCTTTTGCATACTATAACATCACTGAAACAATAGTTCCCTCAGTAAAAAATTAAACTATTTTTCCAGATTTGGAAGCTAGTAGTAGCAGTCTCATTTTACCCATTGCCAGTCATGCCTCCTATTTTCCTGGTTGAATGTTGGTAATTTTAGATACAAACGTGCCTAATGTTTCTAATTAACAAAAAACATACAATGCCTTTGACATTGTTAGTTGTTAAGGTGTTAAAATACTGGAATTGTGTTTCTATCAGGGTTCCTTACTTACCTAGCTATTTGTGGCATTCCCCTTAAGTGTTTGCAATATGAGCAGCGCATTCTCAGAGAGTAGTGCTCAAACCTGAAAAACACCTTTTTTGGGCTTTGCATCAAGTCAGCCCTAGATAATCAATATTTGAGTTTGAATGACCTAAGTGGAAGCAGGCTGTGCTATGTTTGCAGAGAGTGAGCTGGGCTGTCCTACCATGCTGTGTATAGATTCTGGGCTGGCCTATTTATAGTCAGTTTGCTATATGCTGTGTGTATATGTGTAGATACTATGCTGGGCTGACCATATGCCATGCTGGGGCCGCATAGCGGCGTGGCTGGCAGGGCTGGCCTTACCATGAGGCGAACTGAGGCGGCTGCCTGAGTTGCCAGACTGTGGGGGGTGCCACTAGGACCCAGAGTGTACAAAATTGTGTCTGCTGCTGGTGCATATGTATTCTCTCTGCTCTAGATGCACAGAGATGGTGGAGTGCTGTGCTGGAGGAAGGAGGGCACAAGAGACTTAACAGGCAGGCAGGAGAAAAGGTGAGAGGGAGTAACAGAAAGCAGAAGGGGCTGCAGGGAGAGAGAGGAGGAGCCTCTTATGTACCTCTCTAGTACCCCTACGAGCCTGGACTGATTAACACCAGCTTCTCAGGGAGCTTCCTGTTTCCTGCTGCTTCCCTGGACCCACTTGAGGAGAACAGGCAGTCAACTGAAGTAGTAGTAGCCAGTTAGGCCCTTAAGACGCTGATATCTTCCCTCACTCAGGCCCTGCTACCAGCCTGCTTACTTGTCCCCTTCAATTGAGTGTTGAGAGCCACTATAGCTGGCACAAAACAGCAGTCATGAGTGAAAGAAGAAAATGCCCCTCTGGGGCAGCATTCCGAAAAAGAAAGAAAGCAAAGGAAGTTTTTCTATCTAAGCAGGAAGGAGCTCTCCTGAGATACATAGACACAAATGTTCACGGTGAGCTTCTGGCCCCAGTGAGGATGAGTGGTGAGGAGATGCCTGATCTTCCAGTTAGTCAGAGTGCAGGTGACCTGGCAGCTACTGCAGCATCCATATCTCCATCTCAAATGGATGTAACCATGGACATTCCTGAAGAAAAGTGTAGATCAGAGAAGAATGTGGTGGAGGCACAAGAAATAGCTGCTGCTGAGTTTAGTTCCTTAAGTCTAGATGATCCAGGACTGTGGACCCACTTGAGCAGTAGCCTGAGGGACTTCCTTGTACTGCATGGGCCACAGCAAGTGAAAAACGTCATGTTCCCCAAAGACAATGAAAAAAGAAGTCAGAGAGAATTTTCTAGAATTTATTGACATTGATGATACTACAGGAGCTGGTATGACAAATGTGCTTCTTAAAAAGCTGGACGATAAGGGAATTGCGATAGCTGACATGAGAGGTCAGGGCTACGATAATGGTGCCAACATGAGAGGAAAGAACAGAGGAGTGCAGACACGGATCTGAGAGTTAAACCCTCGAGCTTTTTTTTGTCCCATGCAGTTCTCATTCATTGAACTTGGTGGTCAGCTTCTAATGGGGCTGCTGAACTTTTGAATGTAATTCAAAGCATCTATGTATTTTTCTCTGCATCAACGGCAAATTTTGAAGCAACATCTGGGAACATCCTCTTTGACATTGAAACCACTCAGTGTCACATGATGGGAAAGTCGAGTGGAGGCGATAAAGCCTATCAAACACCACATTGGGAAGATAGATGATGCCATAGTTGCCATTATGGAGGATAATGCTATGACAGGAACTGTTCGTGGGAGAACAGTGGCAGAGGGAAATGGAATCACCAGAAACATACATAACTTCAAATTTCTGTGTGGCTTAGTGTTGTGGCATGACATACTGTTTGAAATAAATGTTGTAAGCAAGAGACTCCAAGGTGTTGACCTTGATATATCTGAAGCAATGAAACAACTGGACAAAGCAAAGTCTTACCTACAGTCTTACCGGTCAGATGAGGGATTTCAAAACGTTCTGAAGAGTGCACAGAAGGTGGC
Organism: Chelydra serpentina; assembly: GCA_037349315.1. Lineage (NCBI taxonomy): Eukaryota > Metazoa > Chordata > Testudines > Chelydridae > Chelydra > Chelydra serpentina. Next base: position 9,777,064 of record JBAIAC010000026.1, on the reverse strand, counting down.
AGAGGAACTTCACACTGAAGCTATTTTCCCACCCATTCAAGAATACATGAGTCATAGAATCATAGAATCATAGAATCTCAGGGTTGGAAGGGACCTCAGGAGGTCATCTAGTCCAACCCCCTGCTCAAAGCAGGACCAACCCCAACTAGATCATCCCAGCCAGGGCTTTGTCAAGCCTGACCTTAAAAACCTCTAAGGAAGGAGATTCCACCACCTCCCTAGGTAACCCATTCCAGTGCTTCACCACCCTACTAGTGAAAAAGTTTTTCCTAATATCCAACCTAAACCTCCCCCTCTGCAACTTGAGACCATTACTCCTTGTTCTGTCATCTTCTACCACTGAGAACAGTCTAGATCCATCCTCTTTGGAACCCCCTTTTAGGTAGTTGAAAGCAGCTATCAAATCCCCCCTCACTCTTCTCTTCTGCAGGCTAAACAATCCCAGTTCCCTCAGCCTCTCCTCATAAGTCATGTGCTCCAGCCCCCTAATCATTTTTGTTGCCCTCCGTTGGACTCTTTCCAATTTATCCACATCCTTTTTGTAGTGTGGGGCCCAAAAGAAGTCACTAAAGAAGAAGACATTTTGATTATGAGGCACAGGATAATCCTATAAGAGACCCCAAACAACAATTCAAAGTTGAATTCTTTAACCAGGTGCTAGATTGTGCAATACAGTCAGTTGAAGAACGTTTCATGCAGCTCAAGGAACACAGCAGTATATTTGGGGTGTTGTATGATATTCCAAAACTCCTCACTATACCTGAAGAAGACCTACACCAGTAATACAGGGCACTAGAGACAGTGTTGACACATGATGACATGCGCGATATTGATGCAAGTGATTTAGGTGATGAACTGAAAGCCCTTTCAAGATACATTTCAGCAGGATCAACTCCAAAGGCTGTTCTGGAATATATGTGCACAAATAAGATGACCACCCTCTTTCCAAATGCTTTTGTTGCTCTGCACATACTTCTAACATTTCCTATAACAGTTGTCAGTGGAGAATGGAGCTTCTCCAAGCCGAAGTTAATAAAAACACATCTACGCTCCACAATGACACAGGAGAGGCTGGTCAGCCTTGCAACCATCTCAATAGAGCATAAGCTGGCCCAGACTGTGGACCTTCAGGAAGCAGTTCAAATCTTTGCAACCAAGAAGGCACGGAAAGCACCACTTTGATTATTCAAACATAAAAATGCCAGTGTTTACTATGCAGACAAGAAAAAGTACATTTGCTGTTCAGGAGTTTGAAAGTTTAGTGTTACTTAAAATTTTTGAACAAGGCATTTTAAGTTGTTAGTTCTCCTTTATTGGGGTAGGTAGCAGAGCAGTACCATGAGAGGAATAGAACAGGAAGAAGGCAGAATTGAGACCTTTCAAAGTTTTGGCCCAAGCGAGGGGGCATGGGGACGCTCCCCGCCTCAGGTGCAAAAATGTTGTGGGCCAGCCCTCGGTGTATATGCATTTGTGTATATTGTGCTAGGCTGTGTGTGTATCTTATGTTCTGTGCAGAGATGACTGGCTTGGCTGGGCTGGTGTGTGTGTGGATGGCCTGCAGAACTGGGCTAGGATGTGTATCTTATGTTCTGCGTGTGTATAGATTTAGTCCTGAGGGCATTCTGCGCCAAAATAATAAAAATGCTGCACACAATATTTTAAATTTTTGCAAAATTCTGCTAATTTTATTTGTCAAATAAATGTGAAGGTTCCAGCACGGCACTGGGGAGCACAGGCCACTGGCTGCAGAGGTGGGAGATCACTGTGCTGCTCCCCCACGGAACACAGACTCAGCAGTGAGGCAGCACCCAACTGACACAGTGCAAGGACTGGGCCTGCCTCAGAAACACTGAAGGGCCCTGCCCCTTTGTGCCAGGTGCACAGGGGTGGCTCTAACAATTTTGCCGCCTCAAGCAGGGGCGGTGGCCCCGCCCCCGATGCAGGCAGACGTAGCGGAGCCCCGCCACTGACGCCTGCATGCATCTGTGTCCCGCCCCCGACACAGGCAGTCCCAGTCTGCGGCGGCAAGAGCCGAATTGCCGCCGCGGGACTCGGACTGCCACCCCATTCTCGATGCCGCCCCAAGCACCAGCTTGGAAAGCTGGTGCCTGGAGCCAGTCCTGCAGGTGCACCAGGTGTGGGTAGGCAGGCTCAGCCTGGCAGGATCCAAGTGTGAAGGGGCTTAGTGTGGTGGGACCCAGGTGTGGGTTGAGAGGGTTCTGTGTTGGGCAATCTGGGTGCGGGGGGATCTGGATATGCAGGGGCTTGTTGGAGGGTTCTGGGTGCAACGATAATGGCACTCTGCAGGGTGGGGGTCCAGATGAAGGTGGTTGGGGCTCAGCAGGAGCAGTCTGGGGGGGGTGGGGATACAGCTTGGTAGGGGGGTCTGGGTGTGGGGGGTTCAGATGCTGGGGGAGCGGGGCTCAGTGGGGTGGGGATCCAGGTGCAGCTGGTTGGGGCTCGGTGGGGTGGTGATCCCTGTGTGGGTGGCTTGTCGGGGAAGTCCAGGTGCAGTGGGAGTGAGGCTCATTGAAGGGGGGGGGGTTCTGAGTGTGTGTCGGGGGGTGAGGCTCAGGAGGAGGATGTGGGTGTGAGGGAGTCTGGATGTATGGGGGTTGAGCAGATGGGGGAGCAGTTCCCTGTATAGAGATCCTTCCCCTGCAGCTGAGGAGCGATGGCTGCAGGAAGTGTGTTAGGGGATGAGAGGGGAGTTTGCAGAGCTTCCTGCAGCTGGGGGAGAAATCTGGGGTGTGCCTGACCCGGCCCCAGATGCCGTGCAAGGGAAGAGGAAGTCCCGTGCTCCCAAGCCCAGCTAGGATTAGCAGCTGAGCCCGGCGCAGGGTAGGAGCCACCCTCCCGGTCTTCCCCGGTCCTGCTCCCTGCCGCACAGTGATTTACCTCTCTGCCCGCTGCCCTGGGCACCTGAAACATACTGCTGGGGAGGGTCCCATGACCGCTCTTGTGGCTTCCCTTTGCTTCCCCGTCAGAAAATTTTTCTGCAGAGAAACAAAGAAATCTGCGGGGGCCATAAATTCTGTGCATGCACAGTGGCGCAGAATTCCCCCAGGAGTAATAGATGCAGGATGGGCTGTGTGCGTTGATAACACTGATTTGCAGTTGCACTCGATTTCCTGGTGTTGTTAATCAAATTAAAGCGGGTACAGGTTTGCTCTTCATTCACAAGAAGAAGTTTGGCTGGGCAGGAGGCTGGGGCCAAGCTCTCCCTTGGGCTCTATGAGACCCTGCCCTGTGGGGTGTGTATGTGTGCTTGAGAGCTGGGCTGTATGGGATGCTGACGTGGGGAGTGTTGTTGAAGAGGTGAGCTCTCCCCTGGCCTGTCCGGACCCTGCTCAGAGGGGGATGCGGGGGTAGGGGTAGCTATTTCAGAGAGCCGGGCTCTCCCTGGGCTGTATGGGACCCTGCCCTGGGGGGCACGGTTGAAGAGCCTAGCTCTCCCCGGACCCTGCCTGGGGGATGGGGGCTACGTCAGAGAGCTCTTCCTGTGTTGTAAGGAACCCTGCTCAGGGGAATGATACTAGAGCTCCGGGCTCTCCCTGGGTTGTATGGGACCAGGCCCTGGGGATGCTGTCAAAGACCCAAGCTCTCTCCTGGACTATCCTGGGCTCTGCTGGGAATGGGGCAGGAGGCGGCTATGCTGGGCTCTCACTGAGCTGTATGGGACCCTTCCTGGGGGAATAATGCCAGAGAACTGGGCTCTCCCAGGGCTCTATGGGACCCAGCCCGGTGGTGGGGGCAGTGACTGGGAACGGCCCGGGGCAGCTCTCTCTAGGATTGTAGGGGGCCCTACCCAACGGGCAATGCCAGAGATCAGAGCTGCCTGGGGCCCTGCCCAGTGGTGGGGGCAGTGACTGGGAACGGGGCTCTCTCTAGGGTTGTAGGGGGCCCTACCTAAGGGGCAATGCCAGAGATCAGGGCTGTACGGGGCCGTGCCCGGTGGTGGGGGCGGTGACTGGGAACGGGGCAGCTCTCTCTAGAGTTGTAGGGGGCCCTACCCAACGGGCAATGCCAGAGATCAGAGCTGCCTGGGGCCCTGCCCAGTGGTGGGGGCAGTGACTGGGAACGGGGCTCTCTCTAGGGTTGTAGGGGGCCCTACCTAAGGGGCAATGCCAGAGATCAGGGCTGTACGGGGCCCTGCCCGGTGGTGGGGGCAGTGACTGGGAAGGGGGCTCTCTCTAGGGTTGTAGGGGCCCTACCTAAGGGGCAATGCCAGAGATCAGGGCTGCCTGGGGCCCTGCCCGGTGGTGGGGGCGGTGACTGGGAAGGGGGCTCTCTCTAGGGTTGTAGGGGCCCTACCTAAGGGGCAATGCCAGAGATCAGGGATGTACGGGGCCCTGCCCGGTGGTGGGGGCAGTGACTGGGAACGGGGCTCTCTCTAGGGTTGTAGGGGCCCTACCTGGGGACAGTGCCAGGGACCCGAGCTCTCCCAGGGCTGCCTATGGCGCTGCTGGGGGGCCAGACGGGGGCAGCCCGCGAGGCCAGGGAAGGGCTGGGGAAGGCGGTGTCGGGGAGCCGGGCTGCGTGGGGCCCTGTCCCGGGCGGGGCCGGGCTGGCGGCACCGCCCCTCACCTGGCCGGCGCAGGCGGGGCGGGCTCGCTCTTAGGCGGGGCGCGGGGCCGGAGGTGCGCCGCAGCCGAGCGCGGGCACCATGGCCGCCGCCTCGCCCTGCGCGGAGCTGGCCGGCCGGAACAAGCCGGACAACACGGCCTTCACGCAGCAGCGCCTGCCGGCCTGGCAGCCGCTGCTGTCGGCGGGCACCGCGCTGCCGCTCTTCTTCTGCGCGGGCCTGGCCTGCCTGGCGCTGGGGCTGGGGCTGCACTTCTCCTCGGCCACCATCCGCGAGCTGGAGCTCGACTACACCGGGGCGCCGGGCAGCGGCCACAACTGCTCCCGCTGCGCCAACGCCAGCGGGGCCGGGGCCGGGGCCGGGGCCTGCCGCTGCTCGCTGTGCTTCGAGCTGCCCGAGCGCTTCGCGGGGCCCGTGTGCCTCTACTACCAGCTCTCCAACTACTACCAGAACCACCGGCGCTACGGCGTCTCCCGCGACGACCGGCAGCTCAGCGGCGACGCCTCGGGGCTGAGCAGCCCGGCCACGGAGTGCAGCCCCTTCCGCACGGACCCCCAGGGCCTCCCCATCGCCCCCTGCGGGGCCATCGCCAACAGCCTCTTCAACGACACCTTCGCCCTCTACCACCTGGCCAACGGCACCTTCCACCCGGTGCCCCTGGACAACCGCGGCATCTCCTGGTGGACCGACTCCAACATCAAGTTCAGCAACCCCGAACTGGTCAATGGCAGCCTGGAGGCCGCCTTCAAGGGCACCGCCAAGCCCCTCAACTGGCCCCAAGCTGCCTACATGCTGGACACGGGCAACCCCAACAACACCGGCTTCATCAACGAGGACTTCATCGTGTGGATGCGCACCGCTGCCCTGCCTACCTTCCGCAAGCTCTACCGCCGCGTGCGTGAGGGCAACTTCTCCTCTGGCCTGCCCCAAGGCACCTACTGCCTCGACATCACCTACAACTACCCCGTCCTCTCCTTCCAGGGCACCAAGAAGGTCATCTTCAGCACCGTTTCCTGGATGGGTGGCAAGAACCCCTTCCTGGGCATTGTCTACCTGGTCTTTGGCTCCGCCTGCATCCTCACTGGCTTTGTCATGCTGGCTGTGCATATCAAGTTCCAGAAACAAAACCAGATGGATGTGGAATAGAGAGATGGAGTCCAAATGCTGCCAAACTTTGGAGGAAGCTGAGTTTCTGATCCGAACTTTGCTAGCATCCAGGCCTTCTCTTTCTCTTTCACTGTTATAATTCTGATCTAATTTGTGTACTGTCCGCTCTCACCAGTGTAGGTGAGAGCAGAATTGGGCCTTCTGTGTTTGTAATGGGCTCAATGAAACCCCCCTTCTCCTTGCCACAAAATTATGGGAAAGTTCAAATCTGGTTAAAACTCTACAGCTCCAACTTCTTCAGACTGAGTGATAAGAGCATCACTTGATGTGTATATCTGTGCACCTAAAAGATCACTGTCAAGTTTTATTTTTGCCCAACACAGTTACCAATGTTTCTAATGACACCACAAACTTTTTTTTTTTTTTTTTGAGTGGAAGAATTTAAACCTGTTTTTCTTTCTATACTCTTTTCCTCTGTCTGGGTTTAACTTTGGTTTTTCTAACCTTTTTCTACCAATGAAAGTGAAGCTTGCTAGTCTCTGTTTATTGATAGATTCTAGTCAAATGCATATTCAGGTTACCATGCATTAGCACAATGGCCTGCTGTTTGGATTGCAAACTTTGCAGTGGATTGTCTTTAAAATCTAATAGTATCATTTAATAATCTTAACATTTCTATTAGGTCTGATGGTATTTTTACAGGACCTGTATTTGGGGCCTACGTTATTGGTGCCTTTTTCTTTTGAGCAGTAAAAGGGACATTTGGCAATATCTTAGCAAGACCAAAGATCAGTACGAGCCAGTTTTCACAGTGATGAGCGCTACCATATTGCTTGAGGCCAAGGTGTAAAACACTCCCATAAAGAAGCAGCAGTCTGCTGGTGGTTGAGTTGCAGTTAGTAGATGCTTTTGGCTAACAATCCAATTGTCATCTGTTTTTAATTTTAAAAATACTTTTTTTTTCTTTAATTTTTGGAGGGTAGGCATGTATACTATTCCTTTATTGAAATGGAAAAAATTGAACTGGAGCTGTCCAAAAAGATAAACTTTAAGGTTTTAGTCTCTCACTAAGGATTAATATCTTGTGAGATGGGTAAGTGGTAACAGTGATCCAAAACCATTTCTCTTCCCTCTTTCCTTCCTCTCACTAGGGGTCACGCTGGTAGCTGCAGAGAGAGTAGCCCCTCCCCCATAGACAAGTGACTTTACCTGTAAGCATCTTCTGAACAAAATTGACTGGTATTGGTGGAGTCCACTTAATTTCTTATCAAGCACTTATGGCAAAAGGCTCCTTTCTCTGCTATAGATTTATCTTCCATTAAAAAGGGTGGGAGGATCTTACCTCATCCATGTGTTCTTTTTCTAAAAGATATTGCTAAGAATGGCATTAAATAACTTTGAGACTAGAAACACTTCTTATGGCAATAAAAATTGGTTATCCAACTTGCTTATCTAAAATGTATAATATATTAAGTAACTTCATAATATTTTCAACCAAAACATACCCAATCATGTGTTCAAAAATAGTGACCCCAGCTAGGAGAATAGTCTTTCTCAAATTTTGTATTTTTCTTGATGTTTATATTTTGTTTCTGTCCTGTGAGGTTTTCCCCCCGCCTCTTTAAGAGTTGAGTTGACAACTTAAAGTGATGATAGCTTTGGGAACCATCACTTGATAGTGGTTGCTTATGAAAGGTACTCTGGTTAGCTCTGATTAGGATTCCTTATTAGATGTCTGAATGTCTGTGGCATGTAGATTATCTCTAATTCACAATGTAACTGCTCCCCTTGTCACATCTATGTATATTTGAAGTTTTGGGGCAAGTGTGGAACCTCCTTTTTTAATTTTTCAAGTTGGGTGATTCTTACTCCAGAAAAGTTTCTTCAAACTGAATTATAAATGCAGGCTTATTACGATTTCAGAAGCAGTGTCTTTTATACTTGTGCAGTGAACTACATGTCAGTTGAAACTTGAAAAGTTTATGTAAAGCCTTAACCAAATTGCTTTTAGTTCTTTGAAAATGCTTTGAAGTACACAAGTAATTGTCTGTCTGAGAAATGACTTTGCATATTAAATGAACTTTTTTTTCCCCTAAGCTCAAGTGGAACTGGCTCTGTGGAATGCTGCAAGTGCGAGAAAAGGCCTTCATATGAACAAATATAATAGCAGTGTGTTCAGCCTATGTACCAAATTCTGCTCTGTTCAACTCATGCAAATACCACTGAGGTTGCAAAGGTGTAAATGAGGGCAAACCTTGTCCTTTCTATTGTCAATATTATTCTTGCTAACTTTTTCTGTTTGAACAATATATTTGCCCTGCAGTCTGATTCATCTGGGAAGTAGTCTGTAGGATGCAAATATACGTAACTTCATTCTTACTTTTATACAAACTGTTAGGAATGTTAGCTGTCTGGATTGTGAAATAGGTGCATCACCCCACAAACTGGTAATGCTGCTGGTTCTGCTAGTATCTCTTTAGCTTAATAACTGACGTAGATCTTCTGGAAGCCAACTTTGAGATGAAAGGACAAGCTCAACTTCAGTAGGGTTAGTGTAGGGCTTTTTGTGGAAAGAACTCAACTACCTAAATCTTCTGTAGTCCACATGCCTTCAAAAACATTCACAAAGTGCAGGCCAACTGAGCAAACCTGCTTTGAGAAATGCAGATGAAATGGAGGAAGACCTCATTGTAGACTGGAGGCATGATTCTTCTTTCACTTACCCTGGTGTGCATAACTCCATTGAATCCATGGAGTTCTACTCGGATGTAACCAACATAAATTAGAGGAGAATCAGAACCTTGCTGATTTATGAGAGGCTATTCTGCATATTTTTCAGTAACTGTTACTTGTCCATATTTTGTTTCCTCTGTATAGAAGACTTCCTAACTAAAGTATGTGTAGTTTTTACGCCTATATTTTATATCTTTCCCAGCATTTTAACTGCAGAGAGAGTAAAGAAATACTTTTATTTCCCATTACCACCCGATGGATCCCTTCTAGTCTAAAGGAACTGGGGGTGACCCTCCTCTCTTCCAAGTCCATTTTGATAACTTTATTAATGGAGGAATCAGGTAAACAGCTCATTTCCCCTGTTGAAGGCATAGTTAAGAGTTTGACAACATGAACGAATATTGAATTACCCTCTAGAAAGAACCCTATTCACTTTGTAAACTTTTTTTTTAAGCTAAAAGGAGTTTATGGGGAGACGGTCTCTAATTTTATTCATAGAGTACTTGGGAGCAGTTAAGGTCCCAATTACTTAAAAAAAGAAAGCCAGGATTACTTATTCTATATGGCAGCCAGCAGGTGAACTTGTAAAGAATCCTTGTGACAGTTTCACTAGGTGGGGGTTTCGATCAAAGCTTATAATTAACATTTATGATGCACAATAAAATAACATGTTAAGCATTGTTTAATTGTCATCTCAGAATCCCATAAGGCTTTTCTTCTGTAGTAATGACGACAATTTTGTATTCACTTACAAAGCCACTCATACTGGTAAATCAGGAAGACAAACCCTTTCAAAGTGGAACACGGTCTGGGTGAGCTTTGGTTCTTATTGGTATTCTGTTTGAAATGTAGAACTGTTGTTTCTTGTACCTGTAATTCTGTGAGCAAAAGTTACTGCAGTAATAGTTTATTTATCCACCTACCTGAATGTCCCAGAATATTAAGTAATTACAGTTGCAAAATTGTGCCCACAGTTACTTTGCAAGTGCAAAAGGGGTAATCTGGGTTTTAAAAAGTGAACTGATTTTTAGTAAATGAACTAGTGTTCCAGTGACAGTTGTGTTAATCCCAAACTTGAGTTGATAACACAGATTGGGATTGGATTTTCAGCACAGCAATAGGTTGGTGGGATTTAAAACATTTTTTTTTAAGATCTTAACAAAAATTCAAAACAAATTTTATTTGGAGTGTTTTAAAGTCCTCCATTAGAAGAAGATTTTCTTTCTGTCATTTTAAATTCTGCACTAAAATGTTAATTCTGTTTAGTGGGATAATTCAACACGTGTCATCTGGGATTAACTCAACTTTATTTCGAAGTTCACTTCAAAGGGTCCGCGGTCAAAATAACTACATTCACTTGCAATACTATAAAATCTGAAAATCTAGCTATCCTGTTTATTCTTTTTCTACTTCAGGGTTTGTACAGTGTAACTAGGCTCATAAATTTCACTTGTGCTTTCTAGTCAATATCCTTTCTAGGTTTTATGCATTAACAATGCTCTTGGGGAAATTAGTTTTTATTTCTGATTTCCCCATGCTAATTCCCCCTATTGTTACTCACACCTTCTTGTCAACTGTTTGAACTGGGCCACCCTGATTACCACTACAAAAGTGATTTTTTCCTCCTGTTGATAATAGCCCACTTTAATTTAATTGTCTCATTAGAACTGACCCCCCCACTTGGTAAGGCAACTCCCATCTTTTCATATGCTCTGTATATATATCTTCCTACTGTATTGTCCACTCCATGCATCTGATGAAGTGGGTTTTAGCCCACAAAAGCTTATGCCCAAATAAATTTGTTAGTCTCTAAGGTGCCACAAGTACTACTTGTTGTTTTTTCTGTTTTTCAATTAACTCTAACCATTAACCAGGACTTCGAGCCTTCCTCCTATAATGCTAGTAGTCACTGGCTAGGAACATGAACTGGCTCTTTCACTGGTATTTATATTAAGGCTTGGTATGAAAATATCAGTTACTATAATTAATTATTATGATTCAGGTACTAGGGGTGAGGGGAGCTTTATAACTTTATCTAATTGATCATACTTCTTAGTTAACCAAAGTCAATGTTAATGGAGGGTATAGTGATTCCCAAATGAGAGTTCACTAAGAGAGGAAATGTGGAGTCTTTTTTTTTTTTTTTTTTTTTTTTTTATATATACTCTAATACAGGCGTCGGCAACCTTCAGCATGCGGCTCGCCAAGATAAGCCCCTTGGTGGGCTAGGTCAGTTTGTTTACTTGCTGTGTCCACCGGTTCGGCCGATTGCGGCTCCCACTGGCTAGTGGGAGCTGCGATCAGCCAAACTGGCAGACGCGACAAGTAAACAAACCTGCTTGGCCCACCAAGGGGCTTACCCTGGTGAGCCGCGTGCCGAAGGTTGCCGATGCCTGCTCTAATACTTTGAGGCTTGAGTTTATCTATTGGTTTTGACCCATCTGTGTAACATTTAAAAAACTAATAGCAAAGAAAAATGCACTGATGCTACTAATTTTAAAAATAGACGGAGGGAGGTATATGTGTGGGGGAACATCCAAACAAAGTGATTCATTATTAAAGGTTGCCGAGATTAATCAGTATTAAGGTTGAGATGTGCAGGCCTCAAAGCCCATAGAGGATTCCTGAACTATATCTGGTAATCTGAACCTCCTCCCTCCCACCAACCATACGCTTCCTGTACAATCTCTTATCTCGGCCTGCCTTTGAGACTTCCAAACTACAGTATCAATGTAACCTCAAGATCAACATGTCTAAAACTGAATGTATCTTTTTACCCCACCGCACTCCTTACCCAACTTCTTTCACTTTCGTTACCTTTCCCCCATTCCTCCCACATACTCACATAAATCTTGTGACTTCCTCAATGAAATCTCTCAAATCCTTCCTCCTCTCTACTGCCAGCAGCCTTGCTCATCTTGCCTCCGTTATTGGATCCTCCTTTGCAGCCTCTCCCCTCCAGTCTGTTCAGAACGCTGCTTCTAAGATCATCTTTCTGTCCCTGCATCTGACGGCATCATGCTCTTCAAATCCTCTCACTGACTACTCCTCTCCTCATGCATCAAGCTCAGCCTCATTTGTTCCTTCAATGCCTTGCAGTACTCTGGCCACTCTTGCATTCCTGCATACATCTTGTACTATATCTCCTCCCCCCCGCCCTTAAGATACTATTAGACGTGCATATGCAAAGTGAGGGCCTAATCAAAATCTCAAAAATCTTTGCATTGAGTCCAATGGCTTTTTGGTTAAGGTCCAGGATGCATAAATGTATTCACGCAACTGCTGTTAATGTTACCTTGTAAGTATGCACATGAGCTTGTATCAACAGAGTTTCATTGTGGAGCGATGTCATTTTGAAGTAAAATAGAGGAAAAATAAAACTTTACTTAAAATGGGCTGTTGCCTGCAACTAAAACCTGTTTTGTTGCCTGTCAGGACGAGGAAAAACTGTCATTAATGATCAGTATCATATTTGTGTGAAAGGAGAGAAGAATATTAATGTTTTAATCAATGTATCCCTGGCAGATGTCCTCTGAAGACACTGGAGCTCTCCTGGAGTATTGGAATAGGTGTATAAAAGGTGTATTGGATGGCTCAATGGTCATTTCAGCATCCACAACCGGGGAAGCATTTTAATTGTTCAGTAGCTTCTTGAGGTGACTATTAAAAGAATTCTCCCTCTTTCCCCACCCTGCCAGGAAAACCAGTCTGGACAGCTACATCTCCACTTAATTTAAGATACCCACTCAAATGTCTTTTAAAAACATTTTTTAAATCTTCCCGTATAAAAAGTAATAGTAAATGACAAGAGCTATGCCAGGATCGTGCAGTAAGTGTCTTTGTGCTAAAACTCTGTTCCTCATTACAGAGGAGATGAATCTACTCAGATGTTAGTAGAAGGAAAAAGTGTCAACGCAGTATCAACAGCCATGAATCAGTGTAGTTGCTGTCTGAAATAGAAGGTCAGAATGTATTTGGGAAGATATGTTTGAACTATGTGCAATTTCCCCAATCTGTAACTCTTGGCTAAAGTTACATGCATCTCATTCAAAAGATGTGTAATTTCTTATTAATGAGGCCTACAGCACTTGTGACTATTCAGTATTCCATGAGTGATCCTCATGGCCAAATGCCAACATGAGTAATTCGTTTTAGTTGGATATATTATCATTCTTCACTTCCTGTCCTCAACTATTATGCCACATTGTGAACACTTAAACCACTGCTGCATTTCACTCTAGCATTTCAGTAATAGGGTAAAGTGATCTGGATACATCCCTTCCTACTTCACAGGAGTGCTGTGAGGCTGAATCATGGTTTGCAAAATGCTTTGTAATTTTTGTCTCAAAGGTGGTATGTTAATGAAAATACTGAAACTCAAGGTTGTGTGGGGTTGTTGGTAGTAATTGCCTACCAAGCCATGTGCTAGAACAAGTTCAGGGGCTACTGTTTTGTCCCTTTCAGAATTTCAAACCTTTTGATAAGTAGATTGATCTGACATATTATGCTGAGATGTGTTGGGGGATCAGAAGTATCTGAGCACAAGCATAAAACTGACAGTTAATTGAACCAATGCTGTAACAATCAATTACAAAATAACACAAATTTTTACTATCACCTGGCTATGCTGAAGTTCAGCCACAGCTCCTGAGACATTTTAATATAAAATAGTAATCCTACTGGCCAGTTCTAATGGTTGGGTGACTAATCTTTACCCCAGGGATATGGGGTGAGACCGGTCCTACTAGCCCTTCTGTAAATAGAACGAGGAGGGGAGTTCTGCAGTTGCAGCTGGTGTGTACACACCCACATCCTCCACTAGCACTGTCTTTAAAACAAAGAAAGTCTAATGTTTTCTGTAATCTTAGCCTTTAATATAAGGTTGGGTCTAATAGCAGGTTTTCATTTACTTTGACTAGGTTTGTGTCATGTATTTTTTCTACTGTTTATGTGACTACTTAAAATTACACACACAAGCTAAATTAAAAGAGCGTTTAGGTTGCAAAATCAAGCTTTCAAAAATCAGGAAATGCCAGAATTAAGGCTGCCTGTGCATATATCAGAGACAAAGATCTTTGCAATCCCCTGGGCATGATAGAAGTGTCCACTGGGATTTCAGCTTTTTCATATTAAAATGAATTCAGCTGATGGTAGTCAGTGTGTGATTCAGCAGGTAACAGACAGGTGAGAAATCTCAGGAGAAGTGGCTGAACTTTAGCATATTGAGATGGCCTCCAGTAATACCCCTGCCTACTCTCCCAATTCTCTGTCCCCACTGGCTCACCATCCCAATCTACTTTACTGGGTTCCTTATCTAATCTCAGTATCCTCATTCTCCCCCCTCTCCCGGTTCCTTGTCCCATTCTCCCTGCCTACCAAATGCCTTTTCTTCTCATCTCCATCTTTCTCCCGCCTTCTGGCTCCTAAATCAGTCTTCAACCCCCAGCTTCCAGTTTGTCTCGTCTCCTTCCTTCCATGCCTCTTGGCTCAGATTAATAAAGGAATTTAGGCGCTGCAATGCTGAGTGTTGCAATGCCTAATTTTTAGGCACCTAGAAAAATCACAGGAACAACAATGTGATCTGCAAAGCTCCAGTTAGGCTCTTAAGCTCCTTATACAATGGATGGGGAGAAACAAGCACCCTTGAATGCGATCCACAAAAGCCAGCATGCTACGCTGGGAGCCACCTAAGGTAGGCAGTGGGAGATGCTGATGAGAGGGGAGTGTCCTAATTCCTGCCCCTCTCACAGAGGTAATTGCCTAAATCCAGGCTGCAGGGAGACCCCTATCTCTGTTTAGAAATCCACAACCAGAAGAGTACTTGGAGCAGCGGGTCTTGGATCCTGTGTCACCCACCTCTCCTGTCATTATCACATTTTCTCTTGTTGGCTTAATAACTCTAATTGTTTATCCATTGGAACAACTTCAACATGAGAGATTGAGGGAGACCCATGTCAGAATATCCTGTGGTTAGAGCACACGCACCCCTTACAAAGTGGGAGACCCTAGTTCAAATCCTTTCTCCCTCTCTGGCAGAGATGGAGGGAATTGAGCCTGGGTCTTGCACATCACAGGTGTGTGCTAACCACTGGGATAAACATTCTAAGGTGGGCACCAACTCTTCCAGCCAGATTTTGAATGGAAACCAAGGCCGTGTGCAACTTCTTATCACACCTCCTGGCTCAGGTGAATGCCTGTCGTCCCTGCTTCTTGGATTGCTCTGGGGCTTAGATGAGAGAGACACTCAGTGAGGAAACAGTGCATATATCTAGAGGCAGAAACTTAGGTACTGAGGGAACTTTTACACTGAAAATGTAGCCACTGAATTAGTTTACATGCCTCCGGGGTTCTGCGGAGTTTTGTGGATCACAGCCAAGATTTAGGCTTATACTGTCCTCTCCAGTCTCCCCTCACCCCTTATGCATTTGAATCAGACAACTTCCTTCTTCATGTTGCTTGGGCTAATCAAGGGGGTCACTGAGAGCTACCTGCTGTCTGTTCCAGGGCTGGGACCTACACCCATTATGGCCTGTAGCAGCCCAGAACTGCAATTACAGGGAAAGTCCTGCTTGGTCCTGGGCTGGAGCATCCCAATGCAAATGAGAACTTTGGAATTTAGCTGCTAAAATCTAAGGTTTCTCTAATGAGTTTGAGAATTGTTATTGGTGTTTCGAAGGCTTATAACCTGTCAAAATTTTGAGCAGATTTTAACAGGGATGGCTAATGGCACATCCCTGACACAAAAGCTACTCCCGCCCCCCCCCCCCCTGCAAATTTCAAGGCCATTCTCCAAAGCGCAGGGGTGCTATAACTTTTAAAAGAAAGTCACCAGAATATTTAAACATGGTCAAAACTTAATTTTCCCTACCCTAATTTTCGGACATAGCTGAATGGTTTTGGCCGATTTTCACCCCTCGCCCCCAAACAATTCAGCATTTGGTATGGAAAGCATTTGGTATGGAAAATTCCAGCCCAAATGGTTGAAGCTTGTCAAAGTTGTAAGCAACTGAAAATAATAACTTATAATAGGAAGTGCCAGGAAACCTTAATGATAGGCAATGCTACCAGCCCTGACTATAATAAACAAGAGATTTGTCGTGATTTGTTAACCAAAGTTTAAACATAGCTATAATCCATTGCTGAGAAGAGGGAGAGGCTGTGTGAAGTTACAACTCTCTAGAGCAACTCTTTAATTTCATTTTCTTCCTTGCTAGGAGAGAGCACTTGCAACTGTCTATGCTCTGACTATAACAACATCAGATGAGACAGTTAAAATATGGTTGTTCCATAATTCAGCTCCTGTAGTTGTGTTAAAAGCCTAGACTGGTTTTACAGGGACCCTAGTAGGTTCCATCTAGGCTACAAGTCAAAACTGTGTTGTAACTGGGTCCACTAATTCAATGATAGTTGTAGTATAGGTAGGGCAGAACGTGCATTCAAACATGCTGACTATAGTAAACGGCATAACTAGATTACTAGATATGTGACATGTATAATCTCAGTAGGGATGGGTGAACATCTCAAACCATATTTTGGGTTCTCAGAGTTTGCAAAACTAATTTGAGGGTTTAACCTTTTTTTTTTTTTTTTTTTTTTTTTTTTTTGCAATCAAAAGCCATTTTTCATTTCCCCTCACCCCCCAGAGCATCCCACTTCAGGTTGATTCCACCTTTTTCTTTTATGTATTAAGGAAAGAGGAGCCTCCTCTGAAATCTAGACATCCAAAACTGAGTTTCCTGTATGCAGGCTTCTCCGTATTAACTATACATATTTTTCCATTCGAATTTTCTCTTTTTTCTTTGCTCTTTTTATTCAGTTTTTCCTGAGTGGAATACAAACTCTAGTTTTAGTCAAACTTTTAAACTGCTAGAGCCAAATGCGTCTGTGGTATAGCCCCATTGGAATTTCACCAAGGATTAATTTGCTCCATAATCTGAGTGTTTAAATTGGGCAAAATGAGTTGTCTATCTCTCATAGCCAGGTTATTAGGTTTTTCTCAGGGTCCAGTCCTGAATTTCTAACACTGTACTTCTTGGTATTAGCAATTTTTGTTTGCATTTTATTCTGAAACTCTGACACTCTCCTGATTAGGGTCTATGTCAATGAATTATAGGTGCACCTTTCCATTGCGCAATAGATTCTCTTGATAGAAAAAAATCCAAAATGTTTTGGGTAATTTTGCTTTCCTTCCTCTTCAGTGACGCTTGAGCCAGAAATAGCAGCTATTTAACCATGAACAGAGGCTCTCTGAATGAGGGAGAGAGTAAATGTTTCACAAGTTATGCAATCTGCCAAGGGAAATTTTCTCAATCTATTTATAAAAACATTGTCAGCAAGTAGAGGCCCAGTGGGGAAGTGGCAGCAGTCAGATGAAAAAAGGCTTCTACACACTAGTTCTAGTAGATGGGATTGGGATCCATTAAATAGAGAAATGCAACTAAGTCTTTCATAGGCTAGAGGACATAGGTCTGTAATATGCTGTGAAGAAGGCTGCATTAGTGCTGTGCAGGATAATTCTGGTTGCTCCATCTGGGTTCACCACTGTGATGAAGAGGATAGGATGTAGCCTGAGAATGGTACCCAGAAAATACTTTAAATGAACTTTGACTAAGAAACTTGTGTGCCAGCCTCCTTGCTGGCTTGATAGTTGGAGAAGGATCTTCCTGTGCATGAAGTTTCCCAAGGGTTCACCAAACATAACATGTTAGCCACATCTGCTCAATAATAGTCAATAAATGTTTGTATGTGTGATTGTAGAAACTAAACTCTCCAAGTGCTGGCAGAGTGAGTGTAGTGAAAGAAGAAAAACTTCTGTCATACAGTGAATGAAACTATCAGAATTGTAGGGCTGAAAGGACCTCAACATGACATCAAGTCCAGTGGTCTGTGCTGAGGCAGGACCAAATAAACCTAGACCATCCCTAACAGGTGTTTTTCCAAAGTGTTCTTAAAAACCTCCAATGATGGGGATTCCACAGCCTCCCTGGGAATCCGATTCCAGAGTTTAACTACCCCTGCAATTAGAAAGTTTTTCCTAATATTTAATTTATATCTCCCTTGCTACAGATTAAGCCCATTACCACTTGTCCTACCTTCAGTGAGCATAGACAACACCATTGTCATTATAACAGCCCTTAACGTATTTGAAGATATCAGGTTTCCCCTTTGTTGTCTTTTCTCAAGACTAAACATTCCCACTTTTTTTTAATCTTTCCTCGTAGGTCAGGTTTTCTTTTATCATTTTTGTTGCTCTCCTCTGGACTTTCTCCAATTTTTCCATGTCTTTCCTAAAGTGTAGCTCTTCGTAGGTTAGCTTCAGTGCAGTCTGGCCTTCCTGGGCCCTTGCAGGACCATTTCTGGTCCTGTATGTCGTCTCCTTATTGGGTGACCCTGCTCTGTTCTAGCTTGCCTCACCTAGAACAGCTATGGTCTGGATTTGGCCAAGAATACAGAGCAAGTCAGTAACCAAATCAGGATTAGAATTTAGATATTCCTGACTCTCTGCTTCATTTTCATGGCTCTGTACATTGTTTCCATTAGAGATTAACAACTTCATCTCCATTCATACTGACGTGGGTTGGATATAAGTCAAAACTCTAGAAGTGAACAGCTTTCTAACTCATTATGAATCCCAGAGCCATCCATTCTGTCATCTCAAAGCTTTTGACAAATTCTGATAAAACACGTGAGCCTTTTTGGAGTTGGTCCACCTGTGCCACAGTGCTGTTCCTCAAAATGCTGGAAATGGTCATGCCACTGTTATGAAACCGGTACATAATGATAGCCCAAGCAAAATCAAAGCCTAGTCAGAGAGGATTTATTGCTTGAAGTTTCCTTCCAAATAAACTTAAACTCTTTAGAAACACCAGACACACCTCAGAGAATAGCAGAGAACATAATTTGTCAGAAATAATGAAAGTTTTGTTCCTTTTGTCATTTATTAAAACGTTCTGGTCCAGTCAAAGCTCCACTCTGGTCTCATACCAACCAGGGCCGGCTCTACCTTTTTTGCCACCCCAAGCGGCGAAGCAAAAAAACCCAAAAACCCTGCCGCAGCAGTGTCGCCAAAGCAAAGAAAATAAAAAAGCTGCCGCAGAAGTGCTGCTGAAAAAAATATATTAAAAAGCTGCCGCAGAAGTGCCGCAGAAGAAAAAAAAAAGCCGGAGTGCCGCCCCAAGGACAGCTGGAGTGCCGCCCCTTCAGATTTGCCACCCCAGGCACCTGCTTCCTTTGCTGGTGCCTAGAGCCGGCCCTGATACCAACAGCCTTGCAAACCAGCAGCTAATTTCTGTCCCCCCAGGCAGCAGCAGCCGCTCTCTACTCTGCCTTGTGGCCAGAGAGCAGTGGCTGCTGCCCGGAGGGACAGCTCTGAAAGCAGCGCTGCCCACCAGCAGCAGTGGAGAAGATTACGTCTCCAGTGCTGTTGGCAGGCAGTGCTGCCTGTACAAGTCGGGGACAAATGCCCAGTTTTGGCAAAAAAGTAGCGACAGCTGGGACAGAGCTGAAAAAGGGGATTGTCCCAGCCAAAATGGGATGTGTGGTCACTCTAATGTATGGAAGGCTAAGATTTTTAGGCACTCCTGATATCTACTTTTGAACCAGTGAACTAGAGCTGGAGGATCACTTATACTGATCTCTGGAGCCATCCAGTCCTCCCTCCCCACCTTTTACAGCTAAATACATTATATACATAGACAGATACAGATATAAAGAGGTGAATGCTTGAGAAGTGGCCTGCAACTTGCAGGAGGTCAAACTAGATGATCATGATGATCCCTTCTGACCTTACAGTCTATGCGTCTGAGTCTCTGATGCAGGCCCTACTTCAGGGGTAAGCAACCTATGGCATGCGTGCCAAAGGCGGCACGCGAGCTGATTTTCAGTGGCACTCACACTGCCCGAGTCCTGGCCACCAGTCCGGGGGGCTCTGCATTTTAATTTAATTTTAAATGAAGCTTCTTAAACATTTTTAAAACCTTATTTACTTTACATATAACAATAGTTTAGTTATATATTAAAGACTTATAGAAAGAGACCTTCTAAAAATGTTAAAATGTATTACTGGCACGTGAAACCTTAAATTAGAGCGAATAAATTAAGTCTCGGCACACCACTTCTGAAAGGTTGCCGACCCCTACCCTACTGCATGAGGAGATCCAGGCCAAAGTGGCTGCAGAGTGTAAATGCTTAATTTGTGGATCAGAAAGAATTGCCGATTTTTAAGAAACTAAGAGTTCAAGGGGTTTTATAACTTGAACTTTTAGGGCCTGAGGGAGATTTTTTTTTTTTTTTAGTGCTTTGTTTCATCCTCTTGCACCCATCCTCACTCAAGATAAACTATTTCATTGCCACTACTTCTCTGTTTTACTTTCTTGGTGTTGAGCTAAACACATTGGAATTATTTTCCTACGATTGCACGTGTGGGACTTTCCTGGCAGTGTTTTTATAATTTTACACAAAGCAAAACATCCTCTTTCACTATGCCGCTAGAGAACCTCAGACTTATTTTTAGCTACAAATGAGGGTCAGCAGGGAAGGAACCGTCACTTTCAAAGTCGATTAATGGAACACAATACAACGTAATAGCATTCTCTACACAGCTTCTGTCCTACAAGGTCTGTCCTGAGGTGCTTTCCAGTTCCGCAAACAGTATGTGCTATAAGTTTACAACAAGAAGTAGTTGTGTAAAAACATTAAATTGTGAAAAACTGAAGCGTTCACTCAATAAGGTTCTGACCAAAGCCCGTTGAAGTGAATGGGAATCTTTCAGTTGACTTCAATGCATTATGGTTCTGTCTTAAACAGAGAGACGTGACTAGGCAGTTTGTGTGCTGGGACTGCTATATCTTTTACCAGACTTAATCATATCACTGTTAGCTTCTCCTTTGCCTTCTTCCTCCTTTTGTTTGCTTTCTCTCCACCTGTTGTCTCTCATCATTTACTAAGATTGTAAGCTCTTCAGGGCAGCAGCAATCTTTCATGTGTATACTGTGCCGACTGCAATGGGGCCCTGAACTCCCAATGGGCCCTCTAGGTGCTTCTGCAATACAAATAATAACAAATAACTAATAAAGTAAATGATGGGGACAGACAGGAAAGCTGCTTGAGTTTCATCCCATTACTCCTGGCTGTACTCTAGGAACACGATTGCTGATCTGTATATAAGAATGCAAAATTGAAATGGACAACTAACGGTCCTGTAAGCATCTAGAAATAACAAAAAATAAACT
Source organism: Chelydra serpentina (assembly GCA_037349315.1). NCBI lineage: Eukaryota > Metazoa > Chordata > Testudines > Chelydridae > Chelydra > Chelydra serpentina. The sequence continues at coordinate 9,756,409 of JBAIAC010000026.1, read as the reverse complement.
TAGGTTGTGCAATAACCACCATTTCCTTTTTTTAAAACCATGGTGTAATCCTGGGTTATTTCATTTTAATTGCCTTGGTAACAACGGCATGTGATCAGCATGATGATGTTTCCAGCCCCTTCTACTTTATATTCTTCTAAGAATCTCTTCCAGTTTTGTCGTTCTAGTATTGAACCCTGCAACCCCCAGGGGTCATTAGGGCTCTCTTAGATCCTCAAGGTTTCAGGTCAAGCCCTCAGCCTGCCCCCCAGCAGAGCCATCAGGGAAGAACTCCACAAGGGGATTCCCTAGAGACATCCTCCGAGAACCCTTTCCTGCAGGTTTTCTACCAAAGGGAATGTTCTGAATCCAGGTTTATCCCATTTGTTGAAAGTCTGTATCTTGGATTACCTTTCTACACAGATTTTTTACCTTCTGTGTAATCTGACGGTATTATTTAAAGCCCCCTCTGCATTATTTTTTGGCCTTATTCATGTTTGCCACTCCTTCCCACATTAGTAATATTTCCTGTTAGTTTCATTAATATATTTGCCCTTCATTATCATGAATAACACCTCTTACCTTGCCAGCCCAAATGTCCTGTAGGTCCCTTTCTCTCCCCAGAATCTCCTCAGCTCCTTCCAGGCTGGCCCTACACTTGGAGAATCAGAGAAGGGAGGGCATTCCAAGCATCCTCCTCATCTTAATCCAAAACACCTCTTCCACACAGCTACAAGATAGGACTCCATAATATTGGGTATTGGCAACTATAGAGTATGGAGCTGTAGACAATGTGGTGATTCTGTGAAATTAGTGCACCTTTAAGATCTGGAGCATTGTGTGTGGCAGAGTCTGAAAGGTTGGCTAGTTGCTGTTGAGAGAGGGCTGAAGATGGAACCTGAGAGTGAAATGATGCTGGATGAAGACACTTGCAGAAACTGAGTTAGTACGAACGTATCTCTCTGAGGTTCTGGTCCTGCAATATATTCTGTGTGGGCACAGGGTTGGGGCCTTAATTACTGAAGATATCAACTCCAACTCCAACCAACCAACTGTTGTAGCTCCATTGAAGTCAAAACATGAGGTATACACCAAGGCTCAGTCTGACCTTAATAGTCCTTGTCATGGGCTAAAATTCAAAGGAAGTACATACACTGACTTCTAGAAGTAGTCATAATCCAGACTAATTTATCTGACAAGTTGTCATTGTGCTTTGAATAAATTATGCACAAATAGATTGTTTGTTGTTTGTCCAGCTCTAATAGCCGTTTTTTCTTTTTTGTGTTACAGAAGCTCTTAGAGGCTCTGAACTGAATTGTGTGAGACTCTGTACCTGCACATAGTAAGAGACAGCCCTTAGCACAAAGAGATTACAATATAAACAAACAACTCCGACAAAGGAAGGGATATTTCCCCCATTTTACAGATGTGGAAACTGAGGCACAGACCCAAAGTGACTTGCCCAAGGTCATAGAGCTGTCAAATGAATTTAGTTTGCCTGAGTCCCAGCCTAGGGCCTTATCTATAAGACCATCCTTCCCCTCTTCCTCACCGTGCTTTCCCTTGGCTGTGCATGTTTACCCCAGACCGTTTGTGCGACAGTCTCTTGGGAGACTTGTATTATTTTTGTGATTGTTGTTAGCTCAATTAGTAATGCATGTTATAGTTATAATAAATAATAAGATAAGAAATCTGTCACAGAACTCTGTTCTCTTACAGTGAGTAAGGGTGGCAGATGGATGGTAAAAGCCCTATCAGCTGTTATAACTCAGACGCTGTGCACTCGTTTCACCACATGGCAGCAGTGCTGGATTGCAGATCCCTGCCTTCATGCTCCATTCAGTTGATGCTACTTGAACTGACCAATGCACGCAGCCCCTTTGCAAATCACTAAAAGTAGGATGGAGAGGGATGGCCTTAACAAAAACTAGGAGTCTGGCATTTTCCCATGACTTGTTTATCTGGATGGGTAAAGAGCAAGGCTGAAAAGGTTTGGTTCAGAGAAACCTTCAAAGGTCAGGCTTTTCCTAAGCTTATTTCAGTTTATCCAAATTTTGTCAGCCTTCCTGTCTATGACCATCCAGACAGAGATCTGGTTCCCTTTCAACCCTACCCAAGACCACCTAATAGAACCCAGCACACCCAGGGAATCTGAATTAGGCAACACCAAGGGCTAACTAGCGAAACTATTGAAAGGTTAGGAGTAGGTACCGGCAGAGAGCCTTAGTCTCGTGGGGAGGAGGACAGTGGTAAAAGAGGTCCTTGTGTGACGCTGACAAAAGTTGGATTCAGATCTAAGGATGAGCAAAGTTTGGGGCATGCTTTTACATTTCCCCAAAGCTGTTTGCTCATGCTTCATCTGCCCACATCTTCTCTGCTTGTAGATAATGAGCCAGATCCTCCACTTGTGTAAATAAGTGTGCTCCACCGAAGTGAGTGAAACTGTGCTGATTTACATCACCTGAGGATCTGGCCCTATATATTTACACACGCGCGCACACACATTCCAGGATTGGTGGAGATATTTTTAAATAACTTTTTTTATTGTGATCTCTTCTTAATGCTGGTCATGGACTTTGGAAGGAATGCAGTCACCCTTGTTCTTGACTGTACCACCTTGCTACAGCCATACAGGGATAATGCTATTGAGTTAATGGGATTACACCAATGTAAAGGTGATGTGAAATCAAAACTGGGAAGAGCAAATCAGTGGACGTGACACTAACTGTATATAGTTGCCTCATTGTCAGTCATTCTGCTGATATAGCATAACATAGGAAGGAGAAGGATAATCTTGTGATTAAGGCACAACACGTTGAATCAGGAGTGCTAGATTCAGTTGGTAACAGCCGCTGACTCCTCTGTGACTTTGAGCATGTTTCTGAATTGCACTGTGCCCCAGTTTACGCATCTGTAAAATGGGGATAACAACTTACAAGGGTATTTTGAGGCATATTTAACATCAGCAAAGTACTTTGATATCCTCTCAAAGTACTATAGCAGGGGTGGGCAAACTACAGCCCGGGGGCCGCATCCAGCCCTCCAGATGTTTTAATCTGGCCCTCAAGCTCCCACCAGGAAGTGGGGTCTAGGGGCTTGCCCCGCTCTGGCACTCCAGCCGGGGAGTGGGGTAGGGGGCTTGCACCACTCTGCGTGGCATGTGGGGCATGTCCCCCCTCTGGCTCCTCTGCATAGGGGCAGCCAGGGGGTTCCACACGCTGACCCCGCCCCAAGCGTTTCCCCCTGCAGCTCCCATTGGCCAGGAACCGTGAGCAATGGGAGATGCAGGGGTGGCGCCTGCGGACAGGGCAGGGCATAGAGCCTCCTGGCCACGCCTCTGCATAGGAGCCAGAGGGGGGACATGCTGCTGCTTCTGGGAGCTGCTTAAGATAAGCGCCGCCCAGAGCTGCACCCCTGACACCCTCCTGCGACCCAACCCGATGCCCCAGCCCTGATCCCCCTCCTGCCCTCCAAACCCCTCATCCCCAGCCCCACCCTAGAGCCCGTACCCCCAGCCAGAGCCCTCCCCCCTACACTGCAACCCTCTGACCCAGCCCGTAGACCCCTCCTGCACCCTGAACTCCTCATTTCCTGTCCCACCACAGAGCCCACCCCCCCCAGCTGGAGCTCTCACCCCCTCCTGCACCCCAAACCCCAATTTTGTGAACATTCATGGCCCATCATACAATTTCCATACCCAGATGTGGCCCTTGGGCTAAAAAGTTCACCCACCTCTGTATTATAGCTAAGTGATAGTATTTTTTTTTAATTAAAAGAGGAAGGCCTGCTGTTGGTACAGCTGGAGAGGGATAATGTTACTATTTCACCTTCTATCAAGATGCAAATATTTTTTTCTTTGTTGTTGCTTCTCTGGGAGAATATTAATGACATTTAATTTATGAGGACAAAGATTTATCAGTTTCCTGATCTTTACAGTGATGGTCAGCTATCTGGCAGACATTGCACTAATGTTGCTGGTTTCTCAGGAGAAAATAGTGGGCCATTCATAAAATGTAGCTGTGTAGACAGAATCATAGAAATGCAGGGCTGGAAGTGATCTAGTCTAACCCCCTATGCTGAGGCAGGACCAGGTAAACCTAGACCATCCTTGACAGGTGTTTGTCCAACCTGTTCTTAAACTTCCAATGACCGGGATTCCACAAACTCTCTTAGTAACTGTTCCATTGCTTAATTATTCTTATGATTAGAAAGTTTTCCCTAATATTAATCCTAAATCTCCCTTGTGGCAGATTAAGCCAATTTCTTCTTGTTTTACCTTCAGTAGACATGGAGAACAATTGATCAACATCCTCTTTTTAACAGCCCTTAACATAGTTGAAAGCTGTTATCGTGTCCCTCCCTGTGTCTTCTTTTTTGAGGACTAAACGTGCCCAGTTTTTATAACAATGTAAATTGTAACTGAAAGATCAATCTTGTGCCGGCAGATTTAACAGGTGGGTCTCTTCTTAGATGTTAATTTTTTGGTTTTGTCCTGTTTAGTTTATAAATCTATGGCAGGAGACAGTGGCAGTGCCAGCAGCCCCACATGTTTCCCCACTGATATCTCCCATCCTTATCCTGGAGGAATCATCTCCAGGAATTAGTGAATTCCATCCTCAGTGTCTCTGCTGAAACTGCCAGTTTGAATGGTGGAGGATTTTGTGATGCAGTCACTAATGGTATGTGATGGGGCGTACTACTCACCGCTAGTCTGGCGCCTCCTCCTGGTCGCTCTGGGGATTAGCTCCTCAGGTCAACACCCATTTCCACGGTTGCACGCCATCACTCTGTCTCTCCGGTCTGTAGCTCCATCTCTCACTCCAGGAACCATAGTGTCCTCTTTGTGACTCAGCACTCTGGCCAGGTCACTCAGCATTCCCCCCTTCTGGGGTATATACAAGTCTTTCCTTCTGCAGTCCTAGGCAGTCTTCCTATTGACTGCCTCAGGTGCCACTCCTTCAGTGGCTGGTAGGGGAACCCAGGCCCACCCTCTACTCCAGGTTTCAGTCCAGGGAACCTCAACCCAGCAGTTCTGGGCTTTCCTTTCCCAGCCCTCACTGTTCCTTCCAGGGACTGCTTCCTAGAACTCCAGGTCTCCCTTCTTGTTCTGGGTGTACCAGCTCGAAACCCTCCTCCCAGGAGGTTTGCCTACACATCACTACAGCCTCCAAATACTCCTCCCTCTGCCCATGGAGTTACTGCCCTTTCCCAGCAGCAGCCCTTGTCTGTTGCCAGCTTCCTGGCCTTATAGGCCCCACCTATTCTTGCACAGCTAAACCTTCTTGCAATCAATTCCTGCTCCCTGGCTCTTTCTCCAAGTGCAGCCTGTGGAGTTAATAGGCCTATCTGGCCACCTTAACCCCCTCCAGTCCTGTGTGCGGTGGACACCCTGTCATGCTGTCTAGAGTAGCTCACAACTGAGAGTGCTAATCGCAGGTCAGACTGTCAGAAAACAGGGGAAACACCCCCAAACTGGTGGTATATTCTATAATTAGATTTCACCAAGCCAGTAACAAATATGTGCTCCTGGATTACTATATTAGTTTTACCATGGACCGCAGACAGTCCCCTTAGGCTCTCAGGGCCCTCTTTACTACCCAAACTGGTAATGAAAGGTTATTAAAACCAAAAATCACCTCACATTAGGTTATTCCAAATCCCAAGGGGTTGGTCACTTACCCCACGTCAATGGATACGCTGGATCTCACACCAAAGACAATGCTGACAGCCAATTTCTCTAGTAAACTAACTAAAGATTTATTAGCTAAGAAAAAGAAATGAGTTATTGAGAGGTTAAAGCAGGTAAAATAATTAATAGGTCCAAAGTAATAGCAGAGATGTAGTGATCTGCTAGTTTTCCATAAGTGTCTCAGGGTTACCCAAAACAACTTTGGGGATGTCTGTCCAATTGCTCCATATTCTGCCCTTTCACAATTCATCAGTCCAGAGATACAGGATCACTCCCAGCGTTCATTCTTATAGCTGTTTTCCCTGGAAAGCAGTCTGGCAAGTGTTCCCATCGCAGTAAATTTCCCATTGTTGAACAAAATGACCCATGCTTTGAAGTTAGCATGGCTTCTTCATTTACAGTTCTAAGGCTTCAATCCCATTTGATGGACAATTCAATAACAAAGACATAGAGATTTAAGAATTTTATTAAGATAATGTTAAAAATAAAAACAACGGTACAGAGTTTAAGCGTAGAAGTTTCTGGTTATCAGGGAATAAGGTACAGATTATCAAGGGGAGCGAAGTTTGGTTTAGGATCGAATAACGTAAGAAGTACATAATCTGCAAAATCCCCAATTGGGGTAAAGGCTTAACGGGTCAAAGTACAGAGATTGAGATAGGAGGGTAAATTGTTCATATATATAGGAGGCTATGTTCAGGTGTGGAGTAGAATGAGTGGGTACGATGATGAGGATGGATTTACCCTCATTTGGTGAGATTTAATGTTCAGTGAGTTTATGGTTCCAGTTCATATGGTCCAGTGGGAGAAAGTCTCTCGGTCCCTTTCTCATCGATGATGTATGATGTTGTTCTGGCTTACGCCTCCTGGTACTGTCGGTGGCCAGTGATGTGTTCGATGTAGATGTCCCTGGACCATCGGATGGTGTCCGAGACCATGAGGCGCTGCATGAGCCGTGTGTAGCCACCCAGACAATCCTTTATTAGTTTTCATGAAGTTTTACACATTGTAAATTCGCATCCTAATGCTAACATACCTTTTGCTAGCATGGGTTAACTAAGTGTCCAGATACACATAATGTAAAACAACAAGTTACAAATAAGTGAAGACAATATCATCAACATTTTCTTTTGATCTGTACTAACAAGTGAATTGGCCTGGTCACATTACAATGCCTTTTGACATGCCTTTAATTTCTATTAGCATGCGAGTGAATTAGCCTGCTGCCTTGCTCTGAGCTGGCAACCTGCTAGACAGCATCAGAGGGTGTGTCTGCACTTAGAGCTGGAGGTGTAATTCCCAGTTCGAGAAGACACCCAGCCCCTCCCCACAAGCTCTGCTCCGGTCCCACCTCCAGCCATATCCCCGGATCCCGCCCTGTGCCTAGTCCCATCCCCAGCCTTGGCGCATCTCCACTCCTGGCCCCCCACCAGCCCCCAGCCTCAGCCACTGGCCACGACTCCATTCCTGGCCCAGGGCTGCGGCTGGGGGCAAAGCTGGGAGCGGAGCAGCAACTAGCCATGGGCCTGGCTGCTGGCCCCCACTGCAGCCGGGCTGCGGCTCTACTCATGTCCCCATCCCTAGCCTTGGCCCCTGGCTGTGGCACTGCTCCCAGCCCCTGACCCACCCCCAGCTGTGGCCCCAGACTCAGCCTCTTTACCCCGTCTGCGTCCCCACCCCCAGCTGCGGCGCCACTCCCAACCCTGGCTCCGGTGGGATGGGGGGGCATGGACACAGGTATGGGGGGCATGACTCTCAAAAGTTTGGAGACCGCTAGTGTAGATGCACCTTAAGAGCTAGGCTGAACCTGCTATGGCCCCAGTCATGTAAACGGCTCCTCATTGGAATATGTCCACTGACGTGAATGAGACTGAGCAGGCAGAGGTCTCCCTGTCCAGTAGCGTAGCCAGGTCTTGAGCACAGGGGGAGCGAAGACGCTATAAAAAGGCGCCTCCCCCTCCCCCTGTACTCACCCTGCCACACTTTAAAGGTCCACTGCGGAGCCCCAGCCCTTTAAAATGCCACCGCCGGAGCCGCTGGCAGGGCCCGCGCGCCCACTAGGCGACCCTAGGCGGTTGCCTTGGGGGGTGGCGGGCAGCTGCCTGCTGCCTCCCCGCTCAGCGGCTGAGCTGCTCAGCGGGGAGACAAGGGGCGGCTTGCTGCGGCTGCCCGCTGCCTCCCCGCTGAACTGGGAGACAAGGGGCGGCTCGCCGTGGCTGCCCCTTGTCTCTCCGCTCAGCGGCTGAGCGGAGAGACAAGGGGTGGCTCGCTGCGGCTGCCCGCTTCCTCCCCGCTGAACTGGGAGACAAGGGGCGGCTCGCCGTGGCTGCCCCTTGTCTCTCCGCTCAGCGGCTGAGCGGGGAGACAAGGGGCGGCTTGCTGCGGCTGCCCCTTGTCTCCCCACTGAGCTGCTGAGCGGAGAGACAAGGGGCGGCTTGCTGCGGCTGCCCCTTGTCTCCCTGCTGAGCTGTTGAGTGGGGAGACAAGGGGCGGCTTGCTGCGGCTGCCCCTTGTCTCCCTGCTGAGCTGTTGAGTGGGGAGACAAGGGGCGGCTTGCTGCGGCTGCCCGCTGCCTCCCCACTGAGCGGGGAGACAAGGGGCAGCTTGCTGCGGCTGCTCTTTGTCTCCCCGCTCAGCGGCTGAGCGGGGAGCCCCCCGCCTCACTGCCCCCCTCAGCGCCTGAGCGGGTAGCCACCTCACTGACCCCCTGAGCCACTCCTGCTCAGGCTCCGGCAGCGGAGGAGCACTTTAAAAGACCCGTGACTCCCCGCGGTGGCAGGAGCTGCAGGCCTTTTAAAGCGCTGCCCTTGGGCGGCGCCTTAGCGCCGCTTTTCCTCATAGGGGGAGCGGCTGCTCCCCCTGCTCGCCCCCTGGCTACGCTACTGTCCCTGTCCACAGAACAGCTGGCAGGATCAGGGCCCAAACCGTTCTGAGCAACCTTTAGATGGGAATGTCTTTTGGTCACTACTAACCTGGGTTAGTATCAAATCAGTTGCCTGTGGGATTGATCCTGCACAGTGCTAAGCACGCTAGCCCTAATCTAGCAGAGCACTTAAGTGCACAGTTAACTTTAACCACACAAGCAGACCCATCAAGTCCATGGGAGACTATTTACATGCTTAAAGTTAAGCAAATGCTTTTATGTATCTTGTTGGATCAGGACCCGAGTTCTCAGCACCAGGCAGGATCAAGTACTGAAAGAATCTTACTCAGTCCCTTGAGCTAGCCAGTCTCTCTATGACTAAGGATAACCATCGCTTTAGGTAATTAGGGCCAACATTTTCAACATCTGTGAGGACCGAGCGTTTCTGGAAATCAGGCTCAAGGTATCTTTCAAGTTAGGCAATGAAAAATCGAGACAAGAAAAATCAGACGCCACTTCTGAAAATGTAGGCTTTGCTCTATATTGTCTCAGTCTCCCTTTCCTGCAGAGCACCCATTGAACACAAAGTGCTCAATACCTTTCATGGTTGAACCTATGAAAACGGGTGGATTCCATCACTAGAGCTTTAGAGTGGAGCTTTTGGGGATGTCAGCAGACAATCCCCACCCCCTCTGGCAAGTTTAACTTTGATTGCCTTAGATTTTCAGCAGATAGTGATCAGAAATCTCTGTTGTCAGTAGGAGAAAATTCCCAGAGTTAATAAACCAGATTGAACTAGGAAATCTTAACATGAGTTCTCTTATTTTCTGGCATCAGAAGCAATTCTTGTCCTTATATGATACTGTAGTCTTCCCTCTTCCTGAAGGAAACTGGCCCTTCCTGTGGCGAGTGGTTTGAGAATTGTTTCTATGAGTCAACACTGCTAATGTCTATTTCCTTTCTGGTACTTATCTAAGAAACACAATAGTTTGCTGTTTTTAATCTGGGGCCACTCCAGTTTCTATATTACATTTACCTGCTTTGACTAGGGGAAAACAATCATCATCTTGCTGGAATGTGCTGCTTCCTGTATCAGGACTAAAATGAGTGGAATGCACTGGCTTTCGGTAGCTGTATTTCATTCCTTTAGCAGAACTTTGCAAGTTTCCCAGTCTTCTGCAGCTGACTTCCACTCAGGCCTTCATGTTGGACATTCTCCCAAATCCCAATCTATTACATTCTATTTCTCAACTTCTAGTCTCCCTTCCTCCTGCCACTTACTTTTTGTCCCCCTTTGCTGAGTTTTATCTATTTTATGGCCTGATCCTACAGGGCACTGAGCCACCCACAATTCACATTGAAGTCAATGAGGGTGCAGGTGACCAGAACCACCTATGATCAAATTATAAACTACTGGGGGGCAGTGACCTGTAGCTTGGGGTTTTTGTATTTGTTGGTAAAGTGCTATGCACACCTGTGATACTGAGTCATTAATAATCAGGCAGGACAGACTTGTCTTCAACATGACAGAGTCTGCAGCACCCAATTATCTTGTTCAAGTTCTATACCCTGGCCTAAACAGATCACAGATATCTAAATAGATAGGTGGAAATGCCATCATGTAGATTGGAGCCCATTGAAGAGTTGCTGACGCTCTCATATCCAGCAATGAACATATCACTAATAATTGTGAACAATTATTCTTTATTAAAAGATGATCCTTCATTCTCTGACTGCATTTGTTCCACAAAGGATTTTGAACAGTTAATTTATACCCAGTTAAGTCATCATCGTCTCACATTCCCCCTTTCCACTCTACTTCAGTATCTTTCAGCTCAGCACATCTGAGATTAAACTTGTTTCTTTTAAACTGTACTCCCCAAGTAGGGCAGCAGATGGGAATACATTTCACATATAGGATTTTCCATTTGAAGGTTATATCCAAATTCTACAAAGCAACAATAGCTGGGACTTAGGCAGCTGGGGCTAAATGAAAGACAGACCTGGGGATTCAATTAGCTGAACGAATGAAAGTGGATTTGACCAAATGTACCTGTAATTGCTGTCTGTAGAAGGAAGGTGTAGCAGGGCAGTCACCCCGCTCTGGCCCTGAAAGGGTTAAGAGACAGCCCTTGGGGAGGGCTGGGACAGAGAGAGCCAATAAAGGTAGGCTGATTGGGGAAGCAGCTGCAGGTGGGCCATGCCTGGATCAGGCCACACCACACCTGGCCCTGTTATAGGCCTCAGGGAGGCACTGGGTCAGAGATACTCACTCACTCACTCACTCTCTCCCCCCCCCCCCCGCCCCCTCCCCAGTCTGGAGGAAGAAGGACTTGGCTGCCTGAGAGACAGGGTACCTGAGGTGGAGCAGTGCTGGGGAATAGGGCTAAGGGGCTGGGGAGCTCCAGCCTAGCAACTCCCCAGGCTGCAGGCCTTGAGCAAGACCTAAGACAGGTACTGGGGTTGCAAAGGTGCAGCCTGGGCCTAGGCAGAAGCAGCGGGTCCAACCCCCCCTGCCAATGATGAGTAGCCATTACAGACTGCAGTCTGCCCCAGTGAGTGGGGGCTAGATCAGGGGTGGGCAAACTATGGTCCGTGGGACCCTCCTACCCCGGAAGGCTACCTCTGGCCCCTCCCCTGCTGTCCCCCCCCATCCTCAGCATGCCCCGACACAATGCTCTCCCAGCCCCGCAGCCCAGCTCCTGGGGCAGCGCAGCTGAAGAGCCCGGCTTGACCCTGTGCTCTGTGCTGTGCAGTGGTGGGGCCTGGCTCCTGCTCGGTGGCATGACTAGTGCCTCCAGCCATCCATGCTCCAGACAGTGCGGTAAGGGGGCAGGGAGCAGGGGATTGGATAGAGGCCAGGGGAGTTTGGGGTGGTGGTGAGGGTGTGGATAGGTGTTGGGGTGGTCAGAAGGTGGGGAATGGGGGGGTTGAATGGGGGCAGATGTCCTGGCGGGGAGTCAGGGGCAGAGGTTCCAGGGGAGGTCAGGGGACAAGGAGAAGGGGTGGTTGGATGGGGCAGGGGTCCTGGGGGGCTGTCAGGAATGAGAGGAGGGGTTGGATGGGGTCCTGGGGGGCAGGTGGGGAGTCTTGGGGGGGCAGTCAGGAAGGAGAGGGAGGGCTGGATGGGGCAGGAGTCCCTGGGGGGAGGGAGGTTGATGGCGGGGGGGAAATGTGTCCACAACCCCCTCTCCTAACCGGCCCTCCATACAATTTCCAAAACCCTATGTGGCCCTCAGGCCAAAACGTTTGCCCGCCCCTGGGCTAGATGGTGAATGGCAGTGGCCATAGACTGAAGCAAAGTTGGGATACAGGGTTGAGGGTTCCCTGGGGAGGGGAGACCCAGAGTGTGGGGGTACTGCTGGGGCAGAACCCCAGGGCAAAGGGCACTGGGGTCCCGGAGGGACGCGGGGGCCAGCGCTAGGCGAGACACCAGCCGGCAGAGGGCGCTACAAGACTGGTGCCAAGAGCTAATTCCCAGACAACCAGCAGGAGGTGCTGCCGGGTGAGTCTCACTTCGCTGCAGAAGGGTTTGTTGTTCAGATTGTTCTACAAGAACACATACCTATGGAATGCTTTGGAACAAGGAGCCCAAAGTTTTTTGCCTCAAGGTGCCACAGTAGCTGTGGTTGGATGAGACACGTCTACATATGGTTGACCTGCCTGGGCCACTGTTAACATTTTTCTGGACAGCTGCTTGTTCCAAGATCACTTCTTACCAGTTGACTTTTTTAGCCTAGATCTACAGTATTTTTGTAGTATACTGGTTTTATAAAAAGCTGACTTTAAACCAGAAGACAATGGCAAACTACCTCATTGATTTAGGACAGCACATTGGTGTAAAAGCAATTTTGCTACCCTACGCTTTTGGATAATAATCTGCAAGTGTGGTTAGTTTAAAAAATTGCACTGGGCTGAAATTTATCCTTGGACTGCATGTAAAGTTCAAATAAAATACCACCCACATTTGCAAAGAGGAAGATGGAAAAAGATCACAGCCAATCTGAGTTGAGATTGACATGTCAACTAAAGATATTTAAGTATTTGACTGCTGTAGGAAAATAACTCATTAAACCTGGCGAGTTTCACTCATCACACAATATTTTGCATACACCTTGCTCCAGGGTGTCAGATTTAGAATGAGTTTGGTGGTTACACCTCATCAAAACATTCTGATTTCCCCAACCATTTGGTATTTGTCTTGGAGGCATACATCCTCTGCGTGATACTTGGCAAAGGTTAATATACTAGAGGAGGGGAGAAAATGTTTACAGATTGTTTCTACTTATTCTTTGAAATCAACATTATAGCTTAACTGACAGAGAGAGTTTTATTTGCTGATTGAACCAGGACTGATGGAAAGGTTATTTAAACTTCTTTGAATCCAAAATAGATATAACCCCTCTAAAGTTCAGTTGCTTGTATTAAAACGTGTGCCTGTCAGTAACGCTGTTCACTACATTTTGGATATGTGAGCTGGAAGAGGAGAGGTTCACTTGGAAAGAGGTTATCAGCATGAAACCCTTCCTCTATCTTCACCTATGACACTGGCATTAGAGCCACAGAGTCTGCAACCTTTCTCTGGACTGATGTAAGGTCATGAGCAGAAATGAGCTGGCAAATCACGGCTAACATCCTCAGTGTGGTACTGTAGTGGGGTGGTCACCCCGCTCCTGCCCAGAGCGGTTAAAAGCAGCCCTGGGGGAGGGCTGTGGCTGGGGAAAGGCTGAAGGGCGAAGCAGCCTCAGCTGGGGCCATGCCCGAATCAGGGTCAAGCTGGCCCTTATAAGAGGACAGTGGGCCAGGAGCAGACAGCCTCTCTCTGAGTGTAGAGCGGGAAAGACCTGGCTGTCTGGGAACTGAGCAAGCTGCCTGACTACGGCAGCGCTGGGGGAAGGCAAAAGGAGCTGTGGAGCTCTCGCCTGGAAACCCCCCAGGCTGCAGGGCCTTGTGCGGGGCCTAAACAGGTTCTGGGTCTGCAAAGGGGGAACCTGGGGCTAGGTAGAGGAAGTAGGTCCTACCCCCCCCCCCCTTACCTATGATGACTGGTTCTTATACTGGAGTCTGCCCCAGAGAGTGGGGGCTTGTTGATGACTGGCAGTAGCCACTGAGGCAAGGTGGGATTAAGGGGTTGGGGGTTCCTTGGGGAGGGGAGACCCAGAGACTCAGGGGATACTGCTGGGACAGAAAGCCCAGGTAAAGGGTCTGGGAGGGACACGGTGGGGGGGGGGGCGCAGCAGTGATGATGGAACACCAGCAGAGGGCGCTCTAGAGCTGTTTTTTTAAAAAAGAGCTAATTCCCGGACAGCCAGCAGGAGGTGCCGCTGGGTGAATCATGTCCCTGTTATAGGCACATTTTGTATTTCTTCCAAATACATGTCAATGAAGTTTCTTGGATCTCCTGGAACAAGGGTTACCTTGTGATCTTTCAATTCCTTTCTGAGGAAAGCAAAGAACTTTTCTGTATTCCTGAAGATGTGCCAATGGGGTAGAGGAAGTGCTCTCAGTGTGGACACCTCATTATACAGCTGAGGGCAGGGAATTGTGAAAGAGAAGAGTCAACATTATATTGTGTTTGACCTTTGTTCTCTATGACCAGGCAAAGTTCAAGTGATCAGTCACTGATAGCAAGCTCATGAGGTGGACGCAGGAATTAAACCCATTACTGAAGCATGAGCTAGTAAAGACTGATCAATTCTGAGATTAGTTTTCACTTGGGAGGTTTGTTTTTGTTTGTTCAGCTTTAATTATTAAAGACTCAGATATGAATAGAGTGGGTTGAAAATCAAACACATTTCACAATTCTTTAAAGTGTTTTCATTTTGAAGTTTTCAAAAAACTGAAGTTTTGTTTTTCAAAAATGTTCAGAGTTTTCTCCTTTTGCCCCTCTTCCCTCTTTTTTCAATGGCAAAAAAGAGAAGAAATCACATAAAATAAAACTGAAAATCAGTGTTCACTGGAAAAAAATCCTGGAAAATAAACTTTTCTATTACATTTTCATTCCCCACCCCGCCCCCCATTTCAGCCAGCTGTGCTTGTGACGAAGCAATGATAAAGATGAGGAGGAGAAGCCCTTACTCCAAGTTGAAATGGAAAGCATTTATCAGAGATAGATAGTTGGATTACCAGCCTCTTTAAAGATTATAGGCCATCTGTTCCCTTCCACAGGAAGGTGTGAATGAGAGCAAAAAAAAGTTAACCTGGGCAGAAAAGCCCTAAAAGGAGAGGAGAAGAGCAGTATCTCATTGACACAATTCACCTCACTCTTTGGAGATCCCTCAGAAATCCATCTGACACTCTGCAATATTTGGGATCTGTGCATGTGTGGATTGGAAGTCGGCAGCGTGCTACCCAGAGGATTCAATGAATGCCTGTGTGAAAGGTGCTCCTAGCATGACTAACTTTTACTCCATGCCTGCCCCCATTCAGAGATGGGGGCATTGGTGGAAAAGCCAATGGCAAGACAGCTCCTTGGGGATTCATGCTACCAGAAGAGGTTAGGAGGGCCAGGCAGGATGGTGGGGGACAGCCCTTTCTCACACAGAACTGAGAGCTTTTTCAAGGAAAGCCTGATGTAAGTATAAAGTTATTTTCTGTTATTTCTATTTTTACTTATCTCCTTAGCAAAGGGCAGGAACTCTTTCTTGATGGAAGGAGTTGTCTTCTCCCTTCCTTACCAGTTCCTCCAGAAGGTCCCTCATCCACCAGTATCCCCTCTAACCTGGGGGGCGGGGGCGCTAGAGCCTCAGCCAGTTTTCCCTCTTCCTGGCTTTATGACTTAGGGTATGTCTATACTTACCTCTCGCGTCGGAGGCGCGGGATCGATGTTCTGGGTTCGATTTATTGCGTCTTGTCTAGACGCGATAAATCGAACCAGGAAGTGCTCCGCCGTCGACGCTGGTAATCCAGCTTGACGAGCGGAGTAGGCGGAGTCGACAGGGGAGCCTGCGCGCCGCGTCTGGACCACAGGTAAGTTCGAACTAAGAGACTTCGACTTCAGCTACGTTATTAATGTAGCTGAAGTTGCGTATCTTAGTTCGACGGGGGGGTTAGTGTAGACCTAGCCTAAGTCAGGTACTGGGAAAGTAATGAGTACACTGATGGTAAAATGAATAAAAGATCTAGAGCTGTATATTGCTAGCAGGGCACAAAAATATTCCATCTCGTAGGTGGAATAACTGATGCATAGCATTCATCTCCGATGCAGAACCTACTAGGGAAATGCGTGGCCATGGTGTAGTCACACAGTGCACATAAATGGCTGAATACACTAATTGTGAAGATAAAGAGAGTATAAAGTGGTTTGGGATCCTGCAGGATGAAATGGGCTATGTAGAATAAAAGGCAATTAACTTATCTTTCATTTAAAAACTATCCTGAAATTCTTTTTAGAACATTGTTGTAAATAATACAATTACAAAATTTCTATAATGAACAGGAGCAAAATCAATGAGAAATTGAGAGGTACCAGCAAGGGAGAAAATAGATGTTTTCAGGTGAGTTTTGAAGCAAAGATTTGGTGGGGCAGAGAGTTCAAGGAAGACTTTTCCAGATGAAGGATGCTACAAAGAAGGCTCTTGTATCATGACCATATAGAGGGAGTCAGAGTGTTAATTTAATTAAAAACCATCTGCCCATACTCACCAAAAATCGAAGACAACACAAAATCGGGAAAACTTGTAAGTATTCTTTTGCTACCTTTTCTTTTAGTGAGAATATGACATGGCAGTTTCAGGTCTGCTAGCGAATTTGATACCTTTTCTCGTTAGGACCTCTTTTACTGCTGGCAGTCCATGGATAAAGACAGCAGGCGTCCTTCCCAAGTATAAGCTAAAGATAGGCCTGTATTTTTCTGCCAACTGAAATAACAGTTAATTCTTAAAATTTGCTGCAGCAGGAGTGGGAAACCCAGCCTACTATTGGTGTTTGTATTACTGTAGTGCCTAGAGGCCTGAAAACCATTGCGCTTGTCACTGTACAAACATAAAACTAAGGCCTTGGCTACACTTACAAGTTACAGCGCAATAAAACTGCCGACAGCGCTGTAACTCATTAACTGGCTACACTTGCAAGGCATGTGCAACGCTGTATCTCCTCAGATACAGTGCTGCATGTACTCCACCTCCCCGAGAGAAATAGCAACTGTTGCGAAGTGGGTGGAACGTTGGTCTTTCAGTGTAGCCCAGGAACAACGCAGTTACTGATCTCCAGAAGCTGCTTTGTTTTGAAACGGCACTTCCGGGTTGGAGTTCAGAGCTCCGTTGTTGAGCTGCTAAACACAGCTGCTAAACACAGGCTCCATTTCCTCTCTTTTATCTGCTCTTTAAAAACAAACAAAGCCCCTGCTGTTTGCTTTCAGTGATTGAGAGAGAGGCAGGGGATGTGGAGGTGTGGAAATAATGAGCTGACACTCTGTGGAGATTCCAAAAACACACTCTGTGGAGATTCCAAAAACCCACTCTTTTTCCAAAAACACTCCCTGTCAAAGTCCCCCTCACCCCCCCCGATTTGAAAAGCACGTTGCAGCTACCTGAATGCCCATAATGCACCGCTCCCAATACAGCTGCAAGTGCTGCAAATGTAGCCACGTTAGTGGTAGTCACTGTGTTGGCGGCTGCCAGTGTGGACAGGCTGCAGCGCTTTCCCTACTCAGCTGTACGAACACGGGTTTAACTAACAGCGCTGTACATCTGCAAGTGTAGCCAAGGCCTAAAAGACTGTTCCTTCCTCAAAGAGCAGACAGTCTAATACGAGAGAACAGGTGGATACAGCAAACACCCTCTGCTCCTGACAAGATTATTGTGATCAATGTGATAAGCAGTGGTCTCTGTACACCAGCTGCTTACCCATTCTTGAGTTCTTTGTAGGCATCACAGAGGAGGGTTAAGACTGGATTTAAAAGAGGACAACGTGGTGATATGGTGAATTTTTATGGGGAGATGGTGCAATTTGTTTAACTATTCATCCTTTACTAGTGGTTCAGAAAATCACTCACCAACCCTTCTGAGGAACTGGCCTGTCCCCAAAATGTTAAATTTAATCAAACTTATTAGCTTCAAATATTGTGTACATTTGAAAAATAAATCTGAATAAAGTGCAATAAAATATCGCACTTATTTGGTCCTGCTGATAATTTCAAATATGTTTACCACGTCCTCCTTTGCACTGTTGGATTTTGATATAATTTTTGCCCTTCTTTGCTTTGATTCTGTAGGTCATGTGTGTGGTCACATGTCTGTGGATTGCAGCAATTCAGTCATGTACTCCTCGTGATAGTTTGGTTAAGTAATTAATAATCCAGGAGTGAGCATTATTGATTTACTTGCTGTGGGCATCACCAAGGAAGTGAGCTCTCAAGAGGGACTTAAATGAGGAGAAGGTTGTTGCTGGGCACACAAGCATATGGAGGGGATTCCATGCATAGCAGGTAGCATGGAAAAAGGCATTGAGATTCCTCTGTATGAGAAACAAATGCTTGGGCCATCAAGTATGACATCATATGGAGTGGGCACTACCTTCGTAATAAGTAGCATTATCATAAGTAACCCAGTCAAGTATAGATTGGACATCTGGAAGTCTGAATGCTCTTGAGAACTGGTAATATCTCCTGCTAAGTGTAATGTCCCATTAAAGGGCCGCTTGGATTGCGCCGTTTTGATTTTCTTTATTAGTTTTATTCTTTAGTGGAGCTCACTGAGTGGTCACATTGCAGAGTCACCTTAGAAACCAGGCCTACGAGTTTGAAAAGTACCTCTTGCACACTCCTAATCGATGCTTGAAGACAGGCAACAAGTGCAGAGAGGAGCTCCTATTCAGTGGGGGACGGTGAAAGGATTTTGTGTGGGCAGCACTGTGACTACACAGGAGCTAGGAAGTGAGACTCAGGTAGATGTAGACACACTAGGTCCGCTCAAGCTAGTGTGCTAAAAATAGCGCTGTGGCTCAGACTAGCTGCCCAATTATGTACCAATGTAATCAGGAGGGTGGGCTTGTACTTGGGTGGCTATCCTGTACTGTCAACCATACTGCCATGGCCACACCGCTATTTTAGCACAATAGCTCAAGTCGAGCTAGTGGGTGGTACCCCTAAGCAAGCTGGGAACACCACCTCCCAGCCCCTGTTTACATATACCATATGAAATGTGCAGTCCCAGGTTGCCCAAATCTCTCTCTGATACCTACAGCTGGGAATTTATTCTAAAGGTGCCAACTAGCTGGGAAAATGTGTCAGAAGGTACACACAGGCATGCCTGGATTATCTGTGTTGCTAGATAAGAGGAGAGACTGTAAATTGACACAACCCACAGTGTTTAGTTTTAGATAAGGAATGGTAAAGAGCAATTTAATCACCTTTTGGAATATTTGATAAATGGCGTAAGTACTTGTGTCTATAACAGGGGTCTCAAACATGCAGCTGGCCTGCGGAGCTCTTCCCTGCAGCCCGCCAGGCTCCCCCCGCCCCCTCTTTAAATTTTTTTTTTAATTAAAAAAAAAATGTGTTTTTTTTTTTTTTTACCCCCCAGGTAGTTCCCGCCACCAGACAGTTGTTCTGATGGCAGGAACTGCCTGGGGGGTAAAAAACAATGGGGGGGTAGGGTGCGGGGAGCTCTGTGGGCCGCAGGGAAGAGCTCCGCGGGCCGTATGGGAAGAGCTTCACGGTTTCTGGGAGGGGGGGGAGGAGCGGGAAGCTGTGCGCATAGGGGAGGAGGCGGAGAAGGGGCAGGGCCTAATGGAAGGGGTGGAGTGGGGGCGGGGCCGGGGACAGCAAGGGGGCAGGGTCAGTGATGCGGCCCTCAGGCCAATGCACTAGTCCTCATGCGGCCCTCATAGTAATTTGAGTTTTGAGACCCCTGGTCTATAATAAGGCCATGGTTTTCAGTCTTGGGTGATTAAAGTTAGGCACTTTGGTTATTTTAAGCACCTAAATATGACTTGAGTGTGTATAATGGGACTGCTATAATAGTAATGTTGAGCATGTGCATAAGTGTTTGCAGGACTGGGGCATAGGAGTGGGATTTTTGAAAGTGCCTAAACAAATTAGGAGCTGAAATGCCATTGAAAGTCACTAGGAAGTGTGTTCCTAACTCGTTGAGGCTTTGTCTACACTGGAAACTTTTTTGGGGGATAACCTAAACTGTGAATGTAAACCAATGTAGTTTTATTGCTATAACCCCCGTGTGGATGCTCTTATTTGGGTACAAGAGCGTCTCAGTGGGGACATATGGTATAACTTTCTTTAACTATATATCTGTATAACTGACACAACTTTCCCATGTAGAAAAGGCCTTAGGCACTCTTGAAAATGGTTGGGGTTGGTCCTGCTTTTGAGCAGGGGGTTGGACTAGATGACCTCCTGAGGTCCCTTCCAACCCGGAGATTCTATGATTCTATGAAAATATTCCCTGAGAGAGCTATGGAAAACCATCTTTATGCTCCATTTATATTTAGGGCTTCACAGTAGCTTGTGGATATTGTTCTGGGTGCTTCTTTCATTGCCAAACATAGTAACCATGTGTCAAGGTAACATCCAGAAAGTTATAAACATGGCAAGAAAAAGCAAAGTCAACTATGACATTTGCAGGCTACTTTGTATAATTTAACTTTTAGAATTATAGCCCACTGTAGAACTAAACTCCTGTGAAAAATTAAAGGACCATTTTAAGACAGTTTGCTGTGGTTCTAGCACAGAACTTGCAGGAAAAAATAAATCAAAACCATTATCTATTGTGTGTTCAATATATTGAGTCTGAAATAGATTTCTAGTCAGTGCTGACTATGATGGCAAAAACCTATTTTATAGACACTGAACCTGCAGTGGTATTTTTATTTCTCTTTTGTAAATCTCTAAATTGAATATTACTGTAGATAGTTCTGCTGTGGAATAACTTTTGTGAACAAGTCTTATCACAGATTTATTCATTCACTATTTCCATGGAGAGAAAGAGTTGGCTTTTGGCTTTGAGACTCTCTGGTTTTAATGCATGTGGTCTGAGTCCAATAGAGTCAACAGAACAGGTGACATCAGAGTCTTGCCCTACATACAGAGTGCCAGATCCTGTACTGAGAATGGACTGATATTGTGGTTGCTCACCCATTTTCCTGATCAAGTTCTGAGTAAGGGTTGCAGGATTTGGCCCATTGGGTAAGACCAAAGGTCCAGCCCAGTATTCTGTCTTGAGACAGTGGCCAATGCCTGGTGCTGCAGAGAGAATGAACAGAACAGGTAATTATCAAGTGATTCATCCTCTGTCATCCATTCCCAGCTTCTGGCAAACAGAGGCTAGGGACACCATTCCTGCCCATCCTGGCTAATAGCCATTGATGGACCTGTCCTCCATGAACTTATCTTGTTCGTTTTTTGAACCCTGTTATAGTCTTGGCCTTCACAGCATCCTCTGGCAAACAGTTCCACAGGTTGATCACATTGCGTGAAGAAATACTTCCTTTTGTTTGTCTTATACCTGATGTTATTAATTTCATTTGGTAACCCCTAGCTCTTGTGTTATGAGTTATAGTTATTTACTCTTTATTTACTTTCTCCACACCAGTCATAATTTTATAGCTTCTGTCATATCCCTCCTTAGTCGTCTCTTTTCCAAGCTGAAACGTCCCAATCTTATTAATCTCTCCTCATTTGGAAGCTGTTCCATACCCCTAATCATTTTTGTTGCCCTTTTCTGAACCTTTTCCAATTCCCATATATATTTTTTTGAGATGAGGTGACCACATTTGCATGCAGTATTCAAGATGTGAGCATACCATAGAAAATATCATATTGCCTCTAAATAAAAGATTTATAATCTATCCCTTTCTTAATGATTCCCAACATTCTGTTTGCTTTTTTTGACCGTCGCTGCACATGGAGTGGATGTTTTCTGAAAGCTATCCACACCGACTCCCAAAATCCCTCTTGAGTGGCAACAGCTAATTTAGACCCCATCATTTTAGATGTATAGTTGGGATTGTTTTCCAATGTGCATTACTTTGCATTTATCAACATTTAATTTTATCTGTTTGTTACCCAGTCATGCAGTTTTGTGAGATCTCTTTGTAACTCTTCACAGTCTGCTTTGGACTTAGCTATCTTGAGTAGTTTTGTATCATCAGCAAATTTTGCCACCTCCCTATTTAACCCTTTTTCCAGATAATTTATGAATATGTTGGACTAGTCTCAGTATAGACTCCTGGGGGACACCAGTATTAACCTCTTCTTTCTAAAAACTGGCTATTTATTCCTACCCTTTGTTTCTTATTTAACCCGTTATCAATCCATGAGAGGACCTTCCTTCTTATCCCATGACAGATTACTTTCCTTAAGAGCCTTTGGCGAGGGACATTGTCAAAGGCTTTCTGAAAATCCTGTTTATTCCACATCTTTTATAAAACTGTTATCAACAGCAAGCCTGGTTAATAGTTGACCTCTTGCTTTCTAGCTGCTTGCTTCTTTTCTGTCACTGATGTAGTCTCGAAGGCCCGGATTACTAAGGCACTTAAACATGTGCCCGAGTCTCATTGCTTTGCTGAATAGGAAAGGTCTTGTGTCTAAAGTGCTTTGCTGAACTGGGGTCTAAATCACAAGAAGCAGGTGAAATGTGGTAAAGCTTTATGAAAGGAATTAGACCCAGTGAAGTGGACCAGCAGGACATAGCAAGAATATATCCAATTTTTGTTTATTATAGAGGAAAACCAGGCCAAGGGAAGGTGTTGAGGAGAGAGGAATTTTAAAAGGGAAACCTGGTGAGCGATGTCTGTATTGACAATAGGGGCTCTTTGTTTTGTTAGGTTGGCACTTATTTAAAAAAAGAACACTCTAGGTCTGTCTTTACAGTGGGCCTGATAGGCATAAGCCTGTATTGGAGGCTGTGTTGCTCTATTCTGCCCTAGAGGGAAACTCTGGAAGATATTGTGCTTCAATGAAATATCCTTGAGTTTCCTGGTATAGGAGGTGGACATGGCTACAACCTTCTTCCCCTCTGTCTACACTGCAATATTGGTCCGTGATAGGCTAGACGAACTCATTTGCTAATGCGTGACCATCCCCGCTGCAAAGCCTGACCCACATTACTGTCTTCATTTTTTCTGCACTTGCTCATATGTGTCGGGGGGCATAATCCCATAATTTTGTGCTGAAATGCTGTAGGATTCATTCTCCGTTAATTGTGTGTGCTCATTTTGGATGGATTTCCTGTAGGTGTTTAGGAATTTGATTTTAGGAATCGAGAGGAAGGGTGTGATCCTGCATTCCAGGTGTTCCAGCAATCCAAAACTGATAAAAGGAAATACTTTCTCATATTATGCATAATTTAGACTGTGGAATTTATTACTTCACGATGCCATTGAGCTAAGATTTAGCAAGAGTCAAAGAGGGATTGAATGTTTTTATGGGTAACAAGAATATCTAGACTTACGGTAGTTAATATTTCAAAAATATTCTTTGGAAAGGATATAAAACTTCATGCCTAAGGGCTTTAGTCCATCTCTAACTATTTGGGGATTAGGATGAGACCTTCATAGGGATGGATTATCCCACATCTGCCTACTGCAATGTTCTCGCATCTTCCTCTGAAGCAGCTGATGCTGTCCAGTGTCAGACCCTGTGTACTGGACTAGATGGACCATGGGTCTGATCCAGTCTGGCAATTTTTGTGTTCCTAGAATGATTCCTAAACCACCTCCTTTTAAAGACTTCCTTCACTCCCATGAATATATATCTCATTCTAATTGCATTTCTGACAACGGGAGCAATGCTGCATCTTGGCTTGGTTTTGCTATATAATAACTGACATGAAATGCATTGATCCCCTCCTCCTCCCATCCATATACACTATGTTAAGTCATTGTTAGACATTGGAAGGCCTATAGGAAAGGGAGCCCTTACCCTATCTAAATTCTCATAAGGTTGTTCATATTCATCTGCAGCAAGTTTCCAACAAATGGAAGAGCCCAAGGTCCTGTGGGGGACGTCCGTGGGGTAGACAGACCGCTAAAGATGTATTAAGAGTAAAAGAAATGAGCAGCAGGATGGCAGCTTCCATGGTGATCAGAGCAAGTGGGATAAAATAACAGCTTGGATTGAATTTCAGATGCGACGGGATGAGGAGCGAGTGTGCTCCCACAGGTGCAATGCTGTGCTTTGTGCTGTGCTGTCTGAAGATGAACTTTGCACAGGAGAGTTCAACTCTGCAATCAATCTTTTTCAAGCCATTTTGTGTGCGGTGAGTGTCCATGGGATGTGTGAATCATTTGTAACTTCCTGTCATCACTATGCGACAAGGAAAGTGAGCCTTCTGTTTCTAAATGAGAACAGGCTAGGCTAGCTGAAGGAATGCAGCCTGTTCCCAGGCCAGTCGTGCCAACTGGCAGACACTTTTAGGGTATGCCTGTAGTTCGGAGACTGTACTGGCATAGCTATGTTAGCATAACCCTGTAGTATAGTCTCAGCCTACACCAATGGAAGGAATTTTTCCATTGGTGTAGGAACACCACCTCCTATGTCTAACTATATTTTGAGTAGCTGCAGAACAACTGAAATGTGCATTTGGGATCTCGAAAGGACAGGATTATGTGATTTATCCATAACTGGCAACTTTTTTAGATCAACACGGAAGCATTTTCCTGTTGGCATAGCTGTGTGTACATTGAGGGTTAGTTTGTGGCAACGATGTTGGGGTGTGAGTTTGTGGGGGTTTTTTTGGGGTTTTTTTTTTTCCCAACCTAACTTGTAAGTGTAGGCCATGTCCCAGGCCATCCACAAAAGAACAAGCCGGCTTTGTAGAGTGTAGCTAAGATGTGACCATTTTGGGAAGATCAGCCAGTGTTCCACTGCGGGGAAATGGACAGAACTGGTAACCATGGTGAATGTAGCACACGTTCCTATGACTGTTAGCTGATGCCCTGTAAATGCAAATGGTTACTCCTGGGGGGAATTCTGCACCAAAAAAATAATTCTGCGCACAATATTTTAAAATTCTGCAAATATTATTTGTCAAAAAACTGCATAATCACGCCACTTTCTTTTATTTTGGTAATTTTATTTCAAAATACCTGTCAGCAAGTATGTCTGTAACACACCGCGCGCCCCCCCCCCCCCCCACAGGAGTAGAGTTAAAGAAACCCCTATGGCAACTCAGTTCCTGTTTCTTTGCCCCCTTCCTCCCCTCAGAACCCAGCCTGGGAGCTAGACACCCACAACCTTCCCCCACCCGGGCCCACCTGCAGGGCTCTCCAGCCAATACACCCAAACCCCCTCCTCCCCAGAGCCCAGCCACTGTGGCCCCCCCCTTGCCCAGACACCCATCCTTTCCCCTGTCCCAAGCTCAGGGATCCAGAGGAAGAAACAGCCTGATGTTTGGTCCCAGGCTTGCACTGAGTTTTCTGCGTGCTGCCCTCTCCTTCCCTCAGCATACTGGGAACTGCTGCTGCCAGGAACCCTCTAGCTTCCTCGGCCCTCCTTCTAGCAGTGTCTATGTGCAAGTTGGGCTTTGCCGAATCCAGTGGCTCCTCGTGGCGGATAGCAGCACTGCAGCCCATTTCTGTGGGGAAAATTTCTGCGTGCAAGTTCATTTTGGCAAAATTCTGCCTTGCGCAATGGTGTAGAATTCCCCCAGGAGTAAAATGGTGTGAGAGAGAGATGGAGTGCTGCTCATACACACTAAAGAGCAGGGGCGGCTCTAATGTTTTTGCCGCCCCAAGCAAAAAAACACCACCACCCCAAACGCCACCCCCGAAACAAAAAAAACAACCCTCTCCCCCCGCCTCTCTGCCCGTGGCCCCGCTCTCCCCGGCCGGCGGGGAGCGAGGCTGCCCCGCTGTCCCTAGGCCGGAGCGCCGGCGGGGAAGGCGGCATGTCTGGGAGGGAGGGAGAGACGAGTGTCATGGCTGCTAGGGTTCTCTTCTCCCACTCCCTCCCAGGCTCTTAAGCCTGGGAGGGAGAGGCGGCGCGTGAAGCTGTTTTGCGCGCCGCCGCTCGGGGAGAAGCTGAGCTGGCAGCACAGAGCTGACGTGAGTTGGGGTGGCGGCCGGGGCACATTTCTAGGGGTGGCATGGCTGGTGCCAGAATGCCGCCCCTAGAAATGTGCCACCCCAAGCACCAGCTTGTTTTGCTGGTGCCTGGATCCGGCCCTGCTAAAGAGGCAGACTGCTGTAGAAAACAAGCGATTTCCAAGTATAGGGTTTACCCATCTGTTTTAACTACCGTTTTCCAAGTAGACTTTAGCTAAGCATGTTCCATTGTTATGCAGGTTTATTCAGTGACTCAAGATTGCTGAGAGCTTGCTGTGGGTATTTTGTGGATCACCCTTAAGTTGTCTGTAAGAAGTTCAGTGAGAGCACTGCCTAAACAATACATTGTTATCTTGTGGGTAAGGTACTTCTGCCTCATATCATTGTAGTCACACAGCACAGTGGTGTTTTGAAACAAACATTTAGCATTCTGGTCAGACACCCCACGGTGCATTGCTCTGCCACTATGCTGTATGCATTCTGGGATTTTTCATCCTATGCATTGTGGTATACCTACTGAAGGCAATGAAATTCTGGGGTTTGGGTCATACTAAATTTCCATGATTTACCTATCTTCATCCCCTCATCCATCTAGATTTGTGAGCCAGCACCATTTTCAAAGTATTTGCAAGGCAGCATGGAGGAAGCATTGGTGAGTGCTGCAATCCCCATGGTGATGAATATAAACCGGCTACTGCAAACATCAATGTTTAAGTTAAATAAACATCAGAAGCACTCCCCACTAAGACTAAGAAACCGAAATGGATTTGAAAGTCTGAATTACAGTTGGTCCTGTGCCACCTTATAGACTAACAGAGGTATTGAAGCATAAGCTTTCGTGGGTGAATACCCACTTCTTCGGATGCAAGCAGTGGAAAACTTGCATCCGAAGAAGTGGGTATTCACCCACGAAAGCTTATGCTTCAATACCTCTGTTAGTCTATAAGGTGCCACAGGACCCTTAGTCTGGATCTGTAGAAGCGGCAAACACGGCTACCCCTCTGATACTTGAATTACAGTTGACATTTCTGAGCTTCAAGCTGGCAGTGGGTATCTTGCTTACGCAATATATAACATTGTGGCAGTGGGGGCAACCTGTGGAGTAAAAGACAAGCCTTACATGTTATTACAATAAAAATATTATGTATGGGTCCCATTGTGCTAGACACCGCACAAACACACAGTATATTAATACTTTCATTGATTTCATTAATATTTTCATTACATCCATTTTCCCTATGTCACTTTATAATAAGGGAACTGTTTCTAGTCGAAGGGTCAGAAATTCTAGCTGTTAGTAATTAAAAAGTTAGACTTCAATTTTTAAATGTGGGTGCCTAAAGAGATGCACTTAAATCTGTAGTGGTCTGATTTTTCAAAGATTCAGTGCACCCACAGATTCCACTGAAGTCAATGTGGGCTATAAGGGTTTAGCTTCTGAAAAATCAGGGTACTCCAGGCACCCAAGTGTGAAAATGTCAGTCTTTGACTTCAGCTATATTTTAATGATGTGGAGCTTCTTATTCTGTAGGCTTTCTGAGTGCTGAGTTGATCAAACGAGTAGAGTTGTCCCTGAAAAATATATAACTAATGTAATACATAGTAAGGCAATACATTTGAAATGCAGATTATACAGGTTTACTACAAGTCACTCTGAAAATAAACTTTTCAACAGTCTCTTTGTAGTATCTTTTTTTTATAGACACCAGAAAATAATTGGCATGGAATCAAAATCATTGTAAACTAGACTTCCATATTCGCACTCGATTATAATAGCATAGGTAAGTCTGTAGCTTTCTTATTTCTTAAGATCTTCTGTGGAGGAGAACAGGTGCAATAACAATTGGAACTGGAACTTAAGCTGTGTGGTGAGTACGTCAATGCACAATTTGACCCAATAGCTATGTTATGTATGAAACATCTCTTGTATATTACCTTTCATTCCGAAGCATCCCTAAGTGTCTTGTAAATATAGAGGTCCTGTTCTATTAATTTAGATGCAATATATGGGCCCAAAGTGTCAAAGGTGTCAACATGACCCTGTCACTATCCAACATTAAAAGATTTTAAATGAGGTTCAGGGTTTAGTATACTGCCTGCTAAGTACTATGGCAAACCCAACACCCTTTTAACCTTTTATTAAAGATAAAGCTTTACTTAATAAAAGACTTTGAAATATAAAATATTTGAACCACAACCCTTGTTCCTTTTTTTTAAAAAGCTGTACTATTTTCATAAGGAAAACCTTTGTATGACAGTCTTTTAGTCAGTATTAAAGATGGTAATAACTCTTCTTTTTGGGAAAGAGACAAAGTTAGTTGAGGTGAGCTGGAGCTGTTAAAGTCCAGTTCCATTTTCTGGAAGACCAAACAAGACACACACATGCAAGAGGGGAAAGAAGAGCACAGCAAAGATAGAAAATGCAGCTTCTACTTCTGGTAGTGACTTTCACTTGCAATCTTACTGCTGGAAATCAGGCCCGGCTCTGGCTTTTTTGCCACCCCTCTCAGGCCGGGCGCCAGCGGGGAAAGCGGCATGCCCATGGTCCCACTCCCCCGGCAGGGGCGCTGGCGGGGAGCACGGCATGCCCGCCGCCACGCTGCTGGCCGGGACGATGCCGCGCTCCCCGGCCGGAGCGCCGGCGGGGAGGGCGGCATTCCTGTGGCCCCGGTGCCCCAGCCGGCGCGCCGGCGGGGAGGGCAGCTTCCCCAGGGCGCCATGGCCCCGGTCCCCCGGCCAGGGTGATGCCACTCCCCGCTGCCCCGGCCGGGGCGCCGGCGGAGAGGGCAGCATTCCCGCTGCCCCGGCCGGGGCGCCGGCGGAGAGGGCAGCATTCCCGCTGCCCCGGCCGGGGCGCTGGCGGAGAGGGCAGCTTCCCCAGGGCGCCATGGCCCTGGACCCCCGGCCGGGGCGCCGGCGGAGAGGGCGGCATGCCTGCTGCCCCGTTGCCCCAGCCGCGGCGAGGCCGCACTCCCCAGCTGCTGGGTGCCGGCGGGGAGCGCGGCTTCCCCGTGGCCCCGGTCCCCCGGCCAGGGTGATGCCACTCCCCGCTGCCCCAGCCGGGGCACCGGCAGAGAGGGCAGCATGCCTGCCGCCCCGCTCCCCCAGCTGGGGCGATGCTGCGCTCCCCAGCTGCTGGGTGCCGGCGGGGAGCGCGGCATCCCCGTGGCCCCGGTCCCCCGGCCGGGGCAATGCTGCTCCCCACTGCTGCCCCGGCCGGGGGGCTGGCGGCATCCCCGCTGGCGGGGAGCGCGTATTCCCCGCTGCCCCGGCCGGGGCAATGCCGCGCTCCCCAGCTGACGGGCGCCGGCGGGGAGCGCGTCTTCCCCGCTGCCGCCCCGGCCGGGGGGCCGGCGGGGAGCGCGTCTTCCCCGCTGCCGCCCCGGCCGGGGGGCCGGCGGGGAGCGGGGCTGGCCCGCGGCGCTGCCGCCCCGGCCGGGGGGCCGGCGGGGAGCGGGGCTGGCCCGCGGCGCTGCCGCCCCGGCCGGGGGGCCGGCGGGGAGCGGGGCTGGCCCGCGGCGCTGCCGCCCCGGCCGGGGGGCCGGCGGGGAGCGGGGCTGGCCCGCGGTGCTGCCGCCCCGGCCGGGGGGCCGGCGGGGAGCGGGGCTGGCCCGTGGCGCTGCTGCCCCGGCCGGGGGCCGGCGGGGAGCGGGGCTTGCCCGCTGCCCTAGCTGGGAAGAGTGTGGTTTTAAAAACAAAACAAAACAACAACAAAAAAAACCCTCAGTGCCGCCCCCCTCCAGGTGCTGCCCCATGCACATGCTTGGTTGGCTGCTGCCTGGAGCTGGCCCTGCTGGAAATGCACAGGCACTCAGGCCTGGCAAACCTGTACCAACATTGGGCTGTTTAGGGCATTGTTGTTAGCTGCTTTTCTGGTCACAGACTTATAGCAGTGTTGCAAAATATACAGTCTTGGCTGGCTAAACCAAGCTCTTATTAAACAGAAAGCAAAAGAAGAGGGATATGAAAGAGGGGACCCCCCCACCCTCCAAAAAACCCATAAAGTGGGGAAGAAAAAGGACACACACTGGGTGGGGGGAGGGGGAGCAAAGTTTCACCTTCCCGGTGGTGTTTGCGATTTACCTAGAGCCAGGGGAGGTGGTGATGTTTATCTAGGTCACTTTCTTGGCCCAGTCTGGTCAAGACATCACCAAAGCTACGAGGGTGGGGGTGGAACATAACTATCAAAAAGGAATTTTAACAGGATGGTGGGTCTAATATCCCTACTCTTGCCAAAAGGACTATGGGGTCTTCAGTGTCCCTACTTGGTCAATAACTTGGTTTGAACCTCCATAAGTTGGCATCTCCAACAGCCTGGTATTGGAGTACACATGCTGGAGCACTAACTCACCGGGAAGAGTGCTATGTACTGGATCATCTTGGGTTTTCATCACTCTGAATTTTTCTTGGCGCTCTCACGCTTGTGTGGCTTAGCTCAGCCCTGCTTTACTTGTGAGGTTGGATGAGATCATAGCCCGAGGGGGTCTGGCTTCAAGCCACTGAATACAAAACTGTGGCCAGTAATCTGATCATCTCCGCTGGGATTCATGCGGGTCACTCTAAATATACAGATAAGGCAATATTTTATGGACAGGGTGACCAGATGTTCTGATTTTATAGGGATAGTCCCAATATTCAGGGCTTTTTCTTATATAGGGACCTATTACCCCCCATCCCAGTCCTGATTTTTCACACTTGCTATCTGGTCAGCCTCTGGACAGTAATTTATTTGACTCATTGATTCAGTGAAGATTTAATTGACTGTAAAATCAACTTAAACAACTAAAATGTGATTGTAACATTCACAACACCTTCTATTCTGGTATTTATTAAACCTTTGAGTGCTGGTATTTTGCAGGCTGCTAGACAAATGAGCATTTAGAAGGGTGTGTACTTTACATGCCAGGTCTTCCTTTCACTTATTATTTGTACTACGTTACTGCCTAGAAGCTGTAACCACGATTCCATGTCTTCCCATTGTGCTAGACACTGTACAAGCCTATAGTGAGAAATGTTGTATGTCCTTATCATCCCAACAGAATTAAAGGCTGGTAGGGGAACCAGAGCAGTGAAATAACTTAGCGGATGTTATCTGCCAAGTCAATGGCAGAGCCAACAATAGAACCCAGGTCTCCTGACTCGCACTCCAGTCCCATATCCATTAGGCCACACCCCACATTTAACTAATGAGCTTTGTTAAACCATTTCTTGAAACACACCAGTTTCCTGGCACTCACCTGGTAGATTTGTGCTTATGTTGTTTCTGTATGTCTATTCCACTTGCCATGAAGGTGAGCTAAGGACCCATCTCACGTTTAAGTGCCCATCACCTTATGAAAGAGCTATAACAAATTACACAACGGAGTCAATTCGTGAGAAAGATGGAAATCTTTTTCTTTCTCTCTTGGGACCAGGGGGTCGTTGCCCCATTGCTTACTGTTGATCCAGCCTGGGGTGCAATCTGGTTAATAGGAAATAGTATAGCCGAGCAGGACATGTGCATATCTGCTGGGTTGATGTAGCTTGCTGTCCTGGAAACCTAGTAGCGTACATAAACTAATAGAGTTGTGGTTATGCAAAGTGTGGAACATGATATCGTCTCACTAGGGTTTCAAAATGTCTCCTCAGGGAATAAACTATTTGTTTGTTAAAGCTTAAGATTTGTTTGTAATGGAAACACACTATGGTGCATATCTCTCCACATGTGCAGATTGTAAATTCTTCCCAATGAAATGTGGGATTCAGCCTGTGAGGTGATGGGCGTTGTTATGCCTATGGAAGTCAGCAACTTACATAATCCAGTCCCATTTGTGAGCTTTCTTAAGAATACACTTTATCTCTAGCCAAAGCTTCAACTCTGAACTAAACTTCTTTTCACCCTATACGGAGGAGTTAGACTTGCCTCCGGAGGGAGAAATTGGTTGTCATATTTCATCAAAACACACCTGCGACCAGCAGCTCAGTGTGATGGGATGTCACAATTGCAGCTGAGGAATTTAAACCCTTTATGTAACCTCTATTATCACAATTGCAGATATTGTGTACAGAGGTATTCACATGGGAAATAGCTTGTTATTACTTGCCATGACAAAAGACCCTTCAATTGTGTATTGTCCCACCCATAGTGTGCTTGTTCAGTGTTTTTGTATAAAATGCAAATAAAAGCCAGTCTGAAATATAAACAGGCTTGTCCAGACTCTGTTGTGTTTCAGATCCAGCAAAGCTACAGCAATGAGATGCCATATGAAGAGCCAGCTGTGTGTGTGTTCTGATCTCACTCTGAATGAGGTAATAGGTGAGAGGACAAGGTGAACTCAAGATTGGACTGGACTGATGATATGAGGCAAAGAATGAACTGAGCAATGAGGAGCGCGGTGAAAACTCTGTGGGTGAGAGTAGGCCGGCAAACAGCATTAATGCCAAAGGGAGTTGTACTCTAAAGTTCCTGAACTGAAGGTTGAAAATGTATGTCAGCGTATGAACTGGAACTTTCAAGAATATTTTTTTCTAATGGAGTAAGTATCTGAGGATGTCAGAATGGAGAATTTACAGCTCCTTAGTGCCACTCTTAGCAACAGCTATTGGGGATTGCAAGAGCTCCATGGGAAACACTATTGACTTTCTGTTCATCCTTTACAGAGCAAAGAAGGACTGCTCAGAACTCAAACTTGGACCCACCCACTTGGCAGCACCATGCAATGAAGTGCTACAAGCCAGGCTCCCTTGCGCTGAACTAAATTCACTGAGGCTCATTTATACTGACTCGAGTGATGTGTAAGGGAGATGGAAGAAGGGCTGAGAAAAAGTGTAAGTTAAAGTAGCTGCCATTCTATTTTACAACTCCTTCTACTCCTTATTGCATAACTTACACCAGTTTAGGTTGCCTTTCACATGGGGATGTGAGTAGGTCTAATTTAGTCTAAGGTCAGTATTTAGAAACATTTATAAGCTGTAAGTCATTTACCTTTTTGTACTTTTCATAGTTTCTTTATGAAAATCAATAAATTAAGCACAACACTCCCCCTTCAAAGAAACCCCAACAATAAACAAATAAACCCTTTTACTATTTAAACTGAATTTGAAAATAAAGACTTGTTTGCAAAGATTAATGCATATTAACCCTTACACTCCTGGCTGGATTGCAAAATTATGTTGTGTTAATGGACCCAGAGTCTCAATGGTGTTAACATGACTCTGTCACTGCATAGCACTAAAGTGGTTAACTTAATTCAGGGGTACTGATAAAATGAAAGCTTTACTTAATACTTTACACTTCAAATGCTTTAACTGTTTTTCCTTTTTTTTCTGTGTCTTTAATAGAAGGTTCTAAAGATTTTTATTGGTGTTTGTTGTCATGGTACTAAGCAGGCTGAGGTCTCTGAACCATGTTTAACCCTGTATAGTGTTGAATAGTGAGAGGAACATTTTAAGACTGACTGACTTTCTGGGTTCTGGGCCCATTATTCCATTGAAATTAATACACCAAAGGCAATCAGGCCCAGATCCACAAAGGTACCTAAACTCCAGACTTAGGCATCTGCCCTTCCTCCTGCTGGTTTGTGTGAAGCAAGGCAGGCACCTAACTCATTCACACAAGAAATACTCTAGGTACCAAATCCACTTGACTGTCAGCAGCTGGCTCCCGTTCACGGATTGCTAAACAGAGAAAGGTGCTTCATGCAGCCCAGACTTAGGGCTGGTCCACACTAACCCCCCGCTTCGAACTAAGATACGCAACTTCAGCTATGTGAATAACGTAGCTGAAGTCAAAGTATCTTAGTTCGAACTACAAGGTACTTACCGGGTCCAGACGCAGCAGGCAGGCTCCCCCATCGACTCTGCGTACTCCTCTCGCGGAGCAGGAGTACCACTGTCGACGGCAAGCACTTCCGGGATTGATTTATCGCGTCTAGATAAGATGCGATAAATCGATCCCAGAAGATCGATTGCTTACCGCCGAACCCGGAGGTAAGTATAGACGTACCCTATGGCATAAGTTTTTAATGGTCATAAAACGATTCATCGATTGCCGTGTGGTTTGTTAGAGGCCCTTATGCTTACTCATGGCAGAACCAGAGAGCTAGGTGTGCCCTCTATCCCAGAGTGAATGGGATGGCATATCATGGATGCCTGTTGGTAAAAAGGATTAAACTTAATTGGCCTAATGATGAAATGACTCAGTGTAATTAACATCAATCTGAAAATAAAGGTGTGGACAATAATTGTACGTAGGCCAATAAGGAATTGTGGGATTTTTAATAGAAATCAAGGTTTAAGGGACATTAGCCCAGCAGCTTATGATAAGTCTTAGTTTCATTTACAGTGGCTGCCATTGACAAGATAGCCAGTGCCATGGTTCCCAATGTGAGTCAGCGGCAGTGTTTGAACCAGGAACCACTCAAGCATAGACCTCTACTATCTGAGCTGAAGGAGTAACTTTGTAAGACGGCAGCACTAGTAGACAGTTGTCCTTTATGTGGGCCAGCCACTAAAAGGGGAGGAAGCACACTCTGCAGGCCTGTTATGCCAATAGTCACCACACAGTCGTATTTGAGAAATTGCAATGTTTGCCTTTTTTTACACAATACGTCTTCCGTAACCAAAGACGAGTTAAAACAAGAATGAGAGAGAATGAATATTAAGCAAAGCTGCTACACCTCGCATATGTGAGCGTATGATGGATGTCTGTGTGTGAATCTTAATCACTGGTACTCAGATACCACAGTGTCAGAGGCTATGACAGGTCTGCTACCCAACTGGCTCTCAAAATGATACTGGGACCATCTGGGAAAAATTACACTCAAGAACTCCTCCCT
Organism: Chelydra serpentina; assembly: GCA_037349315.1. Taxonomy (NCBI): domain Eukaryota; kingdom Metazoa; phylum Chordata; order Testudines; family Chelydridae; genus Chelydra; species Chelydra serpentina. The sequence continues at coordinate 9,722,061 of JBAIAC010000026.1, read as the reverse complement.
TTCCAGATTTTGGGGCTGCCCTTGTCATTGAGGCCTTGAGTGCTACTGTGATATAAACAGTAAGGATTCAAGGATTAAGCAGGAAGGTTTAACAGCTTAGAAAGTTGAGGCAAGGCTGCTGGACTCCAACTCTTCTTTGTCTGCCCAACACCCTTTGAGAGAGGCCTATGTTCCCTCTAATTTTTGACAGGCCCTGTGCGCAAAAAATTTCTTCTATGCAAATTTTTGTGCATGCAGTGTTTCACCGTGTGTGCAGGGTTTAGGATCTGTGTGTGCGTGCGCACAGCTTAGAGGGAACAGTGGTGTTGGGAACACTGTTCCAGTGCTAAGTAACTTCGCAAGGTCTCTCATTCGCATTACAAATGACATCACGTGTATTTATGGCCTGATCCGATGCTTGTTGAAGTTAATGGAGAGACCTCAATGGATCTATCCATTGACTTCAATGGGCTTTGGATTAGGCCTGCAGGAAACACCCCCATTTCTGTCAAAAACTGTATTTTCATGAAAACGGATGGGCTCTTCTGCCTACCCTAAACATTTGTAGGATCAAAATCTCATTTGTGCAAATGTTCACAGCAAGCAGATAAAAATGGATGAAGTGGATTTGGGATTTGATGGTGTAGTTGTGCTATTTCCCCCGCTCCCTCACACAGCCTCGCTGAACATTTAAACACAACAAAACCAGGAAAGGGAGAATGTAGTTAGGTGTGAAAGTGAGGGACTGTCAGCACTGCTTAGAGCTAAATAGCCTTCAGGCAGATGTCATGTGAGCTTCCCTCCTACAGCTCTGCCCATTCACCTTTTCTCCACACTACTAATCCAGTTAGAGCTGGGGCAATCTTGTGTCATATACCTGATACTAAGCCAAACACACATGGGTTGGAATTTCATTACAAACCTGAAATTCAGGCCAGCTTTGATATTCTACTTGGACCTTTTGTCAAGTCTTGGGCCATGTTTGGAATGAACCCAAGCTGATTTATAGTTTTGAGACTAAATCAAGCAAATCTTTAGCGCTTTGGCTGTGTTCCAACGAGCTTGGGACTTCCTTTGAATCCCATCTCTCCTGACTTCCAATCCTATGCTGTACTTACTAGACAAGCTGGTCCTAAGTATTTTACCTATTGAAGATGTGAGATGGTCTGTAATAAAACATAAGAACTGCCATATTGGGTCAGACCAAAAGTCTGTCTAGCCCAGTATCCTGTCTTTCAACAGTGGCCAATGCCGGGTGGCCCAGAGGGAATGAACAGAACAGGTAATCATCAAGTGATCCATCCCCTGTCACCCAGAAGCACAGTATAACACAACATAGCCCAGGATTTCCCAAACTCTGTTTATAGCAACACTTAATGATCAAGGTCCTGTGGAGGGGGACGCACAGCTGAAGCTCTCTGCTGTTGAAGCTAGCAGGGTACTTCTTAGTAGTCATTAATCTCTGTCTCTTCTCTCTCCCCCTGCCTCCCTCTGTATTGGAAGTAATGAATTCACTGCAGAATGGGCAGTCCTAGTCTATTTAGATTCTTACAGGGAGCCCATCACTGGGGTGTCTGAACAGGTCACAGATGAGGCTGTCTGCTTTCATAATTATGAATAGCAGTATGCCTGAACGGTGCCAAGCAACTATACTTCTTACAGCCTTCCATGGAAGCGAAGGGCACTCATCAAATCACAGGATCACCCCTCTCCCCACCCCTCAGTGTTAGTGAATGGGGAGGAGGTCTGCCTTAAAATTTTGCCTTACTCAGAAGTTCTGCTTGTTTGCTGCGAGAGCCCTGAGTGTCCGCTCCAGGGCAGCAGTGGTGTGTTGCTTTTGGACTAGCTTATACCTGCACTGAGGTTCCCCCTCCCTCCCAAAAAATCCTTCATTTGCAACTTATGCAAATAATGTATCTTGTGTCTTGACTGACGCCAGAGCGAACACATGGAAAAAAGAAGGGTGGATAAAATTCTGTAGGAAAACGCCTTGGAGGCACTGCAGTCACATTGAATGACTTGTCTGAAAGGTACAACATGAATTTTATAGCAAAGCCCTCAGCCAGTTCCCATTAAATTGTTAATAATTATTTCCAGAAGATTAAGAACAGTGGAAGCGATTGGATGGACATTTATGTTTAACAAACTGACCTTGTAAAGTTCATGTAAGTCATATCACAATAGGGATTATAGATAAGATCACAGCCCACAGGACAAAAATGGCTCTGGAATCAATGTAAAATACCAAGTTTTAAAACAAGATAAAACAAAAACCTCATTAACTAAAAGTTACCTGTAGGGCTGCACTCCTTTTAGTAACTACTATTCATAGATATGTCAAGAGTCAGATTTCCGTGCATGGAACAAAAATACAAGATGGGGGAGGAGGGGAAATTGGTTTGGAGAACTGTCAACATCCCCAAGAGCTATGGAAAAGGACAAAATAAAGTATCTTAAGGCTCCAGACAGATATGGGTTGTTCCCATATTTATCTATTACATATAGGTTGCTAGCAACACCCAGAATGAATTAACAAGGCAAGCTATAATTCTCAGTACAGGTTTGTTGACGCTACACTGTTTCTAGAAGCCTGCAGCAATACAAGCACAACGGGTTCTGCTTACAAGAGAATGTGTCAGGACAGTATCTGAGGAAATTATAGAATTCTAGAGCCTGTAAGGAAATTCTAGAATTTACAGAAAGCATTTACAGGGTGCATATGTTAATTTAGCTCTGGCTGATCGTATTTAGCAATAAGAATAACGAGGCTGGAATTGTAAAGGTGTTTTTTGTTAATACAGTTTATTAGCAAGACACATGGGTTTTCTTCAGTCTGATACAGAATACTGTGTGGTCAGATGCAGGAAGGCTCAGCACTTGGCATGATCCTTTCACTATTAAAAATAAAACAGAAAAGGATAATCTGTGCATAATACTACGAGGAAGCAGTATGGTCCAATGGACAGAGCACAGGACAGAGCATTAGGAGACAGGTTCAATTCCTGACTGTTGTTATTTGCTATTACTCACTGGGCAAGCTCCCCCTTGACACCCAACCCTGCCCAGTTTTAAGTATGTTTTCTTATAATATCTTCTACCCCAAGTTTAAAACTTTTCCTTATGCATTGTGAGATTCCCTTTCTATTTTATTTTTTTTATTTTTTTGAGAATAATAATCATAATATTGCATTTATCCTTTTCTAACGTGCTTTTTAAGAACTGCTATGCAGTTAAGCCAAGCGCATTGGCAGGAGGGCACTTAATAACATTTATTAATTATTAGTTTATATTTTAAACAATGTTTTCATTCCCTTGTCAGGGACAGAGATTTGATGAGGCATAGCCTTTAAGAATGTTTATCCCATTTCTTGATCTGAAATAGTAATCTTAAATTATTTCCTTTTTTGATTCGTTGAGGCAAAGATGAGTTTATATGTAAATTTATACATTGTCAAGATTTTTAAAAAGTGGATTAAGCAAAGCATTTAAATGTGCTTAATTTCTCTTACGCATGTGCTTAAATGCATTGTTGAATCAGGACCTTCTACCAGTATAAATCAGCTCAGCTCACACAGTGCCATGATGGACAACAGTATTAAACCCTCCTAACCTGGGTAAGATAGGAGTAGGTGCAGGAAATTCAAGTCAGTTACACCCATGTTTGGAGCCAGTGTGAGATCAGAATCCAGCCCTACGATTCTAATATAATACTTCTCAGCTGTATTGCTAGTACCACCTTTGATTATTACAACAGAAATCATTTGAAAGGTGACATTTGCATTTCCCCTCAAAGAGGCCCATTCCCACAATGTGCTGAACACCCTCAACTCCTGTTACAACAGCACATCAGCATGCTCGACACCTTGTAGGATTTGGCCCTTATGGTGCACGTGCTTTGCTTTTTGCATTCTCCCAGTTTGCACAATACAATTTGAGTGAGTTTGTTTATTTATGGCTTGATCCTACAAACATGGACATTCTGAGTTTGCAGGGTCAGGCCCTATATTTAATTTTGGTTGCTTTGATTTCAGAATATAAATGATGAAGGATACAGGTCCTAGGCACTCATGACCGAGATCAAACATGCAGTCCAACAAAGACAGACAACAAGCAAACCAACCACTTTTCTCCGCACACAAGAAGCCAGTGTGTAGAACTGTCTCAACTCTCTTAAAATCCTAATCCTCTCTGACCACAAATAAAATCCTCATCCAAACCTTCCTTAAATCTCAGTTTTAACCAAACGAATGGGCTTTGCAGCATGCTTTAGAGTCAGCACACTTGAGCTGCTCGGGACCAGGAGATGAAATCCAAAGTGTCACTGAGAATGCCCTGCATCTAGGATGCCCAACTTGTGCCTGATTTAGAGAAGGGCCGAGCACCCACAACTGCATATGGCATTTAGATCACGGGTACAGCAAGCGGTGCCCGTTAGTATCAGGGCTCTGTTATGCTGGGCACTGTACAAACACATAGGGAAATACAGCTCCTCTTCTGGAGCACTTACAATGTAAAAAGACAAGGTGTGGTGGAAAGGATACCAAATACAAGCAGGGCGGTGACGGGCAGGAGCCACAGTGGGAAGGGGGCAAGGCGTGAGGGAGAGATGGATGTGGAGTTGACACTGACACCACGCAGCAGAGTCAATGGTTCTGTAGTGCCCCCTCCGGTGTCTTAGGGTACATTTCTGCTTCAAGCTGGGGGTGTTATTCCCAGCTCAAGGAGCCAGACCCCTGGTAGTTCTGACTGAGCTAGCGTGCTAAAAAATGGAGTGTAGCCGTGGTGGTGCGAGTGGTGGGAGGGGCTTTTCACACTGAGTGTGTACGCAGTGTCTTGCACTCGGGGCTAGTCACTTTTGCTGCCATGGCTGCACTCTACATGGAGTGCGCTAGCTTGAGCAGAGTTAGTGCGGGGGTATATTTCCTTGAGCTGGGAATTACCTTGAGCTGGACCTTTAGAGCTGTCCGTCTGCAGTGGAGGAGTGAAGCACAGAGAAACACCCCGGTGGTGTGCTGTGCCCAGCTCCCCTGGCAGGCAGAGCTGCAGCAGCTATGCTACCGGGGCTTTACTACTCCACTCCTGGCAGCACAGGTGAGTGGCGGAGGTGGGGTGGGAGGGAAGGGCCGTGTCGCTGGACCAGAGCTTAGTGCTGTGTGTGGTTGCTTGATGGGTTGGGGACACCTTGCCCGCCCTGCCCTCACCTCTGCTGCTGCGTAGTTTCCACTGACGGTATCCTAAAACCGCTCAGGCTCTGGTACACTCGTGGGATACACATGTGCACCTGATTAGCACATTGTACAGACTTATGTAACAGACACTGTTTCAAACTTTTAGTAGACGCCAGCAGGGTCTTCACAGGTTGGGGCGCTTTAGAATCCACACCCCTCTAGTGCACTTTGCCACCCCGTGCACACAAGCCCAGCCTTGCCCAAGCCTTTTTTTTTTAAATTGTCTGTCTTTTATTACAGACTCTGAGCAGACTTAGATGAATATAGAAGTGCAGGGAGAGTGAATCCCAGCCAGAGAGCAGGGCTTGAGCTGGCTCTTTTTCCTGTCCATGTTGTATTAGCAATAGGCCACCACACTTCCAAGGTAAAAAGTGAGAGTGGTACTAGATCCTCTGTCCGACTCCTTGTCTCGGTTATTTAGTTGTAGGGCCTCTCAGTGGACATTAAATATCCAAACACCCTTAGGGTTTTCTGACAAGGGAACTGAGAAACTCATTTCCATTTGTGACCCAGAGAGGCTTTGAGCACATCTGTGGCTATCTATAAAAATCCACTAAGTTGCTCATGCAAGAGGCCATTGTATCCAGCAACATGCCTGATGGGGGTTTCCAACAATTGGAAGCTGATGGTTAATAAGCAAATTGTATCTCTGTATATAACAGCTACTGGCACTGGCTGGGGGTTACCTCTATGATCTGAGGTATATCTGAATTCTCCTCTCTCCTTTCCAGGACAAAGCTGTCTCCTGAATGAAATAAAACTGAGAACAGGAGCAAAATGATTATATTATTCAAGCACAAAGAGAGTCTCTTTAAGGAATATTAAATTTGACCTGAATGGGGAACGGCTAAGGTATGGTAAAAGTAAAATAGAGCTGAAAAGAACACACACTTTTTGGTAAGAAACTGAACAGTAATGGTTTGTTTCATTTCTTAGCTGTTTTTGGAGCACAGAAATTTCTCTTCTTATGAATTTTTTTGTACTGCAGTAGTGTCTAGAGGACCCAACCAAGGTTAAAGGCCTTATTGTGTTAGGTGCTATGTACCCCTCCCCCAAGAGATTATCTCTATCCCAAAGAGTTTATGATCCATAGTTATTTCCCAATGACCTATGCACAGATTTGAAATGGACAACGGCAAGTACAAACGGATCTCTTTTGGAAGTAAATTTGGAATTATGATATTCATTTTTGTATTTCTTTAAGAAATAATCATTTGACTCGAAATTGGATCATTTTTACACTACTGGATCTATTTTTGTGTAAAAGTCTTCAACTTTGCCTGCTGGTTCATTCAAACTCAAAATGCCAAGCTTGTCAGATTTTACGGTGACTATTTTGCACATCTCTACACAATAAAATGGCTCAAGAATATATGCATGGATTTCAAATCCACAAACTGCATTTTAAAAGCAGACTGTGGCCCAGATTTTCAACATCTATGTAAACTGAATTGTTCCTCTGTTTTATCTCACCCTTCTCAATCCAAAAATCTCTTGTGTTATGGATGGGTCTCTCTTACTATGATGTAGAGAGTAGTGATTTTAATAAATAACTATAATATGTATGTGACTGGCTGCAGATACTCTGTTCTGGCAAATAAGGTGTTAATGGCAACACAAGTTACAGGTGCTGCAGGGAGAGACCATAAAATCAGCTGCCCCAGACAGGAAGGGAAAGACTGCCTATGAGAAAGCTATCCTGAAAATCTTAGGGCTGTGAGTTAGGGTTAAGAAACCCTGAGCTGGGGAGTATGTTTGTGTTACTCTTTGATGTATTATCTTTTTTTTCCCTATGACCAAGAGATAAGATCCTCTCTGGAAAAGGTGGGATCTGACTGGTTCATCCTGTGCTTATGTGCTGAGCTGTTCAAATTTCTCTCCTTAGGGCCAGCCTGGCAGTACAAGTTTCAGCACAAGGCGCTGCAATGCCAGGGGAATTGGAGACTGAGTCAAAGCTATATTTGGCTTTCCTAGCTCTGTAAGTCCATTCTCCGCTAATACACTTGGTAAGTCCCATTCAGACTGTTGGGAGTTTTGTGCACCCATCAGCAGGAGAATAGACCACTTAGAATTTAACAGAAGCTAGAGCTGGCAAAGATCAACTAAGGGAAAGGAAAAGGTGCAAGTTAGGAACATAGGAATTACCAGACTGGATCAGAACTGTGGTCCATCTCATCCAGTATCCTGTCTCTGAAAGTGCCCAGTACCAGTTGCTTCAGAGGAAGATGCAAGAAACCCTGCAATAGACAGTTAGGGGATAGTTCCAAGATAAAGCCTCCTTCTCGTTCCCATTAGTTAGCAGTTAGAGTACCCTGAAGCCGGCAGGAAATCTGTTGTTGTTTTTTAACATTGACTTTATTATAACTGGTTATTCTTGTTAGTCATATCAATACCAAATCCTGCTATGGTCTTGATCCCAATGTTTCCTGTGGCAATGAATTCCACAGGCTAACTATGTAAAAATATTTCCTTTGGTCAGTGTCAATTTGCTGCCATTCATTTTATCTGAAAATCTCTTTGTTCTTGTAGTCTGAGGAAGGGTGAACAGCAACGCTTAATCAACCTTCCCTGCAGTAAATCTATAACTCCCTAGGTTCCACATAATGGTGAAAGGTATATGTACCTACTGAATCAATTACTTCAGTAAATAAACCGGCATGTTTATCTACCTTGGGCACATTTCTTTCCACGTAGGCTGCACTGAGGGTCATCATGTGATGCTGCTGATTTGATTAAATAACCAGCCACGTGCCATTATAAACAGAGAGAAATGAAGATAATTAAACACTGAGGATGTGACTGTGAAAAACACGTTATGTTTTCAACTGATCATGCTACCTTGAACTCAAAATAAATATTTATAGATCTGCTGACATCACGATAAGAGAGGAAAGTTTCTCTCTGGCCTCATTCTTAGTTCAGTCTCTGCCTAGCCATAACCTACAGCTAGTTTGTTTGAAATGAAACAATTTTTTTGTGTGGACATCATCAATATTGAGGAAATAGGGGAGACTAGAACCTGGTGCCTGAGAACTGAACCCCACAAGACATACTGCAGTTCAGAAATAGTGACTCTGCGCACCCGCAGTTCTCCAGGAGGTGAGCAGGAGTGGCAAACGTGGCGCTAGACCAGGGCTTAATTTGTGCCAGGGCTTGCCAAGGCTGAGCCCTGGCGCCTCCAGGCTTGGCAGTTCATAGTCCCAGCACCTGTAGGTTTGCTGCATCAATTAAGAATGTAAAAACATTGCTTGAGCCTGGGCACCTAATTGCTTGAGCCCGGGCACCTCTTTCATTACAAATTAAGCCCTGCACTAGCTTCCTACATTAGAGATACTTTGAGGTGCTCAGATAGGAAAGGAGGCTGCCTAATAAGAATGGCCTCTTGTTATGAGTTTCACTGTACGTGGCTGAAGGACAGAACCCAAATAAAGGGGATGTGATTGCTGAGCCTAGGCAAAGTAATATTAATTTCGCACATGTAGCAGTAGTCTAAGCAATAGAAGTAGCCATAGATGTGAGATGCTCGAGAGGTAAGAACATTGCAGAATGAGAGAGCTTTCTGGCAAAATAGCTAATCTGTACAGCTGCTTAGAAATTTTCTGTCAGTTTTTCCTAAAAATTAAAAATAGCTTCTTTTCTCAAACATTGTTTTTGGAAAAATGTTATTTCATTTTTTAAAATTTCCCATTTTGTATGTGTGCAACTGATTGTTCCGTTCTAAGTGGAGTACTTTGCATTTGTCCTTATTGAATTTCATCCTATTTACTTCAGACCATTTCTTCTGTTTGTCCAGGTCATTTTGAATTTTAATCCTATCCTCCAAAGCACTTGCAACCCCTCCCAGCATGGTATCATCAGCAAACTTTATAAGTGTACTCTGTATGCATTTTGTAAATCATTGATGAAGATATTGAAGAGAACTGGACCCAGGACCGATCCCTGTGGGACCCTACTCATTATGCCCTTGCATCTTAACTGTGAACCATTGATAACTACTTTCTGGGAACAGTTTTCCAACCAGTTATGCACCCACCTTACAGTAGCTCAATCTATGTTATATTTCCCTAGTTTGTTTATGAGAAGGTCATGAGAGCCAATATCAAAAGACTTATTAAAGTCAAGATATGCTACATCTGCTGCTTCCACCCTATCCACAAGGCTAGTTACCCTGTCAAAGAAAGCTGTTAGGTTGGTTTGATATGATTTGTTCTTGAAAAATCCATGCTGACTGTTACTTATCACCTTATTATCTTCTAGGTGTCTGCAAATTGATTGCTTAATTATTTGCTCTATTATCTTTCCGGGTACAGAAGTTAAACTGACTGCTCTGTAATTCCCCAGGTTGTCCTTGTTCCCCTTTTTATAGATGGACACTATATTTGTCCTTTTCTAGTCCTCCAGAATCTCTCCCTTCTTCCTTGACTTTTCAAAGATAATTGCTAATGGCTCAGATATCTCCTCAGTCAGCTCCTTGAGTATTCTAGGGTGTATTTTATCAGGCCCTGGTGACTTGAAGACCTCTAACTAGTCTAACATGGTGACAGGTTTCAGAGTGGTAACCGTGTTAGTCTGTATCAGCAAAACCAACGAAGTAATTTAGGCAAGCTAGATGTCAGTAATTTAGACAAGTTAGACATCAAAGGCTAGAGCGCTAAAAACATATTAATTATTTATCTGAGGGGAAGGGTGGTGCCTTTTTGAATGATGGGTGGGAGGGATAATCCTTTGTGACTCTCCTCTTAGAACCAGTTGCCTAAGGCATGGTGAAAAGAAATATGTACAGTGGCTAGATAAGGCCTTGGCTGGGAGCTGGAAATAAGAGCTCACGGAGTCTCAAAACAGAGGCATAATTCTTCCCTTAGATGCACTCCTGCAACTGCATAGACATGTGAGGGGTGCGCAGTTGTACTCTAGGGCAGAATTGGATCCCGTGTTTGCAAAATCCCCTTGGGCTTCTGTTACTGTAAAAGCTGCATGACTGCACTTGACTTGACTGGAGCTCTCATAGCTCAGTCATTCAGCACAATGGCTCACATAGCTCGGAGGTCCATCGACCGTATGAGGCTACAGACTTCTTGGAAGGATATGACTCACTGGATGCCTCTGGGGAGTAGATGGTGACATGGAATCTTTCACCTCTAGATCTGTGTTCAGACCATGTTTGTGGTGGCAAATGTTGGTCCTGTTTGACCGAAGTGAAATGAGCTGGACTTTATTGTCTGTGTGCTCTGTGCTGCACAATATACAAAAAGAGAGAATCCCTGGCCCCGAAGTCCTTATATTCTTGAAGATCGATACATAAGAAATGGGACAGAATAGGGTCTCCTGAGGTATGGATTTTTAGGAAGGTGTTGAATAAAGGCAGTGGGGGCTAGGCAAAATTGGGATAGGAAAAGCATTTTCTAAGTTTTAGTGGTCTTCTAGTACATAATAGCCAGGTGTCTTGTCATGGAATCGACAACATTTGGCATTTAATTTGGGCTATTGTGAATAGTCTCAGCACAGATACCAAGGACAGATGGCAACTCAACTTTAGTGATGATATATCCAGGTCAGGGTTGAGCCACATAGGCAGGGCACTGGGACGAGCTTGTCTTGCTGTTGCCCATGTTATGCATGGTGCATATAGGGGATCCTTACTTGTGATGCAGGTAGGGGATGTCTCTGGACTATGTCTGGTTCTGCAAATCAGAATGAAGTGCACTGAGTGTTTCCAAAGTCATCAGTGTCAGGCTGCATGTTATCATTCAATAAAGGGATGCAAGCTTTCGCTTTTTAAGTTGCTAAAGCCCATGGTCATAAGCATAAATTAGCCTGAACTATGTGTGGAGGGGAGGGGATGCATTTGGGATAACCAAACCAAAGCTTAGCATTATGTACCGCATAGAGCGGGTGTAGAACCAAGACGCTTGGGTTGGTCTTTCAGAGCTTCAGACAGAACAACAGTCTCAGCTGACTGCTTCCCAGGAGTTGGTGAGAGACGCGTCAGCACCAATAAGGATATTTCCCTTGTCCAATAAAACATGCAGTCTTTTCATATTTATTTTTACTGGAATTAGATGAAACACTGAACAGTAAAAGCACTGTCCTCGCCTATGGAATAGATCACTCTGGGCATGTTCCAGTAATTACATAAATGGCAGGAACATGAAGTACTGACTTGTGAAACAGGGCAGAGTGCCAGGAGAGTTTGGCGTGGAAGGTTCACCTAAACCTATGCCAGAGGCATAGATGGAGGCTATAAAGATGCATATAAAAGTAAAGATTCTCTCCTCCTGTCATGAATGGCCTGCAGTGTGAAGAGCAGAGAGAATTCTGACAATGAAGATGATATTTTGTTATTTAAGATCAGAACACAGCAGGACCAAAACCACCTCTCACTGGCTTCAAGCACAAGGCATACATATAATGGAAGAGAATTTGACCTGAGATTTTCTTTGTTGATGCCACTGAAGGCCTCTAGCAACAGTAAATAGTTCATGGGCAGGGTAGCAGATTTGTTTAGGACATTCTGCAGTTGTTCTGTGGATTTTCACTGGGAGCTCTGTGCATGGACTTGTACCCCAAGAAAGTATATAATTACCCTGCTGTGCCAGTCCCAAGGAATAAACTGCCCTGAGTGACTAAGGAAACAAAACATGAAACTGGCAGTGAACACACTGGGGCTAGCTGAACCACCTTCTAAGAGGAGTGGTGAAGGGAAAAGGAACTACAGCCAGAGCAAAATCTGCCCCTATTTCATCAGGCCACAGCCTTGTCAGCTGATATTAGTCCCGTGGCAAGACTTCCTTGTGCACTTTGGAGACATTTTGTTTAGTCACTGACACAGGATGAAACTTAAAGATTTGTTTGCGTGGAGCTTTCAGGCTGCATTTAACTTTATGCCCAATATGGATGCTAGTAAGGCAAGAGCTAACCCTTAATGTGCCAAAACGTGGTGCTCAAGATCACAAGCCATTATTTCACAAATCCCCGCTTGTTCTTTAGGAAACACAAGCTCTCTTTAGGGCTAGTCTACACTTACCCGCAGCGTCGGAGGCGTCGGATCGATCTTCTGGGTTCGATTTATCGCGTCTTGTCTAGACGCGATAAATCGAACCAGGAAGTGCTCCCCCGTCGACGCCGGTAATCCTGCTCTGCGAACGGAGCAGGCCAAGTCGACGGGGGAGCCTGCGCGCCACCGTGTGCACCAGGGGGTAAGTACTTTTAAGTTTGAAATAAGATACTTCGACTTCAGCTACGTTATTCACGTAGCTGAAGTTGCGTATCTTACTTCGAACTTGTGGGCTAGTGTAGACCAGCATTAGTGTTGGATTCAAGTGGGCCTCTGTTAGATCATGTGCTGTTCTGGAATTGTTCTGGATTAATTCAGGATGGCATTACGTCTTACATTCTGTTGTCTGTCTGGGTCTGAACTTTACTGTTCATTCATTTTTTAATATTGAATTTCTTTATTTCTAATAGCAAAATTTTGAAAGCATTTAAGAGGGGGAAAAAAAGAATCCCTTGCAATTCATCACCTGCTTAATTACTTGACCTTCCCTTTTGCTTTCAGAAATCTGCTTCCATCTGCCATGTTGCACAGAGGCAATCTGATTCTTTAGATGCTACTAAGATTGCCGGCCGTCTGCCTTGCAGCAATGTAAAGGGAGGTAACGAATGCCTACCTGGGCAAAAGGCCTACAGACTAATCGTTTGTAAAAGATTAAGCTTTGTGCTGGAGCGAGTCTGGAACAGAGCAAACAGAGACTTAAATGTACAGTTCTGGAGTGTTTGTGCCAATTCTTAGCACAAAGTGTTAGAGAAACCACCTCCAAACACTGTTTGCTAGAGAATATGGAAGTCACACTGACGTTCTACACAAGATTTACATGTAAAGTTTTCCTCTGGGGCATATTAATCTGAATCACTCTCCTTACACGCTTGTCAACAATGACTAAAAATGAACCGGTGATCATAAGTGTACTTGTGGGTCAAAGGCTGCTTGACTAACTGCAGATTATGCAATTGCTTCCTCTTCTGGAACATACCAGAAGACACAGACAGACTGCATTAGACTCAGAATGAGATCTGTGTTCAGTTCCACCCTCCCGTTTCCCACGGGCAGAAGGCTCACAGAAAGAGGAACAGATCCGAACAAAACTTGAATGGAGTCAGTGAAACATTTATATTAGGAGAGTGATAACAAAAGCAAGCCAAAAATAAACTATTTTCAATGGGCTTGCAGTGGAGGCAAATAAACTGAAAGAGACACTGTGTGCTATTGTAATATCAAGTCATTTTCCAGGGCAGGATCATTTTGTCTGCAAAAATAAAATAAGGGTCGTAGATGGGAAAGAAATCCTGGATTTATTTATGTGGCATGACATTAAGTAAATCTGATTTTCCCTAAATGTAGTAGAAATTGTGTATTGACTCCTCATCTCTCACACAGAGGATGGCCCAAGCAATCTTAGTTTTGCAGATGTGGACATGTATGATATTTCCAAATCTATTGCTTACTCAGATAGCCCAATAACCCTGTAGTATCCTTTTGTCTCTTTCTAACAACAACAGATATTGTCTGGAGGCTCTGCTTTGATGTGTGTTTGCAATATAATATTGTGTGATTTTTAAAATAATTGAAAATATATTTTAAAAAGGCCCAATGTGGTGGCATGTGCCCTTAATCTCAGCTGCTTGGGAGGCTGTGGTTGGCGGATCGCTCAGGAGTTCTAGGCTGCTGTGCACTATGTCAATCGGGTGTCCGGTGCTACTGACAGCCTGGCCAGCGGTTATTGGAGGACTGGCTAGAACAACACGTCTGACGTGTTGTGATCGGCGCTCTCTCTGTGAGGGCTGATAGACCGATCAGTGACAGTGACATATTTTTAAACATCTACCTGAATGATCTTGTTTCTCTGAGAAGTTTCATTTCTCGTAGGTGATTCTGATAGAGAGATTTTTTAGGAATAAGAAAACCCAGATTTGGAAAATGCATGAAAAGGTCTTAACTATTTTACTCTTGTCAAAGATTTAGGATACTTTTCATACTAGATTTATACAAAATCTCATTCTCACCAGTTTGGAGAGAGGCCAAGGCAACCTGAAAGAGAAGTACTGAAAAATATTCACTCAGACCTAAGTATTTAGTGAGTCAGACTTTAAGAAAGATCATTTGATAGTTTTAATATTTAAAAAATCCAGTGAAACACTGGCTTCATAGTTATTAAAGCAACTGATTATGGGTGTTTTAAGCCAACGAGTTTGCAGTGTTCTTATTTGATGCGGCTCCTAGGCAATCTCGAATTCTCCCCTCATGAGCTATCTTCATCTTGCATTTTTCCTGTCCCCTTATCAGGTTTTTAAAAGCTATGAGCCTTGACTTAGCATCAGCAGTCACTCTTTATTCCCTGGATATCTTTGATCTGAAAGAAATTCTTTCAGACGGCAAATAGAAAGTGCCGAATTGATCTCTAACTGAATTGCATCCTTCATCTGGAAATCTGCTGGTTTTAATTGTGCAGAGAACTTTGAGTTCAGCAAAGACCCAGTTCTGCTTGCCTTTCACATGCAAGCTGTCCCATTGACTTGAGTGAGACACTAGGATGACCATATTTCCCAAAGGGAAAAGGGGACACGGTGTGGGGCTAGCCCAAGGCTCCCCGCATCCCTCCCCATGTAGGGCTGGCCTAAGTCCCCCACCCCATGCGGCGCTGGCCCCCTCATCAGGCTGGAGCTGGCATCGCTGCAAGTTGCCCAAGTCTCTGCCTGTCCCCTGGCGCAAGGCTGCTTGCTCAAGCCCTGCCTGCTCCCCGCCACACCTGTGCCTCCCCCCTTGTGCTGGGCAGGCATTGCCGCTTGCCCGCACATTCCTCTGCACCCCACTTTGACAAACGTGGGCATTTGTCCCGTTTGTTCTTGCCAACTTGATCAGTTAGCAAGAACAAACGGGACAAATGCCCACTTTTTCCAAAAAAGTCGGGACGGCTGGGACAGGGCTTAAAAAAGGGACTGTCCTGGCCAAAAATGGGTGTATGGTCATCCCAGTGAGACCACTGAGGGCCAGATCTGACAACCCTAAAGCATGTAAGAAAACTCTACTTTTAAAAGTAGCTTTTAGTGACTTAATTGTTAGTTTCCACTTGGGTTGCAGGATCTTCCCGTGATTGAGGCAATCCAAATGTGGCCCCACATGTTGATAGGCTGGAGAGAAAGTAGTAACATCCGTCCATACACTATGAATACTGTGTGAAGGAGACATTGCTTAGCCATGATGTAATTGAATTCTTATGGCCGCAACAAGTCGGGTAACATTACTGTATAGGGAGAAGAGGTCAGAGTGGCAGGCCCAGAAATGGGAAAAGCGCCTCAAACAGCTGTTTAAAATAAACTCTCTACGTGAGGAATTAGCAAACCCCTCATTACTGAATAAGTCAAACAGAAATAGTGAATGTGGCCATAAAGAGCAAAAATCTCCGTTTGGAGTTATGTAGAAATAAACACAAACCCTAGCTTTTAAGAACCATTGAACTCTGGGGAAACTCAGATTAGAGCCTCGATTTATATCTGAACGTTGTGGCTCAGGTCCAGTTCAGGTTACATGAATCAACATGGCCTGAAAACAACCTTCCATCCTCTCAAACTTAATTCCGTCACTTTCACTAGGATTTAACTTTACTGTATTTTTATGGCAATAAGTGTCACACATGTCAAGTTAAAGAGAAAAAAATTCATATGGGCCCTTGTCGGGGGGTCCAGTGTCTGAGCCCAGCAATATCTCCCAGTGGCGAGAGTCTACAGCCGGTGGTAGGGGAACCCGGGCCCTCCCTGCTCCACTGAGGGCCCTGTGACTCGTCGGTCAGATATCCAGCATGCCACCAGGGTCACTTCTTACAACTTTCTTAGTCACCTCCAAAGTTGCAACAAGGTTGGCTTATGACCTCATGGTAGGCGTTCTCACTGACAGTGATCTGGAGGCCCTTCTCCTTCACTCGTGGCCCTCTTTTCCCGGTCTCCATGGGGGGCCTTTTGCAACTGTGCAGCAGGGTCTGGTCCAGGTGGTGTGGAGCACCAGCGGCCTTTCTACAGGAGCTACCAGCATAGGGCCTGCTCCTGTGCTCTGTCCACCCTGAGTGAGCTGGGCTGCTTCCTTGTGAGCTCCACCTCCATTGTGAGCATGCCCAGAAGGTGCGGCTGGGTGGGGCCTTCTTGGCTCAGAGCTGCTTGTTAACCTTTGGTTCTCCACTGTGGGACTTATACACCCCCTCACAGACCCTCCCCCTAAGACTAAGACACAAGAGTGGGTCCAGAAATTGGCATTTCTGTATACCTTTACTGGGCGATGGAGTACCTGGAAGTCGTAGGGCTGCAGGGAAAGTTACCACTTCATGATCTGGGTATTGGTGTCCTTCATGGAGTTTAGCTAGTGGAAGGGAGTATGGTCTGTGATGAGTAGGAAGGAGTTCCCTAGGAGATAATGGCGAAATGCCTCTATGGCCCATTTCACGGCCAGGGCCTCTTTCTCAATCGTTGAGTAGTTCACATCCCGAGGGAACAGCTTTCTACTCATGTAAAGGACTGGATGTTCCTCGCCTTGGAGGACTGCCTCCGATGCATCTGTTTGTAATATGAATTGTTTCGTGAAGTTGGGGTGTAAAAAAACTGGCCCCTGGATTAGCCAGCTCTTTAAGGTTCTGAAGGTCCTGTCACAGGACTCCGTCCACTGTACCTTCCTGGGACTGGTGCTTTTCACCAGGTCAGTGAGTAGGGCAACTACTGTGGCAAATTCAGGTACAAACCACCTGGAATAGCCGATCAAGTCTAGGAAGTGTCGTACCTACTTTTTGGTTGATGATACCGGACAACCCGCCTGTTCTTGGACCTTGACCACTGGGGGTGCAACTGACCTCACTCTACAGTGTATCCAAGTCACCTCTCTCTGTCCCTGGTGGCATTTGGCAGAGTTTGCCATAAGCCCTGCCTTCTCCCGGCTACTAGTGCCGGACCTGCTGGCTGCTTCCAGGGCGCGCGCAACACGGTGTTAGGACAGGCAGGGAGCCTGCCTTAGCCCCGCTGCGCCACTGACCCGGAGCCGCCCGAGGTAAGCCCATGCCCCTGCCCCAGCCCTGAGCCCCCCTGAAACCCAGAGCCTCCTCATGCACCCAAAACCCCTCATCCCTGGACACACCCCAGAGCCTGCACCCCCAGCTCAGAGCTCTCACCCCCTCCTGCACCCCAACCCCCTGCCTCAACCCACAGCCCCCTCCCACACTCCGAATCCCTCAGCCCTAGCCTGGAGCCCCCTCCTGCACCCCATCCCCGAGCCCCCCCAAACCTGGAGCCCCCTCCTGCACCCCAAAGCCCTCATCCCTAGCCCCACCCCAGAGACAGCACCCCCAGCCCAGAGCCTTCACACACACCCTGAACCCCAACCCCTTGCCACAGCCCTGAGTCCCCCCCAAACCTGGAGCCTCCTTCCACACCCCAAACTCCTCAGTCCCGCCCCCGCCCCAGAGCCCACAACCTTAACTGGAGCCCTCACCCCCTCCCACACCCCAAGCGTCTGCCCCAGCCCAGTGAAAGTGAGTGAGAGTAGGGGAGAGCGAGCCACCGAGGGAGGGGGAATGTAGTGAGCAGGGGGTGGAGCCTTGGGGTAGGGGCGGAGCTTCAGGGAAGGGCCAGGGCTAGGATGTTTGGTTTTGTGCGATAAGAAAGTTGTCAACCCTAATTGTAAATGGCGGTCTTGAGAGCCTTGAATTTCAGTAGATCGCACAATACCCGCATCAGTTTGGATGAAAAGTTGGACCCCTGGTCTGCCAGTATCTCACTAGGGGCAGGGGTGTGTATGTAATAGGCACTAGCCAGCTTCGTACAATAAAGTGTGGTTGAAATTCAAAATATCAACCAGAAGGGGAGGACATAGCAATTCCCCCCCTCCCCATTTTTTTTTGATCAGCTGTAATTACAATACTGCTGACTCTACATAGTCCTAAAAGATCCTTCAGTTTTGATGAAAGCATGCTGTGCTATCCTGCCACCCTTACTGATTACAATAATTATTGCTGTGTCAGTTAGGGGTTTTAAATAAGAATAAAACTCCAAACACCACCACAATAAGACTCAGATTAATTGACACAAGACTCTTAAGCTAAAATAAAAAAGAATGACATCTATTCCGTGTTGGATTCTTGTCATATGGGAGCAACAGCGGCATGGTTCCTTTAAGGCTGTTATTTAGCATATTTATTTCCTTTATGCTATCAACTTAACAGCACTAAGTGACTCTGCATAGTTCATTCAGAAACAGGGTAAGCTAGGTAGTGTTGCTGAGTCATGCTTATGAGCGATTTTCCTAGTCCCTCCTACCCAGGCTTCAACCCCACCTCCTTAAACTGTGAATTGGTTGCCTACAATATTTAACAGCTGTCTTGGAGCTGGAGCAATATACAGTCAAGACAGGCACTGACACACAGACTTTTTCCTTCTCGTCAGCTTCATTTCCTGAGGTAAGAGGACTGTAGATGAATAAAAAAACAATTTATTAGCCAGGCATAAGTAGCAAGTTGCTTTCTAGAATGGCACAAGGGAATGCTTTTAGATAGAAGGTGTCAGCTTAATGAACCACATAACAGGATTGTTCCTCAGTTGTGTCTCTGGAATGCTTTGTATTGGAATCACAAGAATAAGACTGACAAGGAGGGTCAGGTAATATCTTTTGTTGGACCAACTTCTGTTGCTGAGAGACAAGCTTTTGAACTTGCACAGAGAAGAAATGCAAGCAGAAAGATTCTATTCTTTCTAAACTGCACTCAACTGTTGGAGTTCAGTATTTTAAAAAAATGAATGAATGAAATCAAATGACATTACAAATAGCTGCCTGTGAAATTACCAGAGAGAAAAAGAAATCAACAACTGATGGAAACTGCTGTGTTTGTGACAAGCTTCTGTGGTTCCTGTTACACCTGAATCTCACAAACACCTGCAAGCTGCTACATTATTTATAGCTGCGCTGCCCTTCTTCAAACCTCTCCATGTGTTGTACTGGCCTAGTTTTATGGTCCTTACTTAAGTAAGACTCTCGTTGACGACCCTGGGAGCTTTGATTGCACCAGGGCAGCAGAACTTGGCTCTCACTACTAAAGTTACTCCAGCTCCAGGGTCTTGCTTAACAGATCACTGCTCTCTCTCTCTCTCTCTCTCTCTCTCTCTCTCCCTTCTTTGGATGTTTAATTCATTTCAGCTGTGCAGCTTGGAAACACTAGGGGTCACATTGGCTTGCTTTACATGAGTGATACCTTTATGTCCAATGGGAGTACATGTGTAAGGAGAGCAGGATTTGGCCCTAGAAGGATACGTTAGGCACTTCTCCTAGCCAGACCAGTTATGTAACATTACCTAAGCAGTGAGACACATTGGTGGCAATGAGGGGACGGATTCTGGAGCACAGTAATAATAGAACAGAAAGCACTTCCAGATTGGGGTGGGAGGTGGGTTGCGGGGAGAGGAACATTTAAGGTGGAATCCTGAATTAGAAGCCAACACTATGAACGGAATCATTGAGCTGGCTGAGTTTGAATACTGGGTGTTCTGTTTTACATAAAGGAAGGTGAAAAGGAAAACAACCTAGTTTCTCTTATTTGATCAGCTTCTTTCCCCATTGCACTTCCATAGCAAGTTTAGTATAAACCCTGGGAAAACTCGCACGCACTTGCACAACGCTGCTGAAGGTGAGTAGGATTTGACCGGCTATCTGAATTTCAATGGAGAGAATGAGTTCTCTCAGTCCTGAGAGTGATCCAAAGATTTTGTCTTTGGTTCTAATGGCATGAGAGAATTTTCCCCTCCTGTGTCTTCAGCAGTTTCTATTCTATATTTCATGTATTGAGTGAAATCCTGCTTTCTATTTATGCAAATGAATGTAATACATTTGTAAAGGTGTAAACTGGTGCAGAACGTGGCCCATTGGTGTTCGCTTTCTTCTGTCACCTGTATGGTTTATAGTAATTACCTGTTTTATAAGATCTAAAGCAGGGAGGGAATACTTCTTTAATCAGTAGAGCTGTGATAGGATAACTATTAACAACTGTAGAAGCAACAAAGAGTCCTGTGGCACCTTGTAGACTAACAGACATATTGGAGCATAAGCTTTCGTGGGCGAATACCCACTTCGTCGGATGCATGCCATCCTACAAAGTGGGTATTCACCCACAAAAGCTGATGCTCCAATATGTCTGTTAGTCTACAAGGTGCCACAGGACTCTTAGTCTGGATCTGTAGAAGCAACAAACACGGCTACCCCTCTGATACTATTAACAACTGTGATGGAAAATAAGTTTTGCATATTACTCTACACAATAAGGAAATGGTATCCAGAGGTATCCGTCACCTAACTGTAGCTAGATGCACAGCAATGAAATTGGTATGAGGAGGTATAGTTGGATTTTATTTGATCTATTTTAGTGCTAGTTTTAGCTAATCTGGGTTTGTTTCAAAGACATCTCCACCGTGTAGCCAGTGGTACTACTCTTGCCAATAACTCTGGGTATAATTCCTACGAATGTCTCCTTCCTTTTACATATCAAAAGCCATAGAAGGGGGAATAGACTCCTCACGGATGGTCCACAGCTCCTGGGTCTCACACAGCCATCCCGGCTGCTTAGAGCTGAACTCTAAGTGGGGGGAGGGATAGCTCAGTGATTTGAGCATTGGCCTGTTAAACCCAGGGTTGTGAGTTCAATCCTTGAGGGGGCCATTTTGGGATCTGTGGCAAAAATTGGGGCTTGGTCCTGCTTTGAGCAGGGGGTTGGACTAGATGACCTCCTAAGGTCCCTTCCAACCCTGAGATTCTAGGATTCCTGCAGTTGCATCTGGGGAGGTGGGTGGGAGAGAGGTGGCTGCATAGTAGGGAGTTAGCCATGTGCCTGTTTCTGATTAGTTCTGGCACGTGGTTGGAATGCCTTATCCTTCAGCAGCAGGTAGCAGTAGTTGTGAGTAGCAGGGTAATATGTCTGCATATAGCACAGTGCTTTTTGACAAGGTTACAATATGAGACAGCCTAAAAGCGGCATAGACAGACGTGAAAAGGAAGGACTAAAGTGAGCTGAGCTATCAAGAGAGGAAGCGATTTAGAGGCAGAGTGGGAGGGAAGACGCGTCCAATTAGACAGTCTCCCTAGTTAGATTCCAGGGAAAGTTATTGTTAGTTTAGTTTAGAAATTCAGCATGCCCCAGTCTGTGTGTTGGTGCTGCCTGCGGGCATGCTAGGATCTGAGCAACACCGATGTCCTGCAATAGTTAAAGCTATGACCGTGTTTTTCTGTGGCCGTGCCCTATTTATAGAGGACTTCTAACCTGGTTATAAAAACAGGCCCTGGGCTGATAAGTCTGAGACTTTACACTTGTTATGCTCCATGATTACTGTCGTTTGAGACCCTTGGTTTTTTGGCAAATGCGAAAACACAACATTAAATTGAAAACCGAAGTATACAAGGAAAAACGTGCCTTGCAGCAGTGGCTCTTGTGGTTCCTGTCCTGCAGGGGTGAGTCTGGCTTCCTACTCTGGGCATGGCAACCTGGTGGCAGGCTGCAGAGCAAGCTGCCCCACACATAAGTGCTGGAACTAGTGGTGCTAGCGGAGCTGCTGCATCCCCTGATTCAAACTAGTAACTCCCATACATGGTTTCTGCCTTTTGCCCCTCCCACTATAAAAACTGTTCCAGCCCCACCTGTCCCATGGGTTTGGACCAGCTCCCTGCTTTGGGCATTGTGACTGGGCACATGGAATCAAAGCCTTGCCCAGGTCTGGCCTGGCTGCCCCTCCATCATGCCGAGGGCTGGCTGGGTCAAACCTGTGCGACACTGGGACCCCGTGTGGCAGGTGGCAATGCCCAGAGCAGGAAGCGGGGCCCAGCCACATGGGATGGGAGCAGCAGGAGCCACGACTGTGGGGTGAATGCGTGGCAGGTTCACTCTGCAATCCTCTCCCCTGCCAGGGGCTCCCACCTCTCCCGGGGCAGGACTCAACACTCCCTCCACCCCCAGCAAATACCAAATAAAAAGAAATCACCTGCCAAGGTCTCCTCGCCCCCCTCAAATTATAAAAAAAAATGCAGAAGAATTTCACAGGCTCAAACTGTAGCTGAGCCTTTTCACAGGATCATCTGGTTCACCATTGGATGCTTCATGCTTAACACGTACACCCATTTAGTAGGCAGCGATCCAATGTTACTTAATGTCGTAATAAATCATCTAGTTTCTTTCACCCGTAGATTAATAACAGTTAAAGGCCAATAGATATCACTAGAGTTTTGATGCAGAAATATAGATACCGATGTGCTAATTCCTAATGACCAAGTAAGCATGGACTCTTTGGCATCACTCATTTCCAGGTGATGGAATGCTGTCAAAAGAAATGGTACAAAGCAAAGGGTATCCAGGACTTGATTTCTTCTAGAAGATCCATGATGCTTTTGTTTGCTCAGATGGGAGATGTTGCTGGCTAAAACTGAATGTTTGTCTAGCTTTCCCTTGCATGAAAACATTTGCTATTTTGTGAGCACCACTCACCAGTGTAACCTTCTTCAAAAAGGTTTCAGAGTGGTAGCCGGGTTGGTCTGTATCAGTAGAAAGAACGAGGAGTACTTGTGGCATCTTAGGGCAGGTCTACACTGCGGGGGGGGGGGAGGGGGGTGTCGATGTAAGATACGCAACTTCAGCTATGTGAATAACATAGCTGAAGTCGATGTACCTCGCTTGACTTACCTCACCGTGAGGACGCTGCAATGTCAAAGGCTGGCGCTCCCCCGTCGACTCCGCTTCTGCCTTGCGTCGGGGTGGATTACCGGCATCGAGGGGAGCGCGTTCTGGGATCAATTTATCGCGTCTACATTAGATGCAAAAAATTGATCCCCAAAAGATCGATTGCTACCCACCGAATCGGCGGGTAGTGTAGACTAGCCCTTAGAGACTAACACATTTATTTGGGCTTAAGTTTTCGTGGGCTAAAACCCACTTCATCAGATGCATGGAGTAGAAGATACAGTAGGAAGTGGGTTTTAGCCCACAAAAGCTTAAGCCCAAATACATTTGTTAGTCTCTAAGGTGCCACAAGTACTCCTCATTCTTCTTCAAAAAGTTAGTGAAATGCCTACTTTTTGCCTTTACCAGTGCCAAAGATGTCTTGCTTCTTGCCATTGGTCTATCTACCTGTTGCATTTAAAAACTGTTTTTTGATGCCCAGAAGTAAGATACTAACTTCCCTTCATCTGTCATGCAACATGGCTGAAAATCACTTTTGTGCAGTTGTTCACCGTAAAGACTATACACAATTTAAATGGTACATAGGCCTTGCACTTCCTCTCTGCTCAGGGGTGAATTTAACCCTTTTGGAATAGTTACCATCTTCTGTCCCAGAGATGGCTACATTTCAGAGGCAAGTTATTCCAATACACAGTATATGTGAGAATTAGCAACACGAATTGAGATCCTGCCAGAGGAAAGGCAGTAGGTAAAAGACTAATATTACAATTCATTTATGGCAAAGGGATATAGTGTATAGCACAGGAGTATCCGCTTCTCTAAGACTAAATTCAGGAAAAAAAAATCTAGTAACCTGATTAACTTCAAGGTAAAATTTGTGTGGCTTCTCATTCAATCTGATGGGAATTTAGTAGATTCTTGCATTAAGTAGTGAAGTAGACTGCAGCTTAAATGAATGCTTGCACAAATTTGTGGCGAGAGGATTATGTCAAACATTATGACATGCCAAGTTTGTTTGGGAATGTACAGCTCACTTACCGAAGATCTTTCTACACTCAATGAAGAAGAGACGAGAATGCCCCGCTGAGCCAAGATATTCCATTCAATGGATTCTGATAGTCTTTCAAAATTATGAAGGTGTTAATTTAATATCTTCATTTTCTGGAGGCTAGCTGAAGACTTCTATTGAGAACATTTTGTCTAGTTTTAGTAACCACAGAGAATGCATCCGATGAAGTGGGTACTAACCCACGAAAGCTTATGCTGAAATAAATTTGTTAGTCTCTAAGGTGCTACAAGTTTTTCTTTCTTATTTTCATTTTGCTGACACAGACTAACACGGCTACTACACTTAAACCTATCACAGAGAATGTGTAACCCTTTCTGGTCTCAGTGGATTAGCAGCACTGAAAGTACAGATGACTAATACAAATTAATTCAAACAACTTTGGAATTATTTATTTACGGGGGAAAATCACTGCAGCCTCAAGATAGCGGTGAGTTAGGTGTGGCTAGCTTGCACTTAGTGTACATGCCTGGTCACTGTGCTGCTGAATTAAAATTGACAAGAGTGATAGAACAGGTAGAGTTTACCAACCAGTCTCACTCCTATTCTCCTACTCAGTCACTAGGAGATTGGATGATAGGTTTGTTATTCGTCACTGAAAGGTTTAACAAGCTCTGATTCAGAACTCTACATATACATGGGCTCTTAATGCTGTTAAGGACCTATGTCAGATTAACAGATGGACCTAAATAGTTTCCACTCCATGAATGTGACCGTAACTCCTGTCATTGCAAGAGAACAAGGGTATTGCTTTTAAAAGAGCTTGTTAATGACTGCACCCAGTGCTTTAGCAGTTCAAATTAATCGGAAACCTTTTGCAATGTGATGGCATCATTTTCAAAGATGTCCCAACAGCTTTCAAGTCTTCAAGCAGAAGTTTAGACTCAGATGCAAACTCCAATGTTCCATGAATGTGCACATTTCTCGAAAAATACAAATGTCACAAGAACCTCATTGAAGAACTATTTTGTGTTAGCACAACAGCTTGGAAAATTACCAAATGGCCCTTGAAGTTGCTGTAACAAGAACTTAGCCCATGTTCTATAGTGCTGATAGGAGAAGGGACGGTTTTGCTACGACTCACCTGCAACATTCCCTGTTGTTTGAGTCCTTGGCCTGACTTGAGTAGAGGCTGGCACTTGTGTCATGTGGACCAAAAATGTCCGTGAAAGACCAAGACAAGGACATCTTTTGTTTATGGCATAATTAGGATTTGACCTTAGGTTTCCAATACAAAATTTACACCTATGCTTTATGGGAGCTGAAATATAACTCCATTGTATGGAAAAACGAGTGATAATATTTTATATCCGCTGCTACCGAGGGCTATGAAGAGGAGAGTGTTTTTGTTATTTTTAAAAAAAGCATAGTTAATGGTTGCCTTTTTTGTCATTACAGGTAGATTTCTGGTCCTGAATCCTTTCAGATGTGAAGATGTATCCAGTGTTGAACAAACTCCCAAATAAAAGTTATTCCAAACCACTTCCCGTTGTTGTTATAGGTAAGTAATATTTTGGCAATGTAATCAGTGTTCTCCAGTGCGGTAGTCTTACTAAGACCTACTATATCTGACATCCTCATGCATTGTTCCAAAAGCTGTAATTAAATCTAGAAAATGTTCCGGGAACGATCTCCCCTCGGCTTTTGCTACAGTCAAGAAAGGATAATTTGGCTTAAGAAAATAAGAATATAAAAAGTTATAATTTATGACTAGTTTAAAACAGAATTGGCTGACCTTTGAGACATTCAGTTGAGCCTATTTTGTCTCATGGGTGTTTTGGAGAAGTTTGAAATTATTGTATTGTGTCTTTCACCTGGCAAGGAGTCAACTAGCATTTAATTTTGTGAAGTTGGTGTTTGTTGAGTGTATGCGTTTAGGGTCTGATCCAAAGCTACAGAAGTCTCTGAGACTCTTTACATGGAGTTCGATGGGCTTTGGTTCAGGTTTACACAGTGAAAAATTATATGAAGTAGTTTAATTTTTAAAACAGCTGTTTGTAGGAATGCAAAAGTTGTGCTTCTCTTTACTGTTTTAGAAAGCCTGTTTGGTGAGTGAATCAGGAACAGGAGCTTCTTATTTTCAAATGCCCTCTTGAGGTTAGACCTGCTCGCTCTTCATATCAGTTGTGCCACTGATGTTATCAGCTATGACCGTTCAGAGGCTTCTCTGGCATAAAGGAGTCATTCCCTTTTCACTCAAGCTTGTGTTTAGGTGCCTTGCTCGATTAAGACATGAGCCCCATTGACTCCCAGGAAAGTCAATGCGCTTAAATGCTTTGGTAGAGCTGGGCTTTTTCTGCGCCCACCTTCTACACCAGGGTGAAATTCACCCCTGTGGAGTCAGCCTGTACAAGGTTTATGCACCACAAAAGTTTCACTTCATCCTTTGTATAGTAGTTTTGTGAGGTGGACACTTGTCCCAGGGGGCTGAATCCCAAGAGGCGTTTTTAGACAGAGAATTGAGAAGCTTGTTTTTCTTGGGATGGGATTGGTAAATTCTTGGTACTATCTTCTTAAAAGGGTCCAATTCCAAAACAAGTTTAACTTAAAGACCACTCTGAGTGTTGCAGGTGCAGAGATTCCCCCCCTGCACAGGAGAAGGGAGGCTCTGGTTTTCTGAACAGCTCCCCAGGAACCTTGCCAGCTGGAAATTGCTGGAGAGTACTCCAGGGGTTGGCTATGCTGGTTCTGTGACAGCTGAGAGCTCCTTCATGCCAGGGCAGTCAGCTGATCAGATCCAGCTGCTGTCTGGTTCCTTGTGCCATTGAAGTGGCATGAAGGGACACCAAGGCAGGGGTGTATCTGGCCTACTTTATGGGACGTAAAGATTCATCTTTATAACCACAGCTTTGTCCATAACTCAGCCTCATGTAACTAGATGTTTAAATACTGTTCAGGAACTCTGACGTAACTCCAACAACAAAAGAGCAAGTTAAGGATGACTTCTATCCTGGTTCTGTTTTCAAGTTAATTATATTGGGGTTTTATTGGCTTTTTCTCTAATCTAAGTGAGAACAGTATTCGGAATAGATTGAGAAGTGGCCTTTGCTCCCAGCAGTTCATTGCTCCCAGAGCAGGGATTATGTCAACAATGCTATGAAAGTGCACCCAGAATGTTACAGGCTGCTGTGTCACCCGGACTGTTTTTCCTGCACTGCATTATGTAATGGTGGTTAGTCATATACTAAAGAGCAACAAAGCTTTGAGCTGTAGAGGCTGACAGCTAGTTATATAGACACTGTAAAATATTAAACATATTGGAAAACAGCCATGTGAAAACTTTCCACACGCTACTCCACTGTACACTGACGTAGAGTATGTATATTGGCTTCTGAAGCCGGTTGTTGGGTGGTCGGTAGGAAAATTTTAGCCATCCAGCTATTTGCTCAAAGTGTCCTATTTTGAGGGGGGATGGTGGTGGGGGAGGGAGAGCTCTTTGCCCAACCTCCAGCTCACTGCCTGCTTCCAGTGAATAGAAGGAGAGAAAACAAAGGCAGGAGAGAACTAAACCTATAGGGCTGATTGGAAACCTAGTGTAATCAATAGCAACTCCATTAGCTTCAGTTAAATCAATCAGTCAACAGGTTAGAGAGTGTCCAAATTTAAGGTGAGAAATTTGGCCAGGTTCAGAATGGGGTCTTCTGCAAAATCAGTGACCAGTTCCAAGTGACTAGAGAATTGGCATATGAGACATTGTGTGCACACCCCCTGCTCCACATATCTTCTGTGTCACATAGTGGTAATTGGGATGAGTCTAGGTCTGAATTCCTTGGCCCTATCAGGTAATCTCCAGAAAATACCCTCAAGTGAGCAATAAAAATCCTACATCTCTTCCTAATACCGTACTTGTTTCAGAATGTCTGTAGACAGTGGCATTGAGCAGTAGGCACCAAGGACTTGATTCTGATGTCTGGCAGCACCACTTCAGATCTCAGAAATTAGCTACCCCATGTGAATGCACATCATAGCAGTGTCTGATTTTCCTTCAAGATTGTGAAGTGATGCAAGTTGCATTTAGGCAGGAAAGAATGAAGATTTAACTCTTCTGGGGTTTGAGCCCAACCCCCCCTTCCATCCATATACAAATCACTCTGACTCAGGCCAGCAAGCACTCAGGACGTGGGTATTGGGACCCTGCTAGGGGGTGGGTCAGAGCCAGAGTCCTGCTGTGGGTTGGGTCCTGTCATTTTGCAGTGTGGACTCAGGTCAAGCGGTAGACCTGAGTCGGAAGGTTTGTGTAGTGCAGTATGGGCACCTTGGCACAGTTGTGAGATCTGGGTCCAGCAATTGTAAACCCAGGTTTACAGTGCCGTGTGAGTGCTCCAACACGGCTTGGAAACACTGACTCCCCAGGTGTGGGTCCCACCCTTACACTGGGTGTAGTGTGCAATGTGCAGTGTGTAAGTGTACCCTCAGTCCAAGAGCAGGTTTAATTCCTAAACAGGAGCATCCTCCTTTGAAAAATGCAGCTCTCTTCTGAGCCTGCTATTTTGCCAGTGTTTGACAAAGCACCAGCTTATTAGAGTGTCTGTAGTGCTAAGGGGTCCCAACTGGGATCAGGGTGCTAGGCCTTGTACCTAGACCTTGTAAGAAACAGCCCCTGCCCTGAACAGCCTACAATACAACTAGATATGACAGACAAAAAGGGAAATGGAGAAGTGAAGTGATTTTTGCCCAAGGCCATGCAGGAGGACCATGGTTGACTTGAGACTAGAACCCAGTTCTCCTGAGTCGAAGTCTATCCACTGGACCACACTGCATATCTGATGAGATGCTTTACAAAGGACTCTTGTTCCAACCACAGTGATGCAATATTTTAATTGTGTTTGTTCAGGGAATGGGCCGTCAGGAATTTGCCTTTCCTACCTGCTGTCTGGTTATATCCCTTACATCAAACGGGGCTCTGTTCACCCTCATCCTATTCTACAGAGGAAACTAGAGGAAACGCCAGACGTCTCCATTATAGACCAGGTTTGTATCAAATGAACTTTGCCTTTTACCAGGAAGAAGTAGATAGAACGTATCATATGGCCAGAGCATGCTGGCAACAGAAGCCTTAAGCATGGGTTAATTTGTTTCCCAAATCATCACGGTATATAGGGCCAGCACAGGGGCTGTGCACTGCTCAAACCCTCCAGACAGGGCTCATGGGACATGTAGGCCTTGTTCTGACTAAGTGAAGTTCAGCTCTACTGAGCACCTAATGATATTACATTACTGCTGCATTTTGAAGTGATCTCCTCTATTCTATGATGCAGGCTCTAAGTTTCTGCCCTGTCTTTTAGGATCTGGAGTACCTGTCTGAAGGTTTGGAGGGACGATCCCAGAGCCCCGTGGCTCTTCTTTTTGATACTTTGCTGCGTCCAGATACAGACATTGGTGGAACTGCAGACTCTGTCCTCACTTGGTGGCAGAAGACCAACAGAGCCATTCCCCATCTGGTCCTTGGCAGAAACCCTCCTGGGGGTGCCTGGCATGTATGTAGACACGAATGTTTCAGTTTATGAAATGTGTATTACAGAATAGTCAGTATCCTGATTAAAAATGTAAAGGGGTGAACAAGCTAATCAGCCAGACAAGCAGGATCCAGCAGGACTTTGCTTTTACACCCACCAAAAAGTGAGCTAGTTTGAATGTGCAGGAGAGATTTGCCCTCCCAGCCCCCTACTGCCATATGTTCCATCCAAACATCTGGATCAGCTGAGGTCCCTTGGCGACACTAAAGTTTGATTTACTGGAACTTAACAGAACAGTGTTCCTGTTCCATTAGTGCTTAATTCCTTTCATTTTCAGTTGCTTAACTCATTCACTGTTTGTTCTTTCAGTTTATTGAGGGATCTATGATCACTCTGAGCCAAGGGGAATGGATGGGGCTTCCAGACCTTCAGATTAAAGACTGGATGAGGAAAAAGAGAAGGTGAGGAGACAGATGTGACATTACTTATTTTCAAATAGCCAAAGGCTTTTTCGGCAATCTGGTATGAAGTCCAGCTGGCCTTCATATTCTGGCCAGTTTCAGTGAGTGGAAGAAATCCCCAAGAAAAATCGATTTGGTACTCCGTGCTGGTGGTATAAATTCAGAGCAACTCCATAGACCACAGAGCAGTGAGTTCTGAATGTACACTGGGGTAACAGATCAGAATGTGGCCAGCAGCTACATTTAAAAATCTGAATTAATAGGTGTGGAAACCATCATTTTTGGATAGTGTAGCCCATGTATATATTTGTATTGTTCCACATTTACAAGTGTTCTAATCAGACAAATATACAGTGGGACTGAATGTACAGTTTAATCATTCAGATGTTAGATTGCAAATACTGAGGCCTGGTCTACACTGCGGGGGGGAGTCCTAAGATGCACAACTTCAGCTAGGAGAATAGCGTAGCTGAAGTTGACGTATCTTGGGTCGACTTACCTCGCATCCTCACGGCGCGGGGTTGACTGCCTCCGCTCCCCTGTCGACTCTGCTTCCGCCTCTCACCGCGGTGGATTACAGGAGTCGAAGGCAGAGCGATCGGGGATCGATTTATCGCATCTACACTAGACGTGATAAATCGATCCCCGTGGGAAGTGTAGACGTACCCTTAGGCTACTTTTGCTTTTGTTAAGTCTGTAGCATTTACGTTCTAAGTCTGGAAAAGGCCACATGAAAAAATAAATTGCAAGTGATGGGGAGGCTAGTAAATATGTTGCTAAAGTTTTTGTGGGGTTTTCATATCAGACAGTATTGCCTCTTCCAATTATTCCTGATCGTCAGTGAGCCTGACTGTTCAGACTTGTGTATTAGGAGTAATTCCATTGAAATCCATTTAATTACTCTGGTGTAAAACCAGCGAGAAGAGAATGCAGGCCCAGTTTCTCCATTAGTGTCAGGGTACATAGCCCTTCAATGCATGCAACAGAGGAGGGAGAAGCCTCTGAATTTCACTGTTCAACCATCATTTATAATATCCTATTACAGGGGCCTCAGGAATAACAGAGCCACAGCAGAAGACATTGCTCAATATTACCAACATTATGTGGCAAAGAAAGGGCTGCAGAAGAATTTTATCTGTGGGACTGTTGTGACCTCTGTGAGGAAAGTGAGCCCAGATGTAAACTCCAGCTATGCACAGCAGGATCCTGAGGGGAACAGTGACTCCTTCTGGGATTTCCCTGAGAAAGAGAAGGAAGATGACCAGATTGCTAGTGGAAATCTCTTCCAGGTGGATGGATTCATCAAAAACATTAATGGTGGTCAGCAACTCTTCTCCATCTATGCAGAGAATGTGGTTTTAGCCACCGGAACATATGACAGTCCAACCAAGCTTGGAGTTAAGGGAGAGGACCTTCCTTTTGTCCATCACAAACTCTCTGCCCTTGAAGAAGCGGTGAAGAAGAAGATGGTTGGCATGACATCAGATCCAGTCTTGATTATAGGTGCTGGGCTGACAGCTGCTGATGCAATTCTCTTTGCTCACCATTGCAACATCCCAGTGATCCACGCCTTTCGCAGAAGGGTCAATGATCCAGGCCTCATCTTCAATCAGCTCCCCAAAATGATGTATCCGGAGTACCACAAAGTCCACCAGATGATGAAAGAACAGTCAGTTGCTTGTCCCGGGCCATATGAATGTTACATCAGCCTCCCTGAACATCATGTCCTGTCCTTCAGAGAGGACAAGAAGTGTGTCTTCCAGGATAAGAGTGGTCACCAGAAAGTCTTTAACATTTCTATGGCTTTTGTTCTCATTGGCTCAAACCCCAACCTCTCCTTTCTACCAAATAATGGCATTGACTTGGCAATTGACAATGAGCAGCCAGTCAACTCCAAGAGGAACCCCATCAATGTTGACCCATTCACCTACGAATGTGTTCAGGAGAAAGGGCTTTATGCTGTGGGGCCATTAGCTGGGGACAACTTTGTGCGTTTCGTGCAGGGAGGGGCTCTGGCTGTTGCCAGCTCTTTGTTAAAGAAAGCAAACAAAAATCCTCCTTAACAAATTGCCCTAAGCTAAAAGCGTTCAAACAGGTGATTCCTATTCTCTTTGAGAAATAAGGCATTTGACATGTACACTTTCCCCTGCGGTGCTCTCCAGGACAGTGCAGAGCCACCAAACTCTCAGTGGGTTCATTTGGGAAGGATAAGTCAGCAAGTACATGGTTTGGGATTTAGATCTCAATATTGCCAACATTTCTACCTTGCTAAAAGGTTGAATTTAAGTGCAACCAAGGGAAGCAGCCCATTCCTGCAAAGCTGTGCACTAAGGGAATGGGGAACTTGCATCCTAGCTTGGACTAGTTGGGGACAAAGCAGCAATCACTTTACTCTATAAATGTCTTGCAGGTTGCAGCTGGTTGAAAAGAGTTCTCATCCTTTAACTATTTTCCTGGTGGCCATGTTGGCAAGCCCTGTGTTTAGTTAGTCTTTTTCTAATGTTACTGGGTAAATACTGGTAATACTACACAACACAAAGTTGTTGCTGTTTCATGTGCTTATGTGGCACAGCTCTATGATGTTGTTGCTACGCAAAAGTCCATTGAAAGCTGTGCGGCAAGTGTTCTATGCACCTAAACCAGAATTCTGCAGTTAGAAATTGTGACAAAAGCATTGCCTAAAGGGCTGCTGTAACCGATTTCTTTTCTTGAAAGAAGCACCACCACCACCATGTTCTGTATGTCATGTTTGGATGCAGTGCACTTGTGCATCTGTCTTAGGAAGACTCCTTTTCAAATAATGGTACAAACTTACTCATGTTGAGTGCACAATCTTTAATGAGATAGAAGGCAGAATGATAGAGTGTAACAGTGTTGCATGCTTAGAACCTCTTTAGGGACACACAAACCAACATGTAAAGAGGAATTATCATTGGTTTGTGAGAACTGATTAATACTCTGCCCATGTATGATACATTGAATTCACCCTGCTCAATGGAATTGAATGTTTTACCTTGGGAAGCTTTACATTACATATTGTAGTATGGATTCCCAATATAGGATAATATTTCCAAAAACTGGTTCTGTAAATCAGAAATGGCATTCCACAAATTGTTCTTGAAAGAGAAGAATTGCACAATTGCTTTAGTTATTAAATTGCTTTATTCTATTTACTTTTTTTTATTTGAATTTTTCATAATGTAGAAGAAATCCTTGATTAATACCGGAAGAAAATGTTCACTATAGATTTCTGGTTAACTGTGTAACAAGATCCACCTGCATTTGAACAATGGCCCTGATCCTGCAAGGCCCCTGTATGTGGAATTCAATGGGAGTTCCACATGCAGAGAGATTATAGGATCGGGGCTGATTGTGTTCTCCATATAAGACCTGACTCTGCTCTGCTTAGTGGGGCAAAACTTCTCTTGACACAGCAAGATGTGCAGAATGAGGCCCAGAGAGGCCACTTTCCTGTATGATGTGCGCAATCCTTTCACATAGCTGCTTACCTGGAATAGTCTGCTGCTTCTCTACGTGCACACAATGCCAGCAAGCCTCTCAGAAACATTACGCACACAGAGAAAGTGTTAGTTTGTAACTGCCTGGTCCCAGAAGTTTTTAAGCAAGGCAGGTATAAGGAACACACCTATCTGGCCTTTGTGTTGCTGCTGTCTCTGAGCAATGTTGTACAGCACTCTGGAAACTAACTATTTTTGTATTTTCTAAGTTAGCTGTATTAATTTTGTATGTGGAACATGTTTAAATAAAATTTTCACTTACTCCAAGTGAGTTCACTTGTTTGAGCTGTTGCTGAATCACTGACCCAGGTGGCATGACCTATAAGTCAGACGTTATGCGAACCATTCATCACAAGGATTACCGGTAGGGTCCAGGAAATTACTAAAGAGGATTTACAAACTACAAATTATCAAAAGGGAAGCACTGCTCTTGGTGGTTTGACTTCCTGCATCTCCCTTGGTCAAATGAGATGAAAAGCAACAAACGGAGAAGGTATCGATAATGTTCATGAGGTTATAAAGCACCCTGAAAAGAAAGCAAGCCCGATCTTTCCCCTGTGTCTTTTTTTTTTTTTTTTTTTTTTCCTGCACAGTTTTTGTGCTCAGCCCAGTAAGTCAGCTGTGTACAAAGGTGTTTTGCAGGAGTCTAGCAAACATGGAATCCCTCACCTGCCTAAAGCTTGAAGAGCTGCTCAGTGACCACTACTAGTCCCATGTCCCATCTTGGGTTTGCCAGTGCATGTATTGATTCACTGGTCTCATCACACTCTACCCAGTTTGCCCTACAGCAGACCTCTGTGGCTGGGTTGGAGGGAGTCCCCAGAGAGCACAGCATGTGGGCTTCACACGCCTTGCTCCTAACCACACACAGTTGACCTGCACTTTTGCTGCTACTTTCAGGGCCTTCTAGAAATCAATTTCCACAAATAGATGGGGAGGGGTGTGTGTGTGGGGGTCTCATTCTCCACTTCACTGAAGTCTATGGAAATGGACAGGGGTGCTGGAACTCTTTGTATAGTGGGGGTGCTGAGAGCCATTGAACCAAACTGTAACCCCTGTCTATGATGCAAACCACTTCAAGCCAGGGGGTGTGGTAGCACTCCTAGTTCCAGCACCTATGGAAATAGGATGCACAGAAACTCAGAGGATCAGGGGTTAAGAGTGTACACTTATCTTCCAGAAAGGTATAGTACAAGTAAACAGCACTGTATCCCAATTAATATGAATGGGGCAGAAGGCTCAGGGGTCCTGATGTATCACAGGGCCCAACCCCCACTAGTCCTCAGAGATCTATGGGGGGCCAAAGCCATCTGTGTATTGGTGTCTCTGCATTGCTACACTCCTCCCCCCGCCCACCCCCCAAGACTCTGACAGCTTAGCTCTGATGAGATTGCACTTGCAAAGCATATTCCCTACCCCGCTACCATGGTTTCTTCTGGGATCCTCCTTAAAAGCTAGTCTTACCACGCAGGGTACACTGTGGTGCAGGTAATACAGCTCTAGTCTGTGCTTCTTTTTCTGGGCAGTTTCTGTGGGTCATGGCCAAGGAAGTGATAAGTATCTCATCTGCCCCAGCCACTGCTTCCCCCAGTCCCTTGCTCTTCACCCTGCACAGATCAGTAGCGAGATCTCTGCAGTGTCTAGATGAAAGAGGCCAGAGTCACAGAGCCCTGCTGTGCTAGGGGGTAGGTCCATGCACACTCCCACGCTGGCTTCTGGAGCCTTTGAATAATTTGACTGTCCTGTCATTGGTTCCTGGATTCACTTGAATTTCACTGTCTGCACAGAGGTCACAGTGCTGTAAGTTTCCAGTGTCATGCTATATCTGTAGTCCAGTTGACCGTGTATATATAAAAAAAGATCAATACACTTGGCAGAATGCACCTTTCTTATAATAGACGTTTTGGCCAAGCCTAGCATTCCTGTATCAGCAGCAAACAGAGCAGAGTCCAAGAGCCAATGGGTCATCTAAAAAAATTGGACTCCATGGGCAAGGAGGCTGGGAATAACGGCTATTTATAGGAGTGACACTAACTGAAACACTGCAGCTATTCATGTAATTAAATCCAAGCTCATGGAATAGTGCAGGCCTGCACAACTCGTAAAGCGGCGAGGGCCATATTACACCAAAGAAAACAGCTGAGGGCCAAAACCTGCCCATAGAGGGGGAAAGAAACAGCATGCATAGGGTGACCAGATCACAGCAGTAAAATAGGACCTGTCCCCTCCCCGCTTGGCCCCACCATCACACCCCTCTTCACCCCCGCCAGGGGTCACTATATTACTGCAAACAACAGTCAATCAATGCAGTTGTAGATAAATCTCTGCATTATGCATTTTTGTGTAACTTTTATATGACTTTGTATTGAACCTTGGTAATATGTTATAGCGGGCCCCTAAGGTAGTATAATTAAGGTAAAAGAAAAATGTCTTTTTGCTAGAAGTAGAATAAGATCTTCCCCCCACTTTGTACTCAATTGCCCTGTTGAATGAATGAGGTGTGAATGAGGAAGGCATGGAAGGCAGGCACCTCCAGACAGCTGCAACCCTTGCAGAGGGGATGGGAACCAGACCAAGGACAATCAAACTTGTCAAGTGGGCTGACTAAAGACAGCCGGGGGGGGGGGGGGGGGGGGGGGGAGGGTGTTAGAAGCAAGCACCTTCCTTTGGGAACACTCTCTTTGCAGCATTGGAACAACCCCCAGCCCAGAGACAAGCAGCAAAAAGGACCAACGGACACAGTCCCAGATTTTGGGCCACACAGTGAGCCCACCTACTCACCCCCTCCCCACCCCCCGCGGGCCGCACAGTGAGCCCACGTGGGCCGCATGTTGTGCAGGCCTGGAGTAGTGCTCATACAGTACATTCCAGCCATGGGGCCATGTCACTAGAATCTAGTTTAGCATCTATTTGGCAGCTTCAGGATCAGGGGTAAAAAAACCCCCTTTCCAGTTGAGGGGGCTTGTTTAAAACATATTAGCTGGCTTGCTTTTCCCAGTGGGAATCAATGTATTGCATGCTTCATGCTGTGCGGGTGGAGGATGAGAAAGGGAAGGAGGTTTAGCAACAGGTGCTTAGGAAATATCCTGTGTCCCACCCTGCTACAATACTGCGGAAATAGTCCCCTATGCAAGACAATTTACTGCTCAGTAACAAATCCCCAAGGGCAGGAGTACATTGTGTAAATTAAAGCCAATTATCTCCCACTTCTTTCTATGCAACAAAGACGACCATTGTAAAATACGCTTTTACATTAGTCACTGGAGTCAATGGACATGCACCATTGCTGTGTGAGGGTGTTGTTAACCTTTTGTAACTCTGACCTATCTCATGTGACGGGGGCCAGGAAACAAAGCTTAGTCTCTTAGCAGTCGAGAAACATTGTTTCATCAGAGCGTGTTGATTTGGCAAAAGCAGAATGTTTTGCGGACAGTCCAAGGGACCCAAGCATGGTTTCTTGCAGCTTGTCTGCCCCGCTCCACGGCAGTTGACATGCTAACCTAGGGAGCCCAGGGCTTCCAGAGTCCACGACTCTGTGGTTCCATTCCCTGCTGGAGAAGTTGGAAGTTTGTGGGGTTTGCTCCTAATCAGAACAAAACAAAATGTCAAAATATCCCCCACTACACAACCTCTCGGGTATGTACTGTACAGAATCCTCAAGTCCAAAATTAAACTACACCAGGGGTTCTCCAGCTATGCAGTTATTCTGCAGAGATGTTTTTATGTGTCCATCTCCCTTCCAACACTCAGAACTTGGGTCTCACCCTTCATTATGCTCTGCAATACCAGGGACTCCTACAGGCCAGTCCGAGAACTACCAAACTGCAGTGCAGTGGCGATGAGTAAGTTTCTAACATTCATTATCTTGATTTAAATAAAGAGAGGCCTATCCAAGGCTCCAGGTGCCCTAACACATTGATACAATAAAATCCCAGAAACCTTAAAATGATCCTTTTAACAGGAACTCAGAGTCAGCCCTCTCCAAAAACTCTGACTCACGCAGTGTGCCTGGAACTGCATCTCATGTTGGTTATTTTGGACCAAGATCTCCTTATCCTCTAGATCTCTTTAGAGCCAGAGTGGCTGTTTCTATTACCCTAACGAAGTAAGATACAAAAAAAGGCAGAACTGTCTTACTTTTCTCTTACTCTTAGACCTAAAAACACTCTTGACTCTTGTCCCGTCTACCCTGAGATACATTATGGTGTCTGCAGAACTAATAAAATCATGGCGACCAGTATTTCTATAGTCTTTAAAAACAGGCACCCTCTCCTATTTAAAGTGGCTCTAGAATATCAACCTGCTTGTTCCTGGAGGAAATATTACTTGTTTGGACTCAACCACAGAATCAGTTTTATACGTCATTTTTGAACTGGGGCCAGATATGATAGGAGACTTCCATTTACGCTATATGGCCATCAGTGCGGAATGTGGCCCATAGCATAGCATAACTGCAGGGCATGCTAATATACTGATGTAAGCGACCCCCCAACTGGATTATATAAAAGACTCTCAAAAGGGAAGAAAGAAAAACTTGTAGCACCTTAGAGACTAACACATTTATTTCAGCATAAGCTTTCGTGGGTACTAACCCACGAAAGCTTATGCTGAAATAAATGTGTTAGTCTCTAAGGTGCTACAAGTTTTTCTTTCTTATTTTCATTTTGCTGACACAGACTAACACGGCTACTACACTGAAACCTATCAAAAGGGAAGGTTAGCAGGAGGACATGATGAGAGTGGGTCACTCACCACAATACGAGAAATAAGAGTTTTCTGGGAGTTAAGCTGCCTCCCTGGTTTGTTCTGAACCCAAGTCTGCATGGTCCCATTCATTTCAGGGAATTGTTGTTCTGATTTACAGACACTCCACAATGGGTTGTAAATGATTCACAAAATTAAATAGCCTCAGCAGCACATGCAAACGGAGCGTGGACAATGCTCTGCAATCAACAGCGGCCTGTCAGCCATGAAGTTACACATCACCACAAGAGGAAGGGATTAGTTATTTACCCGGGTAGGAAGGGATTAGTTATTTACCCAGTTATTTACATCACGACAAGAGGAAGGTATTAGTTATTTAAAATGTTTACCCAGGTAGAAATGTCCAGCTGGAAATGTATTGTCAATGAAAAATCAAAAGAGGATAAAGTTACAAAGCAGTAACTCCTCTACATAATCAGATCAACTTTATCATGCTACTGTAGGAAAGCTAGCATGCCTCTATCAGATCAGTTGCATGGCTAAGAATCCTTGGATCAATTTAAAAATAATCCCACTTAATGTACAACATAGACTTGATTCCCACTTTGTTGGAGCACTCAGTGTAACCCAGTTTATTTCAGTGGAGCTACACAGCTGTAAAAACCAAGGTAACACCACTAAAGTTTGCAGTGGTCCAGTGATTTGTCACCAGTGTGACAGAGCAGAGAATAAGTCTCATAAGAGGAATGCTGGCCAGGTGAGACTCAGTGGGACTCAACAGGACATCACACTGCTTTGTGCCATTCTGGTGACAAGTCCGCTGTGAACCTGGCTTCAAGCAGTTAAACCAGGTTTATGGCCATTTTACATCACCTGGGCAGTGCAAAGCACCCAGAGACTATCAGTAAGTGTGCCCCCATATTTAAGAGGCAGAGCTTTCTCTGTGTGGCCCGTTACACTAGCAAACACTTCCTGCAATGGGCAATATCATCAGTGTTTTCCTCATAGTTATTCTGGGCCCTGGAAGGAGACAATTTACTTGAAGAGTCCAACTCCATCATCCCTTGAGGGCAGGAGGAAATCCCCGTATTGCTCCCGAAGGGATACATACTGTATTTTTAGGGTGTCTTGGTTCCAAGCAGGAAAAGCCTTTTTTTTTTACTAGTGCGACAGCCCTCAGGGAAAGGGATTCATTAGCAGCTCAGGTGGTAATTTACCAGAAGCTTGTTTTACTTACACCATCATAAATCTGGACTCATTTCACTAGAGTCAATGAAAATAATTCAGATTTATACAGGGGTTAGTTCAGAACCTGATCCATGGAACCTTCCTCAATAAAGTGCAGGGTGAACATGAGCTGGGCCTAGAAAAGACAGTTCCAAACATCTCACTGAAAGGGGCTACAGAAGTGCAAAATGTTACATTATAAATGGGAGGCTTGTGCCCTTAAAATGGATGCATTTGCAAATTTCTGTCATAATTAAGGAGGCCCACTGAACATTTTGCCTCGAAGGATATAAGTTTTAGCCAGTGAGCAAACACAGGGATAGCAAGAAACCCAATTAGTAATATTAAATAATCCCTTTAACGGGAATAAACTAAAAATGAAATTGAAAATTGGCAAGCTTGGGAGAATTGTTCTCTCACAGGAGGTTACAGAACAGCTGAAGTCCTAGCAAGATCATTTGCAATGTCTTGGCATTATCACACTAGTTATTCTTTATTACTGTAATTCTAAATCAAACGGAAGTCTCAAAGGAACAAATAGTTTTCAGAGTTAATAATGTGCCCTTATGTCTTTCAGCTAGAAAAGAAATTGACAGTTTATAAACAACTGCTTAGTGTTGCCATTGGGTAATAGAAGTCCCTAATTAGCCATTATGCAAATTAATTTAAGCTCAACCACACATTTTGTAATGAAAGTCCAAGTCCTAACACCCACGCGATGCATCTAAGACAAAGGCAACCATCAATGCATCCTTTCCAACAGCAGAGCACAGAATAATTTCCAAAGTTTATGGAACATACAAGCAGAAGGTTCAGTTCAGAGAGAAAATTCTGGAATCTTGTTTTTAACTCTGGATTAAATTTGCCTTGCTCTTACTTGAGTACAACTCCCATTAATTTCAGTGGGCAAGCACAGGTTAAGGACTCAGTCCTGCACCCACTGATGTCAGGGGGAGTGGTACTATTAACTTCAGTGGATGCAGAATCAACCCTTACATGAGACAGAAATTTGGCCCCTGGCCCTGTTTCCCTGCTGAAATGAAGGTCTCTGACGTACCACACTGTTCAGAGGAGGATAGTGTTTGAAAGTGCCTTACAGGATTGAGCTATTGAACTATACACAGGCAGTATGGTTCCGGTTTCAATTAAGAAAACCCTGTAATCTGTCGTTAAGATGTTTAAATCTCAAATTTGTACAGTAATTTAACTGTATAGTGAACAAGAACCCCATAATCACCAAAAAGCAAAAGCGCGTGTGCTTAAGGACATAGGCCCAGATCCTGTGCTGCAGCTCACCTCCTGAGCCAGCTTTGTGTCTCCCAAATTTGGGGCTCAGACAAGGTCTGTCTGGTCCCCAGTGTAAGAGAAACTGCTGAGACTTCTCTCCTATATGGCCCAAAGCCACCTATGGGGCACACTGCATCTCAGAGCTTTGACTCCATGTTGGGGGGCTGTGTGAATGCCTGGTATAGAGTGCCCATGCCAGCTTTATACGAGCTGGGGTGGTTTCCTGCATGCTGAGGAACTATCTGCCGCTTTGACATCCGCTGGCGTATAAGGGGCGGGGAACCATGAAGGAGAATCAGGGCCATAACAGTTCCTGATAGTAATAGAACTGGAGACTGTGAATCCACAGTATGCTACGTAAAGGGTATTTGTGGCAAGATAGAGCATCGCAATGCCCAACTTTTCAAATCAACAGCCCCGGGTTAGGCACCCAGGCTCCCTGTACAATGCATGGGGGCCTGAGAATGGGACTCACAAAGCCAGCATGCTGAGTGGGAAGCTGCCTAAGCTAGCCACTAGGAAACACCAAGGAGAGGAGTATGGCCTAAGCCCTGCCCCACCGAGGGAATTAGGGTGCTTCTCACAACTCAGGATTCAGAGCTATAAACCCTCTCCTGGAGTCAGACACCTAAGCCAGGTCAGCCCTTACTCTCAAGAAGCGGTATTGCTCCTGCCACCCACCCCTGAACAGATACCCGACAGTTAGAGCACTTAGCCAGGATGTAGGACACAGGTTCAGATCCACACACTGTCTGATGTGACACAGGGCCTTGAACCCAGGTTTTCCACTGGACTACAGGGTATTCAAGGGTGGGGCTGTCTTGGTCTCGCCTATTTCATGGGTATAATTCAATGAATTCACTAGAAGTTTTGTTTGTGGCAATAAGGCAGGACTGTACGTTGAAAATTGAGAAGCTGTCATAACAACAATTAGCCAAAGGACAAAATAAAGACGCAGGTAATTAATAGCAAAGACAGAAGAGAAGCCTACTTAGACTAGGACTTTGGTATGGAGTGTGCTTATCATTTTTCCCTGACACAGGTTGGAAAAAGTGCTGTGTGCAGAGAGGGTTAGCGTTGTGGTGTTGATTTGTCCCTGCTTTGGACAATATGAGTTTTCCTGAATCCTTTATTGTCTTTTTTCCCTCTGTGAGGTAGTTCACCTTCCCTGGTTCTTAACTTCTCTCAGGCGGGCTAACAGGCTGGTGTGAATCCTTTTTTTAGGTGGAGTAATTTGAAAGCTCTTTCTTTTAACAGAAAGAGAGCATACCACTGCATATGTTGCTTATTTTATTATTCCAGTAAAGTATCATATCAGCAATAAGAA
The DNA here is from genome assembly GCA_037349315.1 of Chelydra serpentina. NCBI lineage: Eukaryota > Metazoa > Chordata > Testudines > Chelydridae > Chelydra > Chelydra serpentina. The sequence goes on along the minus strand of JBAIAC010000026.1, from coordinate 9,680,070 downwards.
AATTAACAAAATAGTCAAAATTAGGACACCTAAAAACATCCCACCAGACACTGGCAGGAAAGGAGTTAACTCTCCCCCTCTGGGTAGATGGAGCATAGTTTGTCTTCCCACAGCTGCAGGGATTTGCAGAGTAATGGGGCTGGGCCAGCTGCAGAGAAGTAATTACTGAGCCCCTCACTCTGCCGGCTATAAAAGGGAGGAGGCGGAGACAGTGGGAAAAAGTTCTCTAGGAAAAGAGTTAAAAGGTAGAGTGGGTTCATTCTTTTAAAAGCTGCCTTTACCTGGGTAGGAGGAAGATCCTGTTGTATTTGTGACTGGGCCTGTAAGAAGCTAGCCTTTTCTGTGATTCCAAACCTACCTGAGGGTGTTACTCCACCCAGCACTGCAGAATCTGCCCCTGCTTTGCCTAGGTGGTCATGCATCGCAGCTAGGCTACCAGGTAAGGTTCCAGGTTAAACCTGGGTGTGGGCAGTAGCAGGTGGTGCTCTCAGCCTAGGAATTTACATGAGGAATTTCACAGCTAATCCACCCTACCTTAGACTGTGCCCTTTTGTGCCTCATAGGCCCTTCTTTTCCTTTAGTGAAGGGATGATCCTGTAAGGTCTTGAGTGCCTCCCCGCAACCACTGGTAAGCACAATCGTTTGCTTATATTGCCCATTTAAACATGGCCTTGGGAGAGATTCAAAATGGCTCTGATTTAAAGCAGGGGTAGGGCAAGTGTGCATAGGTGCCGACTTTTGTCAGTGCCGGTGGGTGCTTGAGCCCCCAGCCCTGCCCCAACTCCACCCCCGGTTCTGCCCCCATTTCACCCCTTCCCCACAGCTGACGGGCGGCAGGCCTGCCTGTGAACGAAAAAAAGTGTTTTTTTTTTTTTTTTTTTTTTTTAAAGCGGCTTCATGGGCGTGCCTCCGGAAGCTGAGTTGAGCTGGGCGGGGAGCTGCTGGTGGGTACTCAGCACCCACCAATTTTTCCTTGTGGGTGCTCCAGCCCCGGAGCACCCATGGAGTCGGCGCCTATGGCATTGTTAGCGGAGGGTATGCCTATACCACAAAGGAAAACTATAGCTAGCCTGTGCCAGCCGGCTTGGGCTGCGGGGCTGACTTGTTGCTGTGTCAACATCTGCCCTGCGGTGGGAGCCGAGACCGTAGGACCCTGTGAGGTGAGAGGGTCCCAGAGCTCACGCTCTAGCTTAAACCCAGGAGTCTCCACTGTGGTGAAGTAGCTGGAGCCCTGTGAGCCCACGTCAGCAGGCCCAGGGCCGCTGTGGAGTTTTCTTCCCTGTGTCGACATAGGGGGATAGCTCTGTCAATACAGCTCAGTGCTGAGCTGTGGCAGGCTTGCTATTCTGCTCTGTGACCGTGCAGGGGGAAGGGGTGCAATATTCACAAGGAGGGAGCCTAGGATGAAGTCACCCATCTCGGTTCCAGTAGTATAGCTGGGGGGAGCAGGGGGAGCAGCCGCTTCCCCTGAGCACATTTTCCAAAAGTGGCGCCTTTTTAATTTTTGGAAGGGTGGAGACGAGGTGGAGCCACAAAATAACGCAGGGCCGACAAAATAATGCCGGGATCCCGCCGCTGGCCCCACCAAGAGCCTGCTGCTGGCCTGGGTTCATTCACCCAGTCTGGCAGTGGGCTGAGACCCCGGCTGGCAGGAGCCCATGGGGGGAATCCTAGAGTGACGGCAGGCTGAGCCACTGCTCAGCCCACCGCCGCTCTGGGATTCCCCCCTGCGGGCTCCTGCCAGCAGGGGTCCCGCCGCTGTCCTCACCAAGAGCCTGCTGCTGGCCTGGGTTCTTTCACCCAGGCTGGGAGCCAGCTGAGAGTCGGGGTGGTGCCTTTTGTTATGTGTTCGCTCCCCCAGGTGTTAGAACCTGGCTATGCCACTGCTCGGTTCCATTATCGTTAGACCCCATCCCTAGAAAAGAGGCCTGGTGGAAAAAGGAGAATAATCCTAGTGACTCCAAGAAAATATTGGCGTAGAACATGTGACAAGGGAGAGACTCCCTGCCCCCGAAGTGTGAGGTGGAAGTATTGTCAAGTCAAAGGGGAGTTCTGCCTTTGCAGAGATAGAAGAATGAAAAGTAGGTGGCAAGTCCACTGTCTCAACCTCTCCTTACTGCTTGTTCTGGCTGGCCCTGGTGTGTGTGCAGGGGACTCCCTGTAGCTGGCTTTGCTGGTGCTGAATTTCAGGAGGGAAAGTGAGGGGCCCATTTTGAGCTCAAGCCCAGTGATAGCCACCCCTCTGCATAGTTCTGTATTAAGATAGGGGTCGAGAGAGTTCATGGTGCAGGGCTTTGTGGATGTGGGCTGCCCCTGTGACAGGTGACCCTCTTCAGCCCTGCGATCACTGGGGTACGCACAGTTCAAGGCTCAGAGAAACAGGGCTGTCTAGCCAGTAACTGTTCTAGGACTGCAGCCATTTTGCCCATAATACTTGCACAGTCAGGAAAGGAAAGCTGACAGTGTTTAATTAAAATCTTCAGTATTCTGGGATCCTATGTGTAGGGCCCTCCCAAATTCACTGCCCATTTTGGTCAATTTCACAGTAATAGGGTTTTTAAAATGGTAAATGTCATGATTTCAGCTCTTTAAATCTGAAGTTTCAGGGTGGTGTTAATTGTAGGGGTCCTGACCCAAAAAGGAGTTGGGGGTGGGTCACAGTACTGCTACCCTTACTTCTGTGCTGCTGCCTTTGGAGCTGGGCAGCTGGAGGGTGGTGGCTGCTGGCTGGGAGCCCAGCTCTGAAGGCAGTCAGCAGCAGCCCAGAAGTAAGGGTGGCCTGGTAGGGTGTTGCCACTCTTAGCTCTGTGCTGTTGCTGGTGGGGAGCTGGGCACTTGGCCAACAGCCATCCCCCTCTGGTCACCCAGCTCTGAAGGCAGTGCAGAAGTAATGGTGGCAATACTGCAACCCCCCTAAAATAACCTTGTGCCCCCCCCCTACAACTCCCTTTTGGGTCAGGACCCCCGATTTGGGGAATGCTGGTCTCCCCTGTGAAATCTGTATAGTATAGACCAGATTTTATGGTCTGTGGTGTTTCATAGCCATGAATTTGGTAGGGGCCGACCTATGTGTAAACCAAAAGTTAAGTCTTAACATGCTTCGATAGGCTGGGCACCTCCAGACAGATGCGAGCCCGAATTCTTCCTTCCGTCCAGCACAGCACAGGAATGATGGGTGGGGGAAGAGGACAAAGTTGGTCGTCTTTCCTTTCCTTCTCCCAGAGGGGAAGAGCGGGGATAGGAGCGCTCCCTGACATAAGGTAAAGCAGCCTCAGGGATTGCTATGGCATAGGCTTTGACACAGCCGAAAGGCAATATGGTGTAGTGTACAGACATGCCTGTATTAAAGGATTCATTGGAAATGAGTGGGGTGGGGGACCTCCACCTTCCATGCATTGGACAGCAAAGTGCCCTCCCACCGACCTTCAAATACCTCTCTTCCCATTCCCTACATAGACCCCTGAATGCCCCTCCCACTGCACATAGGCCCTAACAACTCTCCACCAGACCCCGTATGCATCCCAACAATGCTCACCACAGCCTCCAACTTCCTGCCCCACTGCCCCCCAACATCTCCCATTCCCCCCCACAGCCCTCAACGCTCAGCACTTGCCTCCAGCACTCCCCACTTGCCCCGTAACCCGCCAGCAACGTGTCCCCAGCCCCTCCCCCTCTACGTCTTCCTGGCCACTCACTGGTGCCCCTCCCCCAAAGCTCAGTGCTCCACTGGTGGGCTAGGGTGGCTCTTCCTGTTCCTGGCCACCCAGCTTCGCTTGCTTTTCGCTCGCAGGGCCCTGCACCTCTCAGATTTGGCCCCGCCGCCCCTCTGCCATGATGAAGTGGCTGGGCCAAATTTGGCATTATGACACCACAGTGCTCAGTATTATTCTTCCCTCCCCCCCCCTGCCCTGAGGTGGAGGCTCTGTACACGTTCGGGTGACCAGACGTCCCGATTAAAATCAGGACTGTCTGGATATTTAGCATTTTGTCCCGCGTCCCGACCGAAGTACGGTCAGGACGCCATTTGTCCCGATATTTAGTTTTGGGATTTATTTTTTTTGGCTGCTGAGGCGGTGCTGACAGGTAGGGGGAGCGCCTTTTCAATCGTTACTCACCCAGCACGTCCTGGTCTTCGGCGGCATTTCGGCGGCAGGTCCTTCAGTTGCTGCCGGTCTTTGGCAGCAGGTACGTCTTCTGCGGCAAGACCTATTACCCACCGCGGAAGTGCCGCTGCCGCCCGTCAGCGACCGAAGGACCTGCCGCCGAAGACCGGGACATGCCAGGTGAGTGTAGAAAACCTGCTCCCCCACCCCTGGCGGTCCTGATTTCTTTTTTTCTTTTTCTATTCCTCCTCTGGTCATCCTAGTACAAGTGCACTTTGGCTAATCTGGGCCTGTGGCTATAGCACTGATTGGAATCAGGAGGCTGGATCCTGTTTCTTGCACTTAATTCTGTGCCTGTTTCTCCTCCTATCCTTGTCATTTAGACTCAGGGCTGGCCTTATCATGAGGCGGATTGAGGCAGCCGCCTCAGGTGCCAAACTGGGGGGTGCCACTAGGACCCAGCGTGTAGAAATTTGTGTCTGCTGCTGGTGCATATGTATTCGCTCTGCTCTAGATGCACAGAGATGGTAGAGTGCTGTGCTGGAGGAAGGAGGGCATGAGACCTTTCAAAGTTTTGGCCCAAGCGAGGGGCCATGGGGGTGTCATTTGAGCTCCCCGCCTCAGGTGCTAAAATGTTGTGGGCTGGCCCTGTTTAGACTGTAAGCTCTCGGGGGCAGGTACTGTCTTAGAGTAGGCACAGAGTGGCCCTGATATGAGCTGAGGCCTTTGGACACTGCAAATTACTGTTGCAGGCAGTTTCTCTGAACTGAGATCAGAGCTTCTGGTCAAAGTTGTCGTGTGGTTTTTTTTTTTTTTTTTAAAGCCATTACAAATATCCACTGATCACAACAAAACTCTTGGACTGAAGCTCTGCTGTCTGGTTTATCAGGGGGTTTTCTGCACATAGGGCTGCTGCTTCTACAGCATTACTTGGCCAGTTGCCTACCAAAGTTGTCTCATTGCTCATTAAAACCACGAGCGACGGGGTCAAGGATGTGTGGAACTGCAGACTAAAGGACTGCAAATTGCATGGCTTTGCAGTGACGTGTTCAGGGACACATGGCTCATTGCTTTCATAGTATCTTTATGAAGAGTTTTAACTGCACAAATATTTTCAAGAGAATTAATATTCAGTTACAATTTCTTCTGGCTGATTCATCTCTCAAGGTGACTGAATAAGGCTTAATTAAAATGGCATGTTAATTAACGCATTTAAATGCTATAGAGTCATGCTAAAAATGGTCAAATATATGTAGTAAGAGGGTGCCCATCACAAGTGTGCCTAGGTGTATGTATGGCACTAAGATGGCTTCTCCGATGAAAGCATTGGAGATCTTGTACTGGAACATTGTCTGATATGGTGTCACTGTGTAGTGACTCCATAGTCATTTCATATTCAGATCTGGCTTAGTTTGATTGCAGAAATTTAGTCCCCTTTTTCCCTTATCAATCTGTACCAGGGCTGGCGCTTCCACTAGGCAACCCTAGGCAGTCGCCTAGGGCGGCAGGATTTGGGGGGGGGGGGCGACTCCCCGGTGGCGATTCGGCAGCAAGAAAAGCGGCTGCCGAAACGCCTCCGAGAACGCCCAGCTGCCGCTGAAGCGCCGCTACTGGAGGTGAGCTGGGGGGTGGGGGGTTGGCTGCCACAGGCGGGGGAGCTAGCTGCTGGGGGGGGGGGGCACGGGGAGGGTGATGGCATTAGCTGGGCAGGGGCAGGAGGGCCAGTGCAAGGAAGTTTTGCCTAGGGCGTGAAACTTCCTTGCACCTGCCCTGATCTGCACCAGGGATTAAGCATTGTCCCGTGCTAAAGAATAATCCTGTGTACAGTCCCAGGTCTCTGGTGTCACTCCCATGCTGCCTTGATAATGGCTGCTGTTAGAATTGGGGAAAGGCTTTTCTGGCAGCGATGTAGAGAACCAGAGCAGTACAGTACAGGTGGGAATGGGGTGGGTGGAGAAATCTAAATGAGGAGAAGATTAAATGCTAGGAAAAAAGAGGGGAAAACCAATACAGGAGCTGATGACATCTTCTGGGCAGCAGGCAGGGAACATGATAGTAGTTGCTGTATTTTTGGATGAGACTGAAAGGGGCAGGGGTGGGAATTGAAAGCTGGAGGAAAAGCTCTACGGATGGGAGGGGTGCCTCGGTTCTGAAAAGGAGCCCTGCGGCTGCTCTGGGCTCAGACATGCACTGTGCTCGTGACCGATGGGAGGAAATCCTTCCTGGGGTAGAAATGTATGGTTTGTTTAGCACTCTTGCCATTTGTCCGGTGGGCATTGTCCACCAAGGACAGCACCTGGCTTCCATTGGAGTGCGAATGAAACAGCCTTCACTGACAGATTCTAGATCCCCCTGCTAAAATGGGCAGACTGGAACTCAAACCGTTACTCACCCTGATGGGTTTTGTAATGGTGCAGGGCAAGACTAGCTTCCTGGAAGGCCTTAACAGAGGGTGGGTGGGAAAAATCTTTTCTATGGCCAGTTGTCTTCTAATGAAGTTAGATTTATTGAAAGTTAAGTACCCTTCACCCTCCCTCCCTCTCCCCAAACAGTTGATAGTCAAAGTAACCTACAAAAGGGAGCACTGGGCCTTTTTTGCTGCTTTCATGCAGAAGAGGTCCAAGAAGCACAGTAGGTGTTTGTCTGCTGTTATCTTCGATTTTTAGCTTTGTCAACCTGGAAAGATTCTGGCCTGGCCTACGTGACCCAACCTGGAAAACTGTATTAGTTTTGGCCCTTTCTAATCTCTCTCCCTTCCCTAGGTCTTTCCCTGAATCACATGGATGTTGTAAAGCCCCCTGGAAGCACTGGTCTGTTTTCCATTTCCGGACACAGGTAAGCCCTAAGAGTAGCATCCAGCTAGCGGTCTTATCAGTGTAGCTTTAAATGTATGTTTTGTGTCAAATGACCAAAATCTGCAACACCTAGAATTTTGCTGTGCATCACTCCATAAGCTGACAGATAATGGTTTTTGTTTTTTCCACTATAAAACCCTATTACAAAGGTTTGGTGTGGGATTTAAATCAAACTCCTTGTATAAGGAACACTAGAGGAAATGTATCTTTTATGTGCAGCTATAGGGATCATGCCTCTCCCCCTATGAGCAGGGAGAGAACCCTGGACCTTCACACCCGACAGACTTCTACTTCGTGAGCTGAAGGAGCAGCTCCTTGCATGGGGGGACAGATCTCCCAGTGGGTTACACAGCTATTTTCTAGACAGCAGGAGAATGTTGGGGACCAGGATTGCTGGGGTCTCTTCCTGGCTCTGGAGGGAAGTGTGGTTTCGTGGTTAGGATAACCAACTACATATCTTAGGCAGGGGCAGAGTCTTTAGTCTGCTATGTTGGAGATGTGGCAGACCTGGGAACAGAATCCAGAAGTGACCTTATGAAGTTTATTATTTGTGGAATGGGATGACTACTTGTCTGCCTGCTTTCTAAGATTGGAGAGCATGTGGCTTTGCTCTCAAACAAGGGCTCTGACATGCCTAGAGAGAAACAGTAAAGAGACTTGCACTTGTATCCTGGATCTCAGCCCCATGCACCTTTCCCTAGGCCATAGCACATTTTATGGGGGAGGGAGGAGGAGCCTCTCCCTGTCTTGAGAGAGGCATCCATGAAAACTGGCTTAAGTGGAAGGACAGTTCTACCTGTACTATGGCAATAAGAGAATTGGAGGAGTGACTTTGCCTCTTCAGACGTCTGTTCTAGATCTGTTAAATCTTAATTCCAAGAAACCACACATCTAGAATGAATGTTTGTATAGCAAGTATGCTGTGCCTCTTCATGCCAGCTCCATAAGCTTCAATGTATGCTCCCCTGTCCCTCCCTATGGCGGACAAGTTGCACAGAGGAGAATGAGCACTTTAGGATAAGATCCACTTACTGAGTTCTGTCTCTATTTCCTTCCCCTTTTCCTTCCCTTCCACTTTAACATGCTGCTAATGAATCTCTTTACATGATGGTATTTTCCAGGCTTCAAAATACTGCATGGTGGGAGATGTGGAAGGACAAATTTACACTCCTGTCTTGCGTGGCATTGACTCAAGGGGGTACTTTTTTTTTTTTTTTTTCCCCGCAAATGAGGTATAGGACAGAGCTCTGTCAGTTGAGCCTGGTCTCTCTGATCCTTTTGGCATTCTTTTATGTATGATCCTGGTCACCTACACGCTGCTTTCTGCAAAGCAGCGTCTCTTTGGTGTTCCCAGGTCTTGCCTATACTTAAAAGCTAGGTCAACATAGCTATGTCAGAAGTATGAAAAAACACCCCCTGAGCTGATACAGCTCTGCTGACCTAAACCCCAGGTTAGATGCAGCCATGCTGATGGAAGAGTGCTTCTGTTGATGTAGCTAATGGTATGTGTACACTATAGAGACTCTCCTTGCATAGCTATGCCAGCATAATCCCGTAGCGTAGGTGCATCCTACACTGATGGAGAGGGGTTTCCTGTCGGTGTAGGAACCATACCTCCCCAATCAAAGATGTGTACGTTGACAAGCGCTTTTTTCCATTTTTCCCGCCCCCTCTTCTCGCCTCTGACCAATGTAACTGTCAACTTAAGTGTAGACCAACCTTTACTTCTTTTGGGGTGGTGGTGGTCCTACAATAATGGAATCCCTGCCCCCCCCTTCTGTCCACATAGGATGTGTCTACGCTAAGGGGGTTATGCTGGGCTAGCTATTCCGGTATAATCTCTGTACTGTAGAGACTGCCTTGGATGTTTCTGAAATGTCACCTAGTCATGACTTTGGTTCTCTCTTCTTTCTCCTCCCCCCCTCCCCCCCCCCCGATTGTGATTTGATGGAGGGTGGGCTGAGAGATGGATAACTATTGCTGTACCTCCTAGGCAGAGTTACAAGTGCATGGCATTTTTAAAGTTAAGGTTCCTGTCCCAAGGAGGTTAAATAAGTTTGTGCCCCTGTAAATAGAAATAGTCCATAAATATAAGACTCAAGTCTTTGAAGATTGCATAATTTTGACACCCTCTTTTCTTACAAATTGAGACTGTATTAAATTAAAAATCTGAATCTCCTCTATTGGCAAAGTGGTCTGGATGTGACCTGATGAGAGAATTAGAACACGCTTGGCTAATCAAAGACCTGCAGATAAAAATAATTTAGAATCGACTTGTTCCCAGGCTCCATTTCCTGTTAGATTGTGTCTGCCTCTTTAGCACAACCTTTGCCAACAAAAGGGATGTTGGTTATGGAGAAATTAAAGTCCTAATCCTAATTCATGTGAGCAGTCCAATTGGCATTTAATACCATAGTGATAATGACTGTGGGAAATACCTTTAATGTCTGGGTATTACTTGTTTGCTTAAGGGATGCAAGATTGGCCCTAAATTCATAGATGAATTGACCTTATGCTGCAGCTTGCTCCTTTCCATTGCATACAGTTAAACAAGATGAGAAGCCACTGAAATCACTATCCAAATCATCTTTTTGTTCTGTTTGTACAGCACAATAGAGTCCTGGTTTTTGAATAGGGCTCCCATGTGTTACAGTAATATGAATAATACCACCCTAGGTCAAAGAATTAACGCTAAAACACTTTTCATATGTAAAACTCTTTCCCAGTGTTTTTAGGAAGTTGTTTCCTACTACCTAAGAGTGGGAGATGAAGTGCCTTTGCAAAATTATATTCATCTTATTTTCAAACAATATGAAGTCGTCTTGAGATTGAAGTTGGGTAACAATTAAGAACATGATTGGATGTTAAGGATGGGAGAGAAGGGAAGGGAATATTTCTTTATGAAGAACATTATTTTCCAAGGAAGGCAGATAATGTGTATTGGTGGATTTTTGTTTTAAACGGCTGTCTTATTGTTCATAGTGTTAGTGGCCCTCCTATTTCACAAGCACATTGCGGCTTCCAAAGACTAGCGCAGTGAACAGGGATTGTCCCAGCAAAATGTGGATTGTAAAAGACCCACTGAAGTCAATCCTTTATTCTCACTTCTACCAAATAATGGATGTTCTGAGGCCCTAAATGAAGAGGCTACTGTTTTTTTTTTAATTGCCTTTCAAAACTACTCTGTGCTTCACGCTAATTGTGTTCATGTCTGGCTATTTAACTTCAGCCATGTGAAAGCTCAACATAATGCCCAAATTTAAATCAATGAATGGACTGTTCATCCTATATTGTTCCCCTCCTAGACTGCATGTTCTCTATTTACTGGCTTGCAAGGGAATGTGATTTGTTTGGTATGATATAAAAATTCAAGGGTTGTCTAAACAGATGTATAGAGGAGGAGAACTGAAAAGGCTCCGTTCCCCAGGATGTTCTGAATCATTTATCCCTCTCACAGCTGTAGCCTCAGGGACTTGGGCTTTTAGCCTTCAAACCCTGGCTCTTGAATGAATACTACTTGTTCCCATTAAAAAAAAATCAACACACACATAGGCTGTGATGAGAACTTGGATATCTGGATCACTCACTGTAATCCCCACTCACATGCTTTCCCTTTTTGAGAGCTTTTAACCTCCCTCTTCCCCCAGGAATTCTACAGACTATAAAAGACCTTTGCTGCTTTGCCTTATAGGAAACCTGACTGCAAGCCAAGCTAGCTTATGAAGCATTCAAGTGGGAGTAAGCAGGCCCAGGCTTATCTGGGAGATCAACATTATGGAATGTAGTGGCTTTAACGAACAGCCCGTCTAAGAACAGGACCTCCTTTCAACCTGCAAGAAAATGGGTGGAGGAAGCCAAAGGATCAGAACTTGCTTCTGGGGGGAGAAGTGTGAGTAAGATTTGTTTGTGCAAATCAAGTTTTCCCAACTCTCCTTAAATTGCTATTCCCTAGGGAACTGTTAGGGCTCTTACGTGGATAATGCACTACTCAACCATTCACCAGTACTAATCCAGCCCAGACCGATGGCAGCTGAAAGCTGTTTCTCCAAAAGCTGTAGGAGACTGGTTTCTAACATGTTCACATCTAAAAATCACCAACACAGGTGCACCATTAGGTACCCAGGCAGGATCAAGCAGCTTGTGTCCTGAGTTGGTTCCTCTAGGTCAGACCTGAGGTGCAATGGCAGGGCTATAGACGGGAGGTTATTCTTGGCAATGACTTAGCTGCTTCTCCTGCTCTTTGCAGAAAGAGGTCATTCCTCTGGGCTATTTAGCCACCCTTCATCCGCACCGTGTGTGTGGCTGTGTGTGGGGCTGGCCACCTGGACCCTGTTAAACCTTCACTCCAAGGGAGTGGCAGGCATCTCTTTATGCTGCACAGTCACCTTAAGAAGAATTAGTCAACATGGGCCTGACCCCAACTACTACAGAGCTCCTGCAACTCTTAACCTTAATGGATGTTGTAGATTCATAGCACCTACTTGGTTTTAATCTTGTTGTATAGGTATTGATCTTAAAGGCCCAAAGAGTTAGAGGTTTATTAACTCTCTCTGACCAACATTAAACACTAGTAGGCCAGTGTGGAGTTATTTTTAAACAGAGCCCTTGGTTTTACTTGGCAATTGCCCAAAAGCATTCATTCAATTTGCAAGTTTATTGATTGAATATAAGAACAAGAAATTAAAATAAGTATTTATATTGAAACTGATTATAAAAACAAACTGTCAGACCTTATCAAAGGTCTTTCAGTCTCAAAATATCAGTCTCATTTTCAGAGCAGCCTTTCTTCGATGAAAGGAAAAGCTTAATTTTACACTGTCCTGTTGGTAAAGGCATTCACTTATTCTGTCCTTAACAAACAGCCAGACACAAGGTGAAGGAGAGACTGGATAGAAAAGATGGTTGAAATATGGCTTTTGTTGTTTTGGGAACATCTGGACCACAGATTAGTCTCAAGTGGATGCTTTGACTGGCAACTTGACCATGACACCTGCTGCTTGGAGCCAGGTTAATTGTCTTCTGGTCAGGACCGTCATCTGGTTGGACTCTTTTTCTCCTTGGACAAGGCACGTATGGATGAATGCAGGATGATTTACTTCAGGATTTGATGGAAAAGCAGGAGAGTGAGCCAGCCAGACTTCCTCCCAGGAAGAAAGTTCTTTAGCTGAGTTGCTGTGCTGGCAGACTGAGGGATGAGCTGGGGGAAGATGATGAGACAAGATGAACTGGGATGCAGGGTGGGCAGGAGGAAGAGAGACTTGAAGTGTGGGGTTTTTTCTTTCCTTTTAAGAAACCCCAAAAGGGGAAAAGTGGGTGATGTAGTTAATCCCTCTCATTTTGTCCACCAATTAGGTCTAATAGACCAAAGTTAGTGATGAATGTTAGCTTCTGGTTCCACATCTTCTGTTTTTACCAAGCATGATTACAACAGTCCTTGAATTATATCAAGTCCTTTTTTGTTTGGACTAATCCAGCTTCTTTGTCTGCTTGTCGTGCACTTGTTTAATATTTGGTTATCGAAAATAACTCAACATGTTTTTCACAGTTAATTTCCAAATAGGTAAAAATGATCTTGTGAACTTTCACTCCCTTTTTACAGTTGAGCTTACAGTAGGGGGTACATTTTGTAGGCCCAGCCATCACAACAATCTTTAGCTCTTAGCTCTAGTTTTGGTATCCTCAACTTTAATTGTAACACAAGCCTTTTCAATGCAGTAGGTGAATAAAGCTCGCTGTACCAGTCCTCGAATCACAGCACTACACTTGTAGTGGCTTGTTCTAGCTAGAGAAATTGAACGACATTAGCCAGGTTTCTGGCCGATATGCTATTTTATCCCTGTAGGGCAACTCTTAGACTTTTTTACATGCAAGTTCTTAAGTTATCTGTTTGTATCTAATTTATGTATTTATCTGGCCTCACCATCACTGTAATGATGGTGAGCGCGCCGCTCAGATACTAATCTGTGCTCACCGTATCCCTGGAGGGTAGATAGACCAGACCCATTGTTGGGGAACAGAGACTGAATGACTCACCCAAGGTCACAGGAAGTCTGGCAATAAATTGTTTCCAAAAAGAATTTATAACATTCTTGATTGATTGTGGAAGAGCTCCAATATGAACTTCACATGACTGCATCTTATCAAACTGCATATTTTAGGGCGTTCTTTAGTTTAATCACTCAGGATGGGCAATATTTACTGTGTACCTGATATTGAGCCAACAGTTACATGAGTTTATCACAACTGCTGGCTTCTTTTAATAACGTTCTGTGGAACCTTCAAGCTCAATCGAGCACAGATAACAAGCCCATGAGAGAGAGAGTGGGGGAGAAAGTCCAGCTCGAGCAGCACAGCAAGTGTCATGCTGTCTTTTATTTATATTTGTGTGTGTATTTTATTTATATAAAATTTATTTGTATTTCAGGGTGTATGTAATATACACCCTGAAATCTCATTGGTATCAAGGGGTTTTTTGTAAATGGACCCCCATATGGCTATTAAGTGAGTCAAAGCTTAAGGATTCTGCATGGTTTGAAGGCAGCTAGTTTTTCTTTTTTAAAGATGACAAACACATTATAAAGATGCTTGGTAGGGTGTACAGGTCTTGGCATGTTCTGAAGGGGACCTTGAAGCACTCCTTGTCTACACCTAGTCTTGGTGTCCCTACATGACACCTCCAAGCCAATGGCCTGGAGTTTGAGGAGTTCGTTCCCAGACAGAGGTGTTACCAGCTTAACTTCATGCAGTTTTCCAAGCAATTAAGTGTAATATGAAACAAGTCCAATCCAAACAGGATAGCTCTTGCATTTCCCCATTACCAGCTGGGAGCTTACAAGGTGGGGCAGAGCCAGTTTAGGCCTAACCTCACTACAGGATCTTACTGACTAGGATACCTAATTGTGCAGTGTACTAAGATGTTGAGTCTGTTTGGGCTCAGCTACATGTTCGCTCCCAGCTGGTACTCAGGAAATGCAAGAGCTACCCTGTGTGGACTGCACTTATTTTTGTTTGTCTTGGAGTTAATTCCTTGGAAAAGTGCATGAAGGAAACAAAGTCCCACACCCTGGCAATAAAACCCCAGGGAATGATTTGTAGTCAAACCTGAACCACTAATGACCCCTCTTCTTTCTGCCCCTGCTACAGGTAGTTAACTCCTGTCCTGTCAAGGTGTGACTGTTTGGGAAGCCATGTATTTGTACTTTGGCGTTTTAGGCTTGCTTAGCCATTCTGTAAGCACGTTCCCAAGGTGTATGGCCTGTGAGATAATACTTGCTGAACAGTTTCTGGCTTGAAGGGTATGGGAACCTGAGGCAGGGGAAGAATAAGGCTATGATTTTTCAAAAGGGATTTAGGCTTCTAAGTGCTTAACTCCCTTTTGAAAATGAGACTTAGCCTCCTAAATCAACTAGGCCGTCCAATGCTGAGCACAGAATTGCCTGAATACCTTTCAAAATCTGGGCAAGTAACTTGCCCAACATTACAGAGGGAGAGTGTTGCACCGCTGGGAATTGAATCCAGAATCTCTCAAGACCCAGTTTAGGGCCTTAGCTTTTCATGTGTGAAATGGGGAGAGAGTTTATAGGGAGGAGAGGCTGACAGGGTTTCATCAAAGCAGATGAAGGAATGCTTCCCTTAAGGATCTCAAACATTTAGACAATTGCATCCTTTTGGACACCTGTGAAATTCACCCAGGCACAGAGACCCCATGCAAGACCTGCACCATGTAAATCCTTCATTGCCCAGCTCGCAGAGGTCCCCATTTCAGGAGCACCGAGCTCTGGAAAACAGGGCCATTGAGGTCTGTCTTACAGCACCCAGGATCATGAGGCTTGAGATGTTTCATAGAGAATTGTGAACTGTGCCGTCTACAACTATAGGCTATAGTTAGCAGCCAAGATGACCAAGCTGGCTCTACGGTGGAAGATCTTCATAAATGACATCAAATCTCCTAGCTCTAGAACAGCAGGCCTCTTGCTTTTAACTTCAGGCACTTTGTGAGGGGGCACATGATATGAATAAAATTTCTCAAGAGGATATTTAACTGTTTCAGCCCCAAGACACCTTTTAAGTCTGGTTTAGAGGCTTAACTGTCATAGTTTGGGAGATAGGGGTTCTGCAAGTAGTCATTTTCCTCTCAGTGAATAAATGACTAACACACAGATTTTATCCTAATAAAGAAATTTCCTCTTAAAGCATAAATGACTCAGTTTATCCTAATCTCCATTTAGGACCTATACAACCATGATCAGAGACATAAATTGCATTCTTCTGTTATTTAACAAGTGCCCCGCTCCCAGAACTCAGAAAGACAGCTGAGGAGCCCACAGCTTGTACATCGATGAGGAACCGTCTACTGCACCTTAATACTCTAAATCCTTGATATGCTCATTTTTCTGGGATTCAAAACAATCCACGCAGGGAATACAGAAGACCATCTAAGCTACATCAGAGTTGGTGCCAATACGTTCTGAAGAAACCTTTCCATTGGAGGCACTGGTTGCTGTGAAGCTAGTGATGAGGAAATGAGAGAATCTGCACTTCACGAAGTGCTCATCAGTGCTACTAAGGTGGGATGGTCTCCTATAATGGCCTTGTTCTTTTCCCCCTCCTTTGTAGGAGATGTCCCTGCAGTAATTAATTAGCGTCCTATTTTTACCGCAATCAATTCTGTGTTGCATATTACTCAGGTTGATGGAAGCTGCGCAGTAGGAAAGCGTGGATTAAGGAATTACCATATAATTCATTATAAATTTCTACCATCTCAGTCTTTATTTTGCTTTGAGTGTTGTCTCCCACCTACCGGACAGAATAGGAGCCCCTATGCTTTTCCAAAGAACAATGTGGTAGCCACCTGCAGTTGGTATGTAATTTCCCTCCAACATGTTTTGTTATGTAATTATCTAGGTACAGCATGTTCAGACATTTTCAGTGAGATTACTAGTAATGCTACAAGTACTGTCCAAGGAGGGGAGGGGGTGTCTTGCATCACTTATCTGGGCTTGCACAGAAAGGTAGATTCTCTGGGACACGTTTCTTTTGGAGGCTGTTTGGGATTCCGAAGATCTGACTCAAACGCCACTTAGGAGCAGGAAGTGGAGACCATGTGTAACTTGAAATGCAATCGGCAGTGGGTGCAGTCAGAATTCTGTGATCTTGCCCTCGAGCCAGCTTGGATCAAGAGAACTTCAGCCTCTTATCAGCACGATAGCTTACCCTGAGCCGGCAATGCAGGGAGAGCTCCCCTGTAACTTTCTTAAACAGCACATGCTCAGGTGTTCTGGCACAGCTGTTGGAGAGGAAAGATTCACAAGGCAGCTCATATGTTGAAGTTTGTTCAGACTCGGCATCTAAATAATGAACAAACATCTAGATAAACATTTATTCCACAATTGGAAAGATGGGCTAAATTAACAAGTCTGATTTGCAACACAATTCAAGCAGCTCCAGCAGACACTACTGCAAGCTGTAGTTCTGGGGATGGTCACTGTAGAGCAGTCACTTTTTGTGACAAAATACACTTTGTGTATTTTAATAACAAAAAGGGCTATTTTTTTTTTAAATTTCTCTCCAGAGAAATCTCCAGAGATAATCACCACAGATTTCCTCAGTGAGCCTAGATAAGCCTGTAATCCCCATCTCTAAAATAGGGATTATAATCCTTTTCTCCTGTCTATTTGGGCAGGGACTGTCCCTGTGTTTGTACAGCACCTAACACAATGGAGCCTAAATCTGTTGGTTAGGGTTGCCAATCCTCTAGGAATGCCCTGGAGTCTCCAGGAAGTGGGTTTTAGCCCACGAAAGCTTATGCCTAAATAAACTTGTTAGTCGCTAAGGTGCCACATGGACTCCTTGTTCTTTTTTCTTTAATTAAAGATTATGTGATGAAACCTCAAGGAATACGTCTAACCAAATTTGGTAACCGTACTGTTGGTGCTGTTAGGTGGTATTGCAATAAATTGTCTCTACCTCAGTAGAGATGAGCCCTTTTTCTGTAATCAAGGCATGCCCCTATGTTGAACTTCACTTCTGTATTTATTTTCCCTATTTCTGGTAACGGAAGGCAGCACAGAGACTAGCCAAACCCAGTCTGAAACAAAGACATACTATGCAGTAGTACAGCTCCCTCTTGTGATGGCAGAATATACTGCCTGTAGAATATTTTTATAATCTGTTCCTTTTAAGGTCTCCAAAATGTCATGAAACAAATTCACTTTCTAAAAGTGATACTTCCCTTACACTTCACAGGGCTGCATTTCCCTCAGGGCAAGGGGCACTGAATGAACTTCAGGTTGGGATGGGATGGGCAGGGGCAATGTGAAGTGAGGGCAGAGGATGTGAAAAAGTAAAACACAATAGGAGAGAGACAATGAGGGGAATTGCTTCTACTCTTGTCCTCTAGTTATGCACTCATGATAATGTGCAATCCCCCAGAGAAGCTGCCTGCAGAGGAACCAATGATTTGTCATTAAGGGGTGGCTTCTTTTGATTTGAGGTAGCTGTGGAATTCAGATTTTTCAATCCCTGTTGTCTTCCTTTTATCACTTTCCCTTGCCATCAAAGTCAGTCTGCCAACACTTCCCCAATATTCCTTGGGGCAAGGCTGTAGGAGCATGATGAGGGGTAAAAGTAACCAACACCACAGGCTGAAACGGGAGTAACTCTGCAGAATGTACTTGGATTAAGCTGCAGTGGGTCCCTCAGACAGTACCAGCAGCAGTCCATTGTTTCAGACTTGGGATATTATACTAAGGACTGTGACCCTTCAGGTCTGTACATGTATCTGTGATTTAACTGCCCACTAGCTGCATTTAAAGATTATCCTTATTTCAAAGGATTGACCAAGAATTCCTACTCTTTTAGTAGTACCATCTGTCTGAGCAATCCGGCTGTGCTGCAGTCACAGGAGACCTTGCATCTTGCAAACATCCTAGCTGAAGGTAGCCCATATTCTCAGGAAGTCCCATGAAGCTTTCCGATGTCTTGGAGCTCTATAAAAGAAGGAGTAATAGTTACTATAGTGTTTTTTACCCCAGGTATTCAAATCACTTCATCCACCACTAAATGCACCCATCTTCATCTGAGATGGAACATGGTTTAACAGCCTGGAGCAATGCCACATCAAGTTAGGGACAGAAAGGAAAATTGATATTTCATCTTATTAGACTTTATATATGCAGAAGTTGTCTTTAACCGCCAACAGCCCTGAGAGACTCAGCTCCAGTTCCTGTAGAGCTATACCCCATGAAACATGGTCAGACCGCCAATGGAAACCTGCCTGTGTTTTGGTGAAAGTTTATTCAAATCTATAACCGATTTGGCAAACCATTTTGCTCCAGTGAATTGGCACCAGCTCTACTGAAATCATCCTTTTATAAGTATTTACATGCCCTGGGCTGACATCCAATTCCTTGCTATGTGTTAAGTACATTCATTAAAAGTAAAGGTGAAAAATTGCTCGGAGATTAGTCTCAATAGTGAATCACAATTAACAGATGCATCTTAATAAGATAGCCACATTCTAAATGGAAGAGGTGATATTTCTGCTTCAATAAATCAAGTAACTGAGATCAGTGCCCAGTTGAATAATATTTCATGCTGCTTGTTTTATAGTGTTTCTCTGTACATAATTTCAAGTTAAATATTGATACCTTGCTTTCAGTTTATGACCTAGTTTCTGTTTTAGTTTAACTTCCGGAAGCAAATTGCAATTACATGGTTTATATTTACTTTTATAATATGGAACTTTGGAAAGCTCACAGCAGAGTGTTAGTAAAATAAGGCTTGGCACTGGAGATTATCTGAAGGATCCAAATCTTTGCACGTTATCAGAATCTTCTGTAGTGCATTGCTTGGCTCTTTCCTGCTCTTACTGAGAGCCAGCAGTAAGGATTCCCATGTTCCATTACAAGCTCTGCTATTGAATTGCCAAATCACTTTAGAAGGGGGGAGCGGCTAGGCCTAAATTTTTAGAAGTGTCCACTCATTTTGGGTGCCCAGATTAATACACATGTTGGACACCCAAGAATTGAGGCCCCATCAAATTTAGGGGAAGAATTTCAAAAACATCTCTGGGATTTTAGGAGTACAAGTTCCATTTACTTTCAAAAGGTGCTTATGGTCTTCTTGCCTCACTGCACCCTTGTGTTACGTGAGTTGCTATCGGCCTTGGAAGGCTTAATGTTGGTAAAGAAGTTGGAGAGCTTTGGAGGAAAGGGGCTATGTAGTCACGTAGTCTGAAATTAATTTTTTCCCTTTACGTTGACAAACTCCACAGGGACAAATTACAAGACATTGCCTCTGTATTTCTGACCTCTTCTTCTTATGCTTGTTTTGAAAATGTGTGTGGGGGGGATTGTTTTAATCATGTAGGTCCATGTTCTACAACTTGGATAAAAATGGCTTCTGAAAGCAGATATAATCTTACCCTCCATTTCAATATCTTTAAATAGCATGAAATTGTGAGCCTGTGAAGAGCCCGTTCCCTCTTCAAACATTACCAACCAAAACACCCAATCCAGTGGGAAGCTTTTCCCCCGAAACTAGGTTCTGGCTCATGAGGGAGAGAGACGGGGATCTGAGGAATATTTTTGGTTAATTTCTCACTGATTTTGTCCAGAACAGTCTGTTTAGTAGCCGCCTTAGGATATCCCCATTGATTACTCCTCTATCCAAAGCTTATGCTTCACCCCTGTCTTACTAATGTAAGGCTACATCCACACTACCCGCCCGATTTGGCGGGTAGCGATCGATGTTCTGGGATCGATTTGTCTCATCTAGATACGATAAATCGATCCCAGAGCCGCTCCCCGTCGACTCCAGCTCCGCGTGAGGAGTAAGCGGAGTCGACAGGGGAGCCTGCCTGCTGCGGTGTGGACCAGCGGTAAGTACTTCTGAAATCGATCTAAGATATTCGACTTCAGCGACGTTATTCACGTCGCTGAAGTTGCATATCTTCGATTGATCCTCCCCCCCCACCCCAAATGGAGAGCTAGTTGTGGCCCATTGAGCCAGTACTAACCCATCACAGATCAGCTCATTGGTTTTGCACAGTCTGAGCTTTCGTTTTTGAGTTGTTTATCCGCGACGATGGCAGATTAAACCCTTCTGGATGAGAGGCTCTAGAGCACCATCTTCCCCAGTGTGCAGCCAAGGAGAAACTGTTTCATTTTGGAGGGCATGTGTGCTTAATTGAGAGTGTTAGTTAGATACCTGAAGCAGACACCAACCCCTCCCAGGGGTCAGCAAAGAGAGATTGGCCTTAACTCTAGTAGATGAGAGGTGACCACTGTTTGTTGAAATGGAGTGTTGACACTAATGCCGAATGACAACCCAAGTGTTAAGTAGTTTTCCCTTTTGCCCATTTCAGAAGAAGTGTCCATATATTCTGGGCTTTGGGGCAATTGCCCCTTTTCCTTCCACCTGCCCCATCTGGGCTTGGTTCAAACCCCACCCCTGAACTTCAAAGATCTGGATAAAATAGAACCTGGAGCCAAAACACCATGTGGGGATTTATGGGCAAACCCAGATGGGAAGATTTTCCAGCTCAAACCCTCCCCAGTTTGACGTCTCAACAAGAAAGTAGCTATGCCCCAGGTCCCAGATCCAGTACCTATTGAAAGAGCAGGCCTGGGGACATATCCTGCCACCCACTGTATGGCGGCAGTAGAACCCATGTGGTTCTTCTGCACAAGGCAGTGGTGGGCAGTATTTTGGGGAGTCTGAGTTGTGGGTCTGCACCCACTGAGGGCTGGTCTACCATGCCTGTCGCTGAACAGCAAGCTTTGGGGGGACTACAGTGGTCTAAAGGAGGAGCAGGACTGGGGGATTTGTTGGCATGCTGCTCCACCAGTCATTTACTCTGCAAACTATTGGGTAGGTAAAGGATTCCTTCCCTACTCCATGCCCCTTGCAACTACCCCTTTGCTCCTCCTTTCATCCTAGCCTCAGGGGAGGGGACCTCTCTTAGAGTAGGGTCCATGCATGGAGGCTGCCTGTTTGAAATAGCGAGCTCACCTAAAATATCCTGAACACAGTAGTGTGTGGTGATCCTGCACTCAAGTGCCCATGCATGTGGTGGCTTTTCAAGTAAGAAATTGTTTATTGGTTGCAGGTACAGGGACAACAGGAGAGCCTGCAGTGTCAGCAACTTTCTAGAGCTGTCAGACCTGTTGTCTGTATTCAAAGCATTTCTATTTTTATTTGGAGGAGGAGATGAAACCAATGACAAAATATTGTGCAGAACAGACACTAAGCATGAATTTTCCTGCTGTTCAGATGAGGAAGGTAGGAGACTTCAGGTTGAAATCCTGGGTGTGTGGAAAGATAAATATTTTAACATTGTCAGTAATTTGCATGTGAATGTGGCTTCAGCTGAGGATGTTAAACAACTTTTGTGCTCCAGGTACAACTTTGTGCTACAGGGAGCAAAATGTACCTCCACTGCAGTTTGTATAACTGGATTTGTCTCCCACTGCAAGTCTGATCCCTATTTTTATTTTAAGCCAAAGAGAGGTTTTGAAACAGAACCAGCTTGGCTTATAATTTTAGAAGTGAAATAGCTGCGATGCCCGTACAAATGATGGGGGAGTGAATTGGAGTTAAGTGATAGATTTGGCAAGAATGCTAAACTTATGTGCAGTGAAGTTTGAAGCAATTGCATAGTCAGTAATACTTAGGCTGTGGTTAGAAAATGTACATTTCACTTGGTGACTGTGTAGAGCAGCTGCTGTCTTTGTGCAAGGACTTGGGTGTGACTGAAGACACCCTTCATTTTGGAAAGTGGAGTTAGGCTGCAGGGGCAGAACAGGCTGTTAGGATGCAGTTTACAGCAGGGTGTTATGTTATGTAGTACATAGAGTATGTTAAATAAAAATTAAATCTCTTCATGCCTTAGCACCACCATGACGACTGGGTGGCACTGGGCTCCTGTCTGAGGGGCGCCATCCTTCAAAACTGTCCTACTTTGGGACAAAGCAGTTTGCTA
Source organism: Chelydra serpentina (assembly GCA_037349315.1). Classification (NCBI taxonomy): domain Eukaryota; kingdom Metazoa; phylum Chordata; order Testudines; family Chelydridae; genus Chelydra; species Chelydra serpentina. Next base: position 9,658,129 of record JBAIAC010000026.1, on the reverse strand, counting down.
ATCTGCCAATCAAGAAAAGGAAATAGTACCATGTGATCATGGTGACCAGTCCCCCCACAAATAGACAGTGGCTAGTCTGAAAATAGGTTGAATAAACACTCTGAACAAGACACCATAAAAGTCACAAAAGTATTATTTGTGACCATTCATGATCAGAGATCGACTCTATGGCAGGGTAACTCCAGGATCTCTTCAGTCTTGCTACTGCAGTAGCACTTAAGGACCCTGAACCAGGATCAGGACTCTATTGGACTAAATATTACACAACCAACATAAAGAGTCCCTGGACTTGACAACTCAATGGAGCATTTAGACAATATGCAACAAGGGACTATACGAATACATTAGGCGGTGCTGAGGGGACAGGTAAGAACATAAGAATGGCCATAGTGGGTCAGACCAAAGGTCCATCCAGCCCAGTATCCTGTCTACCGACAGTTGCCAATGCCAGATGCTTCAGAGGAAATGAACAGAACAGGACAATTATTGAGTGATTCATCCCCTGTTATCCAGTCCCAGCTTCTGGCAGTCAGAGGCTGAGGGACACCCAGACCATGGGGTTGCATCCCTGACCATCTTGGATAATAGCCATTGATGGCCTATCCTCCATGATCTTATCTAATTCTTTTTTTAAACCCAGTTATACTTCTAGCCTTCACAACATCCCCTGGCAATGAGTTCCACAGGTTGACTGTGCGTTCTGTGAAGTACTTCCTGCCTAGTAATTTCATTGAGTTTGTGTGTTATGTGAATGGGTAAATAACACTTCTCTATTCACTTTCTCCACACCATTCATGATTTTATAGACGGCTATCATATCTTCCTTTAGTTGTCTCTTTTCTAAGATGAACAGTCCTGGTCTCCTTTTAATCTCTCCACCTCCGGAAGCTGTTCGGTACCTCAATCATTTTTGTTGCCCTTATCTGTACTTTTTCTAATTCTAGTGCATCTTTTTTGAGATGAGGTGAGCAGAACTGCATACAGTATTCAAGGTGTGAGTTTTATATTTTTACTGTAGGATGGATTTTCAGCTGCTTATCTAGAGTTAAGCTTTAGCACCTACTTGATTGCTTTGAAGTCATTCATGTCCTACAGCTGAAAGCTTCCTTAGTTTAGTTGTTAATATCTCTAATTTTTTCAATATTTTGATTTTAAGCCCTTGCCCTTCAGGGCTTTATAACAAATGCACTATTCACTAGGTCTCCTGGAAAGAAAGTGCAAGAGAATTTGCTTAGACGGGAATGAGCTGAATACTTATTTGAAACTCCCAAACTCAAGTAAATAATTTGCATCATTAAATTAATATGGTGTGATACGCTACCATAATATCCATCAATGTCACTTGGACTATTGTTTTTAGGAGGGAAGGGGTAGACAAGGACCTAGTCTGAGGGCTTAATTACTGTGAATTGAAGCAGTGCTTCTTGAGTTATTGGCAATACTGATGGCTTTGGAAAAGCTATTCCCTGCTCCCATTAGAGTATTACCTGAGAGTTTCTAGATCCTTACACATAGGTGAGATGTTTCCAATCAGTTGACTTAGCTCCATATTGTGCTCCAGTGTTTAGCAGTGATCTAGATGTGGGAGACTAGTGAGGTAGCAAAGTTTACAGCTGAAGCAGTATTTAGGTTAGTCAAGACTAGAGAAGATTCATGAACCTTAGAGACCTAACCAAGCTAAGCCAACAGACGAGCTTCCATATTCAAAAATGTAAGACACATTGAAAGCAAGAAAGTGAACTACTTGTACACGTTGTTGGGTTCTAAAGAATGAACCACACAGGAAAGACTTAAGGATCCTTGTGGACAATTCAAAAGCTTCTACTCAATATGAACTCGTACTTCCAGACATTGACCAACCACTAACAAAGTTAGAAGGAAATGTATCCTACGGGCAGGACACTTCATAATGTTTTCTGCTATAGGATTCCTACCTTCTTCTCACCTTCCTCTGAAACATCTGATCCTGGCCACTATTAGAAGTAGGATACCATCCGGATGGATCACTGGTCTGATCCAGTATGGCAATTCTTTGGGTAAATATTTAACTTTCAAAAACAGAGACGCTTGTTCTCATTTGATTATACTAATGCTTTGAAACGAACAGGAGTGAAGTAATTGCAAGTTTGTAAAAATGTCATATGTGGTCATAAAAGAATAAATAGAAGAATATCAAGGACACAGTACAGGTCCTATTTCTCTACAATATGGGCCATGCCAAGCCCCAAAGAATTGGAGTGGCTTTGTATGTCTGTGCAAATGAAATGGAATTTTGCTGAGCAGCAGAGAAGCCTTTGGCAGAATGGACGGAAGTTTTCAAGGGCCTGTTTACACTGGGTTATTAGTACTCCTGTATCTGCACCGATGCAAACCTAGTGTAGATATGCTAAACCAGAGCACTACGAGGCTTGCACCAGTACAATTTATAGTTTCAAACCAGGGTAAACTCGGTTTTCCACTTGTGTGGAACATATATGCTGGTATTTGTACTGGTAGGTACAAATATTCCCATTAAAGACAGACAGTAAGTCCGAAACTGTTCACACAATGGAATGGAAAGGCTTTTCCTCCTTTTTTAAGGGGCAGCAATTTATTTTCATTCAAGTGCTTATGTCACTATTTCATCTTCTGCTGGTTGAAGAGTTGCCTGTTTTACGTCTGAAATTGCCCTGTTTGGGGTTCATCTCACCCCCCTCCACATTGGTAAGTTTCAGCATGTCAGTCGGTCTGTCAGATCTCCCCTCCATTCCCTTTGGTAGGTTTTGAGGAGTTGCAAAATGTTAGTTCTTTCCTTGGTTCAACAGCTCAGTCAGTAAATATTCCATCACACTTCTGTTTTTTTAAATAACCAGAAAGCTTGACTCACTTTGGACTAGACACTCAGCGGACACCAGTAATGCAATGAAAAATACTTCCCTTTAAAAGTTTCTTTAGATTATTTTTGTTACGAGCTCAACAGTAGAAGCAAAAAATGATTAAGGGGAAAATAGATCTAATTTCTGAAGGCCCTTTCTTCTTTTTGTTTAGATCTTTCTAAGGGAAAGAAAATGTTAGGTTTCTTCAGGGGTTTCCTTGAATTGATGCACAGAGAGAACAGTAAAAAAAATATTGTTACAAAAAGAGGTCTAATGGAAAGGTTTCCAGAGCTGCTGCCTCCTATAGAAAGTCCTGGAGCTGAGATTCTGGCCAGCTCAATTAGTCATCAGCCATTCTTCAAATTCTATTTTGAGATAGCATTAAAGGTACGCAAGAGCTATTGTCTGCACAGAGATGGAAGAAATGTGGTGGTAAAGAGTAAGAAAAGAGAGTCAGGTAGAAGGGGATGTCCTTAAATTGCAGATAGCTTTTGTACAAGCACCCATGACCATAACATCTGGTCTCCTGATGGACAGGTAATTGAAATGATGCATTAGTTCTCTGAGGTTATACCCTCCAATTGTGGCAGTCAGTAAGGGCTCAAGTACCAGGCACTTATTGTGGGGTTCTTAGTCCCCTCCATGTTAATTGACCTTATTGAAAACTGAGGGCAATTGGTACCAGGCTGGGTTAGATCCTAGAGAAGTACCACTAACAAGAAAATTGGTAACTGCTCATTCTGCTTCCAGAGTGTTTAAGATGCTTGGAAGCTTTTGTTCAATCCCAAGAAACTGCAGAGTAATGGAAGCCAATGAAACAGAAGGTATGGCAGAGGGAATTTTTAGCATGAGATAGTAACTAGTAATAATGAACTAGTTGAAAAATGAACTAATGAATAAAAATAACTATTTCAAACCAGCCAGGTAAAACTCTGATCAGGAGATAGCAAAACATTCTTCTTTGAGTGCTGGTCCCTGTGTGTATTCCACACGTGGGCAGGCATGCATACCATGCACCTGAGTCTGGACCTTTTTCCAAGCAGTGTCCATTGACCCACACATGTACAGCATCTTCCCTTGTGCTCCTGACTGAGGGTATAAGGGGTGATGTGAGTTTACGCCACTCCAGTTCCCTCTTACCACCACCCGGCCTGAGTCAACCCTGTCCTCCTTCGCTCTTCCAATCTCTCAAAGAATTATTGCATATGTTTGCTGTAAATAGTTATATTGTAGTGTAGGAACCCCCTCCTCTGCCCTGGTCGGGGGGGAAACTCTCTTTATCCCAGGGCCTATGCTTCAAGAACTGTCTCCTGCCCTTGCTCCTTTCCCATCTGCAGCAAACATCAATGATTCCTTTACCATCTTGGTCAGACAGATGCTGCACTTTGCAGAGATATGCACAAGTCCTTCCTGCCCAGAACCAGAAAGGCCCAAGAGCTCAGGCTGAGAAAGAGGCCATGAGGCCCCAATCTGATCCTGGCCTGGGAGACCCACCATGTACATTGGGCTCAGCTGGCCAGCAGTACCCCTGTAAGCACAAGCTATGGAGTGGAGCCCAAAGACTCAAGATGCAGGGCTGCCCGTGAGAGTAAAACACTCTTGCGGGCATAAGGGCAGATGACTGCAGTGCACTGCCCACAAGAAACGCGATCCTTCCCCAAGCCATGCTGGGTCGGGTGAGATGTTTGTGTACGAATCCTGTGGAACTGGCACTGAAGACCCGCAGCTGGAGGGTAAGATGAAAAGGGATCTGCCAGTACCGACGGTGACCATGGTACCAAGGCACACAGGCCAATCCCATCCATGAGCACTGATCTGGACGTACCATTGGTACTGCCTTGGCAATACAGAGACCGGCCAGCTCTGACGGTAGAACTAGGTCCCTCAGGTATCTCAGTGGGTACCCTGCAGACCCCAGGCCACACCGAAGGAGGTCTTTCTCCCCTACCCTCAGTCTCCACTTCAGTCAGGCCTGACCGTTCTCAGGGAGGTTCCTGCATCGGAGGATGAACCACTGCTACCGTTGCAAGAGAGACCCCTTCCCTATCCATCAGACAGGAGCCTCTCGGTACTGACGGTGCCTCCATTTCCGCTGCTACTGTCGTCTTCCTCGGAAGAGTCAGAGGAGATAGCGTTCTCCCCCCACCCCCGATGTGTCTGACGTGGTACAGGAGCCCAGACAGCTGCAGCACCCCTCTCCTGCCGGCTATCATCCCCCCACCCCCACCCCCAGGGGTGCCTGGTATCACTTTCTGTGGGGACCACCATGACCAATTATGATGGGGGTCCAGGGGGCAGCCACACTGAGGTTACTTAATTAGGGCAAACTGCAAAGAATGGGGCAGACAATCCCCAAAGCTGGTGGTCATTCCAGTACTTAGATCCACCCAGCTAACCTCAAAGCAGCTTCTATAATACTTTACTGGTTACCCAGAAACCAAAACAGAGTTCTCTTAAAGCAACCTGGCCTTGGGCCTCCACCCAGACACCCAAGTTAAATATGATGATTACTGAAACTCTTATTGATCATATAAGAAAGTTCTACCAATCCCAAAGGATCGGACACATTACCTCCCAGGTTAATGAATATTCCAGATCTTACCCAAATACATGCTTACAGACAATTCTTATTAACTAAACTAAAATGTATTAAAAAAGAAAAGAGCGAGAGTATTGGTTAAAAGATCCATATACCTACAGACATGAGTACCATTCTGAGATCAGTTTTATATTAGAGATGGTGAGCTTTGTAGTTGCAAAGAGTTCTTTCAGAATTAGTCCATAGGTTATAGTCCAATGTTTATATTCAGGGAGATCCAGATGGGACTGGAGATCTCAGTCTTACGACTCAAGCTTCCCCCCACATAAAGCAGATCTGAGATAAAAAGGATCAGGATCCAAGAAACCTCTATATAGTTCCAGGCCTTCTCTTGACAGCATGGAGTCCTTAAGCAGTAATAAATTAAGCAGTTTATTGCAAACGTTAGAGAGACATATAGACAATGGCATGATTTCACCCAATAATTCATCTAAATGTTAATATTCCCTTTTGATCTCTGAATCAATAGCTATAGTGAAAGGAACTGTCTGTTTGCATGGCTAACATCTAACAAGATATAAGTAAACACATACCATTAGTATCTCTAATTTTCTAAGAATACAGGCTTGCATTTTTAAAGTTCTAGCCTATCTAACATGGAATGGCCCTAATTACTATGTACATACTTTTTCTAACTTGTCTCTATAGGTTGGCCTGGGTCATTTAGCCTGAAAGCTACTTAACCCTTTTTGGCCATATGTCACACCAATAGATCCCTCCTGGGATCCATATAGCAGACGCCCAGCACCATTGCAAAAGACCTACTGCTCTTCCTCCTCTTGTCAGCCGGTTCCATTGGTGTACGAGGAGGAAGACACTGAGCCGGTACCACCGGTCCTGACCAGAGCCGCCTCATCACCCAATGGCGCTGGTGTCTGTTGCCACCCTCTCCGCCGGATGACCACCGGCAATATCAAGATCTGCTTCAAAGAGTGGCTAGTGACCGGCAAATCCTGCTGGTGGAGGTCCAGGACCCACAACACTGTCTCTTGGACATCTTACTGCCACAGGGACCGCTAAGGGTGGCTCTTCCCATAAACAAGGTCATACTGGAACCGGTCAGAATTGTTTGGCACATACCAGCGTCGTGTGCCCCCATCCCAAAGCGAGCTGAGAGACGTTACTTTGTGCTGGCCAAAGGCTCCAATTTTCTCTTTATGCACCCTGCCCCTAATTCACTGATAGTGCACGTGGCTGCAGAAAGGGCTTGACAGCACCAGAGAAAAGGTCAAAGAGGCTGAATCTCCTGGGCAGGAAGGACTTCTCCTCCACAGGCCTTCATTTTCATATAGCCAACTATCGGGCGTTGTTGGCTAAACACAACTTGATACCTACACCAGGCTGGCAGAATTTAAAGACAACTCCCTGTGCAAGACCAGACCCCGTTCCAGTCCTTGGTGGACGAGGGGAGGCTGGTGGCAAAGGTGGCTCTCCAGGCCATGGTGGGCACTGCTGATACTGCATCCCGGTTCTTGACCACAGGACTGGTCATGCATAGAGCCTCTTGGCTCCAGTCATCGGGCTTCCCAAGAGCGGTCCGACATGCTACCCATAGCAGAAAGATGAAGGGGCCAAGCCGTATCCTCTCAGAGAATTTCTAAGTGGGTCTCAGGATGCATGCTAGCATGCTATAAAATAGCAAATCTTCCCAGTCCTGGGGGCATAGGCTCTGGCTTCCTCTGGGCCCAGTGGGTGCTTAACCCCCCTGCTCCACCCCAGGTCCTGCCCGCACCTGACCCCCTTCCCCCCATGCCCCTGCCCCACCTCTTCCTGCCCAGTTCTGACCCCTCCCACAAGCATATCCCGTCCCCACTCCTCCCCCTCCCCCCAATGTCTCCTGCACGCCCTGAAACAGCTGATTACGGTGGGCGGTAGGCGCTGGGAGGGAGGGGGAGGGGTTGATCAGTGGGGGCCACTGATCAGCAGGGGCAGGCGGGAACAGGCCCCCAGTGGCTGCTAAGCACTTGCTAATTTTTTTTTGGTGAGTGCTCCCTGTTGCAGGACATTTGCAAAGCCACAACGTGGTGCTCTGTCCACAAGCTTACGGCACGCTACGCCCTGACTCAAGCGACAGCTGTGGATGCAGCAGTAGGAACAGCCGTATTACAAACAGCTCTGCTACCACCCTCCTCGCACTCACCTCCTCACTGATGCAGGGCCGGTGCAAGGAAGTTTCGCGCCCTAGATGAAACTTCCTTGCACCAGCCCTGCACCGCCCCCTCCCCTCGCTATGCCGCCCCCCTCCCCTAGCCAGCTCCCCCGCCCGTGGGAGCTCAGCCTCCCCAGCCGTGGGTGCTCAGCCCACCCCCCCGCCGGCCGCGGGAGCTGAGCGGGGGGGCAGCGGGGTGGCTTGCCGCAGCTGCCCACTGCCCCCCAAATCTTGGCACCCTAGGCAACCGCCTAGGGTCGCCTAGTGGGTGCGCCGGCCCTGCACTGATGACTGCTTGCAAGTCACCCATGTGTAGAATACGCATAGGGACCAGCACTTGAAGAAGAGATTACTTACTTTAACTGGAGGTTCTTTGAGATGTGTGATCCCTATCTGTATTCCACTGCCCGCCCTCCTTCCCCTCTGCTTTGGACTTGATTACATCGCAGGAAGAAGAGGAACTGGAGTGGCGTCAACCCGCACTGCCCCTTATGCCCTCGGTTGGGAGCACGAAGAAAGAAACTGCACATGTGCAGGTCAACAGACACTGCTTGGAAAAACGTCCGGACTTGGGTGCATGGCGTGCACGGATACCCCTGTGCAGAATACAGACAGGGACTACATGCCTCAAAGAACCTCCAGTTACAGTAAGTAACCTCCTTTTCCCCACTCAAAGACACGCCGCACCATATCTGTGTCCAAGTTAAGCTTTCAGGGTCCTATGTACGTATGTTCATGCCTTCTGTTCAACCGCACCCTATGTTAATGGACATTGAGACATTCAACCCCGTGTTTTTGAACTGTTTTCTTGAGTCTCATCTTAGCAGATGAGGGCAAACCAGGGAAACCCTAGACTGCCTCGATGATAACTAGATACAGCTGAGCCTTATTAGACTCACTCCGAAAGAAGCAGTCTGCCTTTTCAGGCTCTGGGGCCTGCCCAGTTTGTCCCACTGCCTGGACCCAGGCCCTGTTGCACGGATTGTTGGTTCTAGAAGGTTCCATGGTCAGCAAACCCCAGGAGCTGACAAAGGAGGAAAGCCAAATAGGCACGTTGAAGTCTAGCGAAGAGAGACTTCTCTATTTTTAATTAACAGCTTTGTCCATCTTATCTTTAAAAGCACAACATGTTGGCACAGTTATAGGGTGGATAAAGCTATTAAGAGTAACACAGACATTCAGAAATAGCTACTGCAGTGGAGGAGGGATTAAAGGTGACTGTCTGGTAGGTGTTTTTTAAAGTTCACGCCGCTTGTTTGTGTGTTTGAGGTTTTTTGCCTACTCTATTGCTGAACTGAGGATCGCCATAGAGAACGCGCTGTCTCTGGGCTATGGCTGTTGTGCACGTTGCTATAGAAACAGCAGATTTTCATAGGCCAGGTTCTTGCCACTTCCAGTTGAACCCTACAGGGCGTTTAGAAACCACACAGTCAGGCACAATATAAAACCCATGCATCAAACTTCTCAAACTAGCTGCATTTTAGGCGAGGACCCAGGACTAGAATCAGCACAGCCTATTCACATGCTGGAAGGTGTTTTAATTGGGTTGACAGCTGTACATTTTATCATTCTGGTACGTACTCCATTTCTATTAGAACCAGTCCTGGCTGTTGTGTTTTGGCACCATGTACTGTTTTGTTTGCTTGCATGAATATACCTGTATGCATCAGCTCCAACTTGTAAGATAAAGACAGAGAAACCAAGGCAGAACAGACTTCACTGATGTGCTCAAGATGGAAAACTGCATTACAGAATTCCTCCTCTCACCCCACACGAACTAATATACAAGTTCTGTTGACCTGAACACTGTTAAAGCATCATGTGGTGGCTCTGAATAGTGTTACAGCTGGGACATTTGCAAGGAGGCAAACCCAGGAGAAAGATGCTGTGCACAACAATCACTCAGATAAGTCTACTTGTAGTACAGGAGTCAGCAACTAGATGTCCCCGCATGCCATGTAGAGTTGCAGACCGGATACAAAAGTCTAGTCCAGAATTTAAGGGGTGGTAGCACAAGGTAGCTTAGCATGAACACGGACTAAATTGGGCAAGTTTAAAATCTGTTTTAACTCAGCCACTTTAGTGTAAGCCTTGTCTAGACCAGACTTGAAATGTGTTAGGACATGTTAGTTAATGCGTGCTAACTAGGGCAGGCTGGAAAACAAGAATTCCATGTACAAAATCTTGTGAGGTTTTGACATTTGTTTGCCTTCTGAAGAGGAATGAAACCAAGACCCTTCCTCTTCTTGTTTTAAAAATAAATTAGAAAAAAAAGAGGCCCAGCCCAAAGTAACCAATAGTCCAGTGGTTAGAGCACATCCCTGTATGTGAGAGGCTCAACTTCAAATCCCAGCTCTGCCTGATAGACTCAGGAGAGGCTGAAAGACACACACCGACTCTCTAGCCCCGTGCTTAAGGCACTCACCTGGGATATAGGAGACCTGCATTCAAGTCCCTGCTCTGACTTTGACAGAACGTGGACTTGAACCTGGGACTACCACATCCCCAGTGTGTGTCCTATCAGTGGGCATTGGCTATTCTGAGGTGGGTCTCTCCCCCCTACTCCCCTTCATTTTGACCAGAAATTCCATCCTGGACACTAGAAACCTTTTCGGTGAAAGTTTTATCAAACTGATAAAAAAAATGTTCCACAAAAAATGTTGGTTCTGATGAAGAATTCCTGACTAGCTGTAATGCTGACTACCGTCACACCTTTAAGTCTTTAGTTAGATAAGGCCTGTGTGACGACTCACTCCTGGGAGGGGTAGAATGGATATTTTAAAACCATATTTATAATGATATTGGTCAGATCCTCAGCTGGCATACCTCAATTTAAATAGTAAATGGCGTTTTACAGAGGCTGAGGATCTGGTCTGTAAAGAGTAATGCTGTGGTTCATTCTAGATAACTTTCTTGAGATGAAACAAAGTAACCAGTGTCCGAAGTAGGCATGCTTGGTCGGGCCAGGCTCCCACGGGAAGCCAATGAGAGCTCTGCTCCATTTAAAGCCCTGCCAAATTTGGCTCACAGAGAGGACTAGTATGAAGTCATCATGAGAGATCAGTGACTCACCAGCATTCTGCATCTGAACTGAAACAAGATGGCAGCTGCCCCAGTGGCAAGCCAGGAGCCCCCTCTTCGTACACTGAAGGGTACAGTACTCCCATGACAGGACAACTCTGTTTTTCACACCTTAGTATCCAGAGCCATAAAAACCAAAGTGCAGTTCAGCTCAAATTAGTGTCAAATTCATGGTAAGTCTATTAATTTAGTTACTCTGGATTTACACCAATAACTGGGCAGAATGTGGCCCATTGTTTGTCCATCATTTCCTGGTTTGCAGTGTCTCAGCAGCCCAGCATACTGTAACTGTGTAAATTGCTTTGATACTAACTGGATAAAGAACCAATCATTTAACGTACTGTTTCTCATAGTCAAATTGCCATATGCTCAACACTCGACTGTTGTCTGAGTGCTATATATATATATGCCAGCTTCACAAAGACTACAGAAACCAGGCTACTTTTGGCTTTAGCTTTTCCTGTCTGAGCTGCTTTTCTCAGGGGAAGATATGCACACAAATCTGCTCTGCCCGTCTTTGTATTCCACATTGAACTCTGAGTCCTGGTTTCTTTTAATTATGCTTTTTTTTTTTTTTTGCTGCTACCATAGTGCATAAGCTTCTCTGTTAACTCTCAGTAACTTCAAAAACAAGACAGTCAGCTTTCAAATTATAATGGTGCTAGAATTCTATCCAGTTTGATTTCAACAATTCTATACACGTGGGTGGTGGGCGAACCCCAGGCTTACGGGGGCTAACCCTGGGCTTGGGGAGGCTAGCCCCTGGCCTGGCGTGCCCCTTCTGCCCGAGTCTCCACCCTGCTTGGCTGCCAGCCCCCCTCCCCCAGCTCTGGAGCACTAGGTGGGTGGGTGTGCGACGCGTCCTCCCCCCCGCTCCACCCCCAGAGCACAGGCCAGCCCCCTTTAGCCCGGTGGGGGAGGGATAGCTCAGTGGTTTGAGCATTGGCCTGCTAAACCCAGGGTTGTGAGTTCAATCTTTGAGGGGGCCATTTAGGGATCTGGGGCAAAAAAAATAAAAAATTGGGGATTGGTCCTGCTTTGAGCAGGGGGTTGGACTAGATGACCTCCTAAGGTCCCTTCCAACCCTGATATTCTATGATTCTACATTATATTCACACTCATTAGCATATTTCCATAAAACATATGGAGTGAAACCTCACAGGTGGCAAATACAGCAGCATTTTAAAATGGATTTACATTGAGGAACCCATGCATGTGCTTATAAAGTGAAATCCTTGTGCCTATTGGTGATAATGACACCCACTGTGGATTGGTGGAAGACAATACTGACAGGCCTTCTAATGAAGATTTATTTGGATGGGTTGAGTTAGTCAGATTTTACTAATTTCTCCTATTGCTGTCTCTATGAGGGCAGTGTGTATTTAAAAGCAAAATTCTAAGGAGCAAATTAATGTTAATTTGCTCAGTTCTGCACCAATAAGGAGCATCAGAGATTATAAATTATACTGTTAAATGTAATCTTCATTTTATATGTGTGTGAGTGATATAATCACACACACACGACCCCGTTCTATCCTCCGAGTTGAGAAGATTGTTAATATCATGTGCTGCTCTCCACTAAGGGTAGTATAATATGTTTATGGTAAAAGTCAAGAGGTCTGTTCCTTTTGCTCATTTCAGAATTATAGTGCAAACCTACAAAAGTACCAGCCATTCTGAGTTGACCCGTAGAGCGTGTATAGCACAGGACTTGCTTATGTCCAGCACTCTGTCCCTGAAACTGTAGGGCACGACAGCCTGACTCTGTTTATATCTCTCTTTATAGAAGAGGATGCAGACAGGCACTGTGGCTAATTTAGCATTAATTTTCAGTTATTTACCTCAGTATCTGAAGCTTGAAGAGAGATTTAGCCATGTGACTTCCATAAGAGTCAGTGAGTCGCGCGACTAGACCAGTGCATGATGCTTATACAATAGGAGACAGAGTGATCTGTCTTACAGATTTATGCAAGTAACAAACCTTTGTCTTCCTGACTACTCTGTTGGGAACAGCTTTGTGACTTCCCTGAGCACATTAACCATCTGCACTAGCAAAACCCCCAACACCTAGCACAATTGACTTATTTGAGCCCTCGAACTCTAGCTTGTAAATGTTACATTCTTATCTAATGAATTCCAAGGTAGTAGCAGTATAAAAACATCAATTATCATAATTAAATAGGAGCAAGACTCCTTCACTTTGATTTAGAAGCTGACAATTCGAGGCCCTGGCTAAGGTTTGAAACCAGAGTAGAAAATGATGAGAGCGTTTCACATTTGATCACAGTAGAATGACAAGCCCAATACTACATCTTCAATCATTGAGAATTCAAGTTAAAATTAGCTTGGTTTTCGAAGGTGCTGAACACCCGCATTTCCCTTTGAAGTCAGTGGGTTTTGTGGGTGCTCAGCACTTCTGAAAGTGAGGCTTTGGGAGCCTAACTTCAGGCACCAATTTCAGAGTGCTGGTCATGCCAACTTGTTACATTCTCCAGTTGAGGTAGTGAGAGCTCTCTGCTGTAGCTGACGCTGGGAGGTTTAGTCCCCAAAACAACCTTATTCTCCATTACATTAAGGCTTTTTTGTGCTGTTCTGGCAAGTCGTAAAGTAGGTTGAACAATTCTGTGCATGGGATAGCCTCAGAGAGCCTCCCCAGTCAGTTCACAGCCGGCACATGACTCTTATGCCCATCCTGCTCCCAGCATGGGTGGATCGGGGTGTGGCTGGAGTACAGTGCACATTTGCTGTTCACTTCTTTTTCAAGACCCATAGGAAGGATGCTCTAAGGCAGTGGTACTCTGAAGCATAGACGCCGACTTCGTGGGTGCTCTGGGGCTGGAGCACCCACAGAGAAAAATTGGTGGGTGCTCCGCACCCACCAGCGACTCCCCGCCCGCCCCGGACCCGCGGCAAACTTACCGGCACCGGGAGACGTTGCGGGGCCCCGCCCCCGACGCTGGGCAACATCGCGTCGTCGTCAGGGGCGGGGCCCCGCAACGTCACCCGGCGTCGGGGGCGGGGCCCCGCAACGTCACCCGGGGGCGGGGCCCCGCAACGTCACCCGGGGGCGGGGCCCCGCAACGTCACCCGGGGGCGGGGCCCCGCAACGTCACCCGGGGGCGGGGCCCCGCAACGTCACCCGGGGGCGGGGCCCCGCAACGTCACCCGGGGGCGGGGGCGGGGCCCCGCAACGTCACCCGGCGCCGGGGGCGGGGCCCCGCAACGTCACCCGGCGCCGGGGGCGGGGCCCCGCCCCTGACGCCGAGTGACGGCACCCACGGGCGGAACCGGAAGTCCGCGCCTGTGCTCTGAAGCCCGTGAGCCATAAGTGTCTCTTTAATGTGTCTCCTGCGGTTCTTTGCAGCACAGGATATTAAAACAGTGACTTAATTATTAACCAATCAGGAGGCTTTTACTATGTCATTAACCAATTAAGTTATCAACTTGCACTGCGTTATTAACTTATTTGCTGTGAGAATACTATACTATTACTATAGTAAATGAAACAATGAATTCACAGTACTGTGGCTCTTTTGGGTATTGCTGATCGCTAATGTGGCTTCTGAACCACTGAGGTCTGAGTATGCCTGCTTTAAGGGTTTGCCTATGCTGCAATCCTAGGTGTGATGGGAGCACAGGAAGACCCACCTGCACTAGCACTGCTAAAAAGAGTGGTGTCGACATGGTAGCACAGGCTTAAATGTGGGCTGTATAAGTATGCTGGGGGCCCTAGGTATGTTCTCACTTTGCTAGCCGGCATTGAAGCCTGTGCTGAAGCACCTCCTTTGCTGTTTTTAGCTGTGCTAGCATGGGTGAATGTAGCATCAGTATGTCTACTCAAGCTGCAACCGCACGTTGGGCTGTAGTGTAGCTATACCTGAGGTTAACACAGAGACAGGACGGGCCCCTGCACAGCCCCAGCACACAAGTGCAAAAGGTAACTTAGAGCTAAACCCACCAGCCTCTCCAGCAAGTGCAGAAGCAGAGTAACTAAGAATCATGCTCCTGGAGTCTGTCAGCAGCAAGAGGGATACAAATGCACACTGTGAAGTGATGGATGCAACTCAGGAAATCACATTCTCTAGTTAAGGGCAACGACTCCAGATTTGGATGAGTTGCTGTGTGGCAGTTCAGAAGTCCCACAAGATTGCCCAGATTCCATCAGGGTCAGAAACAGCCTCGCATGGTATTTTGGCATCTCTGCTTCAAGCCCTTGCCTGAGGCAGGAAGCTGGTGTTTGGGGAAATAGGGCAAGGCACACAAACTCTGCTATTCCTGTGGGCATGAATGCTTCTTTCAGCCATATCCTCTACTCCAGGGGTTCTCGACCTTTCTTTCTGAGCCCCCTCCATCATGCTATAAAAACTCCACGCACCCCCCGGGCCACAATAGCTGGTTTTCTGCGTATAAAACCCAGGCTGGCATTAGGGAGTAACAAGCCTGGCAATTGTCCAGGGCCCCATGCCACAGGGGCCCCCTAGAAGCTAAGTTGCTCAGGTTTCGGCTTTAGCCCCGAGTGGCAGGGCTCAGGGACCCGGGCTTCAGCCCCATGCGGTGGGGCTTCAGCTTTCTGCCCTGGGCCCCAGCCAGTCTAACGCTGGCCCTGCTCGGCGGCCCCCCTGAAACTTGCTTGTGGCCCCCCAGGGGGCCCCGAACCCCTGGTTGAGAACCACTGCTCTACTCTAAGCTGATCAAGGCACCCATCCCCTTGGAGTCTGCACGTTAAAGCTTTGTACATTAAAATTTATTAGGCTTCCCCTGGTGTACAAAATACTAGCTCCCCCCCACCCCCGACAAACAATGTTGTCAGCAGGATAACTCACCTTTGCTACACCTCTAAACAAAACACTCATTCATTAATGTAAATCCTAACTAAAGTAACTAGCGTTTGCTGTTTCTAAGAGTATCCTGAAAACCTCATTTATCAGTTTTAAATGCATCATTGATTCCTAGCCATTGGGGATCCCCCATAGAAATCAGCTGCCTGCCATTATTTAGAATGTATGTACACTAGCAAAAATTTGAGCTCCCTGAAACAGTTGTCACAGGTGTCCCAAGAGGGTAAATTATATTAATTTGGCAATTGCTCCAGCAATCAATAAGCATGAATACAAAGAGTTCTTTGTCAGATGTAATTTTCATGTTAAACCATTCCTAGAGGCAGTTCCCTTAGTGTCTGGTGTAATGCAATTCAGTCATAGTCTCTAAGAAGAGTTTTCCCTTCCAATACTGTACAGTCTTCATGGACAGATATTGTTCAGACAGCCGAGTCTAATGATCATTTAGATTGTGGTTGAAGAATAAAGTGAGTAAGAATATGTGAACTCAGCAGTTTGGGCCAAATTTTGCTATTACGCCAATGTAAATCCAAAGTAACTCAGTGACTTTATTGAATTTAATCTGGTTTGACTGAAAGCAGACTTAGCCTTTTATGTGTAACAGAGGCCACTGTCCTCCTTACCCAGTGCAAACCGTCAGGCCCTCTGTGGCTCAAACTCCTAAATCTAGGCCACCGAATGGCAAGTTGTGGCATTCAGCTCCTGGCCCATATTGGGGGGCAATGCAAAGCCACCCTCGTGTAAAGAAGGCTTTGCAAGTGTGGCCCGCCCTTGTCTTCCCTTAAGTCAGGGATGCCCCCAGCTGTGCAGCGTGGGAGCAATCCCTGCAGAGACTTATTCACCTGCAGAACGTCAGCTTAGTCTAGCTCCCCTCATTTTGCTTAGTAGGGTTTGTATGAAGAGGTTTGAGACCCTGTAAGTCTGGGGCCCTCACTTTGCTGAGGACTTACCTTGACAGGGTAAAACATCCACAGCTCCTATTTCTTGCTTTGTTCTTGCCAGCACTGAGTTCCCCCAGAGAGGCAGCATCTGTCCAGTGGGTACAGGATTGTGGAGGAACAGGTCAGTCGGTACACAGAGGGAACACTGGTAGAAGAGACCTATGGAAATCCATGTAGGTGTCAAGCATGTGTTTACTGAGTCTCATCCTACCTCTTGGCAATGACGATCATATTATCCATGTCCTCATTTGATATAGCTAGAGAGCTTGCCATTCATGTTTTATTTTGTTAGCAGCATCACAGTAATACAGACAATTAGACTGCATAATACTCCCACATGGCAAAAACTAAGCTGTTTATCACAGTTTTGCAAAAACACTAAATGCTTTGAGTGTTTGCCTTGAATTTGTCTCCTGTGGAAAACAAAGGCCAACACTCCCCACCCCCCATCTTCATACTGTCACTAGAAAACTCTTCTCTCCCCAAAATTATTTGGCTTGTGTTGGTAGCAAAAAGCTGCTTTCACCAGCAGAGGTTGGCAAAGTTTCACTCAAGGGAGAGGGAGCAGCTTTGTTTCCACTTGGTGTGGTTCCTGGCATGATGGGGCCCTGATCCTTGATGAGGTTCCTAGGTACTAACATAGGGATCAAACTGGCAAATTCTCAGTTTCTGTGCACGAATTTGTAGCAGAAAGAGTTTCTGCCAGAAAAGCCTGAGCCCATGTAATGATTGCTCTTGCAGCGGTGCTGCTGTGCACTGTTTAAACAGGTGGTCGTGTTTCACCACAGCGGTGGGTGACATGATTCTCATGCACAAGGCCAGATTCGACGTTGTTCTGGTGAAAATTCAGAATAACTCAGCTGGAGCCACTGGATTTACACTGGCAGAATTTGGCCCACTTGTAAAGATTTTTTGGCAAGTTTTAAAATGCCCCTAGCACCCGGAGCTGCGGATCCAGGGAAAAAGAGCTCTGGGGTAGGTCTGTATTTGGGGTGGGGAGAGGAGGGTGGTTGTTTTTCTTATTCAAAAGCTTTTTGCTCTTTAACCATTCCATAACGCTTGTCTGGATGGAGCACAACTAACCACCAGTTAAATCTGCTTCCTGACCAAACACATCCCCAATCTAACACTTGCCTACTCACCACATCTTCCCTGCTTGTGCTTTTTCAGTCCAACTGCTTCAATGATCCAGCACCTCCTAAAATCCTTGGTATGGCAAGCCATCTCGGTGGTGTTATGGGGGTGGACTCCCTAGCATGCATAGAACAAGGTCTTTTGTATTTCTGCTTTCACCCTATTTTAAAACTTACTATGCAGGTAGGAGATTGATACTATATCAGCCTCTTAAACGGGAGGCAATTATTGAAGAAGACGGCCACTGACTACAGACTGGATTCCACACAGTTTGAGGTGCAGCTTTATCTTTTGTTTATCATGGACCACACTTTGTCTGGTGCTTTTAGCAGTCCAGAGAGAGCGAACGAGGGTGAACACTCTAGTGCGAGTAAATAGTTGCAGAAGCTATCAATGAACCTTATTTTCATAGATACTCAAACAGCGCATGAACTACAGACTAAAAGAGGCTGGGCTTTCTGGATGAAAAGTTCTCCATAACTGATAGTCAACATTGCTAATTTTTACCTGGTTTCGTTTTACATCCCAGTGCCCATAGCAAGTAGTGCTACCCTCGTCCCATGCTGCCTGCTGCATCTGTTGAGAATGCATCAGACTTCGAGAATGCACTATTTTGCATGCTGGTTTTAGGGGGGAGAAAGGGGGAAACTTTTCTGACTTTCCTTATTTTAGGTGAATTCTTATTTCATCAAGTTATCCACCTCTCTCAGACTTGTATGTCCCAGTGCAAACTCCTTGCCTGAGTCCATTTGTGAATGAAGAGGACATAAACTCCTTTATTTATAACCTTCAGGAGTCCGCTAAATTGAAACTAGAGCATAAATGTTGTAGTCTTCTACCTGGTTATCCAAGACAAACAACGTCCTGTTTTACTCAGTGGTCTTCACTCAGAGGCTTGAATGGTCTTTGCCCTAGGTTTATATTTAGCTCTCCAATCAAAATAAAACCCCACCCCACCTAGGGGAAACAAGAGTCCAAGTCCAGTCTCTAGATCACAGGTTCTCTAAAAGATGTGTGCAAACCGTCCTCCTTTGGTGCAGTGGAGTGAAGGGGAATTTCTGTTCACCCTTTACTGAAAGGTCCAGGACTGGGTCCTGAAAAAGACATTAAGTGCTCAGTGGGAGCCTCGAGGCCTTTAGGCTTCCAAATCCATGGCACTTGCATCATTCATAGATTCCAGGGCCAGAAGGGACCGTTTTGATCATCTAGTCTGACCTCCTGTACAACACAGGCCAGAGAACTTTCCCAAAGGGATTCTGAGAGCAGATCTCTTAGAGAAATATCCAATCTTGATTAAGAAAAGGCCAGTGATGGAGACTCCACCACAAACCTTGGTAAATTTTTTCAAAGGTTCGTTAACTCTCTCACTGTTAAAAATGTGTGCCTTATTACAGTCTGAATTTGTCTGTCTTCAACTTCCAGCCCTCCCTGCCATAGCTCTACCCTCTGGGATTCCCAACCTAAGAACCCCAAATAAGTATCTCCAGGGTTTCTGCTCCAAACTTTTGGCTCCCTCTCTGGCTCCTCTCAATGTTCTTACCGGAGAGTATGTCTGCAGCTCCTAAGCCTCCTATTACTTCCCAGCCCTGCCTTGTATTGACGAAAGGCAGCCATATATGTGTATTTTGCCCTCTTCCCAGCATACCTTACCTTGGAGCCTGCAAGACCCATCAGCTTTGGGAGCTACAAATCCCAGCATTCTTCTGATCTGGGCTCAAACTTGGAACGATAGCGCTAGACCTGGAGTGTGCCTTAAAAGGCCAGCACGTCCTATTACAGTGATTCCATTCTAATTACTCCTGAACTACTTTCAATGGCTGGGATTAGTATTAATCTCTGTATTGTCTCACATCTTAAATTTGGGAAGCTAGCAATTAAAAAAAAAAAGAACTATGTTAGTGTCTTACAGGAGAGCCCGTTAAAACCTAATTAGACTCTTATTGAAATAAGACTGACTATTGAATAATTAATAAATTTGGCAATTTTAAAAAACCTCTGAACTGGGAGGATTTAATTAAGATAGAAATCTTCCTGATTCCAACTTGGTTCAGTCATTTTGGATTTATTTCCCCCCACATCCACCTCCCTCCAATAGACATATAATATGTCTTCACTTGCACTTTCTCTAGTTATGGATAATCCACTACAAGAAAACATTTGACTTAATGCAACAGGTGACTGAGGACTAGCAGAATTAGCAATGTCTGTTCTTGGTAGTGTTCATTGGAAGCAATTTAAAGCCTGATGCTGCAATGAGTTCTGCATGGTGGGAACCTTGGACCTGCACAGAACCCCCACTGAAGTCCCAGGGTTCCATGCAAGCTCTGGATTTACCCATATGGGACAATTTGCAGGACCAGAGTCTAGAGAAGGTAGTTAGTGAGAGCAGTTTCCTGCTGAAGTACAAAAGCAGGCTAGACAGAGAGTTGTGTTGGATGGTATATTACCCAAAATCCCGAAACAGCTCTCCCCGCAGAGGCTTGAGCATTCAAACTGAGATTTGTTTTGTGTTTACTGTACTGTGCAAATTAACCTCCAATTGCTTAAATTCATGAAATGCTCCCAGACTAAAGTGGGTTCTCTTTTACTTTTAGATTCCAGGTTGCTCCCAGCTAGGATTGCCACCTCCGTGATTCAAAAAAACGGGCCATCTGCTTGCGCCCCACATCCCACCACACAGTATTCGTTAAGGAGAGCACACTAAAAATAACAGTGTAGCTGTGGCAGCGTGGATGGAAGCTCAGGTTAGCCATCTGAGTACAATCCAGTCCAAACTCCTATGTGCGTACATGGGCAGCTAGAATCACAGGTATTACTACATTGGCTGAACTGCTTCATTGGCATATACTGTGTCTACAGTAGGGGACTCTGCCAGCATAGTCTTGATCCACACTTAGAAGTTAAGTCGGCATAATTACATAGGTCAGGGGTGCGAAAAAAATCACATCTCTGACTGACATACCTATACCAACAGAACCCCAATGTAGACACAGCTATGTCAATGGAAAAGTGCTTCTGGCAACTGGGAGATGGTATTCCAACACTGACAGAAAAACTCCCTATGTTGGTGTAGGCTACATCTAAACTAAGTGGCTATGCTTGCATAGGTATGCCAACATAGGATCTGCGGTGTAAACATACTCATACTCATGGCCTGAGTCAGTTAGTTAGGGTCAGGTTTAAGCTAACCCAAAGTAAGGGTACCTACAGAGGTGTTTGCACCAGTTTAAAAAAAATACAGTTAGTTTTTTCTACACTTTTTTTTTTTTTTGGATCAAAAACTGAAAACCGAAAGTTTTGGCTGTAGGAAACCAAAAAGGTGTGACTGGTCAGGAAAAAATTTGGTTTTACTGAAAGTTCTCATAGACTGAAGTTTTTCAGTTGCCAAAAATTAAACATAAAATGCTTTTTTTGCCCCAAGAAAAGCCTATTTATTTAAATAAAAAAGGACATTTCCAACAAGGATTTCCATTGTGATAAAATCACTGTTTTCCACTAAGTGAACAAGCACTCTGATAGAAAATTGTCATCTAGCTCTTGTACTCAGAAAGAATACTAGACTGATTGTTTTATTAGTTAGCACTAGAATATATCACTCATAAGGCATGGTATAATGAACGTCAGAGCCAAAGTATTCGTTAAGGAGAGCACTTTAGGCTCAGAGTTGGAGTTGCTGATTAACCTAGGTTCTCGATAGTCTTGAACCACAATGGTTATAGAAGGGAAAAAAAGTCATGCTTTTTATGACTATTATTTAAAGTAATAAATATGCAAGAGTAAAATCATAATTGTTCACTAAGACTGAAACTACTACAAACTCTCTCAAATCAGTTAAGAGTTATACAATGTAATTATCAAACTAAGGTCAAAGTAAATGTCTATTACAAGTTAGGAGACAGGATTGTAAAACAGGCAGTTCAAGGAGGCAGCTTGTCAATTTTGTTACAGGGCCCGATCAAGGAACTTTTTCTCACTGCAATGGTGCAATCTTTAGCTAGGTGAGACTTTTAGTATAGAAGCCAAACTTGGCTAAAATCTTCGTTTTCCTCCTGGAAATTCACTGTAATTACAGTGGCTGACTTCTTTCTTTCTTCCCCTAATAAAACATAAAAGTATAAGCTTACAAGGTATTTCAGGAGCTTTTCACTGAGCAGTTCTGTGGAGAACTCTTAAAATTGGTATGGCAGCTTCCAAGTTTTCTGAGTGTATATATACATCTTTCTTCTGTGTGTTTCATTCTATGTATCCGATGAAGTGGGCTATAGCCTACGAAAGCTTATGCTGAAATCAATTTGTTAGTCTCTAAGGTGCCACAAGTACTCCTGTCAGTAGCGTAGCCAGGGGGGGAGCAGGGGGAGCGGCCACTCCCCCTGTGAGGAGAAGCAGCGCCTTAAAAAGCGCCGCCCGAGCCCCGCTGCCTGAGCTGGGCTCGGGCGGGGATTTAAAAGGCCCCGTGGCTGCAAGAGCTGCGGGCCTTTTAAATCCCCGCCCGAGCCCCGCTGCTGGAGCGGGGCTCGGGGGAGGGGGAGTGGGGCGCTTTAAAAGGCTTGCGGCTCCTGCAGCCACAGGGAGCCATGGGCCTTTTAAAGCTCTGCCGGAGCTGGGCTCCGGCGGTGCTTAAAAAGGCCCGGGGCTCCTGCCACTGCAGGGAGCCGCAGGCCTTTTAAAGCGCTGCTGGAGCCCCGCTGCCGGAGCTCCGGCGGCGGCGCTTTAAAGGGCCCGGGGCGCCGCAGCGGCTGGAGCCACGGGCCCTTTAAAGCGCCGCCGGGTGAGTACAGGGGGAGCGGGGAAGCGCCTTTGTATAGCGCCGCTCCCCCTGTGCTCAAGACCTGCCTACGCTACTGACTCCTGTTCTTTTTATGATTTCTGTGGGCACCTTCCTATTGTGGCTTTACCAAGATCTTAAACACACAAAAATCCTACCACACTCCCACCCTAAAGGTAAATAGTCTTCAGGATGTCTCCTGTAAAATCAAAAGAAAAAGAAAACTACTTAAGGTGAAAAGGTTCAGACTTCTTCAGCTCTGTTGTGGGTAGGAACTGTACTGCAGTCGAGGACTGGATAGAACTTCTCCCCTTCTAGCCAGAGGGTATCTTTGGTTACAAGAAGGGCCAGAGTGATCAAGTCTAGCGTCTTGGCAGTTCAGGATCTTGGGAGGATCAGTCTTCTTGCAATGGGTGGTGATCCCAAAGTGGCATATGCTGTGGTCTATGTACATGGATATTATGGGGATCATTCTCCCTTACTCCACTTTGCAACAACTCCTTTCAGAGCTGTGGGCAAAGTAAGGGTGCAATATACCATAGATATGGGCGACCTGGTACAAACATATACTAATGACTACTTTCTGGCCTGGGGGTAGTGCACTCTCTGGGTAAAATTTCATCAGACCTTATCTGCATAAAAGTTCAGTCTGTGTTTGAGGCAAGGCCTTAATTATGTCAAAAGTCAGGCCCTATATTCTGTTGGTGCACCTCGGTTTCTCCTGCTCTCTGCCTTTTGGCACACAATGGTTGAGTCTTCTGATGGCTGTAATACAGTAGAACCTCAGAGTTACGAATGCCAGAGTTACAAACTGACCAGTCAACCACACACTTCATTTGGCACTGAAAGTACACATTCTGACAGCAGCAGAGACAGCCCCCTCCCCCAAATACATTACTCTGTTAAATGTAAACTGTTACAAAAGAGACTCTTTTAAAAAATGATTTGACAAGGTAAGGAAACTATTTCTGTGCTTGTTTTGTCTAAAAGATGGTAGCTATTCCCCTCGCGGAGGTGGTTTTTTTTACAGCGCTGGGAGAGAGCTATACCGTGACTACACAAGCCACGTTAAAGCGTTGCCGCGGCAGCACTTTAACATTGCCAGTGAAGACGTGCCCTTAGACAAGTTAGATGTTTTCAAGTCACCAGGGCCTGATGAAATGCATCCTAGAATACTCAAGGAGCTGACTGAGGAGATATCTGAGCTATTAGCGATTATCCTTGAAAAGTCATGGAAGACGGGAGAGATTCCAGAAGACTGGAAAAGGGCAAATACAGGGCCCATCTATAAAAAGGGAAATAAGGACAACCCGGGGAATTACAGGCCAGTTGTCTTAATTTCTGTACCCGGAAAGATAAGGGAGCAAATAATTAAGCAATCAATTTGCAAACATCTAGAACATAATAAGGTGATAAGTAACCTCCAGCATGGATTTGTCAAGAACAAATTGTGTCAAACCAACCTGATAGCTTTCTTTGACAGGGTAACAGGTCTTGTGGACAGGGGCATAGACGGTGAGTTATATGTGCCCGTGCTCCACCAATATTTAAGAACGTGGGCCCGGTTCCACCAATGTTTGGGCTTACCACGCTTTGGGGGGCCCCATGCTTCAGGGGGAGGCGGGGTCCAGGGCAGCCTGGGGGGCTAGCGAGGGCCTGGCGCTGGCAGCAGTGAGTGACCCAGCCCGTCCCCTTCGCTTCACTGGCTCCCAGCATTGCTCGGTGGAGGGGGTGGAAGCCAAAAAGAGGTGAGGGCGGGGGCTTGGGGGAAGGGGTGGAATGGGGGCGGGCTGGGGCAAGGTTGCTTGCTGCTGCTGGCACCAGGCCCCCTGCTAGCCCCCCAGGCCACTCTGGACCCTGCATCCCCCCAAAGTGCGGGGCCCGGGGCAGTTGCCACGGTCCGTCCTATGGACAGGACGGCTCTTGGTCCATTTGTCCCAGTCCGTCCTATGGACGGAACGGCTCTGCTTGGACCCATTCTGGGCACCACCAAAAATATATAAACCTGGTCCCCATGGATAGGGGGGAAGAGGTATACGTGGTATATCTTGACTTTTTAGTAAAGCTTTTGATACTGTGACCTTCTCGTAAACAACCTAGGGAAATGCATCCTAGATGGAGCTACTAGAAGGTGGGTGCATAACTGGTTGGAAAACTGTTCCCAGAGAGTAGTTATCACAGTTCACAGTCATGCTGGAAGGGCATAACGAGTGGGATCCCGCAGGGCACAGTTCTAGGTCTGGTTCTGTTCAATATCTTCATCAATGATTTAGATAATGGCATAGAGAGTACACTTATAAAGTTTGCAGATGATACCAAGCTGGGAGAGGTTGCTAGTGCTCTGGAGGATAGGATAGGATAATAATTCAAAATGATCTGGACAAAATGGAGAAATGGTCTTAAGTAAATAGGATGAAATTCAGTAAGGACAAATGCAAAGTATTCCACTTAGAAAGGAACAATCAGTTGCATACAAAATGGGAAATGACTGCCTAGGAAGGAGTACTGCGGAAAGGGATTTGAGGGTCATAGTGGACCACAAGCCAAACATGACTCAACAGTGTAACATTGTTGCAAAAAAAGTGAACATCATTCTGGTATGTATTAACAGGAGTGTTGTAAGCGAGACACGATAAGTAATTCTTCCGCTCTACTTCGCACTGATTAGGCCTCACCTGGAGTATTGTGTCCAGTTCTGGGCGCCACATTTCAAGAAAGATGTGGACAAATTGGAAAGTCCAGGGAAGAGCAACAAAAATGATTAAAGGTCTAGAAAACATGACCTATGAGGGAAAATTTTAAAAAATTGGGTTAGTTTAATCTGGAAAAGAGAAGACTAAGAGGGGACATAATTTTTCAAGTACATAAAAGGTTGTTACAAGGAGGAGGGAGAACAATTGTTCTTGTTAACTTCTGAGGATAGGACAAGAAGCAATGGGCTTAAATTACAGCAAGGGGGGTTTAGGTTCGACATTAGGAAAAACTTCCTAATAGTCAGGGTGGTTAAGCACTGGAATAAATTGCCTAGGAAGATTGTGGAGTCTCCATCACTGGACATTTTAAAGAACATGTTAGACAAAAACCTGTCAGGGATGGTCTAGATCAGGGGTCTCAAACACGCAGCCCCCCCTTTAAAAAAAAAATTTTTTTTTTTACCCCCAGGCAGTTCCCGCTGCCAGATAGTTGTTCTGGTGGCGGGAACTGCCTGGGGGTAAAAAAATTAAAATTAAAATGGGGGGGGGGCACGGGGAGCCCAGCGGGCTGCAGGGAAGAGCTCCACGGGCCGCATGGGAAGAGCTTCGTGGTTTCTGGGAGGGAGGGGGGAAGAGCGGGAAGCCATGCGCACAGGGAAGGAGGCGGAGAAGGGGCAGGGCCTAATGGAAGGGGTGGAATGGGGGTGGGGCCGGCGGCAGCGACGGGGCGGGGTCAGTGATGCAGCCCTCGGGCCAATGCACTAGTCCTCATGTGGCCCTCGTGGTAATTTGAGTTTGAGACCCCTGGTCTAGATAATACTTAGTCCTGCCATGAGTGCAGGGGACTGGACTGGACTGGATGACCTCTCAAGGTCCCTTCCAGCTCTATGATTCTGTGAAACCCCACACTGGGTAACACCAGGTTCATGAGCTAGTGTGGGATCAGTTGGCCCTATCCTACCACGCTGGGCACCTGTGAGAAATGTCAGCCTAGAGGGAGGAACTTAAACATGGAAATAAACAGCACAGTCGGTGGCAGACCAGAGAGAGAAAAGCAGCCCTCCGGTTTTTGGAGAGAGGGCTGTCTGAAGGCAAGAACTCCTTGGATGATTGCTGCCCGATGGTCCCTTCCTGAAGGAAGGGAGGGCCTGATTCTGATCCCCCTTTGATGGCATTATTTCTCCATATTAGCCTGTGAGCCTAGTTGTGGACACCGCTGAACAGAAGCTCTCTTTAAAAAGAGGGTCTTGGCCCACCTGTGGGACAACTTATTTGTGTTAAGTTCTTTTAGTTAGTTGACAACCCTGGAAGGGGTGGGCTGAGTCTCTAACAACTGAGCTGGTGTGGTGGAACACCCAAACATGGCAGAGTAGAGGCCTTCTGAATGAAGGGGCTCTGCCCAGGGTCTAGGGGTACTCGGGGGAAGGAATCCAGTGACAGATTGCGTCTGAATTCTCTCTCTCTGTTTCCAGTGATACTCAATATTTTAAAATCCATGTGTCTTTGGATAGGCTTGTCTTTTTTTATGCATACCGTAAACCCTGCAAAATTGACCTGCAAATATACAAAAATAAGTCGTCTTAAGGGAGTTCAGGTTGGGCCAGGAGTATTGTGAATAATTTTTCTTGCAATCTTTTCGTACTTCCAAAGCCACAATTTAAGAAACATGGGGGGAATAAGAGAACTTCTTTCTGTCTTTCTTTCTGTCTATAAGTTCAGATCAAGTTTTGAGTGGGAGTTTGGGAGTACTCTTTTTATTGCAACATATTTCAAGTACACTTTTAAAATGTATCCAATTCTGCAATATCATGTCAAACTGTACTTGTTCCTTAGCAAGAGGAGTTGGGGTTGATATTGAAGTTTTCAAGACAAGGCCTGGGGAGGAACAGCATGAGGGAGACGTTGGTAAGCTGCTTGTGTGTATTTTTGAAAAGACAATTTTGTTTTATTTCTAGAGATAATAAACATATACAACACACACACAATCTGCCTGCCGTCTTCCTCTTTTTCCTCAGTTATGCAACAGAATGATAAATACATCTTAACCTTGTGTTAGTTATAGTTTTGATATTTTCAAAATTTGGTATTTGAGTAAAATTCTAGTCCTTGTGTAGGGTGGTTATACTAATGCTACCAAGTGTGACATTGTATTAACCCAGGAAATTAAATAGAATTTGAATCTGAATCTTTATGCAAACAAATAAAATCTTAGCTATAGGCTTTATAAAGAGGATGGCCCCAATCCTACACACACTTGTGCAGTTGCTTAACTTTATGTGAGCAGTTCCATTGATATTCGCTAGACTGTTCATGCAAACAAAATAAAACATACAGTTAAGTGTGTGCAGACTCTGGCCCTATATAGCTGAGCACTAATCCCACAGTGTTGACAGGTGGATCTCTGAAGCAAGAGAGAAAAAAGACATCTTTAATGATAAAATGTCTGTCTTCTAGAAAATGAGCATTTTTTAATGTCAAATAACTATTTAAGTCTAGATTTTGGTTTTATTGCATTCAGTTTTCTCAACTTCTTTATTTTGCAAGGATCAACAAAGCAGTTCATATTAAAGATATGTGCAAAATAACGTTGAGTAACATGCAAGGAATTCCAATAATATAACAAACTATGCGTCTAATCCTTCTCCCATTCAAAGGAGTGGTAAAAATCCCATGGACTTCAGCTGGTGCAAGATTGGACCCAAAGTCTTGCTGCTTATGAAATCAATACAGGACTCCTAACAGTATGGGACTGTGAATCCCAGTCTTATGTAGAAATCCTTCATACAAAAGCACGTCTATGTTGTACTCTTTAGGGCAGTGGTTTTCCAAGTTTTTGACCTGAGCTCCCCCTTTGAGCTACAATTTTTGGTTGCATCCACTCCCCAATCTAGACAAAAATAGTCACATGCAAAAGTATGCTTGATAGCCTACTCATAAACCTACCAGAGGCCTTAACACAACTTTTTAATTCAATTACCTACACCTGTTACTCCTGGGAGAAATCCGTGAACAATATTTAAAAATTCTGTATATTTTATTTATCAAAACAACACAATAATCCGGTTTCAATTATTTTGGTAATTATTTCAAAATACCTGTCAGCAAGTAGGTCTGTAACAATACAGACAAAAAAGATTCAGGAACTGATTTCTGACAAATAGATTCCTTACTAGGCATATTAATACAGAACTTTGAGTCATGTATTTAAACTACAATACAGAAACATATTTTCCGCATGTCTCAGAAGCAGTGCAAAGGCTTGCGGGAGTCAGGAGTAATGGAGGAGCTGAGCGAGAGAGAAGTAATTGCTGGGAAGGAAGAACCTCTGGAGGGTTGTTGGGTGTGGGTGGGTAAATCATGGAATGGGTTTTTTTGTGGGAGGGATTGTTAGGGAGTTGGGGAGCCTCCCCCAAGCAGATCCTGGCTGAGCCTTAGCCTCTCCCATTCAGTCAGACACATCTGTCCTTGTCCCCACGTGTTCCTGCACCCTTCAGTCAGCCAACTTCCCCCTGTCCCCATGTTGTCCTGCACCCCCCACTCACTGCTGGTGCCACAGCAGCTCCTGGAGGGTGAAAGGCATAACTGCAGAGCCTCTTCAGCAGAATGTATTTTCTGCAGAGAAAAAAAAAATCTGCGGGACACATTAATTCTGCGCATGCACAGTGGTGCAGAATTCCCCCAGGAGTAACTGTAAGTTTCAAATACACAGATACTCACACATGATACAGCCAAAGTACCAATGGTTCAGCAGCAGGCTTCCCTTGGGGGAAGGCACATGCGACAGTCTCTGGGGTGGAGGCTGCCAGGAGTGGAAATTGGTGCAGATGTTGTCACTGACCCAAAGGCTGGGTGACCCACTGACCCACTGAGGTGAGTCGGGGTGGAGGTGGTGCTCCCTCTCCACCCTCTGTAGGGGGGGCTGGCCTGGGCCCTGCCATGCAGGGCTAGCACAAACTGCCTGGCATTTGCTGTTTGCTCCCCTGAACATTCCTCCACGTGCCCTAGGGAGGTGCACTCCACAGTTTGAAATCCTCTGCTTTAGGGAATCAGAAAAAAGTCGGGGAAACCCAGTCATGACTTCAGTTGTTTCTTGGTGAAACCCAATGAAGTCCAATTTTTCATTTAAATAATATACCTTTTAAAATGGCTGTGTATGAAACAAGTTTCTAGAACTTATTCTTAGTTTTATGGCCCATATTGTGTATAGTGCTTTAGACAGTGATGACACTAACTTTTGCAGGCAAAGAAAATTGTTTAAAATACTCAACAGTATATGCATGCAATTGCCAAACAAGTTAAATAGCATCAAACACACATGATTTAGTTCTAGAGACTATCATCCTTGAATTGCTAAAGTTATCACCAGACCAGGTTTCATTAAGTTACCTGTTTTGTTTTTTGCTTTTTTAAAAAATTACATCCCTATGGTTTTGAATGCCTCCATTGCCTCGTAATCATGTTATCAGTCAGGGAATGCTACTCATGTTCTCTGTGGCCACAGAGCTGCTCCTAAAATACTTTCTTGTTTTAATTTTTGGAAGAGCTGGTCAATTGTTTTTTTTTTTTTGGTCAAAATAATCTTTGATGAAAATTGGCTTTTTAGCCAACATGGAAAATTTCATAGCAAGTTTATTTTAATCCTAACTTCCCCTTTTTAATGAAAAATATACAAACTTTTTTGGTTTTTGAAATCTCTGAAAAGTCTGGTGGGTTCACTTTTGCTTTTGAAAAGGGGGAAGAGAATTGTTGTTTTGGCTTAACCTAAACAATAAAGGGAAACATTTCAAACTACATGAGATTTTTTTCCCAAAACTTTTCATAAAAACTAAATTAGCTTTTTAAAAAACCATCTGTAGTGCTCTGCTTGATATCATCGTGTTCATATTCCAGGTTCGTTCATTTATCCTCCCTCAGGAAAGCCAGCAAAACACTCAAAATAGGCCACAAGTGGAACTTAATCATACCATAGGCTTTGCGCTGACTCTGCCCTGGAGTGAATTTCACGCTCCATGCCCAGCCAGCCTGAAACAGCGTATCTCAGCTCCCTTCCCATCCTCCATCAATCCAGCCTGATTCCTTTCACCCATGTTGTAGAGATAGGACTGAAGAATGTCACGCTTGCCGAGTCTCAAAACGAGGAGGGCTGGAGGTAATTTAGGAGGGGCACAGAAAATGAAATCCAGGTACTATCTTTTCGCGGTCTGCAGATGTAGTCAGACGGTTCCTAAAATTTAAGTTCAGACCTGGTCTCAGTTCTCCCATAAACTCTATCCTGAACCTCAAATGTTAATACTCATGTTGCTTAGACAAAGTAAGGTTGCATCCATCGCCCTGTTCTTCCTAATGTGATGGATTGTCTGGTGTTTCTTCCTCTTGATACCAAGCACTTGGATTAACCTTAATCTGTCAGTCATTAGCAAATATTAGTTAAGTCATCCTTGACATTTTGCTCTAACTGAAACTGTAGGCTTTGCCTGTTGGAAGTTATTAATTAAATAAAACTCCCTGCTGTGTGGAAGGGGAGAAAAGTATAATTCAAAAGGGGAGATGAAAGTCGCCTTCTCTGTGTCTCCTGCTGAAATGCAGTCATTTCTTCTGATCTGTCTCGGACCTTTCTCTCCTCAGAAGGCATTAGATTCTTCAGATAACCTGTTATTTCCAATTACAGTAAGTGCCCTTTGCAATAGTTTAGTATCTGCAGAACTTACCCAGAACTTACCTACCTTGGAAAGTGCAGGGCTTGAACTGAAGGAAACCATTTCCTGCCGTTCTTTCAGAGCAAAAAATATTTAACTTCTCCTTTTGCAGTAGCCGAGGCAGCATTTGATTCATGCTGGAGTTGTCCTGAGTGCTGCTCCGTCACTTTTATGCGGGAACCAGAATGGTGTTCTAGTACTTCTGAGACCTGAAGGAAGCCATCCTGTGTGGTGTCCCAGCATGTGTTTTGGGGTTTTTTTGTGTAGGGGTCCAGCACTGAGCCTGGGTAACATGTGAGGTTATAACAACATAAGTGTGTAGTGTGCTGTAGAGTACAGTGGGTTTTTCAATCTTTAGTGTTTATATGCCCCAATACCATACTACCTAAGTGCCTCTCAATCTGTAGTGTGTTTATCCTCAGAGCACCTCTGGGAGGTAGGGCAGTGCTATTATCCCCATTGTACAGATGGGGCAACTGAGGTGCAGAGAGCCTAAGGGACTTGCCCTAAGGTCACAGAAGAAGTCTGAGGGAGGGGTGAATATTGCGCTGCTGACTGCCTCATCTAGGCAGCATGCTGAAGATTCCACCGTGATCTGCTCCCTGCAGGGCGTGGGTTGAATATGTTAGATCTGGGGTGGTGCAGCATCATCCATGCTCTGGGACAAAGCTGCTGCTGGGATGATAGTGCCTCTGACCTAGGCACTTAGAGGAATGGGAGAGCTACTTCCCGTTGCCTCCAGATGCAGTGCAGAGAAAAGAGAGTGCATTCATTTAACTTTGCTACCACTCAGTAACACTGTTGGGAGATATCCCTCTCAGGGACTGGGCATGGTGATTTAGAGTTGTCTTGGGAACTAGGAGAGAAGTATTGAGTTTCTCCTGGTAGCGATTCTAGTCTAGCCAATAAAGCTAAGAGCTGGCACCTGAGGGAGAGTGAAGATTCCATGTGTACTTGTCCCTTTTTGGTATGTGTTTGGGAAGAAGAAAAGAGGAGCTCTGGTTGCCTGGGTATCGGGCAAGACTGCAGCTATTTGAGGATGGACGGTGGAAGATTTTCCACAGAAAAAACCTTGTGTGAATGGCCTCACATCTGGTGGAAAAAATTGTCTGCTGGTTGCAGATTACAGACACAATTTGAAGTGGAAACATTTTATTGAGGATTTTAGGGAAAGCAGGTAAAATTGGGTTCATAATGGGAAAACATGTCTGTCTTAATTACAGAGGGACTACTACCTCTCTAAGGCTTTAGAAAGTCAGTCTGTCCTTGCTTTGCCCTATTGTGTATTTTAGGGCTTCTCTTTTTCAGGACTTATTAATTTAATTATTCAGGGTTTATTTTTAGCAATTGTTGAGTTTTTAGGTAGCTGTCAAAAATCAGGGTTTTCAAGGGCGTTCTTGTTTATACTGTACCAAGTCATGTATATATTATATACATTAATTACAGTAGTGCATACTGTAATGAGTAATCCCCTTGTAATGTTCTCTTGTGCACTTTGATATAGTACTGTTTCAAACTGCACGACATTCAAGTACACTAAGGAACCTTTAGTGCGCACCAGCAGGCTTTACACGGACAATTAATATGCAGCACTTTAGTGTGCGTTAGAAATCACACCCCTGTAGTCCACATTGCTGCTCTGGTAGACAAGCCCTTAGACATTTCTGGTGTTTTTGGTAGTGTTTATTGGATAAGCACAGATTTCTTTTTTATAGGGGCATTTTATTAGTGTTTATCGCTTAAAACCTGAAATCAGAAGCCCTATGTATTTGCAATGGTCTGAGATCAGCATGTGATATTTCAGATTATACCATGTGTGTGCCTAGTTAGTGCAATAATAGGGAAGTTAAATATAGCATGTCAGTGAACAGAAAGTGGAGCCAAAAACTGTAGCTTTTAAATGTCTTTTTGCTGGTCTGCACCCCTCCTCACCAGCACCCAGTATTTCAGGGCCCTGCTAGCTAAGGAACATGAAAAACAAAATGGCAGTTGATCAATTAGACTAGATGGTCATAATGGTCCCTTCTGACCATAAAGTCTATGAGTCTGAGTCTATAATGGGCTAACCTAAGATACTTGTAGGAGCACAGCAGGCATAGCTATATTTTGGCTTTTTGCTACTTTTGGTTTACTGCAGGTCCTGTTTGATTGCAGTAACTTAGAGGATGCAGCAGGAGGGGAAAGCTATTAAAAATCTCCATGAGGACTCTGGAGTTGGCTAGCGTAAGAGCAGGGTCCATCAGGGTGAAATCAGTTCTGTGCATCTTGCTGGTTCTGCCTAGGTCTATAATTAACATTTGCTAATTTCATTGAAATGCATGCTGGCTACAGGAGGCTGGTCTGTTGGAAGATTTTATCCTGCTTTTTATTCTGTTTTATTTCCAATTAAGTGGTACTCTCCATCCATTAAGCTTTCAAAGCAAGCGGCAGCTGTCAATAATATCGCTCTCTGCTCCTCTGGTGAAAAAACAAAAAGTATATCAGATACCCTTCCCCTGCATGTTGGTATCTCAAGAGAAAATAAACTGCTTTCTTGTTAAAGTGCCAGGTACTATAAAGCAGGCAAAATGCACTGTCAGGTGCATTATAGTAGGCACATCAAATATCTGCTGTGAGATCAGATAATTATTGAAACATCAAGGTAATGCTTCTATAACAAAGATATTTGTGTAGGATGCATCAGCAATGAAACAGTTAATAGCTAGGGATGAGGGCAGTTTGTATTACAGTTCATTGGCCATTTTATATTCTTCTATATTATTCTTCTGACAACAGCAGGAAGGAAGAAGAGATCACTGCCTAAAGTTCCAAAGGGTATGAGGATGTAGCCACATACCCATGCTGACTTTTATGGGAGCTGTTTGGCTAACTATCCTGCAACCCATTGGGAAATGTAGCTGCTAGTGTCTAATTTCACTTTGAATTCCTTGCCTTTTGCCATTTAGTCATTGGTTATATATACTTTATTTCCCTCCCTAATTCAATGCTCCCATGAGCACTGTATGTGAAAAATACATTGGTTCCCAGCTAAATTTAACTGCCCCGTGGAAATTGCCAATGTTTTTCTAATGTCACTTCATATCATTGAAATATTTTTTCCAACATGTTATGTTGGAAGTGTTATTTTTCCGCATGTTGTATACAGAGCCCAAAGTTTCCAATGTGAATACTGATAACAAATTGCTAGGAAAAGGCACAAAAAACCATTATTTGTAAATTTATTCATTGAACCATTTTGAATAATAAGTAAATGGGATCAAGTATCAGAGGGGTAGCCGTGTTAGTCTGGATCTGTAGAAGCGACAAAGAGTTCTGTGGCACCTTATAGACTAACAGACATATTGGAGCATAAGCTTTCGTGGGTGAATCCCCACTTCTTTGGATGCATCTGAAGAAGTGGGGATTCACCCACGAAAGCTTATGTTCCAATACATCTGTTAGTCTATAAGGTGCCACAGAACTCTTTGTCGCTTCAAGTAAATGGGAGACCATCATAAGCTGGAAATGGAAAATAGGATAATGAATTTACTGAATTATTCACATATGTGTTTAGCAGAGATGGCATTTCTAAGGGATGGCTAAAGGGGAAGGATAAGTATATGAATATTTGGAGCAAGTAAATACCAAGGAAAGAGTGGAATCATTTAGTGTACAAGGGGGTATAATTAGCTATATGGAGAAATGTATGGTATTTATCACCACTGCACAATCTGCTGAGCTGTGGAATAATCTCTCTCGAGAAGTGTCACATCTCTTGGCACATTTTAAAACTAGACTGCCAAAAAAGTGTACATTGTGGGACAATTTCCCACTAACAAGGAAGGTTGGATTTGACCAAATAGATCTTTTTCCAGCTCCAACATCTATAATCCACTCTGAACTCCACCCAGAATGGGCAACGCAGCCAACTGAATTCCGTACCACAGCTATTTTCTAAGGGAGAAATTCACTGCTTCGGGGAGACCCAGGAGAAAGCCTGTGCATCACTTAAGTCCCATTTAAGCCTTGTGCAAAGAAAGTATAAGATATGAACCTTATGCCTTATCTTATGGTCTCTTTGCCATAAGGCTTACGTAGGACGTAAATGGTGCGTAGGCCTTGTGCTAGTCCTCTCAGAGGAATGAATTTCACCATAAGTGCACACAGCCCAGTTAGCACACTGCATGCAGCTTCAATAAACCACCATAAAATCCCTGCAGCTTTTCAACTTTTTAATTAATTTTGAACTGCTGGGGAAAAAAGTAAATACTGCAGCAAAATACTACCTAAATGAGGGGTAGTGAGGATGAAAGCAGTATCCCACCGCCAGTCTTT
Organism: Chelydra serpentina; assembly: GCA_037349315.1. Lineage (NCBI taxonomy): Eukaryota > Metazoa > Chordata > Testudines > Chelydridae > Chelydra > Chelydra serpentina. The sequence goes on along the minus strand of JBAIAC010000026.1, from coordinate 9,623,064 downwards.
ATGTGTGCTCTATTTATAACCCATTTCCAGAGCCCACAGCCATTATATGCTTATTCCAGCAGAGAGAACTGAGCTCCCAATCACTCTTCAAGCAGCAGCTGAGCACGGACGCCTCTGAAATGAAACAGTAAAAAGTTTTTTTCCTGGTTCACTCGAACAAGGAAAAGATGCAGCAAGAATTAAGTGGAGTTCTGCATGTCTACGCCTCAGATTTTCTCTGGGGTAGCTGCACTGGTGTAGATAAACTATACAATCCTACACAGGAGCTCCCATTATAATAATAATAAAGGATAAGAGAGAGAAGAAAAGAGCAATGTGCAGGTCTGATCAGGCCTGTTGTGCAGGGGATGGATCACTTGATTGTCAGTTCTGTTCATTCCCTCCGAAGCAACTGGCACTGTTGGAGGACAGGATACTGGACTAGGTGGACCCAGTATGGCTGTTCTTATGGTATTTTGGACTATACCACACTGTGACTCTCTAAGTGGGCAGGGGTGTAGGGCTCAGCACAGAAGCTTAGCAATACAATTTTCACCAAGGAACCCAGTCTTGCTCCTCACTGAAGTCCAAGACAGTTGCAGTCTACTTCAGTGGGAGCCTGACTCTAACATAAGGGTTAAGGTTGCACTGAGGACTGCCAGATAAGGGAGGATGGCTAGCCAAGTACCTTCAAAGAAAGCTTGGCATGTTCATATTATCTTAGTTGTTTGGAACCAGTGGCCTCGAGCAGTGATTCCAAAATCATGCTCTGTGGACCACTAATGCTCTCCACTTTGGTGGTTTATGGAGAACTGGTTGATCATATACTGCTGGGTGGCTTCTTTCCTTCCAGCTACAAAGTTGCATTACAGCTGTTTAAAAATACACGTTTTCCTAATATTACTCTTCCATGCAAGCAACTGCAGTAGCTGCCACAAATGTTTGGTGTAGGTGGTCCCTACATATACAAACTGGAGGAGAGGTGGTCCATGCTATGGAAAAGCATGATCTTTCTATTAAGATGTGGTCCATGCTATTAAAAGGTTTTGGAGCTCCCCAGTCTTAGAGGATCATGAAGCAAAGCCTAGTTCTGTCTCAACTCAGCCAACTACAAGCAAGATATCTTGTAACATGGAAGGAGGTAGCCTTGAGGACACCATTAATATTTAAAATATATATGCATATTTATATAATGTATGTATATCTATAATGCCAAATCATTTTGAAACAGCCCACTGACATACTATTAACAAAATAAAACAAAGTTCACTGGAATTGACATCAAAACACAGTCTGTGCTGCTCTGTGTACTGACCCAAACAACACACTTCTAATTAGAGATGACTCCCTGAGGTCTACTTTGAGAGGGTCTGGATCTGCACTTTGCTGCTTGGGTCTATCTCTAGTCTTAATTTTCTCCATTATTGTCATTCCAGTTTGTGTGCAGAGGGCACTCAGAGGGAAGATAAAGTGCGTTATGGCACTTTGGCAGAAGGATGTATAACTATTATAAATAATACTCTTGGTCCGTGGATGTAAACAGCACAAAGCATGTCTTTTTACAAGCAGAATTATAGGATTAGGAACATTTGTCCAGTTGAGTCATGCAATTAGTTCAGCAGCTCTAGAAAGATCCAAGTGGAATCAGCTGGCTGGTTTTGTGAGGGCTTTTTGTGCGGTGGCGGAGGTAGGTTGTATTCTGGGTTGTCCTACATAAACGGGTTCAAATTTTTGGTCTGACATGGTAATGATGGTGTGATAAATTAAGGGAGGGGGGTAGCTTCCTTTTATGGATACCCGACCAGCCAGTTAACTATCAAGTCCCTCTTGGTGGCTGTTCTCTTCTTGCTTTACCTATAAAAGGCTAACAAAGTCCCCCAGGTAAAGAAAAGGGAGTGGGCACCTGACTAAAAGAGACAATGGGAAGGCTAGAGCTTTTTAAAATGGGGAAAAAACTTCCCCTTTGTGTCTGTTGTTGGATTTTGGGTGTCCTAAGAGGTTTGTGCATATAGTGTTTAATTAGTTGGTGGCAACAGCTTATTTCCTTTGTTTTCTTTCTCAGCTCTTCCCCAGATGAGGGTAAAAGGGCTTGAGGGTACCCACAGGAAGGAATTCCCAAGTGCGCCTTCCTGGGTTAAAAAAAAAGGGGGTTTGCATTTGGCTGGTGGCAGGATTTACCAAGCCAAGGTCAGAAAAAAGCTGTAACCTTGGGAGTTTAATACAAGCCTGGAGTGGCCAGTATTCGTTTTTTTAAATCCTTGCAGGCCCCCACCTTCTGCACTCGAAGTGCTAGAGTCGGGAATCAGCCTTGACAGATGGAGACCAAGTAGAGGCGTTTCCATCAGCTTGTGCGAGAGAGGTTCTAGCTTCGTCAGCAGGGCCAAGCAACCAAAACGGGCCAAATGTGAGTGGCACTGTGATCCTGTGTGCCAGGTCACACCACCATTCATTCAAATTTGGTCCCCCCCATGACATGAGTCAGGACCAGTGGGTTGCTACCCTGGTTGTGGAAGAGGATCCGGGTCTAGTGATTGCAGCTGGGAGCCGGGCCTGGGTTCTAACCTGGTTGTGGAAGAGGAGTGGGGTCTAGTGAGTGGAGCTGGGAGCCAGGACTCCTGGGTTCTAACCCTGGTTGTGGAAGGGGAGCGGGGTGCAGTGAGTGGAGCTGGGAGCCGGGACTCCTGGGTTCTAACCCTGGTTGTGGAAGGGGAACGGGGTGCAGTGAGTGGAGCTGGGAGCCAGGACTCCTGGGTTCTAACCCTGGTTGTGGAAGGGGAGCGGGGTGCAGTGAGTGGAGCTGGGAGCCGGGACTCCTGGGTTCTAACCCTGGTTGTGGAAGGGGAGTGGGGTGCAGTGAGTGGAGCTGGGAGCTGGGACTAGCTGAGTGGGGTTTAATGGGTGCTGTGAGCAGAGGGCTGCAGCGCTGATCATTTAGCACAAAGCCGCTTCCCCCCACTGCCCCCCCCCATGTGGCCCCTTGGATCCGCCCCCGGCTGCTCCCCTCCTGTGCGAGTGGGCAGGGTGGGGTTTGCAGCGGTGCCGGCGAGCCGCTGTCGGGGGTGATGCAGCCTGCGGGGGAGGGCAAACCCCCTGCTCCAGCATGAGGACTGGGTGAAAGATGTGTGAGCAGGCAGCGCGCTACTGCAGGGACAGCGTCCACCGGATCCTCCACAAGCAGCAGCCGCAGATCAGGGGGCTGGACGGGCTGCTCCGCTGGATAGTCACCAAGATGAGCGACAAGAGCCTCCTCTCGGACCGGGAGCTGCTGCAGGAGGGGCAGGCGGCCGCCGGCCAGGGACTCCTGCCCCCGGGGCAGCGGAAGGGCACCTCGGTCATCCTGGATGTGAGTTCCCAAGCCCCTGCCCGCGGGGCTCGGGGAGCACAGGGGGGGGCTTGGCTGGGGGAGCACTGGGGGTCTCGGGGAGCGGGGGGGCCTTGGCTGGGGGAGCACTGGGGGTCTCGGGGAGCGGGGGGGCCTTGGCTGGGGGAGCACTGGGGGTCTCGGGGAGCGGGGGGGCCTTGGCTGGGGGAGCACTGGGGGTCTCGGGGAGCGGGGGGGGGCCTTGGCTGGGGGAGCACTGGGGGTCTCGGGGAGCGGGGGGGCCTTGGCTGGGGGAGCACGGGGGGTCTCGGGAGCGGGGGGGCCTTGGCTGGGGGAGCACTGGGGGTCTCGGGGAGCGGGGGGGGGCCTTGGCTGGGGGAGCACTGGGGGTCTCGGGGAGCGGGGGGGGCTGGGCTCCCAGGTGCTGCACGAGCGGCTCCCCTGGACTTTAAAGGGAGAGCCTGGACCGGTGCAAAGCGCCGCAAAAGTGGGGGCGCCGCGAGTGCCCCCTCCCCCCGGCATGGCCCCGCTGCCTCCTCATACTCCCCTCTCCCCTTCCCGGGCGCTGCATCAGCCCACGCGGGGGCCATGCCCCCGGCCCCGAGCCGGCCGGGCAGGAAGCCCCCGGGGAGCGGCGGGGTCCCGGGGGGATTTGCAGCCTCTGCAAAGAGCAGCTGGAGACGGGGAGGCTCTTGCTGGGTCCCTGCATCCGAACCCAGCCGCGCTTCAGCTCCGGGCGAGAGTCGCCCCCCGTCCGGGCAGCGTTCAGCTCCCCGGAGAGTTCGGGGTTCACGCGCGCCCGCGGTGACCTGGGGGTCTTGCATCGCGGGGATCTGCATCTCCAAGGGGAAGGCAGTGGGGAGCGCAGTGCTCCCTAGAAGCAGCAGCCTTAGGAGTTTTTGGGGCAGCGGGGACCCCGGTCTTAAGGGCAGCTTCCAGAGCTCCAGTCCCTGCTGTGTCTGTTTCAGGCCAGGAGCCCTCAAGGGAGAAGCTGAAACTCCCCAGGGCGCTGTGTCAATAAGAGTATTCGGTGCACAAGCCTGCACAGGTGCATTTGAAAGACCCCCCTAATGCTCCTTTATGTGGTAGCAGTGTCCTGTGCGCCCCCCCCCCCCCCCCAAGCCCCCGCCACCTTCTGTTGCCGGTACAATCGCTGCTGTTCCTCTTAAATGCACATGCTACTCTTCTGAACTTGAAAAGTATCTGGGGTGCTTGTGTGGATCAATATTGCAGGGAGAGATGGGAGCCAGAAAGGGCGAAATCTATATGGACTGTCCATTTAGATGAATATTTTAAGGCAAACATCTGCTCTGCAGTTTGAGATGAGATTAAATGGGTTTGTTTGCACTTCAAAACCCGCTGTTTTCTAGATACATTTTAGCAATGCAGTTGGCTCGGTTTCAGTCAATAGAAAGCAAATGGCACTTTCACAACACTGAAACTTAAGAATAGCTAGTGTTCCTAAGCCTGGCTCGGCATGCTGAGTTAGTGGGGTGATGGAATTCCACTCTGATTATGGGAAATGGGACATCTCTTATTGTATTTAATTTACAAGTGAGTGATAGGTATTCTGTGATGATTGCCCAATAGCTATTAACATCCAATATGTACTTAGGTTAAATACAAAATAAAACACAGTATATGGTGTTATTTCTGGCACATTTCCTCAGGTGAAACTGTAGTGCAGTGGTTCTCAACCAGGGTACAGGTACCCCTGGGGATACACAGAGGTCTTCCAGGGGATACATCAGCTCATCTAGATATTTGCCTAGTTTTACAACAGGCTACGTAAAAAGCACTAGTGAAGTCAGTACAAACTAAAATTTCATCTAATGACTGATTTGTACTGCTCTATATACTATATATTGAAATGTAAGTACAATACTTATATTCCAATTGATTTATTTTATAATTATATGATACAAATGAGAAATACTGAAAAATTGCTTGATAGTGTGCTGTGGCATCTTTTTGTATGTTTGTCAGATTTTGTAAGCAAGTAGTTTTTAAGTGAGGTGAAACTTTGTGATACGCAAGACAGATCAGACTCCCGAAAGGGGTACAGTAGTCTGGAAAGTCTGAGAGCCAGTGTAAAGTGGACATTTTTTGAATGTTAAGTCTCAAATGAGCTTGATCATTTGGCATTTAAGGCACATTAAACTGGATATTTCAATCCAAATGAAATCTGTATTTGAGACACTTAATTTAAAGTGTGAAAGAAAAGTGTGGGCTGTATTAATGTAATTAAACTGTTTACAAGAGTAAGAGATACATAAAATGAGTTCATTCCAATCTTTGAGGTAGATTTCTTCTCTCGACTATGCAAGAAATTAGTTTAGCATATTTAAAATTCTTACAAAATTAACCAAAAGTTTTTTAAAAAATATGTCCCAGAATAAAATAACTATTAATTCATTGATCTCACAAGGCTCTGGCATGTGAATTTCAACCAAGAAATATAATTTCATTTGGTAACTAACTGAGTAACTTGGGGGGAAGATAGCCAGACTGTACCATACATGAGAGAGACTGTGTGTGTCAGGCATGAATGCTGGATTGCTCTGTAAAATGAAGGTGATTAAACAAAATACCTTTTTCTGTGTTCTTTTCTTGAGATGCTAGAACATGCTCTCATTATGTGTGGCATGCTTGTTAAACATAATTAGGCTTTGTCAAATTTTCTTCTCTGCTGTTCCTATGATTGCAATAGTCTCCGTTTTTATCATAAAATTCTAGTGAGAAAACTTCGGTAATTTAACAATTTTTATATCTGCTGTTTATCCATAGTCCTATTTCATTAGCTTGCACCTGTACACATTTTACAACTTTTCTTGATAGTATCTTCACCAAAAATATAGAACCCTCTGAAGAATAGTGAAAAGACTCCCCACGGACAGCTAGGTAATAGCTTACACTGAGCTGTCTTTAGGGCATGCAAGTGATTTGTAACTTTTATGTCAGTATTGTTAGGGAATGTGTGTTTAGTACGTTATCATATTTACAGGTGGCTGTTTTAGTAAATTCTTTGCATTTAGATGGAATTAAAAGAGAACAGAGTTGGGGGAAGAAACAAACCCTAGCACAGGCATCTCCTGAAGAAAATATAGTGCAAACGGTTATAATTACATATTCGCTCACAGTGGTGTCTAATAATTAAAAACATACATATCAGTTTTGCAGTCTTCCATCTTTAAGAAAACAAAACTAAAAAATCTGTAGTTACCATAAAAAAATTAGCTCCTGATGGCACTAGCTGGATTCTGTTAATATTCCTAAGTCCAAACCAGCATTATTTCTTCTATACTAGTCCTTAGATTTCCTGACAAATCTTGTTGAATCATGCTGGAATCTATGGTAGGCACAGGGGCGGTGCAAGGAAGTTTCGTGCCCTAGGCGAAACTTCCTTGCACCAGCCCTGCTCCACCCCCACCCCCCGCCAGCTCCCCCCCCCCCCCAGCCAGCTCCCCCACCCACGGGAGCTCAGCCTCCCCCCCGCAATGCCACCCCCACCAGCCAGGTCCCCCACCCATGGGAGCTCAGTCTCCTCCCGCCTACGGGTGCTCAGCCCCCCCCCCCCCGTGACTCACCGGCTGCGGAAGCTGAGCAGGGAGCCCAGGGCAGCGGGGCGGCTCAGGTGCTGAGCGGGGTGGGTGGTGGGGCGGCTCCCGGCGGCTGCCCCGCAGCTCCCTGCTTGGGCGCTGAGCAGGGGGGTCAGCGGGGTGGCTCGCGGTGGCTGCCCCCCAAATCTTGGCACCCTAGGCAACTGCCTAGGGTCGCCTAATGGGCGCGCTGGCCCTGGGTAGGCATTGGCACCTGCTAAAGACCCCAAAACTCATTTCATTTGTGATCTAAGCCCAATTCTGGGCTCAGACCGAAAGAGATGATGGGTTTATGAATTAACTAGTTCTGCCAAATTGAGCTTCTTCAGTTTGCCTTTGGCCCAACTAATACAATTGAATGTTGCTCCCAATCTAAATATTTTGGTGGGAAGAGACCTGCTGCTGTTGAGAAATAATTGAGGCATAATGGAAACATTGAAAGAACCTAAGTAACTAATGTGTGTTCGTGGATCTGATTTTTTTTTTTTCCTCCACCTACTGAAGGTTTAACCAAAGATGGTTGGAACCTGTGTTGCCAACATAGATGATATAGTTGCACAAAGAATATTTTGGCCTGACCAGGTGCTCAGTAGGTGGAAGATATTATTATAGTTAAAAACAGCCATATTAATGTTAAGCTCCATTCAATATGCCAGAATTTTTTTTGAAAATAGGGAAAGGAGAGAATGATATGAGAAAATGTGAAGTATAAACTTGTAAAATTATGTAACCATGAGGAAACTAAGCAAACTATAATGCACACCACATTCATCTGTATCTGAATCATTCCTTTGCTTTCCAGTTTAGATTGTTAAAGATCTTTTTTTGCATGAACTCTTATGGGTTGAAAGTAGAACTAGGTGAATGCTGTAAAAATAATTTGAGAATTTTGTGGTTTTAAAGTTTGCTTTACCTTCATTATTTATAACTACAGCAAGAGCTTCAACTGAGATTGTGACTCCACTGTCTTAGGCTCTTTATAAACACCTGCTGAGACAGTTACCACTCCAAAGAACTTACAATCTAGATAAGATAGACAAAGGGTGGGAGAAAAGAAGTATTATCCCCATTTTACAGATCTGGACCTTAAGGCATAATGAGAGACTTGCCCAAAAAGTCTGTGGCAGAGCTGGGAATGCAATTTAGGGCTCCACAGCCCTTTTCCAATGCCGTAATTACAAGACCATCCTTCCTCTCAACAGTTCAGGGCAGACATGCCAAACCCGCAAAAACCCCGCAGAAATTGGGCTTGTTTTTGGCTTAATTGGCTTGTGAGTTGCTTGTTGGATAGTTTTTTAGATAGATAGCTTGTTGGATAGCGTGTTGCTGCTTTTTTTTTTGATCGGCAAGCAGCGGTAAGGGAAAGGGGCGGCGAGTTGTATGGGACTGTGGTGCCCAGGCTCTAGCAATATTCAGGGTCCAGGGGCCCGGCTCCATCAATGTTTGGGGTCGGGTCTCTATCCTGACTCTGCCTACTGCCCCCACATGCCTCCCTCGAGTGTCCCCCAGCCCCCACTTGTTGCCCCCGTGCATCTCCCCCGGGCCCAGGAGTGTCCCTACCTCTCCCCTGCAGCTCCACGCTGCCCCCGCTCTGTTGGCTCCCGGCATCAACTGCCGCTGCAGGGTCCTAGCACCCCTACCCACTAGTGGCAGGGCAGGCTGCCCTTACCCTGCCCTTCTGCCTCAGACCCTTCCCTTTTCTGGCGGGACCCTCCACCAGCACAGCCCTCCTCCCCCCCGCCCAGTCACCGCTCCTGCCCCATGCTGGACAAGGGGCAGCCCCATCCCTCACCCCCAGTGAGGCTACAGTGAGGGGCAGCAGCAAGGGAGGAGGCACACATGTGATGGCAGCTCCCCCCACCTGGCACCCACCACAGGGGAGGTGAGGGGGCTTTCTGGACCTGAGAGGGGCTCTAGGAGCATGTGCGGTGACAGTGGTGGAGGTGAGTGTGCTGCCGGGGGGAGTCCTCCTCTCTGGCCCCAGCCCCAGGGCAGCCTGCCTGCACCCCAAACTCATCCCCAGCCCTGCCCCACCCCAGAGCCCACACCCCAGACAGCCCTCACCTCCCCGCATCCCAATTCTCTGCCCTAGCCCTGAGCCCCTCCCACACCCCAAATCCCTCATCCCCAGCCAGAGCCCTCATCCCCCTGCACCCTGACCCACTGCTCCCTCCTGCATCATGAACCCCTCATCTCCAGCCCCACCCCACAGCCCTCACCCCACATCCCAACTCTCTGCCCTAGCCCTGAGCCCCCTCCCAAACCCCTCATCCCCAGCCCCACCCCAAACCCATCCCCAGCCCCACCTCACAGCCCTCACCTCTGCACCCCCTCCCTCTGCACCCCCTCCCATCCCCAAACTCCCTCCCAGAGCCTGCACCCTGTACCCCTCCTGCATCCCAATCCCCTGCCCCAGCCCAGGGCCTGCACCCCAGACCTCCTCCTCCTCCCAAACTCCCTCCCAGAGCCTTAGGTAGGTGGGGGGCAGAGTTTTGGGGGGGCAGGTTCTGGACACCACCAAAATTTCTATAAACCTGCCACCCCTGGTAAGGGGTGGCAAGCAGGGGCAAGGGGGGGAGAGAGTCAGGATGCACAGCGGGCCCACCACAGTCCCAGACTGCACGCTGGAGGGATTTAGTCACATAGAGTGTTGAGGTTCTTAGGGATTGGCTTGTTTTGAAATGGGATTAGCTTGATTTTAGGCTTATTGTGAAAGTCTGGGTGCTTATTTACCACGTGAAAGTTGCCAACTATGTTCACGGGCCCTTTATGTCGTTGCTTTCCATGGACCTTTACTCTCAAGAATATTTGCTAAGAGCAAATTTAAGATCACAGTCTCAAATTCTCATGGAAGAAACTTATTCTCTTTCCATGAGCATTAGCACCAGAAACCTGAATGAGTTCCATTAATCCATTCAGGGAATAAAATATACCATGTGACTTATTTGACTAGTCACTACTAAGCAGTTTGAATTCTGGCGAGAAAGCTGTAGAATAAATGATCTGTGAAAAATTTAATCAAATATATTTGAATACCAAATCCAAGCAAATCACAACCTGTTCACAGGCAGTTTAACACTCAGAAGAAGGTTACATTTGTTTAAATTGTTGGTTATGAATTAGTCACTCAGCTCAAATGCCTGTTCTGAAACTTACAAACTATCCATGTTACTTATTTCCATTATCTTCATTCTTTCTCTGGCTCTAAATTTCCTGTGATTCATGCATCCCTAATACCTTTTCTTCAAGTTCAGAACAACTATCTAGGCATTTAAGAAAGAGGTACTGTACAGACAGCAGGATCAAAAATGCATGTGCAAAATACCTTCAACACAGCATGGTGTTGGAATTTTAGATTTTTCTGCTTGACTGTTTGAATGAATCTACACATTTAACTTTTTACTGTACACATTCACTGGACAATGACATAAGAACGGCTATACTGGGTCAGACCAAAGGTCCATCAAGCCCAGTGTCCTGTCCTCTGACAGTGGCCAATGGCAGGTGCCCCAAAGGGAATGAACAGACAGGTTATCATCAAGTGATCCATACCCTGTCACCCAATCCCAGCTTCTGGCAAACAGAGGCTAGGGACACCATTCTTGCCCGTCCTGGCTAATAGGTCCACCAATGGCTATCTTCCATGCATCTATCTATCTCCCTTTTGAACCCTGTTATAGTATTGGCCTTCACAACACCCTCTGGCAAGGAGTTCCAGAGGTTGACAGTGCGTTGCATGAAAAAATACTTTCTTGTGTTTGTTTTAAACCTGCTACCTATTTATTTAATTTGGTAGGTCCTTGTTCTTGTATTATGAGGAGTAAATAACACTTCCTTTTTTACTTTCTTTATACCACTCATGATTGTATAGACCTCGATCATATCCCCCCCTTCGTCGCCTCTTTTCCAAGCTGAAAAGTCACAGTCTTATTAATCTCTCCTCTTACGGAAGCCGTTCCATACCCCTAATCATTTTTGTGGCCTTTTTCTGAACCTTTTCCAACTCCAATATATCTTTTTTGAGATGAGGCAACCACATCTGCATGCAGTATTCAAGGTGTGGGCGTACCATGGATTTATACAGAGGCAATCTGATATTTTCTGTCTTATTTAAGTCTTTCTTGATGATTTCCAACATTCTGTTCGCTTTTTTGACTGCTGCTGCACATGGAGTGGATGATTTTAGAGAACGATCCACAATGACTCCAAGATCTTTCTTGAGTGGTAACAGCTAATTTAGACCCCATCATTGCATATGTATAGTTAGGATTATGTATTCCAATGTGCATTACTTTCCATTTATCAACATTAAATTTCATCTGCCATTTTGTTGCCCAGTCACTAGTAGCGTAGGCAGGTCTGGAGCACAGGGGGAGCGGCGCTATAAAAAGGCGCCTCCCGAGGCTCCCCCTGTACTCACACGGTGGCGCCTTTGGCAGCGCTCCGGGTCTTCGGTGGTACCCGCCGCCGAAATGCCGAAGACCCGGAGCCCCGCCAGTGAGTGCAAGAATCGGCGTTTAAAAAGAAGCGGTGCCACTTCTGCTCACAGGGGGAGCGCCTGCTCCCCCTGCTCCCCCCCGGCTACGCTACTGCCTGTCACCCAGTTTTGTGAAATCCTTTTGTAGCTCTTCACAGTCTGCCTGGGACTTAACTATCTTGAGTAGTTTTGTATCATCTGCAAATTTTTCCACTTCACTGCTTATCCCTTTTTCCAGATCATTTATGAATATGTTAAATAGGACTGAGCCCAGTACAGATCCCTGGGGGACACCACTATTTACCTCTCCATTCTGAAAACTGACCATTTATTCCTACCCTTTGTTTCCTGTCTTTTAACCAGGTACCAATCCATGAGAGAACTTTCCCTCTTATCCCATGACTGCTTATTTTGCTTAAGAGCCTTTGGTGGTGAGGGACCTTGTCAAAGGCTTTCTGAAAATCTAAGTATACTATATCCACTGGATCTCCTTTGTCCGCATGCTTGTTGACCCCTCAAAGAATTCTAATAGGTTGGTGAGGCATGATTTCCCTTTACAAAAACCTTGTTGACTATTTCCCAACAAATTATGTTCATCTATGTGTCTTACAATTTTGTTCTTTATGATAGTTTCAACCAATTTGCCCGGTACTGAAGTGAGGCTTACTGGCCTGTAGTTGCCAGGGTCACCTCTGGAACTCTTTTTAAAAATTGGTGTCACATTAGCTATCCTCCAGTCATTTGGTACAGAAGCCGATTTAAATGATAGGTTACAGATGACAGTTAGTAGTCCTGCAATTTCACATTTGAGTTCCTTCAGAACTCGGGTGAATACCATCTGGTCCTGGTGACTTATTACTGTTTAGTTTATCAATTTGTTCCAAAACCTCCTCTAATGACACCTCAATTTGGGACAGTTCCTCAGATCTGTCACCCAAAAAGAATGGCTCAGGTTTGGGAATGTCCCTCACATCCTCAATAGTGAAGACTGATGCAAAGAATTCATTTAGTTTCTCCACAATGGCATTATCGTCTTTGAGTGCTCCTTTAGCATCTCCATCGTCCAGTGGCCCCACTGGTTGTTTAGCAAGCTTTCTGCTTCTAATGTATTTAAAAAATTTTTGCTATTACTTTTGGAGTCTTTGGCTAGCTGTTCTTCAAATTCTTTTTTGGTCTTTCTAATTATATTTTTACACTTCATTTGCCAGAGTTTAAGCTCTTTTCTATTTTCCTCATTAGGATTTATCTTCCCCTTTTTAAAGGATGCCTTTTTGCCTCTCACTGCTTCTTTTACTTTGTTGTTTAACCACGGTGGCTCTTTTTTTGGCTCTCTTACTATGCTTTTTAATTTGGGGTATACATTTAAGTTGAGCCTCTATTATGGTGTCTTTAAAAAGTTTCCACGCAGCTTGCAGGGATTTTACTTTTGTTACTGTACCTTTTAATTAATTAACTCCAAAAGCAGACTTCAAAGAGAAACTATTGAACTCGAATTGATATGCAAACTAGATTGCGTTGCCTCCGATTAAATCGTGATTTGGAATGGCTCGGCCATTATGTTAATTGAATCTATTTCCCTTAACTTAACGATCCTCATTCACACCTGTGTGACCATCTTGTTTATCACTTCAAAAGCTTTTTCTTCCCCTGCTGTCATGTTTCCTCTCAACTAATTAGCCTCTTAAGATTGGTCTATACACCTGGACCATCATGTTTCTCTGACTGTATATATATCTGTCTGAAGAATATTTCATTCCACGCATCCGATGAAGTGGGTACTAACCCACGAAAGCTTATGCTGAAATAAATTTGTTAGTCTCTAAGGTGCTACAAGTTTTTCTTTCTTATTTTCATTTTGCTGACACAGACTAACACGGCTACTACACTTAAACCTTTTAATTTCCGTTTCACTAACCTCCTCATTTTTGTGTAATCCCCCTTTCTGAAATTAAATGCTACAGTGTTGGGCCGCTGTGGAGTTTTCCCCGCCACTTAAGAAAAGCCCCTGCCTAGAGTATGATAGACTATATAATACCAATTTGGAAGCTGATATGATTTGTTGGCCTTAGTGGAAGGTCCCTACATAGCTATCCTTGTTAACTGATTTGTTACCTACTAATGGCCTCTTTGCTGTGCCAGAGTGACAGGAGTCCTGTAAAGACAATGGGGTAGATAGGGAAGGGATTGGTAAGTAACAGACAATGATCTTTTGGTGTGATTAATGAAAAACATTGATGGGCTCATTCCCAACAGAATAGTGGCTCTTGGTAGGACCTTGAGGGTCAAGGAAGGATAAAATGGAGAAGGTAGAATGGGTGAGATCTCATGGTCTCCATCAGGGACACGAGAAACCTCATTTAGGGATAGAAACTAGTCTGAGTCTAAATTTTCCTTGCAGTATTTTTCTGTGCCTTGCACTGGTCTGCAAACAGGCTCATGTACATTCTTTCGGGTGAGTGAAATAAATAGTGTTTAAAGATGCAGTTTAAGATTCTGGTATCCAGGTGTTAAAATATACCACGTAAAATTGCAGACTAGCTTTTCTGAACCCTATTAATAAATGAATAGAGAATATCTTTAAACACTGGGCACTTCCCAGCATAAATAGGGTTTTAAAATAGTGATTGGTACGTGCTAGGAAAGAGCAATGGTAGGTTATTGATGTGCTGATTTCTTGCACCAAGATATATGGAAAGCATCATTCAGCACTTAAAGCTAAATCAGCAAAATCAGCCTAATGTGCTAGGATCAGACAGGGGTCTATATCTAAATAGTAGTCATCAGCATGGATCTCAATGCATTCCCACATCTTGAAACTCGACTACCTAACATTGCGCCCGATTGCACGCTGGTGCAGCATGCAGCGTACCTGGAGTTGTTAATTTTGTATAATGTGCCATATTTACAGCACATAATACTCAGTGATCTCTGAGCAATCTGATTGGGGAGCATCCCTCGTTAACAGACACCAATTTGCACACAGTTTTCCTGCCCTGTGGATCAATTATTTATAACATTTGACCACGCAGTTTAATAAACTGGTCTTTTTGATTGCCAGCTGGGGTGGTAACTAAATTTTAAATTAAGACTATACTGCAGCATTCATTCTGGCTATCAGTAGTTAATCCAGTACTGCTAGACCCAAGCATTCAAAAATCATGAATCGGGCCAACCAAATTAATGAGACTTCCTTAAAGATCATGAGATTTTAAAAATAATATATGTTGAGTTCTTTTGATTTGTATTCTGGGTTATTTAGAGATGATGAGGACTACAATGTTTTATTTGGAATTCTCATATAATCAGGCACTGGGGTGTTTTAAAAAAACCCAAAAAACAAAAACCCACAAACACCAAGTACTGTGAGATTATTAATACAATTGCAAGAGTGGAAACACCATTAAACTGTAAAGGCCAAGGGAAATAGTGCAAAGGAACTGTACCAAATCATATAATTTGTGTGTATGTGTATATACACATACAATGTAAAATGTAAATTGCAAGAAACCCTGGGGCTGAGAGCAGTAGATGTATTTAGAGAGAACCATTTATACCTCCATCTGGTCAGAACGCAGACACCTATTTGCAGACCATTGCTATCAATCACTTCCTGCTGCCCCGCTTTTTAATTAAAAGCACAACAGTAGTGGCTGAAATTAACACTGAAACAAAGCTATCTTTGAATAAGTCATATTAGTAGCATAGCTTAATTAATAGATAACAGCAACAAAAGGTGATAATCAGTATTAAACTGTAGGCAGGTGAGTCCTATGTGGTTTAAATACATGGGGTCAGTTTTTTATACGTCTCCCACTGGGCATCCAGAGCTCAGCCAGGTTTCAGAAAAGCTCAGCATCCAATATGCTGAGCCCTTTCGAAAACCTGGCCCATGAGGTGCACTGACTAGTGGAACATTTTCCTCTCCATTCTCTGACCCTTCTGATTAGGGGTTGTTGCTCTTCATTCTCCTTCCATATTTCTCAGCTCTTTAATAATCTACTCTGTGGCCAAATTCTACCCTAGATAACACCCCTCACAACTCCTTTTATTGACTTAAATGAGGCTGCATGGATGTAACTTCGGGAAGAATTTGGCACGTGTCTAGCAGTGACTTCCCAAATGTAGAACAAAGAACCAACATTTTTAGTAATTCTCTCTCCCCTTGTCTCTATTCTAGCTCTAGCTAGTAAAACAATCACATTTACAATATTTTCTTCTTACTCCCCTTTTGCCTTACTCGGTTCCCCTCTCCTATTTTTAATGTATTTATTCTTTCTCTCCTCCTCTTGCTCATTTCTCTCTCAGGATGAAAAATGGAAGGCTGGAAACGACCCTTCTCCTCAATCTCCACTTATAAAATCCAGAAGCTTTCCAGTATCTCAGAAGGCCCTGACCTCTAGAGTGTTAATATGACTCTGGTGGGGAGCAGAGGTTAGCTAAAGACTGGGCACAATATACGTATTTAAGTATTGCTCAACTGCAGGGCCAGGCCTGTGCCCTGTAGAAATGAGTTGTTGATCTCTGGCTAGTTCCTGGTTTACATCTTCCTGCATCACATTTGTCTTGGCTTTCTGGTTGGCTTTCTCGGCAGAGGCCAAGCACTAAAGGGACCTAGAGATTGCCCAAGGTCAGAGTAGAAGTTCCAGGCTGGAACACTGTACTGTATGTGTATTAGGATGTGGGCAGGAGAGAGAGCTCACACGGCTGTCTGTTCTGTGCAGCAATAAAAGGCCATCAGACCTTTCACTAGTACTAAAATATTAAAGTAGAAAGAAGAGTGCTCCACAGAACAATACAGAGGTTGGACTCCTCTGTATCCTGTCTGAAATTCACTAAGGCTTCCAAAGCATGATCTAGCCACATGTGGTGAGAGCTCCCTTTGAAAATCAATAGGAAGGGTGAAATATAAATGATCCCTTTCTCCAGCACATCACCTGCTTTGGTAAAATATTGCCATGGCAAGCTAACATTTTACACCAGCAAGTCAGTGAAGTTTGGAGCCGAAGTAGAGATGCTGTTAAACCATAGATCTCTATGGGAATGTTACAGCCAACAAATCTTTGTGTGGAAATGGCCTCTTGAAACCTGCCCTCCTGTCCAGCTGTTATGAGATTGTGCCTTTTGAAGTGTTACTTAGATTCTTGCTGAAGGCATAGGTTGCCTTCCTTCCCCCCACACCCCCTCCTCTCCTAAGAAAGAAAAGAGGAGGATAGCATCCTGTGTAATCCAGCTATTAACATCCCTTTGGCAGATGCGCGTTCCTTTGATTTAGCTGTGCCATGTTAGCACCATAACACTCTCCACTAATAGCACTTCTTGATAGTTATCCTGTAAGATGCACACCCACTCAATACTTCAACAAGTATAAAGGAGACAGAGTTCATAGGTACTTGCATTGCTAAGAAGACAACCAGAACTGATTGCGGTGGGAGCAAGAAAGATCTTTTAAGGACCATGGTGGGTGGAAAGTGTCTGTAACTGTATTAATGGAGAAAAACAAATGAGTGAATGCAAAAGCGCGTAAGAATTTCTTTGAGAAGCGAGCAATTGATTGAAGAGACTAGAGGCCAGATTCCTGACCCTACTAAACCCCTTTGTACTACTCTGGGTTAATTGGTTTTCTGAAGGTACCCCTGGCATGGGGCTCATAGCGGCATGGCTATCCTCGGCTGCCCGAAGCCATCAACATCCAGATGGAACTTAGAGCAGCCCAGAGCCTGCCTTCAGTTGCACCAAAGACCAAAATTGCCTTTGGCTGGCTCCAAATCATGGTGTACCAACTCATGGGGTCTCCCTGAGCCCAGCAGTGATCACATACATATGAAGATCTTATCACCTACCTCTGAAATGTAGTTACTGCCACCTCTTGTAGCCTTAAAATTCCACCTTTCCTTCAAAGGATGTTCTGCCCTAGTGCATGAATTCCATTGAGTAACAGTGAGTTCCTGCAGAAAACACACTTCAATCCTGCAGGAAAGGTGTCTATTTTATGCTCCAGGATTTTCTCATAACCAGGCGAAACTGCGAGGGGAATCTAAGTAAGCAGGGGATAAATACCGAAATAAGAACTTGGCCAGGACACCTTGGTTTGCAACCCATAGTCTTGTGAAAAGTAGGATCAGATCTGCAATGACTTAGGGTCTGTCTACACTGCAGCTGGAAGCATGCTTCCCCATGCAAGTAGACAGACGTGCTACCTCTGCTGGAGCTAGCACGCTACAAATGGCAGCGGAGTCAGGGGTGGTGGCTGAGGCTAGCAGCCTGAGTCCATACCTAGGGAGTCCTTTGTGCTCAGGTGGCTGGCCTGAAGTGCCACCCATGCTACCCCTAGCTGCACGGCTATTTTTAGTGTGCGAGCTCTGCTTGAGCTAGTGTCTCTCTACGCGCATGGGGAAGCATGCTCCTAGCTGCAGTGTAGATGTTCCCTTAGTAGTTTGATCTGAAAAACAGCATCTCCACAGACCAGAGCCCCTCTCGCCAGGTGGGACAATATTTCAGCACTCAGAGGAAAGCGTGCTATGTACTGAATCACCACCTCTCACTCTTCGGTGGGACTTGATGTTGGCCACCCATCTGAGCACTGACCGTGTCCACCCATGCTTCACTCACGAGAGCTGATGATGGCGACATAGCCCAAAGCGGTGTGGCCGCAGGTACTTAGATTGTGTTATTGTTTTATATTAATAATGGAAGGAGCATCGTCCCTCCCCGCAGTCATGAGACGGGCATTTACGAACAGTGGTCAGGGTGGGGAAGAGCTAAGGGAAGGTTTACTTTGACACACCTGATGCAAGAACAGAAACCTCATGGTGCCAGTGTCCATAGATCTGATGGGGAGTCAGGACACATTTTGTAGGAGATCCTGGGAAAGGCCTTGTCAGTATCGTGTGTAGAGGAATTTAGGAATACAGACAACTATTGATCAGACTTTTTTATATAATTAAACATTTTTATTTTCCTTTGCCCTCTTCCCTAGAGTCTCCTCCTTCAGCAGGCTTCGTCACACCTTGCTTATCCTTCTATTAACAGCACAGGAAATGAAAACTGCTGTTGAATCATGTTTTTTTTTTTTAACCCATCATATTAACCTGCTGTAGGACTAATAATAAACCCTACATGAAGTATAACAATTCTTTGACTTAAGGAAGTGATTGTGGGAAATGAGTGAAATTGCCAAGAAAACCACAATTAAGCAGCCTCCAGAGTTGCAGATTTGCATCCAAGAGCTTTGAGGACATCCTAGGCAGCACTGAGCATTTAGATTAGATTATAAAGCCTGATTTGTCAAGGTTTTTAGTATTGTAGCTGTTTTAAACTGCTTGGGGGTGAATTAAATGAGTGTTTTCAAAAAAGGTGTCATCCCAAATATTGTTTTAAGCTGCAGCTTCACCTATTTTAACCACAAAAATAAAAACATTTTATCACCTGTGATTTTTTTTGTCAGTCTTTACTTTAAAGGCTAATTTTATTACAAAATAGCTTTTGTTCTCAGTTAATTGCTAAAATGGACTAGTGCCCCATTAGTATTTTACAAACGATTGGCTGGCCATGTTTATTTCTTGTGTTATTCCACTAAAGTCTGTGGGTTTACATAATGGATTTACTTGGCCGACATTTTGAAAAGCTTGTGTGTCTAATACATTTAGAAACGTGGATGAGACGCGTGCACTGGAGGTGGAAAGGGCAGTACTTTTGGTTCAGGGATAATCTGTTGTTTACTTCTTGAAAATGGTAGGTGAGCCTGACAATCAGCAAATCGGAGGTGATGGGATGGAAAGGATATTTCCTAGTCATCTGAGTCCATGCCTAAGTGCAAGATTGTGTGCTGTGCAGAGCTCCCAGTGGTCACACACTTTCCTCAGTGGGGTGAAGCTAATGGGGGTTGCGTGTATGGTATTAAGGGCAGAATTTATCCATTAATATTTAATCTCCTCTAGTCTTTGTGACATCCAATGCAGTTGTCTTGACTAAGACTAAGTGACTTCACTGCCAAATTAAAATGGCACAAAAAATGTCGCTGCAAATCCAGAGATCACACTTTGGGGTAGATGCAGTTCTGCATTTTGCAGGAACTGACACGGAGGGAAAGGAGCCAGACTTTTCTCTCTTCATAATATTTCTGGTTGGGTTAGAGTTCAAAATGCTGCTCTGACGGATGCTCAAACTTTTGGTACCGTGGAAGCTTTGTGTAAAGGGGTTAGAGCTGAGTCTTCTGATCTGTGTCTTCCAGCCTATGACTAGCAAGGGCAGCAGGGCTCAAATACCACCTATAAAAAGCTGGACAGAGTTCCTCCTTACATTTTGTGTTTCAACCCTGCAGCGCTGCATTGAATCGAATGGAGCACTCAGCCCAGCCATACTCGTTGTCTCTTCCCAGGGCTGGATTAAGGCAATCTGGGGCCTTACACACACCATGACAAAGACCCTCTTTTGGCTCCACCTCTGCCTCCTTGCCCTGGCCCATGTTTTTGGTGGAGGGGTCCTCCTCTCATCTCGGGCAGACTGGGACAATTGCATATGAGCCCCTTCTCTCCTGAGGATTGGTGGCAGAGCTCCTCTTCCTTTGGGAGCCACAGAGGTGGCAGCCACAGTACCCTCTCCCCGCCAGAGAGGCAGAGGTGGCAGCAGGGCCCCCACAGGGCTTACCCCAGCAGCTGTCCATATTTGCTTGAATGGCGCTTCTCTCCTGTCACACACACGCTGTTGGAGTGGTGTTGAGGCATCCAAAGCAGTGCATCTTAGAGTTAATACCCCTGTAGTGGTTCTGCGGCAGGGTTCCTCCCCCTCCGGATCCGTGGGGGGCCAGTCCGCCTCACTACGTCTCTGGGCATTGCCTGTCACCACCCGGGGAAGCTGATATCTGTTATCAGCCCTTTCCCGATGGGCTGCAAGGACCCCGCCCTCCGTCACGTCCTGTCCTTCCGCCGGCAGGTCCAAATCCAAATGCCAGCAGCACGCGTGACAGGGTGGCACTACAGGGGTCACCCCTCCAACCATTACACTTTGAGAGCAGAATGTCTCCTCCAATACCTTAAATAGCGTTTACTCCTTCTGCATTAAACTTTATATGGTGTCTTTGATTCAAAGCACCAGAGAACAATAACAGAAGGATTCAGCAAGGAAACAAAAAATTTGCCGTAATCAGCATTTAAAACACAAAGATAACATCTGCTGATGCTGTGCGAGAGTAAGAAGAAAAGAGCAAAGGAAAAACATTGCACACTAGAGGCAGCATACAATGGGTATTGTTTATAGGGGTATGTCCAATGGCCCTGTGAATGAACCTGTTCCAGTCAAACTGAGGACATTAGATGGGGCTCTCTTGATTTATTCTTCTATTGTTTGTTGTGGGGCTCAGTGCTATAATCCAGATGCAAGGCAGTGTTGTCCACTTAGCTACATTTAAAAACGATTGGATTTACAAATAACTGCTTCCTGATAGACGTGCCCTTGGCAGGCTGCCCACATATAGCCCAGTGCTGCAAACCTTAAGTCAATGGGCACACTCAGGTGGGTAGGATTTTCCCCTTACATTTTTCACTGTTCTCATTGGGCTCACGGGGAACCCACAGGAATGGGGGCTGGAGTGGAGGAATTCTCAGACATTCTCCTTGTGGAGCTGTCTCTTCAATTCACTCCATCTGTGTGTATTGTTTACCCCTCCCATGGGACCATTTCCAAGGGATCAGTTGGTGTCTAGGTCCATTTACACAGAAACCCAGTGCCAGCTCTGTCCCCAATACACCCTCCCCACGACTGGCAGAATTCATGAAGTTTTAACAGCCAGCTGCTGTTCCAAGGCCCCTGTGATGCAGTCTATCAGGCCTTCTCTGACCCCTGCTGAAGGCCTCGTCACCCTGACAACCCCTGCTGAAGGAAAACCCACTTGGACTAGGCTACCAACATCGCTTAGTACTCCAGCAGGCCAGTTAAGAAAGCTCGCCTGCTTCTTCTCAGGGGCAGTGTGAGGTGTCACTGGGATGGGGAGGAACTCCTAAGTGCTAGGCCAGAACCCCTAGATCAGGCCAGGGCCTTGCCCTCTGCACTGCAGCTAAGCACTTGAATTGAGGTTTACGCTCTTTATTTAAACGACAGCCACATTTGGATTTATTTTTTTTATTTAACTGTTTAGAGACTGATGCCAAATTGATGGCAAGGGCCACCATGCTCCAAACAGGTGTCCAAATCTAGTAGACTAAGGCAGAGAGCACCTGCAGTACCCGGCTTGGTCCCACAGGGGGTGCTATGGGGCAGCCCCACCTGCCACATGTTCCCTTTAAGAAGGGTTGTGGGGGTGAAACTCTAATGCAGCCTGTATGCCTATCCACATGGTATCTAAACCTTTTTGGGGTTCCAGAAGTGGGTAGTAAACTCTCGTGAACAGGCTTATTTCCAGTATTCTCTGTGCGGTCAGGCTGGGGAGATTGCAAGAAGTGTCTTTCTCTGTTTTTTCCTGTCCCTTCTAGAAACAGGAAGAGCAGGAGAGGTGAAGGGAAAGCTAGTTGAACTTTCGAACCTCTTAACAGCTTGGGTTTGGATTTGGGCTGTGTGTGAGTGAAGAGTTGGGTCACACCCATTTGCCAAGCACCACACGTGGCTTGGGTAACGGTCTCTCTGTGTGCGCATACTCCCCCAGGTGTCTTATGTTCATTCCAGTGGCTGAACCTCAAAAGAGTATCTATACTGAGGCTGAATGAACCCCACTGGGTCCAGCTGATGTTGGTTACACGAGCCAAACCCTGCAGGATCTGTCTGTAGGGGCTGGCAGTGGGCCAACCTCTGTTGCTTTCTCTTGAACAGTAGTGTAGTCGGGGGGGGGGAGCAGGGGGAGTGGCTGCTCCCCCTGTGAGGAGAAGTGGCGCTAAGGCGCCGCCCGAACCCCGGGGGCACTTTAAAAGGCCTGCAGCTCCTGCTTCTGCGGGGAGCCACCGGCCCTTTACATCGCCCCCCCTCCGCCCCGCTGCCGGACCTGGGCTGGGGGGGGCACTTTAAAAGGTCCTTTAAAGCGCCCCCCCCCAGCCCCGCTGCCGGAGCCGGGCTCGGGCAGGGATTTAAAAGGCCTGGGGGCTCTGCAGCGTCTGGAGCCCCGGGCCCTTTAAAGCGCTGCCGGGGTGAGTACAGAGGGAGCCGAGAGGCGCCTTTTTATAGCGCAGCTCCCTCTGTGCTCTAAACCTGGCTACGCCACTGCACTTGAAGGTCTTGAGTTCTGAGGTTAGTTTGACTTTTCTAATGTGGGTCTTATTGTATCGGAACTGGGGTGCTTATCCTTAAATATTATAAAATATTGAGTAACTGTCTTTGTACAGTATCCATTTTGAGCCTTATATAGGATAGGCGATACCCTAGGTAGAACATTTATTTAATGTTACTTAATTAAATAGTATTCATTTAAGTAACACATTGTGCAGTTCAATTTGCCTCCTGAGTTCCTTCTTTCCTGCAGCATTTTCTCCTTTGATTTTTTGTTTGAATGAATTTATGACCCAGAAAATAAGACTTCATTTTTGACTGACTCTGAGCTGCCTGCTGCAGCTTTTATTCCCCCCACAATGAAATCTTTCTTTTGTTTAGCCAAATTCTCCTTTCTAGTCCAAAATAATGGGCTCAGGCTTAAAGAGGAGATGATAGTAATGATGATTTCCCTTTTCACACTGAGCATGTGATTTTTTTGCAGCAGTATATGGGAAAACCTATGCTAACAGTTATTTGTCTCCGTTACCTATCAAATCCCAGTCTTCACAAGAGTTCCTCATTATTAATTGCGTTGTGCCATGATGGCCAACTCCTTGGCACAAGCACCGTGTCTCCTCCTCCTTGATCCAGAGCGAAACGCGAAATTGATGCTTAACAAATAGAAACAGAAACTCACAAAGGGATTCTGATCCTGCCCCCACTGGAATGCTCTAAAGGGTTTTGTGGCAAAAAGTCTATTGACTCTTTAGTGGGGATTAGGACTGGGTCTGGGTGGCTGGAGAGTCAGCACAAGGGTGTGGGTATGGTACTTTGAAGTGAGAGCTGTCATCTTTCCGTTTCCTTCTTTGAGCAAATACCTCACTATGGAAGTGGTAGGCTGGATGGCTTAGGACAAAATAGAGAATGTACATGAAGCCTCTCTCCCTGATAGTAGTGACTGAAAGTTATCACTGCTTGATGCCCTCTAATGGTTCTTAATAGAATGAGTTGGTGGTTTCCATCCATTTCTAGAGGATAAATATCTATACTTCAAAATCCACACTACTCTTGGATGCGTTTTCATTGGCAATCTCAGCAGAGAGAACAATGATTAGTATGGAAAAAATTTAGGCCTGGTCTACTGTAGTCTAGAGGAATTTTGCAAACATTTCACACTGGTCGCTCCAATGGAACTTAACTAGTGTTAGCAAATTTAGGAGCCCTAGTGTAGGCTGGAAACTGGCTGGTACTGGTATCTTAAGCACCTGCTCCGAGCAAGGTTGGATGAATGTTTAAAACACCAGAAGCGTAGAGATGTTTGCACTACTGCTACCTAAGATGTAACTTACTCTGCGAATAAATGAAAATTCCAATACTGCCAATCCAATAACTTCCTTCCCTGGTAATCACTTACATTCCGGGGTCTGGGGTCCCTCCTGCATGAGGGAAGGGGAGGGCCTTTTCTAGTGGATGCCTCCCACCGTCCCAGGATTTAAATAGGCCAGTAACTTCTTTTTTCACAGGAAATACCCTCTAAAATACAAAATAAAAATACCGTCAGAAATGAGCTTTGACAGGTTAGAAATCTTGATCACACCATTTAGGTTTGAAACTGGATATAATCTTGGTATTTATCATTTAGTAAAAAAGAAATGTAACAAATCACAAAAAATGGTAATAATGTCTCTCTCTTTTAATTCTAGATTTTCAGACGCGCTGACAAAAATGGTAAGTCTGTATATTCATATACATTTATTTTGCTTTTCTTTTGACTGAGCCTAGTATGTTCTTGTGGATAATTGTATCTAACTCCTTCCCACCCCCAAGCCTCATACAATCCAGGAGACTTTAAAAACCAATACAGGTTAATGCCTTGAGAAGGAAGGTCCATGTAACTCTATGGCTGCGATATTCTTAGAATCAATGTGACACTAACCTGAAACTCTTAACAAGTAAATATGTTCCTTAAGCAGTTCAGATCTACTCTATGCCTGAAAGCAGTGGTCTGTAAATTACACACATCTTGAAGGAACATAAACCAACTGCCTGAAAAACAGTAAGTGACTGATCCTGTTGTAATTGTTCATCTCTGTGACTTAGTTCTGTCTCATTTGCAAAGCATTGTTTAGTGGTATAAAATGGCTGGCTCTCTCATCAGCAGGGGAAGAATTCAGAGCCACCCAAATCTCTTGTCAGGTCCTTTCCTCAGGGCGCATTTCACTGCCAAACTCACAAAATAAGGCAAAACAAAAGCGAAGTCCTTAGAGCACCCCTGCTGCTAGGGCCCAGAGGCCCATCCCTCTGTGTCTGTACCTGGGGAAGGGTGCATCTCTTCTTCTTAAAGCCCCACTGAGTCATGTTACAGACAGGCCTTAACCCTTCCTTGGCCATTCCACTGTCACAGGTTTACGAAAGAGTAGAGACTTTGGGTACGTCTATACTCACGCGTCCTGTCGGAGGCGCTGGATCGATCTTCTGGGTTCGATTTATCGCGCCTTGTCTAGACGCGATAAATCGAACCAGGAAGTGCTCCCCCGTCGACGCTTGTAATCCTGCTCGATGAACGGAGTAGGCGGAGTCGACGGGAGAGCCTGCGCGCCACGTGTGGACCCCAGGTAAGTACCTTTTCATTCGAACTAAGATAGTTCGACTTCAGCTACGTTATTCACGTAGCTGAAGTTGTGTATCTTAGTTCGAATTGGGGGGTTAGTGTAGACCAGCCCTTTGTATGTGTTAAGGCTTTGGTGGTTTTGTGGAGTCGTGGATTTTGTTGCATTGAAATGGATTTTGCACTTATCCCAATGGGAAGACACACAACTGTAGTGAAGTCCAATATATTGCCACGGCGCAATGAATTACAGAGATTATTCTTTCTTGGATGATCTGTTTTGGATTCCTAAAGAGAGAACTGTTCTGCTTTCTCAGTGAGAATCTCAGGTGAGATTGGAGATATTTTACTTTATCTGAACACAGCAATTCATTTTCACTGTTGCTCTCGCCCTGTTTACAGTCAGTTTCCAGTCTAGGGATGTGGCATTGAATTGCTGTTGTGGGCCCAGGGTTGCAGGTTTAGAGGGGTATTGCAGAGATGACGTTTTCAGACTTGGGGAAAATGAGAAGTGGGGCCATTTCCAGGAAACCTGGTCCCCCCTGGAAAGCAATTTGATTCAGGCGCCTACCTGCAAATCTCAAGATCCAGTGTCCAGTCTTCTCCCAACAACACCATGAGCGAATAGGTTCCGCACCAACAAGTGGTGTGTTTGTGGAGGGAGCTATTGGCATAATGGGTGGGGTTTCTTATTAAATAGGAGGCTGGAGGAAACCAGTTGTATCCCATCCAGGGCTGGGATTAATAGGGAGATTCATGGTTCCCAAAAGAGGGCTGTAGCGACAATCACAACTGTGAGCATGAAGAGCTGGTTATACACACCATTGACCTGCTGGAGTCTGTGCAGTGAAGGTCACACCAGCGTTTCAACCTGCCCCTTATAGGGTAGGACCCCTGTGAGCTGCAGATTCCTGCTGCTACGGGACTCAGAGCTCTTTCTAAAAGTGCCCTGAGGGAGAAGAAGTCTACACTGGGGGGGGCGGGGCGGGAGGGGAATCGATCTAGGATACGCAACTTCAGCTACGAGAATAGCATAGCTGAAGTCGACGTATCCTAGATCGAAGTAATTTTACTTACATCGGGTCCACGAGGTGCAGGCTTGCTCCGCTATCGACTCCGCTTCCACCTCTCGCCGAGCAGGAGTTCCAGAGTCGACGGGGAGCGCTTCTGGGATCGATTTATCGCGTCTAGATGAGACGTGATAAATCAATCCCCAAATATCGATTACTACCCACCGATTTGGCGGCTAGTATAGACGTACCCATAGGCTGAGTTACAGTGTTGCTCTGTCCGTTGGCACAGTGAGAGATGCCACAGGCTTGGGAGGAGGCTTTCCATACTCAGCCAGTGAGATCAGCTCCTGCTGGGGAAGGAAGGCATCCTTTAATGTAGCAGGAACTCTTAAAACCCCGCTACGTATCTGCCAAATACCAGGGGCTGTTGCCTTGAGAGAACAAGTTAACCATTTTTTCTGGGATCAGAGGGGAGCGTGAGTTTGGGTTTGGATTCAAGAGTCCCTTGCTGAAAAAAGAGAATAAAGAAGGGATTTAAAAAATGAAATAAAATGCGTGTATTAAAAAGTGAAAGCAATAGTAACTTGAGGCCAAACTAGGTAAAGAGCAGTACTATTATCTATGCAGGATCCTTCCTGGGGAGAAACTGGGATAAAGACCTGATGATATCCAGCACTGAAGGAGCCAAATTAGTCTCTGTCACTGTTGATTTTAACAGAGTCACCCCAGAGGTGATTTGACCCTATGTTCTGTCTTTTGTTCTTGCTGGCTCGCTCTAATATTACAGGAAAGCCACCTCCATTTTGATTATGTCCTATCTGTAGCCAAAACACAAGAAATTTCTTGTTTGCATTCACTTTTCTCAAAGAAGAGGTTGTTGTTTTTTCCCTATGAAATTTTGTATACAGGGTGCTGTGAACTAGAACACTGTCAGTTCAATGGTATTTATTTATATTTTTCCTTTTAATTGTCAATATCTTTCTGTTGCTTAAAGATAATAGGCCAAATTCTGAGCTCAATTATGCCTGTGTCAAACTTGTGAAGTTTATCACGTACTCCAGATTTAGACGGGTGAAATTACTTCTGTCCACAGCAAATGTTTCATGTCCGCCTCTTCTTAGGAGCACTAAAATCACTGGCTAATTTTCCAAGAGAAAAAAAATGATTACTGTCCTTTATGGAAAGTAATTTAATTATAGAGCAATGGTTACTGCAATAACGTGCGGGATCCTGTTTAAAAAATCCATTTAATCTTGATTTAACATATTTACCTTGATGTTGTCAATTTAAATGAGTAATTTTCTGATCTAATCACTTACTTATTTTGCCAATGATGTCTTCAGGGCTTTTGTTTTAGTCTCCACCAACAAAACAATCCCAGATTTAGATGTACTCAGTTAGAAGATTCTGGAAATTTACAAACCATTTTCTTGGCTGATGTGCCAAGATTAATTTCTGTGCTGCTGAATGTGAGGGGAGCATCTGTGTGATGGTGTCCTTTAAACTTTTGGTGTTCTGCTGCAATTGCAGCATTTCAGAAAGAACATGCCAACCATCTGGATGGCAGAAATAGAGGTGCTTCCCTCTAACCCAACAAATGCGGCAAAACTCTAGATGTTTCCTGATTCTAGGTGCTAGGGCTTAAGATCATGAAGATAAACTTTTGATGCAATTATCATCTCACACCGGTATAAATAAGGAGTAACTCCATAGAAATCAAGGGAGTTCTGCTGGTTAACAGGGAGGTAGCATGAAGTTGTACAGCACGTATTCTGTGCTGCTCATTACATGCGGTAAACCTGGAGAAATTGTGTTCTGGAGATATCAGATTCCTATGATTTATTGTGCTGATAAACTGTCTGCAGAGAAGGAAGGATTTCATTATGCTAGCTTCAAAAGCTGGTGATAGTGCCCATTCAGTAATGTGTCTTATTTATGCACCCTCTATGACGTTTGGGCTGTAAAATATTAGTTGTTATTGAAGTAAACTTAGAAAGAATATGCTATGCTGCTGGGATTTAATTACTGCCCATCAGTTAAATAGTTGATGTTCTTAAAGGACAAATATTCGTGTCCGGGAGTAAAACGCTCTTTCCTCATTTCACATGTCTGATTGACTTGTTTTTTATAATTGAAACCTGCCTGATGCTTGTCTTTTCTCAATCTTATGATGCTCAGCTACTGATGACAGGCAAGAACTTGTCGTCCAGTATTTTAATATTAGTAGCAGACCAAAGGCCACACAAAGTATCTCCATTAGCAAGAGTAATTCCCTTATTTGTCTAATCACTAGAGCACTGCTCTCCACCTCTGATCAAAATCTTTGCCCAAATCCTATGCAGGCCTCTCGCATGATATTTTATCCCTTAATACAATTAGAACTAGTGACCTGTAAATATCAAGCCTATATCAAGTTGATACATTACTATTTTGTAGCAAGGGGAAAAGGGCAAGCTGATAGAATATGGCAGGACAGCTAAATGCATTTTGATGTTGTGTCCATCTGACTGAAGAGGAGAAAAAAATGTGAGAAACAGAATGAAGGGTTATAGGTAAACTGCACTGAATGGTTTGTTAATGGCATGTCTTTGCATAGAGAGCTGGGTTTACAAGTGGAACTCTATGGGTGTAAAGTGTCCATTCCTGATCATTTGCTTTCTGGGATACCAAGGAAGAGCCACTCTACATTGTATGTGGAGAGACAGCTACAGCTGATCAGGGAACTGATTGATATTGCTAATCACTGTGGCTCTGACAGGGAGAGGGCTATAGGATTTCTCAGGCATTAATGAGGCCAGCTTCTATTAACATCATTGCATTCTAAATGTTTCTTGGGACTGTAACATACATTGAATGAAGCATTCAACAGACCACACATAGAGATCTCATGAAATTTGAAATGTCATTTTCAGTACGCAGTGGCGTATTGTTATAGCCGTTCAGGAGCTGTGCTTTCAGAAGCACCATCCTCAGCCCTACTTTGTGGCTAATGCAGCTGGTTTGACAAGTTACCCTGTGTGCACGGGCAAAGTGAGCACAGACATGATGAAAGGATTTTGTGTTTGTTTTCCTTGGCTCCTAAAAACTCCTGTTTCTCTCCAGCCATCTCACTAAGACGTCTGTCTATCAAGAACACAGTTCTCCCTAGTCACTGCTATGCAGGAAAGGAAAGTTTTATTTTGAAGCAAATCACCAACTTTTTCTCTTCCACCCCCTCCCAAGCACCATTTCAGACCTCTTCTGTTGGCACGCGAGGAAGTACTTGCTGTAATACCTCCTCTGATGCTCAAAGAAACAGAGGCCTCCTTCCTTTTTATGTCTCCTTTGCCTTTGTCATCCCACATGTTGACTAGCGGAGACTGCGTACACACTGAGACAGCTTTGCTAATCATCATTTCACACAACATAACAAAACCTGTTAATAATGCCCCGATTTTGAGTGCACTGCTTGCCAGCTGTAACATCTGCTGTGAAAATAGGGATTATGTCACTTAAGGGAGAAGTGGTGCTGGCTTCTTAGATCTCTCATTTTGGACTTGTGAGGTTTAATCCTGCAACGTGCTGAGCATCCTGAGTTCCTACAGAAGTCCATATGAATTAAGGGCATTCACTCTCTCGCAGGAGTTGATCAACCCATTTTAGGGTCAGACCCCTAGTTCTTATTTCTTCCAAATAATCCATCAACATCACAATTGAAATTTAAGATGAAGGGAAACTTCTGATATTTAGTGTTTCCCTTTCTCATTGCTGTGTTCTTACTGTCCAAACTACTTGGGTCAGTATCGTTCTTTCCTAACTAACATGTAAACACTAGCCAAGTAAAGTTGCTTTAATTCATTCTTTCCTTATTGATTGGTCTGTAATATTGAACTCTTATTGATCTCTGCCTGCTTGTTTCTCTCTAACTCTGGGCGCTAATATGCCAATATTAGTGAATGACCAGTAGCAGCATTAATATGGTTTGTTTTCAACACAGTCCGATTATTCAGGGCCTAGTCTTCCAAATTGACCTAACATAGTGTTTAGTACCACGAGTAAGTGCACAATAACCTGGCAGTCTCACGGTACATTTACTGTGTGCTTTTATTAATTTCTCTGTAACCAGTTTTCCCCCTCACGCTCCCAGTGTTGTCCCCTGCTGGTTTCCATTTACCATGAAACACTCAAGCAGGCGTCCTGCTAAGATGTCATCATTACCATGGAGCCCCAGTGGAGCTAATCAACAGGGGCTCAGAAAAGTGACAGTGACAGCTGCATATGTTTGCAGTATGTATTTAAATATTAAAAACAACCCCCTCCACACACACACACCACAGTAGGTGCTGGGGCATGTTAGGCAATGTGCAATAGAATCTAAGGAATACTAGTTGTTTTAAGCCACTATAGGACAGCTCCATGCTTGGGCCAGAGCTCTGGGGGCTGTAACGTCACAGCATAGTGCATGCTGAAGTTGGAGTCATCTGGAGTAACTTCGGAGAAGCTAAGGCGAGGAAAAAATGTTTGCTTAAAACACATTATATGCAAAATGTACCCATCTTGTGACGTGGGATGTCCGTCACATTTACATCCGTTTTTTAAAAAAAAGCTGATTTCTGTTACTGGAGTGTCACTTGGGCTAACCCAAGAAAACGTACCTGAATGAAAACTTCCGTCCTATTGTGACAGCAAGTGACTAAGGTGGCAAAGAAATTAACCTTAAATGAAGGCTTGGTTCAGGACTTCTCGTCTTACTTTCTTCTGACTAGGCGGTTTGGATGCTACCCTGGAACTCAGCCCTGGGTTCAGTTCTCCACTCTGCCACAGACTCACTGTGTGACCTTTGGCAAATCATTTAGTCTATCTGGCCTCAGTTCCTGATCTGTTGAGTGAGGATAATAGCACTGCCCTGCCTCTCAGGGGTGTTGTGAGGATCGATTTGTTAAAGATTGTGAGGTGCTCTGATACTGCAGTAATAAGGGCCAGATGAGTGCCTAAGAGACTTTCAGTCTATAAAACAGTAAAAGGTGACACCCCAGTATGAAATTCAACACCTTCTGTCTTACCAAGGTTGTATGCTGTTGGCTGTTGCCTGTCATTTTCATGTGTCTTCAAGCATGGGTGTTATCTGCCTTTTCCACTGCCCAGTTGTTCAGGTTTTTTTGTTTTTTTAAAGATCTTACTAGTCTTCCTTTATGGGGAAATTTCTCTCCAGAAGCAGCCTCAGAAATTCCCTGGTGTCTTCAGGAAAGAGCTTTTCTGATGATGACGATGACTTCTGCTCAAATCTGGAATCCTCCATAGAATACTTGTCAACCTCTGAAAACTGCTTATGCTCCAGGCTCTTCGGGATTTAGGGATTAAGGGCTGGCAATCCTCTCTTTGATCCCCGGAAGTAAAAACTTCCTTCCCAGAAGGCATCTTCCATTTTTTGCATGTGAAGTAAGACTCTTCAGAAGTTCTGCTTCTGTTCATGTATTTGCTTGATGCTGCCTTCATGAAGACAGTTTTGCCCAAATATTCTGTTGTGGTATTTTCCTCTCCTGTGCTAACTTGACTGTAGAAATGATTCATTCTTAATTTTTGGTTTATTTCTCTCATCCTTTTTTAAGTTAGCATGAGTGAAACTTGTGTTGGAAAACCGTCCCAGAGCTGGAAAGAGTTGCTGTGAGATCTGGGATAGCTGTTCGTTGTATATACAAAAAGCAAATTGCACACTGCCTGCTAGTGCTTCACTTTCTTATAGGGCAGCGACTCTTCTGAGGATCCTTTCCAAAGGGAGAGCTTTGAGGAGCGACAATATCGAAGGTGTAGAAATGTGCTGCTGTCACTGAAGATTTCAGGGATTAGTAACATTTGAATTTGAGAAGTTGTAATTTGTGACCCCCTAAACCAAGATCTATTGACATAGTGCAGCCAAGTGGATCTGAGCACCATCATTGCCAGGAGGCGTTGGAGATGGATTGGCCATGTGCTTTGCATGGAAACTGATTCCATCACCAGAGTAGCAATAAGATGGACACCGGAAGGCAAGTGAAAATGAGGCCGCCCGAAAACAACATGGTGAAGAGCTGTGGAAGCTGAGCTGAAAAACCTAGGGCACAGCTGGGGAACCATTGAAAGACTTGCCAGAAACAGACAGGAGTGGAGGAGCTTCATTGCTGCCCTAAACTCCAGAGGCGTAATAGGAACATCATGATGATGGTGATGATGATGCTGATTACATAAAGGAGGCTTGACCAGAGCTTCATTTAGCAGTAGTATCCTCTCACTAACTGTAATCAATAGCAGATGTTTCAGAGGAAGGTGCAAGACACCCTGGTGTGGGTAGTTTTGGGACAACCACAGGAAGGTTTTCATCCTGACCCCCATTCAGCAGAGGTTGGCTTAAGCCCTGAAGCTAGAGGGTTAACATCCCTTCTAAACTCTTGTTTGTTTTAGTGTTGATGATTTTAACTCTGATTTTACTATTATAGCTCTGCTTATCCCTATTAATGTGAATATGTGGTGGATGAGGTACATTCTTGGAGATTCTGTGGATGGTCCCATTCTGTGGAAGATCCCTTTCTTCCTTCCTCCCTACTCCACACCCATCCAAAGAGTTCTAACAGAATTATGCCGTTTTGCCAGGAGAACTTAAAATGCTCAGCTACTAAGAATGGTGAGAACTGAAAAAAGAAACAGAAATGGCACCTGATGAATCAGCCACCCAAGTTCCCGACACTGAAAGGGCAAATTCTCAGATGGTTATATTGTGTTTCAATCCCAGGAAGGGACCTAGAAGATTTGAAGTATTGAGAAAGGGAGACTGTTTCAAACTAAAGCTAATGCCAAGTACCAGAAGATGTCTCGATTTCATAACTAACGTTGCTGTAGTCCCCCAAAGTGTAAATCTTCTTATCCCATGATAGAAGCACTTACTCTCTTATGCTGCAGCTTTGTTGGTTAGTGAACTGAGACATGTTCTTATGCATGAACTTATTAAAGAAGTTGGGGAAAACAGCTTATGCCTATTCTCAGGTAGAAAGAGTTTCCTACCAGTCCTAGATGCTGGGAAGAAAGCAATGTAGGTACTTGCTGACTTCCCTAGGTTGCAATACAACTGTTTGCATAGACAAGTATGACTTTGACACAGTTCAGGAACAGAGCTGAAGAAAACATCAGATTTTACTTTCTGGTTTACTAGGTGGCCAAGTGTACAATGATCAGCAGATTAAAAGATCACTGAAGTAGTAAAACATGCTGTTGATAGTATCAAAGAAAGTGTCTTTGAAAGATTTCCTACTTAAAAGCAGGTCACACTATGCACTCCTCCTGACTTAAAGACACGAACTGCAGAATGTTTGTAAGATTAGGGTTTTTTTTTTTTGCAGCTCAGTTATGCTGCTGGTGTTGAGACTTTTCAGCAACAGTAAATACACACATGCTTTTAAAGTTGGAATTCAGAGCATTAATACTTAAGCTACTATCTCGCTTGTATAGTACTTAAGGGAATCACCTTATATGATATACAGCTACTTGCTACATTCCTGGCTATTTCTTATTAGCAAAACACGTCCTGTTAAATCTGGAACTTTGCTCAGTGCCTTGATGCTTAATCCAAGTAGCAGCAGAACATCCACACTGATATTAGGTAGCTAGTGTGGAACGTGAGAAAACCATGGAGTTTGAACATAAAGAGTTAAATACCTTCTTCCTCTTCACCCTGCTTCCACAGCTCCTGTTGCATGAACTGTTAACTACTGGAGAATCAGGATTTCTTGGTCTAAAATACATGAACATTGCTGCCATGTTCAGGCACTCAGACCATGGTGATGAGCTCAGTGCATGTGCCTACCAAGAGTAGGGTGACCAGACAACAAGTGTGAAAAATCGGGATGGAGGTGGGGGGTAATGGGAGCCTATATAAGAAAAAGACCCAAAAATTGGGACTGTCCCTATAAAATCAGGACATCTGGTCACCCTAATCAAGAGATTTTAATGAAGGAAATCCTTCCTGACAAGAAATTAAAACAGCAGAGAAAAGGCTTTTGTAGATTTAAGCAGTGAGGGGTGGAGTTGGCTAATTCTATCTCTGACATTAGTTATACCAATTGTAGAGCATCTTTTTCTCTCTCTCAATCTCTCTGTTAGGCTGTTTATAGTATCAGATATGAGCTGAAAGACTTGTGTAGCAGCACACTGCCAAATGGATGTGTGCCATTGTCAAGCCAATAACAGTATGACCTCCATCAGTTTAGAGAATGCCTACATCAGGCTAAGAAGTTCCTGCCAGCCATAGATGCTGCTAAAGGATGAAAGTACCAGTTATACAATTATAAGTGGAATAAAAATGTCTGGTGCTTTCTCATCAAGGGTTCCTTGTATGAAAACTGGAATAAGATGGAAAACAACCTGTTAACAAACTTCCACCAAACTGGAGCTGAGCCCTTAGAGGAAACTCCTCCCCCTTACGTTTCTGATGAACAGTGAGATAAATCCTTTCTCTTATGCACCTGAACATCTTTCTTGGTTTCAGTGGGGTGAGGCAAGCAAAAATAAATGAAGGAATAAGACGCATGAAGAGACCAGTGTGATTGCAGCAGAGGTGGAATCTTGATTTGAAGAACACCAGTCTTACGAACAAAAATCACCTAATGAAAGTGATGTCAATGAAGAACAAGTCGACATCCCCTCACACTCCAATGCCTACTATGCATTGGAAGTCACTTTGCATTGGTTGAAGGACAGTGATGCAGTTCACCGCAGTGCAATTTGTACACTGCACCTACTGTAATTTTGAGATGTTCAGTGTTATGAACTTTTCAATTTATGAACTCCCTCTATCCCCAATTGGTTAATAAAATAGGGGTTGTTCTACTCTATCTGAAAGTAACAGTGAGTACTACTTGTGGGTAGTACAGTATAGTGTAACCTGAAGTACTGTCCAGGAAAGAATTTAGCCAAAAATATTTATCTCCTCTTGTCTCTGTATCTTTTCTTCATTCTCTTCAGGTTTCTGTGGGTGGAGGGTTTCTCCCCATGATATGAACATTGCACAATATTTGGATGGTACTTAGTGCAGATCCAAGCAGTCATTTTCCAAGTAATTTATTTGTGTACCAAATGCCTGACATCAAGTTCTGGGGCTACCAGCATGGTTGGAGTGTTAGCATTGACTTAGCCATGTTTTCAAATACTTATAAGTACCTGGCAAGGCATAAGTATATTTCTGTCCAAACCCTTCTCTGGTGGGAAATAATGGAGCCTTTACTAGTACCATCAGGTTAAGATTAGCAATTTGAGTTTTATATTACCCATTCATTTTGAGAAGAGAGATCTGGTAACTTTCTGTTTCTGCTATTCCCTATAAGTTAAATAGAACTTGTCAAACAGTGATTTGCAGATAACTTCACAAATAAATGAGGAGATGTGTTGTGATTAGTGGGGTTATGTTTGTTACTCATAAGTATTCTTAAGTCTACCAGTTTATACTGCAAGTTTAAATATTCACGGATCTCAAAAGCATCACCATTTTTTAAAATCAAGAATAAAGCTGAAAGCTTCCACAGGAAGCATGATGGCTATTTGTTCTAATGTTTCACAGAGATTGTCTTCCAGTTAGGGAGCAGGAAATACACCCTGTGATGTAGGCCACCAAGCACCCACCATCAATAACAGAGAACAGTTGAAATAAGCAGTACACAAACAACCCATAGACTAAAACTTGTTTGAATAAACTGTTCAGTGAATATCCTTTAAAATGATTCAGATGTTGTAGAAATCGTCATGAGTTAGTAGACAGGAAAAAAGGTTAAATTTGGGGGATCGCTTTTTGGCAATCAGTAATTCAGCTGACTCTAGCTGTCCCCCCACACCACAGGGGCAGGGTTGTGCTGGTCATTTATTGACACAAGATAGAGGCAATGTATATTAATTTTATAGATTTCTAAAACAGACCACTGTAAGAGTTATATCCTGCGCACTTTAATTTACATAAACCATTAATAATTTCCTTTAATAAGAGGATTAAATACCCCAATATTCATTACGATTAAGAAACAATTTAATTTTTGCATAATAATCATCATAATTTAATTGGACACTGTTTGCGTGAAATTTTGGTTCATTAAAACACAAGCTTGATCATCTGCCTATTAAATCTCAAATCATTGCTGTTAACAAACTAAATGCTGTAAAGTCTTGTTAAATGTGAATTAAATCCCTGTTTTAAATACTTTAAAATTGTTTTCTAAGTGGAAAGCCATAAACTGAAAAGCTCTGACCATCTGTAGATAATCTTGCTGCTGTGGATGCTCTTAGAGGAGCACGTTCACGGTTCTGCTATGGACCCAGGGTGTGAAGCAAAAACAAGCCATTATTAAACCCTTTTTGTTGCTTCCCGCTCTGTAAATTGAAGTTAATAATAGTTCCTTGCCTCACAGGGGCATCTTGTGGACTAATTAATTAGTGGGATGCCCCCTGAAGGCCAAATTGTCTGAAAAGACTACCGACTTTGGACACCCAACTCGACACATTTTAACGAGGCCTGATTTTCAGAAAGTGCTGCGCATCCCCACCCTCTAAAATTCAGGTCCTTTGAGGTGTCTCCAATTGGGCACCCCATATCACCAGCTACTTAAGAAAATCTAAGCCAAAATGGCTGGAAAAGAGGGGGGAAATTCTCCGACTACTTTGTCCATGTACTTTGTGCATTTGACAGCCCTTTCTGTGTAATCAGTTCCCCCTGCTTATGTGGGCCTTTGATACAGCAAGGGGGAGAGAAATATTAAAGATTAAATGTGTGTTTATAAAACTACAAAAAAGGCAGGAGGAGTCATATGCAGCTGTAGTATCTGAAGCTATTTTTAATTAACTTATTTGATAGATATGAGAATTTAAGTTGTTGGTATTGTGGTTTTTTTATAAAAACCTTTTCACATTACTGTTACTAGGACTTCATGCCCAGGGTCTCCATATTGCAGAGGTAAGAACTGGTCCAAACTCTGTTGCACTGATCAATGTAGCCTTATTT
Source organism: Chelydra serpentina (assembly GCA_037349315.1). Lineage (NCBI taxonomy): Eukaryota > Metazoa > Chordata > Testudines > Chelydridae > Chelydra > Chelydra serpentina. The sequence continues at coordinate 9,585,904 of JBAIAC010000026.1, read as the reverse complement.
ACTGTGTCCTGAGACTGCAACCAATTGATGGATTTTAACCAGCTTTATTTCTTCCAAAAAGCAATAATCGGGTTTATGGCTTAATAACAACCTGCAGAGAATACATTCAGAAGGCAAGAAAGTGTGTGTCCTTAACTACTGTAACAAAATCCGCTGAGTAATGTGCTGATTGGGCATCTTGCTGCAAAGAAGGTCATATCTACACCATCGCCTTGCAATCACATCTATTTTTTCTGTAGGAATTGTTCTGCCTGGCCTCTTTTGCTGTTAAGAACTTAACAATCACATTATTTCATGCCTGTCCCACAAAGAGCTTCACAAAGTTAATATAATACATTATAAAGCCAATTTCATAACATGCTGACTGTAACTAAATACTTTAAAAATCAATGAAGAACCCATAGATTTTTTTTTTCAATCCACAAGAACAGAGCAATATGAACACATTCAGGCAGAGGCTTTCCATAGCTGGGTGCCTGTAAAACATACCTGATAGTACAAAGAAAAATGAAGGGCATTTCTGGGCCCAAGGAGCTTTATTGTACTATTACACATGATGTTCTGGAGTAATATATGAGGTAAATAGGACTGTCATCCTTAAGTTAGTCTTTTTTCGGAGATTGTCTGGATATTTGTCTGAGGCTGCAGGTATGGACATGAAACTGGCACACAGTGCAGTTTTTTTGTGTGGTTTGTGCTATTCACTGGGTGAAAATACCATGAGATTTGCCTTTCTTGTGATGTTTTGGTGATTCTGCTTCTTCTCTAAGGCTAAACTCCAGTCAAGGCAGAGCTGCACCAACATGAATAAAAGGAAAACAGTCAAATATTGACGCTTCTAACTGATACATTTTGTTGTAGTTTAGTGTGAACCTTGGGTACTTTTATCCAAACTAGCTTTTCTGTCCTTATCAACAAGGTTAAAAACAAAGTGCAAGGATTCATCTAAAGTGCCAGATCCTCAGCTAATATCAGTTGTAGTTAGGGTGGCCAGACAGCAAGTGTGAAAAATCAGGACGGGGTGGAGGGTAATAGGAGCCTTTATATAAGAAAAATTGTACAAATCGGGACTGTCCCTATAAAATCGGGACATCTGCCCACTCTAGTTGTAGTACCAATTAAGACAATGGAGCTATGTTAATTTACACCGGTTGAGGATCTGTCCCTTAGTGTTTAAATAGTTAAACACAAGTATCTGCTTGAAGTAAAGGTGATGTATGGAATGAGGCGGGGTGTTCTATCCCAACGGTACAAACTTTATAGTAAGCACCCAACCGTTTAAGTGATTCTTATATCTGAAGTGCTGTTGTTCACAAACAGGTAACATCTTTACTTTGCTATATGTGACAGGTATAACAAACCTCATTAGATAATCTATCTAGATGTACAGTACAAACATTCGGTCTATGTGATTCAGGCAACTCTCCATATATGTATACTTTAGTCAGCAAATTATTATTTTTTTTCCTGGGTGCTTGTTTTCTTTTCCTTTCTGCCTCAGCTATCTTTCAGGCTTTTGTAATTTGTCAGTTCCATGTACCAAGACAATTGTAACACACATAGGTAACATTAGGGCATTGGTGATACCAGCAAAAAAGCAATTCAAAGTAAATAAAAGCTTCAGGTACATCTCGCAATCTGGGGTTCAATTTATTAAGTATTAAAGGTATGTTATAGGAACCTCCTGAATGGCTTTGTCTCCTTAGGCTCTATGTATACCCATACTTATTTTGTACATTCTCTTTTCTGTTGCTTGCTCAGTGTCTTGCCTTGTATATTTGTTTGCCATAATTTATCTTGAAAACCAAGAAATTAGCACCATCCTCATCTGCACTATAACATACGGTACAAAGAATTCATTTTATCATTGTTCAGAGTTTAAAAATAGCAGACTTATACTGCTAATTACACAGATAATTTATTGAAGTACTTTCAGAAAATTGCTTGATTTGAAATTAGTACAGTAATTGTTCACTAGATAGATTTAAAACTTCAATTGCTTCTTTTTCTAATTTAAGATCCAATTGGCAATGCGCTTGTATAGGTCTTCAGTGGTTGTAAGCAGCTGACACTTCACGAAGCAGAAGACAAATGCTGGAATGGAAATCTACCATGAATATGAAGACTATGGAGAGTCTAATTTTTGCAATCTTAGTTCTTTTATAGGGCATCTTTACCCAGTATTGAAGCACTCACATCAGAACGTACTTATTGAAACGGGGCCAGTCCAAGAAACCGAGGCCTCTGTGTTGTAAGCTGCAAATAAAAATTATAAACCACCTGTAGAACACACAGCTCTCCACTCTCGTCAAATTGCAAGCTATAGCTGCAGACTCTAATAGACACACCTTGCGGCATGTCTGGTAGTTCAACAGACCTGGGCTCTTTTGGACCAGTGGAGGACCTTGTTTCAGAGTGGAGGGCTCCTCATGGAGAATGCTATACTATCTCAATGCCCAAATGCAGGACTTGGGTGTTTGTTCTATTTAGGTTCTCACTCTGAGTCCATCACTGTGGTATATGAGCCTTTTCCGGTAGTCCATTAAGTGATATGATTAGTATCTGTCACGGGGGTTCTATGTTTTCTCCCGAGGGAGAGAATTGTTTTGTTGGGTTATTAGTAAAGGTAAAAGGACAACTTGTGATTGGGAAAGGAAGTGAGGAGGTCGATGATGGTTCTTTGTTCCTGTGGGAGTTATTGACCTGTGACCTGATCCCATAGGGTCAAGCTCAGTTTATATTTTATCTGCAAGATTGCTTTTAATAATCTAAAATAGCTGAAATGCAAATAGGAGGACATATACTATGAGTATTTAGGCTTGACAACAGGCTAAGGCCTAGTAGAAAGCTTAGCACAAGTGATTAACTTTAGGTCATAAGATTTTGCAATATGTAGCTTGTGATAATTAAGTACAACACAGAAACTTGAAATAATAAATTTTGGGGTATATGTAACCATGGAGAAATCACATTTACAAAACAGAACCATTAGGAAATGTATGACGCAAATCGTTTTTGCTATCAATTGGAACCTGAATTATGGTCCCCTGGAATGACAAACATGGGCAAAGGGACTGAGACCTAAGTAAAATATGCTCCTGGTTGAATTATCCTTGTGGAATCTATTGCCCTTTGTAATCCTATAGGAAAGCAAGTCTTGTCTCCTCAAAGATGGAGTCAGTACTTGCCAGAACAGTCATGGCTTTAGGTCACAATTATAATTCCTTTGCAGGAAGAGTAGATTGGGAGCCAATCAACCAACATACATATCAATTTTTTTTTCAGTAAAATGCAACCTGTCTTGATGTCATTCCCCCCAGACATTTCAAGCTTCCTCTTACCTTGCTGGAGTGTCTGTAATTGCTACAATGTTCTGATACCTGGTGTGGGGAGGGTGTTTTCCACCCGTGATACCATTGTGAAAATCCCAGAAGCCTCTTGTTTTGTTGCTTACATGTTTCTGTAATGAAATACTGCTCAACAACTAAATACATAACTTCCAGAGCAGGGCAGTTACCATTCCACTTGGTCATTGCCTCTCACATGTCGGAATCGGTCCACATTTCCCTCTTTCACTGATGTGTCTTAGTTGAATCATCACCCCTAAATAAAACTGTTTAAAATTGTTGTATTGCCCCAAACCCCCACCAGTATTAGCAATTGCCCACATAAAGTATAAGTAATACAATGATGAATCAGGCCACGTAAACATGCATAAATCCATTAGGATCTTCTGTGATGAAGGCTGATCAGAATCTAAAAGTATTTGTTGACTTACAAATAATGTGTTGCATTTTGTTGCAAAGCACATTACAAAACTGGGCAAGTGTAATTATCTTTGTTGCAATGGGGAAATGTTGGGATCATCTTTAATTGTTTCAAACCTTGAACTTCATACAATCACCTTTTAAGGTATTTCCACAATATGTCAGGTTATCCTCCCAAGTGCTTGATTAGTACATATTTGCACAGCAATTTTAAATATATGATGCATATTTAATTCAGGTTGGCATGTCTTTCTAAAAGATATGCTAGTAGCTCAGTCAGAGATTGCAATTCTATGGTTATTCAGTAGGTCAGGCTGGATGATCATTATGGGCTTAAAATCTATTATAGGCACTGCAAAAAAGTGCTCAGCATTTATTATTGACCAATTTGATACTTCTATGTGATGCTGGAACAAAATGATATTTCTATTGCTCTCACTCTTCAAGGTTGGGATTTTCAACCTAAGGGAGGTAGGCATCTGGCCCCCATTGAAATGCAATAGACGTTGGGAACCAAATTCCCTTAGCTATATCGCAGCTGGAAAGGTGCTTCCCAGTGTGGGTAGGCAGACATGCACTAGCGCTGATTGATATAGTACATTAAAAATAGCAGCATGGAGAGTGTCTCTGGCTAGCCCCTGAATTCGTACCCAGGGGGTCAGATGGGACTGTACTTTGACACCTAGCCCACGTTCTTGTCTGTGCCATTGTGGCCAAGTTGCTGTTTTTGCGTGCAAGCTCAAGCAGAGCTTGGGTGTGTCTGTCTACTCACATTGGGAAGCATACTCCCAGCTGCAGTGTTGACATAACCTTAGTCTCCTTTGGAAATCCCAGCTCCAAAGCCCTCCCAGTTTAATTGCCATACTGTAAGCATTTGCATGCCACCTGGTGACATAAGAGAATTAAATACCTCTTGTTAAAATTGCTACCCCATCATGTTCCCTCACAGCTCTTCTGCCAGAACCATAGAAAAGCAAAGGGAAGGTAGCACTATGGATTAACCACTCATGGATAATGTTTTACAATCACAGGAAGTAAATGCTACAAGCAGACCTAAAGAAGGCAGAGTATATGATGAAGCTCTGAAGTTGTCACTTCTGACTGTATATTCTGTACCATAAGGGCCAATCACCCAAGCTGATGATGGCACTAATGCTACCTCAGTCCCAACCGCATTCTTCTCCTGTCAAAAGTGTTGTTATCTATGGAGGCGGGGGAGAGGCGGGGGAGTTCAGTGGTTTGAGCATTGGCCTGCTAAACCCAAGGTTGTGAGTTCAATCCTTGAGGGGGCCGTTTAGGGATCTGGGGCAAAAATTGGGGATTGGAAATGCTTTGAGCAGGGGGTTGGACTAGATGACCTCCTAAGGTCCCTTCCAACCCTGATATTCTATGATTCTCTTGCTACCTTTTGTATCCTTGTTTTCAGCACCGTATGATCAAGTCTAATTCACAGGAGAGTTAACTAACACTACAGAAAAGCGTGTCAGATCTAAAGAACTGTCTACATTAGGACTCCCACCTTTGCCAACACAGGTACAATTGAAACAGTATTAACTGTGTTTAATAGAGCCAGAGAGAGAGAGTGCATACACACACACAATCCTTTATGTGCACTGAGTGATACAATATTAGTGGATGGAGGTATCTGGTACATGTTTACAGCCCTATTTTGGAATAGCTCGCATGATTCTGCTTAGAGCTTTTGTCTTGGGAAAGACGGCAAGTAACATTACTGTATTTGGTCCAGGGAGGCAGACCCTCTATTACAGGTCTGGGCTTCATTGTTAAGCACAGTGGAAACACAGCTGTCATGCTTGCCTGTAATCAGCCAGTTGATGAACCGGCGCACTGGTTCGAACATCTGGCTTCACAATGCCCTCAAACAGCACACACACAAGCATCTTTTATACTCTGTATACTCAACTTTTCATGCATCTCCAGTGCCAGGATTTTTGCTTTACTCCTTCCTCTCTGTCCTCCCACCCTCCACTTCTGTCTGTCTTCCTCCTTCTTTGATCTATTTTTTGGGGGGGGCGGGGAGTGAACAAAATATATGAAAACTTGCTGGAAGAAACATTGATCCTTTCTCAGAAACATCGTTTGAGCGTTGCTGTTGCCGGCGTCAGTGTCAGTCATTAATGGTTTGGCCAGCATTTGAAATCCTTTAAAACAGGAAGAGAGACAGAGAGCGACAACAGTGTCTGGATCTCCCCTATAGAACAAGACAGAAAACATGGAGCAGAGGTTATATTTTAGCCCAGCAATTTGAAGCAGGCTATTTGATCTGGAGGCCAGTGTTTTTCAAACACTCCGGATTCACTTTGAAGTACACCAATTAAGGCTTCACATAGAACGTTAACCCAAAGCATCCAGGTTTTTTTCTCTGTGCGTTGGTAGACATGTTTTTTTCTTCCCTAGCGCTCATTAGAGACTTCAGGAGCAATAGGAGCGAATGGGACATTGTTATGGTTGGCAAATTTAATGGCCTTGGTACCAGTTGCAGCCGATAGGGAGCAAGGGATGATTTTTTTCAGCTGGAGGCTTTGAAAAGCCATTTGATTAGCAGAGTATGACTTTTAAAGAAATATCCTTTTGAAACGCAGAAGCCGGGCTGCAGTGCTTAATTGGGCACCACATAGCAAGTGTCTCTCCATTGCAGGACAACAGGTAGCACAGGGCATTGTGAAACATTTAGGGAGCTGTTAGATGCTTCAGATCACAAGCTGAAAAATGTGAGTATTATCACAAGCCATGGGATAAAACTGGTGGTTCTCAGACTGGGTTCAGTGAAGCATGGACTAATCACGTGGCACTTGGAAGTGGCCCACAAAGCTACCGCGAATGGTGAAACATATTCTAATTTAAACCCTATACAATAGCTGGACTGCCACATGTTTCAACTGCACGTGCATCAATCTTTATGCAAAGCTCCCTTGCATTTCTATACCTTCTCGGGCAAACTCCTGTTATAACTGTCTCTGGGAATTGATTGACATGGATGGCTTAACCACAAGGCAACTTTTTGAGCTGCCTCATTAGTATCAAATGTGACAGATATCGCAAACACTTGCAGCATCTTTAGGGACTATTTGTCTGGGGGAGGGGGACAAACCTGCTGAAGGGGTGGAAGGATTAGAACCTGTCAGGGTCACCATAGGCCTGATGGGGGTAGGGGCTCGCTGATGAGCCTAAATACGCATTTAAACCCTTTCATTGTTGTATGTGTTTTTTCTGTAAGGCTTTTATCCTAAAAGCATTTGATAGAATCTACCACTACAAATTGCTCAATATATTAAAATCTGTAGGGATTGATGGACGCAAACTCCAGCTAATAAAAAAATTATACTAGAATCCGAAGGCAACTTTAAAGGGAGATGAACATGAAAACCTAATAGAGATCAAGAGAGGAGCGAGAGAAGATTGTGTCATGTCAGCAACTTTATTCAATATTTATAGTGAGTGTTTGATTAAGTTAATTGAAGAAGGTATTAAGATGAATGGAAAATGAGTGGATAACATTTGCTATGCAGATAACACAGTGCTTTTGACGGAATCAGAAGAAGGCCTGAGGGTAGTGGAGATCATATTCTTTGCCATATTCATATACAAATCTACAGTTGATTGTGGACAAAGCAAAAACTATGGTGGTGTGCAAGGATCCTGAGGGGACACATGATATTCCAGTGAGTGAAACTGCCATATAGCAAATAAGAAATTATTGCTACTTAGGAAGAATTGTTACAGAAGGTGGAAGATCAGATATTGAAGCTGGAACTAGAACAGCAAGAGTGAAAGAGGTATTCTGGAAGATGGCAGAAGAACGAGGCAGAAAAAGAGCTTGGATGGATGAGATATCTAGGGTGGCTCATAAGGACTATTCATCCACAAAGAGATTAGCAGAGGATCATACAGAATGGGCTGCCATGGTTGCAAACCCCAGTAATGGAGATGCCACATAAAAAAAGCTTTACGGAGAAAAACACTTAGCTGAAAATAAATGTCCCATTTGATTCCTTGTAACCATTGTCATACACTGCTTATAGCCCTTGGAGAGAAAGCAAAGTAGGTTCTTAGTCACATCTGCTTGGATAAACACAGTGAGTGCAAGCCTAAACCCATGGTCAGGAGGGAGTGGGTTGTGGGTCCCTGCCAAGAGAGAGGTGATGGCTAGAGACCTTGCACGTGAGAGGGCATTCCTTGAGCAGACCACAGAGGGTGTCAGAGGTATAACTGTGACAGTATCTGTGTGCATTTCATGTGCATTTGAAAATTTGTCCTTCTAACGTGACACCTGTTGCAGAAATTCAGCCTCAACTTTAAAGGGTTTTTCATCTTGCTCCCATGCTACGAAGGTCTCTTCTTTGCAAGCGTTGCGTGATATTCTGTACTATGAGCATGAAGTGGTGTGGGGAAAGCCAAAGGTGGCAGGCGGTCTACCCCATACAGCTTTATTGTACCTGCTGATAATCTGATTTATTTTTTTTAGTGAGAGGTATCTAGCAAGCATATCTGTACAGTGCCATGTGACACAGTTAGCTGCCTGAGTACAATCCCGCCCGACCCCCTGGGTATGTACTTGGGCATCTAGCCCAGAGTATCTCAGATGTGGCCACCAGTGGCTTTTCTTGCAGCCAAAGCCTCCTGGGATATTATGGTGGGGAGAGCAGAGCAGTGGCCCCTTCCCCTCCTGGTGCTCCTGGATGCACCGCCTTGGTGTCGGTTGCTGGGGCCACCAACAGGGGTTGCCCCCCGCCCCCGGAGACACCTGGGATACAATGCTGGAGAAGCAGGCAGCCGGTGAGTTCCCCACCTTCCCAGGAGCGGTGGGGCTGAGGCTTTGGACTTCAGCCCTGGGGTTGTAGGGGTGGGGGCAGGCTCTGGCCGTGGGGCTTGAGGCTCCAGCCCTGGGCTTGAGGCTCCAGCCCTGGGCTTGAGGCTCCAGCCCTGGGCTTCCGGCTGCGCAGCTTCATTCTGCAGCCCCCTGCTGCCTCTCTCGGCCCTCCTCCCCCCACCCCATTAAGGACTTAATTTGTCCCCAGGCTTGGCAGGTCTGAGGAAGTCTGCTGTGAAAAGTGATACTTGTATGTTTAATATCACCTTTCGCAACAGGCTTATTAGCGAGCAATACATAAATTACAATGATTTGGGTGTGTGTATGTGCAGATTTATTTTTTCCTAAAGCTAATTCAATATTTTAGGGAAAAGTGTGAGCGCGGCCACCAGCACGCCGAGGCCACCAAAAAATGTGTCCCGAGAACCCCTGATCTAGCCTGAGCCGATGTCTGTGCTGCCCTGCCGACACACTGCTATTTTTAGGTGCTAGCTCAAGCAGAGCTAGTACAGGTATGTCTACAAGAGCTGGGAGGTGTGATGCACACTGAGGGCTTCCAGAGGTTGGTTTATTCACCCTTCTGTATTGTTTCTTGCAATTTAACTGGGATCAAAGCTGGGGACGGCACCACCAGTAAAGGGGGACAGCAAATGTAGGGGAGAGCAGAGCTAAACACAAAGCAAAGATCCTGTACAGAGGGAAAATCACCACCTCCATGCACTTTCCTGCCCCCCCCCCATGTTTGTGAGCAGAAACTCCCCTCCGTTCTCAGACGTGGCAGGGGGGCTGTTGATGCAGTTGGAATCTTTTAATGTATGTATCCTTTGTCCATAATTCTTATTGATCAAAGCGGGTTTATTATAGCTGGTAAAATTAAATAAAGAAAAAAACGGAGTCCAGAACAAATAAGATGCTGCAAATAATCCCTGAAACTCACTAGTAATTTGTGCCAGACAATTGTGGGACAAATGTGTTCTCTGAGCCTACATTTAGGCAGTTGGCCAGGAACAGCTATAAATCATCTGTGTATCTGTTTTCCCTTATCACTCTGGCCCTTTTCAGATCGGGGGGTTATCAAATAACATACGTTGAGGGGATGTGAACAATTGTCCTTTTGAGTCATGTGATTTTTACTGTAGAAGATGAAATGCGAGCAGCTAAAGCAATGACACATCCATTTCTGTGACTCCCTGCAGGGATTAGACATAGGGTTCGACTCTGTGGTGTTCTGCACAGTAGCTAAACTTTTCTGCTAAAATGATCATCAGCCTAACAGTTAATATTGATATTTATGGGTAGGATTTTTCCAAAACAACTAAGTGACTTAACTCAGAAAGATAATGCGACTTGTGTTCCTAAATCACTTAAGTGCTTTTGCAAATCTCATCCGATATTGATACCATTAGCTTCCAAGGTTAATACCACATTGAGATGAATGAGCCAGCATGCCCCCCCGTAGAGGTTTTGTTTCAGGCAGTCTGACTCCAGTCTTGGGACAATAGTTCCGCAGTGGGTCACATTCAAAAGGTTTTCATTGCTGCCAAAAAGGTTTTTTAAATTAAATGTTTAATTTTAAAGTTTTATTTAATTTTCTGAAAAGAAACTTAAAAGTTTAGCTTCTGCGAACCTGATGCAGCCACAGTAGAAGTGTTAGTGTGTCATAATGTCAAATGATTGGTTCAATTAGACCCCAGATCCAGGTCTATATAGATGAAACACAGACAAGAGTGGTTTCAAGTGAAGTCATTTCAGCCCCAAGGAATCAGTTTACTGTGAATGGCTTATTAATACTGGTCCCTTCCCCTGAGGATCTAAAAGGAACCACACTTTTGCACACTGTTGTCATCCGTGATCAGAATGGGCGGTTTTCATGCATATCTGATACTGGATACTTTTATGCAGCATTGCTGTCCCTCAGTACAATCCATTTTACTATAAAACCCCATACTGTACCTGCATCTCTTAAACACATTGCTTGATTTGCCTATTCAGTTATGTATTGTCCTATCGTGTGGGAAGTGAGACACAGTTTTGCACCATGTCCACTAATTAATATACTGGGTGATTCATTTTCCTTTCTAGAAGGCTTTCTTTTAATCACTGAAATGTGTTGCTCATCCAGATGACTAGTTGTTGGCTCTCAAACATCTTACTGTCCATTAGGGAGCGTCAATATCTTACTATGTTTGTTCCTTCTGTATTTCAATTCCAAAACTTTGTCCTTTCCCCCACTACCTCCTTACTGTCTTTACATTACATGAGAAGACCTCCAAGATTTTGAGAAGTCTGTCAGTCAAGATCAGCATATTTATCATACTACCTTTGTGATATTAGTAAAACCTTGCTCTCCGATTCTATATGAGATGTGCCTATCAGAAAACATAATGCATCTTATATTTAATTATGAAATGGTAAAATACCAAGGGACTGCTTCTGCTCCCAATGTGGCAAAAATCACATTCCCTCCAACAGGAACAAGATCAGACCTTAAATCTGTTTAACGGCTACAGTTGTCTATAGTGCCAGTTGCCTACATTATTGTTCATACAATATTATAGTACTAAAAATAGGTCTGATTCTGCAAACTGCAGACTTCAATAGGAATTAAGGATGCACAGTAAGTACTTGCTCCAATAATAAGTGGTCCTATTTGAATGCATGAAATAATCATATGCAAGAAATCCACAGATACAGTGCAATAGCAGCTGCTTTCGCGTCTATATCCATCATAGAGTGCTTGTAAGCTTGTATAGTGTTACTATTGTGCTTTTGCTTATAAAAGGTAGAATAGTGCAGAAAGTTAAGGGAGCTTTCAAATTATGGAGAAGGAAGTGTTGCCAACTTTTGTAATTTTACCACAAGTCTCAGGACATGTGGCATTTTTATTTTAAAGCCCCAGCTCTTGGAGTCATGTGATTACATGAAACTCTGAATTTCCATTAAAAATATCTAGCCCCTCCATGGTTGCAGAAAGAAGCTGGGAAATATGAATGCTAAAGGCTCAAAATCTAAAGACAAATAAAGATCACAAAAGTATTAATTTTCAAAATCTCCTAATTTTTTGGATAGGGATGGGATCCTGACTCTCGAATTTTAAATACTTGGATTTGACAATAATGAACAAGAAATGCATATATTGTGTTATAGTGGTTAGAGCGGGTACTAGGACCCAGGACTTATGGATGTATTCCTGGTTCTGCCACCAAGTGCCCTTAGTTATATCAATTTCTCAATATGCCTAAATTTATCCAGCTGTAAAATGGGTGTAATCATACTTTTCTAATTCCACTGTGGTGGTTTGAGGCTTAATTAATGTGTATTAAACACTATACAGGAAAAAATGCTTTTTATAATATGTGATAAAAATGGAAAGCATTACTTGGTATAACGTTGTAAATGTAAAAGGTTAACTATTTTTCAGAAAAAGGAAACAGGCTGTTGTATCTTCCCTGAACTCTATAATCTAGATGATGTAAAACAGTAGAGTTTAGATCTTACAAAAAGAATTGCAGTCAAAAATAATTTAATACAATGGCTGAAAACTGGAGGAAAAAGTCTCCCAATATTTAACTAAAAGGATATTTAAAGTTAGAGAAAATTATAGACTGAGTACATATGTATTAAGGAATATTAAACTGTGGAATGACACACCTCGTAATGGGAGCACTGTGAGCGGACAAAAAGATGATAAATGCTGAGATTTCTGTTGAAATAAAGGTAAAAGGGAAACTGAACAGTGGGAGATGCATCTTGCAAAGCACTTTGTCTGCATCTCAATTCTATTATATGGCTCAAATATCAAATGAATGCTTAAAACTTTTTTTAAAATGTTGTTGCTTTTTAAATGAGAAGTCTGACATTTTAAAGGTCATCCTTTGGGAGTGGAAGTAAATCCCTGGACAAGTAAAGGCAATCAAAGTCCATTTTAAGTGGTCTGGAGTGTCCTTCATAATATAGCAAATTATTGCCTAATTGGTTGGAAGTCTATTTCTGTAAACTAATTGGTTGGAAGTCTCTTTCTGTAAATGTATTCCCTAATAAGGCAGGTTTAGAATATGCAGACATACTAGGAATAATAGGATTTGGTATTTAGTATGGGACATAGTTACAGGGCCAGCTGCACCTTTGTCCCCTTTGTGGTCTCTCTTAGTGCACCCCCTCAAGCCCTTTACCTATCTCAGGGCAGAATTCCCAATTCTTCCCCTCTTAGACCGGGCCCTGGGCTGAAGTAACCTGTGTATCGTCTGTGCTTACCTAGTATGTCTGAGTTTGGCACTGGTGGTTTTTCCTTTTGGGAGTCTGACCAGTGGTGACTACAGTGATGAAATGGAGATAGTCTTCTTAAATCAAAAATACTTTTTATGTTGCTGTAGGAACAAACCATGTGAGAAAGAGAGAGTTTTAAAGCAATAAACAGTCTACACACAGGTCTATCTCACTAAAGCCCCCCACCCTGATGGTAACCTAGGCAGGCCTAACTTCTTTAGGCCATCCCTATTGTGCTCTGGTTCTCCTGAACAATGACTGCTTCTCTTTAGTGTTTTTTAAACTGCCAGGATTCTTTTGTTCTTCTTTGTTCATGGGCTTTGGGTCTTCCGGTCAAAACAAATTCTGTAGGTTGGCTGAAGGTGGGGGTAAAATCAACAAAGCTAATGAAGCTGGTGTTGTCTCTTAACAGCTCTTAGGTTTCTGCTGAGAAGTGGTTTATCTTGAGCCATTCTTTCCCCTTCCCTTTTGCGGCAGACCCCTATTAAATTAAATCAATATATTTATACAGGGAACATCCCAATAACTGAGTCAACATACAGTATTCATAAATCATTACAGAACAGCACCAAATCTGTAACTGTATGAAATGAATGATAGTTTTCTTTTCCCTTCACCCCGTCCACAATCCCCAATGTCTTGTGTGATTTTATTATTCATGGTATGAAAGTGCTATCTTGTCTCTTTGACCTGAAATTTGGATACGGGGCCAACTCTGAATTCCTCACATGTAAACCCTCTTGGCTCTTTTATAGCACAAGACTGTGTAATGAATGCCTTTCCCATTGCAACTGCATCGTTACAGCAACTCAGTGTAGCCGCTACCACAACATGTGCAGGTTGTTACGTGTTTGTGGTGTGGCAGAGGCTAAAAGATCCTTCTCTACTGTGCATGACCAGTGGAACTGTTTCAGGTGGGGAACCTTCTGACTGGTCATCCCAGAGTGCCTTTCACAGACGACTGTTTCTCACTGCAAGGAAATCTTGGTATGCTCTGTAGAGAAGATTAATGACATTTGGAATAGCCTCTCTTCAGCTAGGGTGGCAATATCAGGCAGGAATAAACACACACCATCTCTCCGCATAAGGTGGTATCCAGTCGCGCTATCAGAGGCCTTGTATATACAGAGCAGGACTCACACAACCAGCTGTGTATGAAATCTGTGCCATCTTGATTGCCAAAACCTTGGAATGCCTAGCCCTTTAATGGAAGGGACTGTTAATTATTTTGTGAAGGGAGGCTAAATTGCCAGCTATCTGCAAACAGGCCCTATTACACCTTGCTGTGTTGTGATGAAGCATACATTTCTTTATGCTGATCAGAATATAGTGGTTTTTAAAGTGGGCGGTAAAGGATTTATCATGTCCTTCACTATTCATTTCCTTGTGCTTGGGTTTTGTAAATGTTGTCAGCCCAGTGCAGAGTTGTCACTTTAGCAATCTTAAGTGTTTTTTTCAAACAAAGTTTTTTGTTTTTAATTTCCTAGATTGTTTTTATGTCATTTGTGTGTGTCGGTGAATGCTGACAGACTAAAATTTAAGCGTAGGTATCTAAAGTTAGGCACCTAAGTAAGTCACCTAATTTTGAGAGCTCCTTAGAACTCCCATTAACATCAGTGATAACTGTGTGCATTCAGCCACTTTGAAAATGAAGCCACTGCTGTTAAGGTGCTGAAATACGGATACAGCTGCCTAAATTTGGGCACCCAGTGTTGGTCAGCAGGGTAGATTAAAGAATAAAGGAGGGCCCAGAGGTGGCTGTGTTTCTGTTTAAAAGTTCAATATGGTTCAGTTTAGACACGTGTGGCAGTCTAGATTTGGCTGTTTCCTGAACTGCTTTTCCCATTGTTAGTTTGACTGTGACATGTGAGCCGATAAACCTTCTCTACTAGGAGCCTGGGGGAAAAACCCTATATGAACAGATCATTTTGTGTAGCAATTAGTCAGTCTTGCTCTTGACGGGGTGAACCTACTTCTCCAAAGAGGTCACATCTCAACATTAACGAATTTCCTGTCCCTAAAAGACAAAGGGTTTGATCCAACATCACACAAAACTAATGCTGTGATGGTGTTTAGCATTTCAAGGAAATGTGGCGATGCCACAGGGGGTTCTGTTCTCAAAGCAAATGACCTTAGATCCACATATGCAGAATGAGGCCTGATTTTTCTTATTTGATGCAGCACTCCCATTAAAACAATGTATCATTAAGGTTTCTGTTAGATGTCTCTAACAGAGTGTAACAAAACTCTGCTTCAAATGTTCCCCTTCACTGATGCTTCAGCTCTTTGAAAGATAATGTGACTAATTCAGATTTTCTTTAATAAGAAGCTATATTACATTTCTTGCAGCGTGAGCATCCAGCATTCCAGTACATTGATCAGAAATGCACCTTTGTGAACACAATTTTTAACACACACTGCACTTCCCACAACTTGTTTACATCCTTTTAGATTTTTGTGTGTGTGAATAAAAAAACCAGTGATTCCTATGTTCAGATTGCTTGTCTGGCTGAAAATTTCTGGAAAATTTGGTTGGTTTTTGAAGGAAGTTTTTCCTTTTTACAGTAGAAAGATTTTAACGATTTTCTTACCAAAGCAGGGGGAAAGGGAACAAAAAGCTGCTTTAATTGAGTTTTAACTTTTGGCAATTGCAATATCTTCTCTACATTTTAAATGCTGCTGGTCTCTGTTAGTTTTGTCCTGATCAGTCCACATGACAATAACTTAGTTACCTACTTTACAGAACTATTTTGAAACTAATGTTTGTACAGACCTTTAAAGAGACATTCCTTTTTTCAAATCCTTCCCCAATCTCCTTGTTTTAATATGCGATTATAAGCTCACTAAGCTTGATTGGAACTGTTTTTCATGGCATTTCAATATGCAGTCCCCTAGTTAGACGCATGTTCCCCAGTGTGTATCTGCAGCATCAAGCACTTCTATATAATGTTAAAAAAATCACAGTATAAACTAGGACTTAAGGGAGGAGGTTGCCAACAAGTGTCAGGGGGTCATGATGTCCCTGCTGTTTGCATATTGCTAAATGGGATGGGAGGTAGGTCTCTGTAGATCTTGGGTGGAAGGGAATGATGTCCTGCTATGGAAAAGGTTCAGAACCCTTGAATTAGCATATAGTGGGCATGCAGCGTACTAATGTCAATGACTTGTCGTTTCGCTTCTGAAGAGAGATTCTTTTGCCTTGATCACTGCACTAGGCCTCGCTGAGTTCTAAACCCATGAGGAGTTTGAAGTAGGGTGACCAGATGTCCTGATTTTATAGGTTCAGTCCCAATTTATGGGTCTTTTTCTTATATAGGTTCCTATTACCCCTCACCCCCTGTCCTGATCTTTCACACTTGCTGTCTGGTCACCCTAGTTTGAAGATTTTAAAGAAAGATGCTTTGATGTTATCAAATCTTAAAGGAGAGAGCAGTGGGGGAAGGGAATAGACTAGAGGCAGTTATTCACATGATTCGCTAGTTCAAAACAGAATTGAATCAAACTTTCAAAAACCAGTCTGCTGTGGGCTAGCAGCCAGAGTTAGTGATCTCAGCCCAAGAGCCAAGTGTTTTGGAAACCTTGTCTTTGTCCTCCCCCAGCCCCTTACGTCCATTGGAACATGAGGAGAGTTGGTGCCCATAATGTCCAGACTTGTATCTCATGTCTCATTTGATCCTTCTCTTTGGCCTTGACAAATACATTCTTGCCCTGCTCATATCCGCTCAGAATGCTGCTGCAAAGATCATTTTCCTAACCTGTTGATTTGACCATATTACTCCTCTCCTAGAATCTTTCCACTGGCTCCCCCTTCTCTATCTCTTATATTCTCTAAATATAAGCTGCTTGTCTTCACTTTCAGGGCCCTCATGGCCTAGCCCCATACTGCCTCTCATCTTTCATTCAGTGTCAAAATGTCAGCTCCTGCCTCTCCTAGGTCCATGATGCCAGCCTCCATCAACCACCTGTTACATTTTCATACAGGTGCCTTTGTGCTTTCTCCCATGCTGCCCCATGCTTGGGAGGAGCTCACCATAAGCTTCCATGAAGCGACCTCATTATCCACCTTCAAATCCATACTCAAAGCTCTCCTCCGCCATGAATCCTACAAAAAAAAAACGTGACCACAGTAGGCTGTTGGTGTGCAGACCGCTGCCAAACTTGCTGGCCAATATTGTCTCCTTGTACTTCTCCATCTGTCGGTATCCATCTGTTGTTGCATGTCTTATGCTTCGCTCTTTGGGGCAGGGACAGTGTTTTTACAGCACATCACACAGTGGAGTCTTGGTCCGCGACGTGTGATGGTAATCAAATAACAACAACAGAGGCTGAGGGAAGAGGGCAGGGAGAAGTGAGCATGCAGCTCGAATGGCTCAGTGCTGAGGACGCATGTGACGAGGGGAGAGGGAGTGGGGAGAGATGAGGTGGCAGGCCAGCAGTGTGGGGTTGTTCATAGATTTTTAAGGCCAGAAGGGACCACTCTGATTGTGTAGTCCGACGTGCTGCGTAACACAGGCCACGGAGCCTCACCCTGTAATTCTTGTGAGCATGTTTTCAGACATCCAGTCCTGAGGTGAAGATTTCATGTGATGGAGGATCCATCTAGCCTGATGGGAAGCATTGGGTGGGCTAAGGAGGAACTTCAGCCTCTCACTGAGAGAGGGTGGGGCTGATGCCAAGGTAGAGGGGAACAGAGGTTGCTCATCGTCTGTCCCTGTCCTGTCCTTAGAATTGCTGGAGTGTTTGCCCATAGGGTGGTTAAGGATAAGAGCACTTTTGTGTTACACTAACTACCAGAGATGAATTAAGAATAATCATGTATGTTGACATTTCTATAATCTTCTTTATTTTGTTATTATGTAATGAGTGAGGGAAAGTGTCTAGGCACAGGACCACGGAGCTAGGTTTGTGTACCGACTCTGCCACTGACTCACTATGTGACCTTAAGTAATACCCCACCCATATCTCCAGAATAAGTTCTTAAATACTTTGAGTGCATCGTATGGGGACATAAACATTATGGAATAAAACAAAGTCTGTGACCAAGTCTGAATTTGTTCAGGACTTCATAGGTCTTAAGGTTTAATGGTGAAGCATACAGTGGAAACTGGGAGCATCTCCTCATCCCGCACAGGTTTGAATGTTCGAGTTCCTTCGGGTTTTGAACTTTTTCTATGGGATCAGTTATGCTGGCAGATACTGAGTATGTTGCTGCTGCCTGCATAGGCTTAATACCTACAGTGAAGAGATAAAAGGGTTATATCTTTATAGACCATGTTGAGAGAGAGCAGGAGAAAATGTGAATTCAGCAAAAGCTAAGTAGCACAGAGCATTAAAAATTCACAACGGCTACTCTGAAATTCGTTCTCCAAAAGAAATGTTCTAATGTGCTGTGGCAGTAGCACACGTGACGGGTGTGTGAGTCTATATGGTCTGTTCTTTTCCGGTATTCTGAAACTGTCATTGTGCTCTGATGAACAAATCATCCCCTCGGTTATTCCCCCTGGAAGAGATGAAAGGAGAGGAAAACTCGTGTTCTTTTGACCCACATGATGGCAACCAGAGTGGTGGTCTGTCAACACAGCACCGCCTCTCTCCTTCCTCCCAATTGTTCTATGCGCAATCGCTGCGCATTGCTGGCTCCATTGGTTTGGTAGGAAAAAGGCAATGTCATGACTTGGTAAGGAGGGAATGCAACTAGATGAGTCAGAACATTGCGACACAGAACAGGAGTATCTATAAAGGAATTGGCTATGTTGTGTCCCTTCCTCCGTCCTCCTATGGCATGTGGGGTATCAGTGCCTTTTACTAGAAGGAAAGTCAAAACTTTTCAAATAGGCTTGATTATGTTGCCCGCTAGTGTTCGCATCCTACAAAGGATATATCAACTCTGAAGAAGTCAATAAGCTGTGGATAGGTGCTTTCCCTGAACCGTGTAGAAGTCCAGTGAAGTAAAATATTCTCTTCAGATTTTTTTCACTTTTCCCATCTCTGGCAGATGATTAATCAGTTTGAGCATTCAGTTTCCTTCCTGCCCTATTATGTGCCAGTGAAAAGTAACTTTTGTTTGAGCAGTAAAACTGACTACAGTAGGAGGATAGGAATCGTCTTGTAATATTACAGCAACGTTACGGTATCTCAGACACTGTAATGATAAGTGTTTTTATATGTGAGTCAAATGGCTGTTTCTAGATGCAAGTTGAAAAATAAATCTGCCATAACAAGCAGCTTAGTCTGAAGTGTTTTTAGTGCTTCATATTCAACCTTTAGATAAAAAGTGATGATGAGGTTTGTGCCTCTGACACTATCATTCGAGCTCATCAGAAAACTGTTTAATTGGGCAGGGGGAGGGTTTGCCAAGAATTTTAACAAAAATAAAAATTCTGAGTTTCCATTAAAAATCTGAAAAACCTGAACATTATTTTTTTTAGGGTTTGGGTTTTTAGTTTTCAAATTAAAAATAAAAAATGTTGAGGAAAGCAGTCACTTCCTGCATAAAAAAATTCTTTTTAAGTTATTGAAAAAATCTTTGGTGGTAAATATTTGAGGAGCCCTAATTTTCATGTCTTTCAGACTTAGTCTCCACCTAGGCTTAGCCAGAGATAAATGGTTCAGTGAAAAATACTGGTTCCCAAGAATGCCCTGGTCCTAGTGCTGGTGGTGGGCATTTGGTTGCTCGGGGGTGGGGGAATACAGAGCTACAAAATAAATGCAGTGAGAGTAGAGGGGTAACACAAGCTTTCCCAGTCTGCTTACCTTGACTTGAAGGGAACACATTTAAGAGAGAGAAAGTGAAGCGTCGTATCCATCGTGTTCTTGGCCTCTGTGTTAAGACCGGTTTTTAAAGAGAGTGCTGTTTTATTGATACCTTCTGCGATAGTGGTATTTACAATGTGGATACATGCCCACTAGGCCCTGGAATGAGACCACCTATTCGTTCTACAAAGTAGGCAGCTGAGCAGCTAACAAACGAAGGCCAGATCTATACTACCCGCTGATCCGGATAGTGTAGACCTGATAAATCGATCCCTGAGCGCTCTCCCCGTCGACTCCGGAACTCCATCGCTGCGAGAGGCAGAAGCGGAGCCAGGTAAGTCGATTTAAGATATGCGTAGCTGAAGTTGCGTCTCTTAGGTTGACCCCCTCCCCCAGTGTAGACCTGGCCGAAAACTGCCTTCAGACCTCAGAGACTTGGCTGGGGGGGACTGGAAGCAGTGAAAGACTTTGCTGCAATCCCCTGAGCCACCCATGTTCCCCAGCAATAAGTGGTGCAGAGTCAGTGTAGTTTTGGATCCTGCATGATGCTGAGCTCCCTCCGCTCCCTCTGAATTTTAGTGCTTTATTCTTGAGCCAGATGTGTGAGAAGCAACATCTCCAATATATTCAGAGACAAGGTCTAGGAGAGGCAAATAGTACTTATTTAGATAGATTAGTACTTATTTCTGAAGTCCTGCACATCTGCAACATGTAGGGAACATGCAATGTGTTAGAGAAAAGTCTTTACAGTGGAAACATCTGGCCAGAGGGAAGAATGGCATAGAATGAGGGGATTCACATGATTGCCATGTGCTATTTCTCTTATACCTTTACCTCTGCTCTCTGGAGTACTCTGGAGTACATAAACATATGAGATCTGTAACCCTTGCCACCGCTCCTGTATATATTTGGTGGGCAAATTCCCTTTGTCAAATGAGCAAAAAGCAGGGTGGTATTAAATATATGAGAGTTACACTGTAAAATAGCTGCCAATAAGTGAAAATTAATGTTAATTTGGATCCAACTCTTAAAACCCTTTATGGGAAATGATTAAGGGATATGGTTATCACTGCAGTGTTGTCATTCTACATTCTGAAGCCATCCAATCTTTGAGAATGCCACCATTTCCCTTGCCTTAGGTAGGCAGCTGATCAAACTTTTTCTGTGATGGCCTCTAGGGAGTGGAAACCATTCCTGCTGGAGCATCTGTCTGTTAAACTCTCTCTCTCACACACAATTGTTACAAGAATATATATGTACATATTGCTTCTAATGAGATATTGAAATCTAAGGAAGGGTGGCGCTATACCTTTATACTATTAGACGGGTACAAAACCATATAATAGCAATAATTGTGTTTGTTCTGAAATGATTGTTTACTATTTTTTTTCAAACTGGTCCAAATTCTGTGTTGCCCTTGCTGACACTTGCTCCATTATGCTCTGAGAGACTAGGTGAGTGAGTTAATACCTTTTATTGAACCAACTTCTCTTGGTGAGAGAGACAAGCTTTTGAGCTTACACAGAGAAAAGAAGAGCTCTGGGTAAGCTTGCAAGCTTGTCTCTTTCACCAGCAGAATTTGGTCCAATAAAAGTATTAACTCACTCACCTTGTCTCTGTAATATCCTGGGACCAACATGGCCACAACAACTCTGCATACAAGGTTTACTCAGATTACTTTGTGCCATTCAGGTCTTTGTGGTCTAACTAGCTTCATCCATGCCATCGGGATTGCTTGTTTGGCCGATGTGACTGGTCGGAGTGCTTATATCTAGGGCTGGCCAGATAGCAAAAGTAAACTAAGGGCTAGATTTTCAGACAAGCTCAGTGCCCACTGCTGGGACCATTAGTACAGGTAGAGTAAGGCTGCTGTACCGTTCGAGGAATCCCTGGAGTTCTCTTGCATTCTGCACTGTCATAGAGGCTGATTTTTAGTGGCAGATGCTGTAATTGTAAATCCTACTCTGTGTCTCATCAAGATGTTTATTGCTGTAGATCAAACTATAGTTATTCCAGCTGCAATCAAATAGCAATATCAAATAGAGCAGATAGAAATGTTCTGAATGAAAAATAGCTTTTTTTCCTAAATCAAGAAGCAGTGGGGGCAAAAGACATATCTGGCTTCAAGATTAAGCTTGATAAATTTAAGGAGGGGATGGTTTGATGGGATAGCCTAATTTTGGCAATGAATTGATCTTTGACTATTAGCGGTAAATATGCCCAATGGCCTGTGGTAGGATGTTAGATGGGGTGGGATCTGAGTTACTGCAGAGAATTCTTTCCTGTGTGTCTGGCTGGTGAGTCTTGCCCACATGCTCAGGGCTCAGCTGATCGCCATATTTGGGGTCGGGAAGGAATTTTCCTCCAGGGCAGATTGGCAGAGGCGCTGGGTTTTTTCTGCCTTCCTCTGCAGCATGGGGCACGGGTCACTTGCTGGAGGATTCTCTGCACCTTGAAGTCTTTAAACCATGATTTGAGGACTTCAGTAGCTCAGACATAGGTTAGGGGTTTATTACAGGAGTGGGTGGGTGAGATTCTGTGGCCTGCATTGTGCAGGAGGTCAGACTAGATCAGAGGTGGGCAAATTATGGCCCGCGGGACCATCCTGCCTGGCTCTTAAGCTCCCGGCTGGGGAGGCTAGCCCCCGGCCCCTCCCCTGCTGTCCCTCCTCCCCTGCAGCCTCAGCTCGCTGCGCCACCAGTGCTCTGGGCGGCGTGTCTGGCTCCGGCCGGGCAGCGTGGCTGGCTCCAGCCGGACGGCGTGGCTGGCTCCAGCCGGGCGGCGTGGCTGCAAGCTCCTGCCGCTCTGAGCGGCATGGTAAGGGGGCGGGGAGCAGGGGGTGGGGGTTGGATAGGCATGGGAGTCCCGGGAGGCCTGTCAGGGGGCAGGGGTGTGGATAGGGGTCGTGGCAGTAGGGGACAGGGAGCAAGCGGGGGTTGATGGGGGTCACTGTTCCCTCTAAGCTGTGCGCGCGCACACAGATCCTAAACCCCGCGCACACAGCAAAACACCGCATGCACAAACATTTGCATAGAAGCACAACAATTTGCATAGAATACATTTTTTGTGCACACAGCCTGTTAAAAATTAGAGGGAACATTGATAGGGGTGGGGTTCCGAGGGGGCAGTTAGGGGCAGGGGGTGGTCAGGGGACAAGGAGCAGGGGGGGTTGGATGGGTTGGGGATTCTGATGGGGGCAGTCAGAGGGTGGGAAGTGGGAGGGGGCAGATAGGAGGTGGGGCCAGGCTGTTTGGGGAGTCACAGCCTGCCCTACCTGGCCCGCCATACAGTTTTGCAACCCGGATGTGGCCCTCAGGCTAAAAAGTTTGCTCACCCCTGGACTAGATGATCATAATGGTGCCTTCTGACCTTAAAGTCTATGAGTCTGTAAGAAATTGTTGACACTCATTTTATTTGCAATTTTTCAAATCAAGATTTTTAGTGAAGCTTTTATAATGACTCAGACCTATTGAAATTTTTCTTAACCATTTTGGTAAATATCAAACATTTTTCAAAACACGAAAAATCCGTGCATTTTGTAAAATGAAAACTACAGAATTTTGATTTTTTTCCCCATTTTTTGGACCAACTTCAATATCAATCAAACCTTAACAACAGCATTGCAAGACTGTATTTCTGAAATGTTGGAACGCTACTTGAGAAGTTCTGTAGTTATATCAAAGGTCTTTATTCTTAAGTCACAGACATGAAAAGAAGCCTTTAGATTTATTTATTTTTGACAGTCTCTTAATAGCTAATACACCTTCTTGTAGGGCAGATGCTGTTTTTTAGTTTTCAAATGTCTTACTGAAGTGAATGAATGAAACATTACACAAAGATCAACACTCTTTACCCTGGGATGAAGTGTAATCTCAATAGGACTGAGATATTCAACTCTTGACTCCATGATAGCAAGAAATTTCAAGCATAGTATGTGCAGAGGATTTCATTTTTAGTAGCCTTCAAGTGTAGTATCAAGGAGTTCTCAGGAGCCACCTCTCCTAATATAGGGGACATGTACACACAAGATTTTCTTCTGTCAGATGTAAAAAGAAATGCAGAATTTCTCTAATCTGAGCATAAAATTAAGAACAAGTTGGCATTTTGACATCTCCCCATCTAGGGAAGCTGCTAAATCTGTGTTGAGAGAGAACACTTTGGTTGCGTAAATGAGCTCCCTTTGAAGTCAGTGAGAGCCATATTCAGTACATATGACTGGGGCAATTTGTCTTATGTGTTCACTGAAAATAATTGTTTACATAATTTTCTATGTTGAAGCAAAGATTACCTTCTTTGCTTCAACACAGTTGCTGGTGAAGATTGAGTTCCTGACAAGCGAGTTTCTTGGACAGGGGCCATAGAAAATTTACAGTAGTTAATTTTAGAAATGAAAGAACTTCTTTTAATGGGAATTTCAAGACCGTTGGCTTTCAAGAAATGAAGTGTTCATGTGCTCACAATTGGACTACTCAGCTCAATGGTTACATTGAGGAAGCAAAGTATTCACTTCATTATGAGGGTTCTAATTGGCTACTCAAGTAATTTCTTCTTGTCCTGTCAGTCTCAGTACACGTAGCTGAATGTCTGATCTTATTTTTTTTTGTAAATTACAATGCAGTGTGTGAACTTTTTCCTTGCCTTCTGAGAGAGTTATTAAGAGATCTTCTTCTTTGAATAATTTAACTTGCTTTTTTAATCTCTACAGCTTTCTAGTAGAATTGAAAAATGTTGACATCTATAGATACAATATGGCTATTATTTCGTTAGATTGTAATTCTCTAATCCTCCATAATTTGCTGATGGTCAGTATACCCCAATAGTTGCCACATCATAATATCCAAGACACCACTATTATTTCCTATCCTCCATAGTCGTAATAATAGTCACTCATATAAGTACTTTTCATCTGCTGGTTTCTAAGCACTTTCCAAAGCAGTATACCACCAGTTTTATGGTTAGGTAAACTGAGGCATCGTGTGAGCCATAGTCACAAAGCAAGTAAGTGGCATATCTGGGAATAGAATCTAGGTTTCCTGAGTCCCATTCTTGTGGCCTGTTCACTAGACTACACACATTATGGGGAAATCCTGCAGTATCAAAGAAACCACTGTATTAGTAATTGTTACTATAGGGAACTTTGCTTCTCTTTAACTCTACTAAAGTGTTTTGATTCTATTCCTTATTGTAATTTGTTAAAAATGATTTTCGATTACCGCTTCCTCGCTCTCCTCCCCAGAAAGGGGAACAATGAGGGGGATGGTCAACATAGTGAAAAATGAGCAAGCAAGTGCTGGGTGAACTCAGAAAAGCTACCAAGCTTGCTGTTTTATGCTTAACACTGTAGTATCTGAGCAGCTCAGAAACAATAATGAATGTAGGGGGAGATGTCATAGATTATAAGGTCCATTCCTGTTTGATCTAGAGCATATTTTCTAGAAAAACACCCATTCTTGATTTTAGAAATTTGCATTGATAGGGATTCCACCACAACTCTTGGTAAATGGTTCCAAAGGTTACTTACCTTTGCTGTTAAACAATTATGCCCTTTTTCCAGTCTGAATTTGTCCCGCTTCATCTTCCAGCAATTGCATCTTGTAATATCTTTGTCTGCAAGATTTAAGACATTATCACGTTTTCGTTAGGAAACATATAACCCTCTCTTGGTTAAGTTCAAAATCTTAAGCTCCTGGGGTCTTCCACTATAAGGCATATATTCCAATCGTTTAACCATTCTCATGGCTCTTTTCTGAACTTTCTCCAAGTTATCAACATCCTTCTTGAATTGTGGGCACCTGGACACAGTATTCCAGTAGCAGCTGCACAAGAGCCAAATACAGAGATAATATAACCTCTCTACTCATGGTCGATATTCCCCAGTTTATACATCCAATGTTCACATTAGCCCTTTTGATCACAGCATTGCACAATGGGCGGTAAGGGCCTAACTCCCACCAGTGTCTGGGAAGAAACTTTCCCATTTTGTGAAGTAGGGAAGTATTAACTCCATTATACCAATGGGGAAACTCAGGCACAGAAGCTGCAATTTTCAAAGGAGGTGCCAAACTCCCTTAGGCTCCTTTGAAAATTCGAGCCTGAGAGGTCAATGGATTTTCCCAGTGATGTGAAGGGAGGAGAAGTACTGTATCCAATTGAAATGTTAAGGAGAAATTACTCATATTAATCATATAGAACACTAAGGTTACTAGTTTGTAGGCCATGCCCAGTCTCATGAACTCTTCCTTTTAAGCAGATAAAAGCTGGCTTTTCCTACCTGTGTTCCTTTACGACCTGTCCACTTGCAGACTTCGTACAGCTGATTTGATACAATTGTTAATTGAAGTTAAAGTAACTTTACTACCCTGCAATAAAAGTTCCCTTCACATACTCTCTCTAAATGCACCCTACTCCCCTCTCCCTTTAGACTTGTTTAAAGGGTAAATTGTCCATGCCTTGTATATCTACCTCAGTGCTTCCTCTGAGAATCATAGCCAAAGACATTTAGGGATTTAGACACAACTCTTCTACAGGTTTTGTTTGAAGAAGCAATTCTAATTTATCCCAACTTCAGCTCACTGGAGAAGAGGCAGGGCTGTTGCTATTTATAACGTTACCTCCCAAGGTTATAAATGGACTTCTCGCTTCTATATCAGAGAGGTGGAAATTATTATATTACAGGATACAGTAAAGAGCCTCTTCCCTCCTATTTCTGGTTCAGTCTCCATTGAGGGAACAACCTGGTTGTTTTTTTTCATGGATAACAGAGGCTCCCTCTTATAACCAAGAGGAAAAGAAGCCGTGTGAACAACCTCAGCCTGTATTAGCTGAATCTGTGTGAACATAGATGGAGGTACACAACTGCACCGAACCTCTAACCCAAGGCTAAATTCACCTGGGTTTTAGGATCAGTGTGTATTTCACCCAGCGCTGCTACTAAAGAATTTGGGACTGTTCCAACAGTGCTGACCTATATGCTGGAAATATTGGAACGTGGCTGTTCCAATCTGGTCTTAGAGCTGGGAGGGCTGCGCTTCTTGGGATCCTTCTCTCCCCTGGGTTCATAGGGTAGGATTTTCTACAGTGCTCAGTGCTGGCTTAACTCTGTTCCCAGTGATGTTAGGAGTGTAGGGTTAGGCCAACACTGAGCACTTTTGAAAATCCTGCCACTTGGTGTCTGCCTAAGGACATGCCCCTTTTTTCCTATTTTAGGAGTGAATGGGCCTGACAGCCCCATTTCAGCTACAATGAAACCTGTCTTAAATTACCTACAAAAATCAGTTCTAAAGTAGAGGTGGGTTCTTTTTACTAAACTTACATTGGAAATCTGGGAGGGGCTTTAAAGCAGTGGTGGAGGACAGGTGTAGATTTTGACCTCATAATGCAGCAGAGAAATACAAGTTTCGACTGCCTTTCACACATTGTACTGAAGTAGAGTCTTCAAAAGTACCTATTATAATTACTGGGGTGTTTGCGCTCCAGACATGAAATAAACACAGTGAGAGCTGCCTGGGAGAACAGTTGATAGTCCTAGTCTAAATTCAGATGAGTGCCCTTAATTTGACAGGGATGTCAGTTCTGCAGCATTTTCTTCGAGGAATGGTGAAGATGAGAGAGATATCTTGAAGCATGCCCAGACATTGGTGAGGAACTGTCTAAGATGGTGTGCCAGAGTTTTGGGCCTGCTCTTAAGAAGGCTGTCCTCCTCCCTCCCTACGTTGGGGTTCTGGCAGGCCAAGGTTACCAGAAGGTGACATCTATTGTACAAGATTCCTGAAGAGCAACCTGGGCATTCTTGTTTACCCCTTTGTACATTCGTATGAGAACCTCGACA
Organism: Chelydra serpentina; assembly: GCA_037349315.1. Taxonomy (NCBI): domain Eukaryota; kingdom Metazoa; phylum Chordata; order Testudines; family Chelydridae; genus Chelydra; species Chelydra serpentina. The sequence continues at coordinate 9,558,459 of JBAIAC010000026.1, read as the reverse complement.
GGTAGATCAGGGAGCATGGGGAGCTAGCACATGATGGAGTGCGAGCGTATGTTCTCTCTGGCTCATCCTATTTAGAAGATGGTCTGCTTTACTGAATACTACTTGTAGCTTCTTAGTAAATTTTTGTCCGGGCTAAGGAAGAGGGAGCTGCAATAATCTAGCCTGGTCTGATGAATGTGTGAATTATTGTAGGGCCTGTCTTCATCCATGAGAAATGGATGGAGTCACCTTGTTAGCTGGAGATGGGGAAAGAAGTGCTTTTGATGACTATTTGATTCCCCAGAGACAGTGAGGCATCCAGCATAAGCCAGAAGCTGGGAGATGTTGAGTGCTGGAGGGTTTGTGCCCTCAGTCAAGAGTGAGGTATAATGTTTACCAGTCCCCCAGAGCATGTGCCTCTTCTCATTTGGTTCTTCCTTGGTCTTTTTCTTGTACTGCTATGTATGGTACAGCACTGAATGGAAAGGCTACACAGAACGGTTTAATCAACACATAGCTGGTATTACAGCTATTATTGTACCCTTTAACATTGCACTTAGATATCGAATCGGGGTGGTCAGAGGACTGAGCTCTGAGACGCTAAGGGCATTCCCTTACCTTAAAGCTTAGAGCAGTTGCCAAACATGACTTTGGGCCTTCTGGAAAAGGATGAATGAAGTCAGCTTTGTCTAACTGCCTGCTCCTGGCAGTTAGACTGTCTTTCAGCAGTATCTTGAGATGGACTCTGTGTTGAATGAAGCTGATAAGTAAAGTAGAATCAGCCTGGTCATCTTGATTCTGTCCATTGCCATGCAGTGGTCATACGTCAGTACAGCCAGAGCTTCATAGGATGTCTTCAGTGCCCTGACCTGAAGCTAAACTGGGAGGATCCAGGATATCTGCACATTATGAAGATATTGGAGTCAGTTTGCGAACACCTTTTTAATAATCTAGCCCAGGGAGGTGAGGTTGGAGAGTGGGCACAAGTTACCATGATTGTGTCAGGTGCTCACTAATTGAAGACAGGATGGACTCTTGCATGTTTCAGGGTGACTGGTGGAATGGTTTACCTGACAGATATGTTGACTTTGTCAGTGGATGGTCCAGGTATCATTTGTTTGCCTTAAGCCTTTTGCTTAATTGCAAGTGGTACCAAAGATTCCTGTTCTCATCTCTGTATGTCTACACTACCCGCCGGATCGGTGGGTAGCGATCGATCTATCGGTGGTCAATTTATTGCATCTAGTCTAGATGCACTAAATCGATCCCCGAGCGCTCTCCCGTTGACTCTGGAACTCCAGCGCCACGAGAGATGCAAACATAGTCGATGGGGGAGCGGCAGCAGTCGACCCCGTGCCATGAAGATGCCGAGGTAAGTCGACCTGAGATACGTCGACTTCAGCTATGCTATTCCCGTAGCTGAAGTTGCATATCTTGGGTCGATCCCCCCCGCCCCCTCCCTAGTGTAGACCAGGGCTCTGATACTTTCATCGGTTGACCTGGCCAAATCTGACTACTTGATTAGCGTACAGTGCAAATTTGGGCTCAGGGCCACAGACCATTTTTCCCAAGCAAGATGATGTGCCACACTTCCAGCAAAGCACATCTGTGAGATGAACCATTTTTGTATTGCAGAAGCAGTAAAATAGCCATGGTAAAAGAGCATACTGTAACTTTTGATACATGCCAATTTTGGGGGAAATTCCATTAAAAGCTACACTGGAAAATTTGTAGAACTGATGAACAAAATGAAATATGCTTCTGTGATTCCCAGAACTCCTCTGTTTCTGAATATCAATAAATAGCTACCTTTGAGGTGAATTAATTCTTGCGTTAGTGTTTCCTCAACATGTGAGGGCGCACACACTGTTGCTGTCACTGCTCTGGCATTCAGTACTTTAATGTAGTTCTCAAAATGTTAATATATTCCTTCAAAACCTTTCTTTTCCATTTGGTTCACAGGATACAGTACATCTTATTCAGAATATTAATTGTTGAGTTCCTAAAGGAGAAAAGAAATGTACTATTCTCTTTTAGCCGTGTCCTCGTTTTTTTTTTTCTTCAGATTTTGCCATCAAAATGAGAGAAAGTTTCTGATATAAAAAGTGCTTAAAACCAGGCGTGAGCTGAGATTCTCATTGCTGTAGAAGTCCGTATTCTCTTATTGATCACAAACTCTGCTGTCTTTGTGCTTTATTTCCGCTTTAGACCAAATATTTAGACAGGCTGTCATTAAAGTGTGCAGTTTGAATGAGATTCTGATAATGGTAGGCTCGTTGCTGTTTTTAGATGATGAGGTTCAGAAATCTGAGAAAAATGAACTGACACAAAAAGGAATTCTGGGACAGAGAAATCAAAAGAAGTCTGAAGTGATATTCTCGTGGTCTTGCTTTAAAAGAGGAATCCTAGTTTAGAGTTACAGGAACAGAACTTCACACACAGTAACTCCTATATGATGATAAAGGGGGGAGGGATAGCTCAATGGTTTGAGCATTGGCCTGCTAAACCCAGGGCTGTGAGTTTCCATTCTTGAGGGGGCCATTTAGGGATCTGGGGCAAAAATCTGTCAGGGGACAGTACTTGGTCCTGCTAGTGAAGGCAGGGGACTGGACTCAATGATCTTTCAAGGTCCTTCCAGTTCTATGAGATAGGCATATCTCCATAAATAGGTAATTTAGGTCTATATAAACCATCCTTTTAACCAATTTTTTTTTAAAGTCAGAGATTCATGGATTCCAAGGCCAGATGGGACCACTGTAATCATCTATCTAGTCTGACCTTCTGTGTTACACAGGCCATAGAACTTCCCCAAAATAATTCCTAGAGCAGCTCTGTTAGAACAACATCCAATCTTGATTTTAAAATGGTCAGTGATGGAGAATCCACCACAACCCTTGGTTAAATTGTTCCAATGGTTAATTACTCTCACCATTGAAAGTTTATGCTTCATATGACATACCAGGGTGCAATCCAGACCACTGAGGGGCTGTGTCACCCCACCCTGCCACCTTGGGTGCCTTACAATACCTGGCTGGTGGTAGCTCCCGCCTGGGCCTCCCACAAACAGTCTTCCAGCATGCAAGTCTCACCCTAAGTGTCTGTGTGTAGCTGCGGTCTGCCAGCCACACTTGGGTTACGCTCTCGCTCTCACCTGCCTTGGTTACACTGGCTGCAAGGTGACCCCTACGCACTCCTAGTCCTGGATCTTCCCCCCAAATTGTATGTCTTGTAATGCCCATCCCTCTCCTGGACAGTTGAAAGATATTAAGTCCATTGTTCCTTTAAGGGAATAATATACACCAGTTTACCACCTTAAATGGAGTTACCCAGACACTTTAATTTAAACAACCTGGATTAGCTAAAACAATAAAACAAGTTTATTAACTACAAAGAGAGATTTTAAATGAGTACAAGTTTCAGTCCCTCTTTGAAAAAAGTATTTCCAGCTGAGAACCAAGCAACAGGGGGTCTGGTGGAGGAAGGAGACCTCATTCTGTTTCTTTGCTAAGATGAAGATCTCATTGTCCCTGTTCCCCCTTTTTTTGCCAAAGAATGGCCACTTGTTAGGTGATGGCCCATCAGCTTGTGCTTTGTCTTTGAGTAACTAGTTTAACCACTTCCCAGATGTATCTGGGAAACACCCGCTAGTCATGATTTCAGCGTATGTTCATAACATTACACATAAAGTATCAGAGGAGTAGCCGTGTTAGTCTGGATCTGTAGAAGCGACGAAGAGTCCTGTGGCATCCATAGGCGCCGACTCCGTGCCAGCCCTGGAGCACCCATGGGGAAAAATTGGTGGGTGCAGAGCCCACTGGCAGCTCCCCGCCAGCCCCCCCGCTGCGCGCCCAGCTCACCTCAGCTTCCGGGTTCCGCTTCCGGAGGCGTGCCCACGAGCCACTTCATTTACCTATAGGTGCCACAGGACTCTTTGTCGCTTTTACACATAAAGGTGCAACATGCATTTTACCATGATATTGATCAGCAAGTCATGAGTTTTCAAATGATACCTCACAAGGCATGCCTTGTACAAAGATTATATATCTGTGGGACTCCACTGGAAATACACCTGCTCAGTGATGATTCCCCATTGGCAGTTACGTTTTGGGACCTATCAGCTAGCTATATATGTGTGCCATGTTCATTTGATATCATTCTAGGCTAATCAAAATATTGTGTGGTTCCATTGTCACGGAGTCAGGGCCCTGCACCCCCCACTTCCTGCGATTCATCATGACTCTCAGCCAGCCAGTAAAACAGAAGGTCTATTAGATGACCGGAACAGAGTCCAAAACAGAGCTTTTAGGTACAGAAAACAGGACCCCTCAGTCAGGTCCATCCTGGGGGGGTAGGGAGCCCAGACCCTGGTGCTGGGCCTCCCTTCGTTTCCCCAGCCAACTCCAAACTGACCCCCTCCCCACCCCCAGCAGCCTCACCCAGCCACACACATCAGCTCCTCCTCCAGCCTTTGTCCAGTTTCCCAGGCAGAAGGTGTCACCTGGCCCCAACCCCCTGCTGGGCTCAGGTTACGTTCTCACGTATCATCCCTCAAGTGAAGTCACACCCTGATCTCCCACCACCATCCAGCACCAATGCAGATAGTACCAGTAAAACGCCCACGCAACATTCCCAGGTTAACTCCCCACTCCGTCACAACCATGTCAAACACCGTACAGAAGTCTAAGTATATTATGTCAACACTATTATTTTAACAACAAAACTTGTAATCTTATCAAAAAAGATATCAAATTAGCATGACAGGGTCTATTTTTCATAAACTCATGTTGATTTGTATTAATTACATTACCCTCCTGTCATTCTTTATTAATCAAGTCTCCTAACACCACTCCATTATGTGGCCCAGAATTGGTGTTAGGTTGTCAGGCTTATAATTACCTGTGTCATCCCATTTATCCTTTTTAAAAATTGGCATGACATTAGCTTTCTTCCAAACTTTTGGAACTTCTCCAGTGCTGCAAGACTTATTGAAAATTAGCCTTCATGGTCCAGCGAGCTCTCGGCCAGCTCTCTTACAACTCTTTGATGCAAGTTATCTGGACATACTGATTTAAAAATGTCTGTCTTTCGTAGCTGATGTTTAACATCCTCCAGAGATAGTAATGGAATGGAAAGAGTGTTAGTCTCATTTTACAATGCTATTTCACATGTTTTTTCCCCTAATTGCAGAACAGAAATATTTACTGAGCACTTCTGCCTTTTCTGTATTATCGTTAAGTCTACCATTTCCATCTGTGATAGTTGTTGGGGTACCCAGAACTCTGAGTTACCCCCTGCCTCCAGTGTGAGGGAGTCTTGCCTGGGCCTGGCTGGGTGTCAGTTTCCGAACACTGCCAGTCTGTCAGCCAGCCACTTACCTACCGACGGTACCTATCAATATACAGTATTAAAAATAACTCTAGATCACTAATAATTCTGTGAAGACAAAAAGTTTTGATATGGGGATAAAAGTTGAGAAACAATGTAAAAATGTAGGAATGCTAACAGACATTGCTGGATCCTCAAATTATTTCCAGTGAGAGCCAAGAATAGTTTGCCAATTACAATGGAATTATTCACTTCCCCAGATGAAGCCTTAAACTATGGACTGCCAGCCATGTGCTCTTGGTATATGAAATATTACTCATAATGCTAGATGAGAACTGGGCCTTAAATCACTGTTCACCATCAAGGCTGACTGATGGGATCATTATTAACTGAAAGGTGCTTTCTTTCCATTTTTTTGAGGGAGGAAAAGTGTTAACTCTTGAATGAAAGGGATGTTCTGAGCTAATTGCTCATGTTATCAATTCTAGGAATGATTTTAATTGTCTATTAAATCCAGTCTTGCACAACACAATTCTACATCCTTTGCCGTGTCTACAATTTTAGACACAAACACCTTGCCAGAAGAAGGTATTACAGTAGCAAAATAGGCCCTGCAGACACAGCTTTGTTTGATCAGCTCTGTATTTATATAACAAGAGCAGTGCCTTAGAAATACCGAAGACAGACCAACCTTGATTAACTAGAGTATTCTGCTAGAAATGGATGTAAAAAAACCCTTTCATTTGCCAGATGCATCTTATTTCTTCACAAGCCCTAGGACTGAATGTGTGGTGAGAGAACAGATGTTTCTCCTGTAAAGGGAAAAATCCTCAGGCATTGTATTAAAGAATATGCCTGGAACTGGATAGCTGCACACTTCGCCACGTGGCATGTTGGTGTTCTTTTCCATTACATTTTTATAGCCATTAACAACAGAACGATTCATTTTTAGGTTAAAATTGTCTTTGGTCTTTGCCTGAGATTGAATTTTTGGGGGGTTCCCAATCAGGCAGCTTTAATATTGCCAATTCTAAACTTTTGGTTGCTCAACTTTGCAACCAAAAATGTAGGAATCATTCGGCGAAATTATGTGGCCTGTGTTATGCACAAGGTCAGTCTAGATAAAAATGGTCCCTGATGGTCTTAAAATCCACAAAAACGTAGAATTATGTATGTAGATTTTGTATGTAAATGTAATTTTTATGTCACGGTATTAATCAAAGGTGGGAACGTATTTTAAAGGTGGAAATGTCCCATATCCCTAAACAATAACTTCTACAGAGAAGAATATAGGCTAAGTGGAATTCTAAGACTTCTGATACCATTCTGATATTATTACATCACAATTCATTTGGAGAACCTGTATCTCTTGCACACAGGAGCATGTAACTAAAGGCAAGCTTCTTACATTCTGATCCATCCTTTGGTAACTTAGCAAATTTCTACTTTGTGCAACTTGCTTTTCTATGACTTTCTTGATAAGACTGTTACTAGAGTACAAAATCTTCAAAATACATCAACTCTTATCTTAACTTATACCAGCTGCAGAAGTGGGATATTATTACTGTGTTGGCCAGTCCTCTTTGGCCAGGATTTTCTACCATTTTAATTTTAGCTTTCAAATCCTAGCATGGTCTTGCTTTCTCTTATCTTTGAGCTCCTCACTCTCTCCAGACATTCTTGTCTACTGTGCTCTATCGATATACGACCTAAGGCTGTTTTACAATTATAGATATATAGCTCGAGGATTTTTTTTTGTCACTCTGGAACACTTTCCCCAACTTATTTATGGATGTGTGTTCAAGTTTGCATTAAACAGTGGCCTCTTTTCATGGGCTTTAGACTGATTTGTGTTTTTTTGTATTGTAGTTATTTGGAGGTGGGTGAGGATTTTAAATAATGTTTAGTTCCAGGCTTTTCACCCTCTCCCTGTCAAATCCCTCCTAAAGACCTACTTCTTCTGTGAGGTCCACAAACAGCAAAAGTCAAATAACTCTCAGCTCCTCCTTCCTTTAGGTTTCTCTGTGTGTCCTGTCTTAGGATCCTTAGACCATGTTTTGTACAGCACCACACGTACCACCGTCAGCACTTCAGTAATATTTGGGGATGCTTACATTATGATAGGTGATTATAAAAATGTCACTTGCAGTTGCTGCTGTGCTAAGCTATTGCTTTATTCCGCTCAGATTTCCCCCTAAACATACTCATTCAACCAGGTAGGCAGCTCTTTAAATAACCCAGTAACACTGAATTTGAAGTGATGTGAACTACTGTAGAAAAATTGCTACCTAGCCACATGTTCCTAGCCACATTCTTCAGAAACTTTGGAACAGGAATCAGGAAAGCAATATGGCACCACTTAGAATTTAAACACAAATTTCAGTGGGGAAAAATAGTTTGTGACTTAAGAAATCAAGTAAAAGTGAAATGAGACATTTTCCTCTTGGAAAACATAAACTGGCTGAAAAAAAATCACAACTGCTTTTAAGTAATCTTGCATCAAAATAGCTTTTTGTGTGTGCTGCTTGAAAGTAAACTGTAAATGACATTAATGGGTTGAAATAATAATGTGTGCTCAGTTTTACTTTGCTTCCTTCCCACTAATGCTGCTTGAAATTGCTCTGGTGGGAAGGTGATTCCGCTTGACCTTTGTCCAGCAGGATATTATTGAGGCAAACCTAGTAAGTTTAAAAATTAGACATTATGTATAAGAACAGCCTCTGCAGTTTATACTTGCTGGGACAAAAAGTTATTTATCTTTATGCTTCAGGGCATAAACTAGTCACCAACTGGGGTCAGGAAGAAATGATCACTTCCATCTTGAGTATAGCATTACGTAAGTAGGGGCATCATGGATATTTTTCATCTTCCTATGCAATATACAGCCCTGGGCAGAGTTGGAGACAGGATACCACATGAGTTGGGCCATTGATCAAGTCTGGTGCTCCAAGAGGTAGAATGCTGGTTAATATGGTCCATCTTTGAAGCATGGACACTTTCATTTTCAATGATTATTCATTTGCACAAAGTCCTTTTCCACTGAGACTTTCATTCTTGCCAATGAAAATATCAAAACCTGAATGCATCTGCTAACTGCTGCTGAGCGTTCCAGATATCTCGAGTACACCTCCTGTTCGGCTGATCTTTATGGAATGGAAAATAGAACAATTACAGCCCAGCACGTGTCAGGAAAAAATAGTTAAAGTCCAAATTAATTTTGGGCCAAATCTAGAAGCCCTTAGTCGCTACTTGGGCAACACTTCCATTGAAATGAGTGAACGTTTTGGGTAAGGACAGAATACAAGCTAAATTGGGAATTCAGCATTTGGTCCATTAATAGCAGCCATTCTCCATAGAGCCCTACAAAATATAAATGCTTACCCCAATACTGATTTTACTTTCCTTCTCCTGTCACCATCTTTTTATAATCACCAATAAAATAGATACCTTATGCCACGTTAATTACAGCTCTAAATTCATTGGCTTCAGCCCATGAACACTGCATCATCACTTGGAAGCCCAGATATGTAGTTTAGCAGCACCACACATCTTTTTTTTTTTTTCAAGCCAGAGTGTGTTCACCTGTGTATGTGGCGAGTCAGCTAACTTGGTCCCCCAGCATCATTTCCTGAAAGAGAAGCAACATGGGTTTTAATTGATCTGATTAAATAATAAATGATACATTCTCGTATCTCAACCTAGGCAACATTTCCAGTCCATACATCTAGGGCTATGAAAGGAAGAGCTTTTAAATAGTGTCTAAATTGCAGTAATTCCTCCACCCAAGGCAGTGTTGTACAACAATGTTACACTATTAGTTGCTGTCTTCTAGCACTGAACAGGGAACTTTAATAGAATAACTAAAACGTTGTTATCCCTTAAACCTTCAGCGGTGTCCAATAGAAATTCGATGCTAGCCACATGGCTAGCCACACTTGTGGTTTTGAATTTTTCTTATTAGCCACATTATAAAAAAGCCACATTAAGCCACATTATAAAAAAGCCACATGCAGTAGCCACAATTCAATAGCTGATTAGCCACATGTGGCTAGTGGCGAACGTATTGAACGCCGCTGCAAGCTACTGTGTCTCCATCCTTGCGTCACTGTAGATTGTCTTGTACAGGAGCTTTCCCCAGCCCCTTGCTATTTAGCTTCCTGCTACAGATAGGAAGAAATGTTCTTACAGTGCTTAGTGAGGGAGAATCTCTCCATTTCATAGCTAGGCTTGTACCTTTATTATGTCAGGGAGCTGTCTTACAACTTTTCTTTCCTTAAATGACTGCACGTCTGTCTCTCTTCCCTCCCAGCCATTTAAATACGTAGAGCATGATTTTACAATAGTAACCCAAAATATTATAGTAACACTACAATCAGATGCATTGTTTAGGTCTACGACAATAGACCTAACAAATTGGTTGTTCTAGGTGTCTGGCATCTGATACTTCAGTCAATTAACAAAGCTGGCAAATGCCCAGCCTCTACCCTTCCGCTTAACCCAGCCCACGTCAGTGCAGCGGGCTCACACATAAGTGTACAATGCAAAGATATTCAGCCAAATTTTCACAGATGGCAACTAATTTGGGGTCACTAAGTTTCTGGGTCCCCAACTTGTGACCTGGGGCTGGATTTCCAGTAGTGCTGATCATCTGCAGCTGCCATTGAGCTAACTGGAGTTGAGGATGCCTTAGTACTTCTGAAAATTAGGTCTGAAGGACATATAGTTAGATGCCCAAAAATCAGTGTCCATGTTTGAAGTGAGTGTCAAGGGGGGATTTTAAACCTTTCTAGATTATAACTCCTTCACTTGCTCTGTAGATTTACCAACCGATGTTCAGCAAGGCAGATGCCCATGTGTATGGCCCAGCAGATGCCCATGTCCTCAAGGTCGTTTGAAAGTAAAGTTTCAACATTAAGATGACAGGCCCCGTGTGTGCAAACAGTTGGTAACTCAAGTGAAAACGACACTAAAATGTACTGCTACGTTGCATTCGTGGCCTGAGCCAGGGCCGGCTCCAGGCACCAGCTGACTAAGCACGTGCTTTGGGCGTCACCTTCTAAGGGGCGGCCAATCTTGGGGCGGCGGGGCAGCGTTCAGGTTTTTTTTTACTTCGGTGGGGCGGTGCTCGGGAGTGGGGGGGTTATTTGTTTTTGTTTTGGCGGGGCGGCGCTGGGGGGGTTGTTTGTTTTTGTTTTGGTGGGACCGCGCTCGGGGGGGTTGTTTGTTTTTGTTTCGGCGGGGCTTGGGGGTTTTTGGGTTGTTGGTTTTTTGTTGTTTTTTTTTGCTTGGGGCAGCAAAAAAGTTAGAGCTGGCCCTGGCCTGAGCTATAAGGTACAGTATGTAACTGGTTGGAGAAGGTGAGTGCTAGTCTTGTGTACACTAAGTACATTGAAAATAAGAAAGAAAAACTTGTAGCACCTTAGAGACTAACAAATTTATTTCAGCATAAGCTTTCGTGGGTTAGTACCCACTTCATCGGATGCATGGAATGAAAATATACTTCAGACAGACATTTATACAGTCAGAGAAACATGATGGTCCAGGTGTATAGACCAATCTTAAGAGGCTAATTAGTTGAGAGGAAACATGACAGCAGGGGAAGAAAAAGCTTTTGAAGTGAAGCTTTTCTTCCCCTGCTGTCATGTTTCCTCTCAACTAATTAGCCTCTTAAGATTGGTCTATACACCTGGACCATCATGTTTCTCTGACTGTATAAATATCTGTCTGAAGTATATTTTCATTCCATGCATCCGATGAAGTGGGTACTAACCCACGAAAGCTTATGCTGAAATAAATTTGTTAGTCTCTAAGGAGCTACAAGTTTTTCTTTCTTATTTTCATTTTGCTGACACAGACTAACACGGCTACTACACTTAAAACTAAGTACATTGTTAATTGCACTCTTGGGGCTTTCCTAGGCACCATGTCAATGCGGAATGTCCTGCATTATTTAAACATACAGCAGACAACAGGGTCCCTGAACTCCAGTGTGATTTCATTTCAGAAGGAACCTTGCAGGTTTCTTTTTTCCTTAATCCTGTTGCAACAGGGAATTAAAAGCCTAATTATTTTCTAAAGGATGATGCAACCTGCCCAGTCCTTTTACCCCCTGGAGAAATGCAGCTTCACATCACTTCTTTCTTGGGACAGCTGCCAATGCCACCATTTGACTCGTAGGCCCAGCTCTAGCAAGCTGCTCTGTGTGCCTGGGCCCTGAACTCTCAGACAGCTCTCCTGACGTCATTGGGGCTCCCTGCAGAGTCAGGAGTCCACCTGTGCTGTAGCATGCAGGACTGGGGCCTTAGATTTTAAACTCCCCATGCCAGGGACTTAGTGTGTGAACTTGTTTGTAGCCTGCCTCATATATTTCGGTGCCAGATAAATAATAATAGTGGATGAGATTCGCAAATGCAGATATTTGTACAGCCCTCTTAATGCAGATCTGTTCATTTGACAATCTGACCCAATCATCATTTTGATATTTTGTCTGATGTATTGATCCAAGCCTGTTTTTCTGTGCATCATTCTGGGTAACTTGAAAACATGCTTGATAGGTTTCTGGTGTTTCCTGGTTCTGGCTTGGTTGGGAAAGACTACAAAAATGTCCTTTCTCTTATGGCTGTTTCCGCACTTTGATTTCAAGTTCTCTATTGTGAAAATGAGAGAATGGTTATAACTAAGCTCTTTTGAACATTAAATAAAAATGGTATTGAAGTCTGTTCTCTGAAGTGGTTTCAAGGGGTTGTCAAGTATTTGAATCGTCTGACTTAGGTTTCTGTAATACATTGTGATGATGAGTCTAACTCTAAAGCATATGAACTAATAAACTATGAACATTTTCCTTAGATAGAGCTCCTTCTTTCTAATGCTGGTATAAGGTTTCCCTTTTTTATATGGCATTTGCTTTCAAGCTTAGCTCCACTGCTGCCCCTAGTAAGTTCCCCATTAACTTGGCAGCTCTGGCATTTGTACATGCCTCACAACACCATAACCATTAAATATTTGTCTGCCTTTGGCAACCTTCTTCTCTGTCTTTGTAATACATTTGGCCCTGCCTTCTTAGATGTGTCCTGTTTGAAAGCCTCTGTTCCAAAAACAGCCATGTACCAAGGGAACTCTGTATCTGTGAATGTGTTGATACTTTGCAGGACAGATATTCAGACATTCCAAGAATTTCCCCCTTGTATCTTTAAGCAGATCATGACCTTGTATGTCATTTGGTTGTGCTTTCCCTCCACTAATCTTTTATTCTTAACACCTGATATCTTGCCATTCACAGATGATGGGAAGTTGTCCTTGGAGGAGTTCCAGGCTTTTTTTTCAGACGGGACTCTTAATGAAGAAGAACTTGAACAGCTCTTTCATACCATTGACTCAGACAACACCAGGTAAGCATATTAATCTTTGTCGATTACTTTCCTGCTGACATAGATTTTAGGACTCTTGGTGTGCAGCTATTAAAGTTTTGCTTCTGAAAAGATCTAAACATGGGCAAAGTACCCTCTGCCAGCCTAGAGGGGCTTCATTTCTTCATTGATCTCCCATGGTGAAGACCATTAAGGCTCCTTATTCTCCTGGTATAAGTTCAACACACTTCCTGAAGCACAGTCTGTTTATGAAGATCTCTGAAATTATACATTTTGAATAATAGGGACAATCTGATAACCTTTTGATTTTTTTCCCCATTGCTTCTAGAAGCTTTGTTAGGGCTATCTAATCTAGCTATCCTGATCTGTCTGTGAGTTTCTAATGCAGCTGTTGTTAAATCATAGGAGTGGAAGGGACCATGAGAGGCAATCTAGTCCAGTCCCCTGCACTCAAGGCAGGACTAAATATTATCTAGACCATTCGTGACAGGTGTTTGTCTAACCTGCTCTTAAAAATCTCCAATGATGGAGATTTTACAGCCTCCCTAGGCAATTTATTCTAGTGCTTAACCACCCTGACAGTTAGGAAGTTTTTCCTAATGTCCAACCTAAGCCTCCCTTGCTGCAATTTAAGCCCATTGTTTCTTGTCCTATCCTCAGAGGTGAAGAAAAACAATTGTTCTCCCTCTTCCTTGTAACAGCCTTTTACGTACTTGAAAACTGTTATCATGGTCCCCTCTGTCTTCTCTTTTTTCCAGACTAAACAAACCTAATTTTTTAAATCTTCTTTCATAGGTCATGTTTTCTAGGCCTTTAATCATTTTTGTTGCTCTTCTCTGGACTCTCTCCAATTTGTCCACATCCTTCCTGAAATGTGGTGCCCAGAACTGGACACAGTATCCCACTATCCACAAGGCTTGTTACCCTGTCAAAGAAAGCTATCAGGTTGATTTGACATGATTTGTTTTTGACAAATCCATGTTGACTGTTATTTATCACCTTATTATCTTCTAGATGTTTGCAGATTGATTCTCTAATTATTTGCTCCATTATCTTTCCGGGTACATAAATTAAGCTGACTGGCCTGTAATTCCCTGGGTTGTCCTTATTTCACTTTTTATAAATTGGCACTATATTTGCCCTTTTCCAGTTTTCTGGAATCTCTTCCATCTTCCATGACTTTTCAAAAATAATTGCTAATGGCTCAGATATCTCCTCAGTCAGCTCCTTGAGTGTTCTAGGATGCATTTCATCAGGCCCTGGTGACTTGAAGACATCTAATTTGTCTAAGTAATTTTTAACTTGTTCTTTCCCTATTTTTAGCCTCTTCTGATCCTGCCTCATTTTCACTGGCATTTACTATTAGACTGTTATTACTGTTAGTCCAATCACCACCAACCTTCTTGGTGAAAACCAAAAAAAAAGAAGTCATTAAGCATGTGCCATTTCCACATTTTCTGTTATTGTTCCCCCCCCACCCATTGAGTAATGGGTCTACCCTGTCCTTGGTTTTCTTCTTGCTTCTAATGTATTTGTAGAATGTTTTCTTCTTACCCTTTATGTCTCTAGCTAGTTTGATCTCGTTTTGTGCCTTGGCCTTTCTAATTTTGTCCCTGCATACTTGTGTTATTTGTTTACATTCATCCTTTGAAATTTGACCTATTTCTCACTTTTTGTAGGACTTTTTTTTAATTTTTAGATCATTGAAGATCTCCTGGTTAAGCCAGTGTGGTCTCTTGCCATGCTTCCTATCTTTCCTACACAGTGGCATAGTTTGCTCTTGTGCCCTTAATGTCTGTTTGAAAAACTGCCAACTGTCTTCAGTTGTTTTTCCCTTTAGACTTGCTTCCCATGGGATCTTACCTACCAACTCCTTCAGTTTGCTAAAGTCTGCCGCCTTGAAATCCATTGTCTTTATTTTGCTGTTCTCCCTCCTACCATTCCTTAGAATCATGAACTCCACCATTTCATGATCACTTTCACCCAAGCTGCCTTCCGCTTTCAAATTCTCAACCAGTTCCTCCCTATTTGTCAAAATCAAATCTAGAACAGCTTTGTAGGATCGAGTTGTTATACAGATAAAGGGTGGCATCATTTGTAATCTTATCTTTACCGCACTAAATCTTGCCATGTCACTTTCACTTGAACGGTGTCTGTTTCATCTCAGTATGGTTGCTCCCAGTATATTATGACCCCAAAGCTCCAGCACTGATAACTCCAGCACTTAAAAAAAAAAATCCTACAACACTGAAAGAAGCCCCTTTCCGCAGGGTGAAATTCACCCCAATGCAGAGGGCCAGCCTGGGCCTCTGTACCACTTGAGTCCCACCTAAAGCCCCTCAAGTAGAGCTACTGCATCTCAGCATTTCTGAAGTCAGGCAGGTGGTTACGTATGGATTTAAGAGCTTAATTGTAGGCTCCTGTTTTTGAAAATCTTGGCCTATAATATTGTACCTCTATTAAGGAGGCTCCATCCTGCAAGAGAGTGCATTCTGGTGTAAGGGACAGTGAAGTTGAGCAGGGACATATAGGCCTCCTGAGTGTGCAGGTTCCCAAGGATGCTGATGGTTGGCTGTATCTGGAAATATCCCTGCCTTTTCTTAAGTGAACTTTGAGTTTCCAGATTGCCAGGAGGCAATCTGGAGGAGATGCAGTATGGAAAGCTAGCCGAATTATCAGGCCACAGATGCTGCATTTAAGGGGACTTTAGGTTCCAGCTCTTTAAATCTCTAGTGAGTGTCTGTACTCTGGAAAATATAAGGTAGAATTGTGCAAGGAGGCTGGGAGGGAGGCAGCAGTCTCATCAAAACAGTTGGTGGTTCTGGCAAGCTATTTCACTTGAATTTGATACCAGGTTTGAAATTGCATCTGGGTGGATATTGAGGTTTAGATAGAATTCAGGGTTTGGATTTGTCTTTGGCAGCATTTGGGTCCTGCAACCACCAATTCAGATTAAAATAATCTTATTTAAGACGTGCAGTAGCCCTATGAAGTAGGTGAGTGTGTATTAATATCCCCCTTTCACCGATGGCAAAACTAAGAAAATTGATGCTGTGGAGTTCAGACCCTGTCTGTGTAACCGCAGAATAGCTCCGCTGATGTCTCTGGGAATTGCTCATGCAAATAAAGTTACTCATGAGCTTAATGTTTTCCGTCTCAAACCTTATTTGTTTGAAAAGCTTTCAGGTTAGGAAATCTAGGCACGTGGTCACTAAAGGCATGTGTAGTCTTTAAAGATCCTATGACATTTTTTTTAACATGAATTGGCTTGGTGATCCTGATGGCCAAACTCTAATTTAGCTATTTGCATTCTGCCTACCCCACTTCCCCCTTTTGGTTTCAGCTGATTGTATTCTTTGCTTTCTGAAGTGTACTAAAGTTGTATGTTGTGAACTACTGCACAGCTGCCATGCTCCACTCCAGAGGTGGTTGTCTTATGGGGAAGGCCAGAAATCACTGAAGGTATTGCCTGGGCCACTTGAGCTCAACTCACTTTTTATCCACTGTTTTTATGGTCCAGAAACTGCAGGAGTGTCTTTTCAGAGTTGAATTTTCATAGGCTGTGCTGCGCTATCAAATTAAAATCACAAACTCATTTGCCTCCAATGTGTTCTTCCCAGAATATGCGATTTCAGAGCTGTTTGACAGTTGTTGACATCTGCCCATTAACACTCTCCTACTGCATTCTCCTTGGATGGGATCTGAAGTGTTTATGAACTTTCTGATGACAAGCATCTGCCACAGGCATCATCCATGATATTACAATCCATGATATCAATACACCTGTGCTCAGCTCCTTGGCACCAGCTTGTTTGGTGCGACATTGCCAGCCAGAGCCACTCACAAGGCAGCAGAACGCAAGGATTTCTCCTGGGAGTTTTCTTCTCCGTTTCCAAAAGGAGTTAGTCTTCAAAAGACTGAGGTTTTATGCTCTTAAAACAAATTAAAATGAAACCCAGCTTTGAGTCATATTCCAATGTAATTTAATTCCTCTAGGGATAACAAGCCTGCCCAAATTAAGAGATGAAAACGGAATCCCATTTAAAGTAAAAAAGTCTCATGGTAAGGCTTTAAAAATACTAGTCTGGTTCTTTAATGCTGTGTTAAATGGGATCTTGCTGAGGCAGACCCATGTTCTGGAAGCTGAAATATAATACACTAATATATTAAGCTAAGTAGGAGAGAGAATAGTTAACTTTTCGATGCCAGGATTTTGGAGGTCCTTTGTGACACTTTCTGGTTCAGAATGAATCAGTGTCAAAAATCCACTACAGCGAACCTGCTAATATTTTTGTAAGTGCTTTGATGTGTATGTTAGTATGTTTTTTATGATACACTTTAGAAGGCTGCCCTCTCCATTATGCTTCTATCCTGTCAGCAGTTTTTAAAATGCTGGTGGAACGTTTTAAAGTGATGCTGCACATTCATGCCCCGTTAGTGTCTGTATTCTTAATAAACTATGCTAGTGCCAAAATACCAGAGAGAAATCTCAGAATCAGTCTTGGGTTTGCATACTGAAGACTTGTTTGAGAAATGCAACAAGACCAGAGGAGCTTTGTGGTCTTTGTTGTATAATTTGCTAAAGGAATTTTGTGGATCTTACTGTTAAAATAACTACTGAGTTAATCAATCTCTTCTAAGTTTTCTTTTTAAATAAAGCATTATTACCAATACGTGTCTGCAACTTATATTTGTAGTGAATGAGCTCCAGTTCTTCACATGAGCTAACTGCAAACACAACCCAATGGAAGTTCTGTGGTTTGAAGGCTTAAAGGATCAGGCTCTTAATTTTACACCATACAAATATTGGCTTTTCATTAATTAGTAGGGCTGGATAAAGTGGTTAAGAAATGGTAAGAATTGACCTGAACCTTTACTGCAGAACTCAGACCAAATCCAAGTTTTGTTTCCTATAGTTTGAAAAAATTTATCTAAAGGAAATAAAAGAACCAAAATACCTAGAGTGGCTCTCCTAGGATTGTCTTGTACGGTAGTAATACATCTTGGAAAGAATTAAAATAACAATGTGAAGGATAGTGTGGGAGTCATGGGAATAAAAAGAATGGGGCATTCAAAATCTGGACTGTAGCCAAAATCAGATTGATACTACTCTGCTATAGTAGCAGAGATACTGACTCTAGATTCCTTCTCAATATAACACAGAGGCGGTACGTGGCAGGTCGTACACAATCAAGGTTATCAGACTCAGGAATGCCTGTGGTCTGAAATCATCCATATTTGCTAAGTTTTATGGTGTTGCGCAATGCCTGTTAATTTCATTTGGCCTTTTCAGAACGGTAAGGGGACTAAAGTCCAGACTGCTGTATGGAGTTTAGTATCTGGTTATGGGTTGCTGCTTAGTGGAAGTGGTGAGCTTGATTATGTTGCATTTTGCTTTTGTGAATTATCTTTAAATAATTGGCAACGTCCTTAGGGACCGCGTATGGGCTTGCAAGTTATAGCACATTGTGTGCTGACTGATGTCTGGATTCTAGCACAGCCCCCAGGTGCTACATGTGTTGTAACTAGCTTTGGGTTATAATGGGTTGTCATGTCTTTTACTATTCTTACCCACAGTTAAACTAGTGGGCATTGGATTAGAAAGAGGTCAATTTTAAACATTTTCTGTCTGGCTCCTCAGCTGAGGATGTGAAATAAGCAGCCCATGATATTTTTTTATAACTATTTTTTCAACTTTTGAAGAACAGTTTCATCTGAACACCTGAATATCCAGGTGTTCTAATTAGATGTGTCCGATTCCTGCATTGTTAGTGACGGTTTGCTTAGCAGCTCTTGAACTCCTAGTGCCTGCAATATCACAGGTTAATACAAAAAGATCTTTAAAATGTTCAGCAAAAAAACAACCTCCCTCCGCATAAATATATATATAAAATATTTGTGAACATATTGATCTAGTCATTGAAATCCTTAAGGACAAGATACTTTCAGAGTGCCATACTGAGTTAACATCTGGTGTTCTTGGCTGAAGCAAAAACTTCAGATTTTGGTCATAGTGCCAAGTTAAATCTTAACATACATTTATTAATTTTTAACATTCAAGATAAATCTACCAAAATTGAGAGAGAGAGAACATTTTTTAAGTGGCAGAAACGTTGTCCTCAATCCCTAGCTCGCTAGTGCCAGGCTTCCCTCAAGCAAAAGCAATTTATGTAATCTGCTCTAGAGTTGTGTGGATAGTTTTCAAGCCTTTTAAAATGCTTTTAAATGTTTGGAATACAAATTGAAGTAAATTTCAAAATAAACAGACATTTTGAATTGCAACTCAAACTATTTCATTTTGAATATGTTGAAACAAAACATTTTCAGATATTTTTTTAGCTTTGTTTTTGATCGAAACAATTAACTGATTTTTGCCAAGAAACTGCAAAAAGTTTTGGTCAACCCGAATCTGCATTTTTTTGGTGAAATAAAGTTTTCGCTGAAAATTTTCTCCCGGCTGTAGTCTGCATTTTGCCACAAAGGTCAAAAGACTGTCAGACTACCAAGGGAAAGGAATTTGTGTCAGCTGCCCTGCACTGAGAATGCCTTCCCACCAGCTCCTAGATGTCTAAATCTATAGCTTGTAAGCGCTCCAGCTAATCTCAACTGCTATGGAGAATATAAGGAGGGGGAAATTAATCTCTCTAACCTGAGTTAGCCTCCGTTCCTGGTGAATCATAGGCACCCTGCACTAGCTGTTCCTCTAGTGATATCCTGTTTTGTACCAGATCTAACTTCCAAGGGGGTCATCTCATGCGGGTCATATAATAATCCAAATTAGGAATCACAAAAGCATGTGTGACAATGGCCAGGTCCAGATCTGAGGGAAATGGTCACCTGACGAGGAAAAGTGCTTTTAAGCTTTTCATGTCATCTGAGATCAGTTGGGAACCCTAGAGTGCTGTAAAATGGCGGCACTTGGGTAAAGGGCATTGAAATCGCTCAGCAATGGGGACAGGAGTCACCCCCTCTCCGCCATTGTGATCTTTTCTCCTGACGTCTGTCTTGTCTTGATTATACCTTGGTCTTATTCAAATCCCAGTCTCAGCCAGGCACTAGAAAAACCAAGGAAATTGTGTCATCCGGATCTCATAAAAATAAGACCTGGACTGTTGTCTGCATGCTGATGACATCAAAGCCCCATACATTCCCATTGGACCGGAAGAAGTAAGAAGAGAATCCTGTGGAATCTCACATGAGATCTCTTTGGGCAGCTGTATCATCACCAAAGCAAAAAACAAAAAAACACCCTGGAGATGAGGGAGGAACAAAAACCACTCGGATAATATTCTCTGACCTCGCTAGGATCTGCAAGCAGATCAACAGTGTCCTAGGCTGCTGACAGACCTGAAAGAATGATCATTCATGCCTGACCTTCATACACCAATGAGACTAGGGCGCTACCCAGACTGACAGAAAAGGACTGAGGAAACCCTGATGACTCCAGCTGGCACTCCAGGGTGCCTTTTCTGTTCCTTCTATGAGGAATTTTGGTAACTCATGCTTTTTAAATCTTGCAAAATAAAAAATTCTCTGGCCTACTGGGATAACACTGTTCAGTATAGCATTTAATCACCTAACATTTGTAGTTGGGGACAATGCTAAATACGATTAATAATATTCCCTTTCTTGTTACCACCATTCCAACAAGTATTACTCCCTTGTCCCTGCTTCTTACATTCTGTCTGGTGTCCAGTATGTTCTGAAATTATTGGTTTTGAATTAGTTTATTGACAGACATAATGTTTACCAGGGACTTTTCTTATAAGGAATTTGCTCTATACAGTAAAAGACAAAGGCTGAAATATCAGACGGGTACTGTGCATTTTCTTTCATATAGGAATATGGGGCATATCAACTTTATCTTTCTAAAGGCAATTTGAATTAAAATTAATTGCTGGTTGAAAAGATAAGTGAAATTTATTTTCAAAGCTATTTTGGTATTTCATTTTATCTGTGTGCTTTTCTCTTACTCGCCCATCATGTTTGCTTAGTATGCAGTTCTAAAGATTTTGTGACTTAAATTACTTTATAGATAGAGTCGTGCTAGATTAAGAAAATTATGTTTTTGCTGAATATTAATAATTGCTGTTACCAGTCAAATTATAAAATGTTGATTCCATTTCCAGAGGTCTTATAGGCACAGGGAAACTGACTTGTCGAATAGGAATATCTAGTTTGGTTTCTTGACTTCCTTGAGACAATAAAGGGTCATTTGGAAGATGATGGTTAACCTGAGAAAAATGAAGAGGAAGATCACAATGCAGGGGGAAGATGAGTACTTAATGACCCAAGAGCAAGTCTGTGCTACTGCCTATGGGTACCCAGCTAGAACATGCTACAGCTTGGCAAGTTATTTTTTAAAGGATAACCATCCCCCAGCAAAATGTGTTCTTGTCATCAGGGGGAAGGCTTTAGGTGTTTAACCAAAACGAGAGAGCCAAAAATAGCATTTAAACATTAATGGGGCTTGTTCTCAATACTACTTTGCCTAGAAAGTGTCATTTAAGAGGTTAACGATGTGGCATGATAGGTGTGTGCTAAAAGAACTGCTTTGTATGATGTGACTATGGAAAATCAGCAGCATTATTTTTGTGGGTCTTCAGTCTTTAATACTTTGCTCTCTTTGTATGCTATTTTTCTTTCAGAGCAGATTTAGAGTTTCAGGACAAGTGAGATCTCTTTAAAAGAGCAGTTCCCTATTCATATCTTCAATGGGCTAGCAGATTAACAAAGTCGTGTGACCATAAGCAACTTCCCCCTGCTTCTTCGGGGATTTTTCATCCTTTTTGCCTTTTACTGATACTTTTTAATAATCTCTGCTCTGTTCTTGGCCTTTGTTTTGGATCTGAAACCAACCTTATTCATCTTTCACTGCTCATACTGTTGCTTGTTGCTGAGGCACTCAGATACATAATATAAATGGACTGTGACATAGAGCAGAAGGAACATGTACATCTTTTCCTCTGTAGTCCTCCAATGGTTAAGACTAGCAGAGGAAGCATGCTTTGCTCTACGGAAACAACTTTCCATGTAAAGCAAATACTGCAAAGTCCCATACTGCTGCCACTGACTTCACTGAAAAGAAGAACGAAATCATGTTTCTCTTATTAGTTACTTCCATAATGTCTTAGAGATATTCCAAACGGAGAAGACGCCATTCCTGTCCCCACTACCTTTTGTGTAACATGGAAGAAGATGGGAAGGAGAGAGATCCACCAATATCTTCCCCTTCCAAAGATTCATCTGAGATACATGATCACTTCTCCTGGAGGAGAGAATTAAGCCTAGATATCCCTGCCAATATCTTCTGGTGGGAAGGCCTTCCTGACCCCAAATTTAACCATCAGGTTAGGCTTGAGCATGTGAGTGTAAATCACCACGCTTAAGCATCTATCCAGATTTTACCCCTAATGAAAATTGTCTATTCCCCCCCCTTAACATTAACTGATGGTGAAAAGGCCAGAAAGAGCACATCCACATGAGGGGAGAGGAGAGCCAAAATCAGGGGGGCTGGAACAATTGGTATAGTGGGAGTGCTGAGAGCCATTGAACCAAACTGTAAACCAAGGGGTGTGGCTGCACCCCTAGTTCCAGCACCTGTGGCCAAAGTGGAAAATCACTGTGACTCCTCCGTTTGATTTGGAAACTTACACATGTGATCTGCCACACCCATTGTCATCGACACAGACTTTGGTCAAATCTTCCACACTTTATCTAAAGCAGACCCTGCTGACGTGGGTTCCATCATCATCTCTTGCCTCTTCCTGGGGCTGAGCAGTAGCATGATGATGATATTACTAACCTAGACATAGAATGGGGAGGCATAGCAACACCAGAAATTAATTTCTAATGGAGGAAGAAAGAAAATACTGAAGGAAATAAAAATATTGGGTCAGGTGATCAAGCAACTATATAGCTCTCTTAGAGCCAGGCAGAAGCTGTCTCAGATTTGTAAGAAGTGGTGACAGTCGTAGGGTATTTGTCAGGTAGATCTGAGGGTCACTGCAAACAGGATGCAGAACTCATTGTCAAAACAAGATGGGGGGTGGGGTGAGAGGAAAAGGGATGATCCAGGAAACTCCAGAGTCTGCTTTCAATTGTGAATTCAATGGGAATTAAGGGAGGTCAACCACTTACCAAGTGCAGGGCCTTAATGAATAGGAGAGATTCTGTGATGCTCCACTTTCTGCCCTACAAACTCTAACAGTCAGCAGCTCTTGGACCAGCTCTTTCATTAGCTGGGTTTGATGCAACAATCCCAAATGCAAGCAGCTGCGTTAGCAGAAAGTACTAAGTCATCACACTGAAATTTTATTAATTGGTATTTTGGTAAGGAGCTGCTTTTAATGGAAATTGTCACACTGTCTGGAGTGGCTCACGTTTTTCCCGGGTCACCTGGCACTGCACTTGGGCCAGTTCCTCTGCAGTACAGGGTTCTTAGACGCCTGGCCAAAATTTACAAGCTAAGCTCTCAGTTCCTGATCTGGGGCTTTCTTTTTATGGGATATTCCCCTCTCCTTACATAACCTTTCAAGGTCTTTTATCTCAAAACCATCATATGACTGTGGTCCACTCCCTGTGTCTGTTCTGGAACCTTTTAAAAATTCTCAATGTCAAGTTTAAACTCTTAACAGTGTTGGGTTATAATCTATAAATCTGATTGACTGTGGCATGTGAATCCTGCTGACTACGCCAATAGTCACACTGTCTGGAGTGGCTCACAAGCAAGAATACCAACCTCAGGGCAGAGCACAAACCCCAACTGGTTGTCAGTTCTATACTTAGACTACCAACCAAGTAACAAATGTAAACTCCTCAGGCACTATACAGCCTTAATGTGGAGTCACAGACAGTCCCCTTGGGCTTTCCCCTTGATCTATCTTGCCACCCAAGCAAGCTTGACTCTGTGACAGACGATCATTTTACACCAAAGATCACAAAATATTCAGGTTACTCCCAGTCCCAAAGGACCAGTCACTTACCCCAGGTCAATTTTCATCAAAGACCGTGCTTGTAGTCAATCCTGTAACAAACTAACTCTTTAAAGGTTTATTAACTAGGAAAAAGAAATGAGAGCTATTTACAGTGTACACTCACAAATTAGATAAAATCTTAAATTCAAAAAGTAATAGAAACTTCTATAAAATCAAGCTTTTATATCCTTTGGGGCTAACCCAAGCCAAGCAACTTGGGGATCTCTTGCTTATGTTTAGGAATCTTTGCCCCTCAGCGTCCAGACAGCATAAAGAGACCCTAATTCCCTCTGATCAGGGATTTTTATCCCCACCTTCCTAGAGTCCAAGCTGATGGGAAGAGCGTTTCTGCACATAACCTCTTCATGGGTGGGTGGGGGGACAAAGTATTTGTTCCACAATGGCCCGTTTGGATTCCATAGTCCTTCCTGATGGGTAGGAGATCATGCCTTCTGTAGAAATCCAGCATGTTGCATTAGGTGAAGTTTTTTTTTTCCTGTTTGGTGCGTTACATAGTTTCAGAACAAAACATTTTACGGTTATAGAGCAAACACATAAATAGTACCTATAGAATGGGATACAGATAGTATAAATAGGATTAATACATGAAGAATCCTTCAAGAGACATAGAAGGAACTCTGACAGTGAAGGGAAGAGAAAAAGGAAATTAAAGCGAGGAGGAATGAGAGGGACCTAAATCTGTACATTTGTACGTATGCTGTTACACAAAACATCATTATAATCTGTGCAGTAAAATATATCGGAGTGAAAGTGGGCAGAGTCTTAAATGTTGAATAAGTAGATTTAGGGCAACATTTTCAAAAATGTTGAAGTCCCATTTTCAAAAGAGACTTAGGCTTCTAAGGAATTTAGACTACTTGCCCAAGTCCCTTTTAAAAATGGCACTTATGCTGTAAAGTGACTTAAGCATTTTTGAAAAAGTTACCCCTACGTTGCGCTTGAGCAGCATGATGCAAATGTCTGAAAGTGTTACTTTTGTATGCAATCAACCTCTAATGTCTGTGCTCAAATTGGGGACTTGTGCAAGCTCTCTTAAAAACATGGGCCTGAGAGCCTGAAGTGTGCTTTGTAAAGCAGAAGTCTCCCAGTATTTAAGCTGCAGTAAAGAGCATCGTTTTCTGAAGTCTGATGACACCATTCCACGGGGCTCTTTCTGTTGACAGCTAATTTTTCACACAATAATAGACCTCAGAGACGGAATTTTCTTTGGTTTCTTGTCTTATTTCAGATGAACTAATTAGTTTCACAGGAACCCTCCACCTCTTTGTGTGATGTTCGAAATGCCCCTCGTTTGTGGCATGTCAGGAGTCTGCAGTAGGTGAAAATGATGTGAGCCTCTTAACGTTGATATAGACACTCCCACCTTTTCATGTTTCTCTGAATGTATAAATATCTGCTTACTGTATGTTCCATCCCATGCATCCGATGAAGTGGGTTCTTAACCCACGAAAGCTTATGCTGAAATACATTTGTTAGTCTCTAAGGTGCCACAGGTATTTTTCTTGTTTTCTAAATGTTAATATTCCCTTTTGATCTCTGAATCAGTAGTTATAGTGACAGACAGGAATTGTCTGTTTACATGGCTAGCTTTTAAGATACACACAATTAGTATCACTTCTCACTTCTAACAATACAGGTTTGCATTTCAAAGTTCTAGGCTATTTAGCATGAATGGCCCTAATTACCATTCGCATACCTTCTAACATGACTTTAAAGGTTGGCTCTGGGTCATTCAGCCTGCAAGCTGTTTAACCCTTTCTAGCCAGGAGTTATATTTTGTATAAGGTTTGCTGCAATTATATAAAAGTGGTGAGTGTGTGACTTGAGTGGTATGAGTACTGTGGTTAATTTCTGATGAATGCTGACCAGGCTCCATTTAATGTTTCTCTCGGCTGCAGTACCACGTTTTATTTGTGGTCTATAGCAAATTTCGGTCAACGTTCTCAGAAATGCTCTATGTATTTTAGTTAATTTGCACGCTCCTGTAAGGGAAAAGTAATGGTGTCCCCATTGTTCAGGTGGTTTAGAGGCAGCTCGAGTAGATTAAGATTTGCCCACAGTTACACAAGTCAGGGGAAGAGCTAGGAATACAGTCCAGAAGTCCCAATCACCACTCTTCTGGTCTAACTACTAGACTACATTACCTGTCTCTCACTAGTCAAGCAAAAAAGAATTGAATCAACTTGTAATGAAGAGAAAGCAGAGTGCCTATCAATTCTTGTAAAAAGAGGAGGAAATACAGACATGGCTATTGGCCAACCTAATTTAGTACTGGAGAGAGATTTTTTTTTTAAATCCCTTTTTTAAAATCTCATGCATTTTTCATAAACTAAGAGAACAATTCTCTGAAGAGCTGATCTGTCTACTGGAGCACAACTTTTCAGATGGGATGTCTGTGTCCATTCAAAAGAAGCCAGGAAAATGGAATTAACATTCTACAGTACCAGTATTTATCATCACTCAGCTAGGCTTATGGTTATTATTTTAATTGCTTTTTTTCTTTTCTAAATGAGCCCTTGTCTCCAGTGGCAAACATTAAAGGGACTGGAACTTGTAGGCAGTATTACATTTAAAAATGTGGTATCTCTTCTCAGAGGCACTTTGCATTTCCCCCAGACTGTCCATAACTTCAGTCATAGTTTAAGAGACAGCTGTGAAAATAGAGAAGCCAATGCAGTTGGATTTCACAGGATTGAACAAACTGACAGAGCTTCAGTGTGATGGTGGAGCACTGTACTCTGGAGGGAGCAAAGGTGGGGTACGTATTTTTGAAAAAGTGAAGAATTTGGATGCCTGCCTAGCACTGTTGATTCAATGTCTTCTACTGAAATTAAACTTTTGGAAACTTTTGAACTGTTGCCTTGTGGATATCCATTTTCCCCAGCAAATCCCAGTTGCCCAGATACCACAGAGGCACATCAATCGACTAATTCAGTTTTACTTGTAGAATGGGAATTACAAAGAGGTGGGGTATCAGCAGGGCTGTTGGAAGTGTTTTAGCAGAGATGTGCCTGAGTCAGTTTGCATCTGAAATAGTGAAGAGTTGTGGGAGTAGGTGTTCAGATCTCCTATTCTGCTGTGGACCCATTTGCTCCAATGTTCAGTAGCAGTCATGTGGAGAGAGTAAAACCAAACATTAAAGGCCTTTTCCACTGACTTCAGTGGTCTTGGGATTAGGTGCTTATATGGCAGCAATGAGCCATAACATAGAGCAAACAACACCATGGGATTATGTACAAATTAATTAGGGTTAAATCTCAAATGGTACAGCAATTCTTTTGGATTCAGATAAATGCCTCAATGTCTGACTGCCCACTCTGACCTCTTGGGTTGGTAGAATTCATCTGCCAATCACCTAAGAGGCTGCTTTCCCATAAGACTTGCAGTATTTTCCACTTTTATTCAGATTGGAAATGCCACCTGAAAGGCTGTTCTTGTGTTGTTTTACCATTTATGCTTCCAATTCTGGCTAGTCCTTAGAAAAGTGTATCTGTATAAAACTAAGAATGGTAGAAGGTTTATTTGAACTTTCAAACCTTGGAAGGTTCACATCATGTTTTGTGAAGGATTGGGGATGGTGCTTAATGTATTCAATTTACTGTTTTGCCTATCTAACCTTAGCAAAATGAGGGAGAGAAAGGGAATAATAATTGCTATAATCTTTAAAGTACTTCCAAGTATTAACACCTCATTCCTGCCTTCTCCCCACTGTTATCCCCACTTTACAGATGGTGAAACCGAGGTATGGAGGTAACATGACTTGGTTAAAGTGTCACAATGGAGATAAGTGGTCTGACTACCTGACTGGGAGCCAGGAGTTTCCATGTTCTAGTTGTGGGGGTCCCCCCTATCAATTCCCAGTGTTTGCCAAGATGTTGGTGATCACACATTCATGCTGTGAAAATCATAAGGCCAGGACTTCTCCCCACTTGTCCCTGTTTGAGCTTTACAGACCATATGGGCTGTTCACAGAACCACATTCCTTACTTCCCCTGTCTTGCTCCTGGGGTTGATCTGCTGCTGTTTTGGAGCAATTGCAGACCATTATCCCTCAACCCTGTGATGGCTGAGTTGTGCTGGCGTGCGAGTTGAGAGGCAAAGCCAAGCCTCCACTCATGCTTTGCTTAATTGCAGGGGCAATGAGGGGGGGGGGGAGTTTTGAATGCACAGGCCTTGCTCCCTTACCTCCCCTGACAAGTGTCTGCAGCAGAAATGCAAGGAGATGGAAGTGGGGTTTGGTGGGCGTTTATCACTTGCTGCCCCATGTGCCCCTGCATGGCAGCAGAGAGCCTGGGGTGAATTCTCAGGTAGAGCTGGGTCATATATCAGCAAAACTACATTGTTCACCGAATGCTAACTTGCTTTTTGGCCAGTTGTTTAGGGTAGATGCCTTCAAGAGAGTGTAATAAATCCCCAACTGCCAGGGGAGTGAGCATGTTAATGCGTGGTCATTTTGTGACCAAGATCATCCCCAGGCATACACTTCTCATCTAATCTAGTCATCCTGCAGGTAGGAATAATTAACCTGTGGACCTATGCAGAAAGGGTCTGATTTTCAGAGGTACAGAGCACCGATAGTTCCATTGACTTGACTGGTCCTACTGGGTGCTCAGCACCTCTGGAAATCAGGCCCAGCAGGTTTGCCTAGTGCAACCACTAGGAAAACTAGGCGGTCGCCTAGGGTGCCAAGATTTGGGGGGCGCTAAAAAGTTGTGCCCCTAATTTTTTTTGAACCGCGTTCCTGGGTTGGGCTGCCCATGGCGTGCTGACACATGCAGCCCTCAGACTCCCTCTCCCAGTGCCGCCGCTGCTCCGCTTCTCCTCCACGAATCAGCTGTTTTCCACGCGGCAAGCCTGGGAGGGAGCGGGGAGAAGTGGAGCGGCGGTGCGCTTGGGGGAGGAGGCAGAGTGGAGATGAGCTGGGCGGGGGGGCTGGCGGGGAGCTGCCGGTGGGTGCTCTGCATCCCCCCCAGCTCACCTCCGCTTTCTATGGCCCTCCCCCCGCCCCAGCTCACCTCGCCTCCTCCCCATAGCGCACCGCCACTCCGCTTCTCCCCGCTCCCTCCCAGGCTTCTGCCCAGCAAGCCTGGGAGGGAGGGGATGGAGGGGAAATGTGGCGCGCTCGGGGGGAGGAGGCGAGGATTTGGGGAAGGGGTTGGAATGGGGGCGGGGCCGGGGGCGGGGTTGGGGTGGGGCTGAGGGCCGGCAGGCACAAGGTGGAAGTTTCGCCTAGGGTACAAAATATCTTTGCACGGCCCTGAGGCCCAGATGCTATTATCAAGGCAAAACGTTTCTGCACATGAATTATTTATGATATGTATTGTGGTAGCATCCAGAGGCCCCCATCAGGCTCAAGGCTCCTTCGTGCTAGGTATTGTGCAAACATGCAAGAATTCAGTTCCGGCCACACAGAGACAACAAGCAACACACCACAGGTGCAGGAGAGGATACAGTCAAAAAGAGCCACTGTTACCGATGGGGCCGGGAGACTTAAGAGTGACTTCCCTGTGGTGATTCAGAATGGTCAAAGTAAGGGCAGCCAGACCCAGTCTGCAGGTTTTCTAGATGTGTGCCGTGCCAGCTGCTCTATGGACCCCTCTTTTGCTCCTCTAGGTGGGAAGATTGGAATTCTAATGGGGTTCGAGAGAGAGAAAAACGAAAGGGACCATCCAGAGTTAACGATCTATTCCTGAGAATCGTTTTTAAAGACGTTTGGTGTCTGCAAGTTAAAGCGATATTTGTGCTTTCAGCACTTACACAGCTGGCCACCTGAGCAGAAATGGACCTTGACAGCATAGCAAGGGCAATTCCTACGCAAGGAAGAACTGTTATTGTTGTTCAAAGAACAGGATCTTGTTCCAAAACCAGTTTTTTAAAATGATTTCCTGCAAGCCTCCAGGAGTTTAAATAACGAAGTCACAGTGTATTTCTGCATCTGTAACTTTATTTTCCTAGGTGGGAGAAGATCCTTCTTCATTACTAAACAGGTCCTGCTGGACATCTTCAATTCCTCCCCCTCTTCTCCTCCTCCTCCCCCACTGCCCACACAGACACTTTACTTTCCCAGAACCTGCATCATGCAGTTTTTTTACTAAGAATTAGGGTGACCAGATGTCCCAGTCTTATAGGGACAGTACTGATTTTTGGGTCTTTTTCTTATATAGGCTCCTATTACCCTCCACCCCCTGTCCCAATTTTTAATATTTTCTATCTGGTCACCCTACTAAGAATCCTGTCCAGACCTCCTGTTTAGAATCAGGAACGGGTTAATAGGCGATAGTCGGATGACATTCATATTCAGCAGTCCTATATTGAGGTTTCCCTAGATTTGAATAGAAATTATTACTGCCTTACAAGGAGGAGAAAATTCTATTTTATGATTTCCCCTCGTGATTTTAACCAGTTCTAACCATGAGCATCCACACTGGAAATGTGACTCTAACCTGTGTTTATCTAGTCTGGAGACATTCAGTGCTATATGCGTCCAATGAAACCAGCTCAGCTTTTGAATATTGAACATACTCAAAGGATGGCTCACGAACCAAGCTACACGCCATGAATTATTTGCTGGCACTTTGGTTAACAAATTCAAGAGACGTGTGGTCTGTTCTGAAAGGGGCAAAATTATTTGTTACAAATTATTTACCCAGCCCTAGTTATTAGACTGTCAAGCCTGTGACTACCTGATTGCTTGTTGTTCGTTCTGTTTATGTGCAGGATGCTTTTAAAGCACTTCTTAGGCATTTATTCTTCTCTGTAATTAGACGTACAACAGTGGTTAGCATGTCATTTATACTGTACTACCGTGTGGTTTTCCTTTGAGTGCAGAAATATTGTTGGCCACAGTTTGCGTTCGGCAGCTGTTTGCTAATATAACCACAAAAATAGCGCAGTCTGTTACTTTCTTTTTCTGATATTATCTTTTGGTTTATTGGCCCATCAGAACATTTTTTAGATTATATCATGAGCTATAGCTCCAGGCATCCCAGTGCTAAAATGTAATCCCTTTCCAGAGTATAGGTGATCCTGAGGTTTCTTGCTGTCAAAAGCTCAGTTCTTCTTGCCTTTACCGTCTGTTTCATGTAATTGTTTCCTGCGGAGTTGTCGAAAGTGGGTTATGAATGGTAATGGAGTTGAGGGTTTTCAATCTCTCCAAGTACCATACACATTAAAGGGGCACGTTTTTACCCTCAGGATAATGAATGGACAGCCTTTGAAGCGTTATTGCTTGACACAGTTTTCTTAATTGAAATGCAGCGTATGAAAGTAATAACAAAAATAAACTCTTTGGTGTAATTTATATGCTAAATGGTGTTTGTACTCTTCAGCACAAACATGGAGTAATTCCCTTCTCCCCTTGAAATCTGCTCATTCAAGAAATCATTGCTACAGTTTTATCTCAAGCCCTTCCCTTGGATTGCAAGACTCATTTTGTTTTCTCTGAAGGGTCTCGGTCGTCTGGGACCTTGCCTAAAATGAACAGCAGTGTGCTCTCATTACAGTAAGTTGGATCATTTATGAGAGGAGAGTCACAGAGGCAAACTTACTGAAGTCACAATGGGCAGATTTCTTTCCTCCTCTTGCAGAATTTCAGTGCCTCGGTGATCTGCTTGTTCATAGTTTGTCTACATTCCATAGAAACATAATTGTCAACAAGCCCAGATAGGTTACTTTGTAATGCAATGCCCATTTCACGGTTACACAAGGATTTTAGGGACTGAGTCATACCGAGTACATCACAATGACGTGCTCTTGTGTATGGGCACTGGTGGTTAAGCCACACAGCGATTTTATTTGCAGTGGAGTTTAGAAAAAACCTTTTGGGAAATCATGCTCAACCACATTGAAGAAAGAAATCTAAATAAACCTCCAAAAAAAAAACAACCAACAAACAATAACCACAATAACACACTAGTACCAGCCCCCCAAAAATGCCTCCTGGAAAAAGTCTATAAAAAGCAACAACCTGAAAAATTGCATAGAAATGTGGAAATCCCATATGGTTGAACAAATAGCTGAGAGCTTATTTTCAGTTTTAATAATATTTCACTGTTTTCAAATACAGCCATTCTGCTGGGTCTCCAGAGACAGCGCCTACTTTATGCTTACAGCAAGATGGATTTGGGTCTAAAAGACTAGGCTCTATGTGTACTGTGGAGAGCTTGTAGTGAGGGGACAATGTTTGGCTGTGCCAACAAAGTCCCCTACAATCTTTTCTAGCCAGGAATGAGGTCCTGCTGATCATTTCCCAGTGTATATATTGTGTTTTGTGGGCATAGTTTCTCTTTTTAAGGCCTGGATGCCCAGGATGAACTTGGATACAATTTTCAAAAATGCCTCATTGACTCAGAGAGTCCAGGTGGATGAGGTAATATCTGTTATTGGACCAACTTCCATTGATGAACAAGCCAAGCTTTCAAGCTACACAGAGCTCTTCTTCGGGTCTTCATTGTGTCTAATGGGACTTAGCTATCCAAGTCATTTAGGCATTTTTTAAGAAAATGTTACCCCTTTTCTTAGGCACTGAACTTGCAAACGTATTCATGTGCTTAATTTTATATACTGCAAATAGAGTCAATAGGGCCACTCACAGTGCATAAATATTTGCAGGAGCAAGTCCTGAATTTGTCCTGTTACTTTATTTCAGTGTGCAGAGAAATGTTTAATTGGAAGTGGTGCCTATGCTTATAATGTGCTGTGGGGTTCTTTTTTAAAAGAAATGGTGGCAGGAGAAGGGAATTCATGGAAAGCAGAGATATTGGTGAAACGTACATCATGGAAAATAGAGTATCAAAGA
The DNA here is from genome assembly GCA_037349315.1 of Chelydra serpentina. NCBI lineage: Eukaryota > Metazoa > Chordata > Testudines > Chelydridae > Chelydra > Chelydra serpentina. Next base: position 9,525,994 of record JBAIAC010000026.1, on the reverse strand, counting down.
GGTTTCTCACTTTTTAAATTCTCTGTTCTAAGTTTCCAGCACTGTTGCCTATAGCAACAGCCACTAGCAAATCTCAGTGTAGTATATTTATCTTTCTGGTGTTTTCCTTTCCTTTCAATGATTATCAAAATAAAAACAAAAAAAAAAACCAAAAGAAAATTGTTAAATTTACACGATCTTTTCAATGTCTTAATGTTGCAGGATCTGATGCTCTTGCGTGAAGTAAACCACTGTCCAGAGGTGTTGGAACTGGAGGCGCTGGGGGGTGCTGCAGCACCCCCTGGCTTGAAGTGGTTTCCATTATAGACGGGGTTTACAGTTTGGTTCAGTGGCTCTCAGCACCCCCACGGTACATATTGTTCCAGCCTCCCTGCCTCTGTCAGACAATGGCATCCACTGACAGTTACTCAGCGGAGCTCACAGCTTAGTTTATTTGGACTCTGAATTATGGGCCAGCCAGGGGTGTATGTTCAACGGTTGTAAAATTCTAAGCTGTCTCGCTGGGGTTGCAGCAAGTAACAAGACATCTGAGAGAGATGTGAAAAGTAGACGCACGATAACTTTGTAATATAGCTGTCATAGTGGAGACAGCTTTTTAGAGTCAGTGGGAGAGATTATGCATATATGTGTCCGTCATGGAAGCACCCTAGTTACTCCATAATGAAGAGTGTTGAGTTTCCCACTTAAAGCAAGGTGTAAATCCCTGAATTAAACATAGTTAATAGAAATCATTCTCTCACATGCAGACAAACCTTTAGTTTGACATACCAAGACAGACTTTTCTGACTGCGCTCCAGACTGACGGAGTTCTGGTGGTTTGCCCCCAGAGGTGTCTGCCCGCAGCACAGAGCTGCAAACTCCGTTTCTCAGGCTACTTCGGCTGCCAGTCTCCCTTTCTCACTGCACCTCACACTATTACCAGTGGGGTGGGGGTAGGGGAGTGAAGGTATAGAGAGGGGAAAACTCCGAGCTGCTTGAGAAGCGAAGGAAAAGCATGCGGTTAAAATTGCAGTTATGAGTTGATAGTGGGGAACGGGGCAGGCGCATTGTGGTATAGCTGAAGAATCAAAGTACATGGTTGGGTGATGAGGCCTGTTGTGAACTGAGGTCGTTCGAGGTGCCAGTGTTGCCTTATCTGGTGATATCCTTGATTTTTTGTGATTGCTTTGGCAGAAAGATGCGCATGCGCCACCACAACTTTGTGTTAATAAAGAGGTAGGAATCTGTGTATAAGTACTTGCACACAGGACCGCTGACAGGGGGGCAAATGGGGCAATTGCCCAAGGGCCCGGGTGATTTAAAAGGGCAGCGCAGTGGGGATAAGGCAGCTTCCTTGCTCCACACCGCTCCTGGAAACGGCCGACACGTCCCTGCTGTCCCTGGGGATGGGGTCTCCGTGCGCTGCCCCGAGCGCCGACTCCGCAGCTCCTATTGGCCAGGAACTGCAGCCAATGGGAGCTGCGGGGGCGGTGCCTGCAGGTAGTGGCACGCGAAGACACCCTGGGAGCCCCGCATAGGAGCCGCTGCCAGAGGGGTGTGCTTTCGGGAGCCACCCAAGGTAAGTGCCGACTCCCCGATCCCCTCCTGCACCCCAACCCCCTGCCCCTGTCTAGAGCTCGCAGCCTGCACCCAAACTCCTTCCCAGAGCCTGCACCCCTCACCCCCTCCCACACCCAAACTCCCTCCCAGAGTCTGCACCCCACACCCAAACTCCCTCCCAGAGCCTGACCCCTCACCCCCTCCCGCACCCAAACTCCCTCCCAGAGCCTGACCCCGCACCCCCTCCCGCACCCAAATTCCCTCCCAGAGTCTGCACCCCACACCCCCGCCTGCACCCAGACTCCCTCCCAGAGCCTGACCCCACACCCCCTCCAGCACCCAAACTCCCTCCCAGAGCCTGACCCCTGCACCCCCTCCCGCACCCAAACTCCCTCCCAGAGCCTGACCCCTCATCCCCTCCCGCACCCAAACTCCCTCCAAGAGCCTGACCCCTGCACCCCCTCCCGCACCCAAACTCCCTCCCAGAGCCTGACCCCTGCACCCCCTCCCGCATCCAAACTCCCTCCCAGAGTCTGCACCCCACACCCCCGCCCGCACCAAGACTCCCTCCCAGAGCCTGACCCCGCACCCCCTCCAGCACCCAAACTCTCTCCCAGAGCCTGACCCCTCATCCCCTCCCGCACCCAAACTCCCTCCCAGAGCCTGACCCCTGCACCCCCTCCCGCATCCAAACTCCCTCCCAGAGTCTGCACCCCACACCCCCGCCTGCACCAAGACTCCCTCCCAGAGCCTGACCCCGCACCCCCTCCAGCACCCAAACTCTCTCCCAGAGCCTGACCCCTGCACCCCCTCCCACACCTAAACTCCCTCCCAGAGCCTGACCCCTGCACCCCCTCCCACACCCAAACTCCCTCCCAGAGCCTGACCCCTCACCCCCTCCCATACCCCAACCCCCTTCCGCAGCCTAGTGAAAGTAAGTGAGGGTGGGGGAGAGCGAGTGACAGAGGGAGGGGGGATGGAGTGAATGGGGGGAGGCTTGGAGAAGGGGCGGGACAGGGGCGTGGCCTCAGGGAAGGGGCCGGACAAGGATCTTTGGGTTTGCACGATTAGACAGTTGGCAACCCTACTGGCCGGGCATGTGGAAGCCCTGGCAGTGCCGGAAGAGCGCCCCCAGCAGCACAGCCGGCAGCTCGCGGGGCACCAGCCAGCACAGGTGCAGCACTGCCCCAATGACAGGTGGACCGCGTCCACGCATGGGAGCCCATTGACAGTTCTGCTCTGGGGCCCGGAAATGCTGTCGGCGGGCCTGCTGGCACAGCTCCTTTAGATCTCATTAATATTCATAGTGCCCGGGTATTCCTATAAAGCAAGGAATGCTGAATTTTCGCTATACATTTTCCACTGAGTCAGTGCAAAATTTTTTCTTAAATACATGAAATAGGTGGTACCCGGTCAAATAAAATCCAATTAGTTATTTGTCCATGAAGTGTGCACATTTCCCCCTCCTTTTAGAACCCATTTACCTTTCTTTTTCACAAACCTGCCTTACTATTATTAAATTATTTCCATCGGAAATACCGAGCATCTGGAAAATTGTTAATGATGCCAAGTATAATAAAAGCTTCCTCCACTAGTATTTTCTTTTTTTTTTTTTTGTGGCGGAGGAGGTTCTGTGTTATTATCTTAGTTCCACATTTGATTCTTTGTTACGGATGTACCAGGAGTTTGTTGTGTTCAGACAGTATTTATAATTATTACACCTGTGGAAGGAGTGAAGTACTGAACATTGGTTGTGAGTGACATTTCATAACCTCTGTCCTATCTGCTGAGGATTCACTTGTTGCAGCTTTTGGCATGCTGCACTGTAGGATCATGCTGTATATTCAGATTGTGAATGAAGCAGTTGCATCTGAACGCTGGTTTTGTTTTAATAGTCTTTTGGGCTTCACAGTGGCAATGCCAACCACCACACAGTTGGCTTTTAACAAAGCAGTGGGTAAAATAAATTAATCTGGCCAGGCTGGAAACAATTTGGATAGATTCAAAGCAGGATGTTTGTATCTGTTGCACTCTGAGCACTTCAATGCTTTTCTGATCTTCTGCAAAAAGAGTGGTGCTTTGCCAAGAAGCCTGAGATGTCATTCCAGGAGATACTTGGCAAAGACCAAATGTAGCGTCAGTTTAATAGCTAATATGTCATCTACCTAGAATAAGGATTAAATTCTGAAATCCTATGACCATCTTACCCACTTCTTATCTAGGTTAATGATCCTATGGCAAATCCACAAAGGGTATATTTATATGTACTTTTATTAGCATGAACTGGTTCAAGGCTGGTTTTAGGATTTGAGGGAGCCACCATGAGGTTAGCTCTAGGGGTGACCAAAATGTAACCCATTCTTCTCCACCTTTTTCCGATCTTTGGCATTGAGTAATGTCGTCAATGCCTCACTTATTGAAGCAACGTCTTGGCACTGGGGCACGACGTCTCCAAATAAATAGGAAGCTTTCCAGTTGATCTACAGGTCAGGCTTGCTGGATGAAAACTTTAACTGACCTATCAATGTCAGAAATGGTAGCAGTCTAGCCCTGATTGTGAACTCTTTAGCCAGGGTTCCGAGATGCATAAAGTCACCTCTGACTGCCTTCTACAATTCTGGTCTATCTCTGAAAGAGTTTATTGCCTTCCTGGAACTGACTCAAGTTAAGATCCATATTTTTGCTACTAAGGAGGAGCTCTGTTGGAGGGGTTGACTATTAAACTGATACTGACTAAATAATAAGGAATGTATGATGTCGTATGTTAATGTTTAATTTTAACTTTGCCTTAATAAAAGGTTTAAAACAAAAAACAGACCTTTGCACCTTGTCTCTCTCCCCTCTTGTTTAGCTTCACTTAGTTGCTGAGAAAGTTCATACACATCATGTAGCTGAGTGATGTTTCTTTATACAGTACCTCTCTGGCCACTGAGCTAATAACGGTTTTCAGAAACTAGAGGAAAACCGTTCTTCAGGCACACACAAAAATTGATGTGAATCAATACCAGGCATGTTTGTTGAAGGTTCAGTCTGGCAACACATAGTTTGTCTCTTTTATGTGACCCAATTCTTCTCCTATAATCTTTACTTCCTATGGTGAAATGTTTGTATAAGATTCTCATCCTGTGGGTTTGTAGTTGCTTGGGAATTGCCATTTTCATGTTAAATATGCATCATGTTACCTAGAACTGTGTGAAATGTCTCACACCCAAAGCAAAACGTCTCAATACTTTTGTGACTGGAAGTAAAAATGCACTTTTCATTCAAGGCTTACTTTACTCTAAGGGGGGTTTTGGACAGTGAAAATCTGCTTCTTCTCTTCCTGAAATTGTAGGGCCATATCCTCAGCAGTAAAATCAGTGTAGCCTCCCTCCCTCCCGTAAGACACTTTGTTAAGGCTCCTGGAATCCAATATTCTGCTGGATGACTCATGGGAACCATAACCCTTTTACCCCAAGCACTGTAGCTTTGGGGAGTCTGTTTGGTTAGTGTTGGATTTCTCTGTTGGTGATGGTGAGGGAAAATGTCTTTGTTCTGATGAAGGAAGTACATTGGAAGAGGAGTATTCTCATACCAGCCCATATCCAATTTGACGTACTCTGATATAAGAATTAACTTGCTACATTGTTGTTTGTATCACAGCAGCTTCTAGAGGCCCTAACTGAGATTGGGGCTCCAATGTGCGAGGTGCTGTACATACACGTAGGAAGAGACTATCTCTGCCATGGAGAGTTTACTGTCAATAGATAGGACAGATTGATGGTAGGAGGGAGAGAGAAAGAGACTTGCCTGGGGTTGCACAGCTAGTGGCAGAACCAGGAACAGAATTCAGGTCTCCTGATGGTCCCAGTGCCTATTAACTGGACTATGCTGCCGATAATAATTAAAGAAGAAATACATGGTTTGCTTAATGCTGAAATCCATTATTAAAGCAGAGGGTGAATTAGTAAAAAGTCAGAGAAGGTTGCTCTTGATTAAAGCAACCACAGAGTGGTTTTTCTTTTAATATCTTTTTAAATGAGTGGTGGGGAATTAGAACAAATACCTGAGAAAAACAGAAGTAGAATATAGTCAGTCTTGAGGATTTTTGGGAGGCTGGGGCGGGGGAGAATTGTGCAGTTTCAATAAGACGTGTTTGAAAATAGTTTAAGGATCTAATAGATGTATCTGAATGTGAGTAACTTGTGTAAGATAAATGAGTAGTGTCACGGTTACAGGGCTTGCTGTCCATCTGTCCCCGTCCCCCTCCGGTCATAGGCCTTGGGCCTTTACCCATCCTGGGTGGAATCCTGCAATTCTTCTGCTCTTCGACTAGGCCCTGGGCTACAGTATCCTGTGTATCATCTATTCTTTACCCCATGGGTCCAACTGAGTTCACGTACCTGTGACCCTTCCCTTTGGGATCTGTGAGTAGTGGTCTGTAGTAATCAGACAGCCGCCTTAAACCAAAAGTATTATTTATGTTAGCATTAGAAACAAAGAATTAGTGAAAAAAGGATTATAAAATAACAAGCAAATAACAAATCTACATTCATGTCTGTTTTACCTAACGACTTACCATCCCCTGGTGGTAATCTAGGCAGGCCTAGCTTCTTCAGATACTTGCAGTCTGGTTACTCTGAGGAACTCCCCTCCTCTTGAGAGAGAGACCCTTTTTTAAACTGCCCAAGTTCTTTTGTTCTTCTGTGTTTCCTGAGTTTTGGCCCTTCTGATCAAAACCAGTTTTGTAGGTTGTCTGGAGAGGAGGCAAAGACATCAAAGCTCATAGTTCTGGTACTGTCCTTTGACAACTCCCTAGTGCTTGCTGAGAAGTGGCTTATCTTGAGCCATTCTTTCCTTCGCTGTTTGATTTTTCCTGAAGCCTCCTATTGAACTAAACCAAAACATATAGAGGTGCAGTCAACAACCTAATAAACCAGGTCAGCATACAGTATTCATAGATCCTTACAGAGCAGCTCCACATCCATCACCGGCAATGTGTGTTACAAAAGCAGTACTTGAGGTTGCTCATTTCTAGCAGCGTGACAGCAAAAGTGATGGTGTTGTGCTTCACTGAGACACACCTGCTCATCCCAGTTACCAGGAAATGTGTTTTAAAGATGAAGGAGTGAGTTTACAAGTGGCGTGTGATGCAGTGCACAAATTGAAGCTATTGGCACTCGACAGGACTGTGTGCCAGAATTAATTGATCAAGTATCTGCACAAAGCACGGGTAGCCTGAGATAACTACATAGTACTGAGGAAACTGGCCAAATATTTTTGTTTATTCTCCGGTGAATATTCACCAGCAGGGATGTTTATGAAACTGTGAATTTAGACTACTATTTGAGTACATTTCAAATTCATATTTGCAGTCCGATGAGGCATTATGCTCATCCAATCAGGGAACAGAAATGAACCCTGTATGGAAGCCATTCACAATGAACAGTTCACAAGCAGTTTATCAGCTGAAATGTGCTCACTTAAATCTTAGCCAATTAACAAATTCAGGAAGTGGAAGGGAAAGGACTAAATTCAACCATCACTGCAGATAGTTCGCTGGGAACTTGTATTCTGTGGGTATACGTGGTAGCTTACATTAGTGCTGACTTGTGCCCCAGATGGAGTATTAACCTCTTTGTTGATGTTTTCTCCCCTGGCACCATTTTGTTTCCAGATGACATTGCAATTACCTACGCTGTTAACTAGCACATGTTCGGTGCCTTCAGCAGCATTCACCTGGCGCACGCTGCCCCTGTAGAAACCTCACATATGCTTCAAGAGCAGAATAGATCACCCGGCTGCGACACTGGCTCAGCCTGTTTGCTAGCAATATGATTTATACTGTGTACGCTGCCATCCTTGTCCCGTGTTAGTGTGAAAGCTGAAGGAGCATAAATCAGAAACGAAAGCGGTAGAAAACAGTTGTTAAGCTATAAATGTCAGAAATGACTTATTTGAAATAAGGTAGTAGAAACTTGTCAAAGTTGGAATGTTTATTTTCTTCTCACTTAGAGATTGAACTGTTGCAATGTATAAGATGGCCCAAAATCTGTACTTTGTGCCTACATTAGAATTTTCACCGTACGGTGTTAGGGGATAAAATGAAACATAGCTCAGGGTAACACAATGGGAAAAGCATTGAAGACTTCATTAGACACTTCACTGTTGATTTTAAATAGTGGTGAGATTAATACGGTGATAGGCAGCAATCTAACACGATGATAGGTAGAGTGTAGCCCTTACCAAAGCTGTTCCTTTGCTCAAAGTGAATGCTAACAACACTTGGTCAGTGTTTCGTGACAACCTCATTCAGAACACTGGCGCTAGAAAAGTCTTGCAGTCCACGAGAGATGCATATGTGGCTGAGTCAGAAACTGGCAGTGATATCCCCAGCACAGATTTTATAAAAGTGCCCTTTTGTCTTCTCTGTGACTATTTCATGACCCTGAAAAACGTTGCCACAAAAGTCCCCCAGTTCTTGATTTTAAAAATATGGCCACCTTCATTGGGTTTGCAGGAAAAACGCCTTCTGACAAACTATCCTGGCATTTAAAAAAGAGAGTTGGCACTAATGCATCGCTAAATACTAATAGTGAAGCATGGATTTCACATGAGCCTGGTGTGAAGCCAGTTCTGTTTAAACAAAATGCTCATTGATTTAATCTTTTTGAAAATACCATCTAGCCTGCCAGCTATATATCACACAGGCCCTAATTAAATCCAAATGATCTTTTCATTAATTTGTTTGTAGGCACAATGATGTTTTTGAGATCTAGGCATCTATCCAAAAAAAGTTGAGGACTTAAATACAGTTTACTGAGGATTTGGCAGAAATTGATTGTGAAGTTGTTGTTATATTGTACTAAATGCCGTTTTTATCTAGTGTCTTGACCCTGTCTCGGTACCCTTTGCTGGGTTAAACCTAAGTACTGTACTGCATCGGAATGTGGGACAGACCTATCTTTTAGGAATCTCAGTTGCGCTGTAAACAGGTTCTTTATTACATTGTCTCCTCTTACTCAGAAACACTTTGTTTTTTCTGAGCTCAAGAAGATTTTTCTCTCTTGGCTGGGGCATCTCACAAGCACGCAGCCAGAGATCCTGACCACCTGTGACAAAACAGAGGAGGAAAAGTTACGTTTGCTAACAGCCAGGTGTAGTAGGCTGGGAAATAGTATTTTAAGGGAACTGGTGAAAACCTCACCACTTAGGACTCTTTAGACAAAAAAGCTCTAGAAAATACACTGGAGGGAACAATCCCATGCAGACAGAAGGCGGCATTGTGTGATCTTTTAACTTCCGTCCAGTCATTTTAATGCTGATATTCACCCACAGCATCATACAGGAGGGCCAAGGTCACACATTGTAGCTTTTCAGGGATCTGGAACCGTACCGCTTGCCCACTGTCCTCCTAGAACTGGAGCTGCTTTCCGTCTCCTCAGCCGTGGAGCACGTGGCAGGGACTGTATGCTGAAGGTGCGCTCTGTGTGGTGCTGGGCTCGGTGGGCACTGAAAGTATTCAGCACCCCCACCAAAACAAGTCGTGAAACGTTGTTCGGACAAATAGATTCCTGTGCGGGAAGTGCACGGTATAATAATAGTGTGCGCTTCTGGAGGAGGTTTCCAGCTGAGAATTGCAAACTGCTTTCCAAGTGCTAATGCAGCAAGCTTCACAATAGACCTGTGGTTCTCAAACTGTGGGTCGGGGCCCCATTTTAATGGGGTCGCCAAGGCTGGTGTCAGACTGGCTGGGGCCCGGGGCTGAAGTGAAAGACTGAGCCCCACCGCCCGGGGCCAAAGCCGAAGCCCTCAGGTTACAGGCCCCCGGCCTGGGGCTGAAGCCCTTGGGCTTTTCCCCTTCCTCCCCACCTGGGGCAGTGGGGCTCAGGCAGGCTCAGGCTTCGGTCCTCCCTTCTGGGGTCGTGTAGTAATTTTTGTTGTCAGAAGGGGTTCATGGTGCAATGAAGTTTGAGAACACTTGCAATAGACCATGAGTAGGTTTCCTCATGGGCAAGTATGATTGCCCTGCTTTATAGTTGCCCAAGTCATCAGAGGTGCCAGAAAAAAGAACCTCCTCCTCCTAGGCCTGTTCTTTAATCACCAGTTTCTCCCTTCCACGTATACAAACCATGGGCCAAATTCTTGATATAAAGTTGGTCCCCAAAAGAAACGTGTGTGCCTCTTTGAAAGCAGAGTTGTTGCACACTCATAATGTGGCTAGCAAGAGCCTCTGCCCAGTGTCCCCCTGCCCAGATGATTTCTGTGAGGTGTTATGCACAGAGGGCATACATGTACAAATGTAGATGTCACCCTAGGACTCGCTTACACAGCTTCTCATTGAGGGCCAGTGAAGTGGCCTCTCCATGGCTTTTGGGAGGAAACAGCATAGGGGTAGACCGCTCCCCGCTTGCACTTCTGCTACTGGCTGCAGGGAGTTTGGGGGATATACCTATCTGCATGGCCTGCCAGCAAGTTGCACTATTATTTTATCTTATAACTGAAATGGGGGAATAAGGACACAGACCACACACCTCTTAAACACACAGCCCAGCTGCAGTATTTTGACAGCCGTAAGATACAACAGAAAATTTGGTAAATACTGCACTGAAAGTTCAGTCCAGCGAATAAATCCTAATTCTCTTTCATTGTTTCTTCATTGAACATAGCTGTGTGAAGAAACAAGATGCTCTCGCAGCAAGTAACAGACTGACGTGCCATATTGTGACTGTTGATGAATGAATTACAGATGTCTGCTACTCCAACAATGCCAATTTATGCCCTATCTGTTGCTACTGTGATGCTTCTTTCTCTTTTAACTGGCAAGATCTTACAGGGTTTTTTTTATGGGATCCAGAATATTTGTTTCACTTTTATCCACTAGCTTCCTGTATTTCAATATATTTTCTTAGACTTCCTGTTTACACGCGTATCCCTGGGATACCGTCATCTGGCCAGTTTAAAAGTGTTAATAGTGAATACAGAATACCTTAAAGGTGGAATTCATCCCTGTGCAGAAGACCAGCACACAAGGTCTGTGCACCACTAGGTGCCTTCTGCACAAGGGTGAATTTCACCCTGAGTGAATAGAATGATTGCCTTGGTTACATGCATGCTTGTATATATTAGTTGAGAATCTACATCCTCAAAAGTAGCTTTTATTCTCATTCCCTTTCCTCTTTAATAAGCCAGTATCTTCTGTCGTATTGTCTCCACGCTTCTGGCCCGTTTTACAGGTAACTAGCTATTTGTATGGACTATCACAGTAAGCATGCATTCCTTTCTAAAATTCTGCCCCCCTTGGGTTTATTTTGCTGTAATTAATATTACTTGGGCAGGGGATGGGAGTGGTTGTTCATAGATATTTGAGAGACTGTGTTATGGTGGGGTGGCCACTGGGAAGAAAACTAACCCTGTCTATAACCAGCCACTCAGTGTTGGGGAAGCTGCATGAGAAGACAATGAATCAAAAGTGCTTTAGGGAGATGGAAAATCCTGGCGGTTAATTAGCTCACCAGAAAGAGGTGGTGGTAGTTTAGGAAACTCCTGTATGGGCCCTACTAGTCCAGCATGTTGGGGATTCTGCATATGGTACATAGAAAATTGCTTCCTGAAGGAACAAGTGATTATGGAGGGCTGTGATATCTGGAGTGGCACATAGCCAGTGATACTGACAAACAGCTTGGGGAACTGGATTGGTGTATGCATGTTTCTTGTAACAAATATGCATTACTGGACCACACTTTGACATCTGCAATTCTCAACTTCTCTGCAGAATGTTGCTATATCACTTGAATAACTATTTCTGTACCAGTAGCTGGTTTTGGTTCACTTGCCACTGACGATGTAAATAGATACTTAATACTGCATGTTAGTGCCTGGAGCAGACAGAAGAGCTGCTGGGAGATCTAAACTGTTCTGCTTCAGACAGCATTTAACCCGTATAGTTAATTCTTTGGTACAGTCCAGTCAGGTGACAGGGGAAATCATTTCAGCAGAACACGTCAAGCAGAAGGGGAATAACTCTTGCTCACGTGGGCCAACAAACCATTTACCAAATGCATCAGCTGCCTCCACAGCTTATCGGCTCACATCAGGAAAGGCACTGAAGGGTTGTAATTCTGTGTGCTGAATAAACCAAGGTAGTAATGTGGGATAAAAGGGAGCATATTACTCCCCAGATGTTTGTATGTAGGCCTCTTTGTCATGTGTAGGACCTGGGTAGTATGTATTCCTTTAAATAGTTGGGGAACTCGCAAGTGGGCCTCCATATCTTCTATTGCAGAACTCACTAGGTCCTAGCAGAACAAAAGTGTATATATGTAGCTAGATCTTGTATGTTGGAAAATAGTTAGTTCCAAATAACCATGTTCACTAACTGCGTCTTCTCTTTCCTTATGTTTTGTGGGGAGCAAAGGCACAACACCCTTAAAGATCGTAATCCGCGAGTTCAATTCCCTTTTTGGCTTCTCATAGCTGAGAGGTACTAGCTTCAAATGATGCTGGCTGTTTCACAGCACTGGGGGCTCCCGGTAATAAAGATTAACTTTACAGTTCCCAAAAAGGAATAATAATCTGGTTGAATTTATGGGGCTAATAAAAAGTGATTGATACTGATCTGAACCAGAGGAGTTGAGTGCTCTCATGGGAGTTGTATGCTGCTCAACGTATGGAAATGGCAGAATTGAGGTAACACATGTCCTCTTTGCTCCGTCCCCTTTTGCATTTGTATTACAATGTGCAATCTGAATATAGCTGGGGAATGAAGCAGGAAGATTTGAGTAGGGTGTAGTGAATGAAACAGAACCAGAAAACAATGTGAATAAAAACAATTAATACTGAAGAGCTATTTCATGTACTGAGAGTTGACCATCATGCCCACTTAATGAGACAAAAAATAGTTTGTGACCATTTAAGTGAAGACTGCATTGTAGAGAAGATGCACAAGGGTTAGGGTTCAAACTGAACAGCAACCTTAATTCTGAGACTTCCGGACATGTGAGTGCTTCATATAGTAATCTTAATGCTCTCTTAGCTTAGTTTGTATATGCGTTATTATTGTCACAAGGAAAATGCAAATGTATTGCAGACTACATCTTTTTCCCATTTATAATTAGCACCAGCACTAGATGCTATAGCAACAGCTTGTATACAATGTGGTATAAATCAAGACATCTGCGTTCCACTATAGCACATGCTTTTTAGACCCACATTTCTTATAACAATGATAATTTGACAGTGGAATTCCTCTCTACTTGCCGTAAGTCAGGCTACGTTTAGGTCACGGAGGTCATGGAAGTCACGGATTCCCTGACATTCTCTGCTTCAGCGCCAGGGGCTGCAGGACTCTGGCGCTGACAGCCAGTGGGGCCCTGGCAGGGTTTGAACGACAGGTGACAACAGCGAATAGTGACAGGGGGCTCCCAGCGACAGGTGACAGACTCCCGAGGGGGCCCTCCTCAGGGTTCCAGTGACAGCCTCGCGCGGTAGGAGGGGGACGCCTCGGGCAAGCGGCTGGGGTGTCCCATTTTCTCTTTGGGAAATATGGTCACCTTGCAGCTCCCAGCTGCCATTGGCGGAGGGGGAACCCCACAGCTCCTAGCCACCACGGTGGTGGGGGAAACCATAGAGCCGCAGCAGCAAAAGTCACAGACGGGTCATGGCTTCTGTGAATTTTTGTTATTGCCCGTGACCTGTCCGTGACTTTTACTAAAAATAACCATGACAAAATCTGAGCCTTAGCCATAAGTAATCAATTACTAATTAGCAATCAATGTTCATCGTTCTTATTTCCTTAGAAACAGAGCTGAAGGAAATAGACTTCATAGTGCATGTAAATGCTTTCTCCTAAAACCTATATCCCTTCTACTGTTGAGAAGAGACGTTGAGGACACTGCTCCAACCTTTATCTCACACCTCCTGGCACGTTATGAAGTGCATTAGCAGCAGGGCTGTTTGCCAATAGCGTGGTTACAGTTACAGGATTTCTTCTCTAAACCAATATTTTCCGGTGTAGTGATTTCTGCAAAACTGTACTCTGGGCTCAATCACAGTAATAAAGACAGCATTTTTCCATCCACATTTTGATGGAAAATCATATTCTTAGTTTTAAGTTGCTCAGAAAGACTTTTTTTCTCTCTAGAGTTCAACTTTAAAAACTTTAAAATAGCTTTAATTTCTTCCAAAAGGAACCGCTAGACTTAAAATAAAATAGATTGAAAAAATACAAAGCTCACAAATCATAGGGGAAATCCACTCCACGCTCACACAGCTCAGTAATCAGACACTCATGTTTTCAAGCTTTTCTCCACAACTAACGGCCAGAAATGATTTTATTTAAAATGAAAGCAGAAATTCTCATGTAATCATCTGACTCCAGAAGTTTGGGCTCTAAGAAAAACACCAAATATCATGAAAGTCTTGATGATAAAATGACAGCGATTGACAGCAGTGATGCTGTAGGGAACAACCCTGCATTGACAAAGGAATAAATTAGATGACCTCAAAGCCAGGTCTCACTAACTTCTAACATTATTATTTAATAACTAAGTTGATAGACCACATTACATATTTATATGCTATGAAATTTCAGTTTGAGCAAAGCAAGCCTTTTTGGAATAACTGAGAGAACTGTGAGGGAATGCACAACTGTCCCGAGGCTCGGCGTGTAATTCAGACCAGTGCGGGGCTGTGCGACCACTTGCCCTGTGATCCTGGGTGCCTCACAATGCTTTGTCGCTGTTGCTTCCAGCCTGGGATGCTCCCAGCCAGCCCACCAGCACGCAGGTCACACCCTGAGTGTCTGTGTGCTAGACAGCCCTGGTTCAGCAGCTCTGACCCCAGCAGCCTGTGTACAGCCCCACCCTGGCTTCCACCAGCCTTGGCTACAACCAACAAGGATACCCCAACGCACTCCCAGTCCCAAGTTTCCCAAAGCTGTGTGCTCGGCAATGTCCAGCCCCCTCCTGGGCAGTTCAGAGAAAAAATAACATTTGTATGTTCCTTTAAAGAGACAAAAGCACATCGCAGCTTATTAATTTAACTGGGGTAAATGCATCCTTCCGTGCAAACGCAGCACTGAGTTGGCTTATAGTTAATACAGTTGTTTTTATTTTAAGAATAGGACATAAGTTAACTTATGCCAAGTAAAATGAATAAAGTTAGAAAGGGTCGTAAGTAAATGAAAGTCAAATCACGCAACTAAAAGTCTAAAACTTAATCTAGTAATGTACAGGCTTTGTTCAAGATGGTTTCTCTCACCAGTCATTCTTCTTTGCAGCCAGGGGTGAATTTCCTTCAGTCAGGACCTTCCATAGAAGTACAAGATGTTGGCCTCCTTGTCTTTCTAGGTGAAGGATCTTTGCCTAAGAAGTTTCTTACCTGTATTCAGTTTCCAGAGGTTTCAACCCTTCTTTGGTTGAAGGACCCAGTTTTCACAGCTTGCAAGAGCTCTGGCCTCTTGTGTCTGTCTGTCTGATAGATGCCAAAGATGGTTTCTGTTCTTTCTTACATCTTCCAAAGTTCAGTGATTTTGTTTCAAGAGGCAGGATGACCTCATGCTATTCTTCCCTTCCTGTGGACTTCCCTATCCCCTTGCTGATTTGTACGACAATGGGGTTCCATTGTTTTTGGTCATATCTTGCTTCATCTCATTGTAAACAGGTAAATAGCTGCCTTCTCTCCTGTTTGGAAGGGAACCTGTTTCTCCTTGCTTGGCCACAGACTTTAAAACATAATATTATTAAGTATCCATATTTCCTCATATAGTATTAAAACATACATTTCATAATGATATTAATCACCAGTGTGTTAGTAGCTTTCAAAAAACCCTTCGCTCTGTACACTTTTATAATGCAGTGATATTGTATACAATCACTTGATTCAATTACTTATTACCTGAAGTTCAGCTCCCCTGGCTTTACAGCAGAGGTCTCAAACACGCGGCCCACAGGCCGCATGCGGCCCGCAGAGTTATTTCCTGCAGCCCGCCATAGGTGCCGACTCCACCGGCAGCCAAGCTCCTCTCTACCCCTGCCCCCTCCCTCCCGAGCGCGCCGCATCCCCGCTCCTCCACCTACCTCCCAGCTCTTCCCGCCGCCAAACAGTTTGCCACTTACTGAAGCAATTGCACCCCACAATATTATATTAGTTGTACTAGATCATACACAGTATGGTACACTTGAACCTCAGTGCATGAATCTTTGTATTATTGCAGTTGAAGTACAGGACAAAGTACCTCCTAAATTGATTTTATACAGGAAGCGGGGCTATTTGGCAGCAAGTAAGAGATAGCTGGTTACCAGAATCATGAGAGTCAGTTTGCTACGGTTAAATGCGCAAAGGATTAAACTGGCATATGTTATGAAGACTGACTGTGTGCTCACAGGACTCAGCACTGCAGGTGACTGACTGCAGTTCTGGTCACTGGAGAGCCCTGTATCACTCCTTGGACTGTTTGTTTATATTGGCCAAGGTTTTTCCAAAGTGACACTGATTTCTGGGCACCTCCGTTTTTGGGTGTCTGACTTGAAACTCCTTTAAAGGGCCCTAGGTGGCTACTAATAGGACTGAGTGCTCAGTACTTTAGGAAGATTTGGACCTTTTAGGGATGTCAAATTGAGTCATCCAAAATCATCAGTCACTAATCACATTGCCTGGGGCTTTGCTCATATTCTCACCATCGAGGGGAAGCAGAAGGGCAATCCTTTTTGCGGCACAAAATAGGCTGCACAAAACAAATGTTGCCTTGCCTAGGGTTTTCCTACAAATGTTCTAAGCAGGGAAGTAATTGCAGCAGCAGCAGCTGGCTGGGAGGTGTTGGTGGTAGCCACATGTATTGTTTACTAATGTCTTAGTCCCTTGCCATACGGGATAATGATACAGTAAGCGGCAATAGTGAGATCCAGCAAAAAATGTTAAAAGTAATAATTTGCACACCAAAAAAAGGACATTATTTGTGTCGTAGCAACAGGAACAGAGGGACAGAGACAGCCTGGTGAACAGCAATTTGGGTTATGGAACATATTTCGAAAGCAGGATTTTTATTCCTAAAATGAGCACATTCCTTGGCCCCAGGGAAACGAAAGGAGGAGGAATAGAATGGGAACACAACTATGTCAGCATGAGAAGGAATGAACTCAATGCAATGGGGGGAAAAATCTCTACTTCCATCGTCCGGGACCTTCCATTTGCCTTCACTATCTTTCCAGCATAGCACTGTACCTGACCTGAGCTCTCCATGAAAGTTCCTGAAGTCCAGCTTGGATACTGTGCTAAGCAAACACATTTCTCCAAGACTTTGTGCTTTGTTCAGTTTTAATTTCATTCATGGATATCCTTGCTGTGAGTGGCTGACTGGCATCTCCATGAAAGAAGCCATAATTCTTCACCCTTTATGCTAGTTGTTTACTTTTCCCCCACTTAGATTGAACCGTAAAGCTTCACCTGGTCACTTCTCTTACAATCTGGCCCTAAGTCTATAAAATCCTTCTAACCCCAAGGTCTCTGAGCATGAGTACAGTGGATGATATTGGGAACTCAGCTCTCCAGTACCTAGTTTGGGAACTGCCACAGTAAAACTTTACTAATTTAAGAACTTATCTGTCCACCTTAGGATTTTATCAGGCTGCTCGGCACCATAGTATCTAAGCACCTTCTACATACAACCAATAGCAAAGTCCCTAGTGGACTTCATGGAGTCCCTAGCCCTTCTCCCTTTTCAGGGTGAAAACTCTGCTTGGGGCTTTGTTTTGATTTTTTTTGTTAGATTTTAATAATTTACTGTTTCAATTCTGCAAAGGTAAATGTTAGGATTTTTAATGATACCCCCATATACAATTCTAATGCTATGCAAATTGTACTAGGCTATAGTAAAACATAGACAGCCAAATCCTCATTCTGCTGAAGACAGTGGCAAAACTCCAGTTGCTTTTGAGTAAGGCTAGGATTTGGCTCACTATCTCTTTGTCTGTCAGAAACAAGGGGAAGGAAATAGCTGTACAGTTTTTAATATACTGCAAAATAAGCTTGCACTGCACCTTGCTTTGGTGTCAATATTATGGTATGCTAAGAGGCAATTGATTTCTGGGACCCAATTTAACATAACATCACATCCCAGGATTTTGGTTTACGCATTTCATTTCAGAATTATGAAGTAGGTGTAACAACAAATTGGATTTCTTGAATCTTGTGACAATACAGATATCAAGCTGCAATACTTTGCAATCAGTGCACAATGAATATTGTAAATGAGCTGTAACTGCCCTAGGGTGCTTTGCATAGCTGCGTGAAACTAAAGGGAGAGAAGGAAATAAGGTGGGGAGGGAGGAACTGGATAATAGCTATTAACAGTAATTGTATTTGCACCAGTGCCTACGCACCCAACCAAGGCTGGGCACCCCATTATGCATACGACATGGAGTAAAAACAGTCTCTGCCCTAAAGAGCTTGCAGTTTAAAGAGACAAAAGAGGCTCTGTGGTGGCAGAAAGAGGCAACACAGAGAGTGAATAGAGTGGTGATGACTTGCAAACACGGTTAGATTTAAAAATAAAAATTGGGGTGGGTTTTAGATTTTAGTTTTTTATATCCATGTTTATAAGCTTTTATGGCAGTTTGGGTGAGAAGGGAAGGTAGGAAGGGACTACTTAAAGGGAAGGTGAAAGAAAACTGAGGGGAATGGGCAGAAAAGGTAAGGAAAGATGGAGGATAGCCAGTGTGAAGCTAAAGGGAAGAGGCTGAGCAAGGGTGCAGGAAGAGGATAAAGCAAGCAGCTAATCAACAAAGGAGAGAGAATGTTCAGTGTCCAGGCTGTAGATGTGTAGAGAACATGTAACTGATTAATTTCTGTCAGCTCCCACAGTGTGCGAGGCACTTTCCAAACATAGACAGCACCATGATTTCTACCCCAAGGAACTCTGTCAAATGACAGATCTCTAAACAGACAAGGTGGGTGAGGTCCAATAAAAGATATTACTTCACCCACCTTGTCTCTCTAATATCCTGGGACCAAGACAGCTCCCACTACACTGTATGCAGATCTCTAAACAGTCGGTGAAGGGAAGCAGAACAATAAATATTTAGGTGTGTTAACAAATATAAGTAAACAGAACATGGCAAATTATATCAAGTTACTCTCAAGCATGACATCCGTTATCAAGCTCCAGTCTCTATATATAAGCACGAGTAATTAAAATATGAAATGGAAAGGATTTCAGGATGATAAAGCAGCTCATCCTGCTTATTCCATGTTAAGCCTGCTGTAATGTACCACATCCTATGGAGAGAGGCTTTTTCCCTTAGCGATTTCTCAGTGTAAGGAATGCAGGTGACACTCTGATCCTGGCTGTAGAATTAGTGCTCCTCTCTCCGGCTCCTTGGATGGGACTTTCAGGCAGAACCTTTCACTCGCTCCGCTGGGGACCTGTTATGAATTGCTTGTCCAGGTATTCATTGCACTGAATAATTGAATCACGTGGTTTTTATACAGCCCTTGCTAGCTGAGCATTCTTATCACATGTAAAGTAGCAGTAAGTGTTGCTGCCTGAGACCAGGGTGCTATGACATTTTAGGAAATCTCTAAAGTATTATCATTAAACTTTAACTTAAAAGAAAGCGGGTGGACGTATGGATAGACAACTTCTCTTTAACTTGTCTTGCGTGTATTTCTCAAAGGTAGGCTTTGGCCAAGAAAGACCACCTTTTGCCTTCAGAGATGCATGTTCAGCTGCAATTAATTTCAATGGGATTTAGACATGAGCAATCTGGCTCTAGAATCAAAAAAGTAGAGACAGTCTCGTCTAGGGGGGAGGGTTCTGGACTGGGAGTCAGGGGACTGGAATGGCCCAGCCTGGCCTGGCAAGTGACCTTAAGCAAGTCATTGACCCTCTCTATTTCCCTTCCCACCCTTTGGATGTCTTGTCTTTTGAGGCTGTGAGCACTCCAAGGCAGGGACTGTCTTTTCCTATGCGTTCGTTCCGTGGCAAGTATGTTGGGTCCAAGTTTTCAGTTGGTGTCTCTAGGCACTTCTGAAACACAGATCATATTAATAATAAGCTAGTTCCGGGTAAATTGTAGGTGGTGTGATATGTGTTTTTTTAAATTATTCCATAAAATAGTTTGACAGGAAAACCAGAGCATTTCTGAACTGTGCTCCCAACAGCCCTAACCCACCATATCTGGAACTGGTCAACAATGAATTATCATATGAACAGTGACACATGTGACAGGTAGCAGGAGACTGGAGAAACATTCTGCTCTTGTGTGTCTCACCAGTACCTGTTTTATTTTTTTTAAACACATAAAGAGAGAGTCAAACCTCTAGCAAAGTGATTTAAAATGTAATTGTTGGTCTCGTAGCTAAGTGACATGATTGGAACTTCTCCAGCTAATAATGAGGTCTCTATGCCTTATTCCCGCTGACTTCAGACATGTGAGGACTAGTGTGTAATGGTGCAGGACGTGGAATTTTGAAGGAAAACTGGGGGAAAGTTTTGTTAGGGTGGAATGCCAGAGTCC
Organism: Chelydra serpentina; assembly: GCA_037349315.1. Lineage (NCBI taxonomy): Eukaryota > Metazoa > Chordata > Testudines > Chelydridae > Chelydra > Chelydra serpentina. The sequence continues at coordinate 9,505,961 of JBAIAC010000026.1, read as the reverse complement.
TGTGAGGTTGAGAGACCTGGAATTCTGAAAACAACTTGAGGCAATTCACCTCTTGTAGCTTTTCTTTGAGCATATAATTTGTAGGATTTAGACTTAAAAAAAAATCCTTGAAGAATCCAAACCTGGAGGTAAGAAGTAAAGAGACCTGGGCCCTTTTGATGTTTAATTACCATCTTTCCAAAGAAGGAACTGCCCTTCCAACTATACGAACCCCAAGAACTTTGCACTACAAGGTTCTGAGCAAACAACTTCTGCAGCACCATTCTCTATAATCCTTAAAAGGACAATCATTCGGTAGGAGGAAACTAGCATTAGGTTGTTTCAGAAAAAAGTTCTGTCTATCCCACTTTCCAACCTGGTTTATAGAAAGCTACATCTTATAGCAATGGTGGCTGTGCAAAGAAACATTTACTGTAACTATTGCTGGTATTATGGTAGGACCTAGAGGCCTCCACCAACATAAGTGCGCCATTGTGCTAAGCACTGTAGACATATAGTAAGCAACAGTTCCTGCTCCAAATAGGCCAGACATGTAAATGGTGGGAGAAAGGAAGTACCATTTCCATTTTTCAAGTTGGGGGAAAGGAGTCATAGAGCAGAAGTAACTTGCCAGAGGTGACCCAGGAAGTCAGTGGCAGGGCTAGAAACTGAATACAGTTCATTGGAGTCCCAGTTCAATGCCTTCACTGCTAGGACATCATTCCACTGTGATGTTCTATATAAATCAATTACGGGTGTCCAGAAAGATAAGTAAAATAAAGCTGTTACTGTAATCTCACTGTAATCTTAGTGTGAGGGCCGCCGGTTGGACATGAGTGTCACATTGGGTCTTTAAAGCAGAATCAGAGGTGTGCAGGGGTAGGAGGGTGAAAGCCACGGCTCTAGCTTCTCCCTGCCCCTACTTGGGATGATTTGTGCCTCCTTGCAGGGAGCAAGGTCTGTTCATAGAGGGAACAGTTTAGGCATTCCCCAGGGTGCAGAGACTGAGCAGTCCTGGGTCCCAGACCTTATGGAGGGGAGGTCCAGAAGTTAGGGACGGCTTGTTCCCCACCCAGTAGGTCCAGAGGCAGTCTGGCTCAGAGCACTATGGCTGCTGCTATTTTGACTAAAAGGATCGTTAGAAATAATGACGTTTTCCATTTGCACCTGATGGTTTTAGGTCTTTGCCTCTAAAAGTATTGGATGGGCTTGAAAATCAACGGATGATTTTTTCTATTCTCGAGTGAAATGGCACAAGAGGCTTCCCAGCAAACACAAAGCTGTGTGCTGGAGATGCAAATAAAAAGAGAGAGGCAGTTGCTGAAGACCTCCCATTTCCTAACGGGGGAGCCGGCCTTGAGGCAGCGGCAGTCTGCTGCGAGGCTTTCATCTGCCAAAGAAGAAAAGGTTATTAACTTCAGCTGAAGCTGATCAGGTGTTGATTGACATTTGAACAGCCCCATCCAGACAGCAATTTGCATGAGAAATGCTCTTTGAAGAAGTGTCTTTGATGTATTTGTATCTTGTGAATTCACATTATTTTTCGCTCACCCTTCCCACTTTCAGACAGGACAGCTCCTTTCCATTGAATATTTAAAAACCGGAAATGGGGAATTTCATGTTCCACTCTTCCATCTTATTCCTTCCCTCTGAACCAACTTTTTCTGTTCGCCTTAGTAATAGAAGAAAGGCCAATGAAAATGCAGTGATAAAAGTGAACCAAAGGACAGCAACCCTTGACAGTCGTGGCATTGTGTAGGAGATCAGAGAAGATGGCTATAAATCAGAAGAGAGAAGGAATGCAAATGCAATAGCGCCCTGAAAAATGAGGAAAAGAGATGTTAAGTGAGCACACAATGAGTCAGTGGCGTAGACAGGAATATACAGTCCCCTGTGCCAAACCCTAGAAAATCTTCACATCTCATTGGGAATAATGCAGCAAATCTCCAATCCGGATGTGGTTTAGTATTCAGTTTGCGGAGAAACTATGTGCAAGTGATACATGACGCAAAGTGTGTTCAGTACCCACATCAGGCACCGTGTCTAAGCACTATTTGTGAAAAGCAGTGCTATGGAACGAATAAAGCTGCTAGACAGTTCTTCGGGACATGCTTTGGAAGCACCCAATAAGAATACCCTAGTAATCCTTTTGCCAGAATCATTTCAGAGGAGGAAAATAATGTGTGTGGAGATGTGTGCTGGGCTTTGCCTCCGGCAAAACATCAGCATTAATCAATGTTGAGCACCTGAATTCAGGGGATGAGAGAACCGTGATCTGTACTAGCTCTTCAGTTGTTGGAGTTCAGATTTCTCCATTAGAAGTTGTTAGGTTAGAATAATAATGAATAAGAAATGGACGATGAGGCTGAGATATAGATAATATATACAAAATCAAGTGTTTGTATTCTGAATGGAAAACTAGTGAAGTTAAATACCTGTGACTCTATTAATTGAAGGCACTGTACAGCTCTCACAATGTTTACTGTATTTATGGTCACAACACTCCTGTCAGGTAGGGCAGTACTGTTGTCCCTGTGTTACTGATGGGGAGCTGAGACAATAAGCGAGTTGCCCAAGGTGTCACAGGCAGTGTGTGGCAGAGCAGAAAATTGAACCTAGTTATCCTAAGTCCCAAGATAACACCCTAACCACTGGACCATCCTTCCTTTCTCTATTGAAGATGTGATGATGTACTTACCAAAGCAAACAGTAGCTGGAGGCAACTGTCTGCCATTTTCCACCAATAGTTATTCTCAGTAAAGCTCTTAGAATGTCTGTTATAAGCATTTTTTCTCTTCTCCCTGCCCCGTTACCAACCTTTCCAGAGACAGCATGAACACTAGTCCTCAGTACTAGTCAATGAGCCTATTCTTGGGCAATGGAGGACTGAAATTTGGCTCCAGGTATCGAACTTTCAGACTGGCAGTGGCACACGCATCCATGTTCTAGACGTAGGCATGCAAATATTCTGCTGTTGTGCACTCATATAGACATGCATATGCAGAAACCATGACTTGTGCACATGCATCAATACTTACATTGGCTAGGTGCATTTTTGCATGCGCCCATTTGAAAGGTTGACTCTGTATCATCTGCTGAAGAGCTGGAATAACCACAGAGCTCAACTATGGATCAGGAGATCCTACCCCACATTTGTGATGTGGAACTAGGTATGCTCTAAGGGCTTGTCTACATTACCCACCGGAGTGATCGATCTTTCGGGGATCGATTTTTCGCGTCTAGTGTAGACGCGATAAATCGATCCCCGATCGCTCTGCCGTCGACTCCTGCAATCCACCCCAGCGAGAGGAAGAAGCGGAGTCGACGGGGGAGCGGGGACAGTCAACCCTGCGGCGTCCTCATAGTGCAGTAAGTCAATCAAGGTACGTCGACTTCAGCTACGTTATTCACGTAGCTGAAGTTGCGTACCTTACATCGACCCCCGCCCCTAGTGTAGACCTGGGCTGAGAGAGATTCATGGAGAATACCTTGGATGCTAACTTCACTGAATGGGGGAAGTCACAATTACACAAGTTATACAAGAAAGCTTGACTCTTAAAAGGTTTGAAAGATCACATTCTTTATTGTGGTTTGCACTTTGCCTAGATAAACGGGAAGTGTTCCCTGTAAAGAAAAATCAACTAGGTGATAGGTACACTGAGGAGGAGAGCTGTGTAATACTCCAGTCTTTAATAATGTCTTCTTACAAAGTTTTACACGAATTTTATTATATTTTTCTCATTAAGTCTGTGTTATGACTTCAATAAATGCTTTAATTAAATATGTTATTAATGGGAGTATGGTTAAAATTATAAGCAGATTCTCAGACAAGCTAGTCTGATAAATGTTAAAGTTTCCTCCCCCCCAAAAAAATGAGAACGGAACTTTCTGTGGGATTTTTTGAGCCGTTTGGGTGATGAGGTTGACTGGAGGAATTGTTCTTCATTACGTTCAATTTTTAAAATCCTGATTCTGCAACGATGTTCTTGTTAGATCTCAGTAGCGTAGCAAGGTTAGGCCTGATCTGTGCTCGGATGGGAGAGCTCCAAGGGAAAAGCCTCTAGTGCTGAAGGGAATGAGTGGGTGGTTCAGTGGTAGCAACCTTCTCTCCAAATCATCACTGCCCCAGCATGGCGCTAGGAGGTGCTACACTGTTTGAGGTGCCATCTCTCACATGAGATTTAAAACCCAGATCCTGAACACTCATTCTTCACAGGCTCTGGAGTATCAACATTGGCTTAATAAAACACTAAGGTAATTCCATTCTACCTAAATAACTTCCAGCTGCTGTTTGTTGCTATTCTCTTCACTGTTCCTGCTAGGTGTTAATATTCCACCCCAGAAGTGGTTACATTTCAGTAATTATTCAGGATATGCCTTGCCATGTATGTTGAGACCCTTCAGGATGAAGCTATTTTTACAATATTAAGGTTGGCTATGACAGTGCAAAAGTGTTGGGGTGTACAAAAATGGAAGGCCTGTTAGTAATACCTTACTTAAATTGCAAATACTATGTATGCGTAAGTATATATTTTAAAGCCTAACTAGTAGTTGAAAAATACTATTTATGTGCAGTGTGGGTGATGTGAAATTAACTATTGCACGTGCATATTAGAGAATCAGTTGATGTCACAAGCTGTATGGTGATATTATGAATCTGTGTTTGAAATATTTTATTAAGAAATCTACGTAAGACCAGGGGTGCCCCAGCCTATTCAGATAAAATAAGAACTAACCTGAGCTTAACTGATCTTTTGAGGAATGGAAAAGCTTCTGCTAACTTTTCATGTTCACACCCCTCTCTATAGGGACTCATAGGGGAAATGAATATGGTGAGAGGACCTCTCTGGCCTAGTCAAAGATAATAAGAATAAACATCCCAAGAGAGCCCACTCTTGCTAGATTTCCAGTCAGTTTGCAGCTCTAAAACATTTGGGTGAGCCTCTGAATTTTTAGGTGCTTATCTGAACCTGGAACCTTTTGAAGTTGATCCATCGGTATGTCCTATCATCGGGTGTCTCGTTTCCAGGGGGGGTCTGTTCAGTGTGTGTTGATATGCACATGTACATCAAAGATCAGAAACACATGGTTAGACCACTTCTGACATAGCTTATGCTATTAGGAGTCAGTAAAATAATTGGCTCTCTTCCTGAGGCTAGTAGGTTTCCTTTTTGGTAAAAGATGGTGTGATCTTTGGGGGGGTTACGGACTGTGTCCACCACTCGGTTTGGAAAGCACGTCACACCAATTGGGTGTTACCACCAGCTAATTATAATTGAGGCTTTAATTCATTGTTAATCTCTTACATAATATTTAATTCTGGCATTTATTGAAAAGCATTCTGCAGTCAGTGCACGAATACCATTTGGACCAAGACTAAAGGAGGCAGATGGAGGGTTTCCCAAGAGAGAAATATTACCCCTTGTATTGGATTTGATACTGAGAGTTGTGCAGAAAAAATGGCATGGTACTGCATGCTGGGGACAACCATTGGCTTAGATCCAGGATGAAACTCAGGGTGTAATTTTCAAAAACATCTAAATTCCATTTTCAGAAGTGATATAGGAGCTTAAATCCCATTGTGATTTAGGCTCCTAAGTCACTTACATGGGACTGATCCTTACTTACCCCTGTTAGGAAAGTACTTTCCTAAGTAAGGGGCCTTCCCCACCAAATATTACAGTTGTCCTTTCAGCAAGCCAGAGGTGAAAGGCAATTTTATTAACTCACTGCATCATCTAGCCCGCTCTGGTGAGCTTTCAGTAGACAAGAGCCACACTTGCTACATCCCCTTTGAATTATTTCTCTTCTAAAAAGTATTCTCCTATTTTCTATCTGAGTTTTTTCTCCAAGTGAATTGTTAAGACTCCAATTAAGCAATTACTTGCTCCATAAGTACTTTGGACTATTCTCTCTAAAGTAGGCTAGACCATGCAAACAAAGCCTCACGTCTGCATGTTTAGCATTTCAATGGCATTTTTTTAATGAGAAAATAAAATGAGTTCATGGAAATTAACTCCCCGTAGCCCTGGACATTTTATAGGATTCAGTGAACTAGTCTCAGAGTTCAGGAGCGATGATAAATTTCAGAAGGAATTAAGATAAAGTGACAACTTTTTAGCAGAAGAACCATTTTTAATCCCAGTAATAAACAGGGTTTCAAAAGGTTTCCATAAATCTGTTCGGCGAGAAAATAGAAATTAATCTCTCTCAACACACTTGCTGCCCAGAACAGTTATCGGGACCAAAAACTGTGCTAAAAATATTACAGGATTTGAGGGAAGATGGAAACAGGCTAGTTGCTCACTTGGCTGATAACAAATGAAATCTCCTTGAAGAGATTATCCAAAATGTGACTTCTCGGGACATACACTGCAAGGTGCCTTGGCTGAGATTCAATTTACCCCCCCAAAAAAGGGCTCATATGCCCTTCATGATTCTAGACTAAGGTGATGTCAGTATCTTCACCGCAAGCACCTTTGGATGGGGTTTATAATTTTTATAATTCACCCATAAAGACCTGTATTTGAGCACCAGGACTGAGATTGGAGACAATTCTTCTTTATAAAATAAAACAACACTTTAAAAAAAACCCAATATTGTTATGTAGGAGCATATGCTTAAAGTGGTTAAGATAAGAGTTAATACAGAATTATTTGTGTTCATTGAAATCACTTTGTTTATGAACATATAGAAAGGAGAAGCAGCCTGTTTCTACTATTCAGAGAGTATATTTGAATGTACCATTGAAAGTAGCACCAAGGATGCGAAAGAACTGACCGAGGATTTTTCTTTGTCGCACCAAGCAGAGAAAGTTCTGATACTTCAGTAGTTCCCTTGTTCATGTCTGTGACTGAAGAAGAGGTTTGTGTCTCTCACTGTTTATTGGGTAGAAGGAATCCAAAGACAGGAAACAAAAAACTGCCAATGGGAGAGAAAATCAGAAAAAGATGGCAAGTGGGAGCCATAGGTGACATGTGGAGAGGAAAAGAGAGTTGTAGTTTAAAGTAAAATCCAAGAATGACATTGACTCCAATGTACAGTTAAGAGTTAGTACTGCTCAATCCTTCTGTATGGATCTACAAAGCAAAACACAGAGCAAGTATACATGGTGGAAAAATCCAATCCTGAAACTGAACCTACTCAGCCACGGAGGAGAACTGGTATATCTTTGGTTTGCAGTGAGAGGACATGAGCCATATAGCTGCATCTTGTGCAGCATTTAAGCACATGTGTAAGTACATGTATAGTCAGCAAAGCACCTGAGCACATACAAAAATCTCATTGAAGTCAATGGAATTTAAACATGTGCCTAAAGTTAAACATGTGCTTTATTACTTGACTGAACAGGCTGGACTGCTGAACTGGGGCTCCTGAGAGAATTGTTTGGACACCTGAGAGGCAGTCTGTTATCTGTAAGGACCAGTGTCCTGATGCAGTATGGAGGTGGATCCAATTCCTGAGTGGATTCAAAACCAGATGGTGAGGGGCCTACGGGAAGACCAAGCTGAGAACTAGAGTGAAAAGAAAAGCTGACAGCCTTCTTTCTCCATTTGCCTTGCATCTATGGAGAAGTTCATCTGGAAAGATTAAGGGCCATATTTTCAAATAGCTTCCCTTTTGCAGGTGCAACTTGTCCCTCTAACATTTTGCATCCACCATCAAATTGCAGAATTGGAGTATTTTTTTGCCTCTATGAGCACAAATCAGGAAGTTAGTGGTGACAATTTGCACCCTTAATTTCTGTGTTTAGTTGTTGGGGAAATGTGGGAGCGGATTGCATTGATTCTTTTCAAAGTTAGCCCCTAAATGTCACCAGCACAAAAAGAGCTACACACAGAGATATGTTCCTAGCTGTAATACATCCAGCTTGAACGGAAATGAATTCCAGTAAAAAGACAGCAAGATGCCAAAGCTATAGTCATTTGAATTCCTACTGGTAGCCCAGGGAGCTTGTGGTAGGGTGGGGGAAAATTGCACAAATTAACCCTTATACAAAAAAGAGGTGTTTGTGGAAATAACTATCGTTAAAGAATAAACTTCTTTAATACATTTTAATACGAGGCTGTCTAGTTAAATCTTTAACTTAAACAATTAAGCCAAACCATGTGTACTTAGAACTAACTTAATAATGCCATCTGAGTACAGAATGTCAACTGACCCACAACTTGCAGGGCAGCTGATTTTATAGTCCAGTGTTTTGTTATAATGTATGGCTGATTTTCTCATTGGGACTCTGATCCTGTTCCCACTGAAGACAATGGCAAAAATGCCATTGATTTCAATGGAAACAGGATCTTCCTGGATTTCTTGGTATCTAATAAAAATAGATTTGTGCAGTATGAGCAGAGTCCTCTGTCTGATGTTATCGATGGTTATAATCAGTTTGGTCTTTACTATTAAAAGGTCAGCTAGTTTATTAAGACTTTAACATAATTTTCAATAAGATCTGACACAGTTGATGACCCTGACATGATATAGGTCAAAATCAATATAGCCTTTTATAATTTCAAGATAAAAACAAGGACTTCAAACAGCAGTAACTTTAGATTCAAAAATACAGGTCTTTATTTTGTTTTCAACGCCCCTAAATTAAAACAACAAAACACACTTTTTGATATTATGTAGAGCTGACTGAAAAATAGGAACCTATTTTTGTGACAACTGAAATTTTAAAGTGTTCAAAATAAACCCACTCTGTTTTTCAAAAAGAGTTGTGCCTTAAAATAAAATCTATTGTCCTACTTTTATTGTTTTAAACCCAGTTTCTGGTAAACAAAAAAAAAATTCAGTAACCATTTACAGAATGTTTTTGGTTAATTGTTTGCCTTTTTTATTTTTTCCCATAAATTATGTGTTGGCAGTGCCATCTACTTTTTGTAAAAAATTGCCAGTTTGAAAGGTTATTTTTGATAAAAACGCTGAGCGATATCCACCCGTTCTAGTCATAAGTTGTTGGCTGATGTCTAAGTACAATATTAAAGTCTGGTTGTGCTGTTCTTCAGGAAGGTTCTTGGTTAGCCCTGGTCTACACTGTAGGGGGGGGGGGGGAAAGAGCAGGGATTGACCTAAAATACACAACTTCAGCTACGAGAATAGCATAGCTGAAGTCGACGCATCTTAGGTCAATTTACCTCGCATCCTCATGACATGGGGTCGACTGCCACCGCTCCTCCGTCGACTCTGCTTCCGCCTCTCGCCGCGGTGGAGTACAGGAGTCGATGGCAGAGCGATCGGGGATCGATTTATCACGTCTACACTAGACACAATAAATCGAACTCCGATAGATTGATCACTACCTGCTGATCCGGCGGGTAGTGTAGACATACCCTTAGTTGACTGAGCTTGGGGGCACTCCTTAAGGAAGTTTGTTCTAATGTTAAACAGTCTCCCAAGGGAAGTGGTGGGTGCTCTGTAGACTATTCAACTCTGTGGAGAAATCTCCACGTACACAGCTAGAAAACAGGGATAGGTGGCTGGAATCAAGATTCCCTTCTCTTCTTCCCACACCCCCTTCCAAGCTTTTACAACTTCATTTTCACCTCCCCCCACAATCATTACCAAAGTGGGAAACATGTTTGGGACCTTTCCCGTTCTCTCCGTGCTCCTGTAAAGAGGGCTGTCACAGTAGCTGTCACAACTGCGCTAAACACCTGGAGAAAAGAACTACAGTGAATGGTAAGGTCAGGAAAAGCTTCAAAGCAGGGAGAAGGACACAGCAGCTGGTATGAGATTAAAAAGGTGTTGGAAAAGAGACGGGAAAACGTCAGTGATGCAAAGGAGAGTCTGAGAAGAGAAACCTACCAGCAGCCAGGAGAGCAGAATCCCCTTTTGTCTCCTAGAATCCATGAAGGAAAAACAGAATTTCGAGAGAATGGGAGTGACATGTGGGAAGTGCCAGATGCGTGTTACTGCATGGCAGAGATGGACGCCTCTCTTGGTTCCATTGTGGAGCTGATGTTGAAACTATAATACCATATCTGCCAATGGCTGCTTCTAACTGAAGCCTTCCCAGGGCGCAAGATACCATCTGCACTTCCAGAGAGTTAGCAGGTGGTGGCAGTAAGACTGAGAGAGACCTCCAGTAATGAAATAAGTGTTTAAAAACCTCTTTCTCCATATTCCACTTACATTGACAGGTCGGGCAGCTCAAGAATGAGTTCAGTTAAGCAAATAGCTTTCCAGGGTATACATGGAGTGATAAAGAATAATTCTATTAAAATGTTTCAAATTCCTTTCAAGTCTCAAATGGGGATTGCACTAATAGAGGGATTTGAATGACAAATAGATTAGTTACAAACTTTCATTCCTGATCTTGTGCTCTACATGTGTACACACACGGTTTACATAGATGTAGTATGTGCATGCATAGGGGGCTGCATTGTGTTGAGGAAGCTCAAGGATTGTAATTGTACCTGGCTTCTACGCAGGGGAACAAGGGGTAGGAGGCTCTTTGCTCCCTCAAGCATTCAGAACATGCATAGTCTGGACCATCGTTCTTATGAAAAGAACGTTTTACAAAACGTAAGACTAGAAATGTGTCCGTCAGTTTTTGTTTTTATTTGTTAAAATCCATTAAGAGCCATTGTTGCTAAACAAGTAGGAACATAGAATTGCCAAACCAGACTGGAGGAATGATCCAGTAGTCTAGTATCCCATCTGAGACTGGCCAGCACTAAATACTTTAGAAGAAGGTGCAAGAATTCCTGTAATGGGCACTTGAGGAGTAACGTGACCAGAATGGGAAGCTGCTTTATATAGTCACACTCTGGCAAATCTCACAAAAGTTCAAATTGAGAAGAAAGTCCCAGAGATGGTAATGGGTGCCTTATATATGCTTTTTATTATTAATAATATCACAGCTCCTTCCAGGCTTGGCAGCTGAGAGACCTCTCACCACTGAGCCTGTATTATGTGTATCCAGATTGTATTATGTCTGGCACCGGCACTGCTCTGCTGTAAGAACTTATTAAAGGCTTGAAACCACGAAAGACTGTTAATAGCTAGCTGGAAGGTGGTTTATCAGAAGCGTAGGTATTAAGCCGAGATGGGATTGAGCTATAAAGTTGAGATCTGGATCAGAACTTTCCCAAAGTTTGTGAGCATTTGTTCCATCTCTAATGATAAACCTAGGAAAAGTCTACATAAGTCCTTTATTTTTCCTTTACATTAAACACTCGTTTTTCTGTTTTCTCCCTTTACTTGCATCTTCCGTCTGACAGCAATGTGGATACAAAGGAGCTGTGTGGTAAGTACTCTTTCGCTATCTCAGTAAAAGCAAATTTTAATGTAGACTTTTCTTAACTTTCTTTTTAACAAGGCTTCCACATACTTCACTCCAATACAGAATAGGGCCAAAATTTTAAAACACAGGGGACTAGAGTTAGGCGCATGAGTAAATAATGGGATTCACATATGCTCAGGACCAGAACTTTCTGTTGACTTCAGTAGGAAAAATTGGGTGCTTGGCAATCTCTGGAAATCAGGTTGATTAGGGGGACTAACTTTAGGTTGTTAAAACCTTGGTGTAAGTGAATTAAAGAGCGGGGCAGGAGATGGGGTGGAATATAGTTAATCATGCCCCCTTTTAATCACTCTGTACCTTTCATACAGTGGTTTACGTCACTATGCAGTTTCCCATTTCCACAGAGTAGGATGACCAGACAGCAAATCTGAAAAATCGGGACATGGGGTTGGGGGTAATAGGAGCCTATATAAGAAAAAGAATCAAAAATCGGGACTGTCCCTATAAAATCGGGACATCTGGTCACCCTACCGCAGAGGCTCTTGATAAACTGGTTCCTCGGGTATCAGTGGAGCCTCAAATAATGGAGGGGCTGGAGCCATTCCACACTGACTAGTCAACTGAATGGACCTTGCACTCCAAAGGGAGACTTTAGGTAGCTGAATACATTGGTTTAGGGCTGAATCTGGGTTCTGCACAGGGACTGATTGCTGCCACCCTTCTTTGATCATAGCATAATAAAATGTCCCCTAACTCTCCTCACTAGAGCCTCATGTTAGTTGATCAGGACTCCACAATCTCTATCAGCCTAGGCATTGGAGATGTCATTAATGAACTGGAATTAGGGGTTGTGAATAATGTGTTTTGCCGTTCCTGAGCTGTGAATTCTTAGATCATATTGTACTGGCTTTCTGGTTCAGCAATGACGCTGGGAAAGTTTTACTCAGTTTTACAATATAGTTAACGAGCACAGAACTGTACCCAAAAGTAAGCAGATAACATTCAGTAATATGTGGTTAATTTCAGGCAATACCTCATCTGCAGGCTTCAATAAAACAGCATTACTTTATAGTAGCAATTACATATTTGTCTTTAGGCAAAGCTTAATGTTTTACAGCGGGTAGCCTACAGTACATATAATCACCAGAGCAACCCCCACTGTTCATAGAAATTAGAGGTAGAAAATATCTATAAGGACATTTTATCCAACTCCCCATTTAGAATAGAGTAGGATTATTTCCTACTGTGAATTCTCAAGTGCTTTGTCTAGATTTTAAATGACTCATGCAGTGGGGCTTTTGCTACTTCCCATGGGAAGATTATTCCACAGTCTAATAGACCCCTCGCTGTTAGGAATCTTTTTCTGCTGTTCAGCCTGGAGACGGGAAAAGAAGATTGCTTTTTTGTTTTACAATACCTTGCCAGCTGCATTCCTCATACCTCCTTCAACATGGCACAAAGGAACAATTACATTAAAAAAGTATCCATATGAAACAACCTTCACAATGCATCAGTGGCTTTACCATTATGGTGTTCACAGATCCCTCCAAAACCAGCAATTATATAGTCAAAAATCCAGCATCTAGACTCCAATCAGACTCTGGCAATCAGTGCTGTGCTCTCCGGTGTGTTTGTGCTGAGCTTATGGAAGTTAGTTTTTATTTTGAACATTATTAAAGACATGTCTCTCCTTATTAGAGTGCCAGGCCTTGTCGACAGAAGAAATTGCAAAAGGCTGGGTGGATGCTAATTTCAGTCAAAGAATGGCTTATTTTGATTTAGCTTATACCAGTTCCTAATTCATTTGTACTAAATTTAAATAAGACACTCTTCAATGGCAGTTAGCATCTGCAAAGCCTTTTGCAACAATTTAAAACTAAATCAGTTTTAAATCACACCTTAAATTAGAATGGTGCAACTTTTTTGTGTCAACAATCCCATGTTTGCAATCAGATTAGGATACCTTTGGGGAAAACCCTGAGCTGTTTGTCAGGCGTGGTTTATTATTTAGCAAAGTGGGGTAGACTGAGACAAACTCCTGATTCTGGCATGGAGTTCAATAGGGGGAGTCATACTAAAGAAAATAAATCAAATTTTATTTCCTAACTAACTTTGAGCCAATTCCTAGTTGCACTGAAGTTAGTTGGTCCCATTCATTGAAACTAACATATGAGAAATTTTCTATAATAAAATCTCTTGTATTTGCCTGTTACGTTTTTCCACTCCACCTTCCTTGTTTAATTGGTCTTCCTTGTTTCCCACCCCATTAAACTAGTAACTGCAGATCACATTATAAACTTAGATTGAAAATTGAGGTAAAGTGTCATTGTTTGATGAGACCTTTCTTTCTCTGACAATACTATAAAACAGAAAATGATACAGCTGTCGTCCAAGATGAGATCACATTACCTGGGAATGAAGGGTATTTGTGGGATTGATCAACAATCCCCGTAATTAAGCTACTTGGAAAAGAGAGTTGTAGGTGTCTGTTTATTTGAGGGTAATTACATATGTTCTGATGAAGATGGTTTTGCAGCATTTTGCTGTGCAAACTGATGAGCAGATTTTATGACCTTATGAATAGAAATAAAATCTCATTTGTCTATTGCAGGGGGCTGTTTGGGGCTATTTTGCAAAGTCCTACATTAATACACAAAATGTTCTTACCTGTTCAGATACAGGTGGATCATGATGTTGCAACTAGATTGTGTTTTGTGTAGTCTTTGTTCATTGGATGGCCATGCTTTGTCTAACTCACTGGAAACAATTTTTTTAAAAATTATTCTGTTTGTAAAGGAGTAGGAGGGTGGGGAAAGAACAACCATATGAAATTTACAATAGGATTTCCTCTTGTGAATAACTCCATTGCAAGGGCACCAGTTGGGGGCGGGGGCAAGGGAGGGCAGGAGCCCCCTCCCCCCCAGTTGTATACCGGAGGTGTGGAGCTCTTAACTACAGCACAGCATTAGTGTGAAATGTAAGGGCTAGTCTACACTGGCAGCGCTTTCACGTGGCTTGTGTGGTCACGGCGCAGTTCTGCAAAGGGGAGGTGCCCCTGGGGCAGGGAGTCAGTATTTTGTTTGCAAACAGAGGCAGGGTGATTAAGAGACGACTGGGCTGGTGGTGATTAAATTAAGGATATGGAAGTTTAGCCTGTAACAGAGGAATCCCTCTGTAGAGGGAGAAGGGGTTGTTTTAGAGAGAACACAGTGGACTCCGAAAAAATACAGCAAAGCACTGAGCCAAGGTTACATTCAGAAAAGGGGGAGATTTGGGGGTGTAGGTGAAAAGAAGGGGCCAAACCCAGAGAAAGGTTAGTAGTGTATAGGGAAGTTCCCGCTCTACCTGTGGTACTTATGTGGCCCCATCACCATAGTATCTGAGGCTGCACCTCACAATGTCTAACCTATTTCTCCTCCCAGCCCCTCGGTGAGTTATAGCAGTGCTGTTTTCCCCATTGTACAGATGGGACAATGAGGCACACACAGACTAAAGGCCAGATTTTCAAACTCATTTAGGCACCTAGTGAGATTTTCAAATGCACTTAGACGGTTAGGTGCTTTGTAAATCCCATTAGAGTTTAGTTGCATCTTTGGGTGCCTAAAAACCTTTGAAATTCTGTCCTTAAAGTACTGGCCTGGAGCCTGCACCCCCTCCCAAATCCCAACCACTTGTCCCAGCCTGGTGAAAGTGAGTGAGGGTTGGGGGAGAGCGAGCAACTGGGGGGAGGGAAGAAATGGAGTGAACGGGATGGGGCCTCAGGGACGTAAAAAGGTTGGAGACCACTGATCTAATCTGACCTCGTGTACAGCATAAGCCACCAACACCACCCAGCACCTGCCCACTAACCCAACAACTGAAATGAGACCCAAGTATTACAACCCACAGGAGACTAGACTATGATGGGACACAGGCAGAGAATAGGAGCGACTGAGATGCCCCGGAGCCTGAAGCCCCACGATGGCAGGGAAACGAGTAAGTGAGATATATCTAGATAATCATTATGTGAGATATACCCAGATAATCCTGGCAAGTGACCCCCACCCACATGCTGCTGAGGAAGGCAAAATCCCCCAGTGTCACTGCCAATCCGACTTGGGAGGAAACTCTCTTTCCCAACCTAGCGTCAATCAGTTAGACCTTGAGCACGTGAGCAAGAACCAGCCAGACGAGCACCTGAGAGAGAGAACGCTCGGAGCCACCTCAGATCCCTGGCGTGTCTCCACAATGTCCTATCTCCAGGCCTGGCCATCTCCTGGGGCCTCAGAGGAAGGAGATAAAAAAAGAAACCAACCCTGCCAGAATACATTTGGCGGGAGAGAAAAATCCCATCCTGACCTCTGCCAATAGCTGACTGAAGCACTGAGCGCTAGGAATGTAGAACATAACTCGAAAGTGAGTCCCAGGGCTGTTGAGCCCAGCCCTCTCCCCCACATCTGGACAGCTGTGCAATAAGAGAGAACATTTTTTCCTTGACCCCCGAGGTGACCAGCTTAATTCTGATGTAGGAGAAATGATGAATCAGCAGAACATCCTGGATGTGTCATTGCTCCTGCTTACTTCAGCAGGAGGAATTAAGTAGAATAATGAAAATAAACTGAATACCTAAAATTACCAGTAAAATCTACTTAAAAATGAAAGTAGGAGAATAGTAAGAAAATAATAAAGTATAATAACCTCATGTTGACAATGTACAAATCATGGCCCCAGTCCTGCAAGATGTTCGAAGGGGCCTATAAAGGCACATTGGGAACATCTTATAATTAAGGTTTCAAGGCTTCCACAGGGGTCACGGATTCCGTGACTTTTTGGGACTTCTGTGACTTCTGCAGCGGCTGCAGCGGCTGACCCCAGGGCCACCCGGGCTGCCCACCCCAGCAGCATTGGGGGCAGCAGGGCCCCGAGCTGCCCCCTTGCCTGGAGCAGCAGTTGTGGGGCCCCGGGCCACCTCCCACCCAAAGCAGCGGCAGGGCCCTGGGCTGCCCCCCACCCAGAGCAGCAGTATTCGCTGGAGCACCCTCCCTCCTCCAGCACCTAAGATTTAGTTAAGGGTATTTTTAGTAAAAGTCATGGTTTTGTTTATTTCCCATGACCTGTCCATGACTTTTACTACAAATATCCATGACTAAATTGTAGCCTTACTTATAATGGATCCTATGACTGGTGCTCACCTTTTTGGTTCCTGTGGCTTGCAACACAACTTCAGTAATTCTCACTAAAGGCCAGGCAATGTATTACAAATGTTTTCCAAATTATAAAATAATCCAGCAATCTTGATGTAAAAAAAAGGTTATTGAATCACAAACCCTTAATATATTTGGCATGTGCTACCAGTGATTTATACTTTCCTACATAATGAAATCTATTATTGTACCCTTGAGGATCAAATTTAAGATCAAAATATCAGAGGAGAGAGAGGCATTCTAGGATTTTCATTGCTTCTTAGAAGACAGCTTCTGACATCAGAACAGCTCCAATATGTAATGACTACTCGAAACGTAGTCACAATTAACAAACCCCATCTGCGGTATGGCACTTTCTATGAAACCTATTGGTAAAATCACACTAGTCCAGTGTGTTAAATCTGTCCTTAAAACTGGAAAGAGGCATGCAGCTGAGCAAAATAAGAATTCTTGAGGTTCTGCTCTAACATATACCCACAATTCCTGCAGGGCAAGTGACAGTGCTGTGGTGTGGCCCTTTGGGGGAAGTCCTCCCATTTTATGTGCCTGTCTCTATTTTGTTGTGACTAGCCTTCCATTGCGAGTTACCTCCATGGATCTTGACTTGCATGGTGAATATAAGCAGAAAAATTTAGACTAGAGGTCATTTAAATTGCTCACGAGTGAATCGCACAGAAAACCTAACGCTACGCAATTCATACCTGCTGGCAAAATTCGGTCCTACGTAACTCCAAGCCTGGGTACAAACCATTCTATTTCTTTGTGCTCTCAAAAACATTCTCTTGCAATTATGAGTTCAAACCAAGCACAGTATACACGTTGTTTAGAGCTATCCCCTGCCACCAGTAGATTTTTTTGTTGTTGTCCGTGGAACTTAAGGACCACATAAGAGCTTTCACTTGACCACCTATGAAATGGATTTTCTTTCTTTTCTTTTGCTATCTACTCCTTAGAGTGATTTTTTTTTTTTTTTTTTGCTCATGTAAAAATACAATCTGCTGCTGCTGCTGAAAATGAGCTCTTTGGCTTCTCTCTGGTTGAGCGCTGAGGTGCTGTAGATCACAGTGGTGTGTCACTTTGCTATCATTCCAATCACTGCCACGCAAGCCACCTGGAGATGTTCTTGGGCTGCAGACAGATATATGCAGTTTTAATTAAGCCAGAAGAAGCTAAATAATGGAATTGTCTCCTGGGATTTATTTATAGCCAACTTCTGCAGAAATGTCACTTCAATATTAATTTTCATTTTTTGATGCTGAGGAATGATATTAACACCGGGTTTTGCTTTTAATTCTAGTTCATGCCAGTTACATGGAAACTAGTCAGCTTTGTGCCTGGATTTCAAACTTATACCACGTGAAGTTGTGAATGCTGCACTTAAGTTATAGTTTCTGTTATATGTGTCTAATTTCAGGAGTTCACCACTTATGCATGAAATGATTTCAGGGCTGAAATCTGTCATAGACCTATGGCCGGATTATGAACACATCTGCTTTAACCACAACGAAATAACTGAGGTTTAAATCCAGTGTCCATAAGTGAAAATGAGTTGGATAGTTTCAGCCCTCTCCCTGGTGAATGTATGCCCAAGTCCCAAACCTGCTGCCCAACTTGACATGAATTGTCACCTCTTGTGATAAAAAAGCTCAGGGTTGCAATGGCAGAAGCAAATGGCAGGTGAGGAATTGGGAGCACTGTCACGCTATCCCTGGCTCCAACCAGTGCAAGTCCCTCATTTCTTGAGCATGCAATCCATGGGTTTGTTCTTCCGGGAAAAAGAAGTGTTAACAGGTGTCACACCGTCCGGAGTGGCTCACCACCGAGAGGGACTATCTCAGACTATCAGAAAACAAGGGCAGACGCCCCAGACGGTGGTGGTATGTTCTATAAACCTGGAGGTTTTTCGCCTTCCTTTGCAGCATGGGGCACGGGTCTCTTGCTGGAGGATTCTCTGCATCTTGAAGTCTTTAAACAATGATTTGAGGACTTCAATAGCTGAGACACAGGTGAGAGGATTATTCCAGGAGTAGGTGGGTGAGATTTTGTGGCCTGGATTGTGCAGGAGGTCAGACTAGATCAGGGGTCTCAAACTCAAATGACCACGAGGGCCACATGAGGACCAGTGCATTGGCCCGAGGGCCGCATCACTGACCCTGTCTCCTCGCTGTCCCCGGCCCCGCCCCCACTCCACCTCTTCCATTAGGCCCCGCCCCTTCTCCGACCCTTCTCCGCCTCCTCCCCTGAGCACGCGGCTCCCCGCTCCTCCCCCCTCCCTCCCAGCAACCGTGGAGCTCTTCCCTGCAGCCCGCCGAGCTCCCCGGGCCCCCCCTTTAAAAAAAATTAATTTTTTGTTTATACCCCCAGGCAGTTCCCGCTGCCAGAACAACTGTCTGGCAGCGGGAACTTATGGGGGTTAAAAAAAAATTAAAGGGGTGGGGTGCGGGGAGCCCCACAGGCCACAGGGAAGAGCTCCGCGGGTCACGTGTTTGAGACCCCTGGACTAGATGATCATAATGGTCCCTTCTGACCTTAAAGTCTATGAGTCTATAATTAGATCTCACTAAGCCAGTAACAAATGTGAACTCCTGGATCACGGTACCAGTCTTACCATGGAGTCACCGACAGTCCTTTTAGCCTGTCCAACCTATGTTTCCACCCAGACAAACTGAACTTTGTCATAAAAGGTTATTAAACCTAAAATCATACCACATTAGGTTGCTCCCAGTCCCAAAGGACCAGCCACTTACCCCAGATCAATTGGTACTCCAGATCTTACACCAAAGACAACACTGGCAGCTAATTCTATAATACACCAACTATAGGTTTATTAGCTAAGGGTAGGTCTATACTTACGCGTCCGGTCGGAGGCGCGCGATCGATGTTCTGGGTTCGATTTATCGCGTCTTGTCAAGACGCGATAAATCGAACCAGGAAGTGCTCCGTCGTCGACGCTGGTAATCCAGCTCGACGAACGGAGTAGGCGGAGTCGACGGGGGAGCCTGCGCGCCGCGTGTGGACCCCGGGTAAGTGCTTTTTCATTCGAACTAAGGTACTTCGACTTCAGCTACGTTATTCACGTAGCTGAAGTTGCGTACCTTAGTTCGACAGGGGGGTAGTATAGACCTGGCTTTAGAAAAAAGAATGAGAGCTATTGAGAGGTTAAAGTAGGTAAAACATAATAGGTAAATCAAAGTGTGTAAATCCAAAATGATAGCAGAGATGTAGTAATCTGCCAGTTTCCCAAAAATCTTTTCAGCGCTCTGGGAGATCGCCATCTTCTTGTTCAGTTATTCCACCCGTTAGAATCCAAACAGTCCAGAGACAAAGGGTCTCTTTCAGTCAGTACTTACGGCTTCTTTTCACAGACAACAATCTGACAAGTGTCTGTACTCACACAATTGCTAATTGCTTTGAATTTAGCACTCTTCTTCATTTGAATTTGATGAGATATTTAGTTACCGGGATATACATAATGTAAATGTCTGCCATTACATTATCATAGGAATAGACAAGTGAAAACAATACAAGTAATATTCCATTAGTTTTCATGAAGTTCTAACACCTGAAGACACTCTTACATTAACACATACTTTGATCTAAGGTTATTTAATTACTGGGCATGCATAATATAAATGTAATGTAATAGTAAACAGCAGGATATAGAGAGGTGAAAACAATAAAATTAACATTTCCTTTGATCTCTATTAACACACAAGTGAATTGTCCTGAACATATACTAATACATTCTTGGCATCCGAAGAAGTGGGTATTCACCCACGAAAGCTTATGCTCCAATACCTCTGTTAGTCTATAAGGTGCCACAGGACCCTTTGTCGCTAATACATTTAAATCCTTTGATATTCACACACAAGTGAATTGGCCTATGGCTCTGGCCTGAGCTGGTCTGTCAGCGTCACAACAGGGAAGTGCAAAAATAAGTTAGACGTGAATGTTTTCAGTTACTGTGTTGTGCTTTTGTAACTCATGCATTTCCTGTAGTGCCATGAGGCTGCCATTTATGAGACAAAAGCCATAACGTGGATAACTGCCGTAGGGGTTCTCAGGGAGCAAGGAACGAGCTCGGCACTTTTAAAGAATTGACACTGCATATGAATACCTTTCTTTCTATGGAAATTTCTCAAGGGTGATAATGTTGAGAGCTAAGGGCTGAAACTGTCCACGACCTTACCCCTTGTGTAGTCATTTACATCTTATAGGGTGGGTGGCAAATAGTGCTACTGGGTGTCAATCATGCTTTCCACATTTGTAGCCCTAATGAGGCAAACCTCAGACTCCCTCAGCATGGAGCAGAGTGGGCCTTTGACACAAAAACAGACCCTTAGTTTGTTTGCCCATAGCCACGTTGACATGCTCACTTTCTTGCATGGCATAATATGCTGAAACAACTGAAGATGCTGAAATGCTGTCAGAAATCTGCATAAGTAGTGATTCCATTCACAGAATCTGTTCCAGTTTAGAATGCAATGGGTGACATACGGTCAGAACCGCAGATGTTATGAATTGGTGTAGAGCCATTGAACTCAATGGAGTCATGCCAGTTTACACCAGCTGAGGATCTGGCCCATATTCTGACCTTCTTTTAACCTTTTTTGTGGTGAGGAAGCTAGGAGTCTCATGGTGGGGGTGAGGAGTGTAGTGGACAGACTGGATTTCTACGAGACTTCCAGAACATAATTTGTTGGCCATAATTCAGAAAAAAACTGGCATTTTGGTAAAATGTGGAAATGGGCATGAAAGAACTTTTAAAATAATCACCCAGTTAATAGCTATTTTCAATGGTAATTTCTTTGGCTTATGCCTCTCTTCACAATGGGCCTCGACTTCACAGGACGTTCCACCACTCACCCGTTTCTTGTGAATTTAGCTCAGGGTTCTCAAAGCAAAGCATAGTAGAACTATATCTTTTAAAATGTAATTAAAATCTTCATAACCTTGTCTCTTCACCAAAAAGGCTCTTGTAACATTGAACAGAACTGGAGTATTAAGTTAACCTAGAATCTTCCCTTTATGTCCTCTATTGGTTCTCCAGATTATTTTGCTGATCATATGGGAGACTATGAAGATGTTTTGGCTTCGCTGGAGACCCTTAACCTCTCCATTCTGAAAGCCATGGACTACACCAAGCGGGTGAGTCGTTGTTGTTATTGTAGCTTTTGCTATGCAGGTGCGTGTGGCTAGATAAGTTTTCTCCAAGCTCGTGGGTCTAAAGTAGGCATGGTTAATACTTTTCCTGTAGGCATTTTCACTAAGGGTAAATAGGATAGTAGCAGAAACATTATCAAAGTAACAACACGAGGGACGTTGTCATCTGAGTGAACAGCGTGTTTTTGAGATGGCCTTGTAAGAAACAAGTGCTATTGTATTACTGATTCCGAAGATAAGGAATTCAAGAGGCAAATCTTAAATGCCCATGGGATAAAATTGTAAGACTGATGATGCATGCAAATTATGAAAATGTTGCCTAAAAATAATCCATCAGTATAAAATACCTTCACCGGGTTATCTGCTCTGGTTTAGAAAGATCTGTCTTATACATTAGCTAATGACTGTCTTTATATAAAGTGTCTGCCTTCTACCAATATCTAGAAGACATTTGGCATCACACGAATATAAAAAACAAATGAGTTTATAAAAACCATTCATTTTTATTTTTAAAAGCCCTTAGTGGCCAAAGCATCAGCAGTTTAGATATCGGGGTTTTAAAATGGAAAATAAATTATCAGCTCGTGTCATCAAATGGCTATATGTGTATAGGCGTACGTATTGCCAGGGCTGCAAGCTATATTGTAAAAGCTAATGACTGCAGTAGTTTCTAAACCCTAGTTTAGAAACAGTCTTGAATTCTGCAGCATGTGAAAAATGATCTGTTAGCATCTCAAAGGCAGAAATCTTTACAGTGTCGCAGACAAAGGTCCATTAAACTTCTCCTGGTGGATTTCTTCCTTCTGCTCCATTCAAGCACATCATTTTATCATCCCCATCCTAAACTCTAGCTCAGAAGACTGCCTGAATAATGCAAAAATTACATTTGATACATTAACTGCAATGCATGCTTGATGTCAATGGAGCAACTAATTGGAGAGGTCTCAGCCTTAGTTAGCAAGATGGTTGTCTCTCATCATCTGATTCAAAGTAACGGGAGCATTGTATTAACATGTTCAGAGCGGACATTTCCTGTTAACATCTTGTAAACCTTAAAAGCCCTAGGATGGTTTATGAAATCAAGGTGAAAATTACACATGAAGTAAATGATGGCATAAACATTTTGTTGTATAGAGTTGTACCTTTTCAGCAATCTTTCTGGAAATATTTGAATGGTCTCAACTGGACTATGAGTTACTTTGTTTTTCCAGCAGAACATAAAATGCTGCAGTTTCACCCAAGGAGCAGGTAATTAGATGTCTATAGTGGGATTTTCAAAAGGGCTAGCATTGGCCTAGCTCTCAGTTCATCAAAGTCACTACTTGAAGTCCCATTGGCTTTGCTGGGAGCAGAGTTACCCCAACTCTGAGTGGTTTGCAAACCTCACCTGAAGGTCCATTCTTTGATCTTGCAGGTAATAACTACTGCAAAATTAGAAGCCAGAATTGCTTTCAAAAGTGTGACCATTTCTGTCCTCTGTCTAATGCAACAGAAACCAGAGGGCTTTGTGTTAAAAGACTGATGAGAATGGCTTGGGAAATAAGTACCATTTGTGCATAAAATTGCCAGAATTGAATTAAGCATGAAAGCTGATGTCCACATAGGGTGACCAGATGAGAAGACCCAAAAATCGGGACTTCCCGCCCAGAAGTTGTCGAGCAAAAAAAGGAAGAGCTTCTGCCGCCCAAAGTTGTTGAGGGGAAAAAAAAAAAAAAACCCCGGAAGAGCCTCTGCCGCCGGAAATTGTCAAGGGGAAAAAAAAAACGGAAGAAGACTGAAAATCGGGACAAAAGGCGTCCCGACCGACCATCGGTCGGGACGTGGGACAAATGATCAAAAATCGGGACGGTCCCGATTTTATCAGGATGTCTGGTCACCCTCTGTCCACATAAATACACATTTTTGTATATGCAAGTGGGGCTCCATTTTGCATAAATGTGTCTCACAATATACGTTGACAGAGCAATTAATAAATAATAGATTATTAAAAAGTGTAACTAATCTTAAAGAATGCTAAATTTGATTTATAAACATCTGGAAAACCTCATCTATATAGTATAAGTCTCAGAGAAACACACACATACATAAGTGAGTCATTTATCTAGCGTTTTAACCGTGCAATAGAGAACTATCTAGAGATGTGGCTTTCCCTTTAAATCATTTATAATAATAATAAATGGAGATATGCCAATCTCCTAGAACAGGAACAACCTTGAAAGGTCATCAAGTCCAGTCCCCTGCCTTCACTAGCAGGACCAAGAACTGTCCCCTGACCGATTTTTGCCCCAGATCCCTAAATGGCCCCCTCAAGGATTGAACTCACAACCCTGGGTTTAGCAGGCCAATGCTCAAACCACGGAGCTATCCCTCCCCATTTCTCTTGTCTTCCTTCTAATAAACCATAAATAACAATTATTTTTAAAATGTATTAATCCTTCTACAGTTACAAACGTCCCCATTTGAATTGTAAACTAATTACATAAATTCCAGGGAGAGAAATAGTCTGCTTTTTCTCCTATGAGAAGTTATTCAGTATGCTAAAAGTCGAGCAAAGTAAAGATGTTCTACTTTTTTTTAATAAAGTATCCTAACCTGTTCACAGACTGAATTCCAATCCTCTGAATAATCCAAATCGAAATCTTCCTTGCATTTATTGCTAGAGTTAGAGGAAACCTTGAATCATTTAATGTTATAGATTTGGTAACGATAGGATGTTTTAGGAATTGGAATAGGATCAGGGAACATCAATGTGTTACTCAGCATTGTCTCTTTCTCTGCGCTGGCTACTAAATAAAAGTCATTGTTTTCTTGGTTTATTTAATTCTCAATATTTTAAATATTTGGGATTGGTGTGGGAAGGAAGGCAAAGACATTTATTTGATATGTTTACGTTTAACTGAAGACATAACCTTGCAGCCAGACATGTTGCTAGTATTTACAAGATTTTTTGTATTAATATTGGTAGCTCATAAAGCAAGGGGAATAATGGGGGGAAAATTAGCAAAGTTTTAATAACATTTTTTAATTAATTTGCTTCAACTCTGTGCATGGATCTCTTTTATATTTTCTCCTGGCAAATGTTCAAGCAAACAAGGTTACCAGCAGGCATGTGTGCTGAAATGCAAGTTCTAGGTGAATCTTAAAGTTCTCAACAAAAGCAATTTCAAATTAATTCATTTTATTTATATTCTCATGGCTCTCGTTCAGTGCTTAATGTGCTATGAAAGAGGTGCTGGTGCTCCGTCAAATAGGTGGTGGGGCTCAAGCAATATTTTTACGTTCATAAGTGACGTGGCGAGCCCAGAGGTGCCAGGGTTATAGACTGCCAAGCTCAGAGCTGCTGGGGCTCAGCCCCGGAAAGCCCTGGCACAAACTACCCAAACTAAAGGGAGAGGCAGAGCAACCAGGTGGCTGCAGACGGGGGAGTGAGTATCTGTTGAGGGGACAGTTTGGCACTTTGACCGTGTGCTTAAGTGTTTGATTTCCTGTTTGAATAGTGTGATTTGGGAGTGCTTCATTGCAGGCTCTTCTAAAAAGACAGTCAGTCAGCTGCGCACCAGCGGAGCAGCGCATAGCAGAGAAGCAAACAGGTGGAGTTAGCCTGAGAGTTCGCCTGGAGAGAGCCTACTGCGGCATCCCCCTTGCAGGTTTCCCTGAGTAGCTTCTGCCACAAGTGAGGAAACTCTTCGAAGGAAGGGACTATGGATGCTGAGCGATCCGCTGTCGTGACCTGCACAGGATGTGCCATGTTTGTCTTTCTTCCACAGGATAGAAGCGACTTTGTCTGTACAAAGTGCAAGCTGATCTCCATATTGGAGGAGAAGATTCAAGGTCTGGAGAAACGAGTATCAGCCCTGCGTTCCATAAAAGAAAATGAGTTCCTGGATAGACGTCAGGATAGGCTTCAGCGGGCACAGTGTTGTGAGGATTCAGAGCAGGCTGCGCAGCAGGGACAGAAGGCCAGCGAGGATAATTGGCGGCATGTGACCTCCAGAAGAGGAAAGAGTATGAGACAAGTCCATGTACAAGAAACGCATATTCAGATGAGCAACCGTTTTCATGTTCTCTCCACAGGCACTAGTGCAGAGAGTGGAGTGAATGATGCATCTGAGGGAACAGAGCAGAAGCAGACTCCACTGATTGGAAGGCATGAGATGCACAGTCCTAGGGATGGGGGTTCCATGACCACCACTCCCAAGAGGAGGAGGAGGGTGGTGGTGGTCGAGGACTCTCTCCTCAGGGGGACTGAGTCATCTATCTGCCGCCCTGACCGGGAAAACCGAGAGGTGTGCTGCTTGCCAGGGGCTAGGATTCGTGATGTGACGGAGAGACTGCCGAGACTAATCCAGTCCTCAGATCGCTACCCCTTCCTGCTTCTCCATGTGGGCACCAATGATACTGCCAAGAATGACCTTGAGCGTATTACTGCAGACTACGTGGCTCTGGGAAGAAGGATAAAGGCGTTTGAGGCGCAAGTGGTGTTCTCGTCCATTCTCCCTGTGGCAGGAAAAGGCCGGGGTAGAGACCGTCGAATCGTGGAAGTCAACGAATGGCTACGCAGATGGTGTCGGAGAGAAGGGTTTGGATTCTTTGACCATGGGATGGTGTTCCAAGAAGGAGGAGTGCTAGGCAGAGACGGGCTCCACCTGACGAAGAGAGGGAAGAGCATCTTTGGAAGCAGGCTGGCCAACCTAGTGAGAAGGGCTTTAAACTAGGTTCACCAGGGGAAGGAGACCAAAGCCCCGAGGTAAGTGGGGAAGTGGGATACCGGGAGGAAGTACAAGTAGGTGAGTGCAAGAGGGGAGGGCTCCTGCCCCATACTGGGACAGCAGGACAATCGGTGAGTTATCTTAAATGCCTATACACAAATGCAAGAAGCCTGGGGAACAAGCAGGGAGAACTGGAAGTCCTGGCACAGTCAAGGAATTATGACATAATTGGAATAACAGAGACTTGGTGGGATAACTCACACGATTGGAGTACTGTCATGGATGGATATAAATTGTTCAGGAAGGATAGGCAGGGCAGAAAAGGTGGGGGAGTTGCGTTGTATGTAAGAGAGCAGTATGACTGCTCAGCGCTCCAGTATGAAACTGCAGAAAAACCTGAGAGTCTCTGGATTAAATTGAGAAGTGGGAGCAACAAGGGTAATGTCGTGGTGGGAGTCTGCTACAGACCACCAGACCAGGGGGATGAGGTGGACGAGGCTTTCTTCCAGCAACTAACAGAAGTTACTAGATCACAGGCCCTGGTTCTCATGGGTGACTTTAATCACCCCGATATCTGCTGGGAGAGCAATACAGCGGTCCACAGACAATCCAGGAAGTTTTTGGAAAGAGTAGGGGACAATTTCCTGGTGCAAGTGCTGGATGAACCAACTAGGGGAAAAGCTCTTCTTGACCTGCTGCTCACAAACAGGGAAAAAATAGTAGAGGAAGCAATAGTGGATGGGAACCTGGGAGGCAGTGACCATGAGATGGTCGAGTTCAGGATCCTGACACAAGGAAGAAAGGAGAGCAGTAGAATACAGAGCCTGGACTTCAGAAAAGCAGACTTTGACTCCCTCAGGGAACTGAAGGGCAAGGTCCCCTGGGAGAATAACATGAGGGGGAAAGGAGTCGAGGAAAGCTGGCTGTATTTTAAAGAATCCTTATTGAGGTTGCAGGAACAAACCATCCCGATGTGTAGAAAGAAAAGTAAATATGGCAGGCGACCAGCTTGGCTTAACAGTGAAATCCTTGCTCGTCTTAAACACAAAAAAGCAGCTTACAAGAAGTGGAAGATTGGACAAATGACCAGGGAGGAGTATAAAAATATTGTTCAGGCATGCAGGAGTGAAATTAGGAAGGCCAAATCACACTTGGAGTTGCAGCTAGCCGGAGATGTTAGGAGTAACAAGAAGGGTTTCTTCAGGTATGTGAGCAACAATAAGAAGGTCAAGGAAAGTGTGGGCCCCTTACTGAATGAGGGAGGGAACCTAGTGACAGAGGATGTGGAGAAAGCTAGTGTACTCAATGCTTTTTTTGCCTCTGTCTTCACAGATAAGGTCAGCTCCCAGGCGGCTGCACTCCGCAGCACGGTATGGGGAGGAGGTGACCAGCCCTCTGTGGAGAAAGAAGTAGTTCGGGACTATTTAGAAAAGCTGGACGAACACAAGTCCATGGGGCCGGATGCACTGCATCCGAGGGTGCTAAAGGAGTTGGCCGATGTGATTGCAGAGCCATTGGCCATTATCTTTGACAAATCATGGCAATCGGGGGAGGTCCCGGATGACTGGAAAAAAGCTAATGTAGTGCCCATCTTTAAAAAAGGGAAGAAGGAAGATCCGGGGAACTACAGGCCAGTCAGTCTCACCTCAGTCCCTGGAAAAATCATGGAACAGGTCCTCAAGGAATCAATTCTGAACCACTTAAAGGAGGGGAAAGTGATCAGGAACAGTCAGCATGGATTCACCAAAGGCAAGTCATGCCTGACTAACCTAATTGCCTTCTATGATGAGATAACTGGCTCTGTGGATGAGGGGAAAGCAGTGGATGTGCTATTTCTTGAGTTTACCAAATCTTTTGATACAGTCTCCCACAGTGTTCTTGCCAGCAAGTTAAAGAAGTATGGGCTGGATGAATGGACAGTAAGGTGGATAGAAAACTGGCTGGATGGTCGTGCTCAACGGGTAGTGATCAATGGCTCCATGTCTAGTTGGCAGCCAGTATCAAGTGGAGTGCCCCAAGGGTCGGTGCTGGGGCCGGTTTTGTTCAATATCTTCATCAACGACCTGGAGGATGGTGTGGACTGCACCCTTAGCAAGTTTGCAGATGACACTAAACTGGGAGGAGTGGTTGATACGCTGGAGGGTAGGGACAGGATACAGAGGGACCTAGACAAATTAGAGGATTGGGCCAAAAGAAATCTGATGAGGTTCAACAAGGACAAGTGCAGAGTCCTGCACTTAGGACGGAAGAATCCCATGCACTGCTACAGACTAGGGACCGAATGGCTGGGCAGCAGTTCTGCAGAAAAGGACCTAGGGGTTACAGTGGACGAAAAGCTGAATATGAGTCAACAGTGTGCCCTTGTTGCCAAGAAGGCTAACGGCATTTTGGGCTGTATAAGTAGGGGCATTTCCAGCAGATCGAGGGACGTGATTATTCCCCTCTATTCGGCACTGGTGAGGCCTCATTTGGAGTACTGTGTCCAGTTTTGGGCCCCACACTACAAGAAGGATGTGGATAAATTGGAAAGAGTCCAACGGAGGGCAACAAAAATGATTAGGGGGCTGGAACACATGACTTATGAGGAGAGGCTGAGGGAACTGGGATTGTTTAGCCTGCAGAAGAGAAGAGTGAGGGGGGATTTGATAGCTGCTTTCAACTACCTAAAAGGGGGTTCCAAAGAGGCTGGATCTAGACTGTTCTCAGTGGTAGAAGATGACAGAACAAGGAGTAATGGTCTCAAGTTGCAGAGGGGGAGGTTTAGGTTGGATATTAGGAAAAACTTTTTCACTAGTAGGGTGGTGAAGCACTGGAATGGGTTACCTAGGGAGGTGGTGGAATCTCCTTCCTTAGAGGTTTTTAAGGTCAGGCTTGACAAAGCCCTGGCTGGGATGATCTAGTTGGGGTTGGTCCTGCTTTGAGCAGGGGGTTGGACTAGATGACCTCCTGAGGTCCCTTCCAACCCTGAGATTCTATGATTCTATGATTCTATGACTGGCTTGTGAAACTAGCGCCAGATTTCTAGACTAAGAAGGTTTTGGGGGGAAATTTGAATAAACTCCTAAACTTCCAGATCCTTCTCCAAACCAGACCTTATGAGCTCTCTTGGAGAATCACTGATCATGAATATTTGTCTCAAGTTCACAGAACAGGAAGGGCACAGCTGCTTTGCCATAAGAAAATATGGCTATGTTTATCACTGAGCTTGTTCATTTTGTTGCTGTCGGTAAAGATTTGTGCTGTGGTTCTTAGAACTGTCTTGGAGTGTGGCTGGGTTTTTCGAGCCCATCTCTGTGGATCCCACTTGTGGTGGTGGTCATGCATGTGAGATGGAAATCTTTTGACCAGCAATGTCTCTACTTCTCACCTCCCCCAAGCATTCCTTAGCTAGGAATTTGGGCAGGGCCTGAGTCCGAAGGTGACACTGGGTATTTGTGAGGCACATGTGTGAGTGTTCTGTGAGGGGAAATCTCCCTTCGGTTGCCAGGAATTCAAGCTAGAGCCCACCTTGAAACTTGCCCTCACAGAGTACCTGGACACACTCCTCTCACATAGCCAGTATTTCCCCAGCAGACATCGCCCTGGTACGCAGCACCCGCCTAGACCTAACTATGCACACCGTGTGGGACCCACACATGACAAACCATCCCAAAGAGGCACCGTCGCTGTAAGGTAAAAGTAACTGTTCTTTTTCATGCTGCCTGTATGTATGATTTGTTGTGGTCTTTTCTGCAGCCTGAGACTTTGATTAGAGAGAAATGTCACAATGAAAGTGAGGCTACTCCAGGAAAAGGTCCCCCCTGCCTCCCTATCTGTACTGAGATAGGCTCTCTAAAGCAAATTGAGTTGGTGAAAATGCCGGGAGATGAATTTTTATGCCTTCAGTGACTTGTTATGACCAGTTTAATTGCAGGGAAGCTCAATTACATTGTAATGCTCTGAAGGAGGATTTCACTGTTAACAAGGTTTTTGAATTGAGCCAGTGTCTGTCTACAAACTTGTTACCCATTGATTTGCTCCTGCGTAGCTGGTGCGAGTCCTGTCATAAAGCTAATAGACTCACATAAAACGAGAGATGGAAAGGATCTATCGGCTCATCTAGCACATGCCCTGCACCGCGGTACAAGTGCATTTCTTCCAGCATATCTCCAGTGCCTGGTCCCGTCTACTTTTAAATATTCCATGAAATGGAGCTTTCAGGGCTTCTCATGAGAGACTCTTCTAGCAAATAGGACTCACTATCAGTAGATACTTAATTTCTCCCCATTGCCATTATAGTATACCCTCTTGTTTCACCCTTTATCATTCTTCCTGAGTCTTCTGTGTTTCATATAGTCGCTATATTTATTTCTAGTACTGGAGTTATCAAATGTTATATGAACACATATATTATTGTATGAATGTCTGGTGCCATAATTAGCAAGCTTCCCCTCCCATGAGTATAAAAATCCCCAAGATTAACCATTGTCAGCAATAACAGAGGGCTTGAATTTGCTGTCTTTTTGCACAGCCGCATCATGCTTGCAAATGAGTGCAGGACTGAACAGTATGTGTTCTAGTGCATGGCCTGTCCTGTCAGGAAAGTGGTTCTTTGATGGAGCAAGAAGTCAAGTCAGGCTAGCTTGGCAAACGATGGTCACATACCCTAATTATGCCTGTCCATTTGGTAGTTTTGTTAACATTAATTTCTGAGCTGGAGAACTGTTCTGAGTAATGAGATCCTCCTTGTGAGTTAAGCAAGGTCAGTGCTAATTAGCACTTCATTGGGAGACCTTCAAGAAACCTAGATTGGTAGGTTCTGAACTGTAATCTATGGCCCATCTATGGAGCAGATCACATACTGCTGCTTCTCCTCGTTTGGTTCTAGCTGCTACAGCCAAATATACAGGGGGAGACTTGCAATGGCACAAATGGTAGTTAGATGCCTACCTTCCCTCGCATTGCTTTTCCATGTAACCAACTGCTGTGGGAGCCACAGACAGGTTATTTCATTGCTGATGGAGGGCAGGTGTCTGCAAGACAATCTCTAAGAAGTGGTCCACACTATGGAAAAGAATGAAACCCTCATCTCTCATGAACCCTCATGAAACCCAGGAGTTAGTGCCTCTTTGTTAGTACTGAGCCCACACGCCAGTGTGGTGTTACAGGACACAGTTTTGTCCTTCAGATGATGTATGCCCCTAAGATCTTGAGCCCTTTGCTTAAAGATCCCCGGATGCTTTGCAGCATACAGCTGAGATGTCAGCAACACTATTTCTTTGGTGACTTTGTAAGTCTGGTGTTTCCTGACACTGTGATTTAAATTGTGAAGCTTTAACATTGCATTCAGGTAATATTTTTGTATTTAGTAAATGCAGATGAGGCATTTCAGATTTCCTCTTTGGAGACAGACAGACAAACCTGCTACCGTCTTGGAAACCTTCATCAGAAAACCGGTTATTGGAACGATAGCTGGGTTTTCTGAATGTGTTCACTGATTCATAGTGAACCGATAGAAGCCATGCATACATTTGGTATCCCTTCTTTGCACGTTAATGTTGACATTTTATCCTCCCTTGCTGCACTGGGTACAGGAAAATGCTATTGCTTCCCTTAGAGGAATAAGAGAAACAGAGTTCATTCTGCATCTAGATCATTACGCCCCAATTCTACAAGGTATTCAGTGTTTCCAAGAGATAGTGAGCCCCCGAATCTCCCAATGGGAGTTGACGGTGCACAGTGCCTTGCAGGATCAGGCCCTTAACGCAGCATGTTGCTTTCCTTTGGCTCTGACAGCCATCCCATAAACTGCACTGCAAGGCAGAATTTTGCTAATGCTGGACCACCTGCCGCAGCTGCAAATTCCCTTTTCTTTTATAATGAAAGGAAGCCATGCTTAGATTAAAGGCGGTTATTTTTCAATACTCCTGATGTTGTGCTGAGTCCCGAAATGGAAGTGTTTGATTTTCTGGGTCAAGGTGAGCATGTGCTGTCCTCCTTTCATTATGGTATTTTGGAGGTGGGGAAATCTATGTATGTGTGCATCAGAAACAACCCAGTTTTGGGGTTAGCATTATGTGTGCAACAGAGAAACACAGGTACAATGTAGTGAATGATCACTTTAAAATGAAAATCTAATCTGTTTTATTTCAGTAGCTACAACTATTGAGCCATCTTTTATCATGATACTTTGTCCTGTTCATACTGTAAAGGAAAAGACCCCTGGGGAAAATGACAGAATAATTCTGTTCGGGCTAATTTCTGGAAGTATCCCCTCCTATAGAATGCACAGAAGAATGCTTCCAACTTAGCTTCAGTTAAGGGGTACTGTTAAGGGGCAGGGAGAAAAGCTAATCCCTGTCTCCGGCGGGTGCGGTGTGCAGGAAAGGGCTCGGGGCAGGGGGTTGGGGTGCAGGAGGGGGTACAGAGTGTGGGAGGGGGCTCAGGGCAGGAGGGGTTCGGGGTCCAGGCTCCGACCTGACGCTGCTTACCTCAAGCGGCTCCGTGGTGGCAGCAGCGTGGCTAAGGCAGGCTCCCTGCCTGCCCTGGCCCCGTGCTGCTCCCGGAAGCGGCCAGCATGTCCGGCTGGTGGTGGGGTGGGGAGGTGGCTCTGCCGCCGCAACCCTCGCCTGTAGGTACCACCCCTACAGCTCCCATTGGCCGCAATTCCCTGTTCCTAGCCAATGGGAGCTGCGCGGGGTGGTGCCTGCAGGTGAGGGCAGCGCACGGAGCCGTCTGCCCACTCCTTCCCTCCAGGGGCTGCAGGGACGTGGTGCCAGCCACTTCCGGGAGCAGTGTGGGGCTAGGGCAGGCAGGGAGTCTGCCTTAGCCCCGCTGCACCACAGGGCTGGCAATCCCGTGGGCCAGACTGAAAGCCCTGACGGGCTGGATCCGGCCCACGGGCTGTAGTTTGCCCTCCCCTGGTCTGCATAGCCATTTTGCTTGATCACTATTTATAATTCACACCTTAAAAGACAACTGATTATTTCTTACACATAAAGAGACATGTGGCGATTATTTTGTGCTGAAGAAGCTCATAAAGTATCAATGGTAATTAGGCTCCATGGTGGAATGACTCGTACAAACAAAACAAAGTTTGTCATTGTAATTATTTTGAAATGTAGTGGTCCATGTTGCATTAAAATGATTGCCAGCTAGTATGATAAATGCAAAGTTAATTGGAAACAAATTAATTGAACGTTTATGGCCTAAATTACAAGTGTGCCGTGTTGTTTCCACATTGAAAGAGATGACAGCAGGACATGTTATAGGAGCCCCATTTACTGTTTTATAGTAAAATCAGCAATTGTCAGTGAAAGTGTAACCAGAAAGAGAAGCAGTCTGAAAATTCAAAGTCAGCTGTAACTCCAGAGAGGAAGGACGGTTTTGTGGTTAAAGTTCAAGACTAGCAGTCAGAAACAATGCATCTTGTACTCCTAGCTTTGCCACAGTTCTCTTTTATGGCCTTGGGCAAGTCGCTGAGCATCTGTGCCCGTTTTCCCCATCTGTAAAATAGTGATAATTCCTATGTCATGGCGAGGGTTACCCCGTTACTGTCTGTAAAGCACTATGAGATCCTCAGAGGGAAGGCAAGTGCATGAAAGTCTCTTTTTGGGGAATATGACGCTGAGGTCATAGAGGCTAATCCAGGATCTAGATCAGTGTGACTGCACACAGTGGTTCAGTTTACTTACTCATGTTGCAGAGCTGACAGATCCTTCTTCAGTAAATGTCATAAGTCCCATCATTAGGACAATATCAGTTGCATGACTGTAGCAGGAAATACACTCCCGCTCAATGAATGAGGCATACTGTAACTTTGGCACTGTGGGTCTTAGATACTCTATATCACAGGGGTGGGCAAACATTTTGGCCCGAGGGCCACATCTGGGAATATAAATTGTATGATGGGCCATGAATGCTCACAAAATTGGCATTGGGGTGCAGGAGGGGGTGAGGGCTCTGGCTGGGGGGTGCAAACTCTGGGGTGGGGCTAGAAATGAGTTCAGGGTGCGGGAGGGAGCTCCGGGCTGGCACAGGGGTGTGTATGATTGGGATGAGGGCAGTGTGTGGAGCGGAGCCCCCTGGCTGCCCCTACGCATAGGAGCTGGAGGGGGACAGGCCGCTGCTTCCGGGAGCTGTGCGGAATGGCCCCCAACCCTACTACCCGGCTGGAGCACCAGAGCAGGGCAAGCCCCAGACCTCGCTCCCCAGCAGGAGCTTGAGGGCCAGATTAAAATGGTTGGTGGGCGGGATGCAGCCCGCGGGTCCTAGTTTGCCCACCCCTGCTCTATATTCTTCCAATGCTTTTGCTACAGCAGCGCTTTCATTGTCTGCTTTGTTGCTGTTACTTGGAAGAAATATTGAACGTTTATTCTTTCCCCCGCTTCTGCTGAATAGAACATTTTACAGAGTTGAGCAAGAAAATGTTACCACAGTTGACCTTTAAGCGTAACTCCAAAGAAGAATATCATTGTGCCAACAAATCCATAGAAACAAATTTAAGGTTGAAGCTGTATCCTGAGAGTCCCATATCGTAAGATTTGCAGCACATATGTTATCAGCCAATCATCTTTCTTTGACATCTTCCAAGATCTCACTGGGAGGAAAATGCTTTGAAAGCAGTAATGCCAAAAAGATCGATGGCATTACATTGGACAAGTAACTCGATATGAGCTAGCAATAAATACACACAAACAAAGCAACCCAATGTGATTACAGTCTGCATATATGTAAACATTGGGCAGAGAAATAATCCCTTTCTCTATATGTTGGTGGGACCACGTCTAGAATACTGTGTACACGTCTGCTCACCTCAACATGTGAAAGATATTGGCGGGAATTTGAAGACCAGCCACAGAGATGAATAAGGGCTTGTCTGCCTGATGCGGTAATTAGCCCTGCAGAGGTATGGTTTCCCAACCCACTTGCATGTTGTGCTCTGGTTGGTCTGTGCAGACCTTGCTGGTGAACACTAACGGTGCCCCAGCGCGCTTTAACGTGCTACCATTTCTTTAGTTACCTTCTGCTGCCAAACATGGCAGAAACTATATGTAAAGAATGACAACCCACAGGAATGCAGGTTAGTTCTAATAGAATATATCCATCTATCTTAAGGTTTTATACTGCTGCCCAACACCGTACTATCTGAGCATGTTCCATGTAAAATCAATAGCAATAGCAAAGTCCCTAACAGACTTCACGGAGTCTCTGGTACTTCTCGGGGTTAAAACGTTACTTGGGATAGGTTTTTTCTAGGTGGGCTGCCTTACATACGTATTGTACTAAATGTTCATATTTGTACTACAAAGGTTGATAAATAAATGGCTGCTGCATTTAGCAGAAGCACTATACATACACTACAATAATATTACAAGGGGATAAGACATCAACAATTCTTAATGTAACACAGGGTCATAGGTTCTTCTAGAATTTGTTGGACTCTCCCATTCTTGTTGGGGTTTAAAATGTGAGATTTCCATTATCAGGTTATTGTATTCAGATGTTGGTGTAGGAATGTAACATATGTAGTAGGGCTGATTGAAGCCAGAAAACTGATGTGCTGAATAACTTGTTTGATGCGATAAATTGTGCCTTTGTTTACTAGGAGTCCTTGTGACACCTTAGAGACTAACACATTTATTTGGGCATAAGCTTTCGTATTTATACCTGCCTACGGTATTTTCCACTCCATGCATCTGATGAAGTGGGGTTAAGCCCATGAAAGCCTATACCCAAATAAATGTGTTAGTCTCCAAGGTGCCACAAGGACTCCTCGTTGTTTTTGCTGATACAGACTAACATGGCTACCACTCTGAAACCTTTATTTACTGTAGCCCATGGAGGGCATTTGGCTAGCTGTAGTGCATATATATAAGAAGTGGGCCCGTCCATTGGTGGTTTGCTCAGTAAAATCAATCTGCAGTACAATATGCTGGGTTTGCCGTGTTCCAGCAATACATTCACTGTTTCTATATCATCTTCCATTCCAACATTCTTAGATGTACTAGTGCTGCCATTGTTTCACCGAGTCTAAGACAGTGTTTGAAATGAAATAATGAGTGTTTTCCACAGGGAAATCTGTGACTTTTGACAGGCAAACCTACAAACTGTCAATATTTTGGCGCTTACTGAACTATATAGCGTTACGCACTAAGAATGTACTTTTCTGTTTTCCTGATATTAGCACACAGCAGCTGCTATGCCAGGTACCTGGCAGTAAAAATGACACAACATTAGACAGGCTATAGTTAGAGATGGGAGAACAGGACCAGGGAAAACAATTCATTTGAGCTTTCAATCAAACCTAAAATGAACCAAACTTTTTATCTGAGGTTTAAGGGAGTCCAGGGTTTTTAAGTATTTTTCAGTTTTGCCAACCACTCTGTTTCCCTCCTCTGGGACTGGAAGCTGAAATACCACCAAAAAAAAAAAAAAAAGATAGTTCGCAATACATTTCTGAGCTGACCTGAAAGAAGAGCACAAATCTCATGAGAGAACCTGCTCTTGCTTGATTTATTTCTAGCCTAGTTTTGAAGATTTGGGTGGCTCAGATAAGTATCTAGGCTGAACATCTAGAGGTCCAGGTATTACATTTAGGCAGTATAGTTGTGTGCTATACCAAAACTAGTTTGAAATGGGGTGTGTACTAGGGATGGAGACCACTCCAGTGCTATCGGTTCTCCACCCTCAAGAGTACATTAATAACATACATGTCAGAAATTAAACAGTTGTAACTATATTGATAAAAAATGTCTGTTGATGATTAGTCAATGGCATTAGATAAATAAAGTGTGTCTATAGTAATCAGATATTTGCAAAGGTAAGATTTTCCCAGGCTAGTATATCTTGAGTTTTGTACCCTATGTGACTCATTGCAGCACAAATGTCAATGTCATATTGCATATGTCTGGTGTTTTAACTCACGGGCAGATAACACTGTCGGGGCTGCAGGGTTGTGCCAAGTTTTGCAGCTCATAAGTTTTGGTAGTGAGTGACCTTCTGGAGACTAGGATGGGGAGATAAGGTTTTTATGATGGAGAGACATGAAGCAGTGACTGAGATAAGCAGAACACTAAATAAAATCCTTTTAAATCATGGACATATGTCCCTGTAGGAAATAATTTAACGTAGCTAAGTGACAAATGGGGAGTATGGAGATTTGCAGCCTTTCGATTCACTTGATTTCCAAGATAACAGTTTCTCATATGGGGTATGTCTACACAGGAATAAACACTCCTGGCTGACTTCTGCAGTGTCGATCTACCCATGGTGGGCTGTGAGCTCTAAAATTGTGTGTGTGTGGTGTAGTGCAATGCATGCCATGAAACGAATCATTAGTAAAGCAACTAGGAGGAAGATTTTCAAAGTCTTAAATGGCAATTAGGCTCCCAACTCCTGTTGAAAGTCATTGAGAGTTAAGTGCCTTAACTTCCCATTTGTGCCTTCTTAACCATCTTCAGCATGTTAATATCTAAATACAAAACATTATCATACAGATGGATTCCTGCAAAGCAAAGTTACTAGCAACAGTTTATAACTACACTGGATTGTACAAAGAATAAGTTATAGAACAGTTAGTCACATTACAGTCTAATATGGAGAGAAGGGTGCACATTATGTTCTTCGATATTTCAATGATGCCCCTTGTGGGATTCTTGGAATTTGATTGACATTGTCCAGAAGCCTTCGGTCACCAGACATATTTCATAAAGCTTGACACAAGAAGTTACTGCATCATACTAGCTGTGAAGATATTTCATGTCATGGAGCTATACAGAGGGGACTTGTAGGCTCTTGATGAGAATTCTCTTGTTTTGCTTGGTCAAGTGAAAAAAGATTGATTTGGGAACAGCTGATTTCCACACGGCTCCACTGGCCAATGGAGCTTAGATCATATTATGTTAATTTATGTAAATGAAATACATTTTAGAATCTAGCTTTAATTACTGCTATTCATCATCATGATGCTTATAGTAACCCTGCCAAAAAGGAGGCGTTAGACACTCTATTCTTGATATTAATTGTTAAGTAAATAACAATGTTTGCTTAATTTTCATCCAAGTCTATTATCAGATCCAAAGCACTTTCATCTAACGTAAGGTTATGACACATTTAAACTTGTCTCACCTTTTCTATTAAGCCCTGTCTAAAAACCTTCCAATTATTAAATTCACAGCATAAATTAATGAATTCCAGTGTCTGCTTTAAATGCAATGCACTGCTCAAGAAAACCCCATCTGGACTGAAGTTTGTTGCTAGTATTGAACACAGAGGGAGAAAAAGGAGAAAAGTAGTTATAATCTCACAAATACTTATCCAGAATAATAATGTTATGCTTTGCATCTCTGTAGCTCCTTTCATGTCAGGAACAAAATGTGCTTCATAAATATTTAACTAATCTTTACAACACCCCTCATAGTAGGTAAAGGATATTACTCCCCAGAAATCCAGTTTGACTTAATTCTGTCTTCTTCCATCCCACCTGCCAGCAGCTTTCACTATTAGCGCTCTGGCTCTGCCAGTCAAGAAGCCTGAGGCAAGATCTGTCAATCATCTGCAGTATTTAAGCCCCAGTCCAGCTCCTTTCCCTAAATTAGAGAGACTTCCAGAACAAGACAGAGTAAAGAGACACTCTGAGGGAAGGTGGGAGATGAGATGAGTTGGGGGAATCTGTCTGTACAATTTATGAGTTCTGGTTGATGCTGTGAAGTTGTTATAAAATTGTTGTATCAGGGAATTGCCCCTATGTGGATGTGGAATCCATGAGTTGTGGAATCCACAACCCACTGGCCTGGGCTGCAGCATGCATCTACCAGACCAGGGACAACAGAGAGTCAATCTGAATGTCTGTGTTCTGGACCAAACAATGGGGTATGCTAAGGAGGTTGGGTGGAGCTTGGAGATGCTACTTCCTCCAAATTTATCTTGAGAGGGGGAGAGTGAAAAATTGTCAAACAGGACAAAGAGAGAAAGATGACAAAGCTGGGGTTTTAAAAGAACCCACAGGAGGAACAAAGGGGGGCTTTTGGAGGGACAGGATTTTGGGGGCAGGAGAGGGGAATAGATGGTCATGCTTTTGTAGTGGTGGGTGGACAGAGGGTCTGGTTTAACTGTGGGACCAACCAAGGTCAGAGAACGCTAGCTGGGCTGGAAAGACTTCACGCTTAGGTAGAGAAGTCATGAACTGCAGGGGAAGGATCCTGGACACCCCCACAGGATTCTGCCAAAATCTAAAGAACTCTCCAGAGTGGTGAGGAACCTGAGGTAGGGAATGTGTATCAGTGCGTGGGGTTTTGAAAAGATGGGTATATTGCTTGTGCTCCTAAGGAAAGGGCAACGGTATCTTAGAATCCTGTGCAAAGTCTGCCTGTGTGGGTCTATTAGTGTTCATTCTTGCAGGCACTCGATGAGGGAAACTACAAGCCAGAAGGCTCTCACAGCTTGGGTGGGATTCTGAAGAATGTGCACAAGCTGCTGGAGACGCTTGGGCTAGATGGCACTAGTTTCAGGGCCTAGGCAATTGGATTGTGGTGTCCCCAGTGACAAGAGAGGTGTCAGACACCAGGTTTACACCTGGATTTTGTTCCTAGAGGCCCAAAGCCAAGGACAGTGCCTAAACAATACCAGTCCCGGCAAGCACATGGGGTTCAGCAGTTGGATTCACACCAGTCTGATGCGTGTCCAACAGAGAGCACTCAAGCAAATCTGTGATAGGAAGCATATAGCATG
The DNA here is from genome assembly GCA_037349315.1 of Chelydra serpentina. Lineage (NCBI taxonomy): Eukaryota > Metazoa > Chordata > Testudines > Chelydridae > Chelydra > Chelydra serpentina. The sequence continues at coordinate 9,465,972 of JBAIAC010000026.1, read as the reverse complement.
AAAAGAGAAGAGCATGACAAGCCCGGTTCTGCGAGTATTTTCTCATCTCTTACTTTCCTCTTCTTCCATGATACTCGGCAACAGCCTGGACTATCAGCTGATGCAGCCTGTAGTAAAAGCCCCAGAGGATGGTTTAACTACACTGGAGTTTATAGGGCTACGCTTCCAAATATGGAATCTGCCACCAACATTGGGTTCCTGTGATGGCAGTGGGTGGATGTGGGAGTGAGAGGATGACATGGCCACCTTGCAGAGAGAAAGTAGGTAACTCAGCCTTACCTGTTGGTAGAGTTGACACGCTACAGAAGGAATGACGTGACACAACTTGGAATGGGGCCTCTGGGACGTAGAACAGGATTCACTCCTTCAGCCAGTGGGCAGCAGATGTTCTGCATGTTTCCTTGCCCTTTTCACAGCCTTCAAAGCAGGCAAATAGCTGCTCAGATTCCCTGCATCTACCTTTAATGTTGGAATATACACAGGTTGGATGACTGTAGATTTAGGAAATAAAGGGCAGAAGGGGAGGAGGCAACAAGGGAACTTGGTTCTCACGGTCAAGCCAAACTCACGACAGCTAAAAATATCTCCATTAGGTTCACGTGGTGGGTGTTGAAAAAGACATTAGAAGTGTGGAAAGGATTCTGTTTAGGTGATTGTAAAAAAGAGAATGAAACAGCCCTTTGAATAAGGATGGGAGCCGATATCCATGCTCTGGGTAGCACTGCGTAAGTGCAAAAATTACCAAACCACACAATTCCAGATCATTGAGCTTAAGGCTTCTCTTGAGCTTTGCTGTTAAAAACTGAGGATGTGGTGAAGGCTGCAGTAGAAAACGTCAATGCTCTTCTCTTTCCTCCAGCCTCAGAAGATATCACAGACCCCACAGTATGCAGCAGAAGTCAGCTGCTCTTGGCTCTGTGAGAGGCACTCAGCTAGCTCCTTAGATATCCTGGTCATCCAGCTGTCAAGCTGTTAGCAGTCCATGTTCTAGATGGGCAGATGGAATGGGGCCTGACTCCGAGGCAGCTTCCTCAGTAGGGCGATGGCTATACTCTGTTGGTCAGCAGTACCAAACTTTGACAAATCTCCTGGAAGAAGGGGAGTCCATCTGCTATGAAATTTCCTTGCCCTTGAGGCAGAATGCTAAGGGAAGCAAACTGGTAGGAAGAAATCCTACTGAGAAGGGTTGGGGCAGTATGGAGCATGCACCGTAACTTGGCAGCACCTATCCTTGTATTTGGAGAGTCTCTTCTACTAAGCTGGTGAGATAGAAAACAGCACTGAGGCAGGCCGGGCAGACGGATGTACAGGCAGTTGGCAGACATCATCTCAGCCTCCTAGATCCCTCTGAGGCTGTCCACTGACAGCCTGTTGTCAGATAAACAGCCAGAGACACAATCTGAGACAAAAACCAAATCAGTTTGCTGGGCTGGCTCCCTCTTCCATCTGCACAATAAAATCCAGCTGGGTTGATACAGCATGAGACCCAGAATGACTGGTTGCATCTGCAGAGTGAGGGGGACCCTCTGTAACCTTTGTGGTGGGCATTAGGTAACGAGGATAATAATGATCAGGGACACAAAAAGCTGCCTGTTAGGATGAAATTCACCCTTTGCAGAGAACTCACAGGACAGGGCTATTAACCATGTAAGCACGCAAAATAGATCCTGTGGGATGAAAGTGATGCCTCTGCATGGGAATAAATTTCACCCTGTTTGCAAAGATCTGCATGAGATCTTACTTGACACCATCCAAAGAGCAACAGGAATGACCCAAAGGTAGAGTAAGGGGGGTTCTCTGAGGTATAAAGTATATAACTTTATACCTCAGAGGAAACCCCATACCGCATGCACACACTTTCCCCTCTGGATTAACCGCTCTGATGTACTGACCAGAAATGACTGAGTGTTCACAAAATAACTTTGAAACAAAAGCTGTTAACCATGCATTTTATACAGATTTTAGTGTTACTGCACCCCATGTGCTGATGAGTCAGGAGGGATGAAGTTTATTTCCAATATTCCATTCATGAATATTGAAGTGTGCTGGCAATTTCTATTCTCTGTCTGAGCTAGAAGGAAATGTATTCACGCATTGAAGGCTCACATGCTTGGTTCTGCAACCCTGGCTGTAACATGACAAGCCATGAGAGGAAAATGAATTATAACTCAGGACATAAATTCAGCTCTGCTGCCAAACTGCTGGCTTCAGTGACTGCTCTAGAGCAGAGGAAATAAAACTCTATAAAAAGCCATTATATTCACCAATTTCAGTAGCCTGCTCTGCTGGAAAAAGAAGTGCTTGGCCTTGGTAGAACCCTCACCATTTCATTACGGCTGAAAAGGGCAGCAGATGTCTCTGCTCGTGTTTAATGGCTTTGAAAATACAGTACAAGCACAAAGGTAAACCATGTGAGACATGACGCGTGGAGATGTACAGTACGTTTCTGAACATGGAGGTACCCGTCTGGCTCTGAGCGAGAAGAGAATTGATTGCCTGTCTGCTCCACCCATCCCCATCATGGTTAATTTGAGTTGCAGTGAGCAATCACTTGCCTTTAATTCTGAGTTACCAAAAGTGGCGGGAATATAAATAAGATGAGCCACTTTGAATAATTGAAGATGCCCTTAAAAACCACTTGCCTTCCCTTTTATAGCTGGCATTTCATTTATAGTCTATTAGGATTTGTGGGCCTCTTGCAAGCACGGGAAACAATGGGGATCTGACCACTTAAGCCAGTAATAGAGGAGAGTGCCTGGCTGAATGACTGGTGTTTCATACCAACAGGGCATGGTATGTTTCACCTTCATGTCTTTCTCTTCCTGTTAAACCCATTTTATGGCTCAGGTCTTTACGTCCCACTGTCTTTCTCCTCTGTTTCTGTATTGTACCACTCAGATTTCATTGACGATCACAAACAAGCAAACAAACCAACCCAAATTGGTGTGTTTCAAGAGTAATTTATTGCAGCAACCTTTCTCAGCTGTTGAGTCCAGAGACAGTGGACATAGAGCCTTGTAAGTGAGTAGGTTGCTCTTGAGGAAGAGCAAAGGGCTGCAGGAAGTTAGTGTAGCTGAAATTTTTGCAAAGTGGTCATTGGGTTTGGTTGCCTTGTTTTTGGGAGCCCACCTTGAGACAACCTGCACCTGATTTTCAGAGATGCTGAGCACTCACAATTTCAACTGAAGTCAGTGGGTATGCTTGAAAAGTTCCCATACTGTTAGCAGGTATTGGTCCTACTGGGGGAACTGTTCATGAGTTCTCTTGGCTCAGTGGGGGGAAAAGTAACTCATTAGGCCATGTGACTATAAGAGAGGTAGTCCTCTGAGGAGAAAAGATCTAGTGTATGGGCTGAGCAGTCCAGACAAAGGAACAGTAGCAGCTGGCCAGCCTGTGGGAATTGTGACCTGATCTTTTGTTATCATAACGTGGTGTTAGTTAATACAGCCAATGTCCACGACAGGAGATGTGTGGATTTTGCATGCTCTGTGGGCGGTTCATAGAGCACCTTGGGAAAGGCACTTGCTCTCGGGTTCCTTCCGTTTTCCCCTCCAGTAATTGGCAGTGGGAGTCTTCTAGGGAATGTTCTGTGATTTTTCCAGTCTTTGTTGAATGTGTAATTTTGTGATAAAACAATGTCCTGGAGTGCTTCTAAATTGCACTTACTAACTGGGGTGATGTTTGAGTCCAGGATGAAATATAACCGTGTAGCAACACGAGTCTGAAAAATTGCAGTGTCTCTTAAAACATATACCTCTCCAATCTCTCTGCACTGCATCCATACACACATCTGTATCATGGTACTCTAATAAACAATATATGTTACTATAAAGCCTGGGAAACTCATTTTTAGCTCACTGGGATATTGTATATTTCTCAACTGTACAGAATTATTACATTTTAAACATGCCAATAACTGCCTCTTTTCCATGTAGTCTACAGACCAGTAATGGAAACTAATTAACTAAAACATGCTCCTTTTCTAATATCTATATAAAATGTCAGAAAAGTCTTACATCCTAAGCATATCCAACCTCTAAAGTAACTGTACCTGGCAGAAAGGTTGTTTAGCACATTAAAAGGTGCAGTCTGAAACAGGAGCAAGAAATGAGTTCTAATCAGATGGTTGTTTCAAACTGCAAACCTCCATAGAAAATTAATGTACATTTATATGCAGCTTCATTCATCACTGCATAGCAACCCTGAATCTAAACAATGAAAGTAGATGAGCTGGGAAAGAACTGAAGGAATATATTTAAACAAAATTCCTGGCATATGAAATTAGTGAAATACATGAGCACACAGCAGCTTTTGATTTAAAATGAAATAGCTTCACAAGGGTACATGCAAAGACCTCTGAAAATTGTGCTCCAGAATCCCCTATATGCTTACAAAGTTTGTCCTTGCTGCATAAACACCAAGAAAATGGAATGATAAATACAAGAGGAGAATAATATGTCATGTCACAGCATTCTAATTTCGTTTTCCCTCACCGATACTTCATTTCCCTTGTTTCTTGCAAGAAACTGCATCATAGTTCTGTAGAATCATTAAAGCTGTTAGCTTGCATCTTATTAATATATGTTTTCAGCAGAGAGATACTTGAGTAACTTGCCAAAAACATCTATAAATATTCACTTAGCACAAGCAGGGCAGGTAGCGGATATTTCAGTACCTGCCATCTCTCACCCTCGAAAATTCCACCCTCAATATACGTTATTGATTGTAAAGATATGTATTTGCAATACTAGACTCCCTACTCACTGCCTGTCACAGTAGCAGGCTGTGGCATGACAGGTGTGTCTGCCTCAGTTTCCCTTCAGTCCAGCCATAAAAAGAGCAGTGTCTCTCCCTGTCCCATTCAAATTCCTTCCTCTGGGCATAATTTATGCAGTTGCTGGTGGTGGCTGTTGTCTTGTCCTGTGAAGATCGTATCAAGCCATGATGTTCGCGAATGAATTCAGCAACTCGTACAGCGTGCTTTGTAAGGGCTTGAGCTAAGGCGTCCGAGCTGAAAAGCTTCACTTTCCTTGAAATATTACACCCAAAAACATGGGCAGGTGGTAAAACCTGCTCCTGACGCATCTTGCAGAGTGGCTATATCTTGACACCGTCTCTGTTGATTTTCATTACTGCATTGTGCTCTCTCTGAAATTTCATGAGAGTGGATGTTATTTTCTGAGATTCCTTGTGTAACAGTGTGACACCCACCTCTCATGAGTACCCCCTTCTGCTTGGTGTGTCTTCAGTCTTTAAACCATCCTGGCCTGGTATTGGACTGTACCCCGCCCTCCCAGGGCTACCTCCCTGGAGGCAATGGTTTTGCCCTCTTGGTCTGTTCTGACCCCAGCTCTCCAGCTGGGCCTCTTAACAGTTCAGTTCCCCTTCCAGGTGTTTATCACTGTCCAAGAGGTAGGCCATTTCCCCAGTGGCCTATTGGGTGGAGGGGGAGCAGCCCACTCACTACTCTGGGTCCCAGCCCATTGACCCTAAGAATAGCAGCCAGGTGTCACCATGTCCCTTTAACTACTCTGCTTTCAATTCCCCGGGCCACTTCCCTGGAGCCCCAGCTTTTGCCAAAGCTTCACCCTCACCTCAGGGCTCTTCCAAGTTCAGGCCCAGCAGCCAGCCAGGAGCTTGTTCTCACTCCCCCAGTCCCTGCCAGCACTGAGCTGTCTGTGGTGCTGCAGTTCCCTTTGGCCAGCCAGGAGCACCATGTGCACTCCTCTAGCTCCAGCAAGAAACTAACTGTCTCTGGCTCTGCAGCTCCTTTTATATGGCCCTCTTAGGCCCTGATTGGCTGCTTCCCCTGCATCCATGCTACGATGCTTGGAGGACTCCTCTACTGCTCCTTTCCTGGGACAGGGGTGGCAGGACACTGAGGCCACCAGGAAGAGGCTTGTTGGCCTAGTCCATCCCGTCACACTTTGATATCAGATAGCTTTAATCTTTTGACCATTTATTTCAGCTAATATTTCCCTTTGGTAGGGTGTCAATATTCTCAACTGTTGTCATTCCAACCTGAGTTTCTGATCTTCCAGTTTTGGTCAGGTCATCCGCTGCCTCACTCCCATGTACACTAACGTGTCATGGAATCCATTGAAAAGTCAATGTATTGCCTTGCTTTCCAGTACTCCGAGCCTCCTTATGATTTGCATTGTTGGTCGTGTCCCATATTCCCACCATAAAGTTGTGGAAAAGAGTTCGGAAAATGTATTCACAAACACATACAATAGAACATGGAACTCTCACAGTAAATCAGTTTTCCCAGTTTCCACAGTGATTTTCCATTTCCCTCGCCAGGAACACCACTTCAAGCTTGCCCACCTGTGTGTCTACCCGAACTCTGTTCCTAGTTCCTTTATGCCCTTGATTCAGGGCCCCGCTCTTCAGGCTATCCACCTGAGTGACCCGTCTCATCACTTTTGTACCCAAGACCTAGTCCAATAACTCAGACCTTTTCAACCTCCTGGCACTGAGTCTCGGCTCAGAAAGTTCAGCAGGCTAGCCCCGCCCCTGGTCTTTTAACAATTCCTTCCTGTACCCAGGGAGGACATGCAGAGCAGTCCACTCTTTGTAGCATCCCTTTTTCTCTCATCTGCCCCTCTCCTTGCTCCTCCCAGACAGCTCTCAGGCTCTGACTCTCCAGGTCTTCAGCTCACTGCTCTCCTCCCCACTAGGGCCCAGGTGCCCTCTCTCAACCGTAATTGGGAATCAGCTACCAGTCACAGGTGCATTGGCCTCTTCCTTCTTAAAGGGCCGGTGTCACCTTATGACACTGCCAAATTCTGTGTCTTACAAGATTGTGCAATTGCCACTGAAGTCAGTGCATGTTGCATGCAGTGGCGGAGTAGTTGCATGCAGGAGTGCCGGGCAGGTGGGACAGGGCAAGCCCCTGTGCTCCTACCCCACTCCCCGGCAGGAGCGCTGGGCAGGCAGAGAGGGAGAAGCCCCCACGCCCCAACCCAGCTCCCTGGCAGAAGTGCTGGGCAGAGGTGGAGCAGGGCAAACCCCCACACCCTGACATTTCCCTGGCATGAGCGCTGTGGGGGAGGGTGTCAGGGGGAATGACAGGCAGAAGGGGCAGGGTCCCCACTTGCTGTGGTTCAGGTCCCCACAAACCCATAGTCCACCTGTGGTTGTGTGTACATATCTGAGCACGTTTGGCCCACTGTGCTTAACCACATTCATCATCATGTTTGCTGCGCTACCTCAGTTATAGTATGTCACAGGGACATAGCCCAAAAGACTGAGTTCACGTGAATTCCGCCTCTGTTCAAGCCTGATCCTCCACCCACTGAAGTTAATAGCAAAGCTCCTATTGACTTCAGTGGGGGCAGGTTCAGGACATTAGTGACTAATACCTATGTTTCTGGGGGAACCAGACAAAACAAAACCCAACAGAACCTCAGAGTGTACCTAGCCAATTGTGCAGCACTGGCTGAGATGGGATGGGGGTTAGGTGTAGAAGTGTCTGTCTGAGCCTTGTATGTGAAGAGTTCACATTCTGGAGTATTAGTTTTGAGTTCATGTTAGCATGTACAACTGTGCATATTCTAGCTAAGACTAGCTCCACAGAGCCCCATCTACCAGAATGCTGAGGACAAGGTGTTGGGGTGGAAAAGGAAATGATTATAGAATGAAGACATTTAATCACCCTCCCCTAAATGCTTGTCACTGTTGAATATCATTCATGTCCCCTTCTCATCCTGACAGGAAAGAGCATCTGCTCTTGATGTCCTCCTGTTCAAAGTCACATGACTTGCAGAGCCAATTGTTGCATGATGTGACACTGTTGTCTTTCTTAATCCACTGTCTTCCCCGCCAGTTATTCCCAGGGTTTAGACAAGCTGTTTAGAGAAGGAAACATATCAACCAAACATGAGTGCTCTGGTCTTGACATACAGTTTGAAGCACTGTGCTCAAATAGCAGCTCAGGGAATTGAATAAGCTACCAAGAGGAAAGACAGTAAGCAAGACAAACAAGCAGACAGATGCTAAATAAAGCAGTAATATGTTAACAGCATTGCTCTGCAGTTTGAGTCCACGCACTGCTGACCAGGCCATAAATCCTAGATCTTTAAATCAACGGAGTCTTCAAAATAGAGTTAATTCTGATCAACAAAATCTGTGCTTTCCTGGAGAGTGGAAATAAAACATGTATTAATTGTTTAGAGGCTGTTAAAGAGGAATAATTCAGAACTTGAGGGAGGGAAAAGATAATTGTGGCCAAGATTTTCAGAAGTAGAAGCCTGAATTTAGCCTCCCAGGTCCACACTTAGGCTTCGCAATAAGTTGCTTGGTTCTCAGAAATGGTGTGCACCCAGCACCTCAGACTGTAGTCCGTAGGGGCTCACGCTTTTGAAGAACAGGCGATTTATTTCAGAGCCAAACATGAAAGTCAATGCCTTGCGCACGCCTAAGTCACTTGAAAATCCCACCCCTAAGTCCAGGTTGCCTAGAGACACTAGGGATGCCCAGGCAGTCTGTCATCCTCAGGAGCAGACACTGTCCATCACAGGATGTGGACTGAGTGCCTGGAGGGCTCCCTCCCTCTTAATATATGGAGATATGTCTATCTCATAGAACTGGAAGGACCTTGAAAGGTCATCAAGTCCAGTCCCCTGCCTTCACTAGCAGGACCAAGTACTGTCCCCTGACAGATTTTTGCCCCATATCCCTAAATAGCCCCCTCAAGGATTGAACTCACAACCCTGGGTTTAGCAGGCCAATGCTCAAACCACTGAGCTATCCCTTCCCCAGCATGTCACACTCGGCCTCTTCCTGCTAAAGCTGTGGCTCTAAAGGTCAACTGAGCTATCCCTCCCCCCATCCCTGGAAGGAGAGGAAGAGACAGGTCCTTGGACATACACATCCCTGCGCTTCCTCATTGAGCCGGCAGGGCACTCTGTAGGGAGGAAGCAGCACCATCCTAAAAAAGGACACCTTCTTTGCACTGGGCACCCAAGGGACACAACCTAGCTCCAATTGTCCAAGGTTTAACTTGGCCAGTCTTGAGGTTTTCAGTGAGTCACCTCTGTACCATCACACCCACCTAATTGCCTCCCAGAACCCCAGAGTGCCAAAAGTCAGAGTTTAACAAGATGATAAATCCTGGAATCCATGATTCCTGAGACAGGTATGTGGGAATGGCCACCTGGGCTGTGTGATGATGCACTGAAAGGTATCCGCATGCCAGGGAGGTGAACACAAGAGAAATAAAACTTTGCTAAAGAGAGAAACTTTTGATCCTTTTTTCAAATAAGTCTGAAATATCTCGTACAGAATGAAATCTGCTGGAACTGGAACTCCCCAGACAGCCCTTAAAAAGAGAATTTCTGGCAAAAAACATTTATAAATAAATGTGATAGTAGCATTTATCTGAACAGGTGTCTCTTATTGTGTTTCGTTTAGACCTTTCCCAGCAAGACTGAGGCTCTTTCATATGTTAATCCCTTAATTTATCAAATATTTAATTGGCTTTTCTCTTTAGGTGTCTGCTGCTGATTATGTGCCAAGCAATCAGGACATAGGCACCTACTTTCTGCAGGATTTGAGTGGTAGGGGAGGTGGGGTCTGCATGTGTATCTTAATTATGAGAAATTTCTCTTGGAAGAAACAGGCAGTTATGAGCAAAGAATTTAGAACAGCTCCTCCAGCTTGCATTTCACAATATGCCTAATTTCTATAGCATTGAGTAGGTGGAAGACGACCCAAGGGCATTCTGGAAAGAGGTTTGATGGAACTAGGTATTTTGTGTCAGTGTCTGTAAGGTTTTTTTTTTAATTGCAGCAAAAACTTGAGCTGAAAAGTTCACAAAATTCTGGTTAGTGAGAATATTTTCTCATCCGGAGATTGACAATGGTGTTATTCTTTGTTTTGCTGTAGTCGAACGTAGGTTTGGGCGAGCTGGATCTGAATTGGGTTTTGGAAAACCTAATCAGCCAGATCTCGCTCTTGCAAAACCAAAGCAAGCAGAGGTTTTGTTTTGAGTCACATTTAAAAGAAATCAGAGGCACCCTCACTCCTTTAGTTCAGTTCAATAAGTGGTTCTCGGTTTGTCCCATCTTGGTTTCAGACCCGTTGGTAAAAGCAAGGTGGCTTTCAGGTTGCAAAGTGTTGTCGGTCAGATTGTAATTCTGCAAGGACAAAACCCAGGGTAGTGAGAAAGGACTGTTGCTATTTGTGTACTGAACGGTTAGTACAGTGGAGTCCTGACTCCATTGTTGCCAACTGAAGCATTCAAATATTATGAGTTAGGCCTCAAAAATCATGAGATTGGCTTTAAAATATTGCATTCTTGTTTTTTATTTGCCTTCTGGTTTGTGGAGGTGCACTTGGTTCGTGTTTCCAAGGATTTTTCCATAACCAAGAGGGCTAGAAACTGTTTAAAAAGAAATCTGAGATTCTCATGTCATCACTTGACTCCAGGAGCTCTGACTTTAAGAAAAGCACCGAATGCGTGAAACTTGCAAAAAATCTCAAGAGTTGGCAACACAGTTAGATCCTTCATTTGGGACCTCTACAGGCTACTGTAATACAAGCAATCGTGCAAATGGTCAGTATGTACAAAAATAGAAGCCTAAAGTTAGACTCCTAAATCTATAGTTAGACATTTAAGGGTGGGATTTTTAAAAAGCACCTTTTAAAAAAGTGATTTCCGGAGGAAAATTCCCATTGGTTAATTGAGCACCACATGTTATTTCATGACTGGACTGTAGCTTCTTAAAGTGTGAATTGAATTTATTTCCAAGAAACATCAAACAAAGATTGTTTACCGGTGTTTACCTCTGTTAAACTGGTGGGTGGGTATAAAGCATTATCCCCTAAGCTTACTGAAACTACATCATGCTTATTAAAGCATAGTTAAGTGTGCAAGTGCTAAGCATCTGCAGCTTCCCTTGACTGCAAATGACGGTTTTTGGTCCTCACCCTTTGCAAAGTCAGGCCCTTGAAAGTGAGAAAAACAAGGAAAACCTGCAAAGAGTTTTATTGACAGACATTTTTCCGGTCCTTTGCAGTTATGCTGAACATTTCTGAAAGTGTGTAAATATTCGAAGATGATGCATAGTTTGCAGTGCTTTAGAGGAAAGAGAACGCCTACAGAAACTAAAGGTTATTGCTGGTATTTGAATCTGATATTCATAACATGCCTCAAGGGTATTTCCGTTAATCTGTGCTAGAATTTTAAACTATTGAGAGAATAAATGTTAATAGCTTGCAGCTATTAAAAGAGAATACAAATATGCTAAGGAAAGGTTTAAACTTTAAGGATTATGTTCCAGAGACTTTAAATAACTAGAACAACAATCCTGCAATTGATTCTGTGCAGACAGCTCTCTGCACTTGAATGGAGCCCTGTTAGCGTCATTCTGTCCACGAGCAACAGGGTGAAGAATTATGTCTCAGTTTAAGAAGGGTGTTCATTACATATGAAAGTGAAAACTAGTGATGTGCCTTAGTTGCAAGATTTGTGTCTGATTTTTGAACACTCCAATACTTGGATGTGTTCTGATACGGGTATTTGGTTCAGCTATTATATATATAGAGAGACCCGTTGCAGAACTCATAAGGTTCAATTCTTCCCACTTCTGGGTGCTTGTGGATCCAAGGTTCTGGTCTGGACCCATATCTTGTTTACTCAACTTCGATCAGGTCTGCATAATCCACAGTCACTGTGGATCACTGGTTCCTACTCAGAGTAAAAGGAATTTGTAATAATTTGTGGGATATAAATTCACGCTGATTGATTGGTCCATCAGCCCTCACAGAGAGAGCGCCGATCACAACACGTCATTGATGTTGTTCTAGCCAGTCCTTCAGCCACCTGCTGGCCAGGCTGTCAGTGGCACCAGACACCTGGTCAGCATAGCACAACCTCAGTCCAGAACCCCTGAGCAATCTGCCAACCTCAGCCTCCCAAGTAGCTGGCGTGACAGGCGCATGCCAGCGTGCCCAACAGGATATAAATTAGGATTGTTAAAACTTTACAAAACCATACAGTAGTATAATTTAAAAGGCCTAATCTTTCCCATAAAGAATGGCTCCAGCCTCCAGTATTGTTCGATGGTAGGGTAACATCTCTGGCATAGACACTGCTAGGGCCATGGCACTAAACAGGAGCAGATCATTAGCAAAATGGACTGTATAGGAGTGAAAAATGGAAAAATATTGAAGTTTTAGCTTGTTACTTTTTTTTTACGCCTTATGATTCGGAGTATTCAGCCCATAATTCCAGATATGTTCAAGTTATTTTTCCAGTACACCTGCTGGAGTGATTTAGTCAAACATTCTGGGGAAGTCATTTTCAATTTGTAATATTTTGGGAAATATTTTCATGCTTCAGATTCTACAATAATGGGCACCATAGCAATCCCTAAAATAGACTGACTGTTTCACATGAGTTGTCTGTTTCACAACTCTGTATTTTCTCATTACAGAGGCTGTGAATCTTTCTTTATATTCTTAATTGGTTTTCAGAGGTTAAGCCAAGTCTTGACTTGTCCATTTCTTTTTTTATTTAAACCTATAAAAGTTTATCTAGTAACTATTAGACCATGGAATTAGCTTGGAAGCTGGATTGAAAGGGAAGTGAACCTGCAGAGAAATGTCATACCTGGTGTAACGGTGCAATGCTCATGAGGAAGCACCAAAGAACTAACCATTAGGTTTAGTGTCAAGCACTATTTCACAATTTGCTAGTGGCCGAAACAAGTTTTCCTTTTCCTACTTATTCTTTTCTTCTTGTTTAAGCATTGATGACTTTAATTCCTCCTCCTCCTGTTTATCACATTGTGATTTTTAATGCATCACTTAGTGCCATTCATTGTGTTGGAGATTCTCAGGACCAAATTTTCAGCAGGGATTGCATACAAATATGCACATGCAAACAGTATTTTCATGCATAAATTGGTAGATGCTTTTCCACCAAACTCTGGGCCTGTGAATGCTGTTGGCACATTTAAAATACTGTGCACAGAAATTTGCTGAAGCAAATTTGGAGGCTGTTTTTGAAAACGTGTTCTTTACTCGGAGAATGGAGGAGATGAAAATGGACAGCAACTCTACCACTTCTGATTGGTTCCCTGCCCTATATAAACCCAAGGGGCATTCCAGAAAGTGTCCAGGCAGCAGTGTGGATCTTCTGTTGCTGCGAGGACCATTCCTGTGCCTTGATCTTGAATTCCTGGCTTGACCTTGGCTTGATTTGGGTTTCACTTCCCGACTTGGACCCTGAAGTCTAACTCAGACTCTGACCCTTGGTATCAGCCCTGGTCTGGACCTGACTATGAACCTCCTCTGCTACTCCCAGCCTCAGGTTTGCCCCTTCTCTGACTCTTGGCCCTGACTGCCCTTGTGGGATCTTGATATTGGGGACAACTTTTTGTTTCAGAAAGTGGAAGAAGTAACCAGGGGGACAGCCATTTTAGACTTATTCTGACCAACTGGGAGGACTCAGTAGCGAATCTGAAGGTGGAAGGCAATTTGGATGGAAGTGATCATGACATGACAGATTTAATGATTCTAAGGAAAGGAAGGAGTGAGAACATCAGAATAAAGACAATGGACTTAAAAATAACAAACTTTAACAGACTCAGCGAATTGGTAGATGAGGTCCCATGGAAAGAAAATCTAAGGGGGAAAAGGAGTTCAGGAGATCTGGCAGTCTCTCAAGGAGATAATTTGTAGTTGTGCCTTTATTGTTATCTGCATGCGAAGAGAAGCTAGGAAGAATAGAAAGAGGCCAGTATGGTTCCATCAGGAGCTCAGAAATTCTACAAAAAAGTGGAAACATGGGAGAATTGGTAAGGAGGAATACAAAAGAATAGCACAAGCATTAAGGGACAAAATCAGGAAGGCTAAGGCACAAATTGAGTTACACCTAGCAAAGGACATAAAAGGCAGTAAGAAGAGGTTCTTTAAATACATTAGGAGCAAGAGAAAGATAAAGGAAAGTGTAGGTCCTCTACTTAGTGGGGAAGGAGAGCTAATAACTGATAACGTCAAGGTTTTAATAAGGTATTTAATGCCTGTTTTGCATCAATCTTCACTAAAAAGGTTAAATGGTGACCAGATACTCAACACAATTAATATTAACAACAAAGGGGAAGGAACGCAAGCCAAAATAGGGAAAGAGCAGGTAAAAGAATATTTGGATAAGTTGGATATAAATTGGCAGGACCTGATTAAATTTATCCTAGGATACTTAAGGAGTGTCGTATGTAAGACAAAGGAGGTAATTGTCCCGTTCTACTCCACACTGCTGAGGTCTCAGCTGAATTACTATGTCCAGTTCTGGGTGCCACACTTTAGGAACGATGTGGACAAATTGGAGAGCGTCCGAAGGACAGAAACATAAAATGTTTAGGAAACCTGACCTATGAGAAAAGGTCAACTGGCATGTTTAGACTTGAGGAAGAACAAATGAGGGGCGACCTGTTAACAGCCTTCAAATATGTTAAGGGCTGTTATAGGATGGTTATGAATTGTTCTCCAGGTCCAATTGAAGATAGGACAAGAAGTAAGTGGCTTAATCTGTAGCAAGGGAGAATTAGGTTAGACATTAGGAAAAACTTTCTAACTATAAGGGTAGTTAAGCACTGGAATCCCCATCACTGGAGGTTTCTAAGGACAGATTGGACAGACACTTGTCAGGAATAGTCTATGTTTACTTAGTCCTATCTCAGCTCAGGGGGCTGGACTTGATGACTTCTTGAGGTCCCTTCCAGCCCTACATTTCTATGGTTCTATAGTAAAAACGCTTGCTATCATAAAGGGTCCCATCTGCTGTCTCCAAAGTAGTGTATATATAGAAATTACTATTTTAAAGAATTACATTGTTGAAGAGAACTAAGAGGAGGGTGTACTAGGAATCATGGGAGGAAGCTGAGCAATCTAAAATTTAGATTGAAGGTCTGGGAATTGATTGTGGAGTAGACTCCCAAGAGAAGTGGTAAAAGCCCAGTGAAAATTGGACTGGACAAAAATATGGGCAATATAGTATAAGGAACAATCCTGCATTGACAGAGTGAAGGGCTGGACCAGATGACCTAATAGATTGTTCCATTACTGACTTCTCTCATCCCGTGAAATGCAACTACCACTGTGACAGGATGTGCATAGAAATGCTTTTGTGTTGGCTCACATTTGGAAGACAAGATGCATTTGCTAGACGTTTTTAACATGAATGATAGCATCACAATGTAGTTGTCTTTTTCTTCTTTGTCATGTCAAACTCCTCTCCCTGTATTTTCAGTGTTGCACTGGATTTTATATATGCAATGCCCGTTAATGTCAATGGGAATCTGTGTGGCCAAAATAAACTCTACCCAACTTTCCAAAATTTGCCACCTCTTAGTGTAATGTAAGTACACATTTTAAATACTTCCAACCCCTTATCCTGGAAATCTCTCCACTTCTGAGAGTGATCAGATCAGTTAAACTTGATGATTTCCTGTGTTTAATGGAATACAAGATATGCATAGATTTTAAAAACAACCTAGTAAAGTATTCTCCATTCCCACTTTAAATGCCTCTGAGATCCAGCAGAGCTGTTAACGTATTTTCTAATGTCAGATTAAAGGAATTTCATTATGATGAATATTTCTAATACAGCAGAAGCCTTTCACTACTACATGCAATATGACTTAATCACTCTCAGCTACATGAAATTCCCATAATAGAAAAAGACACTCCATTCTCACAAAAGCAGAGGAATTAAACAAATGGGTGTTTGAAATGTAGGAGGGAAAAGACTCATTTACTATATGCATCAAGTTACCATCTAGAGGCCACCATTGAGGCATTTGTACCTGGTAGTATGGGCCTGGTCTGAGGGCCCTAAATGCACCACCTTCTCTCTCCACTGTGGAATATTAGAGCTAATTTGGGGGAGGGATAGCTCAGTGGTTTGAGCATTGGCCTGCTAAACCGTGAGTTCAATCGTTGAGGGGGCCAGTTAGGGATCTGGGGCAAAAATTGGGGATTGGTCCTGCTTTGAGCAGGGGGTTGGACTAGATGACCTCCTAAGGTCCCTTCCAACTCTGAGATTCTATGATTCTATGAGATCAGAATCCCATTGTGCTAGGAGCTGTACAAACACACAGTGAGAGAGTCCCTGCACTGAGGAGATTACATTCTAAATGGACACAGCAAAGGGTGAGAGGAAGGAAGTATTAGCCAGTGACCACCCCCATATTGCAGATGGGTAATTGGGGCACTGAGAGTAACTGACTTGCCCAAGTTCACCCAGGAAGTCCTGAGTCCTGGGTCAGTGTCTTAACCATCCCTCTTTCATGATATATTTTTCATTATACCAGTTTTACTGTACTTGTATTTAAAGCCAGAAGGGACCACTAGATCATCTAGTCTGACCTCCTGTGTAGCACAGGCCACCAGGACCCGCACACTAACCCAACAGCCAAAATGAGACCAAAGTATTACACCCCACAGGAGACTAGACTATGATGTGCCACAGGCAGGGAATGAGAGGGACCGAGGTGCACAGTTACTATTTTTTGGCTATCTACTTTCAAACCCTAGAAAATAGGAATATCCCAAAGGATAAAAACCTGCATTTTATTTTTATAGAAAACTGCCTGGCCACAAACATTGTTTGTGATATCAAAGGAAGAAACCTGATGAGGCACCTACTACAGGAGTTTAAAGATAATACAGAGCACTAGATTGGAAGGCAGGAGACCCGGTTCCTTCTCCCAGCTCTGTGGGAAGTCATGTCAGCCTCTGTTTTTCCCATCTGTAAAATGAGGATAATACTTCCTTGCTCCTACTCTGTTTTCTTGCGATTATAAGCTCTTTGATCTTTATGGATGAAAGAGCTAGCCATTGGGGTGGTATCATCATTATATCTTTGCATCCCATAGTACTAAATAGCTTCATAGTGACTGCAAAAAATTACTACAAAGGAACTGCAAGATGCTCAGCACTTTTGAAAATCTGGTAATTTATTTAAGTGGCTAAATATGATTTTAGGAGCCTAACCTTAGGGGTTTTTTAAAACTTGGCTCTGTGTGTATAATCTGTGCATATGTGGGCATACATATATATTGCTCTTCCATCATGAGCACACAATGCATGTGGCAGGAGCGGGTGATAAAAGCTGTTCTATTTGCATGCTCAGTCAATCACTCTAGCATTTCCGGAGGCCACTTACAGCACAGTAATACAACACGTCGTCCACACTGACACCCAGGCATTTCAGCCGGGGCGCAGCAAGCTCTGTGCTTCTCGTGGAGGTGGATTACCAGGGGCACTCCAGCTGCGGAGTCCAGGCGCTCTAAGTGCCTTGCCAGTGTGAACATCTCAGGAGTTAGGGCTCCCGGGGCTCATTTAACGCGCTCTAACTTGCAAGTGTAGACACGGCCTCTGTGATTAGCAATTAACTGGAGATACCTAACATGTTTTTAAGGGCACTCCCCATACATTCCATCCCACTCTTAACAGTCTCGATGCATTTGTAGCCTGGGCCAAATGTGTGGGAGGTGTCTACACTAGCCTTGCAAATGTGTTGCGTACTTCACGTTAGTTGGCAATTCAAAAGTCTAGTGAAGACAAAGCCCTAAGAAAACAGTATAGTTACAAATCAGATTTTGGAAATGTTTCCAGTAGCAATGATCTAAGGTGATTTATTTACTATAGATAGGGCCCTACCAAATTCGCGTCCGTGAAAAATGTGTCACAGATGGTGAAATCTGGTCTCCCTCTGTGAAATCTGGTCTTTTGTGTGTGCTTTTACCCTGTACTATACAGATTTCATGGGAGAGACCAGTGTTTCTCAAATTGGGGGTCCTGACCCAAAAGGGAGTCGCGGGGGGATCACAAGATTATTGGGGGGGGGGGTTGCAGTACTGCTACTCTTGCTTCTGCGCTGCTGCTGCTGGTGGCGCTGCTTTCAGAGCTGGGCGACTGGAGAGCGGTGGCTGTCTCTGAAGGCAGCAACACCACCAGCAGCAGTGCAGAAGTATGGGTAGCAGTGCTGCAACCTCCTATAATGACCTTGTGACGCCCCTCCCACAACTCCTTTTTGGGTCAGGATCCCTACAGGATCCAGAGAAGAGCAACAAGAATGATTAAGGGTCTAGAGAACATGACCTATGAAGGAAGGCTGAAGGAATTGGGTTTGTTTAGTTTGGAAAAGAGACGACTGAGAGGGGACATGATAGCAGTCTTCAGGTATCTAAAAGGGTGTCATAAGGAGGAGGGAGAAAACTTGTTCATCTTAGCAGCTGAGGATAGAACAAGAAGCAATGGGCTTAAACTGCAGCAAGGGAGGTTTAGGTTGGACATTAGGAAAAAGTTCCTAACTGTCAGGGTGGTTAAACACTGGAATAAACTGCCCAGGGAGGTTGTGGAATCTCCATCTCTGGAGATATTTAAGAGTAGGTTAGATAAATGTCTATCTGGGATGGTCTAGACAGTAATTGGTCCTGCCATGAGGGCAGGGGGCCGGACTCGATGACCTCTCGAGGTCCCTTCCAGCCCTAGAATCTATGAATCTATGAATCTATGAATTGCCTATATGCTGAGTTTGGTCCATTAGAAAGAGACCACCTGGAACTTCCTCAAACACTCTGGTTTTGCTTTGAGTTTTGGCCAGTCTTCCAATCCTATGCCTTTCCCCCAGTCACCTTTGCTTACACTTTTCTCTAAAAATGTCCATTGTTGAATTAGTTATTGCGGCTGATACATGTGGTCATTTTAGAAATAACCTAGACTGACAGCTGCATAGCTCCAGTACACAGCAGTAGTCTTGAAGCAAGGGAAATGCTGCTCCATGGGGCTTGTCCCTCATTAAATTTTCAGGTAATGCCCAGTGTGTCATCTCAGTGAGACTTCAGCTGAGAATTCCTAATTGCCGCCCTTGTGGTAGAGGGCTGGAGAGGACATCGGCATCAGCAGCCAAGCAAGAAAGTTAAGGCCGAAAACCCCGTGATAGAAAGTAACACTTTTACACTAAATAAACCATGTTCTCCTAAGAGAGCTAGGGAAAGGCCACACCACTTTAAATTAAATGATTCCCTTGAGACTTCTCCTTGCTGCCTGTAGATGAAGGTGAGGTTGCATGGCTGAAAAATTGATCAGGCGTCTTCCTGTTGGTCTAACAAGCAGATGCAGCATCCTGCCCTGCTGTGAGGCAAACTTGGAGAGGACTAAGCATGCAGTCAGTCTATCCAGGTCAGCCAGCATGAATGGTTGTGGTTGGCAGCTTGTTGGCTCACTGTGATAGCACGCTGACCTTTCGTCTTTAGTCTTGAAGTAAGGGTAAATTCTTCATTACCTGCTGGATCAGCGGGTAGTGATCGATCTATCGGGGATCGATTTATCGCGTCTCGTCTAGACGCGATAAATCGATCCCCGAACATGCTCCCGGTCGACTCCAGAACTCCACCTTGGTGAGAGGCAAAAGCGGCGTCGACGGGGGAGCGGCAGCGGTCGACTCGGCGCCGTCCTCACACCAGGTAAGTCGACCTAAGATACACCGACTTCAACTACGCTATTCACGTAGCTGAAGTTGCGTATCGTAGGTCAACCCCCCGCCACTCAGTATAGACCTGGCCTCTGTCAAGTCCTCATTGTCTAGCCTGGTCTATAGGAGGCGTTTGTCAGTGTGTCTACACTGCAATCAGAGCTGTGACTGCAGCACATGGAGAGAGCTAGCTCTGCTCTAATGAGCTCAAATAATAACAGCGAAGCTGTGGCAGCACCGGCTACCTAGGATCCTGGGCAGGCTCATAGACCCCATGTTCCTGGGTGTGCTGCCCCCAAACAGCTGGCTTGCCTCATAGCAGTGAAGCTGAGGCAGCCCGGGCTGCAGTCATGTCTCTGATTGCAGGGTAGACGTACCCCAATGCATCATGCAGCTTAGCATGACCTGGTTCAATGGAGTGCTGGGTCTGTCGTGCAAAGCCGTGCAAAGCTTGCACAGCCACCTGAGTGCACGGTACTGTCACTTTTCATGGGCTTCGCTCTCATGTGTGAGAGACATTGCTTAGAGTCACAAATAAGCAGGGAACACTTCGTGGTGCGCTGTTCCACTTCCCTTGCAGAGTTAAGGTGATTGTGGTGTTTTGTGCAGCTCTCTGCAGTACCAGGGCAGCAAGGGGAGAAATCAGTCCCTCGTGAAGTCGTCTGAGTTGGCAGAGCTTCCTCGCCCACTTCAGAGACTGCCACACTGCGCCAACCTGAGTCACAGACCTTCGTTCTCAGGCGGGAGATCCTGCAATGCAGCCATTCAGCCTGAAATGCAGGCAGGTCAGAATGGCATTACCCACAGTAGGAATAACCTTTCAAGTCAACCATTTAAAAGCTAATAAATTGCAGCAGGCAGCAGCCTTGGGGGATCAAAGTTCTGCGGCTTGGCCTCTGGCATGGCAAGGAAGAAAATTACTGTTACTAAGAATGGAGCATCTTATGCAAATGTACGTTTTCTTGGCAGTGAGACTTCTCCCTTAGGCACTGAAATGTAGGCTGCCCTTTAATATGCCTGGCTCCAGTCAGAAAATTGGTCCAGATGAGAGTTTCTGCGTTGTTTAATTGCATGGCCACAATTTTCTCTTTGTGCTGACTCTGAGCACAGGACATCGGTGACAAAAACCCATGGGCCCCATTTCCTCTGATCAGCCCCATAGCCTTTCAGTCACGCCCTGGCGTTTGCTCTCACATGTTGACATTCTCTTCCTCCATGTGTGTGCACACAGCACATTCAGGAGGGAGAACCAATGCCACGACAGTCGCTGGGGAGCTCAGCCCCAGGATCTTGCATTAAAACAGACTTGGCTTCATTATATAGCACAGAAGTTTGAACTTTCCTTTTTTTCAATCTTCTGTCCTCCAGAGGGTAGGGAGAGAAACGGGGAATCCAGGCTCTGCGCCTGGCTCTCCTGCTGACTTGCTTGCTGGGCAGGTGGTTTAACTTCTCTGTATCACAGTTTCCCCTGTCGGTAAAATGGATAGAATAGTCTTCACAACGATGTTGTTAGGCTCAACTAACATTTACAAAGTGCTTTGAGATCCTCAGCTCGCAGATGCCGTGTATGCGCAGTGTTGTTTGCTGGGGCAGTAATGGTACCATGTGATATCTGAACAGAACCTGCTTGAACACCTTTACATGGCTTCTTTTTGTCTGTCTGTCATTCTGGGTGGTGCTCGATCTGCAAGGGGGTGCGGCCCTTTGGGATTTGCCATAATGCCGATCACTCTCTAGATACTTATATGGCCCCTATCACTATGGCATCTAAAGGGCAATTTACTGTTCGGTATCTTTCAAGAAAGACTGCTGGCTGTGCTGTAGAGATGATAGTCATATTCTTTTTACTCTGCATTATGGTACATAGTATGCTGCTCACAGAAGGACTGTGTAACCTTGAGAAGCAGCATCTCTATGAAGCGGGTCCTTGTACAGTACCATGGAAAGCTCATGTATCTTGTTTCAATCTCCCCCTCCTACAGTCGCCTCTTCCCTTACCCTCCCTCCCCCATGCCCCAGCCCGGCTGAATAATTGCAGACAACTTCAGAGTAAGTCAGGCTCCAATAATGAAAGCAAATACTTTATTATTGGCACAAACATGAGCTAGATAAAGTGGATTAGGGTTCAGTTTTCTCTTGTAAGTTTTTGCCTTTTAAAAATCAATCCACTAATGTACACATGGTTTTATTGCTAATTAGTATGATCAAACAACACTTGCCAATGTAATTTTCTGCAGTCATAGTAGCATCAGGAATGCCAAGTAGCACAGTTCTTTCTAGACTTAAACTAATGATTAGTTGGAAGAAAAGGAAAGGAATTCTAGATACACCCCTCCGTGATCATCTGTTGCAAAATGGCTTAATTGGGCAGCAATTATTATACCATCTCCATAAATATTTTAGTTACTTTAGCAAAACAGGGAGGAAATAACTGTTCAGGGCAGAATTAATCAGAGCAAACCTCATTAAATATCCCTAGGACAGGCTGACAAATGTGTTAATAAGACCATGGAAAGGATCCTTTGGTGCTGGTCTTCTTAATGACTTGCTTTTGCAAAGCAAAATAAGACACTTGCTACAGGAGGTCCTGAGGGATTATAGAAGTGTGTCTATGCACGCACGTTTTGGAGTGTGCCACTGTGTCGGATCATCAGAGCTGGTCAAAAATGGGAAAATTAGTGTAATGAAAAATGTGAATGTTATTTTCCTGTTGAAAGCTTTGAAATGAACCAGTTTGTGGTGTAATTATTTTTGTGGATTTAAAAGAAAATGATTGCAAACATTATTGACACAGCGATAGAAAAATTGTTTATGGAAGAACCCAGGTTTTGTTAGCCTTTGTGATAACACTTTTAGTAATGTTTGTGGTAACTTTTTTAAAAGATGAGACCCTCCAATGTCACTTTTTTGTGAAAAATTACATTTTTGAACAAAGGCAATTTTTTGGATCGAAAAATGTTGCCCAGCTCTAGTGAGTCTGCATCCCCCTGTGTGACTACGTGTGAAATGTTTGTTTTAAATCCCAGACTCCCCTCTGTTCCCAACTGAGAGTTCAGAGTGAGGAGGTTATTCCCGCTCTTAAGACTGGCAGAACTCCCTGTGGACTGGACTGTGTCCGCTGTGAAGACGGGAATTCTGGCAGGTTCTTCAGCTTCTTCACCTGAGCTTCCCACTACCCAAAAAAGGGATCCACATCTCCCCACCTCTAGGGTTAGCTCTTTATCCTCAGCGGTACACCCTGATAGCCCACTGCCCTGACACTGCATACAGCAGCTAGTACACAATGCTACAGTGACAGGCAGGATAGGTAAGCCTTGATAGATCCACCCACTAAAACGCCAGTATTCACAGCCTGTACAGCCCAGAAACGACCATGGAAATGTATCTGCTAAAGCAAGCGATTGTTTTTATAATCTGCCGTTTGTTGTCTCAACACACTTCTTGTTTTGACGTTACTGCTGTTGCATCCTTGAGAAAACAATGAGCATCCGAGGGGAAGATTAAATGGAAAGAGAACTGTTACCAAGTCATCAAACTCCTGCTGCTGGTACCTCTCTGTACTCTTCTGTGGCAATGCTGCTTTTAGCCTGTTTGAAGGAAGGGTTTGGGGTAGTATTTAGCTATGTCTTGGGCTACAGAGCCATAGCCCCAAAGAAATGAGGTCTGAGCACTACAAAACGTTAGGACCTATTGAAGATGAGCTAAAGGTCAGATGCCGTTGCCTAGGGTGACCAGACGTCCCGATAAAATCGGGACCGTCCCGATTTCCGACCATTTGTCCCGATTTTCCGTGTTCCTGATGCAGAGGTTTTTGGGTTTTTTTGCTCAACAAGTTTGGTTGAGCCGTTTTTGTTTTTTTTTTGTGGGAAGTCCCGATTTTCGTTGCCTGAAGCGTTGAGCTTATCCAGCAACAGCTGGGGCATTGTAATGGTTCTAGACTGATTGTCTGCAATACAATTTGGTAAACTATCTTTGATTTGCTTGTAATGCAGCAAGATCCTAATTCTCGTACCAGCCATCATCCCTCAACAAGTTCAGCTTTAAACATTTTCCTGTAAAGCTAGTTCACTTTAACCTAAACTTACCAGTTTGCCTGTATTTATCTTTTCATTTAAAAATTCAGGGCCCGATCCTCAGCTGCTGTGGCCAGGCACAGCTTTCTGAGCCAATGGAGCTATGTTGATCTGACCCTCAAACGTCAGCATTGACAGGTATATGAAAGGTCGCTGATATCTATGACCTTTTCTTCAGCTCCTCACATACCTCCACCCACCCTCCAGTAAATACCTACCATCACTGTTTGCCTAACTCAGTATCCACACTTAGCTTTTATTTGATTCAGACAGATGGCTAGCTTCATCTCTGGTGTGACTCCATCAATAAAAATGGGGTTAAGCCAGTGATTAACTTAGCCCCCTCACCTCCATTGTAGCTCACATTTAAACCTGGTCCTGCTCCCACTCCCTTTGAAATCAAGGGCAACGTTCTCAGTTTTCTTTTCCAAGACATCGAGGTTTTATAAAAGTCTGATTAATAATAAAGAGGATTTGATTGGGGATTTTATTGAAATTAAAAAAGCAACTGGAAGGGGACTCAATAGTGTCATTGTTTTTTCAGAATTCACTTTCATAAAATGAAATATTATTTTTGCCTAGCAGATTGGCTACTGATCATTAATCACTTTCCATTACCTGCAGGAAAATGACATAATCTCAAAGCAACTAATAACCAAAGTATTAAATACCCTGATTATTGGTACAGTATTGTCTTGTGGCATGTGGGGCCCAATCCAGTTCTCACTGAAGTTAATAGGGGTTGGATTGGGAACAATAGGGAGGAATAAATATGTAGTATTCCTGGCTGGGTCTGTTGGAACCCTCACAAGGGTCTCTGATCTGCAAGATTTGTGTCCCTAGTTACTGCACCTATTATCTGGTTTTATGTGCTACCCTGGGACAGTGCTTTTTGTACCAGGAACATCTGTCAAGCTAATGCACAGCTAGACTAGCTGCTATGAGCTAACAAAGGAGCCTTGTAGAAAGCATCCCCCGCTTCATATCATCTAGCTAACTACCTGCGTCTAGTGCATGAGTCACCATTGTATCTAAAGGGGTCTCTAAGTTCCATAGGGTTCAGATCTGCACAGCAAACTATCAATGTCTTTCCTCCTTTGTCTTTAAAATATTTATATCGGATTAAACTACTGTTGCATAACTTTTGATTATTTAAGGGTGGATTCATTATCACCCATTCTAAGTCTATATCAACTCCTTAGCAAGTACAGTACATTTAATTCACTAACTAATGCTGGCTTAACTCTCAGTTCTGGTATTGCAATAGTGCCTGCAGTAGGGCACAGAGCATGTATATTTAAATACATGCAGCTGTAGCCATTAAAATAACACTTGCATCTGTGATCCTTTGTCTGCTTTTCTTTCTTCTCACCACCAAAACTGCTTGTTAGTAGCGTATTGGATTCCAAACACTAATGCACGGAATTAACCTATTCATTGTAAAGGCATATTTCATCCATTGATGGTAGTGCTGAAGAGTAACTTTCCATTAATGCTCTTGTACTGTGTGTTCTGTGACACTGTTGGTTTCTGCTTTTCTTCTCTGATAGTCATCTCAATCACGTCCTGAATTTTACAGTGTTTCCTCCGAGCTCATTGTCTGAC
Organism: Chelydra serpentina; assembly: GCA_037349315.1. NCBI lineage: Eukaryota > Metazoa > Chordata > Testudines > Chelydridae > Chelydra > Chelydra serpentina. The sequence goes on along the minus strand of JBAIAC010000026.1, from coordinate 9,440,808 downwards.
TTATAGGCACTTTATGCTGTTTATCCCGTATCAGATTTCCCTTTTCTTTCTTTGGAGGAATGCTGCAAATGCCGCTCTTACATTTGAATTCAATACATCAGACAAGCTGGATAATCTGCTACTTGCTTCCAGTTTGCAGCTCCCCTACAAAGCCTCACACTGTCTGGTATAGGTACTAGGAAATGAACTCTTAATGCATCTTTCTCATGTGTTCTGTTGGCTCAGTTTCCCCAGGGTGAAAGGCTGTTCCCCTGTGGATTTTAAACTGCATTAAGACAGACGTAAGATATGACAGGTCATGCTGTATCCATGTACACTGAAGTGTGGCATTCAGTAAAGGCCAAAATTACCTGTTAAAAATGTATTTGGATTTTATATATTCTGTAGTCTATAATCTGTACCCACATTTTAGAATAACATTTGATTCACAGTTATTCTCCAGATTAATTCAAATGGGTTTAATTCTTTAAATTGAGACTCTCTGGAAAAATAGCTATTAGTTATTAAGCAATGATACTGAAGCTGTTAACTGGGACAAAAGGACACCACTATTTCCATTACTCTTTGAAGCCCTGTTAAATCGAGGTCCATTCTGGTCGTATGGAAGTGAATGGACATGTGGCATTTTTAGAAAGCAAATAGGAGGTGTAATCCTGCTCAGGGTTCCCTCTTCCAATAAATAGGTGAGTGTCTAAGACTCTGCGAGACTTGTTACTGTTGTACTATCATGTAATTAAATTCTATATTTGACTCTAATGTGCTCTTTCTCCAATTAAGATAGTAACATGCACATCTTGATTTTCTTCTCTTTATGGCTACATGCTGTGCTGTACCCTGGGACTTGAGATGAACTTTATTGCTTAGTGCAAATGTAGAAAAGTGATATTCCGTTATTAAGACAAAAGTCAGCTCACTTGGGGCATTTCCATGAGGTTTTTCTCTCAACACAGTTCATTATAAAGGGCCTATTTCAATCCTCCTCCATAACTCAGATTTTCCTCCTGGCGCTTGAAACTAAGATGTCGTAACCCTCTGTTTATGACGTCTTAATCCCAGCACTGAGGAAACTGTGGACAAATTGCATATTTGAGGATTATGACTCTGCGCCACATCGACAGAGGCAGGAAATGAGAGAAGGGCTCTTGACACACAAACTTCTACAGAGGCGCAAAAGGGAGATCAGACTGGATTTCTTTTCTTTCATTATCCGCAGGATGTTACTTTCTGCAGCCGTAACCCTGGATTTATTCCCACTCTTCACCAAGGAAAATTAACACGAATTGGATGGAAAATCTCCAGAGAACCACAGGGGTGTTTCAGTAGGTGGCAATCTTCCCTCTGCCAAAGTATCGCCTCTATGCCCTCCAACCTGGTGCTAGTGTGAAGTCTCAGGCGCCGTGCTGATGGCAACATCGAGGCCCTGGGTAGAGCTATGCAAAATATTCACATAACCCTCTTGAATTTAGCCTGTGGAAAAGGTTGATCACATTTGCCCACTTAGACTCGTGGCCGTGAAAGGCTTCCAAAATATGAGCTGAGCTTCCTAAATCCTGTGGCTTGTTGCCCCCAACTCTTGACTTCCTCCTCCAACAAACACGAGTCTACCCCTACAGCCTGGCTGCCCAATTCCTGCCTTTTTCTGGACCTGTGTGGTGCCTCTTCAGTGGATTCCAGACACCAGGTATCCCCTACTAGGAAGGCTCTTCACAGGTCAGCCTGGTATGTGAACATACATTACGTTCATTCCCAGGTTATTTATAATTCTTTGGCACCAGAAGTGGAGTAAAAGGACCAGTGCAAAGTGAGGTCTCTGTTTTGCAATCAGGCCTTCCTTGATTTTTGTAAAAAGCCAGTTACTTAATGAATACTTCAGTGGGACTCCACATAAACCTAGGATGACCAGATGTCCCTATTTTATAGGGACAGTACCGATTTTTGGGTCTTTTTCTTATATAGGCTCCTATTATCCCCCACCTCCTATCCCGATTTTTCACATTTGCTGTCTGGTCACCCTACATAAACCCGATTGATTGCAGGATCAGCGCCTGAAGTGTTAAGCATAAGCCATATGAGGTGGAATGAGTATATCTGGTAGTTCTCATGGGTGGAAATGCAGGCATAGTATCATTCCACCCTCCCAAAGGCTTGTAAGAGGGAACTGAGTCCTTAGGGCTTGTGCGGGCTTTCTGATGAATACACAGAAAGGTGCCCTTATTTGTTTAGAAAAAAAGAAATAATAGAAACCCAAACAAATTCATTGTTGCAAGATTTTAGATTGTAAGCTTCTTGGGGCAGGGACTGTCTTAATAGGGGTATTTTGTGCAGTACTCAATAACAAAAATAAGCTGTTGCCTAGTTACTGTACATAACCATCTTTAAATAACTTACTTTGAGATACAGAGACATGCAGATAATCTTAACTGCTAGCAAAGTGGGAGAATGACTGTTACTTACGTGTGATTAAGAGACATGGAGGTGAATGAACCTCTTTACTTGGTATAGGAGATGCATTTGTTTATGCCTACGGCTTCGGTTTAGTCATGGTTATTTTTAGTAAAAGTCATTGACAGGTCATGGGCAATAAACAAAAATTCATAGCCTGTGACCAGTCCATGACCTATACTATAAATACCCCTGACTAAATGTTGGGGGGGGGGGGTGCTCTGCAGAGCCACTGCTGGGGGGGCAGGGACTGCTTCTGGGGGGATATCTGGGGGGCCTCTGCTGGGGGGGTGCCCCAAAGGCTGCTGTGAGGGGGGGCCTGGGGCCAGCGGCACAGCTGCTGGGGGCCTCTGAGCGGCGGCTGCTCCGGCCACCTCTGGGACTGCTGCTCGGGCAGTCCCCAGGGCCAGCCACACCACTCGCTGCTCGGGCGGTCCCTGGGGCCATCAGCCCTGAGGTCAGCCACACTGGCTGCCGCAGAAGTCATGGAGGTTGTGGAAAGTCACGGAATCCGTGATGTCCGCAACCTCCATGGCAAACACCGAGCACTAGTTATGCCATATAGTGATTTGCAAGGGCAATTGTGAATCTGGTGCAGAGAGAGATTAACAAAACTCACTTGGAAACACAAGTGAGCTCTATCTGGAGCTGGCTGAAAAAAAAAATTTCTGCAAAAATTTTTGAATGAAACTATTTCATTTGAATGTTTTCATAGAAAACTTCATTTTTTGTAATTTAAAAATTTGAAATGAAACACATTGAAATAGTTTTTTCTACAAAGACGTTCTAGTTGCAAAATTTCAACTTCCTCAAGTTCTGTCTTTGTTCTCAAGACTGTTTCTCTTAAATTGGTGACTTAGTTGAGAGTGGGTGAAAGGCACAGCACTGACCGCCTCTGATCTGTTCAGAGAACAGGGACAGCACATAGCAGGCAACTCCATGCTGTCCTCTCACTGAGCCTCAGCGGTGAGCTGAAGAAATTACTAAAGTGACCCAGTAGCTTGGTCTCCATCAACTATTCAATCTCTGACCTTCCTGCTGGCATCCGATCAAAGATGCCGGTCACTGCCAATTGAGGTTGCTTTTCTGATCCATTACCAGTTCCTGGTGAGTACAATTTAGCTTTCCTCTCTTGACCCTAGGGCAACCAGATAGCAAGTGTGAAAAATCGGGACGGGGGTGGGGGGATAATAGGAGTCTATATAAGAAAAAGCCCCCACAATCGGGACTGTCCCTATAAAATCGGGACATCTGGTCACCCTACTTGACCGCCACCTAGCTCAACCAACTCCAACCTCTGCGTTTAGGCCCTGAATGATGTCAAACCTTTTTCTAAAATAAATGCAGCAATATCAAAAATGGTATGATCCTAGCAATAGAGCACAGGGTAGCTACTAAATCATTGTTTGGACTATCACCACTCTAATCATTTTGTCAAGATAAGATGGAAAACAGCTAGTGAAGCAGGGGAGAAATAAGTTCCAGGCACCTTTGCTGCCTGTGAGCTGGCTGGGGAGTCTTGCCCCACTAGTACAGAAGTTTGAATTCTCTCCACATTTTTCTCCTCCAAAGGACATTTTTTTAATTTCCCCCCTCCCTAGCCCCCAGCATATGTCCATTTAAGACGTCACAGAATCACTCTCCAAATCTTAGGGCTTGTCCACATGACATTACTGTGCTGCAAGCCAGGGTGAGAATCGATGATGCAAATTCAATGAAAATCCAGGAGTGCGGCTTCTGGAAAGTGCAGAATGCCACTCTGCCCTCTGGGACTATCACTGTGCTGTAGCGGTGTCCACGCAGGACTTTACTGCATGGTAGACGCACACTCTGGCTTGCAGAGCAGTAATTTGCCCTGTAGACAAAAGCCATCTGTCTTATGATGCTATTTATATAAAAATGCAGCTGGGGTGATATTGGATTCCCCTGGTTTGAGGTCGGTTACAATATTGTGGATACAGTGCAGTGAACTGAATGAGTGTGAGCTTCGTGGCACTAGGTTCAGTTTACGCTTGGTCCCAAATATTGCTACTCCCCTGGTGTTTATCCAGAAATGCTGTTGCTAGGTTACTTCCTATCGGATGCACTTACAGGACTATGATGAAGCATCTTTCTTTCCTGTCACATTAGAGTACGATTCTTACTGAACTGCAGTAATCTGCCCTTGACAAATGATTAGCACCATGCCATTGCTTCCAATCTTTTAAATTAACTAACAATAGCACTGTAAAGGGACTGGGCTATTGCTCTGCTCAGGCTCGGGAAGCTGGCTTGCCTTTGCTAGTCCAGTTTTTTTCCCCTTTAATTTCAACCCTTCAAGAGATCCAGCTCTCCTGGTGGTTCACTGGACCGGCCCGGATTTCTGTCGTGGTGAATGCATTTCACCCCTCTATCCCTAATCCATGTTTCCATCTGTGCACTTCCTACATACAGACTCCTTTGCAGGTGTTTTAGTGCTCCGGATTAGTTGGTACTTTGATTCCCCTCTGTTACTTCCTTTAAATGGAGACCATCACCCTTGCCTTTTCTCTTTATCCCCGAGCTCCTGGTACATTTGAAATCGTGTAATATTTAGACTCCAACTACAAGAGAGGGGTTTGATTCCCAGCTCTCGTAGACATATTTGCAAAAACTCTCTAAGCCAGTGAGCTAAAAATAGCAGGGGAGCAGCAGTAGCATGAGAAGCGGTGGCACAGGCAAGTACATGCCCACAAGGTTCAGGCACATTTGTTTTCAGGGCGACTAGCCCTTGCCCCTGCTATGCCCTGGCTATCCTACTATTTTCAGTGCTCTGGTTCAGATGAGAGCTAGCATAAGTGCATTGACGTGAGCTGGGAGTCACATTCATAGTGTAGATGTAGCTGACGTGTTTATTTCAGTCTTTAATCTCTGCTCGGTGACACTGTAATTTAACTTGTCACTAAATGTGACACATGATGTGAAATAACCCTCCAGTGCAACTAGCAGAGTTTCCTCCGAATTCTTCCGGGGGACAGTGGGGTTGTCTGCTCCTCCCAACCCCCATGGGAATGGCAGGGGGCTCAGTACGCAGAGCCCGTGGGCCGGGCAATCTGCCATTCCATGACAACAGAGTGCCATATGTGCTGCTGTGCCCCAGAGCCCTCCTCAAGCGGGCAGTCTCCAGGGCACCTGAGGCCACTGCTGTAGGGGGCAGAAATGTGGGTGAACTCATCTGTCCCCATTCCCTAACCCTTCTGCCCTCTCAGCAGAGCCTTTCCCCAGAAGAGAAGCTTCTGCAGGGTCCTGAGGAATGGAGGGGGGGGACTGTAGTGCGGTGGAATTACCCACTCCTCCGTGCTCTCCCGACTGGGATCTGTGGGTTTTCGTTACCCTTGGTTTTCAGGAGAAGGGAGCTTAAGGCCCTCTGGCAGTGACTAAGGCTAAGCGGTGACTCTGGAATTGATCACTGATATACACTCTAAAGAAATGTGTGTTTCAAAAAATACCAGGCAAAACAAAAATGCTGCAATTTAAAGAAATGTTTCAACCTCCATTTTAAGCTGTGGTGGCAGGCTTCCACTAGACTCTGTTCCTCTATGGAGGTCTCATCCCCCCTAGCAGAAACCTGAGCTCATATGGGAAATAACCCCCTACCACGGCTTTCCACGGGAGCAGTCTCCCTCTCTCACACTTCATTTCTTCATTATGAGTTGGGAGCAGTTGGCAAAACCCCCTATTTCAATAGTCTCATTAGTCTCACTAGGTACAGACAACTCAGTCAGACTTCAAATGCTCATTATCAGAGCACCGGTGCAGGGAGGAGGCTGCCTTTCATTTAATCAAAACCTTTCTGTAATTATAGCAGAACCTATTTAAACACCTGATTAATAGACTAAACCTTCATTATGCACCAGCTCCCACTTACACTTACCTCATACATATAATGGAACCCTAAGAGATGAATAGCAGAGAGGAAGGAAACTATTTTTTAAAATCTGTGTCAGATGTTGACATGAAATATCTGTCTTGGCTGAAAAGTTGTATTTGATTTAATAATAATCTCTCTTGCAAGGCTGTATACAATGAATGATGTATTAACTGATTACATGATAAAAGAATTGGCCTGTTAATGGGGTAGCTTTAGCCTAATACAGAATTCTTTCAGTAGATTATCAGTGGGGGAAGATGAGAAGGTTTTTCCTTAAAGGTGATTTTAACTCATTATATACACAAACCTGTTAAATTGTGAATAGGTGTGTGTGAATAGATATATTTTGCTTGAAAATTTTAATGTATTAATATGTTTGTAAATAATTTGCATATGGTATTATATGTGGCTAATTATTCAGAATAATATATTAATTTCATTACACTTTTTCAGGCAAAATACTCAGCTGATATTTTTCCATTACTTTTCCAGTTCTGTTTGTATTGCAGTAACTCCTACAACCCCAGTCAAGTCTGTCACTACAGGTGGCTGAAACAGAGGAGGGACAAGATAGTGAAATTGTCATGTTTTTACTAGGGCTGTCAAGCGATTAAAAAAATTAATCACAATTAATCGTGATTAATTGCACTGTTAAACAATAATAGAATACTATTTATTTAAATATTTTTGGATGTTTTCTACATTTTCAAATATATTGATTTCATTTAAACACAGAATACAAAGTGTGCAGTGCTCACTTTATATTTATTTTTATTATAAATATTGCACTGTAAAAAACAAAAGAAATAGTATTTTTCAATTCACCTAACACAAATACTGTAGTACTATCTCCTTATCATGAAAGTTTAATTTTCAAATGTAGAATTATGTACAAAAATAACTGCATCCAAAAATAAAACAACGTAAAACTTTAGCGCCTACAAGTCCACTCAGTTCTACATCTTGTTCAGCCAATCACTAAGACAAACAAGTTTGTTTATATTTACGGGAGATAATGCTGTCCTCTTCTTGTTTACAATGTTACCTGAAAGTGAGAACAGGTGTTCGCATGGCACTTTTGTAGCTGGTATTGCAAGGTATTTATATGCCAGATATGCTAAACATTCGTATGCCCCTTTACGCTTCAGCCACCTATCCAGAGGACATGTTTCCATGCTGATTACACTCATTAAAAATGTGTTAATTAAATTTGCGACTGAACTCCTTTGGGGAGAATTGTATGTCTCCTGCTCTGTTCTACCTGCATTCTGCCATATATTTCATGTTATAGCACTCTCGGTTGATGACCCAGCACATGTTGTTCATTTTAAGAACACTTTCTACTGCAAAAATGATAAAACACAAAGAAGGTACCAATGTGAGATTTCTAAAAATAGCTACAGCACTCAACCCAAGGTTTAAGAATCTGAAGTGCCTTCCCAAATCTGAGAGGGACGAGGTGTGGAGCATGCTTTCAGATGTCTTAAAAGAGCAACACTCCAATGTGGAAACTACAGAAAATCAACCTTCTGCTGGTGACATTTGACTCAGATGATGAAAATGAACATAAGTTGGTCCGTACTGTTTTGGATCGTTATCGAGCAGAGCCCATCATCAGCATAGACTCATGTCCTATGGAATGGTGATTGAAGCATGAAAAGACATATGAATATACCATGCCATTCATGAATTATCCAATATCAAACAGGCAGGATTTTAATCTTGTAACCAGGCACTAATCAAACATCCTCTTGCAGATGAATTTGAATCACTCAGGTACATCTTAATTCTTACCAGTTCCCTAGGGGGCATTATCTCAAGGTGATTTTTAGCATCAATAAAGGAGGACATTAGAAGGAAATAACCAAAGTGGTATCTTGTTGGCCATAGGCTTGCTCATCTTGGAATCTGCATTTGTTACATTAAAGTCCCTGTGAGGCTCCTTGATGCATAGGTCCTCTTCCACTGCTTGCATCCGACGAAGTGGGTATTCACCCACGAAAGCTTATGCTCCAATACGTCTGTTAGTCTATAAGGTGCCGCAGGACTCTTTGTCGCTTCTATAGATCCTGTTTGTTCTTCCTGTGCATCTGGATACTCGCTTGGAAGCTAGACATGAAGGAGCTCACTGCAGAGCCTTAGCCTGGTCATTATGATTTTCCAGCTGTTAACGATTTAATAACGCATAAAACTCAACCTTATTACTGGAGGAAGAGGAGGCAGAAAATGCAATAAGCACAGAGAGGACATGTATTTTCATGATACTTCACCGGCCAGACAGCTCCCATAAATGTGGACAGACATTCATGGGAAGTAGTATCACAAAGACATTTTTTAATTCATAAAGATGAGCCTTCCCTACATGAGAGATGGATTACCTCCAGCTATCTTCTCATTAGGATCTATGTACAGTGCTCCCTGGAAAGGAAAGATTTCTGCCTCCTGTCATCATCCTCTGCTCCCTCATATGGAAGACTTGGAATCTTGGGCCCTACCTGATTGCTTTCACTGTGCTGCAATTTGAGAGAATTATGAATTTTAATATTATTAACCAAGAAGAAAATGTGTTTTTCTGGGCAGATTAACCTTGTTTTCAAATATTGCCATCAATCTTTGAAGCAGGAAGATAACTCACAGGTGAAAGATGCATAGACTCATTTTTAAGCAATAAGTTTCTGAGGCTTGATTGAACGCCAGTTTTCTATTAGCTCTGAAGATGTATCTTCCTCTACCCCCTCCCGTTGCATTCCAGTTTGTTTTTACTCTTCCTCTGAGTTCTTTGTAGCTACGTTAGTTTCTACAGCCTCTTATTTGGCTGTTGTGTGTTCAATAAGTGACTTTTGCAACTCTGGGTCAATAGTATCTATCAGTCACACCCTGTGGACTTGAGTTTCCTTTCATTTGTATCTTGTTAACTCCTTTGACTTCACCAATGACACAGAGAGGAGGTATCTGTCTGTCTGGGCTCTCTTCTTCCTGTCTCCTTTTGATAGTTAGTGTTTTTAAATTAGTTTTTGTAAAGTGTAGGTAGTTTATATTGTATCGAATGGCTGAGAGTTCACAAGATAAGCGTTGCCACATATCACTTAGCATTGTAGACTGAACAACAAACCTGGCCTACCCACCTCCTCTGCAAAGTTGTCACTAGCAGTACCGAGCTACTGAAAACTCAAGGGTTCAAAACTCACAAGACTCCCCAAAATCATGATTGGCTTAAGAATCTCAACATTTGTTAATAAATTGGGGTTCTTTTAATTTCTTTCTGGTTGTTGAGCACTTAGAATCTATCTACACGTTAAAGAAAAACCCGTGGGTGGCCCATGCCAGCCGACTTGGGGTTGGACTTCCAGGCTTGTTCTGGGGTCTGGGCTCTAGGACCCTGTGGGGCGAGAGGGTCACAGAGCTCAGACTCCAGGCTGAGCCTGGAACTCTACACAGCAATAAAACAGTCCCGCAGCCCGAGCCCTGCGAGCCTACGTTGATTGGCATGGGCCAGCCGCGGGTTTTTCTTTAACATGTAGACATACCCTCAGAGGTCACATTTTCAAGCTTTTCTGCACAGCCATGAGAGCTCGAACACTTTGAAAATGGAAACAGAGATACTCTCATAATAACATGACTCCAGGAATTGAGGCTTTAAGGAAAACACAATTGACAATACACTAGCCAAATTTTGTTATGCTGACCTCTATTACCTGAGATTTTGGGGTGAATGTGGTGTCAGAACTCTATGTAACAAAACTCTCCAGGACTTCATTCCTTTTAATCTATCTCTTGGAACTCCTTAACAGTCCACCAAATGAATGACTTTTGTCAATTTACTAGTTATGTTGTCTATACTGAAGTTCCCACCGTGTTGAAGTCCCTAGTTACAACACAGTTGTCTCCCATGTAGGTTAAAAACACAGCTCCAGTAGGGCTGTGGTGTGTTCAGAGAAATGGTTAAAGCACAATTAGACCCCCGCTCTTACAGGGAGGAACTGTGTGTTAACTTTGTCTGAGGATACTCATGTTGTATCTGTGCTCCCCAATGCAATCAGAATTAGTCTAACAGTGCATTAAGTATATCCATTGTTTATTACATTTTATTTTGGACTGGCTCCTGTTTCCATGATGCATTGCTGTGAAACAGCAAAACAACACATCGGGCTATAATGCTGTGCCAGTTACCAATTCCCCCGTTCCCTATATCACCCAAAACAAGAGAACTCTGCCTCTAAACAAGCCTTTACGAGGTCTTTTTAGAGAGAAAGGAATGGGGGCAGATCCTGCTGAGCGATGAGTGTGTCTGCCTGCCGGTGTGAGAGCACGGGGCCACAAGGAGGTAGTGTGATGGGAGAGCTCCCGCTTGATTTTAAATCCATTCTCTGACTGAAACAAGCTCCTCCCCCCCCCGCCCCCTGTGCAACAACTAAAGCTTTTGTGTGTGTGTGTGTGTGTGTGTGTGTGTGTCGGGGGAGGGAATACCTGTCTTTAAAAGCACCCTGCTATGCATTTGTTATAAAAGCAACCTTGATGCTTGATTTGTGCCAAGCTTGCCGGGGTCGCTTGGCAGTTCATTGCCCCGGCACCTCTGGGTTTGCTGCATCAGTTATGAAAGTACAAAAATTGCTTGAGCCCCAGCACCTCTTTCATTACAAATTAAGCACAGAGCAGCCTAACATGCTGGAGATCCTGCACTGTAAGCACTCCATTACCAGAGGAGACAATATTTCCATTCGCTCTCCCCTAATCAAAATATATGCCTTATTCGTGATCAAATCATAGTAAAGGGAGTAGGCTTTTTTCTCTTTAACAGCATTACCAGAGTTCAGTTCATACCACATTAGCAAACGCCTTAGTCTATTAGACTGTAATATTGTTATGATACACATGTATCTTCATTTACAAGAATGCTACAGAAGCCTCAGATATGAACCACTGCTGCCCACTTCTGAATGATGGAAGCAGCTGTTCCAATCCAGGGTGCTGCCTTCAGCCCCGTAGTGACCTGCTAAGGAGGCATCTGTTTAATTTAGTCTCTTGTGACTGTTGCTTTGCTTTGAGAGCAGTGCCTGGTGCTCCACGTTCTTCAGTGTTTGCTGATGTGAACACGTCATCTAAGAGATAATTAATGTGATACGTTAAATGGTGATTTTGTCCAGCTTCACCATCAAAGATTATCACATGAAAAAATGCCCCCTGCCCCCAAAGTGTTGCAGTGGTGAAAGATGACTGTGGACCAGCCAGGTAGATGCACAAAGCTGTGGCGTACAGGGGTGTAAAACTCAAACATGAACTGACAGAGGCAGGGGAACTCGAGATGAATGTGATCTCTCTCTGGGCGGCTGGGGGAGGGCCTTTGTATCATTCTGTTAAAACGAGAGCCGGATGAAAAATTTCAGAATTCTTTTTATGGGAAAAATAGAGACAGATATTTTGCAAAAATCACTGTGAAATCTTTGTCCCCTATTTAGACCAGCTGTGCATAAAACCTCCTGGCAGAGGCAAGATCAATACGGGTAGTAAAAGGGAGAGCTCTGAAATTCAGCTGTGCTCTGCTACTCCATAGCTAAGGTTGCAGCTGAGTTTGTACTTAATTCGCTCCAAGAAGCCACTAATACCTCATGAAAACTTTAAATGAGATGGATTTCAAAAACACCCTCCTTGTTATGTACTAAATCCAGTGATCACCATTAAAACGTCAGCCTTTGCCAATCATTGTCACTCACTGGTCCCTGAGATGCTTATGCTTGGAATAGGAAATAACTGAGTGGGAAGATGGTATTTGTCAGAACATATCTGCATATGGATGATGAAGATTTTTACCAGAGTTTGGCCTTTGCTCATTGTTCAGCCAGTTTTGAACATGTGGCCTTTGCCATTAACAGAGGTTTTCCTTCTGAAGGGAGTTCTGCCCTTTTCCCAGCCATGTCTCTGATTCACGTTGTTCTCTTAATTGGCCTCTTCCGGAATCCCTGCTTTGGGAAGATGGCGCCGCTTCACTGAAGCAAGGGGAGAGAACGGTAGATTAGTAAGAACCTGGGAATTCCTATCACTTCACATGTTCAGCTGTGTTGCTCTCTTCCACCCCCACCAAACTGTCAGTTCTTGACAGATGCTAATAGCACAATGAAAGGCGTGAGGGAGAAGGTCCCCAGCTCTCTGCCATGTCTCAGGTATAAAATAGGGAAATGATATTTCAGATTTGGTCCCTTTGCTGGTTCCGGGCATTTCTACTGAACTTTTCAGCTGTACTATGTAGCCGATAAAAGGATAAAGAGGGGTTTGGGGCAGCATTTGTAGAAAGTGATCCCTGCTTAAGGCAAGGAAAATAATGGCTCGTGTCTGTATCATGATGTGGTTTAGAAGAAATTTTCTCTGGAGTCGGGAGTTTGAGGAACTTTTTGATCCTGTAGGCTGAACCTTGCTGAGAGGTTAAAAAATTGTGCATCTCAATCCTTTCCCGGAGATTACCCTTCTCCTAGCACCTCTTAATCCATTTAACACAACAATTTGAACTTCACTTCACTCTCAGAATGCTTGCCGGGTAGGCAAGCACTGATAGACCCTCCTCCAGGGGGTACATTGAGAAATGCAGCAACTGAGGGTTTATCACAGAGTCAAGAATTGAGCTCAAGAGTCCTATATGACTCAATCTCCCCCACCCCCTTTTTTTAACTACTAAATCAGATTGGCTCGTTTTATTGTTCCTATTCTGAGCTCCTAAGGTGCTCCTCTGCCTGCCTGCAACAAACTGCTGTTGAATTTGACAAGTTGCTCCTGCCCCTGGAAAATGGGCCTATTTTTGGAAACCAATGGCAAATTGATAAGCTGTTTGTGCTGTATTTCTTTCCTCCAGGATGACACCTTCATCATGTCTAAGCAGTTGTTTTCCTTTATAAGAGCCCTTGTTATTTCACTATGTATGCAGCAGTTCATTATGTAGCTGTCAGTGAGACTCTGGTGTGTTAACCCGCTGTCACCAATTTGTAACCCCTCTCTCTGTTAGATTTAGGATTTTCTGGTAGAGCAAACACATGTATCCCTTGTTAATCAAAGCAAACGTCCGCGAGAAGTTCAGCACCATTAGCTTGAAGTTTAATAGATGGAAAAGAGCTCGGAGTAAAAATCTGTTAAAGTTACCAACTTCTCGGTCAGGATTTTTAACCTTGGATTTCACTGGGTCGTGAACAGAATTCAGACTCCCCTGATTGACACACATTCAGTCCACAATTCTAGGCTCTTAGTCTTAGGAAAGGATCAACCCTGAATTCTCTGACACCAAAGCAGAGCCTATGCTGTTATGACTTATAGCTTAGGAATTTCCTCAGTCACCTTTCCAGTTTGGCTGTCTGTCTACAATCACCTGCTCCTGGCTAATGCATCTGCTGTCATCCCCTAATCCTAGATGTGCACGGCCCTCTGAAGAGCAACTCGCCTGATGGCTCTGAATGGCTGCTGAGCGGCTCCCTTTAAAGTCTGTTCTGTTTTACACCCTCCGTTCCTAGCTGGGCCTCAGACTCACTCTGTGTGGTTGGGTATATCAGGGAGCTGGATAGTCTAGGCACTATTGTAATACGATCAATAATTGTTACATGTGTTTCCATGGACACTACTTCTCTTTCCATGGTGGCAATAATCCACTCTTTGATGAAGGTGGAGGTGGTACTCAAGGCCTCGATGACTTTCTAGTTGTATTTTCATCTCCGAGTAGCTGCCACCACCAGTTATGCTGATCTACGAAGACTCTTCTGAATTAAAGGTACCAAGTCTTGTGAATTTTCGTGGTCTTTTCTGGAGGTTCTGGGCTTGATGCTGGATGAGATTTGATTAATTTTGGTAAAGAGGAGAGGCTTCTGAGCTTTTTCAGAGCTTTAAAAATCTCATTTGTGGAGAAGGGGGTTATGAATACGATGTGGCCTTTTTTTCCTCAGAGGATTTTTTTTAATAGCTCAGTAGCCAGATATAAACGATGGATAGCTTGAGGGGGCTGTTTGGATATTATATTTTATTATGAGATGAGGAAGAAGATATTGGCTTTTCAGCCAGTTTCTTCATTAACTTTTTTTTTTTTTTTTTTTGCATTAGTGGGTTTGGGATTGTTTCCTTTTTTTTCTTTTCAACTGGAGTGTGGGGGGGGTGAAGCCCATTCAGTTCTTCTCAGATCTCTGAACCACTTTGGTTGCCATGGAAATAGACCCTAGCTAATCTTTGTAATAAACCAAGAGAAATTTGCATGTATGGAACTTCAATTATTTGAATTGCGTGAATGTGTGTTAAAATAAATTGTAATGAGTGATATCTCTGGGCCTTCACTCTGTTATCTCTTTTTTTAGTAATTAAAAGTAGCTAACAAAAACACACTTCTGCATTCATCATTTGTCCCTGATTATTAAAATCTTTTTGTATTGACTCAGCATATGAGGTAAGAGAAGCCTGTCTTCCTACGGTTCAATACTGCCCTTGCCCTGCTGAAAGCTGCCAGAATTAATTCTTTCTCTCCCCCTCTTTATATTTGCTGAGCTCTAATCACATATGAAAGATACAGGTGGGAAAAGGTTGATCGAAAAAACAAAAACTTTCTAAGGGCCTGCTTAACGGGATTGTTGAACTGTCCCTGTCAGGAAAACAGCACCAAAGGGGGGATGTGAAGGGATGTAAGTAACATCAAACACACAGTCCTTGTCCACCACTCCTGACATCAGCTTGTGCGTGGCTCGTGGCTGCTTCCACGATATGGGCATGTGAGATGTCTGGTCTGCTAGCAAGGATTCGCGTGGTGTTTGGAAAATCCGGAGCACCTCATGCTGCACCCCAACCAACAGAAGCTTTAAAAAGATGCATATAGGCAGATCACCGCAAAAGCTTCCTCATTCATCCCTTGGGACTTTCCCAGTTCAGTGTTGAGCTCCATAGAAGTAAGAATAGTTGGATAAGGACTGGTGCCTATCCAGTCAACCATATTGTCCAGCTTAAGGTCCGCTTCAGCCCACTCCGCTCACTGGACTTCCCATCTGTAACACTTCCCTTGTGCTTGGGGTCAACTGCAAGGTGAGGTGCAGCTGCTGAAATCCCTACAGAGCAATAGAGGAGAACTGCTGGTTATTGAAAGCAGAAGACCTTGATTGAGCACAATAAATGAAAGCCTCATGCTGCTTGCACAGAGTGACTCTTAAGAGATGTGGCAGGTATCCTACAAAGAAATGAATGGAGATATATTGGGCTTGTCCTGGGTCCTTTAATGAGAATCTAACTAATGAATGCTAAGAGCTCTGATCATGGGCTCATTCAATACACTCTGGGTGGATAGTATATATGTTCCTAGATTAGATTATTGGAACAGCTACTATTGAGGATTAAAATCCACCTTCTTAGTAGTGTTTGATTTAAATTGCCATTGTTGCACAATCTTCTAAGTCACGTGCATTAGCCTCAGCTAGAGATGGGTCTGAAATGAACACCCTCAAATGTTGGGAAAGTTCAGATCAGGATCTGAACTTTGCGCCCTAGGCCCATCTCTGCACAAAGCCAACAAAATATAGATCTGTTCTGATAACAACATTTTGAAAAGGACGTCTACACCATTTCTACAACATTGGGGCCTCATTGGCACCGTTGAATATAGATCCCCATACTGCCAGAGGCTGAACATTCTCTGCAAGGTCTGAGCACCCTCGACCCCCAGTAAAGTCAGTGGCATTGGAAGATGCTCAGCACTTTGCAGAACTGAGCTCCGAATGGCAGGCCAATGGAAAAAGTTGAGAAGAGCAAACTAAAGATCCATTGGGTAGTGAACTGAAGCCATCTCTGGAACCCTGCACACTGATGACGTGTGAATACTAGGAGCTCCTGTCTTTTTCACATGCCCTAGAGAATGATAAGGTAATGGAAAGCAGAGCTTGCTGAGATGGACACTAAATTCTTTGCCAGTTTTTGCATTGACAGAAATAGAGGCAGAGGCACTAAGGTCCCATTAAACTGTTAGTCACCCCCTAATCTCTTTGTGTGTTCCTTAGTAGTATTGGGTGAAACTTACCTAGATGCATGGGAAAGCCCTTGTAAGGACCTCTACATCATTCAAGGCCCTTTGTGGAGGGCTGTGCAGATGACTGTGGGTCAACCGGCCATACAGGGGAGAGCCTCTGTAACTCCATGCACAACACAACAAGGTACTGTACAGAACAGTCAGCTGTTGGTTTCAAATACCCTACCCTGTTAATGTTCCAAATGATCTTCCAGATTACCTTTTCTTTTGTAGTGCCAAACAACATTCTTGGTATTGATTCCACTATGGCTGTGTATTCTCAAGACTGTACACTAGACAATGACCTGTTATGATGTCTATAATCAAGCACTGCTAAAATATTGCTAACACTAGCTAGAAAACATGAAGATCAGGAAGATTTTTAAAAGCAATTTATTCTGTCTTTTTTTGTGTGGTCTCCTTATCACTGAGATTTACAAGTATCTGCCCTAATGGCACTGCACAAGGAGCGCATGACCCACATCGTTTCTAATTTCTAAAAACTTTAGGCAGACAAATGCACAATCGTTTTGCCTGAATGACTAGTTGTGCATGGTTACATGCATTTTTGCACCAAGTGGCTACTTGGGCATGCGATTTTCATATGTAATTGTATTAACAATACATGCAAAATAAATGCAAGATTATTGCCCTGATTCATTGATGTCAATGGAATTATACCAGATTAATACTGTTGTAAGGGAGAAGGGAATCGGGTTCCACGGTTATTTGCAACCTAAACATTTTGCATATCTGACTCTAAATATACAGCTCTTCGGCACAGCCCCCTGCAAGGTCTAAAGTCATAGTGGTGATTTGGTAGGAAATGGGACAACTGTCCAGTGCTTTAAACAGAAGCATATTTCCTGAAATGCGGGGGCATGGTTGTTCGACAATCTTGTAAGTCTGTCCCCAGTGTGGGAAAAGCATCTTGTTCGTTTAGGGATGGATTCTACTACTGTTAGGTAAAAATCAGCTTGTCCTACTCACCCCTCACTGCCCGGGTAGGGCGGAGTTGGTTTGGAACTCCAAAGTTATCAGAGACCAAGAAAAGCAATGCACCAACACCAGTAAGTTGATCAAAGGGCACACAGCTTCGGAGGCATGTGGCAACTTTATTAGTGACAAGCATCGGTATTTATAGTTAGTTGTAAGACCGACAGAAGGAGGGGTACTGGGCACGTGTTTACCTCTGCATCATCTCAGGCCGACCTTGTTCAGGTTTCTATAGTTACTCAATTTAGGCAGAGAGGAGAGGGAATGCCGCAAGAATATTTGTACAAGATAAAGGGATTTTGAACAAGGTCAGGAGGAGTTTATTGCGGGAAGCCAGGAGAAATTTACTGCCTAACACTACCATTCAAGTCAATGGACAAACTCTCTTTAACTTGCAAGATTAAGCCTTTTTAACAGCAGAATAACTTGCTTTAAAGGCTTCCTGCTCCCGTTTGTCTGAAAACAATCTGATGCTTATTGAAAGCACAGAGTTAGAATTTTTCTTTAACCAAAGAGTGATGGAATATTTTATAATATTTTTGCTAGAGTGTCTGCTTTATATTTTCAGAGACTGCCTTAAAAGTCAAGATTTTTCTCTCCTATTTCTAATCTAAGAATAACTGGGGTGGTTCTTTATGCAGAAAGAAATCCTAGTTTTAGTGGGTATCTCTGTCAGAAAGTGCAGGAAATAATTTCTCAGGGAAGCCTGTTTCCCCAGACAGGAGGCTATTTATCATTGATTAATTATCTCTTATCTCAAACCACCTTTTTTTTCAAATAAGAGCAACATCCTTTCGTATTTGAATCGGGGGAAGTTAGAACCACAGACAGAGTGAGCTTTATTGAAGGAACAGTGGTGTAGAATCATTGCTGGTCTCAAATATTTTTCACCCGCTCTGGGAAACTTCTCTGGGGGGAGAGGAGATGGCTGCCTTGGCAAATGTTTCAGTTTCTTTGTTTCACCAGGTTGAAGGACCCCAGCATCTGGTATGTTTTAATTATCCTGATTCCAGCCAGCCAGCTGGCATATTTTAATTACTTGCTGTATAAAGCGTGTTTGTGACTGAGCCAATATGTGCAGAAGAGAAGAGGGCTCCCTCTGTAAATATTCAAAGCTTGTTTGATAAGGCACTCTCCTCTCTTTGCAAATTTCTTAAGGCAGCAGCCTTGAAGTTTTCCACTGTGATCCTCCCTCTCTTTAAACTTTGTGGAAATTCACAGTCCACGTGATAAAAATGGGGGTAGAGGATTGTTCCTCCTTATCTATTTGGATTGTGTGTAACACATTGTGAGCACTAGTGGGCGTAATACACAGGAGTGGTGGGGAAGTGCTAAGCATGTTGTATCAACTCTTTCACTAGTTATTGAATCCCATGCCAAGACAGTGTACTATTTTTTATTGCAGTAGCACCTAATTAATACATTCAGCCCGAGTTCCAGGTTACAAACTCTAATGCCGGTCTCATCTCATTCTGCCTGCTTTCCCACCTTTGCTTTTGTTTTGTAAAGTCAATACGTGTCTGGGGAAATAGCTGGCAGCATCTGGAAATGACACATTCAATTACATGAACCAACTCCTTCAAATTGATAGCAAACCAGTGACGTCTGAAAAGCCCTACATAATATGACAAAACGTATGGTGTCTTCATGCTTTCATTTCTCCGTGAAAAACCATTTCATGCCTTATCTGTTGTGAGCATGAGATGTGCCAATGAACTCCAATTTAGTCCATGCAATTTCATTGAAATTATTGTAACGAGCCTATCCCACATGGATTAAAGGGGTTTGGGGCGTGTAGTATCTCATTAAATCAATGTTAATTGTGTTAATTCTATTTTACTATAAAAACAAGGTGTGTGTGTGAGTTTTACCCATCGCAATAAAGCAGGAAGAGATGAAAATTATGTTTATGAGCAATGTGTTAGATTCATACATTTCAACGGGTAAAGCAAAATATGACTGGTTTCAAAGAGTTGTCTTTTCATTGTAAATGCAGTGATTAAAATAAAGCTTGGTATTTCTGTAGTGTCTTTCATCCAAGGATCTAAACAATTATACCTTGTAACACTCTTTCAAGGTAAGTTGTTAGTATTGCCATGCCAATTTCACAAGTGGGGAAGTAAAATAATTTACCCAACATTATATAGCAAATCACTGGAAAAGCTAGGAACAGATGCCAGGAGTCCTGAGTTCCATTTCCCCCTTTGCTCTAACCACCGAAGTAGTTTGTTAATTAAGATACTGCATAAGGTACCAAACATGAGTGCTGTAAGTACTAGGTAGATGTTTCCTTAGTGCTTTATTTACATGTTTTTTTTAAAAGAGTGAGACCATCACAATATTTCTGGGCATTTTCTCTCTTCTCACATTCATCATGGTAGCATTTAAATATCTTTCCAAATAAAAAAAAATGTAATGCTGCAAAACCAGACATCCCCTAAAGAACCAGAATACAAACATAACCCAAATTACTTTGGAGTTAGCGTGGTCTAGTAGATAGCAGCACTGAACTGGAAATCAGGACCTGTTGGTTCCTTTCTGGGCTCTGCCACTGACCTTCTATGTGCCCTTGTGCACGTCACTTTGCCCTTCCCATTCTCTGTTTTGTCTATTTAAATTGTAAGATTTGGGACAAGGACTGTCCCTTATTTATGTGTTTGTATAGCACCTAGCACCACTGGGGCCCTGATCTCAATTGGTGCCTCCGAGTGCTCCTGTAATACAAATAATTAATAATCAGACAAAAGCCCAAACAATCTAGTGCTTGAAAATGTCAAGCGCTATGTACATAATCCAAAAGTCATTCAATTGGACATAATCCAAAAGTCATTCAGTGAGTCTTTCCATTGGCTTGAACGGGCTTTGACTCAGACCACCTATGAAAGCTAGGTACTTTTTTAAAAATTTCCTCTCTAAAGAAACTTTTTCTTAAAAAGAAAATCCCTAAGATTAGCAATGTGTAAAACAGATAATGCCTCAAGGTATTTTGCTCCCAAAGACTAGATTTGCTGTAATTACTGTTAATAAAGAAATGTGTTAGTACAACCAGTAGGAATAGCAAAACTTTTTTTTAAATTAACTTCATGGTAAACCGTGAAGAGTGTTCCATTGAAGGACATCTCTGCTATGGATTCATATTTTCTGCATTTCTCCTCCTTTATTTGTGTAAGGTATTTGTGTGAAAATGTAATCTTGGTTCCCTAAAAATTTCATCTTCTGTTTAGTTCTCACCTGAAATCTTCCCTCCTGCAACCTGTGCTCATCCCTGCAAGTGCCATGCGGGTTGCTACAACCTGAAGAAACAAAGATGTTGCTTTTCTGCAGTTATCTTTGGGAATACAAAAGACAGAACTGTTTTTAAATGTCACCGCTTTGCAAGCTTTTCATTATAATTCAACAGCTCTTCGAAATGTTGGCTATTACTAGTACCCACTGAAAGTATTTATTTCATGAATACCGTGAATGTCTTTCATAGGATTGCTTTAATACTGTGTTGCATACGGCACATGAGGTTTGATAACCCAGAGGTTTGCTTGCTATGGTCCATTAGTGCCAAGGCTGCATGAAAGGGGGAATGATCTTGTGATCAAGGCATTAGACTGGGATTCAGGAGATGTGGGTTGAAATCCTGCTTCTTCCACAGGCTTCCTGTATGACCATAGGCAAATCCTGTGGGATTGGATTTTCAAGTGCTCAGCATCCCCAGTTAGGGGCAGATTTTCAGCTCCCATTTAGGCATCTAAATAAGGACAGGTTTTCTTGGGTGCTCAGCACCCAGCACGTTGTGACACGTATGACTAGATTTTCAAAGGAATTCAGTATGAATTATGCTGAGCTCTTTTGAAAATATGTTCACTTTCTGAAATGCCTAAACTGGGAGGTGAATTCTTCTGAAAACGTGGCTTCCATTATGGATCTTGACACTTTCTGAAAATTCCAGCCTCTGCTCCCTATATGTAAAATGTAGGTGTTGATGATCTCTTCTCTTCATCCCTTTCTTGATTTTAAACTCTGAGGTATGGATTCTTTCTTACTGTGTATAATACATAGTGCATTCGAGCCTGTATCTCGGTTGGGTCCTTTAGGTGCTAATACAAATAAGAATGTCTTTTAGTGGGCCCAGCAAATGCTGCATTGCACCTGTATATTTTGTGCATTTCTGCAAAGTTGGGATCAATTTGGAGATGAGAAGGCAGGGAGACGTTATTTAGTCACTGTTTTTGAGATGAACATTCTGATGCTTCCAATTCACCTTAACCTTAGGAACACCTGGGATGACTCTTTTCTACAGTACATCAGATATACTGGATAGTAATAACCAGTGTATCAACCACGGCTGGAAGTTCGAAGATTTCCTAATGGAGAGTAGATTGAAAGAGGAGGACAGATGTCTGAGGCAACTTTACCTCAATTATAAAATGCTGCTGCTAAAACAAACATCTTGGAAGCTTGTCAAGAGCAAACAGTCTTGTCATTTGGTGATCTTGGCTTCAAATACATCTTCAGTCCCAGTTGGGCAACAGATAAAAGGGCGAGAAGCTTAAAGGGCAGAGAGATCAGAGGAGATCAGAGAGGATCCCCAAAGGAAGGTATTCTAATGTGTTAGCAGCACCCAAGGAAACATCTGTAGTTTTATTTCAAGTTGGATGACATTTAGAAGTTATTCAGGGCTTCCAACTCTCAGAACCTAAAATATTCAGAGGGTAGGGTTGGCTTACTGAATCAGACCCTTAGAAATTAGGGTAGGTATCTTAGTGAGGAACATTTAGGTAGCTTTTATTTAGTAAATTTATAAATTGTTGTATTTTTTCTTGCACTGCTTCATAGTTAATTGCTATTAATGAAGACAAGCTAGTCTGCTAAATATATTTTATATGCATTATATTGGTGCATGTTTGGGGCTAGCGCATGGGATGGGTTCTTATGGATATCTTTACGGATCGAAAAGAGAGCTAAGATTTTTCATAGCCACTTGGGGGATCACACTGTTTCCATTTACTTTAATGGAATTGGTCGTCTAGTCCTTTTGGCAGCTTTAAAAATCACACCATAAATAGATGGTCCTGATATCTTACTGCACATACCTCTTTCTTAGGAGATCTGGGCTCAAAACCCACTGGGAGCAGATAGTGAAAGAGAGAGAGAGAGTGTGTGTGTGTGTGTTAGTTAGTTTTATCCCTGTCATTTGTGAACATCACCAAACCACCTGCCAGTCTGGTAGCATTTGTAGTCTCTGCTGAAGTGGAACCCAGCCTTGGGACAAGATCAGATGAGAGATTGTCTTTAGTCCTGTTTCAGCAATGGAGATGGGAAGGCTGGAGCTGGTGACTGTCCCACATCTTCATTTAGAGAAGAGAAAAGGCGTGGCTCTCTCTGCCAAGAGCCCACCTCTCTGGAATGCTCTTCCCCTTCGTCTATGCTGGAGTCCTCCTTGTGACGAGTGGTCACATGGATGATCTTCCACCCCTCTGCGTCTCCTTGTGCCAGGCTCTCGAAGGAGGTCAGGAGAAGACTCTAAAGGGCAGGGTATTCTAGGCTGTGGGATCTGGCTCTGGTACTGCTTCCCAGACAGCTGGCTATCCCATTGAAATCCAAGTGGAGGCAAGCCACTGGAGTTCTATTGTGAGGTTCACGAGGCAAGGTCAACTTCCAGCAGGTGAGTATAGTGTTGACCTTGCCTAGTGTCCGTTATCCCACTGCGCTCACGCGCTCTCTCTCGCTCTCTCACACTCACACAAACACACACACACACTTTTTTGCCAGGAAGATAGCCTTAGCTTCCATACAATAGGCACATTAGGATACATGCTGGAGAGAAAGCTGATCAATAGACCAGAGACACTCCTATACTATGGTAATGGGGCGTATGTAATGATCTAAGATTGCCCACAGTCAGGATGACAGTGACGGGGATACCAAGAATACTCAGTGCTTTAAAAGTGTCTTGTTTCCAAACTGCACAAACGTAAACGGTCCCATTTTATAAGTGACAGTAGGGCAGGTGAAGATGCTGGACTGACAGCCACACTGAATGATAGCCTCTCTTTGTCCCCCTGACACAGCACTGCCAGGACCAGAGTCAACTCAGCTTGCCCACCCTGCCCTGACAGTATGCATCTTCGAGGGGGCCTGGCTACCTCTGTAGCTGGGTGGAGAATTCAGTCTCGTGTCCACGTACATTTAGTTCTTGATTCTTCGGCTCAGACTGGATGCCAATTGCGGTGGTGTTTTCTTATGATGAGAGGACTAAAGTGAAACCACCAAACAGCCTTCAGATTGGTTTGGTTTCAGACCAGCAGCACGGAACTCCGTAGCCTTTCAAGTGTCCCCTGAGCCATCCAGTTGAATCGGGTATTTAAATACCTACCAGCTGACCCGGTGGAGGTTATTTTTACTTTACTCATCCAGTCAGTCCCGATGTTATTGAACTCAAATGCTGTGCTTGTGTTTCAAATTATCTTAACAAGCCAATAGCATTACCCAGAGATGCCAATGTCTTAAAATAAAAATCTCAATAAAAATGACATTTAAGCCCTGGAAAGTAATTACTTTCAAAGTGCAGTCAATTCTGAAATTAATGAATCATAAAACTCCTCGCTAAGCTTAGTCCTCCTTCAACTCTTCACTTCAAAAATATAAATTCTTTTAAAGAAAAGTAAAAATGCAAGTGTCTGAGCATTTTTTGGGAAATGCCAGGCAGTCATCCTCAGGGAGCTAAGAAATCAATGGGTCATGTAGGAAAAGATCAGAAACTAGATTGTGTCTGAGTGGTCCAGATTTTCAGAAATGCTCCCACACAATTGCAAGCCTAATGATTTTCATGTAAATGGAATGTTTTTGGCATTCACAAATAGTCATTTGTGTCCAACTGGTGATTTATGCATTCAGATAAACAAGTTTGCTCTGCAATTACCTTAGCTCTATATGTACATTAGAGACTTATTTTGGGGTATTTATTTCACAGTCACTTGTAAAAACGTGCCCCTATATTTTGTTTCTAATGTGCCCATCCCAGTAATATTGAAATCAAGCATTGTTCTGTATGGATCACATACTCAGTTTAACTTTATCAGTCTGAAGTCAACCTTAGATTATACGGAAAATTGTTCCTCTGTAGACAAAGCCTTAACTTCAGCCATGTCTTTTTAATCTATGATCCAATTTCCCTCAGGTCTTCTCTGCATGGAAAACCTTTTTGAATAGCCTGAGATGTGAATTTAAACTGTGGTTTAGCTTATGTTGCATGGGAAGAGTTTTATACTAAAACCCCGGAAAAGCTGCTCTTATCCTGAAGGAGTGTCCATGCCAGGGAGGTGGGGGTGGGAGGTGTGTAGTGTTAATACATGGATAACAGTAGCTGTATAACTGGTAACGCTTTCATGTGCTGACAAAGCCTCAGACACGGAGTCAGCTGGAAGACTGCTGAGAAAGTGATATGGAGATGTCATCAGCATGCCAAGTATACAGCCTTTCACATGTGTGATACAGCATGGCCAGATGGCAGCAGTAGAGGGATATAGGAGAGATATGTAAGCCCCAGGATGAGGAAAACCCTTATTCCTTGTGGAAGGAAGAAAGGTTACTAAAGATTAATTAAAAGCACCTGAAGCCAATTAGAGCACCTGAAGCCAGTCACCTGATAAAATCCCCCTGCTTCAATCAGCCAGGGGAAGGAGTTGGAGCAGAGAGCAGTTTGGAGGAGTTGAAGCAGAGTGATTTGGTGGTGGAACAGAGAGCAGTTTGAAGGCGTTGAAGCAGAGTGGATTGGTGGTGGAGCAGAGAGCAGTTTGGAGGAAAGCAAAGGAGAGTTTGGAGAAGTGCTGCGGTGGGCTAAGAAGACCAAGACCCTAGGTAAAGGGATACCTGGCTTGTGCAGAGGGAAGGCAGGAAGCCCCACAAGCTGAAGGGCAGTAGAGGGAAGTAGCCCAGGAAAAAGTATCACTGATACAAGTGGTTTACCTGCTATCCTAGGGCCCCTGGGCTGGGACCCGGAGTAGAGGGTGGGCCTGGGTCCCTCCCTCTCCACTCCCCTTCTCTGGGATACTAGTGGGACAGCTGATACCCCAGTTCAGGGGCAAGAAACGGTGCCCTGAAACCCCCCACAAGAAGAGACAGCGTGGGACCCATTATAGTAGTGCCGGCGATTTGCCACACAGTCTCTCCCAGCAGTCCCACAGACATTGAGTAATAGAGGTGACAGGATTGAGCCCTGCACGGGGGGAGAGCCCTGGGGGAAAGGGGAGCAGCATCCTCTGGAATTTCTCTGACAAAAAGTGAAGCCAGCAGAATGCAACAGGGTCCACCACGGCAGCTATCCTTCTGATCTGAGGCTGAAGGACATTGCTGGTTCCAACCTGATATGCCTGGATGTCTGCCCTTTGTCCATGGCCAGGAGAACATCATCCCCTAGCCAATACAACTCAGATGTCAACATTATAATTAGCAGCTGCTTTCAACAAAGGGCCTGCGCTTCAAGCTTTTTTGCAGGCTGCTCCAAATATTTCCATACTACAGGGTGGGTGGGGGTGGGGGAGAAGGGGAATAACCCAGTAATGCAGTCCAGTTGGCTGAGCAGAAGAACAATGATGGTCAGGGCAAAACTGGCACCATTGATCAGGGCAATCTTCGGGAGTTTATAGAGAAAGAGCCAAAAATCTATTCAGAAGAACAGGAAGGCTACTTTTTACCTTTAACATTTACGTTGCTCCACTGTGTCACTAAGCTATTGCCTTGCATCCTTTAAAACGCCTGTCTGGTGCAGCAGTTTCTCATTTGAAGGTTGGCATCTTGGAACATGATACTTACTCATGAAAGTTTCTGAAACCTGGGGTTTGAGTTACGCCTAGTGTGGTCTAGTATTTTGAGTTTACTTCTTGTTCACAGATACTGGATGTCATCCACCCCTCAGTGTTAACAGAAAAGATTGATTTTTTTTTTGGCCTTTAATTTTCCTTGGCTTTGCTTTCTGACGAAGGGGGGAGGGATAGCTCAGTGGTTTGAGCATTGGCCTGCTAAACCCAGGGTTGTGAGTTCAATCCTTGAGGGGGCCATTTGGGGATCTGGGGCAAAAATTGGGGATTGGTCCTGCTTTGAGCAGGGGGTTGGACTAGATGACCTACTAAGGTCCCTTCCAACCCTGATATTCTATGATTCTATGAGTTGTTTTAAACACCCCCAAAATTATGACATTATCCGTTTGTCTTTTAGTGCAGTGTGTGTGTGTGTGTGTGTGGTTCCTTTCCTCGAAGGAGGTATCCTCAGTGTGAGAGGATACCACGACATCACCTGGAAGGATGGTCCCAACTATGGGATTGTTTCCCTCTGCTCCAGTTGGATGTTCTCCTTCCCTGAGACTTTCATCCTCTTCAACAGCACAGAGGGGGGAATTGTGGGGTAGAGCAATTTATACTCCCAGGTTCAATTTATACTCCCTTTTATGTCAAGTGTCAGTCAAAGCAAATGAATACAGCTGGGTTGGAACCCCTTGGCGAAAGGAGGTACATTTATACTGGAAATGGTGACAGATTCTGGAACTGTATCAGCACTGGCCATGTGCCACCGAGATAAGTGATTACTGCGAGGGGGGAGAAGATGCAGACTGTTGTTTTCCTTTTTTGAGTCAAATTGGGGAGATCCATGGCATACCGCTGCAAGCCTATAAATCATACAGCACCCAATCCGTTCAAAGGATTCAATGCTTGCGAGTGCTGCCTTGTCAGCACCCCTTTCCTGCGGTGCCCGTTTGCATTGCAATAAACTGATCAGTTTCCCAGGGTGACACGTTAACAGCTGCATTGTCTTCCCCGCTCTCATACCAATTAACTAACAGGAGGGGGGTTCTGCTCTTTCCTGGGCAAATGCTTCCCCCATTGTACAGCCCTAGTAACTGGGCTGTGCACTGGGAAATTCGCCTGGGGAGGAGGAGTGAGGATGCTTCCCATCCAAGTCACAATGGCTACAGACAGAACTTCTTCGAGCCGCTGCTGCAGCCTCAGGGCTACAGTAGCTCACTTGCGTCTATGGCCGCAGGGTGCCCCTTTGAGAGAAGACAGAGGTACAGAATCCAGAAACTGGCCCTTCCCTTGCGTGAGTTCTAGGCTGGGATAAGAAATACCTCTGCACCTTTTCTCTGTGCACAAGCAGGTCTGCACATGCAGCATGGCTTCCCAAAGACTTGGCTGGGGCATAAGAACCACATCGGTTGCACAAGGATTAGGGCAATTGCAGAAGGCTGTGAAGAGAACAAAGAGTGAAGAATCCACAATTGTATCTCGAGAGGCTATTACACCCATTCAGATAACGGCCGGTCAGATGGCTGCATGGGCTGGAGGGGGAAGTCAAAAGAAAAAGTTTCCTGGCAATTGAAGTAGCACCCAGAAATTACTGTTTTTACACGCAGCAACCAGGTACTTGGAGACCCAATATGGATATACCCAGCTCATCAGACAGATGTACATTTCCTGGGTACATTCAGTAATTTAGAAAAGAAAAATACGGGGAGAAAGACTCTAGTTAATCAGAATAATGTAACTTTTTCCATTTTTATTTTAAATAGGTCATTACATTATTTCAGAATTTCAGCACATGATTAGCATAAACCAACCAGTTTCTTTCTTTCTTTCTTTTTTTCTTTCTTTTTCTTTCATTTTTTTTGTTTTTGCATAAGCCTGTCATGAAGCTTCCATTGAACCTATCTTACAGCAATATATTTCACTGTGAACTTTCCATTTCTGGTACTACATTTGGGCCTGCCCTCAGTGTTCACTGGGATGCATTTTCTGCAAGCCAGGGAGATGCGCAAAGTGGGCTTTATCTAGATAGTGCCATAACCAGAGACTGAGATGAAAGGGCTACAGTGTGATTATATGGACTCTTCTGTGAGCTCTCGCCCCACCGCTTCGATGGAAATTGCTGAGCATGGTCCTACATTCCATTTATGTACAGTGGATGAAGGTGGCCTAGAGTTGCCATGTGGGTGGAGAATAGGGTGACCAGATAGCAAGTGTAAAAAATCAGGACGGGATGAGGTGTAATAGGTGCCTATGAGACAAAGCCCCAAATATCGGGACTGTTCCTATAACATCGGGACTTCTGATCACTCTAGGTGAAGAGAGCAGGATTCCTGGTGGCCAGTTTCTACAGCTGCTTTTTCCCCCAAGTCATTGGCATTTTACCACAGAGCTCTGCGCCTTTCTTTTCAGGTGTACGAAAGAGGGACCAATGTGGACCAGTTTGTGACCCGTTTCCTGCTGAAGGAGACTGCCAACCAGATCCAGTCTCTGCTGAGCTCCGTGGAGAGCGCTGTTGATGCCATTGATGAGCAAACCAATCAGATCAGGTTGGTAATATCTTCTTGTCTTCTGCCTTCTGCATCCTAATGCTGCTCTAATAGACTAATTTGTTTGGTTTGTTAACCAGCCTTTTTTTACTACCACGGTGCTGCCGGGGAATGTTTATGTATTCTGTGTCTGGAACTGGGGTAGCCACCTTTCTCAAACACCTGTTACATCATAGTGTATTGTGGAACAAGCAGGGAAGCGAAACGAGAAGCTCAAACTAGAAATAGGAAACAAAGTTTTCATTTTGATAAGTTGGAAATATGCTTCAAAGAGTGAAAAGTGCATTCAGCCCTGTGCAGAGAGGGCCACCACCAGGAGGCCAGACACCACTTCAGACCTCAGGGCGATCCTTCCCAGTGTGTTAGGGAGAACAGCATGTTCTCCTCTTCATGGTTGGCCAGTGCTCTGGGCATGTCCGCACTGTCTCACTCCATCTCTCCCAAGGTAGCTTGTGTTCCAGCGTGTGAGACAGGTGCTGAGCTCAGGAAAGCAAAGAGATTGCAGTGGATAGGCCCTGGTACTGCGGGGGGGAAAGAGGGGAAGAATGAAGGAAGAGGGGTCCACACCCACACAAGGGCCTGCCAAATTCTGGCCATTGGGATTGCCTGCAAGCACTGAGCTGTGCAAGGTAGCTTGTTTTGGTGTTGCTGGACTGTGCACACTGGCTTGGAAACTTAGAGCTACTGCTGAGGACTGCACTGCAGGCATTAATCTTCCATAAGAAATAGCATTGAAGCAGCTGCTAACACAGAATTGAATGGCACTTGCAAATAAATGTAATAAAAATGCAGGTCATGTCTGAGACCTCATCTATCTTGACAGCATCCCTTGCAGTCTGTTTATAAATAAGTAATGATTTTTAAAAAGATCTAAAGAGCTGCTACCCGGCATTTTGCTGAACCCAAAGCTCTTGGTAACTTTACTCTTTGCGAGGAGGTGTCAGGAAATAAATCAGTGAGGAGACGGCTGTATGGCCAATAGAGAGTTGATGCAAGCAGGTAAACAAAAGTGCTTTCACTCAAAACTTCTGCTTTATTTAGTCTCCAGCACTTACACATGTCCACAACAGGTTAGTAGAGCACCCCAAATCACCTCCAGATTCATATTTACCCAGGGTCTTGAGGAGGTCTCAAGTGGGTAACCATAGACTTCCAGTGGCCAGCCTTCTGTTTGCAGGGGAATTTGAGAGGTGTCCAAGTGTCCACCAAGTTCAGATTTCTTCCTCTCTTTATATCCTGTTTGTTAGTATTACATAGCTTGCTCATCAAAAAACCTGCTGAGTAGAAGCCAAGTTCAAGGTGGAGAGTTCCAGCCTGTAGTGTTCCAGTGTGTCAGGCAGGGGGGTTTCCATCAGTTTAACCAGCTGTATTTCACATATCAATAGTTAACCATTGCCAAACTTCCCATCTTGCAAAACAACATGCTTCAGAAAAACGACTCAAGTCAGGAGAGCAGAGGGTCATGTTTACTCCTTGAGGTCACTCCTTCCTCCTTCCCTCCTGGTCTGTTAGTTGTGCTAAGGTTTCAGAAAGGCCTTCTTTTAGCTGCTTTCAGCAATAAGCATAACAACTGGTATTCCAGCTGGGGGAAGTGGTTCACGCGTGTTACTGGGCTTTGGGCTATCAAAAATCTGCCCCTACAGAGCCCCAAACCAAACCTCATCCTACCTTCCTCTCTGCTTTCCTGCCCCCTTGCAAATATTGAATCGTCATCCATTTTTGAAAGTTTTGGATTTAAGACTACTTCCAACTGCTATAAAACTTAATGATCTGTAATTTCTGGGAGTGCTGACTTGGCTACTCTTGAATCAATTCAGCATGTTTCACCAACACTCACTTAAAAATAGAAATTTCTTCAGGCGCTCATGTGCATTGTTAGATAATCTGTGTTTCATTGCAAGCTTATTTTGCTTGGAGAACTGGTTTAAGCTAAATTGACAAAGGTGCTTTTTTGTCAGTATAAGCTGTGTCTATGCTAGGAGGGTTGGCTGGTATATCTATATCAGAAAAAAATATATAAGTGTGGACAAGACCTAAGGCTACGGAGCACAAGGTTACATACTTTACCAGTATATTGGACTGGCTGAACACACTCCTGGTGTGGACACAGCTATATTGGCAAACCTGATCTTGTACCGATCTAGTAAAACCACCCTCGGTGAATGAAACAAGTTATACATAAACTATATGTAAAAGCACAGCTTTGCTGGTATAGCTGCAACTACACTTGAGGGCCTTTGCTGGCTGATCACATCCCTGACCACTATACCTATGCCAACAGAAGTCAGTAGGTAGGCATAGCCTTACTGTCTGTGCAATTTGATATAAACTAACTGCTGGGTATCTGAGAGTTAGCGGGGATGGGGTGTGGTAAATGTAAGTAACTTTGGGCTCAGTGTAATTATTCATGTGGATGAAGTTACTCATGTGTGTAAGTGTTTATAGGATCAGGGCCTTCATTTGCAAGGCAGTGTCAAGGGGGAGAACTCTATTACCGAGATAAGTGTTACCTAATTTTTCCTTCCCTCCTCCAGCTCTCATGTTTGAGGACTCTTGTAGTCTTCACAGTTATTGCATGCACTCCACACTGCTCTCAAAACCTCTTCATAGCTACTTTGTGCTGTGGTGCTTTGTACTACTTGATCATTTTCTGTTTTTCTTTTCTAATAACTTTCTCTTTGAAAAAAACAACATCCATTGAATCTTCCTGAGTCTGGCGACCTCAAGCATTTTCTCCTAACACACTCATAAGTGTGTCTCTCTGTCTCTGTTTTTGGCCTCATTCTCTGAAACCTAGAAGGCTTTGTCCCAGTTCCGCATTCTCTTTTCATTTCCCTTCCATTGGGAGGTTCCCAAGGAAACTCCCTGCCCTTCATTTCTACCCCAGAGAGTCCGAGTGAGACGCTAACGTTATATTTAAAATGTCTGTCATTTGTGTGAATCTCTTTGGTCGTCGACTATAGCTGTAAGATGTTATGACTTGTAGCCACATATGTGTAGCTTTTAGTGGGAAATTCTGTAAGCTGTTTCCCATCTGTTGCATAGCTCTCCTTTATGGGCATTCTACACCTTCCTCCAAAACATCTGGTACAGACCACTGTTAGAGACTGGATACTAGGGCCAAAATAGCCATTGGTATGACCCAGTCTGGTATTTCCTATGTTGCTGTGTTTCTCTATTGCCAGGCAAAGGAAATCACATGAAAGACTCAACTAATAAAAGTAAATACTTAGCATTTATCTAGTGCACTATACAAATATTTAATTCAGTTATTCTGAAATACTTCAGTGAGAGTTCAAAGCTGGATCAGCCTACAGGAACTTGCCCACGGTCACCCAGCAAGGATCCAAGATTAGAATCTGGCTCCCAGTTCCTTGCTAGAATATGCTGCATCTCTTGAGGCATTTTTGTTGTTTATAGATGTGCATAAATGGGAAGTTTCTACCCACTTCTTTTAGCAGCTAAGATGCCTCTAGGTCCCTTAAACAGATCAGAAAAGGCCTTTTGAAGGATCAGAGGGAAGCAAATTGACAGACGTTTTGGACATTGCCGTGGAAGAGAGGTTGGATAAAGATGTGAGAAGCAGGATGATCTGGATCTCTAGAAGAGGATATGAAAAGGGCAAACCCTCCAGGAACCAGCCTTTATCTGTTTTGGTGCAAGTTACACCACTTACTACCTTTAGCGAAGGGTTTATTTTGAAGAGTAACATACAGATACCGAACCAAATGCTCAGCTGGGATAAATCAGCATCGCTCCAGCTGAAACCAGTGGTAGCATCTAAAGGCCCCTACTAAAGATAACAATGTGTTAGACGTGGTACAAATACAAACACACAGGAAGGGACAGTCTCTGCCCCAAAGAGCTTACAGGCTAAATGGACAAGACCAACACAAGGTGAGAGGGGAAATAGGAGAGTGCGTGTGTCGGGAGGTAGCACGCCCCGTAGTTCTCCACTCTCACAGAGTTTGACTTTTTATGGATTTTCATTGTTATTTTATGGATGGGGAAACTGAGGCACAGAAATGCAGTAGCTTCTCAAGCCTCATGCCTTATCATGGCTCTGCCATTGACTTGCACTAAAGACAAGGGCAAAGTCTTCTTCAATGGAAACACCCTCCTGTTTGCCTTGCTATATTCTTCTCTTCTGGCCCATTGGGCATCAGAATTACTGCCAAGCAGTATTACAAACTGTACACAGTATATGGGCGTCACTTGCACTGTTGCTAAAATGCAGCTGCCTCTCAGCTCAGGCTCCTTTATGCTCCATTAACGTTAGTGGCCAAATTCAGATGTGGTGCATATCAGGGATTACATTCTATGTAGCTTGGTGGGGTGTGAGTTTCAGGGAATCAAGTGGAAGGGTACATGGACACTTACACCTTCCAGCTCCACTTCCGGCTCGAGGAGACATACCCACACTAACTCTGATTGAGCTAGCACACTAAAAATAGACGTGTGGGTGTGGCAGTGTAAGTGGTGAGAGAGAGCTAACTGTCCCGAGTATGTACCTAGTGTCTCGGGTGGCATTGTGCTCCAGGCAGCTAGCACCTCGCGCTGGTATTTTTAGCTGGTATGTCTCCTTGAGCTGGAAATTATACCTCTCAGCTCCAGCGCAGATGTACCCTAAGTCAATCTGGGCGGACTCTAGGAGCCTACGTGGGTATAACATACACCTTGAGGGTGGAAGACGAAGGTTGCAAGTTCCACTTTCTTGGGCAGCCTCTAGGCTTTGCTTGGGCTCAGCTTGACTTCATTAGGTTCTTGTCTGAATTTTGCCTGGTAACTCCACCAGCTCAGCATGATTTATTAACTTTGGGCTGGTCCACACTAACCCCGCAGTTCGAACTAAGATACGCGACTTCAGCTACGTGAATAGCGTAGCTGAAGTCGAAGTATCTTAGTCCGAACTGAAACACACTTACCTCGGGTCCACGCGGCGCAGGCAGGCTCCCCCGTCGACTCCACGTACTCCTCTCGGTGAGCAGGAGTTCCGGTGTCGACGGGGAGCGGCTCTGGGATCGATTTATCGCGTCTAGACAAGACGCGATAAATTGATCCCAGAAGATCAATTGCTTACCACCGAACCCGGAGGTAAGTATAGACGTACCCATTTAAAACTTCTACTTAATGTCAATGCTCATAGCCAGGCCCCTCCTCCCCCCACCAGACCCGTGAGGATGCTTTTCGTCCCAGTAATCACAGCATGGATATTTCATACTCTTCTTTAATTTATTTCCTTCTGCAGTGACCTCTGATCTTCTGATGTGCTAATAAGTATGATCCAATGTAAAAACGGCAGAGGAGGCCGTTATCTGAGGTGCTATATAAGTCATGGAGAGGGGGTGTAGGAAAAGAGGTCAAGAGCATTGTACTCATGCCAGTGAGTTGGCAGCAGTGATTGGTACCGATACACTGAAAATTCTTATTCAGTTCAGCACGTCAGGATCAGGCCATAAAAAAGTGACTCGTAAATCCTGGACAGGAGTTTTTCATACTCTTCATAGCACAGTGTAGTGCTCTCTGTCCTGACAGTAAAAGATGGAGGACAAGAAGGGTTTCAGGTTTTCTTTTTTAAAGTATAAGTAAAGACAAATATAAGCGAGACCCTAAAGCACAGACCAAAACTTAACATAGAGTCCCTGGGTGTCAATGTCATGCATCTCCATGGAGTAATGAGCTCACTTACTGAAACCAAAACAGGTTGCCATAGAAACAGTATAGGGGAAATCAGAAGCACTTTTCTCCTGATATGTATGAAAACCAGCAGGGTGAGAAGGTGCTGGTGGGGCAGATTTTTTTTTCAATCTGTTGAAGATTTATAGGACTGAGATACTGTTTCAAATGTTTTAAATGAGACCGCTTTTAGCTCAAGTTTTAAAGCAGTGAAAACTGCCTTTTAATAAAATAGTGTTTTAAAACTCCTGCTTTATTTTCCCCATTTAATTTGTGAACAATATTTATGCCAAAGTAAACTTACCAGTAATTGAGATTTCCAGTTGCAGATACACTCTGCCAACCATTACTCTGAACTAAATCAGTGTAAGAAACGTAAAAGCCAAAGGACATTGGGTCAGTTTCATCTCTGCTGCGGCTTCCTCTGAAATCATTTCTGTACTCCAGGGATGTATTTGTCTGTGTATTTCCCTCCACACATAGACAGTTATCTCTTCATATTTGGTACATGAGCTGCTATACAAATGGGTTTTTAATGCCAGGATTCTACATTTGTGAACAGATAATAAAGAGGAAATTATTCAAATGCGAAGGGTAATATTTTTCTCTTGTATCTCCATGGAGCTCTGTTTGCATGTAGAGAGAGCAGAGCAGAATAACTAAGTCAATGATGACCAGATGGGAGCATTTTGTTCTAAGTTTCCAATTCTTTGAGTCACTTGGAGAAAATCAGTTAATGCTCATGGATGTTGAAAGGCTAAAATATTCCCTAGTTTACATTTCACTTCGTGGCCCTTTTGGTTGCAGGACTACAGGTGCACAAATGTACACCTATCGCCTGATTTTCAGAGTACCTGCAACTCCTGTTAACTTGAATGGATGCTACCAGTGTTTAGCACCTCTGAAAATCAGGCCACTACTTAGCCCAACACAATCTTATGTATGTTCCCAAATTTGGGATCTGCACTCGCCCATAAGAGAGAGCAGAGTAGATGCATGTCTGACCATACACAAATACGTGCCTGCCTTCTAACTGAACAATAGATTGTCACTTTGACTGTAACCAATAGGTCCCATCTTTTAATGAGTACAGGTTCTTATATTGGGAATCAGAGCGTTGATGGTTTGGCAGATCAGAATGGGAGCCTCCAGCAAAGTGACAAACACCCTGTGATAAAAGAGTTTAAAGTCAATCTCACTCATTGTAGAAATGTGGGGGGCATCAGCATTTCGTGCCTGGTTGCCTTCAATTCATAGACGAGATGATTTAATTTTTTCCTTTTTTATGGGTTTTAATGTAAATATGCCATGTGCCAGCACCAACCGAGATGAAAACTGGCTTTGTGAGGGTCAGATGTTCTCCAGCACGTTCTGTCGTCATGCTGGCAGTATATCAGATGCTGCAAATTAAAACAAGATTACCTGCTGGGTGCAGAATGCTAGAAGAAAGGCTCTTGCAGTTTTGGAAGCAGTGCAGTTTGGGGGACACCGTCATTCAGAAACTCATTTTCCTGTGCTTTGGGTAGCAAACTTTTGGGTTACATTTTCTGTTGTTTTTGCTAGTCTATCCCCTTCCCCCCCTTTCCTCCTCTACAACAACCCCACTCACACCAATATTTATTTATTTGGAATATGCAATCCTGTCAAGCCAAGAAACAGTGTTCTTAACAATGATGTTCAAAGCAGGATGGTCTCCAGGAAATTGAGACATTTTGCAGTCCTCAACACTACCTGTCATGGTTTGTGGCTGCCCACATTGAGATTGGACTGTCTCTAAAACACTACTGATATTCCATTGCAGCACAAATTCCATGTCCGGCACGAAACCGGTTTGGAAGACTCCATAGCCTTTGCAGTAAATCAAACCCGGGTTGACGTTGAGTGAGGTCGGAGACAAGATAATTAGTTTTCACTTTCTCTGCGGACCATGAAGCGCGTCACGTGTCCTTTACTGTAAATCCCTCACCCAATAAACTTATCCACAATGGGTGACATGAGGGCAGATGACCATATAGTGCATTAAACAAGTCTTTAATTAGCAGTAGATGTGGCATATCACCAAATTTTGTCACGAGCTTTGCTACGCTTTCTTCTCTGCGAACACTGGATGAAGCAATATTGCAGAGAACCAG
This sequence comes from Chelydra serpentina, assembly GCA_037349315.1. Lineage (NCBI taxonomy): Eukaryota > Metazoa > Chordata > Testudines > Chelydridae > Chelydra > Chelydra serpentina. Next base: position 9,404,329 of record JBAIAC010000026.1, on the reverse strand, counting down.
TAACCATGGTAGAGGAATAGATGTAAGTGTGCCTGAAGTAATATGCATGGTTGAATTAAGTTGTATGTTGATCCTCATTGTGTGAGACAAGCGAACCCACACTGGAACACAACACTCCACCGCTGAGTAACAGAGTGCCAAGACTGAAGTGTGTAACGTTTGGATGTTGGTGCCCCATGTCATTCTGGCCAGTTTTCCAAGCAGGTTGTTGTACGTTTTGACCTTAGTTGCTGTCTTTGTAAGATAATCACAATCTGTAAGAGGTCTCTCCAATGTGACCCTTAGATAAACTGGGTGTGAATCATGCGTCATTCGCTGGCCACTGAGAACCATGTTCAGCTCTCTGCCCGCTTGTGCAGGATATAAGTGGAAGACACTCAACGCTGTCTTACTTCCACTTGATATCAGGCACCACTGACAACAATAATGGACCATAGCCGCCATCTTTGCGTTCAGAACACTCTCAAGTATGTCAGAGTGTGACTGAGTGCCGAGGCATTTGTCGTCCGCATATGCAAACTTGTGAGACCCGGTAGGTCATTTGAATATCAGTTGAATAACATTGGAGATCATACTCATCCTTGGGTAGGGGCATTCTTCTGGTGCCTCCAAGCACTTGTTCTATCACCAATATGCACGCAGAAATGGCAATTTCTGGAAAAAACAGAGCCATCACACATATTAACCAACTTGGCATGGCTCTAAACAATTTCACCAAAAGGCCCATGTACCAGACCATATTGTGTGGTGTGATCAGGTCAAGGAAGACTGAACCAGTCTTCATAGAATCATAGAATATCAGGGTTGGAAGGGACCTTAGTAGGTCATCTAGTCCAACCCCCTGCTCAAAGCAGGACCAAACCCCCCAATTTTTGCCCCAGATGGCCCCCTCAAGGATTGAACTCACAACCCTGGGTTTAGCAGGCCAATGCTCAAACCACTGAGCTATCCCTCCCCCCCTTATGTTGGAATCCATTTCCGATTAAAGTTGTAAGTGCCGGCACTCGATCACATATACTGTGACCACAGCAAAAGCCAGCTTGCTCTGGTGCTAGCATGCCTTCCACAGATGGTGAAATTCTTTGCAAAATCAGATGCTTAAGCATCTTAAAGCAGATGCTTAGAAGTGAAATTGGTCTGTAACTCTAAGGCAGGAGTTGGTCTTTCCCAGGTTTCAGCAAGGCAATGACCTTCACTGGGTGCCAGATTCTAGGCGGTCTGGATACCTGTAGAACTCTGTTGAAAAACCAAACGAGTCATTCCTGAGCACAAGGACCCGGTATCAAATAAGATTCTAGCAGTAAGAAACAAAATCAAAGGAGTATGGTGTTTCTCTTTCCTTTTTCTCATGCTCCCTTGCTGCTGTGATTTTCATTTGGCAGTTGCCATCAGGGTCCAACTGCAACATATGTCCATCAAATTGCTTAATGGATAGGATAGAGTAGTCCCACATTTGCAGGCGGACTGGATTCATCACCTCCCTTGAAGCTTGGAGGGAAAGTAAATTTGCATGTCAGCCTGGTTACCTTATTTGCAAATGTACTGCTGATGTGGAGGGTGCCGGATTAATAGCTTTTGGAAAAAGAAATCCTGTAATTAATGCAAAAACAGGCACAGCATGGTCAACAGCCACCGGAGGGAACTGTCAGGGAGCCGGCTCTACCACGCTGAAGGCAGCTTTGTGTCAAGGGACTGGTGCTAAAGAGACTTGACTAGGGTTACCATATGTCTGGGTTTTCCCGGACATGACCTCTGTGTTGGTCGTCCACCCTCCGTCCGGGCAGATTTTTCAAATGAGAGGAAATGTTCAGGATTTTTCCATGAGTAGCCGACGTTGCAGCTCAAAGAGCTGTCTCTGTGCCCCGATTGGTCCCTCCCTTGCATCCGCAGCTGCAGGATCCCACCCACTCTAGCCTGCACCGCCAGATGAGAGGAGCCGCCAAGCGCCTCTCGGCCGGTCCACCTGCCCCGCCACAGGGCCTCAGAGCCCGACCGGGAGGGGTGACAAGGCCAGGGCCTGGATCCCTGCCCTGGGGAGGGGAAGAGGCCCACAGGGAGGAACTGACTGATGGCTGGTGCTGCGTCCCAGGCCTGCGCCAGCCACCTTACCACCATGCCCCCCACCTCGAGAGTGAGGCTGCAGATATCCTCTCCAGCACTCTCAGCAAATACCCTCTCCCAGTACACACACCCCTCCAGTACCCCTCCCAGTACACACACGCACCCCTCCACCCACAAATACCCCCTCCCAGTACACACAGCCCTCCAAGCACCCCTCCCAGTACACACACACACACCGCCTCCCAGTACACACACGCACACAAATACCCCCTCCCAGTACACACACACACAAATACCCCCTCCCAGTACACACACACACACACACCCCTCCACCACCCACAAATACCCCCTCTCAGTACACACACACACACAAATACCCCCTCCCAGTACACACACACACACACACACACATACCCCCTCCCAGTACACACACCTCCAGCACCCCTCCCAGTACACACACACACACACACACAAATACACACACCTCCAGCACCCCTCCTAGTACACATACCCCCTCCCAGTACACACACACACCCCTCCACCACCCACAAATACCCCCTCCCAGTACACACACCCCTCCACCACCCACGAATACCCCCTCCCAGTACACACACCTCCAGCACCCCTCCCAGTACACACACACAAATACCCCCTCCCAGGACACACACACACCCCTCCACCACCCACAAATACCCCCTCCCAGTACACACACCTCCAGCACCCCTCCCAGTACACACACACAAATACCCCCTCCCAGGACACACACACACCCCTCCACCACCCACAAATACCCCCTCCCAGTACACACATACCCTCCAGTTCTCCTTCTGCCCCAGCAGTGTCCTTTATTTGGGAACTTGAAATATGGCAACCCAAGACTTGAGAGGCATGAGAATCAGGCCCTAGATCTGACAGATTGCAGCATTTTCTACTGTTCCCTTTCCCATTTTTTTGACAAACATTTTCTATCATCTCAACACCTAGATGTGTGGAGCTCTCTTGGATGCTGACTTCATGATCTCTCACTCATTCACACCCCTACTAGCTTCTCCATTCCAAGTCTGTGACATTAAATATTTGGCAGTTGCACCACCAGAGACTAAACTAATCTGTCTTCTGCTTTTGGAGAAAAATGCTAGCCCCGACATTGCTGAAAATACACACCTTCTAATTACCAAAAGCCCCCAGCCTGCCTTGCACTTTCAGCAAATGAGTCAAAGAATCCGGTTTCTTTAAGCCTAATTGGATTTGCAAGCTACAGTATTTTGCTAATATGAATGAAGTCTCTAACTGAGCAATGCGGTACAAAATTCAGATAACAGAAGATGTGTGCACACAATGTAAAATGTAGTTGCCTGGGTTTAGGTAGCTCAGATGATACCTTGCAACATTTTCCAGGTCAGGTGGGAACGTCGTTAATTTCCATGGCTAAGAACAGAATTCCTCTCTGTCAATTTGGAAGCCACGTAATGGCCTTCAGCAAAGCTTTTTATAATGCACAATATGAAATGGGGGGTAAACATGAGAGATCAGTGGACACAATGATGAGGAAATGAATCTTCAGAGGGAGCAGTCAGAGATCACTGAAGACATCATTTTCATTTATATGCCTGTATATGAGCCCCATACGTAATGTTGTTTTCTTATTATTATATGCAAAGGAGATTTCAATAATAACCAACAAAAAATAAAGTCTGAGTAAATTATCTCACTATTCTGTATAAAATCACAGAGATTATCTTAAAATTATATAGAGGGCTATAAAATGAAGTACAACAGCAAAGATACCAAGGGACACATCATTACACGTTTTTAAAAAATTGCCGTCTCTTCTTGAATAATATCCTGAATATTGACAGGGTATTATTCAGGGACTGACAGTGGAATTATTCAACACATTGTAATCATGGGTCTCTCTCGGTACCATTGCCATTGTCCCAAAAGCAGACACTTGTCAGATGCATTTGTCATCCCCCTATAGAAATCTTGAAATATCAAGGATATAGTGGCTAATCTCAGGGACAATAGCAGGCTGGAAATTGCTCCTTTGACAATTAACTCCGCTGCATGTCAGGTTGTATTCCCTTTTACAGACTAACAACTTCAAGGTGGCAGTAGACCCTTATCAAAGAGATGAAATATCCACAGCGGCCTGGGTGTGTCATTGTATGATATACTGATTTCAGTGCATGGTGTGTGCATTTCATTTACATGCTGGCTAGAATTTTTAAAAGAGCTTAGCTCCCATTTAGCGACCAAAATAAGTGGCCAGATTTTGAGCCTATTGAATGCTGAGTTCTGTTGAAAATCTGACCGTAAGTGTCACAATGGGAGGTGTTCGATGTTCAGCACTTCAAAATCTGCTCATTGTTTAGTTGTTTAAGTGTGAGCTGAGCTCTGCTGAAAATCTGGCCCAGATTGTGGGTGCTGAGCAGTTGAAAATTTGGCACATGATCTACACAGTATATCACCAGAAAGTATCTATTATGTCTTGAACAGCCTCTCACAGAGATTATTTTAAATATTTGTCAGGTTAATAAATAGGAGGACGGAGAGTGGGCATAATTTGAAGAATTATGAGTCACTGTTGTCCAAAGTTTAAGGTATATTCTAGTATTTGCCAACTGGTAGTTCATCTGATTGTCTTTAGTGGACATTCACATCTCCATAAAAACTCCCATCCATCTCTCAAATTGCAGGACAATGCCAACTTCAATATTTTTACTTACAGATCTGTATTCTAGTTACCATGTATTATTTCAAAACAATATACCTGTTTATGGTGCTTCTCTCTAACTGGTCTTTCCTTAGTGCTGTTGAGTAGTAGCGAATCCTCTCTTTCAAACATTCTAAACCATGTTGCTCATTCATTTAGCATGCATTGCTAAAACTTCCTCAGGATGCACAGTGTACATACATTTGTACAGCTTTGAGAAGTGTTTTAAGTTTTTAAAAAAGTGAATTCTAGAATTTGAGGTATAAAAGTAGGTTAAATGATAATGACTTTGGGCACTTTTTTATGCAGCCCATCTTACAAGTTGTTGCACACAGATTTATGTCTATTGCATCCAGCATTGGAACATGCAACTGACCTCGGTGCTTTTCTCTGTTGGTTTCAGTTTAGAATCATAGAATACCAGGGTTGGAAGAGACGTCAGGAGGTCATCTAGTCCAACCCCCTGCTCAAAGCAGGACCAACACCAGCTATTTATTTTATTATTTTTATTTGTATGTATGTATTTATTCAAAGAGCAGAAGGAGAAAGTTGAAATATACTGTACATACTGCCACTTTTATAAAAGAAATCGACTCATAGAGAAAGAAAAAAACATGCATGCATTTTTTATGATTTAAAATAGCCTGTTAGTCTAGAATCATGGACACTAGTCTATTCAATTTGTGCCTTGCGATAAAAGGAGTGTGATAGATTTGCCAGTGATCCCATCCCTGTGCAACTGCTGCCATGGTGCGAACCATAGCTGATTCCCACACTTGGACCCCCAAGGAAAGCAGCACCTCCTAACCCATCCCCCTCCAAGGCCCAGTCAGGACAACCCTTCCTTCTGGGTATGGTTTCCTCAAGCGCTCATCAGTGGTGCATGTGTGGGGCTTGAGCGAAGAAGCTCAAGAGAGGTGTGTTGCATGCCTTTCCTCAGGCAGAGAGTAAATAGAGATGATCCCAGAAGTGAACCACCCCCACGTACACCAGAAAAAAAACATGATTGTACTGAGGCAGGCAGCATGGCAAAGTCCGCCGGCGCTACTCCATTAAACTGGAAGTCAGTCAAAAAGCTGCAGAAAAGGCGGTGTAAAAATGTCGCTCATTGGCGGGATCCCAGAATAGTTATGGAACCCGTCCCCCTCTCTCCTGCAATGCCATTTCACGGACGCTGTTCAGAGGAGGCGGGTACGTGAAGAGAAAGTGATTTGCTTGAAAGCAGCACTGTGGATATTGCTAATTCTCAACATGTTTAACGTGACAGGAAAACATTTAGGAGCCGGTGAGTGGGCTCTTGCAATATATGCTAATTCTGACTTGAACGAGTGATGGAATGTGCCCACACTGTCACTTCCAAGCTGAGTTTACACAACTCCCTTCCATAAACTATGGGAGCAGTGTTAATATTTAGGCTCTCTTTCATAGCTGAAGCTCTTGGAATTTGTTCTTCTTGTCCCATAAGCTGTGGAAACATTTGTGCGCAACATTTTTGACCAACTGCGTCCATATTATTCTGCCAGGGTGTATCAGCGTAAGCTCCTAAGCATGGAATTCAGATGGCTATATTTTATCTAATCAATATTGAAATGCGGTTATTTCTTTGTAATACCCTAGTACCTGGGGAGGACACCAATGAGATGTGCTAGGCATTGTACAAACGTATTAGGGAGACCCTGCCTCAGTGAATTTGCAGTCTAAACAGGCAAGACAGACCAAGGATTGGGAGAAAAGTATTCTCCTCCTCCACATTTTGCAGATGGGTAACAGCGGCATGCAAAAATTAAGTCATTTGCCCAAGCCAAGGACACATGAAGTCTGTGGCAGAACTGAGAATAGAATCCAGAGTGTCTGAGTCCAGTCCCTTGGCCTGATGACTTTACTCCCCACAGAAAGTAGATCTTTTTTGCTACAGTGTATTCTTTGAAGAGCCAGGCTTCCAAATTGAATATTGTGGATCAGGAAACTAATGACTAGAACGAAGTAAATTGTGAGGAAAAACTTACCAGGAATATTTATTAGTTTTCAAATGGGAAGGTCCATTCAACCCGTTCAGGTTTGATTTCCTCAGCCATTCGAGTGGTCAAGCTTTACATACTCATGAAAAGCTAATTATGAGCTTGAATATTCTAAGTACTGCATTTAGGATGATAATTCTTCTGTGCATGTTAATTACTGATGTTATCCAATCAGGGAACAAAAAAAAATATCCCATGTCCTAGGTAACTAACCAGTTGGGAACAATTTTTGTAATGTGAATATTAGATATTTTCAATTAACTGTTAACCAGATATTCAGATAGTGGAAAAATTGCAAAAGAATTCCATGAACAAGTTGGAATAACAGATTGTGACCGGAGTCCCAGGGGAGCCAACTGAGGTCACTCAATTAGGGTGAACTGCAAAGAATGGGGCAGACAATCCCCAAAACTAGTGGCTATTCCAAAATTTAGATTTACCAAACCAGCACAAAACAGCTTCTGTAATACCTCACTGGTTACCCAGAAGACAGCAACACAGTTCCCTTAAAGTAACCCAGCCTCAGGCCTCTGCCCAGATACCCAAGTCAAATATGATGATTACTGAAAATCTTATTCATCATATAAAAAAATTCTGCCAATCCCAAAGGATCGGACACATTACCTCCCAAGTTAATGAATACTCCAGATCTTACCCAAATACAGGCTTAGAGCCAATTCTTATTAACTAAGCTCAAATTTATTTAGAAAGAAAAGAGAAGAGAATTGGTTAAAAGATCAGTATACATACGGACATGAGTACGATTCTTGAGATTCAGATTCATAGCAGAGATGGTGAGCTTTGTAGTTGCAAAGAGTTCTTTCAGAATTAGTCCATAGGTTATAGTCCAATGTTCATAGTCAGGGTGGCCCAGTCAGAACTGAGATCTCAGTCCTTATGGCTTAGGCTTCCCCTGCATGAAGTGTCAAGCAGAAGCGAGATAAAAAGGATTGGGACCCAAACATCTTTATACAGTTTCAGGCCTTCTTGTGACATCTTGGAGTCCTTCGGCGAACAATAGTCACTCATGGGGACTTTGAAGTGGACCCATTTCCTAAGCATCACCGGCAATTATCCACACAGATTAACATAAGGCAATTGCCTGTTTTTCCACCATTCGCAGATGATTTGCTGTACGTTTCAAAGAGAGGTGAATACAGCAATATCCTATGTTTACAGTTCATTTAAATGCTAAGATGTCCTTTTGATCTCTGAATTAACAGAATGCAGCATAGACGGGGACTGTTTGATTCCATTGTTGACCTCTACTGATATATATGTAAAAACACCAACATTATCTTCCCATATGTCTTTAAGGGTTGAATTTGAGTCATTTATCCTGCCGGATGCTTAACTCTTTCTGGCCATGCGTCACACAGATACTCTGAACATTTCAGGAATATGTCGTGAACAGGGAAGAAGTGTGAAATCTGACAAATGATTGAGGGGAAATTATTTACTTGGTTCTAGATATGGCACAACACTGACTTCTCAGTAGCATACAGTACCACGGGGTCTGTTCAGAAAATACTCACTCTGCTGTTGCCTGACTTATCAGCAGAGCTCTTTTTTTAAAAAAAAATATCACAATCCCAAACTGCCTCATGACTGTTTTGGGGAATAAGTGTTGAGTTTGTCTTGTGGTGTCAAATATTATTGATTGATTTATCAGTATTCAGACAACTACTTTGACATTTTCACAAACTTTAGCACAAATATTTGTCTATGTCAAAAGTTCCTGTCATCCATTCCAGGGAGCAGAAATGATACCAAATCACTCAGGTGATCAATCAGTCACCACCAATAAGAAATGCCGAAGAGTCAAAATATGTGCAGTTTGAACAACCAGTAGGCGAAGAAAGATAGAAGCTATTCAGTGAGCACATATGAATAACGAATGCATTTACAACTGGAATTGGTTCTGAATGATTTATTAACCAGAAAAAATGGATTGAATTTGTAATGAAAATTATTCAAAATAAATAGTTCAAGAAGCTCTGCTTATCAAGCACATCCTGATATTCAAATGGACTTCTCATTGAAAGCAGCAGAGTTAAGCGTGTGTGTATGATTACGCTAATTTCATAAATCACCATTTAGATGCATGTTTTGGGACAATAACACAAATGCCACTAATTGCACTGGGTTCAGTGAGTCTAATAAAAGACTTAGAGCCCCAAAAGTGAATTCTGGATCCATTTATTTTAATCCTTTTGCATTTTCTGTGTACCTAACAGAGATTTTTTTCTCCATCTCACATACAATTTACAGCTTCTTGCAATGATTCATAAAAGCCGCATAACTTTTGTAACCTTCATATACGCCCATATAATATAAAGGAATACACATTTCCTATGTGCTGGTTAAGGCTGCTTTTTTGAAATGTGTGCATCTCTAGAGATGATTGAAATGTTAAATTCCCCACCATAGCTGATGTAATATTGCTTCTTGTAAACATTATAAACTAGCCATCCCAGAGGTCTGCTCTTCGGAGGAAAGGGGGGAAAACCCACAATGCACCTGGTCTGTTGTGGAGGGTTTGCACATAGGTGGAGACAGAAGGAATTCCTTCCTGTTTTCTGCAGCAACTAGTGCACCTCTTGCTTGTTTTGACAGAGCCCAAGTTTTCTGAACTTAAGGCCACACTGTAAGATCCATCTCTCTTTTCTCAAGCTTCTGCCTGGGAGATGAGGGGCAGAGAGGAGGGGAGGCTGACTTTCAGTTCATTTGGCTGGATGAGGCCATTTTTTCTTTTATACCTCCGTCCCTAAGAGTAGTATGTGGTGATCATTGCTGTGTGTGCGCCCTGAAACTTCTGCAATATCAAAAGATAAAGGTTGGATTTTCAAAAGTGCTCAGCACTGGCCTAACGCTGCTCCCAGTGCAGTCAATGGGAGTTGTACTATAGCCAGATGGAGGAAACAAGAGGCTTTTTATTTGCTGAGGTCCTGTCCTCTCACCGTTCAGCAGGGAGTGCCGTGGCAAATGCAGTAAAACCTCAGAGTTACGAACACCAGAATTACTAACTGATCCGTCAACCACACATCTCATTTGGAACTGGAAGTACGGAATCCAGCAGCATAAGCAGAGACAAAAAAAAAAGCAAATACAGTACAGTGTTAATGTAAACTACTAAAAAATAAAGGGAAAGTTTTTTAAAAAAGATTTGACAAGGTACAGAAACTTTCTGTGCTTGTTTCATTTCAATTAAGATGGTTAAAAACAGAATTTTTCTTCTGCATAGTAAATTTCAAAGCTGTACTAAGTCAATGTTCATCTGTAAACTTTTGAAAGAACAGCCATAACATTTTGCTCAGAGTTATGAACATTTCAGAGTTACAAACAACCTCTGTTCCCAAGGTGTTCGTATCTCTGAGGTTGTACTGTGTTTGAAACATATTTTTATGAATAGAGGGAGGTGACACGTTACCTAGAGTGTGCTCTATTGTCATCTCTTTAATTATCTGTATGTTCTCGAATTGCAGACACTACCACAGTAAATCTGGCCATGGTGTAATGGATACCTGGTATGACAACCCTGTGCCTACTTATTCCCCCAATAACAGAATCATGGCCAAGGAGCACAGGAAAAGCTTCCAGACTGGTGAGTATTTTATACGTTCTTTGCATTTTGATACTCTGTCGTATGGGCCTTTGGAAGGGTCGGATCACTGCTAACCCTTCGTGGCTGGGTATAGTGTAGGCATTTCTCTGCTTACTACTGTCATCCCGCACAACGGAGTCATAAAAGTGCCTCTCATGCAATTCAAAGGGCTTGGGCTTGGATCAGTGCTCATATTTTTAGAGTTGATTTAGAAGCTGAATTAAAGGCTTGGAATCCATAATCTATAACTGATCTTATTAATGTCCTATACAGCACCAGCAACATGTTCTTATCTGCACCCCCATTGGATTCCAGCAATACTTTTAAACAAATGAATCCTATCTTTACATTTAGTCATGATGTTATCTAGATGAGCCTTTTAAGTGATTTTATCGAACATAACTCCTAAGAAAGTAAAATTTTAACCATCTTTATTTTTTCTGCATGAAGGGTCCATTCTTCCCCAATCATCTTTCTTGTAAAGATTTGTTTTAGCCAGTGAGAACTTAAATCCCCAAGTATCTCCCCATTCTGGGCACCTCCTGGGTTCTCTCCTCAGCTATCTTAAGTCTTCTGTGTTTGGCCCATATAACAGTCAACCGCAAATAGAGCAATACCTATTCCTGCCCATATACTCTCTGGGAGATCATTAATCATCATGTTAAAAAGGGTAAGGCTAATAACACTTGCCTGTGGAGTGCCATTAGTAAGTTTATATATAAGGTTAACACTCTGTCACAGGTACTTTTCATAAAAATCAGGGACAGGGATCATGGGCAATAAACAAAAAGTCACGGAATTCCGTGACCTGTCCCTGACTTTTACTAAAAATCCCCTGGAGGATTGATTCAAACCCGGCTGCTGCTCCATCATCTCCAGGGCTGACAGCTGCTCCAGCCCTGCTCTGGAAGAAGTCCCAGAGGTCCCAGAAAGTCACAGAAATCATGACCTCAGTAACACAATCGCACCCTTATTTATAAATATTCAATGTATTGCAATTGCCAGAGTCTATCACTTAAGAAGTCTCTTATGCACCAGAACAGTCTCCCTTTTATTCCAATTGTGGCTGGTTTATACAGCAAGCCTTCCCTCCGTAGCATATCATATGCTTTTTCAGCATCCAGAAAGACAGCTATCATAAACCCTCTGTCCCTGGTGGTTTTTTGTATTTCTGTTTCTAATCTTACAATATGATCAGCTGTGCATCTACCTTTCCTGAAACCCCTTTGCGCAGTTTACAATTTCATTTTTTCCCAAGAATGCTACTAATCTCTCCTTTATCACTCTTTCCACACACAATGTGAGGATAATAGAATTATACATCAGGTCTTGTGCATAATTTGCCAGACTTTCCTATCAGTATAACCACCGCTTGCTTCCATTCTGCCAGTAGTATCCCTTTTCTCCGTGTATTATTAAATCATTTCAATAAAACTCTTCAACTCCCTTCTGCTAGGTGCTTACACATTGCACTACTTGTGCTATCTTTACCTGAGGCTGTATTTTTACTTTTGTCTATAGATTTTTTGAGTTCCCGGATGCTGAAATTTTCATTCAGTTCACCGTCTTTATGTTCTATCCAGCCATGTAAGAGCTCACCATTTTCTTCAGCAAACATTCCCCCCCCCCAAAAAAAACTCTTTACTTTGATTTGTTTCACTACTTACTTTTTGGAACTCTTTTGCTAAAATGTCCACTTTTCCTAAATTAGAACTTTCAACTTTATCATTTATAGGGCTGTCAAGCGATTAAAAACAATAATCGTGATTAATTGCACTGTTAAACAATAATAGAATAGCATTTATTTAAATATTTTGGATGTTTTCTACATTTTCAAATATAGTGATTTCAATTACAACTCAGAATACAAAGGGTACACTGCTCACTTTATATTTATTTTTTATTACAAATATTTGCACTACAAAAATGATGAACAGGAAATAGTATTTTTCAATTCACCTAATACAAGTACTGTAATGGAATCTCTTTATCATGAAAGTTAAACTTACAAATATAGAATTATGTACAAAAATACTGCATTCAAAATTAAAACAATGTAAAATTTTAGAGCTTGCAAGTCCACTCAGTCCTACTTCTTGTTCAGCCAAGTGCTCAGACAAACAAGTTTGTTTACATTTGCAGGAGAAAATGCTGCCCACTTCTTGTTTACAATGTCACCTGAAAGTGAGAACAGGTATCTCAGGGCACTGTTGTAGCCGGCGTCACGAGATATTTACGTGCCCAATATGCATGCTTCAACCACCATTCAAGGGGACATGCATCCATGTTGATGACAGGTTCTGCTTGAAAACCATCCAAAGCAGTGCAGACTGACGTATGTTCATTTTCATTATCTGAGTCAGATGCCACCAGCAGAAGGTTGATTTTCTTTTTTGGTGGTTTGGGTTCTGTAGTTTCCGCATCAGAGTGTTGCTCTTTTAAGACTTCTGAAAGCATGCTTCACACCTCATCCCTCTCAGATTTTGGAAGGCACTTCAGATTCTTAAATCTTGGGTCCAGTGCTGTAATTATCTTTAGACATCTCACATTGGTACCTTCTTTGCGTTTTGTCAAATCTGCAGTTAAAGTGTTTTTAAAATGAACAACATGTGCTGGGTCATCATCCGAGACTGCTATGACATTAAGTATATGGCAGAATGTGGGTAAAACACAGAGCAGGGGACATACCATTCTCCCCAAGGAGTTCAGTCACAAATTTAATTAACATATTATTTTTTTAATGAGTGTCATCAGCATGGAAGCATGTCCTCTGGTATGGTGGCCAAAGCATGAAGGGGATATGAATGATTAGCATATCTGGCACATACCTTGCAATGCTGGCTACAAAAGTGACACGCAAATGCCTGTTCTTACTTCTGGTGACATTGTAAATAAGAAGCGGGCAGCATTATCTCCTGTAAATGTAAACAAACTTGTTTGTCTTAGCGACTGGCTAAACAAGAAGTAGGACTGAGTGGACATGTAGCCTCCAAAGTTTTACATTATTTTGTTTTTGAGTGCAGTTATGTAACAAAAAAATCTACATTTGTAAGTTGCACTTTCAGGACAAAGATTGCAATACAGTACTTGTATGAGATGAATTGAAAAATACTATTTCTTCTGTTTATCATTTTTACAGTGCAAATATTTGTAATCAAAATATACACTTTGATTTCAATTTCAACACTGAATACAAGATATATATGAAAAGTAGAAAAACATCCAAAATATGTAATACATTTCAATTGGTAGTCTCTTGCTTAACAGCGCACTTAAAACTGCGATTAATCACGATTATTTTTTTTTTAGTTTTTTCTAGTTAATCGCGTGAGCTAATTGCAATTTATCGACAGTGCTAATCATTTACTATAAAATCAGATATACATTTGTTTTTCCTCCGTATCCCATTCATTCCTTTAACTTATTTCTTTCTCTCTGAAACCTCAGAATCTTTGTTCAGTTTTCCACAATACAGTCTCCAACTCTCCTTTGTGGCCTTTTTAATAATTCTTTGTGCTACCGCTTTATATCTTTTATAATTCATTAAGTTCTTGCTATTTATTGTATTTTTGCTTGTTTGTATGCCTTATTTCATTCTTTAATTGCTGCTTTACAATCTTCATTCCGCCAGGGAACTGAATTTCTGAGTTTGTGGCAGTTAGATGTCTTACATATAGCTAGGTTGGCTGCTGCTACAATTCCCTTTATTATATTATCATGAAATTCCTCTAGATTATCATTTATATAATTGGTGCTTGGAAACTTTTATTCTTAGAGAGTTCCCAGTTTGCTTTTCTAAGGCTCCAGGTAGGAATCCTTTCAGTATTTAAACACTACCGTTGTGTGGATATATGATTTAGCATAGGAAAGTGATCACTTCCCATTCTATCATCTTTATCAATTTCCCAGCTGCATTTACTTGCTATATTACTTGTTGCAATTCCCAGATCTAAACATGAAATTGTTCCATCCACCGAATTAAACCTAGCAGTTACTCCAGTATCGAGCAATGCCAGTTTGTGCATGTCAATGAACTGTTTCAGGCATTTGCCATTATAATCAGTTTTCCTACTTCCCCATAATTCATTATGGCTATTAAGGTCTCCACAAATAATATACAGGCCTTTGACACCCTTAGCAAACTCTTCTTGTTCTAGATTGTCTAGCTTTTTACATAGGTTGTAAACATTATAATCTTGTATAAATGTGCTCTTATTCTGCAGAGGAATCTCAACAGCATTGCACTCAAAACTTAAGTTCTGTACTTCTGTGTTACCATAACTACGACCTTCCGTTATAAATATACAGATCCCGCCTCCTCTTGTTATTTCTCTGTCACGTCTGTGTCCCACTGTCTGGAGTGGCTCACGATTGTGAGTGCCTACGTTAGGGCTAGGGTGACCAGATGCCCCAATTTTATAGGGACGGTCCTGATATTTGGGGCTTTTTCTTATGTAGACATCTATTACCCCCAACTCCCTGTTCTGATTTTTCAGACTTGCTATGTGGTCACCCTAGTTAGGGCAAACTGTCCAAAGCAGGGCAGACACCCCCAACTGGTGGTACATTCTATCGTTAGATTTTACCAAGCCAATAACAAATGGGAATGCCTAAATTACTACAACAGTCTTATAATGGACTCACAAACAGTCCCCTTAGACACTCCAGACTCTATCTTGCCACCCAGACAAGCCAGAATATGCAATAAATGTACACAGTGTAGTTGTGACAGTGTTGGTCCCAGGATATTAGAGAGACAAGGACCCACTTCTATTGGCTAAAAAAAAGGAATGAGAGTTATTGAAAGGTCAGGCAGGTAAAATATATATGAACAGTCACACTCTGTCATTTCAAAAGGTAGCAGAGACGTAGTAATCAGTCAGCAAAAAGAAAACAAGAAAAATACCTGTGGCACCTTAGAGACTAACAAATTTATTTCAGCATAAGCTTTCGTGGGTTAAGAACCCACTTCATCGGATGCATGGAATGAAGTGGGTTCTTAACCCACGAAAGCTTATGCTGAAATAAATTTGTTAGGCTCTAAAGTGCCACAGGTATTTTTCTTGTTTTCTTTTTGCTGACACAGACTAACACGGCTACTACACTGAAACCAGTAAATCAGTCAGTTTCCAAAAAATACTTTAGGGCTACTCAGAGTAACTCTGGCGATCTGATCTTCTCGTTCAGTTACTTTGCCCTGTTCGAATCCAAACAGTCCAGAGATGAAGAATTTTTCCTTGTGTCCATACTTATAGCATCTTCTCACAGAAAGCAAGCTCCCAGGGTAATTACATGCGCTCTTTGAAGGCGAGAGAGAGGAGCTCATTTAGCTCATTTAGAGTCTTTGATCTCCGATCATCACGCACAAAGACCACTTGCTTTGAAATGTGCTAGAATTAACACTTTCCTATTAAAGATCTTCATTTGCATTATACAAGGCTTCTTTCTCATTGGATGAGTTATTTAGTTACAGGGGAATATACAGTGTAAAGGTTTGCTATTACGTTATAACAGGATACAGATAAGTGAAAACAATTCATACAGAATCCCACTGATTTTCGCGAAGTTTAAACACAATCACTTTGATCTATATTAATACACAAGTGAATTGGTTTGGTTTCCAGCTGTTCCGCTGTCAGTGGTCAGTGAGGCCTGGGGCTCAGACATGAGCTGGCTCTACCAGTGCATAGTCTGATTATATCATATCCTAGAAGTCTAATCATAAGTTTTCTCCCTTACCATGTTTCTTGTATACACATCACACCAGGTTTGTTTTCAATTTCAAACGCTGTTTTCATTAACTCCTGGCCATGTGTTATTAAACTGTGTGTTAAAGCAGAAAAACTATTAGAACCATGTTGTTTAAACTGCATTATTACCTTCATTTAAAATTGCATGACTATGATCTATTGGGAGATTGCCTACATGCAATACTTTTCTGCCACTTTTGTTATAATGTTTATTCTTTCAGTCTTTCCCCTGTCTGTAAAGTGCAATTAATCACTTGTATCATAAATGCTATAAATTTCTCTTTGCCTACAAGCAGTACATCTTCATCTATTCCCCTTATATTCTCTGTCCTGCCCTCCATTGCATGTTATTGTACCAGCAGCTCTTTTCCCTCACTGGCATTTTCTTCCTCCTCCTCCACATTTCACTGTGAATATCTTTTGGAGGCTTCTGCATAGGATATTTTATGGATCATTTGAATTTTCTGGATCTCTCTAGTTCGTTCCACTGCCATGCACCCTTTGAATGCTGCACTGGGCTTATCCCCACAGCTGCTGCATTTTAGTTTTGGTCCTTCCATACAGGTCTCGTGTGAGTGTTCTCCTCCACAAATGCCCCACCTCATTTCCTCCTTTCAGGCAGCTGCCACCTGCCCAAACCTTTGACATTTGTACCATCTCAAAGGGGCTGGGATAAATGGTTTAACCCAGAAGACCTGATATCCTATATTAACCCTATCAGGTGGCGTTGCATCTTTAAATGTTATTCGGATTTCTCCCCGTCTCCTGCTAATCAATCACTTAACAAACAGCACTTAGTCCTCCCCTATACCCCTTTACATTTCATCCTCAATCATGCCTAGGGGAACCCCCTAATTACACCCTCTCACTTCTGTCGTAAATTTAGCTAGCTGGCAAATTACCTGTTTTCCCTAAAATTGTATTTTTAAGAAGTTTCTCAGCCTGTTGCATATGTGCACATTCTACTAATGAATCTCCACTCTGCATTCTTTTAGCTCTTAATATATCTCTGATCTGTCACCGAATGCATTCCATTGTTTTCGTGGGATTAGCATCTCCCATCTTTACATCTTCAGCTAGTAAATTGATAATTATAAAATGTCGATCCTTTTCCTTACTCGTTTTTGCATCCCTGCCTGCTCCCTCTTCTCCACATACAGATACTTCTGTTCTTTTCTTCTTCTTCTTCTTCCTAATCTAAAGCCATTCCTCATCCCTTGTTTCTTCTCCCTCATTTTCCAACATAACTTCCAGCCTTTCCCTCTCAGACTGTATTTCCAGCCAGCCAAAGCTGTCGCTGAGTTCCAAGCTCTCAACCCCTCTCAGCCTCCACCGCCAGCCTGGAGCCTGGCCAGCAGCTGCCCCAGCCCAGCCAGCCGGCAGCCCCCAGCCTCCATGTCTGCTCCAGACTTCCTTTCTTCACAGTGCCACCATGCTGCTCCCCAGAGGGGCTTCATCTTTTATTCCTCTGGTCCACCCTGCACAGGCGGCCAGGTAGCATAATTGGCCCAAGGCCCACCTTAACCCTTTCCTTGCCTGTGTGGGGTGCACACATTATCACAGGACCTCTCCAAAACTACAACCACGGTTCAGAACATTCTTGAGCTTTGGGGAAACGCACATGTGAACTTGGCCCTCATCTTTCTATTGAGCCAAAACTCAACCTCTGATTCAAACATCCCTGAACTCTAAACGTTGGGCAAGTCAGTATCACATTTTTGCTGCTTGACCCCATCTCTAGCAGCTGTGTATATTCATGGGACTGTGCGATGCAGTGATCTGCATCCGTCTCCATGGTGCTTTCTGTCAACATAATCCTCTCCACATCAGTTAACAAATAAGCTTGAAGAAACATATGGAGAATGCTTCCTCAGCCCCATCCCTCCACACTTTCTAATCATAAGTTCTCAGCGCCAGAGACCCTGACTAAATTGGTTCTCAGAGAAGAGCACCAGCAAAAGCAAACGTGTTTGTGGTACGTGTCTGCTTACTGCCAATCCCTTGCCACAGCATTTAACAGTAGCAATGTCAACAGCACTCCCAGGGTTGTTGCATTCTGTGTCCTTGTCTTTTAGATCTGGAGGAGTAAATGTTCTGGGTCTGGATCTTTGCGGTAGTATTCGCAGAGTAGTGCAGTCCTACTCAGCAAAGGACAGAGCAGCTCCCCAGATGGGAAATGCTTTCCTGGAAGATACTGTTTGGACAGGAGGTCGCATGCTAAACTTATCAGAGGCTAAGGATGCATCCCACCTTTTCCTTCTGTCTCCAAGAAACTCTCTCTAGAGCCTCACTGCTTCCTCCTAAAACAAGTCACAACAAGGCACTCAGCTGGTCAAGGGAATGACCTTCCTGATGAACTAGTCCAAAAACCCTGCATGTCAAAGCCCTCAAGCCAGCGGGGCTGAGAACTGAACTCATATTCCCAAATGTCCAGCAGCGTCAGCATAATGGTGTAAACATTGCCCTGGTGGTTGTGGCAAAGTGTTTCTCAGCCAGGAGCTGATTTCTGTAACTGAGAAGAAACCTTAACCCTACTGGCAGGTCTTCTGCAGGCTATCTTTTCTGTCTATACCTGACCCTCAGCTTCTTCTGCAGTGGTGTAAGTGAGATGTAAACTGCCTGATGGCCAGGCAGCTGCCCAGGGATGGCTGGTAATGGCAGGTGACAGATAGGAACAATCAGAGAACAATGTGTAATATCTGCCTGCTACAGAGAATAATCATTTCTGTAAGGATTGAAGTGTGACCGTTGACCCTGGGAAGGCCCTTCCGGCACAGAGATGGGTATTTGTTATACATGGTACGTGGGGATTTGTGCGGGGAATCAGCATGAAGTTGACCTGAATAGGACATTAATGCAGTCCCCTGCGTTTCCTTAAGAAGGGGAGCTGATCTCCTGCTAAAGAGCTAAAAATGAAATGAGATCAAATGAGACCATTAAAATTCTATACAGACACAGACCTGAACCAAAGCTCTAGATCCAGACTTTGGGAAAGTTTGAATCTTGGTGATAACTTTGCAGCTGCCAAAGCCACACTGCTATGTCTAGCGTTCTCGCTTGAGCGGAGCTAGCCCATGATGTCTACCTGCACCGGGAATTGCACCTCCCAGGCTGCTGTGTAAACATATCCCTTTTTAACAGTGTTTTCTAGTCCCTTCTTCAATTTAGGCTCAAATATTGGTACTAGTTTCAAACCAGCACTAAACTCAAATGTCTTTCCATTGACTTCTGGAGAGTTGGATCAGGCCCTTTCTGAGGGAAAACTAATGAAACCAACCTGTTTTAAGCACCTTCATCATATATCAGAGTATACATGTATATGTAGGCTTCTTTTTTTGCTGTATTTATACTTGGCTTCTTACATTAGGTTCCTCAGAAACCAAGGAAGAAGGGCTGGAAGCTCAGATTAACAGATTAGCTGAGCTGATTGGAAGATTGGAAAATAAGGTAAGAGGCTTTTTCAAGGTTTTGGCTAGAAAAGCGCACAGTCTAGTTATTCTTCAGGTTGGGAGACTATTGTGAATGCTGCATTCTTAAACCAGGGCCCACCCACCATTTTTCCTCAGTATTTGTGTTCGCATTACAATGCCCAAGAGTTTGTCAGCTGCTGCACTGGGTCTGAGTCAACAAAAATGTTCACACCCCACAGAAAAGGGCATCGCCAATTAATTCTGTTTCAGAATATTGAAAGGGACACTGTCGATTTAAAAATCCTCTTCTTAAAAATGACTTTTCTTGCTCGTTAAAAGGGATACCTTTGTTGATTAATACTGAGGTATGCAATTCCCTGTCACCCTTTATGGAGTTTCTTTACTATGTGTGCTTACATTTTGCACTGTGCTGACTTTGGGCAATGAACACAAACCAGTTTCTGGCCCTTGTGCACTAATACATCGCTGCAGCATTTGGGTCGCAAATGCTGCACTGGAATTTTTATTCCAAAAAACAAACAAACAAAAAAATCCTCTAGCCAGTGCATGGCCCAAGTAGCTGGGCCAGATGCTAGGCAAACTTGCTGAGAGGGACAAGGAAGTTGTCTCTGTGGATCCCTACATGCCCCTCTCCCCAAAAAAACACTGGGGTGAAGATGCATGAAGAGGCATGCAGCAGTGGGTCCTCTGGACTACCCATACCTCCCTGTCCCTGCCCTCAGTAATACTACCTCCTCCTTCTGCTTGTCCATTAATACAGCTCTGGATCTGCTGGATGGATATGTTTACACTGCAATTACACACCTATGGCTGGTCCATGCCAGCTGACTGAGGCGCTCCTGGCTTGGGCTAAGAGACTGTTTAATTGTGGTGTAGACATTTGAGCTCTGGGACCCTTCCACCCTCAAAGGGTCCTAGAGCCTGGGCCCCAGCCCAAGCCCAAATGTCTACACCACAGTTAAACAGCCCCTCAGCATGAGCCCCACAAGCCCGAGTCAGCTGGCACAGGCTAGCTGTGGGTTTTTAATTACAGTGGATGCTCAAAGGAAGGCCTTGGATTTGCTCTGTGTAAGCATAATCTTTCAAACAGTTACTATTGCGCTGCTTGCACACACTGTCCCTAGTAAATACTCACAGCAGTAAGTGTTTGCAGGGTCAGGCCTTCAACTTTACCACCTGAATAAACTATACAGAATGTCAGCACTTTTTAATTCAGTCACATCCCTAATAGCTGTGTGCCCCTTACTCTACTGTGCTTACAACAATCTACAGTCATTCATTTTTAAAAGCAATCTTTAAGCATTCCTTATCAATTATTCTGTCTGTGTGTCACTGTCATTATAATCAGCAGTCTTTCTAAGTGAGATAAATGAGCCCTGCTTTAGACACTACTAGATAGCCAGGTTCTAGAAGCCTATTGATTGACCGGGATATTTTAAAGCAACGTAAGACTGGCTTGTTGAAACCATGTTCTCTTGTCAGCCTCTGCGCAAGTTGCCTCCAGCATTTCTGAGCTGAGCTTTCATTTAGCATTTCATTAGGGGTGTTGAGCTAATACAGTAGCTCCACCATCAGAGATCCCTTGCATGCTGAAGTACACGATGGTGGTTGATTTTGCGTCTGCTACCAGACTTTTCTGAAGGGTGTGTGTGTGTGTGTGTGTGTGTGTGTGTGTGTGTGTGTGTGTGTGTACACAATATAAATCCAACCCATACAATGTATTAGACCTTTTTTTTTTTAATAATCACTTTGGGAAATATCATGCCACCAGTTTATAAGCAGAAGTTCTCGCTTAATTCCATGTCACATTATAAGCCAACGTTGCTATGTATCAGTTTGTGATATCTGTACAGCATTTTCGGGTCCTTCTAGATGAAAGGCACCATTCAAATACCATAATCATAATTCTTGGGAATAACAGGAGCCATTAAAAAATAGCGATGGTAATGGACAATCCAGAAGGACCAGAGAGAAATAACACAGGGTGAGTCTGCAGTCGAAAAATACATCCTTTTTACTTGTAAAGTGAGCAAATTTGCTACAGATTCTTGAGAAAACAATAAACGTGGAGCCCCATGGTCCTGTGTTTAGTAACTCCCCGGAGTAGAGCCACACTTTAAATTCTAGTGACTTCAAATGAATCTTTCATCCTGACCCTGGTTTTGGTGCCATTGGTAACCTCAGGTTCTAACATATAGTTTGATTTGTTTCCCCCTCTTCTCCTCGGCTGGTGAGTCATTTTCTCTAACTAGCACCATGGATATGTGCTTGATGCTTTCGATCTCCCGTGTTTCAACTGACGCAGTTTTGACTCATAGTCTATAGCTCCTCCTCAATGGCTGATAGCTTATCCTGGGGCTTAGAAAGGCAAGGAGCACACACCTCCAATTTAACGTGCATCTCTTCTTCTAGTGCTTTAATTACCCATAAAGCCGTGCGTTGGGAGATTCTTCAGAGGTACTCAACTTCTAAGAAATCTGGTTGGTTCTTCAACTGTGCTGTGGACTTGGCAGACCCCAACAGGAGTTTGGACAGCTTTCCCATGGAGGGTTAACCAGACTTTGGCTAGCTCTCAACGATTTTCTGCATAGGCGCCCACGGGGGAAAATTGGTGGGTGCAGAGCACCCACCAGCAGCTCCCCGCCCCCGGCCCCAGCTCACCTCCGCCTTCCGAGGCGCCGCTGCTGCTCCGCTTTTCCTCCCTCCCAGGCTTGCTGCGCGCTAGCAGTTTGTCACGGCAAGCCTGGGAGGGAGGGGGGGAAAGCGGAGCGGCGGCACCTCAGGGGAGGGGGAAGAGGCGGAGGTGAGCTGGGGCAGGGAGCGGTTTCTCTGTACCCCCTGCCCAGCTCACCTCCGTCTCCGCCTCCTCCTCGGGGGCCGGGGTGGAGTTGGGGCAGGGCTGGGGGCGCAAGCACCCACCAGCGCCGACTAAAGTCGGCACCTATGATCTTCTGTGCTAGCTTTGCCTCCTCCCATATCGTCTTACATTTTGGTTCAAAAGTACATTGACATTTTCAGCATGCTGGGATTTCAGGCAAGCGTTAAAAACCCAAGAGCTGAGAAGTGTTTGCTCTCTGACCTTGGGGGGAACAATATGGAAAAATGCCAAGGCAGCCCCAGGAAATTCTCCTTTCAGATTTCCAAATTGAAAAAAAGATTAAACGAGAATAATAGACAATACAACGAGAGAGAGAGAAATATTTGCTTAGAGCTCTCTTGTGAGGAGGCTAGAGTTTGAATACTGTTAATTCAGAGAAGCCAGGGAGATGGAAGATGATCAAATATCAAAGTGCCAGGTATATTTCTTAACACTGTCAAATTACACTCCCACTACAGATACAGTCCCCTCATGTTAAGGACTGAGACCCACATCAGAAAAGCAAGTATGTTACTTGAGTTTCCTTGTAGGCTGGGAGAACAGGGAAGAAATCTGGAATTTATGGGTAAAAACAGTAGGCTTGGCAGGTCTGATCACTGCTGGTCCTAAATGCAACATCATCATATGTGGAGGGGAAGTGATCTTTCTAGGGTGGGTATTGGTGCTGGTTGAAAATCACAGAAAAAAAGTTGCCAAAAGCATCCAGTTAAAACTAAAATGTTGATCATTCTCTAAGCTTGACAGGAAAAGAAGAAAAAAGTAAATGGGAAAAAATTCTGAATGTTTGTATTTTTCTGTCGTTCTTTATGAAAATTAGAAGAATTTTGACCAGAAGTAGCCCTATCCCTTTATAGATTGGTTACTTAGCTTATGATAGAAGGGAGATAAATCACATGAGAAAAGGAGCTACCGGAACTCCAGCCAATCAAAGTGTAAATTGCCTTTGAGGAAGTGTCTAATGGCATAGTTGATTGTAGTGAATTCATCAGTGAATCAATGTCAGGCTTTTTCTGGATGGCTGAAAATGTCATTGGCAGAATACTCCCATTACAGCCCCAAGAAAACTAGGAAAACTGAAAAAAACATATCTACAGAACTGTAAAGTGAGATGACATTTAACAGTAACTTTAAAAGGGAAAGTCCTTGATTTAGGCTTTCTGACTCCATCTAGTGATTGAAAAGTAAAATTGCATCTTTACGCAGTGTCACTGCAAAAGTATTTATTTAATAAAAATGTAATAATTGTACGGTAACTTAAAATAGTCTTAGAACCCAATAAATAGACACATTCCATGGCAAAGGAATCGAGGAAATACTCCCTTTCAAAAGTAGCCTCCTCTAATGCTAGATAAAGTAAAAGTTAAGCCGCAGATAAAGATCTGCCAAAGCAGTAGATTGGTACTGCAAATGTCAATCTGTTTAAATGCAAAAGCAAATTATAGTAGTTAAAGCATAAGTAAAACAGTTTAAACTACTTTGGCAATCTCTTTGCAAATATTGTGCTTCTCTAGAAAAGAGAGGTCCACAGACTTAGCTTCTGCATCCCCCATAAGCAATTAAAACATTTAAATCCATTTCCAATTATCAAGTGATGCATCCTCTTAGTTTCTGTAAATTTTTCTTTCTCCATTTATAAGTAGTCAAATCTATTCCAAGCATAGTCTTATTAATCCCAGCTATAGTGATGGAGCAATAGGCTTTGATATTGATAGAATGCTTCTACAGATGAATCTCAGAATTGTTTCCTTTTTATTCCACCGGTGTTCCTTTGTGCCACAACATCTGAATTATGTCTCAGCCACTCCCCTGATACTTTCCATAGTGTCTTGTAAAACAGCCATCGGTTGCCTTTTTTGTGTGTTTTTTTCTTTGTCGACTGGCACAAGCCACACATTTGCAAATGGTCCTGATTTCTGGACGTAATTGTGACACCTAATGCAAACCAATTCTTGTTACTAGCTGCCATCTGAGAGCTTGCTGCCCTATTTGGAATGCATTGGTGGCCTCAGACTAGATTTTGGTGGAACAGTTTCAGTTTTCATGGAGAACTTTGGTTTCTTTCAAAACTTTATTGTTTTTTTCAGCTATAACCAAACACTGATTTAATTTTTTTTTGTAAAACTAAAAAAATGAGGCTTTTAAATTTATGAATATTAAGGGACTCGAGAAGAAGAATCACCTTCAGTTGAGGTTTGGTCACGTGAGCCATCAGCCCCTTCTGAATATATAAATGGCGGAGGGCTGATAGCAAGGCATTCTCTGGGGTTTCTCTGGCTCTGGAACTCTCTTCCTTCCTTGGTCTGCCGGAGATCTGATAAAGGCCTTGTAAAACGGAAGTGCCTGGTCTTCACTGTTTTTATCTCAGGATAGCTCCATGCATGTTAGTTACCCTGAGGTAAAAGACACCTTTCTTAGCAGTGAGGACAAAGCCTTTAGTGATGGTTGTATGGGATTTATTGTCCCAGTTCTCCTTGGGGTAGGAGACAGATGATTGGGGGCTGATTGCAGCACTGAATTATTGTTGTGATGGAAATGCTGGTGGGAACTGATGTTCTCCAAAATGCTTTTTTTCCTTTTCCCCTGTAGTTCTAATAAGCTGTGAAGGTAGCAGTTTGTATGGGGAGCAAATCCCATTGTGGTCCTTCAGCCTATTAAATTGCATTGTGGTTCTTCTAGTCCAACACTGAGTGCTGGATGGGTGCTTCGTAACCACAAATAAATAACTCTTTAGTTTTGATTTGCATTTGTACAATGGAGGAGACTAAGTAACACCCCCCACACACTCACATACCTAGTCCCCTGCATGCTGGTCTCTGAGCTGGGTAGGAAAACAGAGACTTCTAGTGATGGAGGCCTCCGCAGAGGGATTGTAGTACCACATTGTTGTGTTTGAAAATGAGAAACACAAAAGCTGCTTTCAAGAGAAGAGAAAAAGCAGCATGTCTCTTTGAGAACACAACACACCACTGCTTTCCTTATAAACTGGTAAATTTCACAAACCTAGTTTGTTTGATGTTTGAGAGTCTCTCAAAGGAGCTGTGTTCCCAAGGCAGGTTTTACTTTTCCTCAGTTGTCCGCTCTCCCCTTAAGGTTCCTTTCACTGGTTTGTCCAATTTCCCCTGGCATTTTGCCATTCCTGTTACATTTGTGAAGAGGCTTCTTGAGAAAATGAAAAACGTTTATGAAAATAGCCCATTTACATTTGTGTGTGCAGGGAGGGGGGGGGCTGGAGAGGAGTCCAGAATCTGGCCCAAAAGGTCGCGGTGTCCATTAGATACAGCAGGTATAAATAAATCCTCAGAAATCAAAACTGGTCCCAAATACTTGCCTAGTATTTGAGAAAATGATTCTACTTCTGCTCTGGAAGAACCCATTTATTTTTCTGAACTGCTGTGGTAAATGGATTGTACTAAATAGAGAGCAACAATTGAGATTGCTATTAGCGATGACAGCTCTCCATACTTCTTGTTGTTGCTGGTTTTCTTTTGGCAAGGGTTTTATTTTTTCCCTTCACATCTTCATAAACGTGTGTATACATGGTCAATTGAAAAGAATAATTGTTTCAGTTTTCTGTTTTCAAATTGTTTCAGTTTTCTTTTCAAATTGTTATTGATGTTTCTATTTTCCTCTTTATAAGCTAAAAAGTGCTTTTCGAAACAAAACAGTAAATAGAATTCCAAACAACCACAAACTCATTCATTAATGTGGGAAAACAAGAGATCACTCATGTTGATGGTACGGTCTGTCACACAGAATTTTAAAAAGTTTTGTGGTACATTTATTTATTTAGATGTCTATAAATGCTAAAAATGGGCACCAATCCACACACACCAGGCTCCCTTGAAGTTAGCAAAATACATTTGCTTGTATTTTTAAGTAAAGTGCAGCAGGATAACTCATAATTCAATATAGCTAGAGATGGCTGGACAAGAGATTTCACACACACACAAACAAATATGGAATTTAAAAGTTGTTTCTCTTTTGCAGAGCTTAAAACTCACCAATTTTTGTATTTTCTAAAATGTTCATACAATTTTAATAGAAATTTTGAATGAAACCATAAGAATGCCGATACTGGCTCAGACTAGTGCGCCTTCTAGCCCAATATCCTATCTTCTGACAGTGGCCGGTGCCAGATGCTTCAGAGGGAACGAACAGAACAGGGTAATTAATGATTGCTTTGGTTCAAGCACATCTGTTGATCTGCACTGGGGCAGCATGACCTGGGGAGAGAGGGTTCTGTCAGATTGGTAGGTAGGTAAGTATATAGAGTTCTTCAGGTTGTGTTCTAGCCAAGCTGAAGGAAATAGATGATATGGGACATCCTTTAAATCCTGACTTTTGAACGTTTTAGAGAGGAGCTCCAGGTAGCATTTGTTGATGAATGAATACTTCAGGATAGGGAACCTGAGAACCCTTGGTAGATAGCAGGTGATCCTTCAACAGAGGTCAAGAGCGGTAAGTTGGAGGAAGCCATATTGTGAGGGTTCTACTGTGGAAAGGTTCCCTTCAGGGAAGGATGTAAGAATGCATCGGATCTGCGCCCTGCAGTCAAACCAGAAATAAAACCATTATGGGCAGGATGAGGAAGACCTGCCCTTCCTTCTTCCCTTCCTTGCAATGTCCCTCTCAGTATGGTTGCAGCACCCAAAGGGGGAACTGCCTGGGGGTAAAAAAAAAATTGAGTGGGGCGGGGAGCCTGGCGGGCCGCAGAGAAGAGCTCTCCCCCCCGCCCCCTCGCCAATTTTTTTTTTACCCCCAGGCAGTTCCCACCGCCAGAACAGCTGTCTGGCGGTTTCTGGGAGGGAGGGGAGGAGCGGGAAGCCCTGCGCACAGGGGAGGAGGCGGAGAAGGGACGGGGCCTAATGGAAGGGGTGGAGTGGGGGTGGGGGCGGGGGCAGTGAGGGGGCGGGGGCAGTGATGCGACGCTCGAGCCAATGCACTAGTCCTCATGTGACCCTCGTGGTAATTTGAGTTTGAGACCCCTGACCTATACTGTCCTGAGTAAATGTCCAGAACCATCACTCATCTTACGTGAAGTTGTGATATAGGGGGATCTTTTACCTGACTGATTTCCCAGCAGTGATCCCGGTAAATTAAGTGTCTGAGGGATGCAGTGATTGGGTTTGCTGGATAGCACTGGCAGACCTCTAGAGGGAAAAGTACATATCCAGCCTTCCTCTCTGGGCTACACTTAAAATTTAGATTGACCTAGCTATGTCATTCAGGTCTGTGAAAAATGTCATGTCCTGAGCGCTGTAGTTACGTTGATCTAACCCCCAGTGTACGTGCAGTTAGGCTCCATTGACCTGGTTACCGCCTCTCAGAGAGATGTATTAACTAGATGGATGGAAAAACCCTTTCCACCAATGTGGGAAGTGTCTATGCTACAGAGCTACAGCGTCATAGCTGCATCTGTGCCGATGTAGTGTAGACATGCCCCTCTGAAAAGGTGCAGTATAGGCCATGCCAATGCAAACTTCTCCTGCTGCCCCATTGAACTGCCTCTCCTTGACCTGAATAAACCAGCTCTCGAGGTGAAGATAGTTCAGTCTATAATAGCTATTCAGTCCTTAGCATCTCTGATGCAATATAACTTCTGGGACGGACATCGCAGAAAGGAAGATCTCTTTTGGGTGTACTAGGAACTCCTCCTCTAGTTCTGCTGGGTATTTTCTGTCCTTGCAATGCCCTTTGAATTTGAACAGCACATGCCAGTGCAGAACAGTCACGGATATAACAATATATCACAGATAGAATAAGTGGTGGAACTTCTAGGCCCTGCTTTAAAAATGCCACAATGGCTTGTTATGGAAAATTAAAACAAAAAGTGTGTAGAATTCCTCATCCTGATTATTTCCAGCCCAGTGGCTTACATAAGCAGAAAGACATGGTCAGGGAAGTAATATCTTTTACCGGAGCAATTTTAAAGTTGATCTGGTAAAGATACTACCTCCCCCACTTTGCCTCTCTAATAAACGGAGATCAACATGGCTACAACAACACTGCATACATTAAATAAACAGAAACATTTTAAAGAAGCCTATATTCCTATATCTGTGAACATCTGCGGCCGGCCGTTCAGAGATGGCAGTTATACCATACTTGCTGTATCCTAAATTATGTAAGCAGAATTCACAGCAGGGCTGTATGGAGTTAGTGTTATCTAGGGCTTGGGCAACATTACATGTATGTTGATATCAAATAAAAAATTCAAACATCAGAAAAGTTATAGCTGAAGTCTGAGTTGAAGGTTCAATACAGTTGTGGCCTCTGGACCATTGGAACAGATAGACTATGCCATAGGGAAGATGGGAGCTTGGAATGGGGAGATGTACCATCAAGGGATTTGAAATGAGGATCAGGTTATGAAGTGATCCATAGAATGATCTTATAGTTGAGGGTGGAGGGACCTCATATTTAGTCTAATTAGATGAATACTGGACAGGATCCTCAGGGCTTCCATTGAATATCTACAATACACACTTGGTGTAGTGAAGACTGCAGAAAGACATGGGTGGGGAAAAGTGTTCATATCAGTACTGGATTTAATCATTCCCCTTGTGTTGTCATAACAACTTAAGGCAGTTCTGTAAGTAATGTTCATCTTGACAATATTTTTAGAAAATTGGTTGTCAAGGCAACAGAATGCAATTGTCGAATGCCCCGGGGCTGGTTTTTCTACCATTACTTGTAGTCACTTTTTTTTTTTTCTCAAAGAGCAAGGCTGACTCCTGTCTCACGTACCAGGAAGCAACAGGGGAAACTGGATGAACTGATGATATAATGCCTGCATTTCGATGGGCTCTTCCTTGTTGTCTTTTACTCTGTACATTTCTGATGCCTTAACTTGGAGAAGTGAAGGTGTTGGAGGAGAGAAACTGTGTAGCTTCTTCCTGTTTCCCTTATTTTTCACTCCATTCTTAAGGCCTTATTTTGATGCCACTATTTCCCCTCAGTCTGGAAGAACTTCCCCAGATTTCTTTCGAGCTCTGAAGTTATATGTTCTGGAATTGGCTGGAGAGCTCAAGGTACAGTCTTGAGAAGATTAACCATTGGAACAAACTACCAAGGGAAAGGATGGATTCTTCATCCCTTGAAGTCTTCAGATCAAGACTGGATGCTTTTCTGGGAGATATAATTTAGTCAGATTCAAATTAGTTGGCTCAACAAAGAAGTAACTGGATACAATTCTCTGGCCTGTGTTATTCAGGAGATCAGACTAGATGATCTAATGAGCCCATCTAGCCTTAAAAATCTCTGAAACTATAAAACAGGATTCAGGCTTTTCTCTTCTAAAAGCCCTTCCCCTTTTAATATACACCATGGGTTGCTGGCCGTCTCCTATTGGACAAAAGTCTGTTTCCGTTTTGTGTCTGTTGGGTTTTATGTCTGCAGGGCTGTTTGTGCTGTTTCTGCGGAGGTGGGCTATTGAAGCCCAGGTTCAAGTTGGTATTTGTTCGCCAGTCTATCTCATTTCTCCCATTGGCTTCGTTATAGTTAGATTTTTGTTGGGTGGCTGGTGTTTCACATACAAGTATCTGTCTGAGTTACAGTAAAATGATGATGTTGCTAGTTTGTCTAGGGAGTAATCTGACGTGAAAGCCCAGATCATCAAATACATGAACTCTGAGGAAGTTTCAAGCCCAGTCCTTGCAGCCTGTGATGAGCACGCTGCCTTTTCAGCACTTCCACTCCTTGCCATCCTTGGGAGTTAAGGATTGGAACTGGAACTAGTGGAACAGAGCACTTTGAACATCGAGGACCAAGGCACTTTTCCTTTAACTGATTCTCCTTTTCCCTCATCCCAATTTTCTAGCTTGAAAAGTTCCCGAACACGTTAATGAAAGGGAGATGGGAAAAGAGCATAAAGGCCAGTCTTTCCCAATGCACCTACTTTAGGTGGATTTTTTTTTTTTAATTGCACTGCACTGTCCTGGAACTTTGTAAATGCTCTTCAGGATAGCTAGTGACAATACAAAAGGCGATATTTTTAGCTGTATCCTCCACCTTTGTCCTTGCAATACTGCATGATGTGCACACAAAGCCTTCGCACATACTGCTACCCAATTTGCACATCTGCAGGTGCAAATGCAGGTTTTGTGCACACACAATGAGCGTGTACAAATATGGAGGCTGGCTTGAGACAAGCTAAGGATTTGGCCCAGGGTTAAAACTGTGTGCAAACTATACACCTGATTTAGATCTTCTCATCACTGAGTGTCATATCAAATTAGCTGCATTGTACATTCACCCATCTGTAATAGCTTATTTCTATCCATGCTCATTGCATAGAATATCTAAAATCAGATTCTGTTCTGTTCCAGACCCAGCAAAGCCGTGTAAATAGGAACCTTAATGTGGCTGGTCTATAAACCAAACTTTACTAAAACACAGAAGCCTTCCAGATCTAAAGTCACCCCGTATCTTTCTCTCTCTCTCTTGTTCTGTCACCAAGATAGTGTTTGTTAAGTGATGAATTGAAGGCTGGATTGATGAAGAATGATGCTGACTTGCTGCAATCATGCCCCTAAAGCCTGCCTGCCTCTTTCACATAAGCCTCCAGACCCAGAGAATCCTCCGAGATGCAGTTTCTTATCCGAAAAGTCTTCAAACACCCCTTCTTTTAAAGCACCTCATGTACCTATTACAGCGTTTACCAACTGAAGGCCAGAGGAAAAATCAATGAAAGGCTTTTTTACAAACACCACTTGCACTTCTGTAGATTCAGTATGTGCCAGGTTTGCCTCCTTGATTGGTTGGTTTGGTTAACAAAGGAAGGGCACTTCAGGGGGAAACGGGTTGTATGAGGGACCCTGGAAAGAGGGACTGCTCTGAGCTGTGCCCTGGCATCCCAAGTCATGGCTGGATCAGCAAAATAAGAAATGAACTTCCTGAAAATTCTGCTCAAGGTGACTTTGCTGTTCAGCAAGCAACATTTTGAGTTATACAATAAGAGCCCCGTTGGAAGGTCTGCACAGTGAAGAAACTTCCTTGTGTTACTGACTTCAGTATCTCTGTTCAGTGTGCTAGGAAGGGATTAAAAATGCCAATCACACACTGATATATAAAACCCACTGCAGCCTGGGATAACGCTATGCAGGCATTACTCTGACTTCAGAGATTGTAAAGACCTAGTAGTTCTCCTAGCAAGAGGAGACAATTGTGAATAGGGTTGTATCCACCTAACTTCCCAATACCCCTGTTCCCACAGTACCCGATATATTTGGGGGTAACTTAACCCACTACTGTACAAACATATGCTGTAATACATAATGTATCTCTGATTTTAATATTGTAATGTTGGTTGATATTATACAGTAATACATCATATTTCTCTGTTGCCAAACAGCACTGACTGCATTTTCCAATCTCATCATATCTACAGGCCATAAATAAAAGAGATTAGGAGAAAAAAATGAATTCCTTCTTTATTTATCTTAGCCTGTATAGACGCGTGAAGGGTCCTAACTTTCTTTCGTATGAGAAATCTGTAATTCAGGACACCAGTTAAGCACACAGCTGAGGGATCATTCAGAGACAAGATCAGTTGCTTTCTTACAGGGTTCAGACTGGGGTGCATGGGGGGAGGAGGGAATAGCGAAGGTGACCTAATTTAAATGTTGTGTAAGATGCACATTGCACAAGGTAGCAGTGCGTGAGGAACACCTGTTGTTGGATTCCTGCCTAGTTCTATATCAATCTATACATCACATATGCGGAGATTATATATAGGTGGTAAATTGCATTTTTCATGCACCTTTCACATCCTCACCTGCCCTCTGCCCATTGAGCCATCTCCCTCAGCAACTGCTGCTAATGTTTCAAGCCGTAGTCCCCATTTTATCTGAAATCAGCCTACCATAGAAATGGTCCCTTGGGTCTCCCAAATGTGACATTTCCCTCCTACATTTACAGTGGCCACATCCAACATTGGGAGAATATCTCACCTTGCATATGCGCTTTTAAGGGCTTAGATCTCCTGACTCTTCGGAGCTAGAAATGGGAGGTTTTATGCCTTTTGAAAGGGGAGATTCCCAGCAACTCAATGTGGGATGCAGGAGAACACATTGCCAGCCCTGATGCACTCTTGGTAGACAAACAGACTCAAGACACGACCCAGTGCAACAGTTTAGCCAAGGGAGGGTGTGCAGAGATTGTTACTGAGGATGGCGGGGTGCTCAAAATTCCTGGAAGAAGTAGGTTTCAATGGGGAGGCTTTATATGAGTTTATATTGAGAGAGGGGGCCTTAGGCACCAATCACAGGTGCTTAACTTTACTGGCATAAGTAATCCGGTTGGAAACACAGTAGTAAAGTTAAACAAATGCATGAGGGTTAGCATGGCTGAAGTTGTGGAGCGGAGGATGAGAGATGGAGAGGGAAGGAGGGAGGAGCCTACACAATGAATGGGGCAGGAGGTAGAAATGAAAGAAGGGATGATGGCGGTGGCAAGTTTGTGCAGGGCCTTGAAGGTGAGAATGAGGAGCTGGAGTTATTGAATGCAGGACAGCACGAGAAACCTCGCAATGTTAAGTGCCTTCCCCAGCTGGTGTGTTGTTTCCGCTCTCGACGCCTGTCTCATTTTCTCCTCTCCTAGATAAGGCCATGAATATCCATTCTCTCTGCTGCCCTCGAAGGACAGATGATGTGCTCAGAAGTTTGGTCCCACCACAAAAAAATAAAAAATTCTAATGTCCAAATCTGTGTTTGCAACTTGCAAACATGCAGCCCTGAGATTGGTCTCAAACCAGTTGATTGGGCATTGGAGTTTTCAGATTCAGAAGCTTAGAGAGTTGGATGGCTGCCACTGGCAGATAACATTATGTGCGGTCTCTCTATGTACTCTGCCTTTTGTGCAGATCACTGGGGAAACGACTCCCACGGCTCACGCCAGGGAAATGTTTTTGGAAGTGCTAAATGGCCCTAGGTGTTGAAAGTGATAGATAAAAGACACAAGACGGGTTCCATTGCTTACACTCCTGCTTTAAATACTCCATTAGTATTCATGGGATTAAGGTGATAGCATAATTTCATAACTCTGGCTTTTAAGATGAGTTCAACGAATTTGTTCAGCTTGTTATTGTGAGCTGACAGTGTATGCATGCAAATTGACATTTGATGGTGCGACTGGATGGTTCAGAGGATTGGTAGTGAAATATGGAGCCTTCTGTGGTAAAAATCTGTGTGGCAAAAATCTAACCCTTATTGGGTGTGACTAGGAAGTCAGCTGTTTGGTCCCTATCAAGTGAATTGTGGCGGTGTGTGCAGCCATTCTCTAGGAGAAAAGTGACCACATCATAGGAGAGGCTAAAAATAATACAATAATATCTGGGTCTTATCTAGTGCTTTTCATCTGCAGATCTCAAAGTGCTTTACAAAGGAGGGCAGTATCATTATTCCCATTTTACAGATGGGAAAACTGAGGCCCTGAGAGAGGAAAGTGGCTTTCCCAAGGGTCACCCAGTAAACCAGGGGCTGAGGTGGGAATTAAACACAGGTCTCTTGAGTCCTAACCATCAGCCCACGCCGCCTCCAGCCCATGTCAGCACTGACACAACCAGTGTAGCTCCTCTTCTGTGAATAAATGAAGAACTTTCCTCTCCAGGTCTGTCCATCTTCATTACAAAAATGCAAAAGATCATAGATTCCAAGGCCAGAAGGAACCACTGTGATCATGTAGCCTGCCCTCCTGTACTGTATAGCACAGGTAATAAAACTTCCTACAGCAGAGGCCCTGCCTAGGTCACCATCACTGGATGCTAGGGCTGAAGGTTAGATAGCCATGTGTGTAGTCTGTTGTTTTTAAATCCTTTTTTTCTCTAAATTCTTTGTTTTTACTGTGAGAATAAGCAGCCCTGTACTTTTAAGAAGGCTGTTTGGCTCTATACACCACTAGTCACCGACTCGCGCAGGGAAGGGCTGCAGATGCTGAATCCAGTCGGACCGGCTGGGTAAGCAAAGTTAATATACAGGGTGTTGTAGCCCCTGGCTTTGGCTAAGAGTGGGAGAACTGTGAAATTCCAGTCCAGGAGAGGTAAAGGACTGAGGTCAGACACCTGAAGGGGTGCACTCAGAACAGGACAGCTAACCTTGCAACCGTGACAAAGACCTTTACCGTTCATTTTTCCTTGTTTATTGCAATTATAATGGTTTTGTATTTTCTGCATTTTTTCAGACTCTCTGGTTTGACCTGCACCAGAGACTGTCAGACAGCGAAAGCACAGCTTGCACAGTGAGTACGCACAAATGGGATCTGTTCCTGCAAATATGAACGCCTCTGTTTGCATATGCAAATATGGGTTTGAATATGCAAATATGAATGCATGCATGAGCATATTTGGCATGTCACACTCGGCCTCTTCCTGCTAAAGCTGTGGCTCTAAAGGTCAACTTAAACCAAGAGGAAAGTCTCCTCTTTTGGACTCCTATGGTTACTGTGTCATGTGATGTCACTCTTCGGCAAGAAATACTATCTGTTTTTCTTCCCATGAAAACTCTCAGTTAGCTCAGTGGTTCTCAGACTTTTGTACCAGTGACCCCTTTCACACAGCAAGCCTCTGAGTGCAACCCCCCATATAAATTAAAAACACTTTTAAATATATTTAACACCATTAAAAAATGGAGGCAAAGTGGGGTTTGGGGTGGAGGTTGACAGCTTGTGACTCCCCCAGGAAATAACCTCAGAACCCCCAGTTCGAGAACCCCTGAGTTAGCTGTAAATGGGCCGGGCTTTCTTTTCCAACAACTCCACGCTTACGAGTTGTGAAGCCTGATTCCCACTTCTCTTTATTTTCAGGATTTCTCAGAGAAGCAAACATTAACCTTTTCTGGAAATCAATAGAGTGATTAACTGTATCAAATGAAGTTGCTCGTTAATTAAAAACAGCCGTGCTGTTTCTATAGCACTATGAATTTAAGCAAATGGATCCTCCCATGGAAAAAATAGACTATTTAGAATTCCTGAAATGATTTGGTAATTGAATTGGGAAATGACAATTAAACATTTGCATTTTGAAGAGCTTCATGGACTTCTTTTGCCTTAGTCAACTGCCTGGCACCATTAGTTTTCTATTTGCAAAACAAATATAGATTTGCACCTTTTCTGTATCTGCAGCAGCAAATGAATGAATGAAAGTCCATCAGTAGAGAATATACAGTACATCACACTGAAAAATATGGCTTTTTTGTCACAAGTTGTTTTGTGTGCTAAAGTAGGAGGCTAACCAATCCTACCAGTGTCAAAACCTTGTTGTCAGAAACTGCTGCCATTCGGCTTGTGCCATAAAAGAATAGACTCTAGAGAGTACGCAGAAGGAGACTTTATCTTTAGAAAGGGAACTCAGCCGGGGGAATAAATACACCTCATGGATGCTGTGGGTTTTTTTTCCCTGTATGCTTGTCACTACTGTGGTGTTTTTGTGCATTGATACCAACATCAACAGTAGTTGTGCAAGCAAAGAAATGATGTGAATGTCACTTATTTGTCTGCTTATTGACTACCTATGAGTAGACTGTAGACTCTCCAATTTATTAGTTGTTTGAATGCCATTGGTAAATAGTTCTTTGCTTCTTTTTTTTTTTTACTTGAGGGGTTCCTCACAGTTACTCAACATTCAAAATATGAGCTTGCTGCTTAGTCATGACTGGTCATGTACTTCACTTGCCATTGTGTTTATTTCATGATTGGATGATCATGCAAGCATTCTGAGCACAATTATTTATGTTTGCAAATGTAGAACTCTGTTTTCACAAATACTCATACAGGCATCTTTGACATTTGCTTCCCAAGTCCATATGTGCCAGAACAGCTTGGAGGGGCAGCTCTTCAGGGCAGAGGCTGTCTCTTACTGTGTGTTTGTACAGCACCTAACACAGTGGCATGCAGATCCCATTTGGGACCGCTAGGCACTAACACAATATATCTAATAATATTTTTTGCAGAAAATGAACCAAAAGAGCTTGTGACCGTGGCTGTAGGGAAATGTATTTTAAAATGTGAACGAAAAATCCCATAAAATGTTTTGCACTATTTGTTCAGCTCTGCTAGATCGTGCATTGCAAAACACTTGTCTTTGTTTTAAAATGTGCAGGTGATAAAAATGTTGCAGTCTGCTGCATTCTGGCTGAGGAGCGTGGTGAAAATAAGCAGACTAGATTTACTTATTAGTAACTAAGCCAGATTTTGGAGTTTGGGTTCAGATCCAAACTTTGTGGTTTGGATTTATTTGTAGTTAATACTCAAAAGCAGAGCAGGGAGCTTGCTAGAAGCTTCTGATGATGCTGGAAGACTCCCAAGGCTTAGAGAGATCTGCAGTTCACGAGTGGGATTTATGATGTTACTGGCGAGAGACTTTTTCACACTGGCAAAGGTATGAAAGTTAGGGGGTCAGTGTGGTGCTGAGAGAGCGCTCTGGGGAGGAGCGTGGGGGGAGGAACTCACACTGCCAGGAAGACACTACAAAATCCACAGCCCCCCAGGGGGGTGATTAAAAGAACAAGATTGTGGCTGGAGAGCCTCTGCATGCCAGCCATTCCCAGTTCCAGGAATGGTCCCGTGGGGCGGTGAGCTACCATTTGGTTGCCAGGAGGCCACTGAGATCTCACTATTACTGCGTGGGTAGGGATAGGTCAGCCTCCTCCCAAAACAGTCTGGCTCCCAGTCTGGCTAGGGAGGGGTCATCCCGTCTCCCTCCAAATTTCATGGAAACTGGAGGCAGATCGTGTGGAGATGAGAGCGGTGTAAGAACCTGTATAGAATAACATAGATTGCGTCAACTTTTTCTGTGTCCTCCCCACCTTACCTTTCACACTGGTAAGTTCTTCTGTAACAGAGGCACCTGACAACAGCCAGCAAATAGGCATTCCCCTCATAGCACCTCTTCAAAATTAAGTGAAAATTCCAGGTAATGAGAAGTTATGCTTATGGTGAGAACAGAGCCCTATGACACTTTATGTAGCCTATTATCACAGTGCCTGAGAAATGGACAGAGCACATCTAGACAAGCACATACCAATGCAGTCTAATCAGCAGATTGGCACCCAGTCATTCAGGGACTAAAGGGCCACGGTTTAAATATTGGCTTTCCTGTTTGATTTAAGTTGCTTGTCAGAGTTGGAACAATTGCTGTCTTCATGTGCCCTCACCTCGACAGCCTGTCTAATGAAGGGCATTTATCCTGTGCATCACAAGCCCACCGCTTCAGGGCTTGGTGCGGTCGGACTCTAAAGGACAAAGGATTACAAATGGAGACACTTCATGAACTGGGCAAGTTTCAAGTTTGCTGTATGGAAAAAACAGCCTGAAGATCTGAGATCATCTGTCCTTATCCTCTATTATGGGTGTCAGGTCTCTGATCAACCTGCAACAGCGGAGAAGCGTTCCTCAAATACTGATTCATTGTCCTTGTTAAGTCAGAACACCGAGCGCAGGGACTTGTTAAAAATGTTAGAAACGGTGGTGTCCTGATATAACACACACCGCTTTGTGACAGGACTATGCTTATCACCCTGGAGAAAGACCAGGAAAATAGCTCACGCGGTGTACTGCGTTTGGGATATCTGTGGCAATTTCTAAGGAGTGCTGAAGTATCAAACAGCTGTCTGGAAACCGTTGCTTTCCTCCAAAGAACACAGACCAAAGAAAAGGATTTTTTTTTCTTTAACTTTGTGCAGATTTAGCATGTGGAACTCATTGGCAGTTGACATAATTGAGGCCAAGAGTTCGCTGGGATTCAAGAAAGGAGTGGATGTTTATATGGCTAATGAGAGCATCCACAGTTACATTAGATAGGATCTGAATGTATTTTGTTTTAAATTTAGAAGGGCTATAAACCTTCTTGCTTCTAGGTTCTAAGTGAAGGGTGTTAGGAAGAATCTTCCCTTTGAATAGATTTTTCCATGTTTGTCTAGTAAGAGGTTTCTTTCATCTTCCTCTAAAGCGTTGAGTCTCTAGAACTAGAGACGTGATACCAAATAGAACCACCACTGATCTGAAGCAATCTGGCAGTTTCTGTGGTCTTTTACAAAGCTTGCATGTCTTCTAAAGATTTCGCTCTGTTGGGTTAGCAGTGCAGCATGTAATTCCACATTGAAATGGACTCGAACAAGCCTTTCTCCTTTGAAATGACCCCTGCCTGTGTCCAGGGTGCGAATGACATTGCTGCTAGTGGTTTACACCTCTGTGTGCAGAAAAATGACATTGAAGATGATTTTTCTCCATATCTTTCTTTGCTCATAATTACAAGTAGAGCCTAGAATCCAATTATCCCTTAATGGTTGGCAGTCCTTCTTATGGATTTGAATAGGCCTTTCTTCTTTCCCTGGAGGCTCTTGCAGTCATTTTTCTATTGTCAGAGGAGTGTGATGTAAGTAGGAAGGTGCATTGATCACAGTTATTTTAATTAAAACAGAAAAATGAAGTGGAAACTGCCTCTCATAAGCTGTTGCTTGGAATCCCATAAGCCCACAGAACAGATTTATTGTACTTGCTATCTTAGTCAGGATTTTAAAAAGCAGGCTCTATCTTAGGCATTTCGAATGTGCCATCCATCTCAGCATTCAGGAAGGCACAGAGATTAACTTTCTTTTTTTTGTTATATGTTCAGTTTCTCATCCAGATTCAGATTTCTAAGGGAATAAATATTAAATCAAATTGACAGCTATCTCTGTTAGCTCCACATTTGAAATCCCAACCCAGATTTTACCCTTATTTCATATTTGTATCACAGCAGAGCTTTGGGGGCAGGGACTAACTTTTTGTTCTGTATTTGTCCAGCACCTAGCACAGTGGCATCTTGGTCCACGACTGGGGCTCCTGCAGCATCGAAATACAAATGAGAATAGGGTCTTGGGGCTTGTCTACACCAGGCAATTGATTGGAATAGTGTTATTCCAGAATAGCCATAAGCATTTTAAATTCACACCTTACCTTTTCCCAAAATAGCTTCTCCTTGGAGACAAGCCCTTATTACCTTGAGGGCAAGTACGGACTGTTACAGCGATTTTAGTGAACGTTAAATTCCCTGAAATGGAGATGTGCTAGTAAATGAGCTCTCGGATCTAGAGGCGGCCTGCGGCTGTCTAACTGGAAACAGAAGTATCAGTTCAAGGAAACTAATGCACTGCAAACAATGATATGTCAATGTGTCTTCTCTATGAGCTGGTAACGTTGCTGTGGTGATGCCTGCCAGTCTTTGGCCCCCTGGCCTTGCTTATAGAACATTATAAAGCTCTGCATTGGGGTTGTAAATGTGAAACAATTACACTGAGCTGGTTAGGAGAGAAGGGAGCAGTCTGGGGCAGAGCCGGAAAGAAAGAATCAACGTCACACCGAATCAGTCTGTCACGTTGCTGAATGAACCTTAGAACACTGCTCATTCTGGGCATAGTGGTAGTGGTTTCGTGGCAATAGGGCGGAGAAGGTGCCACACGCCAGCCAGCAGAATCCAGGAACATCAGAGAGGGGAGTGCTTTATGCTATGCCAAGCAGTTGCTGTTTAATCTGGGTGGGATTAAGGAGCTGTCATAGAGGACACAGACACAGAGGTGGTCCCTATTGGACTGAAACAATCCTGAATGGCTAGAGGAGTGGAAATGTTGCAGGGGGAGGAAAAGTCCATCCTCATGAAGCAGAGAGTCCCTGGCTCCCTCGTAGAAAGGCCTTGGGTCTTTGTCCCTGGAAGGATGCCCACATAGCGAGGCTGTGCAGCAGTTCGCCGTATGACGGACTCAACTTCCCTCAGAAATCCTTCTCCACACAAGCCAGCAGACGATTTTCCTATTTGCACTTCCGTGCTCCTGCAGTTGGCACCAGGGAATGCCCGACACACGTAACCTGCGGCTGTGACATTAGTCACTGGGTGCACAATAGCCAGTGTGTCCTCCCCCGACTTTCTGGAAACACCAGCACTTTTGGATGGTGGCTGAAGTGCTGGGCGCTGGGGAAGCCGTATTGTTTCAGGGGGCTCAGCAGCATCTGATCCTGCATTAAATAAACACTGCGGTAATTATGGGGCTGCCAAGTTACTCCTGTCTAGTAAGTAGCAGGAGAGGGGCAAAAAGGGAAATGTGTAGCCAAGTGCCTTCAGACACACCCATTCTCTGCCCTTACCTCGCTCTTCAGCCCTTAAGAATAGAGGAGCAGTCACGCAGAGGGTCTGAAACTCACTTCCACTCAGCGAGGCCTATGCATAGTGCTTATCCTTGCCCATGCAAAGCCTCTGCTGTCACTCGTGCTGTTCTGTGTATATGTCCCGTTAAGCGTTACATCGCTCTGATAGGAACAGAACAGCTCTGTTATTTCATTTTAAAGGGAGGCAGAGAGATCTATGTCATCACCTAGAATGTGGTACTGGTAGAAAGAGAAAACAATCAGGGCAACGTTTAAAAAAACGAACCTGCCTCTGCTAAAGCAGGAGACGAACAATCATCTCTTGTTCGGTTGGTTGTAGTTCTAGCTTGGAAATGTATAAATTATGAAGCAGAGCAGGTGATCTGAGCCTACGGATCTGACACAGAAACTGGTGGGTTCTAATCCTCACTCTGACACAATTTTGCCCTGTGACCTTGGTCACGTCATGTCACTTCTC
The DNA here is from genome assembly GCA_037349315.1 of Chelydra serpentina. NCBI lineage: Eukaryota > Metazoa > Chordata > Testudines > Chelydridae > Chelydra > Chelydra serpentina. The sequence continues at coordinate 9,363,282 of JBAIAC010000026.1, read as the reverse complement.
CGTGCCTCAGTTTCCCCCTCTGTGAAATGGAGATAATAGCACTTCTCTGCCTCACAGAGGTGTGAGGAAGATTAGTTGGTTAATGTTTACAAAGTGCTTCAGATGTGCTATCTCAGGGCTAACTACTTGATTTCTTACTTTTGTGCTTTACCCTTCTCTGTTCCCTCGGTTGCTAAATGCAGAACTGGCTCTTGCTGCTTATTCTGAGAAGTACTAAAATGCTGAAAATGACACACCCGGTGTTTAGGTATAAATAGATACTTTTGCACAGGAGGCTATTTTACATATGCCTTCCTATGATTGGAAACTTGAAGGCAGGACAGATCTGTTGAGGTAGGAGGCACTAACATGTGCGCTTGCTTGTCTTTTTCCAGTCTGTTGAGAAAAATAAATAAAACAGCCCTCAGTGCTTGTATTGCATAGGCTTTGGCCCAGCCTCTGAACTCACTATTTTTATTCTGGGAGTTGCATATGTAAAGCCTCATCCGTTATTGCACAGTCTCCAACCTCCCGTTTACTGAGAAGATGGGGCTTGGCAGCTCCAGACATAAAAATGAACAGATCACTGGCTTTTGCAATCCAAACCATTTGTCTTTGGACAAAGACCTTGCCTGGAAAATTTCACCCTGATATGAGAAGGTTGCAGGAAGCTATTAGTGACTGAAAATAGCGGGTTATTGTGGAAATACTTATATATCCTTAACTATATAGTTATCATTTCAGCTATTAAGTATCAGAGAAAAGGCTAGTGAGTTGCTTCTGTTTATCCTGCTTTATGTAACATGAGAACTAGGGAGCATGCAGTGAGATTATAAGAAGGCAGCAAGATTAAATGCAAATAAAATGAAATAAATATTTATACAATGGATAGTTAACTGTGGAACTCACGGTTGCAGGATGTTATTTAGGTGCAAACAGCTTAGTTTCAAAAGTAGTCATCAGGATAAGAGTAGCTATCAAAAATTACTGTGTTGCTATGCACCAGGGAATAAATTGGTCAGTAGCTGTTGTCGGGATCAATTTTACCCTGTGGTAAATAGTATTGAAAAATATATTGTGAGATGTTTTACTGGCTGCTTTACATGGCATGAGCTACTGTCAGAGACAGGATACCAGAGTAGTTGGACCCTAATTCCTTTCTGTTATGTCAATTCCTGTTGTCATATGATGTGTGTGAAAAGAGGTAGAATGCCTGGAAAAATGGCTTTTCATGTTCTTTGTAGCTCTCTTCATTGACAGTGACACTGTTTGCTTTGAGGGCAAAAGAGGTTAATCAAGAGAAGCTTCACTTTTAATGAAACAGTGCAACTGATTATTAAAAGCAAATGGAGTATGAAAACTGAACTGCCAAAAACTCATTTTCACTCTGCAGAAGGGCAGTTTAGCTTCCTGTCCATGGTGTGTCTATATCCCATTGGTCTCTGGGGGGAAAAGGTATTTTAATTTAAAAGTGAGATAGCTTATAGTTGAAGAACCATGGGACATTGTTACAAGTGTTTAAAATCGATGATTATGAATAGAAATTTGGTTTGGGGAAAAACATCCTTGTGGGATGGTTATTTCAGTGCTTTGCATGGGTCTCTTGTATCTAGAACATGTGTTTGTAATAAAGCATAGAGGGCTTTGGCGAAGCCCTCACCCCTCTGTCCCTTGCAGTCTAGTGAGAGCATGGGGTGCTGCCATGCCTAGAACCTCCCCAAAGTAATGTGACTCAAACTACAGTAACTGCAGACCCTTCATTGCTGCATGGGATTTCTGAATAGGACACAGAGCCACGCCTTCCTCGGTTGGACAAGGCATCCCTTTGAGCGTCTGGTTTTATCTTCTCTTCCCAATGGAGAGAGTGGAGTACGCAGAGTCTTAGCCCACATATCGTGGACCAACTCTGCAGAGATCAGCTGAGTTCTCTGCCCAGCCCTACAGACTTTAAACCACCCATAACCCACCTACAAATGCAGGTGAAAACATCCCACTGAACTGATTTAATTGGGACAGCATCAAATTCCCAGGGTGTAGACCCCATGCCACCATGAGAGTTCAAGTCTAAGACCCTTTTTTCACCCTCTTTTTGGATCAAAAGAACCCCCACACCTTGCCCACAGTGGCGTTACACCAAGGATGAATTTGGTCCCAAGTCGATCATAAAACACCCCAGTGGGGAGGGAGCAGAATGCAGGCCAAGAAGTGATTTCTACCTGTAGAGCGACTGGTATTCACTGCAGTAAATTAAACTCACTGTCTTCTGTTCCACATTCTCTTTCCACTACACATGCCTAAAACAGACTGCCTGTCCCATTAGATTGCTGTTCCCATTCCCAAGCAGTTAATGGGCATTACAGGAAGGTATTCCTGAGATGTTCGCCTTGCTCTAGAGCCAAAATACCGGTTAAATGTGTCTTGTTAGTTGTTTTCCCTCCCTCCTGGCTCAGGTCTGTTGCTTGCTTATGTTACTCTGTGGAGTGGGCTCGCTGCTCCACTTTGAGTTTGCTTACAGGTCTGTGCGAGTATTATAATAACTCGCAGACAGAGGAGCTAGACAACTTCCAGATGCTGCCCCTGCAATCATAGCACGAGATTTGGGTAACATGTAGTGTCTGTTTATGAAGACAAGGAACGTAAAGGTATCACAACAAAATGCACTTGGTCACATCACAGCTTTAAAGCGTTGTGAGCCGCACACCACTCCACCGGCCTAGATCCCAATAGGGGCCAACACGTGCGGCAAAGACACCACATGAGGGACACCAGAAGAGGAAGCTTGACATGCCAGTGGCTTGAGCTCTGTAGAGCATGCACAGCTTTCCACTGTCGCTGTTGCTTATTCATTGCTGATCCACAGTGAGATTACACCACATTTGTGGAGAATGGATATACACTGAACTCTGCTGCAGGTGATTTATCTCAGGTCACATGAGGCAGAGTTGAGAAGGATTGTGTCTTGAAATAATCAAACTCCAGAATCTCTGATCTGCTTTAGCTTTCCCTCCCGGGGAGACCCAAGAAAATGATGATCTTCTAACACTGATTGGCTTGTCACCACCCTTTAGCCTGACAATACACCAACCCACTTCGTGATCCTTTGGAAGACTGGGATACACCTGTTCACAGCACCTTTCTCATAAACTTTGATTAATAGTCATAATCTTTTGAAGAAGCTTTCATTATAGTTACGTCTAATGTACACGCGATCTTGTTAAAGCAAAAAAATATTCAGTGACTTACTGCTCAGTCTTACAAACACTACCAGTTTAGCTGCTTGCTAACTGGGAAAGTCCAATTAACATCAACAGAGAAATTCTCTACATGTTTATTATTTTTATTATGGTAGCCTCTAGAAGCCCCAGCTGAGATCAGAGCCCCATTGTGCTGGGCACTGTACTCATGCATGGTAAAAGACTGCCCTTGCCCCAGGAGTTTACAGTCTAAATAAACAAGACAAAGGGTGTGAGGTGAACAGAGCTAAAGTGACTTGCCCAAAGTCACACAGCAGTGAAAGAGCCAGAAACAGAACCAAGGTCTCCTGACCCCCCAGTCCAGTGTTTTATCTACTAGATGGCACTTCCTCGGCTGCTGTTTTGTGAAATCAGGCCCTCAGTGACACATAATTAAGTAGAGCCAGAGAGCACAAGACTAATGTAAAAATGACAGCAGGTGACTGCCAAGATTGTGACATAAAACAAAGAAATCTACCAGCTGCACTTTCCAGCTGCATTAGAACTCGCCTGTTTTATTGATTTGTTTTGCGTTGCCTTTTCAGTATCTCTTTTTGGTACGGAATGAGATGACGGTTTCCCAGAAGCACCTGGGGGAATTCTGTAGCTCCCTTAAGCAGTACCTGAAGAATGTGGCAGGACAGAGGGACTGTTTCCAGTAAGTACGAGTCTCCACCTCTCTGAAGGAAAATGGGAATAACTGTTTCAAAGAATGAATCTCTTCAAGTTGAACATATAGCACCACTATTGCTTTAGCTACTCAAATGCCTACAGCTTTGCCAGTTACACACGGCACCTACTGAACACAGATCTAGGTTCAGTCTAGAGATAGCCCCAACCAAAAATCCAATCACTCTCAACATTGGACAAGATGAGGCAAGGACAATTTGAAATCCAAACCTGGATTGGTGTCCAAATTCTGTCTTCGTAATGGATCCACCTAAAACCCCAGACCAGAAACCTCGCAGTTTAAGGGTGCTCAGATCTGATACAAATGTTTCCATGTGAGTCCTCCTTCCATGTAACTCAATCACTACTGTGCTGGCCTGTGTGTGTGCAGCAGTTTACATTAGTCTGAGTAATAGGGGAGGTGCACCAGGGATGTTGGCTCACAGAGGAGACGTGTGTGTTCTAAACAGTGTCGGGCACATCGTTCCGTAGGTACGGGGATAAGGGCATGTGTCAGAGCCACTCGGAGGTCAGGAAAAAGCAGTAAGAGTGAAGCTCCCGTAGCTGAAAGCACAAGAGCCAAAGCAGGATCAAGGGAAGCCATGTTCTCTGCAGGGGCATTAGGTAGTGGCTTTCCTGTGCAAGTCTGAGGTCACGGAAAGTGCTGTGACTGTTTGGAATGACGTGAAGTCAGTGAATGTAAGCTCCTGGAACAGACGTGCCAGCTCATTCGAAGCCAGGTTTTCCTCTTCCCCTGCAAAACAGAAAAGTCAGACACAATCCCTGCTCTTATCGGATGCAGCCATCTCTCCTCGGACCTTGGCCAGGTAAACTTGGTTGTCTGTAGTTTGCCTCCCACTAAATTATTTAACACTCGTGCTAAGGAAGATACAGTCACACTGTAACACTAGCTCCATGTTTCAGGCTCCGAGGGAGTGGTGTGATAGCGCAGCGAGTTAACAGCTGGCTGTTTACACAGTGTGTTGGTTCATTCTGGGGGGAGTGAAGGTGACTGAGACTTTTGACTCATCAGCCGTCTCAATGGTAGAGTCAGACAGAGGCTACAAGCTCATGCACCCGTGAGATGGAGAAATCCGGAATCCAAGATCCAGTCACTGTGCTGTGCGGCCTTCAGTCCCGATTCCGAAATGCGCTGAACGCCCTCAGCTTCCATGGCTGGGAGTGGGGGTTGTGGGCATGCAGAACATTCCAGTATCCGATTAATCGCCAGTTCATTTGTGTCTGTGTCTGACATGGGGAGCTGGGATGTGTTGCACTTCTGCCAGTGAGTTTCATGCACGCTGATAAATCATCGCTTGGCGCTCCCAGTCCAGTGGTGTGGCTGGAATAGTTCATCTTGCACAACATACACGTGTGTTTGCTTTTGATTTCTCTCTCTCATCACTTTCAGTGTAACTGCGGTGAGGCTCCCGGATGGAGTCACTTTCATCGTCTATGAGTTCTGGGAGTCTGAGGAGGACTGGAAGAGGTAGGGTAGCAACATTTAACCTTACAAAAAATTATACCTCCGAGATGGGCCTGACCTGCTCATTGTGAGTGATCCAACCCCCTTGCTCTTGGTTTGGGACCTTCCCTATTATATATGCACACACACATATATATATATATATAGAGAGAGAGAGAGAGTGTGTGTGTGTGTGTGTGTGTGCGTGCACGCGCACACAGAGATACAAGTATTTCATACTACATGGGAATCTCTTCATAGCAGCATCTCAGAGTTCACTGTCGCTGTAATGGTATTTGACATTGATTTTGCTTTTCATTTGGTTGGATGGGAACTGTTTCAAGCCTAGGTTTTGTGAGGCCACTCTGCAATCGCTAAGGTCTGTTGAGCTCAGAGTCAGACAAGGGCCCTGGCCCACCATCCCCTATGATCCCCTATGATTTTCTATGATGGAATCCAATACAATGACAATATATGTCAACATGTTATAGATCCGTAATGACTCTTAATAGAAGGGCTGTAGAATGTCTTGCATGACTGTATTGTGTGACTAACAAAGTATAACCACGTCCTCTTATGTAACTCCCTACATCGAACTATGAGCTACTGAATGTCTAATGCAACACCCATTCGAGCTATATTTACTTGCAAAAATAGTCAGTAATGTGTAGATATTTGAAACGCTTCTACTCCCCCTCAGAATGTGTCTCTGATGCGTTCAATACTCTGTTGCTACACTTGTCATTGTGGCATGCATCGGAGCACACCAAACCTTCCCTCCAGCATTTGCATCTCACAGCCACACGGCACAAAGGTCAGGATGGCTCCTGGTGCAGGGGGCGGCACCATCGTTTTAAGACCAAGCTGCCCCATGCTGTCAATCACCCATTCCTTGTTAACAGGGGACACTCGAGGAGACTGAACTGTTGTATGATTCCATAGGACTAACCTGGTAATTTTCACATTTCAGGTGCTGCCATTGTTAGTGGAAGTTTCTCACTTGTTTTTGTTCTTAGCAAACAACCTTTATCGAGAGATGCTTGCTTCTTTCCACAGTACAATAGAGATACCAGCCAGATATTGGCTGCTGAGCCTAAAAAAGCTGCAGTTGGGTTGGACTGCAGTTACTTACCTACAACTCTTGCTAGTGATACTGAGCAAAGATTACTTGATTCTGCTACTGCTTGGTTCTTCATTAACTCTCGGGTTAGGTCAGGTCTGTCCATGACATGAATTCAAAGTAATGGTCCTAATTTATAAACCCATCAACAGACAGCGATGTGGCTACCTCCTAGAATATTGTATCCACTTTGATATGGGGCCATGGCTGAGTTCTTTGCTCTCAAAACTGCTCACACTTAATGAGAGCAGGCTGATAAATGACAGCATGCAGTTAGGTTACTGACACACTGTAGCTGAAATTTCACGTGTTCTTGGGAGGGGGAAGAAATCTTTTCTTTTGCACCAAGTTAGGGAAAAAATTAGCAGTATTCACACAGAATGTATCTCACTCATTGTCCCTTGAGCTCACAAATAAAAGCTCCCAAACCCAATAATCTAGGCAGGGTTAGACTTTCCCTTTGGAATGATGAAGCAGTGCTGCGGTGAGCGAGACAGGGACTGCTAACAGGCACAAGGAACGTTCAAAGTGCTCTAAAGTTCATCGAGTCAGATGGGCTTGGAAATGTGTCTGCTAGCACAGTGGTTCTCAACCTTTTTTTCATTTGCCGACCCCTAAACATTTCAAATGGAAACCTTAGACAGATCTGTGGACCCCCCAGGGATCCATGGACCAAAAGTTGAAAACCACTGTGTTAGTAGAAGGGCATGGGTACTATTTGTGGTGCAAATTTGGGGTTGTGGTCAAGGAGTACTTGACCTATAGCACCCTTCCCTTTCCGGCACATGACCTGTGTTTAAAATTAAAGTGCTGTAAAATGCAAACGCACAGCCAGAGAACTGGTATGCCAGTTTAAGACCCAGAAGTGTGTCTGAGGTATGGGTTTGGGGTCGTTTCCAGGACAGAGGTGCTGGAACAATTTTTGTAGTGGGGGGTGCTGCTGATGGTGTTTGTTATTTCTACTGCAAGCCAGAGGGTGCGGCGGCAACCATCATTCCAGCACCACTGCTCCAGTAGCGTTTTAGGTGGACGTCCAGACAGAGCTGACGCGGCCGGCGTGGAGTGATGAGCTGGGGCATGAACTGAGAATGAGCATGCTCAGTACATGCCACATTACATGTGGGTAACGCTGGGTTAACTCCCCCTTCAGCTTGCTGAGAAGGGATTTGAACCTTCAACGCTTACCTCTTGAACCTTCAGCGCTTACATCTCAAGTGACGGTCCTGGGTGGTGCACGAGGAGGTATTCTGATGGGGAGGGCTCCCTCACTCTCTTCTGAGGGATCTTTTCCACTTTAACTACATATTAATTGGGCCAAAAGAAGCCTCAGAAGCCCTCTGTGGTATGGAGATTAGGGGACTGAACTAAAGTGTGGAAGACCGTGGTTCAAATTCTGCCTCTGCCTGGGCAGAAGGCGGTAGCAGAGGGGATCTGCCCCCGGAGGTGAGTGTCCATGTCACTGAACAACGGGCTGGTCCGTGAGTGGCTGTTGCACTTTTAATTAAATATGATTTGGGGCCAAAGAAAACATCTGAATCACTCTTCTGTCCCCACTGGTTAGGTTGCTAACCCAGGCGGTGGGAGATCCCAGGTCAAACCCGTCGCAAAGGGGTTTGAACAGGGCCCTCCCACCGCCAGGGTGGGTCAGAGATGGGAGAGCTTGGTCCACACCCCTCTCTGCACCAAGAAGACAACAGCCTCCGGAGAGCGAGAGAGAATTTGGACAGGGTTGTCCCACCTCAAAGGACAGTCACTGGGGAAGGAGAAAAATCCCTCTTCAGCCCCCTTCCTAGCAGGCAGGGGTGGGATTCAAACCAGGATGATAGAGCCATAGGCTTAAAAAGAGCAGCGCTACTCATTTAGTCTAACCCCCGCCAAGGTGCAGGATTTGTAGTGTCTAAGCAATCCAATCCTCCAGTCCAATCCTCCAATCCAATCTCCAGCCTCCTCTTGGAAACCCGCAGCGAAGGCACTTCCATGCCCTCCCCAGGCAGGCTGTTTCATTGTGCTGCAGGTCTCCATTACGCCAGCCCGAAAATCAGGGCACACACCACAGGGCTGGAGAGCCGTCATCAAACTTTTTAAACAGGCAGTGAGGGACTGTGAACCAGCCTCACCTCTGCCCCAGGCAAGTAGCTGAACCCTGGGGCTAGCAAAGGCATCTCACTGTGAACTGGGCTAGTTAATTAAAGTGGAACAGCTTCCATAGCAAGATTGCAGGCGTTTCCTCCTCCCCGTAGACCAATGGTGAGGGTAATCAACTGAGAGGGGGCAAAAGAAATCCCTTAGCCTAAAGGTTACACAGGAGGGATCTGCCCCCACCCCCAGCTGCTTTGTGTGGCATGAGACACGTGCATAACAATCTCACAAGAAACAGTGTAGGCACCTGACTCCAAGTGACGGGTTCTTGGCCGTGGCTCACGTGGCACTGCACTCCAGGACAAGAAGGGCTTAGCACAACTCCCCTTATCAGCATCTCCCAGGGGCTAGCTTAGGCGGCTCCCTGCCTAGTATGCTGGCTTTCGTGGAACCCATTCTTTGGTGCCTGTCTCTCCCCAACCATTGAAGGGGGAGCCTATTGTTGTGCTAATGATTTCAAAATTTGACTGTGTTATGGCCATTTTGGTTTGGCTGTCGGATTATGGGTGGCCATGTCCAGCAGCTCCATCCACCCTGCTGCTGACTACCAGCTGTGTGCCCAACGTACGATGATAGCAATGAAGTTTTTCTAGCTGATGGTTACCCAACGTATCTTAGGTGCCTATACACCAACGCAAGAAGCCTGGGAACCAAGCAAGACGAATTGGAAGCCCTGACACAGTCAAGGAACTATGATGTGATTGGAATAACAGACTTGGTGGGGTAACTCACATGACTGGAGCACTGTCATGGATGGGTATAAACTGTTCAGGAAAGACAGGCAGGGGAGGAAAGGTGGAGGAGTTTCACTGTATGTAAGAGAGTAGTATGATTGCTCAGAGCTCTGTAGTGTTTAGCTGTTGCTCGTAATTATTAGAACTGGGAGCACTGGCTGTTGGGAGTCTGAAGGGACAGGGAGGAGGGAGTTGAGAGGCTGGGAGAGCTACAGCGGGTGCAGCAGCGTCTTGGTAAAGAGGTTTCCACTTCAAAAATAAAGACCTGTTGAAGTTTGTTAGTACCGTGCTTGACTGATACAACAAGCTCCAGTATGAAACTGGAGAAAAGCCTGCTGAGAGTCTTTGGGTTTAGAGGCAAGCGCACCAAGGGTGATGTGGTGGTGGGCGTGTGCTATAGACCACCAGACCAGGAAGATGAGGCTTTCTTCGGACAACTGACAGACCTTTCCAGCTCACAGGCCCCTGGTTCTCATGCGGGACGTCAATCACCCTGCCATCTGCTGGGAAAGCAATACAGCAGTGCGCAGACAATCCAGGAAGTCGTTAGAAAGTGTTGGGAACAACTTCCCGGTGCAGGTGCTGGAGGAACCAACTAGGGGCCATTCCCCTCTTGACCTGCTGCTCACAAACAGGGAAGAATTGGTAGGGGAAGTAGAAGTAGGTGGCAACCTGGGCAGCAGTGACCATGAGATGGTTGCGCTCAGGCCCGGGAGCTGAGTGAATTTGCCTAGTGATCGTTTCACTTTGACAGAAAACCCACCACCAACAAAGCAGCCACTAGCACACAAGAACTGATTTCCTCACTTCGCCAGGCCTTGGCCCCAAGTGTATTTCTGCTGAAACCTACTGAACTTAAAGGACTGTTTGACTCTTTCATTCAAAGGCTCTAATTTCAATGGCTGAGTTTGTGCCGCGGAGGGCGATGTTACCCACTAGCCGGAGCATCACCAGAGTTGCTGCCCCGTATAACGAGAGGCCAAATTCAGCCCCCGTGCAAGCACTGACTCAGTAGTGTGTTCCAGGTTAACACTAGGTGAACCGCTCTGAGCCTTGATCTGCCCCAGCTCCTGTTGGACTGGGATGGCCCCGGAGGGTGGACTTGCATGGGGAGCTGGCTTTGGGTACCTGGGCTTTCAGCAGAGGCAGGCCCTGCCCCAGTACTAGGTGTGAGCTAGCCTGAGAGTGGCCAAAAGTCCTTTGCTGGGTGGTGGGGAGTGTGAACAGCAGGCGCTGAAGCAAAACCATGTTGCTGGGGCCTAGCTCCAGCCCTGCCCTTGTGGGCAGGTAGAGGAAGCCAGTGGAGGCAGGGATGGGGTGGAGGTGGGGACACAGGGAGACCAATGCGTTGGCGGGGGGGCAGGGAAAGTCAGGGGAGGAGGCAGGAAGGGAAACAAAGGTGACAGCAGGTTGGGGGGAAGGGTGGCTACAAACAGTGAGAAACAATAAAGTAAGCAAAGAATTAACTGCGTGCCTGGAAGCGGGCGAGAAACGTTTTCAAGTGTGACTGGAGGGAGTGCATGCCTGCAGGGGGGAGGTTGGGGACGAGCCAGTCTGAGCGCAGACTTGGGCTACGTCTACACTGCAGCGGGGAGGGCGTCCCCCAGCCCCAGGATACAGATCTGCGCTCGCTCTGCTGGAGCTAGTGTGCTCCAAGTGGAGTTTGGATGTTGCGGCATAAGCTGGTAATCTGAGTGGAAGCCCACCCGACGCACACCCCGGGCACCAAATTTGGAGGGCATGGGCCAGCTCTACTACAGCAAACCCAGCTAGCCAAAATGCATAGTAGAGACCAGGCTCCAGTCGGCGCGGCAGGTGCTCCGCATCTCTGAAAAGCCGCTTCCTTTATTGAGGTGCCTAAGTAGGGCATGTAAGGGGCTAATTTTAAGCACCTGTTTGAAATCTTTGCCATGGATTTGGCTTCCTATTTATTGCTAACTTGCTCTAATGTGATTTAGAAGGTACATTCATTTCATGTGGGTGTCAGTTAATTAGCCTAGTGTCTCGTCCCACTCAGATTTCCAGGATCTAACACCCCAGTGAAGATCCCAACCCTCTCAGCCCCGCAGGTCTTCCATGATCAGCCCCTACAATTTTCCAGACATGTGCTCTCCTCTCTACTGTTCATTTCTTCCTTCCTTCCTGGGTGAAAGAGCTACAACACTATCATGTGCTGTACATTGTGTATGACCACATCTGCATACCACAGGACCAATTCTGTTGATATATAGGATGATTAAAAGTGAGCCTGATTGCTCCTTCTTTATCTCATACTAGGCATTACTGGAACTGTACATGAAAATCCCTACAAATCAGCATATGGTGGGACCCTGCTAGAGGGAGCAAACACACTGCAACTGCGTATCTCCCTGCAAACAAACGTCCATGTCTTTCTTGATCCCCATGAGTCATTCCTGATTGCAATTCCCACTAGCAACGGGCAACCCCAGTACAGCCATCTCCTGTTGTAACACATGAGAATTTATAGGCCACGATTAACAATTTCTCAACCTTTGTTTCAGACACCTGCAGAGTGCGCCCTGTAAAGGGTTCCAGCATGTTAAAGTGGACACGCTGACTCAGCCTGAAGCAGTTTCCAGTGTGGCTGTGCCAGGTAAGGTGAAGGGCTCTTAATACCTGAAGGGACATGGAAGCCAAATCCCCAGGCCAAAGCGCCTGCTTCAGGCAGACGGCTGAAGGTCCTCAAGGGACTAAGCTGCAGGATCTCAGTTGAATTACTAGTGAGCTCTGTGCCCTAGCAGAAAAGCTACCGTGCAGTCTTGCAGCCTTAAATCCCGGTGCTCAGTACTGTGTCCTGCAGGACAAGAATGTTATGATTCCGGGGGTACATTAAGCTGCAGGCATTGAAACAGCTTGCAGCGCCATAGCTCACCATCCACACACACTGCACTTGGCCCCCTCAGTGTAAGTGACTGCACCCGGTATAACACACTGGCGAATCAGGCCCATGGTCTTCATAGCATAGAGGTTCCTCCTCCGTGAGCGCAACATAACACAGTGTGTGTTTAAAGTGGGACTGCTCAGTCATTGTGGATTTTGTGCATGGGGATGTCTGGAGTTTTTCACTTTAAATACTTGTATGCAACTCACTGCAAGACAAAAGGAGTCCACGTGTCTCACTGCTGAACAAAGAAGCGCAGCTGCTGATTTCTCAAGTTTGTAAAAGCCCCAGGACTGGAAGTCCCGAGATATGGACCAGACATGGCCCTGTGAAGTTGGGCAACTCCCTAAGGCCTGGCCCACTCACACTTTTTTTGTTGGTGTAAATTGGTTGGTTAACAATGTGATTTAAAAAAAAACAACCAATAGAGCAATGCCAGTAACACCCCCTCCTATGGAGGCAGCTATCAGTATGAAGGTCCTTAGTCCCATATGGCAATAAACTATACCCGTATAACACTTTAACCAAGTCCACACTAAGGGTTGTAACTAGGGGGGTAGAATTAAAGCAATACAGCTTGTGAATGGAGACAAGGCCTTATCTATTGTGTGCCTCAGTTTGCCCCTGCAGATAATTCTGGGGCACCTTATAGACTAACAGACGTATTGGAGCATACGCTTTCGTGGGTGAATACCCACTTCTTCAGATGCATCTGGGTATTCACCCACGAAAGCGTATGCTCCAATACATCTGTTAGTCTATAAGGTGCCCCAGGACACTGTTGCTTCTACAGATCCAGACTAACACGCTACTCCTCTGATACTTGTCCCCTGCAGATAATAATTACTTACCTCCCACAGGGGCTGTGAAGTGTAATTAGCTTGCAAAGCACTGACGGGGTCTAATGGATGGTGCTAGCATCGTGCAGCATTTAATTACGTAAGCAATTAATTTTTCAGTACAGCTGTAAACAGCCAAATTCTGCTCTAATTCTCTCAGTCGTAAATTCAGATCGATTTATGTGAGGGAGGGCTCCCGATGTACACCAGAGTTACTAATACAGGATTTGATCCACTGTTCCCCCACCATTTTAGCTGTGTGACACGATACCTTCCCTCTGAGTGATTTGTTTCGCAGGCAGAGATCAAGTTCTTCCCATTTACGCTGCAGTGAGCAGTCCAGCTTTGACACAGCCTTCCCCGGCCCATTCCCACCACACCATCCCAGGGAGGGTTGGCCATTGCTCCCACAAAGCTTCTGCGGGGAGCTTGATCTCCTGCATTGACTCGTGGTTCTCTTGCAGCTGCCTGGTGCACTCTGAACAGAGATTGAATCCTCGGCCGGTGCGGAGTCAAGCAGCAAGGTGACCCGTGGCCCTTCCAGGCTCTCTTGCCTTTTCTGTCCAGTGAATTCTCTCTCCCTTTGCAGAGGACTAAACTCCTGTCTTTTCTAATGCCTTTGTCACAGGTGATGTCTTTTGAGTTCACGACTAACTAAGAATGTCAGCAATGTATTTGCTAGGTGTTTGAAGTGAAGGAAAAAACATAACCACCCCACCCACTGTCATAGCTCCTAAACGCTCCCCTTAAAGCTTGGGATGGAGCAGAGTCTGCCAGGCTCCGGTCCCCAACAGCCCCATTGCAGGGATTCATGGGTTTTAGCCTTGGCTCTGCCCCAGACTTGTTCTGTGACAGTGGGCAAGTTGCTTATCCTTCCTGTGCCTCAGTCCAGTGAGGAGACTAGAACAGCTTGGCCAGAATGTTCAAACCTGGCTGCCAGAACTGAGGGTCTGATTTTCAGGAGTGCTGGGTTTTCAGCACTTCAGAAAATAGTAAGATAGTGACAGATAGGACCAGACTCGAGACCCATCTCATGTAGGATGCTGTCTGAGAGGGGCCAGCACCAGGCCACCTCTGTTAAGGAGCCTAAATATCAACACTGGTATTAGTTTCTTTGTCTACAAGTGTTGTAAGAAAATAATTTACAGCATAGTCCTGCCCCTACTGTAAGAGTTCTCCCTGAGGTTTCACTAGTTCGCCGCTGCATAGCAGAACAGGCCTTACTCCTGGAGAGAAGGAGACGTCCTGCCACTGCCTTAGGACTAGATACAAAGGATTCCTCATTTCACCTTTTTTAGATTTTTAATTTGTTCATCAGGTTTTTCCTTTATATTCTGGCTGCTGAAAAGAACCACTTGCCTTTCTCCTTCCCTCCCCCGTCCTACCTCTTGGTTCCACAATTAGTTTCCTTCACATTAACGCCAATGCATGCTAAATAAGCCTTGATGTACTATAGATGCCTTCTGGCTGTAGAAAGTAGCAATCTGTTCCTTTACTGAGTTTGGTGCATTTTGTATTTGTTTCAAATGGGGACAGAAGCAGGGGAGACTATTCTTTAGGATGCAGGCTTGCTTATTTCTTCACTTTGACTGTAACATTTGATATTATTCTCTCTGTATGTTAGAAATCATCTGGCTCTAAACCCGTAGGACATACAACATGTAAGAAATTGAATATTAGGATATGTACAGTTAGATAATACAGAGACCAAATAAAATGTAACTGGGAAATGGTGGTGGTTTTATTCTAAATCTCTCCTTGCTCTTCAACAGGGAAACGGAATGGAAGTAGTTTTGTGAACTTGTAATAAAAAACTCATCAGGGTAGGTGGAAAATAAAGGGCAATTTTGCACAAACTCACTATTCTTCATGGTGGGAACTCCAGTATCCTTATACTGAAGCTGAGATGCCACAGTGCCTGTACAGTGAGGGAATGTCTGCACTGCCATCAGAGGTGTGACTGCAGCCGTACAGATAGATTCGAGCGAGCTTTGACCTAGCTCACTCAAGTAACAATAGCAGTGAAGCCACAGGAGCCTAGGTGATCAAAGCGGTCTACGTGCTACCATCGCATCTCTAGCCGCTGTGTAGACAGATGTACTAGTGTAACACCTCGATCCTTCATGCACAAGTATTAGAACTTACAAGTTCAACTCTAGTAATGGACCTTCTGTATCTGTTCTAGCAATACCGATGTGATCTGTAAAACACAAAACATGATAGTTCAAGGATTTGCCCTTTTTCCAGAACGCGCACACTCATCCATTGTGTGTTTTACTCCCACTTTGCACAGATGTACATGGGTGTCTATTT
The DNA here is from genome assembly GCA_037349315.1 of Chelydra serpentina. Taxonomy (NCBI): domain Eukaryota; kingdom Metazoa; phylum Chordata; order Testudines; family Chelydridae; genus Chelydra; species Chelydra serpentina. Next base: position 9,347,889 of record JBAIAC010000026.1, on the reverse strand, counting down.
ATTGCCTTGAACATGGTATGTAATAAGGGCAACAAAATGGGAACAGTATAACCCATTGGGAAAGCTAGAATTGGAAATGACAGTAACAGACTATAGTTTGAAGAGGGGAGTATGAGGGACACCTTGGATTGCCCTTTTTCCTCCAATGGCTGATACTTGGGGGGTTGCTCTGATGAAAGGAAACCATCTGCCATCAAACATCCGAAGGGAAGAATATTTAAAGGTGTGAGGCGGTACGATGATTTTAGGGCATCACTATGATGTTTGAAGGCACCCTGCTGCATGGAAATGCTCGTCACTTAGCCAACTGGCCCCTAGGAGTTAGCAAACAGGAGAGACTGTGTAAATAAATCTTTATTAAGCTAAAGTGAACGTAAACAGGGAAAGGCTGAGAAACACCCATCAGTCATTTGGAAACCAGGCTGTCCTCCAGTAAGATGCATTGTTCTTTGCAAGCATGGCTGCCTGGGGGTTGCACCAAACAGGTCACACATTAGGGGGATCAAATTATGTGCAACTTGCTGAAGGCTGCTGGGTACCTGTAAGCAGCTAGAATTTGTAGACCAGCTCCATGACAGCAATGGTGGTGCTCTGGCCAAAGACAAAAGCTCCGCAGAGGATGGAGATGACACCCCAAGCAATCAAACAGGACCTAGAAAATAGAAGAACAGTGCAATGGAACTCTAGGCAATGATTTAGTTTCCCAGGGGAAGGCTGATTTAAAGAGAAGTGTTCCCATAAATACAACTCTTCCCCCAGACGTTGCATACATGAGAAATCAGCTTTTATTCATTGAGATCTTAGGGTATCAGTGGTAGTTTGTGTTTTTTAAACCTAACTGTACTGTTCTTCATACTGAGCTAGATCCTGGGGCTGCAGCAACTGAATTCAGCCTTAACACCTTATTTTACTGAGAGGGGGAATGTTGCCCAATGACACCTCATCAGCTGATTAAAATGGCAGCAATTTTTAAATGGAAGTGGACGTGGGGGGGGGGAGAGTTTATGGGTACCCACTACAAGTTAATTAAGCCTGACCACCATTTCTCTGCCTGTCCATCCTGTATCTGTTACAGAGTGCCAGCCCCAAGGTAAAGTTCTCCTGGAGCAGAGAGGTCCTGGGCCTTGTAATTCCTGCCCCCTCGCTACTGAAGAGCAGTTATCAGAAAAGACAGCCCTTGCTGGGGGAGTGCAGAGAGACAGCAGCTCATACAAAAAGTTACACTTTACTCCTGCCAAAGCCCATTACACAATGAGAGGCCAGCACGGGATAGTTCATAATTACCGATGGGCTTTGGACGTTCCTGAAATGCGCTCAGGAGGGAATTGCATCCAGCCGTCTTTGGCCAGAAGCACAAATGGTTACAACATGGAAACCAGCCAGGGGGCAGCATTATTTCAGGCAAAGAATCCTGGGAAGAACCAAGAGGACTTGGGGGGGGGGGGGGGGGGGGAGTGGAGAAAGCAGACTCCAGCACCAGTGAAAACGGCAAGTTATAATCAAGCAAGAGCAGTGACTGCTTCAGGTTGTGTTGCCAGGTAACAGATGACTGCAGGACAAGTGCCACAAGCTCCAGGCAAAGGCTGTGCGGTCTGCCACGAAAGGGGGCTGCTGTTACCAGATTTAGTCATGACGGCCGATTCTCAAAGGTATTTAGGCACCTAATGCCTGTTGATTTCAATGGGAGTTACCCACCTAAATACCTTGGAGGATCTGGGCCGAAGGGCTCCGTTGTCACCCTTGCTTGAGTTGACTAAGACCATACTATGCAAATACTTCCACCAGTGTCAGTTAATGCGCCTCTGTCTCACATGGAAGAATAGGAGAAGTAAACCCGCTGCCATTTTAAAGTATTTACAAGGGTGAAGGTGACAGACTCAGGCCCTTACTATTTTAAGTGAATTAATCTGCATGTAGGTGGTGGTCTGACTGCCAGATGCATGGTAGAAGCTTAGGCTGTCAGCACAGTAGAATAAGCATTGATCAAATCCAAAGAACAACAGAAAACCTGCCTGCTTGCTCGTGAATTGGAAATTAATCTGCCTGTTTTCCAGCCCTCTGGGCCTGATAAATTAAGGCATTTGGTGCACAATTCAGAGAAAAAAAATACATTAAAATTCCTTACTAACAGATAGAGCTAGATGAACATGCAAGCAGGATTCAGTCCTATACAAACCACATGTGCACTTTGACTGTATTTGTGACCCTTATTTGCCATGTGTACACAGGGATTTTTTTAAAATAACGATTTCAGAAAAGGGTCTCATGAGCAAACAAATATGCACCTATGGCCATGTGGGCAGCTCTTCTGTTGCTCAGGGAGCAGAACCCCCACCATGTGGCTTAGGTGACCAGTTGCACACCGCATAGTGAAGAGTCTGGTTAAAAAGAAACCAAACCCTGTGACTGCAGAATTTCAATAGGAGAACCAGCTACATGTGCCTAATTTGTCAAATTATTCACTAATAGCTCATCGAGCTCTACTAACACCTCAGGTTACAAACTGAAATATTTAAGATCAAATTTCTTACCATTCATATGGTTTCAAAACTCTTACACAGCTTAGTGGAAATTAGACTGTCTGTTCCCCTCTCTCTCGGCACAATACTGTTTGGGTTCTCAACAGGAAGGGAAAATTGCTGTATATTTATATACACTCATCCTTTCAGCTTTAACTGTCCCTCTAAAAGTGTTATTTGAGACTGCAAGAGCCTTGCAGTGGAGTTTAGAAAGGAAAAAGGACACATTCGTTCTGTGTTAAGTTTTCATGGGCACTTCTGATGTGTGGGAGATGAAGATAGAAATGGAGGGACCCTCCCGCATCTTTGAACTGATCAGGGACAGCTCCACTTACACAGGCTTATACATGTAGTGCACTAGGAACATCTCATAATATTTATATGCATATATCCAGCCCAACGTGGTATATGGAAGCTTACTTTTTTCTTGGTTCGATGGGTTCTGTTTCCATTGCACATACTAGACATAGCCCTGCAAATCAAAACATACGTTGTATGTCATTTAAACACGTAAAATGTTCCAGTAACCACAAGTAGGCAGTGACAATTTTAGAAGGAACCATACATGAGTGCGTTTAATTGCCAAGGTGTTGCATTAGTTCAGTTGGGCATTGCCTATCAGCCCTACAGCTCTATTAGAACACGTATGGATAAAGTCAGCTATATCCCTTGGTTGCCCCATTTTCAGATGTTTAGCAGGATTTCCACCATTTTGTTTTGTAGCTTCTGCTCTGCAGGCATGCGAACTCACTTCTAGTTGTTACTTTAAACTTCTGTATGATACCCAGCTACATTTGGAGGGTTGTTACATAAAACCACTTGTGTGGATTCATTTTACTTAGGGAAAAAAATGACTATGGCATATGACAGATTTTTAGAAATATTTAGGCATTGGTTTGCTCAGCAATATCTGGGCCTTTATCGCTTCCATAACCTGTGACAACTACTAGAGGTATGGAAATGTGACGAAGCATTGAAGTCATGTAAATGGAGAGGGGTAAGGAGGGAAGGGTTTTTTTTGGGGGGGGGTGGGGGGGGTTCTCTTTGCCCACAGAAAATGTGTTACTGAATGCCAGGAGCATCTATTATATTTCACATCTACCTCCACCTATATTGCATCTCACCAAAAAAAGTGTGCAGATTACAAGGTGCTGTTAGGATCAGACCATCTTTGAAAATTCACACAGACCGTTGTGCTCTGAAGCCACACACAGTGCTTTGCAATTACATTTGTTTTTTAAATGTTCTCAATACACGGGCAACCTGATCAGGTCTTCCTCCTGATCTCCCCCACAGCCCCTACACACACTGAGAGGAAGATTTCTCCTGTGAGTCAATTTTCCACTAAGCTTCTACCCCTCTGATGACTATTGGAATCATTGCAAGAAAGTTGATGATGGCCATTTTGGAACACGTGAACAGCTTAATTGGCACCTACACGTCTATGTGAAGAGTTTTTAGCCCAGGAGGCTCAAAGAGGAAGGGATTCTGTTAAATAAATACATAAATAAATAAATTTAAAAAAAAAATTCAATCAGGGAATTTATGTAAAATCAACAGTCCTGAGACAAAGTTTGAAATAAAAGCAAGCGGAGCTTCCAGCTATAATTACCTCTCACACCTTCAGTGAAGGAAACTACAAAACATTTGCTCAAGAGGGTGGTAGCTGAAAACAGCAATCAACGGAGAAATGCCATGCTACTGAGTGCCTTGCAAAAGCAGCTCTAGACGCATTCCTTTCAACAGAAGAGTCTCCCTTTTGCTGAAGAATGAACAATCCCCCACCCAAAAAATTATTCAAGCCTAGTTTTTAACCTGTTCCATTGCATTTTATACACCTACTCTGTGTAGGCGTAAGGGGTTACACAAAGATGCAAGGCTGCAGAGAATCAGAACTTGTGACTAATGGACACACTGAGAAGTTATCAAACAAAATTCATGAACCTTTATTTGTATCTAAAACTGCCAGATTGCAGCCACATCAGGAGATTCTTATCTGAAGGCTACTTTAGAGAGTCTATGGATTCTGGAGCCTTTCAACCTGGCTCTTTGCTCTAGGAATAGGCCCAAGCAGAAAAGCAAGCTTAAAAAACCCATCTTTTTTCGCCCTCCAGCTCAGAGCCCCAGATTAACAAGATCCCAGATGAGATCTTGGAGAGAGATGATGTTGGGTTTTGTTTGTTTAAAGGGGCAAATGGAGCAGTGGTCAATGAAAATTTGTTTAAACTTGCACATAGCTCCCAGTGCACCTGATTACAGAAAAATCTGAGCAGGAGCCCCGCGTCGGTGTCAATTCCCTTCTGCCACCCCCGTTTTCAAAGGAAATTAATTCACAAAAAGCGTTTTCATCCCAGGGACTCAGAACATGGGAAGGAAGCTGAGCAGCCTCACTGATCAGTAGTAACTAGCGCATCAAACCCTTCCCAGGCTCAGCTTCTGAATTACAATGCACACACATCTGTTAACAAATACGTGCCTGGAAAGATGAAGATGAAGAACGCGCTAATGCCACCAATAATACTGATGACCTCGCTGATGTCCGGGACAAACAGAGCAATGACGAGCGTCACTACGATCCATATGCTAGTCAGCACAATCCTCGTACACCTCTCGTAAGGCTCCATGAGCAAGAGAGACCTGCTCTTGTCATTCAGGCAGACATCCTGTAGGACAGACCTATGAGACAGACACAACCAGGTTACATACAGCACTGGGCTGGGTTCCGAACTCCTTGCGCTTGTGTTTGCTAACGCCTAGGGTCAGTCACATGCTGTTACATGGCCTTTCTTGTGTCCCATGCCATTGGCTGTCCTTCACAGCGAAATGCATAATGGAGGGCTGGATTGTATTGTTTGAGCAATGCACTCAACAGGGGCAGTGCAGAGCTCAGCTCCACCACGGCAGGGAGGTGCTCGTGGGACACCCGTCCTGTGTAGATAGACTTCTCCCTCCCACACACTCACTGCTGCCCCTTCCCAAGCGTCTCTGCACGCAGACGGAAAGCACCACCTTTTGGGATGGGACAGGCTGTTTTCCCCAGCACACTCCGCAAGGGGAGAGGCCGTGGCTTCATCACCTCCCCATCCCTTTTGGGACAACATGTGCCCAGACGTTCCTGCCCCTGCACGACGGCCGGGGACAACTTACCATTTGTATGCCAGAAGCACCTAGAGGCTCAAGCCAAGACAGGGCTCCGCGAGTTACACTCACCTGGGCTTTGTCACAGTGAGGGGAAGATACCTCCCTGCTAAGAATCTCACTTTCCCCTCTGATCCTCTTGATCGGGCTCCTCGAGACACACCCTTCCTTTTCCCTTCCACAGACCCCCCACCAACTAGGGGCTTAGCTGCTCGCACACCCTTCCCCAAGGCTGCTTGCCCGGGGTTCTGTTTGATCATCTCAGACAGCCCCTGCCCATCAATCCCTTATGGGGAGGTTGTAACTGCCTTCCACACGGTGACCACTCTCTTTATGAGCCTTCTTCTCTATTATGCCTATTTGTCCTTGCAGAACTAGCCCTTTCCTGGCTTTCTTCCTTCCCCAGAGTGAAGTCCATTAATGGCTATTAACCAGGATGGGTAAGGAATGGTGTCCTTAGCCTCTGTTTGTCAGGGGGCGGTGATGGATGGCAGGAGAGAGATCACTTGATCATTACCTGTTAGGTCCACTCACTCATTGGCCACTGTCGGTAGACAGGATACTGGGCTGGATGGACCTTTGGTCTGACCCAGTACGGCCTTTCTTACGTTCTTATGATACCCAGTCAGTGGCAGATTTTCAGCCACCCCCACTTGGGTCGTTGCCTAAGGTGCTAACTTTGAAACCAATTCACTGTTTTAGAGGTGGGATGCGTCTTGCCATTAGTAATCTCTCTTTCCAAATCTTCTCTTGATGAAATCTACATCACTGACCTACCAACCACCGTGTCAGCGTGGGCATACGCCCATTCCTAAACACTGCACCGCCACACATTTCAACAGCCATGCACATCTGCAGTCTCTCTCTGTCTTACCTTCCCAGCAGGAGAACAATTGGGTAGATGGTAATGATGGAGATGCCAAAGAGTAGCCGGGCTATAATGATGACCACGTCGTTTCCTGGGTATGACATCAGAATATCGGCAGCAACATCAGCACCAAAGGTTAAATAGCCATAAAGCCCTAAAAACAAGAGAAGCAGCCAAGATCATGGGCATGAAATGTGATATTGAGCTACCGTTGTGATAGCATTGGGGGAGGAACCAAGTATGAGGGAAGTTATTAAAATGAAGGTGTATTGCTCATTATAGCTGGGGCTGGTAGCATTGCCTATTATTAAGGTTGCCCAACACGTCCCATATAAAAATCTGCTTATAGCTTTGCAAAACTTTTGCCATTTGGGCTGAACGTTTACATGCCAGGTGTCTGCCTCAGGCTGATTTGGGGGTGGGGGTGTAAAAGATTTGAAAGAATGGATGGTGGTCACTTACTGAGGAGCTATTCTGTTAAGGGAGCACCATCCATTCAGTGCACTGATTGAGGCTGGGGCCCGGGGAAAAATATAGTTGGGGATTACATAACTGGAGACTATTATAACGTAGACGCCACGGAGGGCCGCATCACGACTGCGCAGGCAAACTTAATTCTGGCATTTCGTAACATCTGAAGGCTTGACTTTGCAACTGTAATAAAGTTATTTTAACACAGGTCGTGTGTGTATTTATCACTTATGTGGGAGGAAGCCTTTAAGGGAGACGAATTTATAAAAACGTCCTTGCCAAATGACTCCATTCTATGGCAGCTGAGCTATAAAGAGTTGAAGCAATCTTTAGTCAAACAATTTAAAGGCACCCTGAGCACAATTAGCGGACATGATGCTAATCAGGAAAAGCCCTTGTCCACGCCGAGCGCTAGGGCGTGTTTCACGCTGTGTATTCAAACATGGTCTAACATGAAGTCATTGTCCAGTGTCACCCAGGCCTACCCGTGCGGCGCGGTTTCTGGGTGAGGGGGGAGGGGGTAAACGTTTCAGCAGGTTGGGATAAGGTGAAAGGGAGGGGTTACCTGTAAGAGAATAAATTAACAGGCAGAAGAGCATGGAGAGCACAGAAACCACGATCCAAAGGGAGAGTTTCTTGTTGTGCATGCTGCTGTAGATGGCAATGCAGGCTTCGTGGCACTGAAACACGAGAGAACACGGCACGCTTATTAGCGGGCCAAGGGAGGATGAAATGCCTCGGATCCCTCTCGCCACATGAACTGCAAGCTATCGGCTTGGCAAATTCCCTCTGTGCCGCAGTCCCACCACCACCCTGCCCCCAAACCTTCCCTTGGGGCCTCCCACTCCCTCACGCAGCCACCCCGCCTCCCCCCAGGCCCCTGCTTCAGCAGACTGCTGGCGTACCTCCTGGGTCCCCTCCAGAGACAGAGGCCACTGCCCCTCCAGTGATTCTCCCCAGTCACCAAAACAAAGGGCCGGTCCTTCCTCCTCCCAGGAAACCAGAAGGGGATATTCTGTGTCTCTGGAAGGGGCCACTCCCACCCCCCTCAGGGCCGGAAACAGAGCTGTGCCTCTCTCCCCACCTCAGACGGCAGGGGAAGGGAAGCGACAAACCCCATAGTTCTTGTTGCCCCCACCCCCTCCATGGGGCAGGAACTGAGCTAAGAAGCTAAACTGCTATGGAGCTGAGTACAGGGGAACTCTGATCCGGGTTCTGCCTGCTCCGAGACCAGACCCGAACACAGATCCAAACCCTCACACTGCGCTGACCTGTGGCTCATGCAGGGCTCTTACTGCACCAGGCTTCCCACACGAGGCAGCCCCACTAACACTACCGCTTATAGAAAGAGATGCCCGTTACTGGAAGCTACTTAAATCAAGCCCCTTCCCCGGACAGGTATGTACACTGCACTCCCTAAGCTCCCGGCGTGAAATCCTAGCCCCATGGAAGTCAAGGGCAGTTTGGCCACTGACTTCCCTGGGGCCAGGATTTCACTCCCCGTGTCCCACCCTAGCAGGCAGAGACCGCCATAGATTCTGGGTTGCATGGTCTTGCGGAGGTGGGAGGGGGGGTCTCCTTGCTTGTTCCTTGTCAGGAATCCGGGGTGCAGGGGGTTTCCCTAGCCTGGGGCATCGTGTTAAGTGAGAGCTTCTGCGAAGACAGCTGTAGTGGTGACCCGCTGGACTGGCCCACGGAAAAGGACAATTGAAACCCATGGTGCTGTTACCTGAAATCCAAAACAGATCGTTGGGATGACACTGAACATGGAAGCCAAGGAAGACACCCTGCGAGACGGGGAGAGGAAGGGGAGCACAGGTGATCGGTTCAGTTGAAGAAAAAGTAACTCAAGGGGGCAAGAGGAGAAATACCTTCACCGCCTTGCGTGGCACCTCAGCGAAAAGCCGCCCCTCTGGGAAAGTAACCCAGCAGCACAGCGTCTATTGGCTATTCCAAAAGGAGGCAAGTTTGCACCCACTTACGCAAGGGAGAATTCAGCTTCCATTCTCGCCACAGACTCGGCGCGCCTGGAGCTCCGTTGGCTTCCAGGAGGGTCAGCCCACGTGGAGTCAGTTTCAGGATTGGGGTCCTCGCTGCACACGGACTCCCTAAACCCTGATCTACCCGAGGGAATAATTCCCCACTGGCAACCCCACACGTTTGCCAGTGAACCCCCGGCATAGACAGCGCTCCCAGTGTCACGCCCATTTTATAACCGGCCGTGAACCAGCTCCTCGGCAGGTTAACAGTGGTAAAAAGGCCCAAAGCCACCAGCACCCTGCCTAGGCCAGGGCACTCATGCTAGTTCAGCTGAACTGGTGCGGGTGCCGAAGTGAACGTATTGCTACAATTGCCTAGTGCAGACAAGGCCCTGGAGTCTTTCAGGGTTGGCAAGGCTGGAATTTCTAATGCAAGAAAGCAGAAAAAGCCTCCCACGGGGGGATTTTTTGTGCGAGGGGAGGGGTGGGGGAGATTTTCAGGCCTTCTTGATTGGTCAGACTGAAGCAAAACAGAGAAGGAAAAGGACAGAAGCCCAGTTCTCCCTCACACCCTCCATGCACAGCCACCTTGGAAGAACCACACAGCCATGACAGACCCTGAAACACACACTTCTCCCAATTCCTCAGCTTCCAGGGATGCCTGCATGCCTCAGATACCCAGATGGCTCACAGACCCTCTGTAATGACGTCTCCTCTATATCCTTCAAAATACAGGGCCAGATCGTCTGCATCGCTCCGCTAAAGCCATGCATGAGGTATTGATTTATGCCAGCTGAGGATCTGACTTTGAAGTTGCTATTTTATGCAACCTAAACCCTTGTTTAAAATGTGGTTGTACCACCCTCCTGTTGCCCAGCTGAGGTATCTGGTAGGCCCCAATACAGAGAAACTCCCTGCTTATGCATCCACGTCCCAGCCATAGCAGCAACAAAAGGGTTACCACGCTAACCACCCTGCAATGGCACTGATGGCTTAGCCTTGTTTCAAAGTGAGCAGCATGCCCTTGGCTGGATTAGTTATAGGGGCAGGGAGAGCCAAGCACTCCCCAACGGCCTGAGAGCACCTTAGCACCTCCAGGCAGGATTGTAGCTGCCCTGGCCACTCACGTTAACGTCGGCAGATCCAGGACTCCTCCAGGACATTAGCCCAGCATGGCAAGCCAAGGAGGAGGAATACAAAGGGCGGGGGGGGGAAACCAGGCAGACATTCCTGCAGTTTTAACAGCCTGGCACGGCAGAAAAACAGCCCTGAAGTTCCAGCACATTTGTTAGCATCCTAATTACCACTCAACACATTCCTCTCCTGGGTTTAGTGCCAAGTCAAGGACCCCTGAAGCAGTGATAAATGGCTGCACCAATTCTTACCTTGAGGAATAATGGCGCTCATGCATGATGACATGCTCCGGTCTTAGGTAGTATTTTATTATAATCACCAGGGTCAGGTAGCAAGCAGCCAAAGTACCTAAAATACTAAAGCAAAGGATGGGAGAGGAAAAGCGTTACGCTTTTATCGTACCGAATGAAGGTTCAGCCATGCTATGTGGGCAGGCTGGAACGTTCAGTGAGTGCGCGTTACAAGCCTGTCAGAGACTATACTGCGATTTATGGGCAGCCACCTGGCTACTCACTGAAACTGGTAAAATACTGCGCTTGTTAGTTCACCGGACTGCAGCCAGACCCCAAACAGGCCCTAGGATCTGCACAAAGGGAAACACCTCCCTGTTCACAGAGAGAAACAGGAGTCAGGCCTGGAGTCTCCTCCCTCACTGGGTTTACATGGCTTCATTTGGACTTGCTCCCAATTCACAGAGGGAGCGCACAGCCATGCCCTATGCCACGCACATGTCTTCCGTAACACTCACCACTTCTTAGCTTTACAGAGACTGTAAATACAGGAATGAGCTCACCCGCCCCTGAAATGCAACCTCTTCTGGGGTGGAATGAGACACATACTGACTGCACCAGCAGCACTACCCAGGAGTTTGAGGGAGTGAAAGGGAAAGATTAATATCTTGGACTGAAACTGCAGGCAGGGGGATTTAGGTAGAAAGAAAATGACCCAAGATGCAGTTTGGCCAAGACACAGATTTAGCACCCCCACTCCTGTGAGATTGCTATGGGATCCGGAGTGTCATTCAGAAACCTCTGCTCCAGTGAGAGCTGCTGAAAGGACGGGACCTCAGAGGACGTCATATTAACATGCTCACCGTCTCTTCTTACTGTGTCTATTTTAGGTCACACCCTATTTATTAGCAATGACAAGCGATATTATTGGCTGACAGCCAGCTTGTCTTTCAGCTCTGCTCTGACACGAGGGATTCACTTGCCATGTTGTGTTTACCGTGTTCACTGGGAAGCGTCAATCTTTTCTAAGAAGCGAAACCAAGTCGCCAAGTCCCAAGCCCAGCGAGAGCTCAGCTCACACACATGGAGGGCTCAGTCCTGCAGGCTCCCACTGAGGCACACAAAGCCAAAGCACAAGCCCCGATTCAGTACCTGTGGGCAGGTGTTTCTGTAGCATGGTCAGACGCTCCCAAGCTCTTCACCTGCACTGTCTGGAGGATGGGCAGCAAGAGGCAGAGACTGGGTGTGGCCAGGAGTTGGGTGCGTCGATGAAATCTGCGTTAACGGTGCACGTGCCGGATTTCAGCTCCTCCTGCTAGTCGGGGGGTGTGGCTGACTTGAGTGCGTTTAAGAGCAGCATGTAGAAGAAAGCGAGACCAGGGCAGGGAGGAGGGCCAGCCGCTGACCTGGGAGTAACCTGAAAGCTACCAGCAGCTGCTGAGTGGCTCACTGGGTACCTAGGGCACAGTGTTCTTGGTGCACACCAGCCTGCACCTCCTCTTAAGTCCCCACATCGGGTGAGTTGTAGTAACATAGCACCAGGCTCAGCAGTGCTCAGCACGCTTCTCTCACCCCTTGCTTGCAGGGCTGGGTGCATTTGGCCCCAGTACCGCCTATCAGCCCTCCTCATAGCTCTGTCATTAGCCCCAAACCTACCTGGTGTATTTCTGGAACCCGATCTCCCTGGGAACAGACAGAGGGAAGATGACCAGGGCACACAGGGCCGTCAGGGTGAAGCGGTAATCTGTATACCAATGCTGGGCGGGAGGAGGCCCTTCTCCACTCAGAGTCACATTCATGTAGAGGGAGTCACATACTAAAGAGGAGAAATGGAAGAGGTGGTTCAGGGGCAGAATGTTCCCAAGGGCCTAGGAGATCAGCATCAGCTTCTGTTGTGTTTATCGGGGGAGGGATAGCTCAGTGGTTTGAGCATTGGCCTGCTAAACCCAGGGTTGTGAGTTCAATCCTTGAGGGACCATTTAGGATCTGGGGCAAAAATTGGGGATTGGTCCTACTTTGAGCAGGAGGTTGGACTAGATGACCTCCTAAGGTCCCTTCCAACCCTGATAGTCTATGTTTCTATGTCCTAGTGGTCAGCAGCAATAGGGCCAGCAACAACAGCTTTTCAGATATCAAACAGGACTTCTCACTAGCACCCAGGCATTCAGATCAAGTTTCAAACCGAGGGTTCAAGGGCCGAAAGAATCACACATGCAGCATGAGGTCTATACATGGAGTCTACAGTCCGATCCGTAACACAGCTCGTCAGACGCTGGACTAGCCTCTGCTGCAAACAGGAGTTCACAGAACGTCTGGGAGGGCTTGACCATGGAGAAAGGGGCCCTTTGCAAGACAGAACATTGACAGGATGGCTGCCTTTCGCCAAATACACAGGGAGCCAAAACACTCGGCCTCCTTCAAAACTGTCTCTGTGCTGATAAAGTTAATGGCCTAGTTTTCCAAATGTGACCAGTGATTTTGGGTGCTTTCCTGGCGACGCCTTAAAGGGGCCCATTTTTCAGAGGGCAGACGCTCAGCGCTTTCCAAAAACCAGGCCTCTTTATGGTATCTCAAGTTGGGCACACACACACCCCCCACCCCGCCTCTAAATCAAGCGCCATCACATTTGTTCTGGAAGTCTCGTGTGCACCCCTATGCGGCAGTTCACATACATGCAGAGAGCCTGGATGACACAGACTCCAATACCTCATGCTATTGGCACGAGCATGGGTGGCCACCTCTGCTTTGGTGGGTGTAGGGTCATAGTCAGAACAAAGGGTCTCGGTGCCAGGTCCATTCCCTAAGCAGGGACACTTACGTTTTTCCAGCTGATCGCCCACAACTCTGAGAAAGGCTATGGAAATCATGAAGAGATTTAAAATGAAGCAGATCTCGCAGAGCTTCCCAATGGCCGACCCACAGATTTCTCTGACTACGCCCTGGTACGTGGACTGGGTGCTGATGGAGGAAGCATATCCCAGGATCACGAGGCCGCTAATTAGGAATATTAAGGAGCCCTGCAGAGACAGAGGACATAGGAAAGAAAAGTGCAGTGAGTTAGCATTTACATTGGTCCTCCTTTACCAGTAACGATTAGAGCTGCCCATGTTATGCTGTGACAGTCTTTCCTCAAAAAGCCCTGGAAGTTACATGGCAGCTTTGTAACATAAGCAAAAAACAACGGATACCCAAGACGAAGACATCCCAGGCTTTGGCAAGAGGAGGCTGCTTCCTTTTGATTCTTCTAGCAAAGTGAATGCCTCTGAAGCACTAGGAGGTAGAGACGGGAGAGAGCAGAATCACAGGGCATCACTAATTTATTATTTGTATTGCCGTAAAACCAAGGCGCCCTCTTCATGGATCAGAATCCCACGGCACTAGGCGCTGTCCAAACAGAACAAAGACACACTTTTGAGGGATAAGATAGAAAAATCTAACACAGAATTGGCAACGTCCAATCTTGTATCTGGCCACTAGATGGCAGAGGGCAACCTAACTGCCTACGTCAGGGGTCTCCAAACTACGGCCTGGGGGCTGGATCCTGCCCGCGGCTTCGATTTGTCCGTCTCCCCCCAACCAATTGCTGCCACTGTCTTGGCAGCACTTCGGCGGCAGGGCCCAGTTGAAATCGGGCCCTGCACTCCCTAAAGCCGGCCCGCGAAGCCCCTTCAAAAATCTAATGTGGCCCTCGTCTCCAAAAGTTTGGAGACCCCTGGCCTACGTTAATGGACGCATTGTCATTTCTAATGCAGTCGGTTAGCCCTGATTCATAGATTGATAGAAAGGGGTGTTAGATATCAATGTATAATGTAACATATCAATCCAGGCTTGAGTACAATGAATATGCAAGTGTAATGAGAGTCTTTAGGTTTGGTGTCTCTTATTTCCCAGCGGAACGTGGGCAGACTACCTGCCAATGCTATTCTGAAGGACACATGCCTAGTATCACACCACACCTTTACATTTACACTGCTCTTTTGCATATTCAGAGCCAGTGATGGGTTTTGGTTCTCAGCGCCATTTCAGCCTGTCACAAGGAGTCTGTTCTCTCACTTGCTGGTTTTTTGTATTCTAAAGTAACCTTCATATAGAAAGGTAGCGCTTGATCTCAGTGTGTGTGTATGTATAGAACAGAAGAATATAGCAAGAGGGATAGGATTGTAAAAAAAATGAAACCCAAAGGCAGCATCATGGCTTCATAACTCACTACTACACTTGAGTGGTTTTTTCCCTTGCCAACCCCAGTATGCCTGAAATTGAGAAAATTCTTCTTCTCTCCTGCTACATCCTGTGTAGGAGAGAGAGTTAGCATCAGAGCCAGGATCTGAACTCAAGAGGCCCTCGCTCCCAGTTCTGTGCTCAGACCGCACCTCTCAGACGAAGGAACGGGAAGAGTTAGGGCAATATAAGGTATAGGACTGGTACTTACCATGTAAAATGGCTACATCAGGAACCAGTCAAAGGCCAGAATTTGCCAGCCATCACCACGTACCTCCCGCCAAAGGGCTGGAGGGAATGTCAGTTACCGCTCCGTAGTAACCATTAACAAAGGCTGCCTTTTAGGCTGCAAATGAGAAATCTATCGATGGGCTTCCAGTTTGAAGCCTCCATCCCAGCCAGATAGTAAAGGCTACTTTAATCCACCAAAAATAATATGGTCCATACCCCAGAGATACTGAAACAGGAAGATGATTAAGATTTAGGGGAGGACTCTGCTCAGTCCTCTATGAATGCACAGGAGGATGGGGGTAGGGATGGAGGCCAAGACAATCATGTGCAAGGATTTTCTCCCACCCCCTTGTGCTCCCACGCAGCGCCTGACACATCACAGCTTTTGGACTCTCTGAGCATCACTTTTCACTAGCACCATGGTTGTACGAAGTGGGCTGGAAGGTGATCTCAGCCCCAGATAACAATGGAGCAGACACATCATCTTCTTCAAGGGGGGTGCAGCAGCCATGCTTCCCCATGCATCCCCAATCATGCTTTCTGGGGTCACAAGAAGTGTTTCATTTAGCTTTAGTGGGTTTCAGATCTGATAGCAGGTGCCTCCTGACCAAGGTGGCAGCTCCATAGATTTTTGTCTTTGAATTCTTATCCTCCAAGTTAACGTCGCTTACGGCATTAGAGGTGACTCTCAAACAGCACTGGGATTGAAATACTCCATCCTCCCCAGACTCACTTTGCCCAACTGATTAACTTCTAAAACTTCGATTGGTCAGCAGATAGCCCTTGGTTTCATCAGAATGGCTGCTTACCGCCGCTGTTATAGGAATGGTGCACCTGGAAACGAGTCAGTCACATGAAAAAGAATTGGAAGTGATTTCAGATACTGCACTTGCCACTAACTTCCCCTGCCAATTTTTGTGGGTTTCCAATACCAGCTGCCATGCAAAAGAGTGAACCCAACAAGAAGGGAAACCGACTGACTCTGCATGGGAAACCGTGAAACTGACAGTGCAGAAGTGGGACAGGTGGGAGAAAGTGTTGTAGTTAGGGAAGGACTTTCCTTCCTGCCTCTTTGTGCTGGGAAACCGGAGCTATACATAAGAGAAATAATACCGCCTATTCTTACATAGCACTTATCAGTACATCTCCAAGCGCTTCGCATAGGAGGTCAAGATCATTATAAATGCAATCAAGCTGGTTACAAAGTTCTCACCACTGCCCTGCCCAAGGCCTGCCTGCTGAACTTTTTGAGGAACTCCACATGTGTTTCATGTGGTAACATGGAAAACAAGCAGCAACGTAGATTTCTTAAGCCAAAACCTCACCTGGTGTAAACCTATACTTCAATGAAACCTATACACCAGTGTGCACCAGCGGAGAGTCTGACCCTGAGGGTATGTCTACACTGCAAAGAAAAACGTGCAGCCCCAAGTCTCAGGGCCCAGGTCAATTAGCTTGTGCATGCGGGGCTCCGGCCGCAGGGCTAAGTAGCAGCAGGGACATTCCCACTCAGGCTGGAGCCTGGGCTCCGAGACCCTTCCCAGTCGCTGGGTTTAGAGCAGGGGGGTCTCAAACATGCGGCCCGCGGGGTTATTTCCCACGGCCATGATGCTCCCCTCCCCACCGCCCCCCCCAGCACGCCACGTCCCCGCTCCTCTGCCTACCTCAAGGTGCTTAGTGCTTTCCAGGAGGGAGGGGGAGGAGTGGAGAACCGCGCACTCAGGGGCGGAGGCGGGGCAGGGGCAGGGATTTGGGGAAGGGGTTGGAATGGGGGCGGGAATGTCTACACTGCTGCTGTTAGCCCCGCAGCCTGAGCCCTGCAAGCCTGAGTCCCTTGACCTAGGCTCGGAGACTCGGCGCTCCGAGTTTTTCTTTGCAGTGCAGACGTAGCTTCAGTGCCTTCACTCAAAGCCCCATTATAATAGCACAGAGCAATCACAAGGGAAGTCTGATATAGGAGAGGGAAGAGCCAAGAATCAGACTAAGTTTCTTCCGGGGGTTTTGCAGAGATCTAGAAGTTCCTAAACCTGCAAACTCACCAGCAAGCATTTACAGCGGCACCAATTACGCCCCTGGTGAGGATGACAGAGGCAGAGATTGACACACCCGAAAAAAATACATCTTACAGGGGCAGTCTGCCTTCAAGGAGGAAGTGAACCCAGACAAAATCTCTTAATAATGCACACCTGTTTGTTATCTTATGTAAAGTAAAATACAAAGTTAAAAGATTTAAACCTGCCTTTATTTTCATTTAGACTTCAGTTAAACCCACTAGAACCGGAAAAAAAGGCCAGAGAACTAGCTATACACACGGGCCTCGTTTCCAGGATGGCTTAGCTGCCCCCGCTGCCTTTGACTTCAGTCAACGTTTGTGGGTGCTCGGCATCGCTGGGTATCAGGCCCATACGGTAAGATTTCCTCAGCGCCAGTTCAAGGCCCTGCTCATGCCGCCATGCACAGCTGTGAGAAGTTCCACTGAGCCCGTGTGTGCTGAAGAAATACTAGAGTCAGTAACTCCCTGGGACTACTCACCGTAAGGAACAGGGCCACAGGGTCACAGCCCAGCTGGCAAATCAAGGCCCTAAATCACCCCAACGTGCACTCTGAGAAAATGGAAAGTCAGGCCGCTCCCCTGAGATGCACATAGTTCCTGTCTGATTTATACAAAAACCACCAATTCCACAACACTTGGGCATACTTATAATTACGAGTCAGGTCAAAAGAACAATTTAAAACCAACAACACTGAATCATCGTTCGGTTTAATTATTTGAATGGTGACATTAAAGCACCATATGGTGTATTACAGACCAGCCTTGCAATACGTTTGAAAGTCTCAGCCCCATGTGACAGAACCTGCACAGACAGTCAGACTCTCCTTTGTGAGCCAACTCTCCAGGTAGCTGTTTTCATCCTCGTCCCGACTCCTAGGGGCCTTGCTTGCATCAAGCTGAAAGGACTAGTTAACAAATTGATCACATCTGTTACTTTACACCCTTATCCCAACCCCATTCACTTCAATGGGCTTTGGATCAGGCCCTCAGTCAGTGACTCGTTTAAACTTGATGCAGGAAAAGTAAAATGGGGCTCAGATCATATTCCTCATAAAAATCAAACAGAGAGAGTGGGGGCCCATTCTTCTCACTTACACCACTGAAGCGTGATTGGTTTCAGTGAAATTACTCCTGTTGTGTAACAGTGTAAGGAAGAGAAGGGAAAAGTCCAGTGCCATCGACATAATAAAGGTCCAGGAAGGTTCATATTCATGTGAGGGAAAGATTTGCATAAGGCATAAAGGGCAGATGGGCTCCCAAGTCCCATTTGTGCCTTTGAAAAATTCCCCTGTAACCTTTTGAACCTTACTCCTTCATCACGCAGTTCCTGTAAATCCTAGAGAAAAGACACAATGCTGGAGGTGTCGGGCTATTTGTGAGGACATGGCTGCCCATCAATTGTGCTTTTATGTGTTTTTATATTTGATTTTAATAGTTGTGGTCTCACCAACATTAAGTGACAAGAAAATTTCACACGTAAATTGCAGAGTCTGTTACACAAGTTGTGTGATCCCACATAAAAACTCTTACCTGCTGAAGGATAAGAAATGCATATTATGCCAATAAACAGCACTTTATTAATGGGTTACTTAAATTCTGATTTTGTACATACTATATTGAATATCTTTGATTATTTGTTAGTTCAAAAATGCTTGTGCAACAAAAAAAATTGTTTTCCTCCTTTACCAGCTTTTAAAACATGCTCAATAGTTGTTAACAATTCTATTAGTATAAATGAAAATTAGGTATTTGGCTCACTCTTCAGAATTTTTGTAACTTAGTACACTTCCATTGACCTGTATTAAATTCATTTGGGTCCCATTCAGTATCTTCATATCATGATCTCTCTCTCTTCAGATTCCTTAAATCTTGCATTTTCGTGTTGAAGACTCCTCAATTATCTTAAATCTATTTTATAATGTGAGTCACAATCTAAACACCTGTTCAGCCAGAAATGGAGCCTTTTCACTGACTTCTATGGGTGTCGAAGGTAACTGAGAATACGGACATTTTTTCTTTAACATTACTGGTTGGAAACTACAGACACGAAGGTAATTGTGTACCTCTATCTGAAGGAGAATTAGATTATTGTGCAAAGAAGTCAATGTTATTTTAATCAAACTTTGCAGAAAAACGTGGCATTGGAGTCGGTGGATAATTGATTGGAAAAGCTTCAATTAATCAAGAAATCTCACTGACACAGTAGAAAACACTCTCTTACATATCTCAATTACCTAGGGTGACCAGACAGCAAATGTGAAAAATCGGGACAGGGAGTGGGGAGTAATAGGAGCCTATATAAGAAAAAGATCCTAAAATCGGGACTGTCCCCATAAAATCGGGACATCTGGTCACCCTACAATTACCGGCAACATGAACAAATAATTCAAAATCCTCCAATAGACAGGTCATACCCATGCACAGCATCCCCATGAATTTCCATACAGGGGTGCCATCTTTGTTCCCATAGCTATCCACATCACCTACCACAATAGTTCTGATTTAATGAAAATTCTAATGCAGAGCATCCAGAAAAGGTGAATTCAAGCAAGATTTAGTTGCATCACTAGGAAGTAGTATCAGTACGCATGCTTAATGTTGCCAAAATTCAAATTATGGCTCACCCCCCCCCCCCAGTTCACTGACTTTTAATTATAAAAATCTAATATCCTTGATAGAAGGAAAATTATATAGATATGATCTTTATTATAAAAAAGTAAAACAAACTGAGAAAAAGGGTGCAAATTTGAATCGGTCTCTGTCAGATCTATCTGGTGTTTTTACCATTAAAGGTTAATGCACTTTTGGTAATATATAAACTGAATCTTATTGAATGCTCGAGCCAATAACTCTCCGTTTATTATTCAAATCATAAGAATAATTTGTTTTTAATATGAGAATGTTGGATGAAAGTTATGTATACACCTCATTTCTGTGATCCTCATTCACCTCAATTACCAACCCAATTATCTTTGTTAATTGCTTTTATGATCAGGTATACCGTAGCAATTTTTACAAAACTCTCCATTTCTTCACAAGTTAGTCAAGTACAGTTTGTTGGGGTTTTTAGGTAATATTTTCTCCCATAATAATTGTATCAAGCTGATAGGAGTCTCCACTCTGCTTACTTGGTGGCAGGTAAAGGCTCCCGCCCTTAGCTGGAATTGGGGCCCTCTTGGGCTAGATGCCATAGGCCAACATGGCGTCTGCCCCAAAGAGTTTACAGTCTGAGGCCCCGGATTCTAAACGTTCCCATGCTTAGCTTGGAGCATGCACTTGTGTGTTGGCAGCACTGGGGTGTAAAGGAGATCAGTGATAGACAGAGGAGAGGAGAGGCAGGCACAGTGTCCAGCACAGTGTTAATCACATATATACATTTGCACATCAACACACAAGCCCCAACAGGTACTGGCTCTGAACTATTTTCAACTCCCTGCCCCCTACCCTAATCACAGAGTAAACCACTGAGCCGCCTCCAACCAGATGCCATTTGAACTCACCTCCTTTCTCTGCCTTTGCTCTACAGTTACTAGCTAGTGCCACAGCTTGAACACGGAGAAGATGTGGAGCACAGAGGGCAGGGGAGGAGGGCAGTCTCACAGCAAAGAGACACTATGGGACCTGAGGGGAACAGGGAGTGTGGGAGGAACAGGGGGAAATACAGCAAGCCATTGTTACCTAGAGAAAGATTAAGCTACAGGATTTCTTTTAGCCACTAATGCAGAATCTTTGCCCCCTCCAGTGCACTAGCCAATCACTACACAGAAAGCCCTGGGCTATTTACTTGTCACTTACCAGCTCCACAAGAATGGCTGTGGTGATCCCTCCAGCCTTATTGAAAGCCCATGGGAAATTAAGAAGTCCTGCTCCAAGAGATGATTTCAGCATAATAAAGACAGCCCCGGCAGAGGATAAGTTTGGGCTGCCTGACTCCAGAGTAGGCTTGGCTAACAAGCCGATGCTCTCTCTAGCCAACTCCTCCATCTCTGACAGGAAAGAGGGCTGGGTTTAATTGTCTCAGCGTGGACAGCTCTATTTGACTAACGAGTCTCTCTGGAATAACAGAGCCTTGGGAAGGTGACTCCACTCACATAGCTCTAGAGCTGGATTCGGAGGAGCACATCTTCCTTCAAACAGTTTATTCCCTGCTTTGGCGAAGAACATTAAAATAAAAGGAGTGGGGGGCTCAGAACCTTTACCCCCAATCACAGACCTGCGGGGGGTGGGGGGGGGGAATTGTGGGAAACCAGATTCTTCTCAACCAATCAAAGGTCAAGAGAATGTGAACCAATTAATTGAGCCAAGTTGTGGTCAGTCATTTCTCAGTGGCTCGTTTAATTGGCCATCTCTCTGGAGAGGATTAAACAGGAGCAAAGTAAGTGGCAAAGCCGTGTCAGATTCTGCAGAGAGGTGTGTGCAAAGATGAAGAACAAAGAAATGGGCGTGAGGGGAAAATCAGGGGCGGGGGAGAGTTTAATAGGAGTGTTCTCTCCTCTGTGCAGTCCAAACTAGATGCCCACAGGTTAGAAAACAACAACCTGGGCCCGATCCATAGCTCACTGACACCTGTGGAAAGACCCCTCCCTGTCCCCTGACTTCACAGGATTTTTGTCAGACCTTACTAGCCCCAGTTCAGCAAGTCCCGTAAGAACATGCTTACCTTTAAATGTGTGCTGAAATGCTCTGCTGAATCAGGGCTTACGTGTATTATGATGTCCCTTCTGTTGAATGACAAGGATTCTAAACACCTCTGCTCTTTACTTAACAGCACAAGAGAGGCCCAAATGTACACAAAATAAACAGATAGTCTTCTCCCTTGCCTCAGTTTCTTCACCACTCTGGAGTGTTCTCTGGGCTTGAGCAGAGCCTTCTGGGGTGCCCAGGATCCTTCCCCTATGGCTCAGGGCTTCTCTTCAGAAACATGGAGCCTTCTCTGACCTTGGCTAGTCAACAGGTAAACAGGATTTCCCTGCTAACCAAAGCCTTCCTCTCTCTCCTGCCCAAAGCTTCCTGTGTGGCTGGGTGAATCTTCCCCTGACCCACCCAGCTTCTGTGGCAACTCAAGGCTAGAATCAACACCTGGGATTCTTTGTTGCTTGTCTGGGGATTTTCCACTATCGCAGATGCATTTTTAATCCTTTGGAAGAAGGTTAAACATACAATAGCAAATTTCTCCATTGTTTCTTTGGTTTCTCAGCTCCGGGTTACAGTTTTCATATTAAATCAGTGTTAATAGCAGGCATATAGAGAACAGCAATGTAGAATGTTGCAAACAAACAGCTCCTTTCATATTGAATCAACTTCTGCAATAAAGTCTCTTCTACAGTATGGAGAAAATGGCTACATGAGCCAGATTCTACTCTCGCTTACACCAAGTTCACTGGCCCAGTCCAGTGGCTTCAACAGAATCACTCCAAATTCACACCAGTGAAACAGGAGAATTGGGCCCACTGTCAGAGTCCACAGAACCAAGGGCCAGATTTGACCTCAGCTACATTGGAGTAAAGCCAGAACCATTCCACTAAAGTCAATGGAAGTTGTCTAGATTTACACGGGTAACTGAGCAGAGAGTCTGATGCTCAGTGAGGTAAGTGGCTTCACTCAAACTCCTCTCAGATGAAACATCCCATCATGGTCCACATCGAATCCTGTTTTTTTCCCAGCAATGGGACAATCTAATTCTCTCGAAAGCTGCGTTGAACTTAGAAAATCTCCCAACCAAAGGAAAGTGTTGATTTGCCCAGCAGAGTTTGTTTGGTCTCTCATGAGCACTAAGCTAGGCGCATGATCACTGCTGCAGAGGAAGGGACTAACAAATGTACACGAGTCGTCATAGTGGCTGGCACGTTTATCTCGGAGTCAATGGCCTGAGCGTTCAAGTTCCCTGCCAGGACAGGGGCTCATCTTGGAATTTCCATTTCTGCAACATGCCGATTCCTCCGGCCTGTAGCGTAGGCAGGTCTGGAGCACAGGAGGAGCGGCGCTATAAAAAGGCGCCTCCCCGCTCCCCCTGTACTCACCCGGCGGCGCTTTAAAAGGCCCAGGGCTCCAGCCGCTGCGGAGCCCCGGGCCCTTTAAAGCGCCGCCGGAGCTCTGGCAGCTGGGCTCCTGCAGCGCTTTAAAAGGCCCATGGCTCCCTGCAGTGGCAGGAGCCCCGGGCCTTTTTAAGCACCGCCGGAGCCCGACTCCAGCAGCGCTTTAAAAGGCCCGCGGCTCCCCGCAGCTGCAGGAGCCGTGGGCCTTTTAAAGCAGCCCCCCCCCAGCCCGGCTCAGGCAGCGGGGCTCGGGCGGTGCTTTTTAAGGCGCAGCTTCTCCTCACAGGGGGAGCAGCCGCTCCCCTTCCTCCCCCCTGGCTACGCTACTGGCTCCAGCCCAGGGGGTCACGGCTGGGGGCTCCATCAGGATTTCAGTAGCTGCCTATGTGCAGTGAGGAAGTTCAAAGCTGCAGCTGTCAAGGAGAGTGCTCGTTGGCATTGTCAGCAGAGGCCAAGGATTGACCAGCCGTGAACAATTAACTATCCTCCCACACCTCAGGGGTGGCCCCTTCTGCTCAGGGGGAGGCACGTTAGTGGGGCATCTGTTTGCATGGATGCTGTCCTGCTTTTATGCACCTTAGGACTTCAGACTCCATGGCTGCTAACCTAGAACTTTTCATGAGCGCTAATGGCCTAATCCTACACCCAGCCCCCAATGCCAGGGCTGACCACTGGGGAGATCCAAGCGGGTAATCCCAGATTCTCGCTCTGGCTGTTACTGCATCAGCCTGCATACTGTTGCTTGTACTCCCAACTCTGCGAGGGGCAGCGGCCAATGGACTCAAGCAGCGATGGATGCACCAGCTCCCCACCCCATTCTGGTCCTTAAGATCCTTCTGGCAGCATTTCCATGGAGCTGGGCTCCCCAGATCCTGCTTCCCAGGCATCAGAACAGTCCCTGTGCAAGGAACAAGTGCACACATTAAAAGCCGGCGAAGCACATTCAGCCAGAACTGTAACTCACGCAAGCAGCTTAGAAAGGAAAGAAATGTGTTAAATAGCTTCGCCTTCACCTTCTAATTCCGAATGTTGGGGCATGCACTGGGCTAACAGACTGTTCAGAGGAAAGGGTTAACCCCTATGCATCACAGTGGACAATTTGGCCCCCATGTCATCTTAGCTAGGGGGATGCCTGGCTGCTTCGCCTTGATTCCTCATTGCTTGTAACCAGGGTCTCCAAGGAAAGCGCACCTTAGTATTAATACCACGTGTGAAGGACTCCCTGGGACAGTCTGACAGTCCCTCATTCATTTTATATTTCTCAAACATGTGACCTTCTGATCTCAGTAAGAAGGATAAAGAGACTTTAATCAGCTGCTCCAAGGAATTATGGATGGCTAATTGTGCCTGTCGCCTCAATTATATCTTTGCAGCCTACGGTGTTTGTAACTATTTAAAGGATCCTTTTAGGCCTTCATTAGCTGTACACAAAAGAATTCAGAAATCATTAACATGTATGATTTAGAAATTGGCCAGTGGGCTGTAAAATACCAGCCAGTGGGAAAGTCTCTCAATTCGGACCGGCGCTTTGATACGACTTCATCCTGGTCTCGAGACTGTGGAAGGGTTTGTAAACGTTCATTAGCGACGCTATGAGAAAATACAGCTTCCCCGTTAGCACGGTCTTGAGTAAAGCGGGAAGTTCTCTCTGGAATCCCTTTAATTAAAGGGCACACAAATCCGACTGACAGGAGAACCAGTCAATCCCTCCAGGTGTCGGAGAGGACCAGAGCCAGAAGGTGAGATGAAGGGTTCGATGCCCTCAGGGGCGGGATGGCCAGAGCGCGGCCCACAAGGCAAAAGAAGACACTCAGGTTTCTTCAGCATGGCTCCCAGCTGCTCTCTTAATATGGAGGGAGGTTCACAGAGGCAACAGGTTCCAGCATGGAACACTCCATCTTGCTCCATCACTGCACGACAGGACAGGTAGTGTCTGCAGGGCCATATCGTTGAGGAAGGCAGCTGCAGTCTGCTTCAGGGGGTGCCGAGTGCCCTTCATTTTGTGGCACAGCCCTGCCTTGCGTTCCTTAAATCTTGCACACCAGCATGGTTGTCCTGACCATGGGACTCAATGTGGCAGGAAGGTTTCCCTGGTATCTATAGCTCCTGGCACCAGAGTAGCAGGGTTGAGTGGCATAGGCAATTCCTCCTTCCCTGGCCCTCAGTGTTATGGACTCTGGGCTCTGTGCAGTGAACATGCATATTTCTTACAGTGCAAGAATCAAAGCAGACGAATGAAGAAGTTACAGGAGTGGAGCCCGCTGTCCACTCTGGCTGCCTCATTCACCCCCTGCCCTTCATAATAACAAGTTCAGTTCCCCCTGCAAGACTAGAAATGGGAGTTTTACATCACTGGAAAAGAGCAACTCCCCGGCTTTCCAAAGGGGGACAAGCAGCGCTGCTGGCCCTAGATGGGCCAGAGCTACCGTGCTGATAACACACAGATACATCTGCCTGTGCGATCACATTCTGTCTATACTGCTGCTCCCCCTTCCCTGTTTCATACCAATGATCCCTTTCTCCAGGACAATTCCCTCAGGCCCCACATCCATCTCTTCCCTGAACCCAGCTGCCTTTCCTGTCTGATCCCCCTTCTCTAGCCAGCTGGTCCATCACCTGTCTCCCCAGCCCCCAAGCCATCCATCCTGCCTAGACGTCCTTCTTTGCTGTGTCCATGCCCAGGTGCAGCTCTGCTTGCCATTAGCATTATTTTAGGCACTCTTGGCTCTGCCTTGCTTCCCTGGTGGTGGAGACACTATATAAAGAAGCATTAAGGAAACCCCGAGGGAATACCTGTTCCCAGAAAGCTACAGAAATAAAGAACAAGATCAGTGGTTTGGCCTAGACACAGCTGGATTAGAAGATAGAAATGGGCAGCTGCACAGGAGGCAGGGCCAAGATCCACTGTCGGGGAGAAAGGGGATCAAATAAGGCTGACTGCATAGATGATGGGAAGGGGAAAGGGATAGGACAGGGAGAAGCTGTCACAAGGAGAATCTGGGTACAGATGAGGCAAGCCGCACCGCAGGTGAAGTACAGCAGAAGGATTGGGCCAAGGGGAAATGATGATAGAGTCTAAAATGGTTCAGTGTTTATGCAAAGAAAGTTCTATGAATGTTTTCCTGTAAATAACTTTCACAGCAGCTTTGAGTGACTGACAGCCACAGACACTGTTGTTTTCTCAGGGATAGATGGAGAAAGCCCTGCACTCTGGCATGGTGTCTTTAGGTCTGTACTCAGCAATGCCTTGATTTCTTGAATCAGTGACCATTGCACCTTCCAGAGAGGCTAATAACTTCTTCAAAGCAAATACTGAGCAAGAACGCCAGAAAGTGGAAGTGAATGTAAGCCTGGGAGGCAGCCAGCAGATGACATCATGTGATCTTATTTGCAAAAGATTTGATCCACTTTAGTGTGGACTGAGATCACCTGCCCGGTTCTCACATTCTGTGATTATCAAATAGCCTGGTTTGGAGGCAAAGATATTTTCACACAGTATTTATTCTGCTGGATTACGAGGTTATTACATTTTGCAGACCACCATGTACGATAGCTTTGAAAGCCAGGGGTATATTATACCAATCAGGTTTGGGTTTCTTTGCTACACTGATTTCCTTCCCTCCCAGGCTTCTGTTTTTCCACTGGTTGCTTTGGAGGAACTCATGCAAATGTTTAACAATGGAAGGCTAGTATGCTGCTGCCTATCACACTCTTTGAAAGCCAGCACAAGTAGAAAATAGGTAGAGAGTAAATTGCAGTCTGTCCTTCTTAGGGACATCCATGACCTGCCATATCAGATCAAACCAAGATCCTGTCTCCAGTACCAGATACTTCAGAGGAAGTGTCAAGACACTGCAGAGGGCAGTTGTAAAGTAGCCTGCATGGTCAGTTGCTGGATTAGTGTGTGCTCTCTCTCTGTATGCTGTACCCACCCTGTGGACAGTACCCTCGCTAGTACCGCCCAGAAAGACCGCAGATTTGGTTCAGTGGCAAAGGCGCTCGGCCAGGTTTATTGCCCTGAAGACACAGTACTAGCGCCCAGCAGACCGTACAGGGACAACACCACACAAGTGCCCAGTGGCAAGGACTCAGCGGTGGGACTCTCCACTGCCCCCTTAGCCAGACAAAGACGTCCCTTCTGTGACCCCTCTTTTATACACGGATACAAACAAGCTACGTACTACCCTTCTGACATGGTTAGTTACCAACTACACCCTGTACCCTTTGGTTTGAACAACATCCTGAGCTTCTCTCTAGGAGGGGTCAGTGTGTCCCTGTTCCATCTTCAAAGAATGTGTTTATACCATCACTTTGTACTGGGGTGTCCTTGTACTAGCCTTCTGAAATGTGTTCAGTGAATGCCTAGTACTACTTCGGAGTGCCTGTGTTTTAGCAACCCCAGCCCTACCCTTGCCAAGCTCATGTACCATGTGACCTTGTAAGTAGGGGCTGACTTTTTCTGACTTTGGTTTAGGTCTCAGGCCTTGCACCAGGCCCAGCATTCCAGGCTAACCTCTCTCTCTACTGCAGCCTGACAACATTAAAAAGCCAGCTTCTAAATCCATGGTTTTCCCTAGATCCACCTTTGGCAACGTCCCTGGTGCAGTAGAATCTGACGGGCGGGTACAGCTCCAGTCTTGGCTGGGGCTTTTGGGCACTACTCCATTATAAACAACAGAGCAAGGACTTGAAATCAGGACTCCTAGGCTCCAATTTCAATTGTGCCATAGGCAAGTCACTTAACCTGCTCATTCCTCAGTTTACCTGTTTGTATAACCAGGGAGGCAGTGTGTTGTATGGTGTATAGGGTACCAGACTGGGATTCAGGAGACGCAAGTTCTATTCCCGGGTCTCCCTGTGTGACATTGGGAAAGTCATGTAACCGCTCTGTGCCTCAGTTTACCCATCTGTAAAATGAGGTAAACAATGCTTACCACCTTCCTTTGGACGCACTTTGAGCCTATAGATGAGAAGTGCCAAGGGGAACGATCTGAAATTTTGACCAAAAATATATATATAAACTTTCACTATGTGGGTTTTTTTTTGTTTTGTTTTTGTTTCATGGATTAGATTGATCCACCCCTTCTGTCTTCCAACCGTCCTCAGAATCTACACTACCAGTGGCCACTACTGCCCCGGATTGCACTCCTGAATGGGACGATGGATTAAGTTCAATAAATACACTGTAAAAGGCACAAAACAAAGTCACATTTCCCTGGTAAAAGAAGTGATTGTGGGATGAGGAAAACTACCCACCCACAGGCAGAATTTACAAGAGCCACCTCTGTGCTCAATAATAGAGCTCTCCAAGCCTTACTCGGAAGACAGTGCAGGACTAAGCAATTTTAGGAATTGGTTCAGTTCACTCATGAGAAGGGAAGACCTGGCAGCAGCCACACAGGAATCCTGGTTCTGTTGCTATTCAGTTGGGAAGGGCCTGTCTAGACACGGCTTTTGTGCTGCTTTAACTGTATCAGTTTGAAACCAGTCTTGTTAGGGTGGTACCACACCCCCTAGTGCAGATGCACTTATACCCCGATAAAAGTGCTTATACCAATATAGATTATTCCTGCAAATGTAGGGAAATAAGCCATACCAGTATTAGTGTGTCCACACTAGCTTCTGTACTGGTTTAACTATTTCAGTTTTTAAAAAAAGTCTCAAACCTAACCAAAATAGTTACATTAGTCTAAAATGTGCCTGTAGACCAGGTCAGCATTATGTATACTGGCCTTAATTTAGTGTCTTCAGAGAATCAGAGGGTTAGAAGGGCCTGCAAGGGTTATCTCGTCTACTTCCCAGTTAACTTCTTAACTGGCCAAGCAAATCAAGGTCTAACACTCAACTAGGGTGACCAGACAGCAAGTGTGAAAAAATTGGGACAGAGGGTGGGGGGTAATAGGAGCCTATATAAGAAAAAGATCCAAAAATTGGGACTATCCCTATAAAATCGGGTCATCTGGTCACCCTACACTCAACTCATTGGTATTTCTCTGTCTGACTACAACGTGATAACGCTTGAATGACACATCCAATCAATTCCACAATTTCTGGGAATGTTCTTTGCACCAGTGGGCACAATCCTCTCGATTCTGGTGAGGAAAAAAAATACAGAAATAGCAAAAGGCGGAAATGGAGCCCTGGCATCTGGATAGCGAGCAGCTTTAATCACCTCTAATTGTCTACAGCTCAAAGCAATGGCTGGGGGCACCCATTAACACCTTCCAGCAAAACAATACCCCACATTTTAGCTCTGCCCATGTCCCAGTTTCATTTAAAATGTTTACACCCAGAGAAAAAAGAAATGAGACATGTGGGGGAAGAAGTGGCGCTCACAGAACCCCTGGCATGGGCTGAAAATAAGGAACCCTGGCATGGGGAGAAAGGGAAACAGGGAGGCACACAAAGCCTCTGGTTGAGAAGGGGGAAAAGGAGGCATTGGGGTGGGGGAAGGGTTGAATGAGGGGAGAGAGTGGGAGACCTGGTATAGAAAGGGGAATAGGGAGAAGGGGGAACTTGGAGGTCACGCAGATCCCGTGGGAGAAAGGGGAGACCATAACATGGGGGGCGGGGAAGGAAAGATTAGGAGGCACACAGAGCCCCTGGCATGAGTGAGGGAGTTGAGGGGAAGGGAGTCCTTGAAATAGAGGGGAAGGAGACAGTGGGCACACTGGGCTGGGGGTGAGGTGGGGGGGAGAATACCCCTGGTGTGTCCAGCGAGCTTAGCCTACAAAAGCAAGAAAGTGT
Source organism: Chelydra serpentina (assembly GCA_037349315.1). Taxonomy (NCBI): domain Eukaryota; kingdom Metazoa; phylum Chordata; order Testudines; family Chelydridae; genus Chelydra; species Chelydra serpentina. The sequence continues at coordinate 9,318,266 of JBAIAC010000026.1, read as the reverse complement.
GCAACTCTCTAGTATTAAACATGGTTTAATACATTTTAACCTGAAAATTACTGCACTTCATTTACCTGACTTCACCTATTAACCATAACTATTTCCATGCACAAGGAAAATCACTCCCCCAAAAGTTCTTGTAAGTTCTAAATAGATGTGATATCAATCAGAGACAAGGGGAGTGAGGTCATCTCTCGTATTGGATCAACCTCTGTTGTTGAAGGAGAAAATTTAGAGCTACACAGAGCTCTTCAAAGTCTGATATCAATATGCCACTGAAACTTTTCAGTAGAGCTTGTGAACTTTTTATTAATGAAAAGGGTTTTGTTGAAAAAATGGTCTTTCTTCAATAAAAAGTGGTGTGAAAAACGGTCAACATTGTAGAAAATGGTTGTAATTTCTTGGGGAAGGCTTCCTCCGCCCCCCATCCCACCCATTTTTATCTATCAACATTTTTCATTTACCCAAATCCTAATGTTCAGAAAACAAAATAAAGTGTTGATAGCTATTTTCATTGTGCTTTTGATAACGAAAATCACAAATAACATTTGTAAAAAAAATGTCAATCTCCCTGCACTAGTTTTTCAGATTCTAGCTCAAGATGTTTTCAGCGTGTACAGAAGTTTATTTTTAAAAAGCTCTCTCAGAGTATCCTCACACGGTGTTACAGTATTTTGTCCTTCAAACAGACCTAGCATGACAATGAAGGTGCGCAGCACCCGTTATTTCAGTGTGTGTGTGGGGGGGCGGACGGAGGTAGCACTTCAGCCAAAATACTCAAAAATTGGGCCCTCTCAGCACCTTGCCCTTTGCTCCACAGGAGTTAGCTCTGCTCTGCTCTGGCTCCCCTTCTCCATGCACAGCCTGTCCCAATCATGCCCTTCCACCTCCACATTGCCTGCCCTCTGGCAGTTCTTCATAGGCCCAGGTGTAACCCGGGCCCCTTTAATTGGCTGGATTGGGCTCATCTGCTCTGAGACAGGGAGCTGGGTCCAGTTCTACTCACAGGGACCAGCTGCCAGCTTTCCACTGAACAGATAGAAAACAAGTCATTAGAGTGGAGTTGCACTCGCAAGATTTCAAACATGTAATGTTTTTAATCAGCCTGTTTCTCCCCTTCCTCCCCGCCATTACAGGCGAGTCTTTTATTGTACAGTCTTGGCTCAGCTGCAGCAATAGAGACGGAGTGGGATCTTTTCATCGCAGCTCTCACAGGGAGCTTGGTGCATCAGCTATTTGTAATTGCAGTGGGTTGAAATTTGGTATGTAACGTGTCAGCCCAATTAGAAATTAAGTTACAGAACATTTCCCCCCATTGGTTACGCTGTTTAACCTGGGCTCTAATGCTGGCTGAGCCAGTGACACACTGTGTAACCTCTGACAAGTCCTTGGACCTTTCTGTTCCTCAGTCAACCCAGCTGACAAACTAGGGAAAAAGCAAGGTCTCACTGGGGTTGGGGGGAATTGATGTCTCTGAGCTGAGATCTTTTGGGCAAATACATTACAAGATGTTGCCTTCTGAACACAGTGCAGCAATGGTTGCTGAGATGGTTAGAGTTACATTTAAAAAGAGATGCTAGCTAAAACTAAAGCAACAAACTACACTGATGACTCTGGTTGTAACTTTAGTACCCACTCTCCCAAAGGATATTTTGCCTTTAAAAGATATTGGATATACACGGTAACAATCCATTATCACGGGAGCTTGCATTCTTACGGGCCACTTGTACATATAACCCATATCCCATTGAAATGAGCAACAGAGATCAGAAGAATGTCTGTTGAAATAGCTGTCACACACTCCTGACTAAAGATTAAGGGCTTAGCTACATAGCATTGCCATCTGGACTACGAGATCATGATTTGTAGAGCACTCTAATATGTTGCATTCTAACTGCTCCACGTAGACCCTGCTAGTGTAACTAAAAGGTATCTAGTGCATTGTTAACATAGTCCTATTTGAAATGGGATTACATCAACGCAAACTAGGTCCCTTTCAGGGGGTCTACATGGGGCAGTTAGCGTGTAACACATTAGAGCACTCTACAAATCACAGCCCTGTAGTCTGGACTGCAGCACCATATAGACAAGACATCTGATGGCATAGTTGTGATGTGCTTGCTAGCAAGAGGTAACGTGAAGTCAGAACTCTCACCGTGAAAGACAGCATTTCCAGTCCCTTTGTCACTGCTCATTTTCACAAGGGAGCTTGTCAGATCATCTATTAAGGTGTGAAATATTTCTTAACAGTAAACTGCAAAGTTAAAATTGATCATTTCACGCGCAGTGTGTCTATACTCATCAGTCCAAGAGGGGATGTTGAGCAGAGGAAAATACAGCAGCTCATCTTTTAAAAAATACTTTTCCTGTCTTTGAAAGTCTCCTGGCACAGCTGGGATCGCCAAAGGGCAACCTGCTGTGACCTCACTGAAACAAAAGGTCTCATTGCAACACTTAGTATCTAAGTTCACAGAACAAAGCACTCTGGGGACACCAGCGAGTGGCAAAAATTATTTCAGACAGAGCTGCTGGGGAAGCGGGGAGAAAGTATTTTCAAGAGGTTAGTTAAAATGCATTGCTGTGTTGAAAGCAAAGGCATTCAGCACTCAGATCGGTGCTTCGCTTGATTTTCATCTCAGCCTTAGTTTACCTTACATACCTCTAAGTCAGATCATGGGTTCAAGTCTCACCTCGGTAGACTTGGGCTCAGTCTGGAGGACAACACAAAAAAGTGTACGTAGCACTAGGAAGTTGCTGCATGGTTGCAGGTAGTTTTTCCCCAACCTCTTGGTGCCACTCAGGTTTATGATTCCATGACACTTACTGTAAGAGTAAAAGGATAACCTCAGGTGTCCTAGCAAACATTCACACTCTCAAAACAAGTTCGTACATCCAAGGGACTCTGAGAGCTACTGCTGAGCAGTGAACAGCTCTCACACGGACCTACCCAGACACAGCACTACAGACACGTGCAACTTGGCACGTAGAAAAGGTGTTTTTTGCAACCACATTTAGATCAGTCTCTACTTGGCAGAATATGTCTATACACAACCATGAAAGAGAACCAGGCAGTAAAAACAGCATTAAAAGAAGGTAGTATCAGGCTGGGATCTCCCCTCACCAGCCAGATCATGGGTTCAGTTTCTCTTTTAGGGATATGAGCAAAATCAAAGCAGAGTTTTTTCACTCCAGGTTATGATTATTTATGTAATGCCCCCCACTAATGCCCCCCACCTAATGCCCCCCCTATTAGGTGCGCTCCAAACCCTGGCAGCAAAGTCCCTGCCCCAAAAAGATCACAGATAAATAATAGGCAGGTAACAGAAGGAGAGCAACAGACTTAGAGATAAGTTAGTAGCTCTTTAGCTATATGTTAAATAATTAAGAAATGTAAACTAGACCCAAATTATTTCTCAATTGTGACAGTCAGTCAACAACTTTCCCATAGACATCACAGACACAGGTTGCAGGAGAAGCACAAATGTGGAGAATGATTTAATACAATTATAAATAGGTAAAAATCAGTCATACTCACTCTGGAGTTTAGGCAAGGAAATGCAGTCTCCTCTCAGTTTGTATCCAGGTTGCTCCTTCTTTCCTGCTGTTGTTGCATGTCAGCTGTACCCTATATTTTAATGAACTTCAGCTGCATCTACTTTCCAATCACCCAATCCTTGACAGTTTGGTTCCATCCTCTGCAGAGCTAGCAGGTAAAAATGTGTTCTGGGTTTTGTCCCTGCCTGTGCAACCCCTGGGCAAGTGGCCTAGGGAGTGTGTGTCAGGATATTAAAGCTTCAATATATTACCCTGTAATTAGGTAAACAATTTCTTTCCAGGTCTGCTAATTACCATAGCATTTAAGCTGGGGCTTGCTCCTTCATGAACATCTTTTCTTGTTTGATCTCACAGTAAAATCAGAATGCTAATTTTCATCTGTCACTAACATTTCTAGCATCAAGCAGAAGGAAGAACTTGAGCTGGGGGCTCTTATTTCAATAAGGGTTCAATAATAGCAAAAGCCAGGACCAACAGAGTGTTGCATAAAAAAGTTTACTTGAGTGCTTAAAGCCCCTGTAGAAAAAGGAACCAGGCTGAGAAATTACACGCTTGGGCCCTGATCCTGCAAACACTGACTTGTGCTTAATTGGGTTCCATGGCCCTGCTCACATACATGTGCTTAACTTTATGCACAGGCATTTGCTGGATCAGGGCCTTTAAGTCTTTATACTCTTTGGGGTAGGGATTGCCTTTTCATTATATACAAGTCCCTACCACAATAGGGTTTCGCTTTCATATGGGGCCTCTAGGTGCTACTGCAGTAGAGATAATAATTAAATGCAAAGACCATCTGTTATGACATCTATCTTTTTTTGCAGTACCACAACTCAGTCTAGAGCAGATCAAAAACCAATCTGCATTCTGCGGAAATTCTGAGATTTCGACATTTGGATGTGTCCTGAATCAAGATGAAAAGTGAAAATCTCAGCGTTTTCTGCAAAATGATTAATACAATATTTCATTTCGACCTCACTGAAAAGTTTCCTTTCGATAAGGTCAAACATTTCAACTTTTAGATTATATTAGAGTTTCTAATATAACATCAGTCAAAATGATAGAGAAAATGAAATGCTTCGATAATTTTCCATACAAACTGTCAACAAAATCAGTGTTTCCACAAAAATATTTGTCATCAAATCAGCATTTTCCAATGCAAAACTGTCCCATCAGAAAATTTTCAAACAGCTGTACTATAAGCCCCTCAGACCAATGACATTTTGTATGTATCTAGCACCTGTCTTCTACAGATCTCAAAGCATGTTATTTGTATTACCATAGTGCCTGGGGACTCCAGTCTGAGATCAGGACCCCGTTGAGCTAGGCACTATACAAACGTGGAATAAGAGACAGTCCCTGCCCTGAAGAGCTTACAATCTAAAGACAAACAAGAGTTAAGCCTCACAACAGCTCCGCAGGGATAGATGAGAATATTCCTATTTTACAGATTAACAGAATCGGAGTGCTTTGTTTGCCCAATGTCACACAACACGTCATGAAAGAGCTGGAAAGAGAACCCAGGCTCTCAGGTTCCTGCTCCAACACTGGAGAACAATGGTTGAAATGCATTCTTAAAATGCTTTGCCAATTGATGCAAGGCCACTTGACACAACCATCTCTAAAACTCAGGGGTTTTGTACTGGTATAACAATTTTGGCTGGGGGTGTGTGTGATTTTTTTACCAATATAGTTATACCAGGACAATCACTAGTGAGGATCCAGTTTATACTGCTATAAAGGTGTCTTATAGTTTATTCCCCTTCTGTACAGGAATAGCTATGCTAGTACAAACCACCTAACCAGTATAACTTTGTCTACACTAGGGGGGGCGGCTGTACCATTCTTTGTTTTAAAATCAATCAGTATTAAAATGCTTCCAATATTGGAGGCTGAGATCATAACAGCTAGGCAGAACAGCTGATTTCAGTGAGACTCGGGAGCTCAAGAAACCATGCTGCCTCTCACGAGGAGGAGGAGGATTTGGGTATCCTGTATTAGTGAGGAGTCCAGGAGCAGTCTACAGCTGTGTTACACTTTGACAACGGATGCTGATATGGGGCTGGCTGACATTTCTTTTATTATCGGCACTACGGTAAGTAAAACTCTATTTAACTCTGCCCCACAGCCCTGATGAGGATGATCCCATACACCCTCTCTTAAACATGTCTTCTTACACCTCTTTTCTTACTGAGACAGTAGAAAGGTCCACATCCAACTCCAGTCTCAAAGCAGAAATCAGATTTAGCAAGTACCGTCATACTGGGCAAAAATTATTAACTTGCACTCTAAGAAGATGATACTTTCTATACTTTTAGCCTACATAATGACAAACAGATTAAACTAAACCTTTCAATGTTTCCCTTTAAAGTAGTCCTCCCTCGCCTTGTTGTCTGCTCATACTGGGAAGAGTTTCTTTGTATAGACATTGTCCAATCTGCTCTTTCCATAAAGCTGTATTTTTATTGCAGAGGCGGGAGCTTTGTACCTTTTCTCCAATAGGTAGGTATATTTTAACAACAGCAAGAGTGTTAATCAAGGGCCTGTCATAAAGCCAAGTGCACTGTGTGCCAGGGCCTTAATTCTAACAGGTACCAAAAATAGTAGACTATAAATTAGAAAGAACAAAACTTTCACAGTCAAGGTTTTAGTTTGGCTATTTACCTCAGTTACCATACAGTTGGATCCTAGCCACACTACGATTTTTAACCGAGTTGTAACTCCTTCCTGAGACGGCATATTGTAGCAAAGTCTCCTGGTGTGGTTTTGTGATTTGGGGCTTGTCTACATGAACATCTCTGGTTTGCACGAACAATCACTTTGTGGCAAGGTGGGATGTGAATCTAGCCCATGCTCATTAACTGTCTGTATGGACCTGCTGATACACATTAATAGCTCGTTAATGCACCTTCATCTAGTCCCATTTCAAAGGGGACTAGATGATTAACGAACTGCACATCGGCAGAGTCCACACAGACAGTCCATGGCAGGCTAGTGCGGGACAGATTCACACCCTAGCTTCCCGCATACTGATTGTTCATGCAGACAAACCCTCAGAATGGCTCTAAAACATTAACCTGAATTTTCAGAAGATAACGAATGTGTGAGGCTGTCAGGTTAAATACTTAAAAGCAGAAATCCTGGTTTTATGACACTGCTCACTAATATGCTAAGTGGAAGGCTGAGAGGTTGGGGGGGAAAAACATAAAATGGGCATCAGAATTACTCTCTAGTTTGGCTGCCTGCTCTCCACGCTGGCATGGGAAAGAACAATTACTGGGCACATTTTTTTCAGCTTCATATAGATAACATATTTATTGAAAATTTGCTCCACCAACAATGGTGAAATCATGACCAAAAATTACAAAACATCATGGTGGTTGGCTTTATAAAAATAAACTAACACATATGTCTCGTTGATTTGTACCAGTTTCCCTTGCATCGTTAAAGGAGTACGATGTAATTTCTACTCTTCGTCGCAATACAGTATTACAAAATTGCATTCCATCTGAAAGAAATGATTTTGCTTCCAAATAGCAGAGGTCCTTAAAGTGACTTTTCTCCCTCTCCCCCAAAATAAATATAGAAAATAGCCTTTACAAACAAATTTTAGTTTGGTCAGTGGGGGGGTAGGGGGGGAGGAGGTCCTTTTTCCCCTCTCGTAGTGACTGAGCAGGTTTTTAAACAGTATTCAAGTCTTTGGTGAGTTTAGCTCCTGAAAATCGTAGGTCTATGTATATACGCTCAAATTAGTCCGTTTTGTCAGAAGCCAAAGACTATGAGATGATGTCACATATGAATCACTGGTTACAATCACCATATATGATGAATCTTCATCAGGCGCGACCACCTGTCCAGTAAAGCAGCCAGTAAGAGGAGGACATCTTTGGCAAGCGTGGTCTGTCAAACGGAAGGCGTCTTTGGTGGATGAACCTGTTGCATAAGTTGTGGTCGCTTGACTCTTGGTTTCCGTCTCTTTGGCCTGCTCTTAGCTTTGTTGATCTGCACCACAAAGAATGCAAGAACCACCATGGCACCAAGGAAAGCAAAGACTGGTATTGTCTGTCCCACGTCTTGGTTATAGCGGCCAGGCATTATACCTGTAAGAGGGAGTGGTGGGAAAGGAGAACAATTAAGAACTGTACCTGTTTCAATATTTTTACAACAGCATTTACATTCTTTATCTACAGAACATATCATCTAGTAATTATTCTTAATTAAAGCAGAGACCAATTCACTCGGATTAGATTTTTAAAAGGCAGATTAATAAACACAGAGCATCTAGTGCAGCAGAGGAGGATCAATAAATCTGCAAGAGAATACAAGAGATTTCATCTGGAGCTAGTTTTGACAAATGAAGACCTAGCCTGGATCTGTATATACATTTTCCCCAGAGATAGCAATGTCTTGCTTCTTACAAAAAGAAAAAGCAAGCTTAAAAAAACCGTAATCATGAATTTACTATCAGACATATATTTTAAATTGAAACAATACATTAATTACAAATTCTGATGCAGTGAAAGGAATGGTTTTGCACTCAGCTCAAGGCTCTTGCAGGGCATATGATGTCACGGTGAAGGCAAATCCCATGAAGGAGAATACAGTATATTCAAACTGAAGACTCTGCTAACTACTCTACAATTCCTCACCAGCACCTCTTTCCCAAACCACAGTTCATGCAAACTATCTTGGAGTCAATTTTCAAGTCGGTGAACTCGGTTCTTTTTTTCTTCATGGGAGCTGCTAGCCACAAATTTTGAGTACAAAACAGACACCAAAATATGATTTAAAAGGCTCCCCTGTAGACTATCAACATCAAGCTAGCACCCAGGCAAAATAATCTAGACCCTGCAAAGAGCACTCATTATAAAAAGTCTGATTTCTACTTCAGTACATTGTGGTCAATGGCTACTTCAGCAGAAAAAAGGTGGAAGATAATCTATTTTTACTTATGTAAAAAGGGTCTCTTTGCTGATTTGAGGCGCACCACTAGTTTGCAGTGGATGCCCAGGACAGGGTGAATACCAGATGAACATGGTACCGTTAACATAATATGTTACAGAAAACTAGACTACTCTGAATTTTTACAGTATCAGATTCTGTATGTGTTTGCTTAAGCTATACCAAATGTTTGCTGCTGTTTCAGGCCTTTGGGTGAAGAGTTCTTCCTACTAGTCATATATTATGAAAATGCTTAACACTAATTGCATTACATAACATAGCATGAAGTCACTGAATGACAGTTAAGAATATATTTACAAAACCTATTGAAGTGCATACAACTTCAAAAGCACCGCAAGTATATCCAGTTGCTTTATCATAGAATCATAGAACATCAGGGTTGGAAGGGACCTTAGGACCACCTTATTTTATGGTAGGTAACATAACTAGTATTATAATAGATCTTTAAGTCTTAAAAATAAGATCTACTTGTTACATTTCAAGAGTCAATACTGAATTGTTTGTAGCCCTACACCGAAGGTTTTTACTACACAATTCCTACACAATCTGAAAGCCACAAAGTCATTACAACCGTCAGTATTACTTTGCCTCCAATTAGCCATCTTTGCTAACATTCACTACAAGAGTATTTTGAACAAATCACACACTTACAAAAGTTAATTTTAATTTTCAACATAGACAAACTTTTATACTGTGGCAGTCACTGACATTTCTGAGCGCTTTAAACGTTTTAAAGAAAAAATATTAAATCTCTGCGTCTCTCTGCCCCCCAGGAAGATTGATATTTACCTCCCGGAATGTCCCATGCTCCACTTTCTCCAGGGGATAACGGTCTTACTTGGGGTCGGTTCTGTCGAAAGCTGGGTAAAGCCACTTTATCCAAATCAATTGACAATAATTTTTGATGTTTCCAAAGATTGCTGGAAGAAATTAAAATGTAAAGATATATACATTGGCCCAAGAAGTCCAAAGAATTCTGCAGAAATGTTATACATTGAATTATATAACATTACATAAAAATGTATAAAAACAAATTATATAAAAGATAATCTGAATCAATAAATAACTCACTAAATTGGATGCACAGATTACTGTGCAATTAATTTTACTGGTTTCAAAGTTCACAAGAATACAAAATTCAAATCAAATGCTGTAGATATGTAGTCCGTTAGGTATCTACTTACCTACACATTTGTTTCTTAGGGTAGCCTACCAAAACTTACCCATAATGGCTTAGTGGACTATTAATAGATATATTGGTTTGTCTACCTCTAAACTACCAACAGATGACGCACTGGAAAGTAGAGTTAAACAAAAAGTGATTTAGAAATATTTTTCTGAAAAAACATGAATTTTCATTGCTGTTATTTGCAAGATCAAATTAATTGTAGTCAGGTAACTACCATTTTATTTGTGGAAATGTCTGTAAAGTCCCAAACTTTCATAAATTACAGTATGAATGATGAGTTAGTCAAAAATGTGTATCAGAAGTGCAAAAACCCTTATTTCCTATTTATTATTCACCTTTTGTTATTCTCCTATTTAAGAAGTTTCAGTCATCCACTCAGAAAGCAGAGACAATGCCATTTGATTTAAGTGACTTTTTGATCAAATTCAAAACTGAAAATTTCTTATTAAAAGCATTTAAAAGAATAAAAATAACAACCTGGGTGCAGTTTCATTCAAAGGCTGTGGCTTTGCCCAGGACAAATGAGGACAAGCTGGAAGAGAACGGGGTTTTGGGTCTCCCAAGTGAGCCTCAAGCACCTTTGAATACCGATGAAGATGGTTACCTGTAATTCCATATTACACAGACAAAGACAGAGTTACACCTGAGAAACTATGAGGACATAACATTTGTGTAAGATTTTCAAATATTTGTATTATACCAAACAGCATCGTGATTAAGAAAGGGACTTTCTTATATAAACTGCCTTAGAGCTAAACCTCATTCTTATAAATAATTAAAAAGTATCTTATAAAACAGAATTGTGTGTGTACAATCAGTTGCCAGGCAACTTTAAAATCTCTAGGTTTTGGTAGTCAGCATGTTAGATAAAACGGAGTGCTTTAAATACCCACTGTATCTATCAATTGGTATTTGAACTTAGGAGGACAGTATCTATTAAGAATAAAAGCAAGAGTTACTACTCCAAGAGGTAGTGCTACAGATAACAAAAACTGTACATTTAAAATGACTGCATTGTGATTTTTAATAGCTGAAGTCTTTAAATATGTACATACTCTGAAAATGCAGTGTTAAGAAAACAAGAACATTTGGGTAGCCACTCCTATTTCCTGCAGTACCACAGGATTAAGCCGATACTAAATACTAAGTAACCAACACTCTCACCTTCCATCCTCTCTGGAAGAGAGTATCCTGCTCCTGTTGGTGGTCGTTGTCTGTTTTCAGAATGACTGAGACTTGGTGGCATCACCCCATAGGAAGTGTACTGAAGAAGAGAATCTAGTAGCCAAAAGCAGTCTGTGTGGATTTAATGGCCCCCCCGGTTCCCCAAAATAACACACATTATGATACAGTTTGAACTTTAAAATAAATAAATAAGAAAGAAGAAACTAATGAATATGACTAAGTTTTAAATAGGAGATCCTAAAGCTTTAAAACCTGGTCAGTTTCTCTTTTTTTTCCTTTACAAGTAGGATAAGTATTATGGTTTCTTTTGGCATACCTAAGAAAAAATATCCCTGTTTTCACATATGGGGTGGGTTTAAAAGTGTTTAAATTTTAACAGACTGTTCAATTTTAAAGGAAAACATTGTCTTCTTTTCTGAACTAAACAAATGTTTAGCTTTTAATGCTGAGAGTAGGTTATTCAGCAACTACGTCAAGGATGGGAACTTTGGTTTGGGCAAGACTTAGAGCTTTTGATGCCTCAAGTGAGGTGCTCTGCAAAACAGGTTATCTGCGTGTATATGGAAGTTATCAATTTTACTGATGTGGAAATGTAGGAAGCACAAAGCTTAAAACTTTGCTTTCATCATTTAGAGTCACAATTGCAGCTGGACAAAGTATATTTCTTACTTAGAGTCACAATTCTTACATGGACAAAGTATATTTTTGGTGGGAGATGATTCTAAAGGACAGAGGTTCTCAATCTGGTATTATGCCCAACAGAGGTGTGCCAAACACTTATCAAGGATCCCAACCACTCTGCTCTTCCGATACTGCTAAGTAGGATGGGGGTCCTGCCTAGACCCCAGCATCCCAGCTATAGGCAAGGTAGCTCCCACAGTGATCCCAATATGGAAAAGGGGGTTGTGATATGGAAAAAGTTGGGAAACATTGCAGTGGCAAATTTCTTTCTGAGTGTTCTTTACACTCTAGTACTGCTCATGAGCACTGGTTTCAAATGTTGCTAAAACTGTCCTGGTCTTGCCGTTGCTAAAATTATGATCACGGGTCTCAAACTCTGAAATTTTAGCTCGTAGAATAAGGACAAGTGAATCTTCTCATTCAATTTTAACAGAGCCAAAAAAAAAAAAAAAAAATCTCAGAACTTCTTTGCTTGAAGAGCTGTTTGGTGGGAATGGAAGTTAATCTTCATAATCCTGATATCACTTAAACCCTCATCTTTGATTTCTAAAGAGGTCAGTCAACCACATTTTAAGGATTTATATTCACATATGTGGAGAATTTAACAGCTTAAGGTCAATGATGTCTTAAGCAGGAATACAGCTCTTAATTCATAATTTAAAAGCCAATGTAATGGAATTATTTAAAGCTTTCCAGTCTGCTTGCTACCCAGAGTTACACCAAATATAACAGCATCAGTGTTCAAAAGGCACAGCATTCAATTACTTATATCATTGTTAAAATACCTGTCCTTGCAGTGAGGGCTTTTAATAACCTTTAGTGAACCTGTAAAGCTCTGATGTCACCACACTTGGGTATTGGTAAATTCTGGGCACCATATTAACAGAAAGGTATCGAAAAAAATTGGAAGGAAGTGATTTATGAGGAAAGATGGAAAGAGAACTTCACTAAGTGATGATTTAACATAAAACATGATAATCTACAAATATTTGTTGGGTCTGAAAATTAAGTCAGGAGATGAATTATTTAATGTTATACACTGATGAACTACTTGTACTAAAAGGGATCAAATTAATAAAAGGAAAAATTAGGCTGAATATCAAGAAATATCTCTTGATACTGAGACCTACCACATTGTAGCTTAGTTTCACAAGGGAAATGGTAGAAAAACAACTCCTTCAGAATTTTAAAATTTAGACTAGACAAAGCACTAGATAATGGACCATAAGGAACAATTACAGTTTGCAGGGAAATAGATTGTGTGATCCGATAAGTCTTTTACACCTCTAACTTTTATGATTCTATGAATCTGTTATCTATCCATTTAAATAATTAATGGTTCTTCAAGGAACAATATTTAATTTTTCACAGAGTTACCATAGCTGTTCTGTGTGAGATGCAGAGTAAAATAGGGCAGCACAGCTGGGAAGTCCAGTTATATTATAAATCTACACTGCAACATGCTCTGAAAAGGATAGCGGCTAATAAGTCCTTAAGTTAAAAACAGTAAAGCAAAAATACACTTTTAATGACAATTATACTATGCAAATGACACTATAAAAATGGGGTACTATATTTGTGTCTTAATGACTCCAAATCAGATGCCCCCAATTTACAAGTAAAAAAATAAGTTTTTTAACAGCTAATCCTGGAAATTCACCCCGATATCTCAAAATAATGCTATGTTCTATTAGAAAAGGTTCAGAATACAGACAGGAATCTGTGTAAGTACAAGGATCAGAACAACTGGATATCATGAGGTCATTTTACAAAGTCACTCTTCTAGCCATAACTGGATTTTACAAATATACTAGATAGAGCATATTCAATACAACTATGAAGAAATCAGATTGTCCTATGATTGGTGGCATTCAGATTTTTTTTCATAGCAAGTATAAATTTTGTTGATGGGAGCTGTAAACCAGCCAGTTCCACAGGTGTCAGTATATAAAAGCAATTCATTCTGTATATCACAGTTCATATACCTTTTTGCCGATGACTATCATCTAAGCAGTTAGAGTCTCCATACAGAACTAGTCTGCCTCCACCTTCAGAAGGAATTTGGTACAGTCCCAAAATGGGGACATTTTCAACTACAGCAGTCTCCTGCTTTAAAACTTCAAGACCTAGAACAGAGGGAGAAGGAATTTTAAATTTTACTAAAAGCCATATGCAATTTAAACTTTCCCCCATCCTCCACAATACACAATCCCCACACTTTACAAGCATAGATAATAAACATTCAAGAAATGCAGTTGTCTGGCTCTTAATTTGCGATTACATTCATGAGAAAGATTCCTAGACAAATTTGGCTACAAATAAAACCACTCCAAGGCCTTGGTTTTGTAATTCCCCCACTGGGTTTTTGATTTTCTTTACTTGATTCTGCAACTGCACTAAAGACTCAAGTGTTTCACTGTCTTTAACATTCTCAAATGAAAAATCCTAAATTTTCACCTAATTTCCCAAGTTTTAAAATAGCAGATATAAGGTTTTCTACATAAGGTTGGGTTTTTTTCCATTGGAAAGAGTGAATTTTTTGTGAAGAGTTTAAAGGGACTCTATGAAATTAATTTCTTGTAAGGATGTGCAATATCTACTAATTTAAACACTGACCATTACAATACATATTGCTTAACATCCACATACATGGCTGCTATGTTTAAATATTATTAGAAGCCAAGCACTGTTCATGGAATTAGAAGCAAGAACACAGTAGTCTCAAAGAAAGGCATTCCCTCTCTTTGTAAAGAGCAACAAAATGGAATTTCTAACTGAAGAATGTTAATATACATGTTTAATAGTAGGGGTTATGAGGAATAAAGGCAATTGTTTTCCAATGTGTGCATCTCATTATGTCTATGCACTACAAACTTCTGGTGTATTTAAACTCCTGTTAAACTTTCAAGTTTATGAACAAAATACCAAGTTTATAATGGAGAAATATGCCAAAAGGAAAATTTTACCTAACTCACATGCTTTCCCCCATCTTCTCTTTTGTTTTAACTCTTACCTAGTTTCACTTTTTTCTGTTTCTATTTAAAAAAAACAAACCAAACCAGATTTCATTGTCTAGTTCTGCTATGGCTCAGTGATGTCCTCTGAGATAATACAATAACAATCTAAAAAGCAACTTTATAAGGATATTCAGGTGCTTGTCACTTACAAGACTGAGAGTCTCCTAATATGATTAATGGCTATTTAAACTGATGGCTTGTAAACAGAATATTTGCACCTAAATTAAAACTAGGGTGACCAGACAGCAAGTGTGAAAAATCGGGACGGGGGTGGAGGGTAATAGGAGCCTATATAAGAAAAAGACCCAAAAATCAGGACTGTCCCTATAAAATCGGGACATCTGGTCACCCTAATTGAAACTAGTTGTAAGGGGGAAGGAAGAAAAAACAAAGAGACAGGTGGTGGTATGGATACATTTATCAAAAAACCAAAAACAATTTAGTTTAAAATCAGGCACTCGTAACTCTAAAGGGCACTAACTGTACACGGAGATGCATCCAAACTTTTGTAGTTTTTAGTTAATGATAAATAAAAAGGAAACAAAATCATGATCCATAAAGAAACAAAACGTATTATAAAATACGCACGTTACTTTTTGTTAAAATGCTTCTCTGCTTCCAATCTGAGATTATTTGAAGAACTGAAACAGCAATATAAACTCCCAAAACCCAATGATTGCAAATTCCTCCAGTTAACACATTATCTCCAGACTAGACTAGAAAAACATACAGCAATGTCTTTCTTTTGAAGAAAGAAAATCAAATACTTGTGGCACCTTAGAGACTAACAAATTTATTTCAGCATAAGATTTCGTGGGTTAGAACCCACTTCATCGGATTCTTTTGAAGGTGAACTGAAAGGGGCTCAGAAAAATATGAAGACCTAATGGACTAATTACCAAACTTTATGCATCTCTGAATGATGCTGAAATATATGTCACCATAAAAAACAACACCACAGAATTCCTGAGTACTAAACATCTTCCAAAAAGCCCATACAACTCAGCTTTTCTCCACTGTGGCAGAACTCTAATGGAAAGTAATTATATGCCTCTTTTACATCCTAGTAATCACCAACAAAATAAACTCAAAAGTCCTAACTTCATCTGACGAGGACAAAGACATCAGTCACAACACACACCTTCTGTGACTGCCCACAGATTAAAATACTCAAGTGATATGCACATAAAAATTCACAGGAAACTTCTGACACAAAGTATGATAAAAAAGGAACTTCTTATATCTTGGAAGACACTCTGCTGAATCACACAATCATAGAAATGTAGGGCTGGAAGGGACCTCCAAAGGTCATCAAGTCCATCCCTCTGCGCTGAGGCAGGATTAAGTAAACCTAGACCATCTCTGACAGGTGTTTGTCCAACCTGTTCTTAAAAACCTCCAATGATGGGGATTCCACGTCTTCTCTTTGAACTCTATTCGACCCTTATATGTGGAAAGTTTTTCCTAATATCTAACCTAAATCTCCCTTGTTGCAGATTAAGCCTATTACCTCTTGTCCTTCCTCCAGCGGACATGGAGAATAATTGATCACTATCCTCTTTATAACAGCTCTTAACATATTTGAAGAGTTATCAGGTCTCCACCCACCCCCCAGTCTTCTTTTCTTGAGACTAAACATACCCAGTTTTTTTAGCCTTTCCTAATAGGTCAAGTTTTCTAAACCATTTATCATTTTTGTTGCTCTCCTCTGGACTCTCCAATTTATCCACCTCTTTCCTAAATGTGGCATCCAGAATTGAACACATCATTCCAGCTGAAATCTCACCAGGCCAAGCAAGGCAATTACCTCCTGTCTTACATATGACACTCTTTTAAATACACTCCAGAAAGATATTAGTCTTTTTTTGCAACTGCGTCACACTGCTGATGCATATTCAATTTGTGATCCACTGTAGCCCCCAGATCCCTTTCAGCAGTAGTACCACTTAGCCAGTTATTCCCCATTTTGTAGTCGTACATATGATTTTTCCTTCCTAAATGAAGTACTTTGCACCTGTCTTTATTAAATTTCATCTTGTTGATTTCAGACCAATTCTCCAATTTGTAAAGGTCATTTTGAATTTTAATCCTGTCCTCCAAAGTGCTTACAACCCTGCCCATCTTGCTGTCATCCACAAATTTTAGAAGCATACTCTCCACTCTATTATCCAAGTCATTAATGAAAGTAGTGACTAGTACTAGACCCAGGACTAACCCCGGCAGGATATGCCCTCCCATTTTTACAGTGAACCATCGATAACTAGTCTTTGAGTATGGTCTTTCAACCAGTTATGCACCATCTTACAGTAATTTCATCCAGACTACATTTCTCTAGTTTGCTTATGAGAATATCACATGGGACTGGGTCAAAAATCTTACTAAAAATCAAGATATATCATGTCCACTGCTTCCCCCATCCACTAGGCCAATAACTCTGTCGAAGAAGAAAATTAGGTTGATTTGGCAGGATTTATTCTTGACAAATCCATGCTGGCTATTTCTTATAACCCTATTATCCTCTAGGTGTTTACAAATTGATTGCTTAGTTTGTTCCAGTATCTTTCTAAGTATTAAAGTTAAGATGACTGGTCTATAATCCCCTAGCTCTTCTTTAGTCTTGCTTTTAAAGATAGGTACTATGTTTGCCCTTTTTCAGTCCTCTGGGACCTCACCTGTCCTCTATGAGTTCTCAAAGATTATTGCTAACAACAAAATGTGATACTTGTTCAAAACATTAGCTATAGCTGTAAGACAAATGCATCATCACCAACTTATGGCTTGGAAAAGAAAATCCTACAACTGAGATATAGCTAAAGATAATATAAAAAAAGAGAAGATGCAGTTAAATTTGATAGTACCAAGTCTGAGTATAAAGACATTTAGACTTCAGCTATCACTTTAATTGAAATGTACAAGCAACAGTCTGAACTGCACAAAACCACACGCAGAAAGGACACTAATAATTACCTATGCACCCAGGTGCACACACAATTTCTGCTGCATCTGTAAGTGTATATATAGATATATAGGGGGAGCAGTGTAACAATAAATGTGTGTATATAGTTGCATATAACTGTCTTATATCAAAAGCATGCCTGTACCTGGTTATAACAGTGCTGCATGAATTGCCCGTGTCCTAAACTGTGTGTAAGAATGCTATATCAAAAGAAACTGAATTATTTACTGAATTACTCTGTATATTTTTGGTAACTTTTGCACTCAATTATAAATGTTTACCTGTATATCTACCATTAATAAAAAATAATAAAAATAAGGAAATGCAGCTGTATACCTTGGTCCTTAAAAGTGTGTGAAATTACAATGCCATCTTCTGGAAACTTAGCAATACTGCATCCGGATGCATAGTTCACTGAAAAAACAGACATATGAAGTTACAATGCACAGGCTAACAATGAATGCTCTTTTACCTCCCCCTCATTATTCAGTTAACTGTAAAGGTCAATAAACACTCTCATATTTTGATTAAAATCATCATAAAATCTGCATAGTCAGTGAGGTTTTTTTTTCAATTAACTATTAAAGAATTTCCAAGCAAAGCTTTCAAATATTTAATTTCATATATTTCACTCAAGTATACTTTCATTTTAGAAGTTACAATGTTATAATCTTTTTCAAACCCAAAAGAGAAGCTTAATTATTTTATCTTTTACAAGACGCTATTATCACTATGAAGGATAATTATTATTTGTATTCCAGTGGCTCCAGCCAACAATCAGGGATTGTACAAACAAAATTAGAGGCAGTCTCTGATCTGAAGAGTTTACAGTCTAAATAAACAGAATAGACAAAGGGTGTGAAAAAAAGGAAACAACATACAAGTAGAATATTGGAAACTAAGGCAAAGGGACATTAAGTGACTTGTCCAAGGTCAACCAGAAAGCCTATGGCAGAGCTATAAACTGAATCCAGATTTCCTGAGCCCCAGTCCAGTGTCTTTTACCACAAGACCATCCATCATAATAGCTATAACCTCAAACAATGAAACATATCTATATGGGTAGACATATTTAAAATCAATCATGGGTAGAGAAATCAAAGATCAAGGGAACAAGATGTGCTAAAGAACATCCAAAAATTATATACGTGTCAAAAGTGGAATGTTTTGAGGAGTGACTCCACATGTGAATTTTTTTTAAAAGAGAAAACTTCAAAATTCAATTTAAAGTATTAAGTTAAAATAGGACACACCTGAACCTTGAGATCTGTATATTTCTAATTAGTAAGTAATTATAGTTTCAAATTAAAAAATAAATATTAATCTAAAACCTTCTTATAGATTTTTTCATATAATTCCGTAGGGGTGTTAGAGTTGCAGTGAAAGGCACATGTCCCATAAGTATAACTATTTCCCCAAAGAACATACTATTCTTGGAGTAGTCGAGTACTGTATTCCATGACTTACTTTCGTGGTTTGCCATGGTAAAATCCCCTTCGTACAGCCCGTCACTAAAGGCCATGTTCCAGACCGAGAGAAGATCATTGAGAGCTGGAATATTAGCACCTCCAGTATCTGGCATCCACCACTGCCTACAAAAAGTAGAGCGTAGTACAGGTTATTAGTATAGGAGATCCAAAATTTTGTTTCATGACAGAAGTCCACTATCTCCCTGGATGATATTCAGAACGCACCAAAGCAATCAGTACCCAGGACATAAATGTTAATGTTTATTTGGTAGTGACAGTTTGAACACTAGGGACTGGGATTTTCAAAGAGGTCTGAAGTGAGTTATATGCCCAAATCCCATTGCATTTCTCTGGGATATAGGCACCTCACTCCCTTAGGGTAGGTCTATACTTACGCGTCCAGTCGGAGGCGCGCGATCGATGTTCTGGGTTCGATTTATCGCATCTTGTCAAGACGCGATAAATCGAACCAGGAAGTGCTCCGTCGTCGACGCTGGTAATCCAGCTCGACGAACGGAGTAGGTGGAGTCGACGGGGGAGCCTGCGCGCCGCGTGTGGATCCCGGGTAAGTGCTTTTTCATTCGAACTAAGGTACTTCGACTTCAGCTACGTTATTCACGTAGCTGAAGTCGCGTACCTTAGTTCGACGGGGGGGTAGTGTAGACCTGGCCTAAGGCTCCTTTGAAAATCCCAGCCTAAGTTAATTAACATTACAAATGTGAAATTCTCAATGTGATCCAGTTTCACAGTGAAACGAAGTGCGCTTTACCAGAACAGGACAAAAACCACCTTGAAATAAAACATTTTGACATATGTCTACTTGGTTTGGCAAGGAAGGAAAAAAGCCAATGGCCCAAATCATTTAAAAGCTGTCCGAGAGAATGAGGAACTTCTGATGTCTCCAATAACAGAAAATATTGTTTGTTAAAAGTTGGTTGGATAATTTCTAGGTTAAAAATAACACAAAGCTGACTGATGAGTTTTCTAACCTTTAGTTATTTTTAACCCCACAAATATTAAATGTTTTATTATTAGTGATGCTAACGTATTTCCCCCTTTATAAAATATATAGGAATTATTTCAGATATTTGAATACTGGGTCATTTAGCTAATTTATGCCATTCATAATCTACGTTCTCCTTCCCATTCTCCTCTCAAAAACTGACAACTGAGAACTTTTTTTTTTTTAAGTAGTCATTGTTTTTTCTAGTCTCTATATTTGTGACATATGTTGCCTTAAGATTATATATAAATGAACAGCAATTGCTGTTAAAAACATGCCCATTTGCCAGTAGATAAAGACAAAGTGAATTTAGCATCTGCAGTATTCCCTTCCTTATACATATTGTGGGAAACACTGCAAATACTAAAATAATGTTACTTCATTATCTAAGACAATTGACAAGTTTATTTTTTTATGATGACCTCCTTATAAAGAGCAATTATGTTAAGTTGTGGTTCCCACAGACCCTCCCCCACAAACTGATACCTTGTGTTTTCATCGTAGAACTTGACTTTTCTCATCACTGAAGTGTTGTACCAGTCACTGAACACTATTAGCGAAAGTCCATTATCAACATCCCTCCTTAGCTTGGTGATTTCTTCAGGAAAATATTCTTCCTCACTGTCCACCATCAGTAAGGTCCCTACATAAACAGAGCAAACAGAATTCATAATCTCTGAAGGTCTAACCAATGTAACATTACCTCTATCCATCGAACTCATGCAGAAGGTAGCATCTGTTCAGTGTCCCCATGCTGTTCTAATATGCTCCAAACTGATTTGAAGGAGCCACCTAATAGAGGTATCATGGTACTTCAGTCTCCATGTCCTTTCAATCCCTAGTCTCTTTCAAGAATGCCAATAACAAGTGTCAACTGTAATGATGGTTTCTAGGATGTAGGTACAGCAACTCCTCGCTTAACATTGTAGTTGTGTTCATATACCTATATATATCTCTATATCTCTATATAGAGATATATATATACGTAAAGAGGGTGGGATATTTCCCAGGGAATGCCTTACTGCTAAATGATGAACTAGCATTCGGCTGAGCCCTCAAGGGTTAACATGTTGTTAATGTAGCCTCATGCTCTACAAGGCAGCACGAATGGAGGGAGGGGAGACAGCATGGCAGAGACACACACCCTGTGTGTGGGAGAGAGAGAGGGGTGCGCATTGCCCCTTTAAGTACGCTGACACCACACTCTAAGTACATTGCCTTTAAAAAGATCAGGAAGTTGAGACAGCAGCTGCGGCCACCTGTCTCCGTCCTGAGCCCTGTTGTATCTCCCCTCTGAGCTATACAGAGAAGGTGTAAGTGGGGGGCAGGAGTGGGGGGGAGGGGGACACCCTGACATTAATCACCCTCTTCCCCACTCCCCTGCACAGCAAGCAGGAGGCTCCCGGGAGCAGCTCCAAGGCAGAGGGCAGGAGTAGCACATGGCAGTGTGGGGAGGGACAGTTGAACTGCCGGCAATTGCTAGCCTGCTGGGCAGCTGCTGCACAGGGAACTTAGGGGAGCGGGGAGCTGATAGCGGGGCTGCCGGTCCACCCTGGTTCCAAGCCCCCACCAGCTAGCTGCAACGGGCTGCTCTTCCTGCAAGCAGTGGACAAAGCAGGCAGCTGCCAAACAACGTTATCAGGGAACATTGCGCAGCTTTAAACGAGCATGTTCCCTAATTGATCAGCAACATAACAACGAAACAACGTTAACCGGGACGACTTTAAGTGAGGAGTTACTGTACTGGATTAAGACTACCAACTCCTTTAACGTGTCATGCTACAGAGGAAGATACAGTAAAGAATAAATGATGCACTGATAGTGACTCTATAGTTATGTTTCAGCCAGGATTTTCCCTTTGACAAGACCTTAAAATCTCTCCCAAACAAAATCAGTGGCTTGCTAGCATGAGCAGGAACACACAGCCCTTAAAACAAGAAGGCTTCAACAATATGTGTAAGAAAATACCAACATGAAAACAACTCAGTAGTGAATGTTACACGGATCAGTGTTTGTTTTGAAGCTGTGCATAGGTAGAGGAAGAAGAGGAATTCTATAACATCTATAATGTAAAAACACAAACCAGTGATTAAGATCTTTACATGGAGACAGATTAGATGTCCTTTAATATGTAAAGCTTTTTACTTTGATGACAAGTTTAATTTTTATACTTCATAACACAAAAATGAAGAATGAATCCTGGCCAAAGAAACAGTAAAGATTTGAACGGCAATTGCTTGCTTTAATACAAAAGACTGTAAGCTTAGTGATCTATCTCCATGTTTTCCTACTGTTCAAATACTATCTTTTATTACTCTAGCTGCTGTGAAGTCGTAATAGCCAGATTTAAAAAAAAAAAAGACTTCTTGCTGCCTTTTTGATGCAGAAAATTAAAAAACGGTCTTGGTTATTTCATTTAGATATGCCCCTGAGTACGTCACGATGTTATTATAAATAACCAAACAAAGAAAGAAGGTGATTCATTTGCCCCACAGGAAAAGTAATTGGAAAAATATACTTGTATATCCTGGAATAAACAACTGAGATGTTAATTTGCTACTAGTTATTGAGGCATCTTAATTCTTCACTCTCTGTAATAAAACATTTCCTAATAAGAGGTACATTAACATTATTCATTCTTTCTTTCTTCTAATGTTGCTAGAGCTCTTCTTTCAAAGCTGTCTATTGGAATTGTTTTTTCCCCTCCTATTTGCTTTGTTGTATATAAAATGGTAATAGGACAAAACCATTTCAACTGGAAGTGTTAACAAATTGCAGCATCACCAAGAACACAGAAGAGAATTCCATCACCACCTACCCCTTCTGCAATTAAGTTCTTATACAGAAAATGCTATTCAACATATTGGACAGTTGAGTAGAATGAACATCAAATTCATTTCCACTTTTGACTGAAGGTAATTTTGTATATTTATCCATATGTGACAGGATAACATTTACAGTTTATACATTTATGCAAAAAAAACCCAAACCACAGTCCTATTCTAATTTCCGAAAGCCCAGAAGGCCATTCGCTTTTTCAGTGAATGCTGTTACAGTTTAACTGATATAGGGATTTCCATTATTAACCCAATTTGAGGAATTTAATATTTAGAGTATTTAAAATGTATGAGGCTGAAACGAAGTTCACTGTCATGCAAGAGAACCTTGTTTGGCAGCATCCATGTGAATATGTCACCAGAGACCCATTCATGGTAGGAGTCCCTTTCAATAAGCATTTATCTGAGCTACACTGGCATTTGTCTTAAGGGCTTCCTATTCTCCAGCAGCGAAATGAAGACAGCATGCAAGGTGGTTCCACTTATTATAGCAAACCCTATATTAAGGTTGCCTAATGCTGCCCATTATAAAGGATTCTTGAAACCTTTTCTTTAAGTTCTCACACTTCCCTTATTTGCAGCAGTCCTTTCATATTTGGCAGGGGAGGATGCCCGAAGGCTACCGAGGTGCCTTCTCTTTGTCCCATGAAATATAAACTGTTGAACATTGCCATTCCCCTTCTCTCACTTCCCTTCCCTGGGAAGATTTTGGCAGCCTGCCATAATATTAATTAAACCCATGAACAATGTAAGACCAAGATTCACCACCAAAGCAACAGTCACAGACACTGTAGTGAGAATACATTTCTATGATTCGATATACAATGTGATATAGGGGCTAGGGAAATCAGAACATTATGGCAGATTGAATTATGAGTTTTCCTCCTTCTCAGCCTATTAAATATTTTTGGATACAACGAAAGGGGAATTGACTAATTTTACTGCCGAAAATGGAATACTACAGAGAAACTTCCTTTGTAAAATTAAAGACACATTTATAATGCAAGCAATTATTTTTCTAATAGCATGTACTCTCTAGTATTTTTTCAAATCTTTTCAATCCCTTACAAAGGTAAGAAAGCTTCTAAAAGAAATTAACAGAATACAAACAATGCATGACTGCTTACCATACTGACTAGCGTCAAAACATGTAAATGGTGAACCAAGAACTTCAACAAAATATCCCATGCTTCTTAGATGCTGGTACATATCCCTGAAGTTTGTATGGATGTGGTCACCATTCCTAATAAAAATAAAAGTAAACAAAAATAGTGGTCAAGAAATGTAAACATCACATGCACAAACCTAAATTACATTATCTTGTTATTGGGTCAATTTTTATTTTATTTTCTAAAAGATACATTTTCAAATGATGGCTTCTAATTTTCCATGCATAATCAACTCTATGCAAAATTCTGTGCAAACTGTATCATCTGTGAGTGCAGATAATAGAGTGCAATGAATTACACAAACAACACTAAGGGCTGGGTTGAGGCCTCTTAAACAAATACTAATGTATTTCATATTACACATTACAAAAAGAAAAATTAACCCCATATTAAAACCAGCTGCTCTTACTGACTTTCCTTCCCACAGAAGAGCTGGTGAGAGCAACGCCAGCTACCAGGAGATGAAGCAAGTAAGTGGGACTGACTTTGGAGAGCTGCTGAAACTAGTGGAAGCAGCTCCTTGCGATTTGCCAAGAGCCATTCTAGGGAGACAAGTATCCCTGTTCCCCAGGCAGCTATTCAGAAGAAGACACCCAGCACCTGTAACCTGCTTGGTTTCCGTGGCTCTCACTGTATGCTCCCTCCCACACAGTGCCCACAGTCCTTGTCTCCACTCAAGTCAGATTCTGCAGTAGGTTCCCTTTTTGGCACGAACATCAACTTTTTTAGGAGTGAGGGACCAATATGGAGACATTTCTCAAAAAGCAGGGGTCCTAGTCTGGATCTCTCAGGTTGCTTTGATGTGTGCCAAGACAGACAATAATATGTACACCAGTTCACTATCACAAAGCGTATAGAGGAGCTGAGAAAATGCCATATTCAATCTGTAATTAAACTAAACTATTAAGTTATTTTAAAAAAAGAACCTTCCAGTTTGAGTTTTCTATACGGAATCTAGCTGATTTTATAAAGGTGTTTTGTTTTTAAATTGGGAACAAAACACATTAAAAAGATGAAGCCTTAGGGCTGGTCTACGCTAGCCCCGAAGTTCGAAGTAAGATACGCGACTTCAGCTACGTAAATAATGTAGCTGAAGTCGAAGTATCTTATTTCGAACTTCAAAGTACTCACCCCTGGTCCACACCGCGGCGCGCAGACTCCCCCGTCGACTCTGCCTGTTCCGTTCGTGGAGCAGGATTACCAGCGTCGACGGGAGAGCACTTCCTGGTTCGATTTATCACGTCTAGACAAGACGCGATAAATCGAACCCAGAAGATCGATCCGACGCGTCCGACAGAGCTGGTAAGTGTAGACTAGTCCTTAGTTTTCAAATACATTTCACTCTTTACAGATATCAAACTTTTCTTCAGAAATAAACCACAGATCAAGCTGGAGAACTCCACCCAGAAGCTTTATTGTTTTCCATGAAATTATTAGAAAATAATAATTCCCCATGTTATGCTGGAAGTGGGATTGTGTTCCCTAGACAATAAAGGTACAATACACCCTCACTATAATGAACTCCTGGGGATCCAAGCCATTTGGTTGTTTTAGCCGGGGGGGGGGGTAGGGCTGACACCTTGAGCTCCACAGCAGAACTGAGATCACCTCTGACCCCAGAGCCACGTTTGGGGCATGCCGTAGTCCACACAGCTCTGAAGCCAGAGGAATTGTCAGCCCCCTGCTGCAGCAGGCGGGGCTGGAGATGGGATCCAAGGGCCAGGTTCACTATAGCCCAAGGTTTGCTATTATGAAGGGTGTTATAGCGAGGTTGTACTGTATTGCATGTCATTAACATACAGTCAAGAAATAAACCCAACGAATTAGTTACAATTTCTCAGATAAAACCGAAGACACAAACCAGTCTAAAGGATCATTCTTCATCCTCAAATTATCTCTGGGGAAGTATCCTGGTGGATAACGAAGATTGTGATACTGATCCCAAAGGACTCGCTTGCTACGAGGAGGGGTAGGAATAATCTTTACTTTTATTGGGAGCTTCACAGTAGAAGTCTGATCTGCACCACTTTTAGACTGGAAGAAAAAACGGAAAACAAAAATAATGAAATGCTTTTCCTAAAAGAGTATTTACAATTTTATTTAGGATTATAAAGGTCCAGAAATACTGAAGAATGATTTTTTATTTTTATTTTTTATTTGCTAAGTTTACTCACGAAATCCAGAAACAGTTTCCCAGTGCCAATGCCAGCAACAAATGTTCAGAGATGAAAGTCTAACCCCATAAATCACACAAGTATTGTAACCCCATTATAAAAAAATATTTGTATATTCGGTGGTTTACATTTATGCTCAGAATTAAAATATTTTTAAAAAAAGCTTCGGTGCTCCAGGTGCTTTAAACATTTGAGACTTTAAAAGGTTCTCCAAAACAATGAGTTCTTTTTTTGGAGAGAAAAATAATTCTAATTTATTATCAATCTCTGAAGATTTTCTATATTCCACCAGTTTACTTAGAATTTATATTAGCCTTATCTCTCTATGGAGTTGGCCATGTGAATGGGGTGTTTCTTTGTTTGAGTGCATTAATTTCATGGTTATATCATGCCCTCAACTGTTAGATTTCTTGCTCAGACTACTAAACCTTGTCTCCAAATTCAATTGCAACCAAGATTATAAACCTAAATCAACCACTTAGAGGGATATTCATTTATCACTACATGATAAAACACTGAAATGAGGCAATCTTACTTCATTTTCTGCAGGGGATAATACTGTGATCATGACATGACCTTGAGCAATGCCTTCCCAAGATGCTGCTTTCTTTGCTACAGAGATAGAAATTGCTAGGTATCCTGACCAAGGCCATAACACCGGGGAATAGGAGAAAGCCACTTCAATATTATCTCCATTCTGTGGTAAATAGGGCTGCCAGTCTGGCTGCAGAGTAGAAAATAGAAAGTGTTGGTAATTATTTTAAAATATTGATGATGAAGGAATATTTGTGGTCACAAATAATCCACTAAATTGTATATACGCTGCTTAAAAACAAAAACACATTTTTGGAGATCATGTTGTGCTCAATTATAAAATATAAAGTCTGGGAGTCAAATACTGTATTAATTATACCTTGTATTGATTATTTAGACAGTGAGCTCTTGGGCTGTCTTTAACAGGTATTTGTACAATCACCAGAACAAATGGGTACTTCTGTACTAAAAATAATTAATAGAAACAGTTTTCTTCCGACAACAAAAAGGGATGACTAAAGGGTGTCCACCCAAATTATACAAACTTGGCCTAAGTGTTATTGCTAGCCCAGGATGTTGGAAAAGGACTGCAATATGCATCCATGTTCTTTAAGATTTAATCTGTAACAGTGTGTTACTGACGTGCCCAAGAACTATTCATTGTCATTCACAACAGCAATAGTCACTGAGCCAGGGAAAGAGAGTTAAGGCTGACTATCACCTGGTAATTAGGTCACTCACTTAGGACATGGGAAACCCAAGTTCAAGTCCCTGATCCAATGATTATTACTCATAAAAAGTGAAACAGCTTCAGTAGGAGAGGTCGAGCCCAGTGGTTAGGGTGCTCTCCTGCAACGTGGGAGACTCAAGTTCAAATTGTTTCTCCACAGCAAGCAGATGGGGGACTGGACCCAGGACTCCCACGCCCCAGGCGAGAGCCTTAAGCATGGGTTAAAGCTGATAAGGGAGCCATCCCATCCTTTAAACATTTTACAACTCCTGTCCTCCTTTGCTTTTCTCAAAATTCCCCAAACTGAAACACAATCTTTTGAGTTGGGTTGAAACTAAATGTTTTAACCCAGCTCAACATTTTTTGACTTTTTGAATTGCTGAAAAATGTTGTTTTAAGTTCGATCCAAAACGAAATATGTTTTGATTTTTCAGAATTGCTAACAATTCAAAAAATCCGTTATTCACGCAGCTCTTGGTGTTTACTTTACCAGGTTTGTGCTTACTTGTTTTATTTGGCATGATAACGTATTACCCTCTCTCTAGTCAGAAAATTTGGTATTGCTGAAATAGCCTTGACTTGGGAAAGGATTAGCAGCAGCTCTTCAATGTGAAACACTATTGTTTCGAGTCATAGCTATTGATGTCTTACCTTGTCTACAATTCTCCCAGTGACACCCATACCATTAAGGATGGTAATATTAACAATAGTTGGCATTCCTCCATAATAAATAGGTTGGGAGCAATAGGGCCACATGTAGGGGCATTCCGTTAAGTCAACGTAGCTTGGACTCAAACTGGGAAAAAAAAATACAGTAAATGAAAGGAGTATGTACAACACAATCCTGTTAAAAAGTCAGAGGTAAAATTAGCAAGCTATAGTCACTCTCACAGCTCTGATCTTTCTTCCCAATGAGTCTGAGACTTAAAAACCATGATTAAATTAAAAATATAACATGAGAAAGTTTTATGGCAGAGATGGTCTGGTGATACTTAATCCTGCCACAGCATGGGGGGATGCACTTGATGATCTTTGAGGTCCCTTCCAGCTCTACATTTCTATGTGAAATAAAGTTATTATTTAATTTTTAGAATGAAAAAAAGAAAAAAGAAAAACTAACAGAACACAATTTAGCACGATAAAAATAATCTGATGTTGGATAACTGAAATTGGACTATTTCTCTACTTAAGTGTTAAATTTTCCACTACACCCAGGGGATTAAACTAAGGAAGGAAAGAAAACGTAGACGCCTTCATAATAAAGAGGTGACAGATTCATGTCCCTATTCTTCTCTAATTTTAAGCAACATGACAGCTTCTGACAAGAGGTTTTTCATTAAACTCTTCCATTTGAATTATGTAACCTATATGCGAGTTCTCTTCACCATGTGATCATGCAGACTGCTCAGCTGAGCAAGATGTGTGACTTTCTTTTAAAAGAAATATTCAGAATAACATTAACATGAATAGATTATTAATTAACTAAGAATTAACACTCACCTGGCCTGTGGCTTATAGCTATTAAGGATCTGGTAGGCTCTAAGAAGATCCAGTTTGCCATGTCCTTGCTCAAACATGTTAACACCAGGAAGCCTACGTGCTGATGCAATCAGGGCCTGCTTCATACTAGCTGGATTCACCATTTCACGCTTCTGAACAGTGCTAAAAATGACAAATGTTTATTAGATTACATTTAGTAGGCACTGTTCTTTTCTCCTTCTATGCCTAGCCTGAGACATGAGACTAAGGCCAGTTCTACACTCAAAAAAGTCAAGTCAACTCAGCTACATCGCTCAGGCATGTGAAAAATTCACACCGCTGAGCAAAATAGTGCAGCCAACCTAACTCCCAGTGTAGACAGCACTAGGTTGACAGCAGAATTCTTCTGTTAACCTAGCAGCCACTTCTCAGGAAGTGGATTTACTATGACAACAGGAGAACGACTCCTGTCACAGTAGTAAGCGTCTACAGATGTGCTGCTGTAGCATTTCGAGTGTAGACAAGCCCTAAACTTATTCTAACCCATTCAATTTAAGCAAAATGTAACTGACGTGAATCTGTTATATGCATAACCTATGGTTAAAAACTGGAGAATATTACTTAAGTGACTTTTCAATGGAAACGCTTAAGATAAAAATGGAAATGGAAATTTTGCCACATATTGCACCTGAAAACATGTATTAATTTTTCATCTCTCTAAGACAATATGCTCAATTGTCAACAATATTTTCAGCCCAAGAGGTATTTTATTCCATGTCAGAAGTATACTTGAAGTTGCAAACATCTAGCCTCGTTCTCTGGAAATCTAAATCTTTATACATCGTTCTCCTTAACAAATACCCACTTCTTTTTAAGGAGAACAGAAAAAACGTACTTGACCATTATGTTTGAAGAAAACAATTGCAATTATATTCAAGAAATATACAGGCTGCTAATATATGTGAAGAGTTAAATTTTGGGGATGAGATTTTCTAAGTATTGTATGCGGGCCATTCTTAAACTATTGTAAGATATTCTTGAACTACTGTAATATTATTGCAAGCTCAATGTATAAAATGAAAAAATCCTCTTTTCCATACAGCTATTTAGTGCTTAGCAGAAAGAGTTAAGAAGCTGTATAATTATATAAACTGCCCCCGCATACATAAAACGTATGGTATTTAGGCATCTGGTGAAAGAGCAAAATGCAAACATCTCTCTTTTTTACCAGAACAAATGGACAAGTAAAGTTCAACGACTGAAATAAGCTATTAAAAAAGTATGGCAAAAATGGATCAACATTATAAAATATTTATTTAAATCTTGTATATCTAATAGGGCTGTCAAGCGATTAAAAAAATTAATCGTGATTAATCACACTATTCATTGCACTGTTAAACAATAATAGAACACAATTTAAATATTTTGATGTTTTCTGCATTTTCAAATATACTGATTTCAATTACAACACAGAATATAAAGTGTACAGTGCTCAAATATTTGCACAGTAAAAAAAAGAAATATTTTTCAATTCACCTAATTCAAGTACTATAGTGCAATCTCTATCATGAAAGTTGAACTTACAAATGTAGAATTACATGCAAAAATAACTGCATTCAAAAACAAAACAATGTAAAACATTAGAGCCTACAAGTCCACTCAGTCTTACTTCTTATTCAGCCAATCGCTCAGACAAACAACTGTGTTCACATTTGCAGGAGATAATGTTGCCCACTTCTTGTTTACAATGTCACCTGAAAGTCAAAACAGGCGTTCGCATGGCACTGTTGTAGATGGCGTTGCAAGATATTTACGTGCCAGATGAGCTAAAGATTCATATGTCCCTTCATGCTTCAACCACCATTCCAGAGGACGTGTCCATCCTGATGACAGGTTCTGTTCGATAACGATCCAAAGCAGTACGGACCAACACATGTTCATTTTCATCATCTGAGTCAGATGCCACCAGCAGACGGTTGATTTTTTTTTTCAGTGGTTGGGGATCTGTAGTTTCCACATCAGAGTGTTGCTCTTTTAAGACTTCTGAAATCATGCTCCGCACCTCGTCCCTCTCAGATTTTGGAAGGCACTTCAGATTCTTAAACCTTGAGTCCAATGTTCCCTCTAATTTTTGATAGGCCATGTGGCAAAAAATGTGTTCTGTGCAAATTGTTGTGCTTCTGTGCAAATTTTTGGGCGTGTGGTGTTTCACCGTGTGCGTGGGGTTTAGGATCTGTGTGCGCGCGTGCACGCGCACAACTTAGAGGGAACAGTGCTTGAGTCAAGTGCTGTATCTTTAGAAATTTCACATTGGTAACTTCTTTGCGTTTTGTCAAATCTGCAGTGAAAGTGTTCTTAAAATGAACAACATGTGCTGGGTCATCATCCAACACTGCTATAACATGGAATATATGGCAGACTACAGATAAAACAGAGCAGGAGACATACAATTCTCCCCCCAAGGAGTTCAGTCACAAATTTAGTTAATGCATTATTTTTTTAACGAGCGTCATCAGTATGGAAAGATGTCCTCTGGAATGGTGGCCAAAGCATGAAGGGGCATATGAATGTTTGGTATATCTGGCACGTAAATACCTTGCAATGCCAGCTACAAAAGTGTCATGCGAATGCCTGTTCTCACTTTCAGGTGACATTGTAAATAAGAAGAGGGCAGCATTATCTCCCATAAATGTAAACAAACCTGTTCGTCTTAGCGATTGGCTGAACAAGAAGTAGGATTGAGTGGGTACTGTTTTGGTTTTGAGTGCAGTTATGCAAGAAAAAAAAAAATCTACATTTGTAAGTTGCACTTTCACGATAAAGAGCATGCACTACAGTACTTATATGAGGTGACTTGAAAAATACTATTTCGTTTATCATTTTTTACAGTGCAAACATTGCAAAAAAAAGAGCAAAAAAATAACAAAGTGAGCAATATATACTTTGTATTCTGTGTTGTAATTTAAATCAATATATTTGAAAACGTAGAAAAACATCCAAAATATTTAATAAATTTCAATTTATATTCTATTGTTTAACAGTGCAATTAAAGCTGTGATTAATCGCGATAATTTTTAATCAATTGCGTGAGTTACCTGCAATTAATAGTTGCAGCCCTAAAATCTAAATATTAGGCCCAATAGTTTTCAAGCTTTTACCCCATAGATATAGACTATTAGAGACTAGTTAATGTCTCAGATGGAAAAACTGTGTGTGTTGTTCTTCACAGAGTTAGTTTTCATAAGTGCAGAAACAAATATTTTTAATTGGTAGGCTTCTTAAAAGTCAATTTACGGATCTTGTTAATCAAATGCATTTGAGATATGTGCTCTTCATTGAATTATTACCTTACTAGCAAAGTGACAGCACCTGCCACTACAGGAGAGGCAACACTGGTCCCCGAGAGGGAGCGGCATCCACCCTTCATACCAGAACCTCTCACTCCAGAGCCATAAGTAACAATGTCAGGCTTCACTCTACCATAACCTCCTGGCAGTTCCTATGAATTAATTTAAAAAATGGTTTATGTTTATATCTACATATCATTTACTGGTGCTGGCCTATGTCAGAGACAGGATACTGGAGAAGATAGACCCCAGGACTAATTCAGTCTGGGCAATTTCTATGTAATTAAAACTATTCTGTATATGTTTGGGATTAACAGTTCATACACACTTTTTTTTTTTAAGTAGAAAAAATTTAAATCAGAAAATTTTATACTTCTTCAGACAGCTTAAAATCATAAGTCTTAATCAGTCACATGTAGGACAAAGGAAGTAATTATTCCACTCTACCAGTGTTCCCTATAATTTTTCCCACCCATGTACGGAATGAATTTTGTTATGTGCTCCAATATGGAGGTGACGTGTGACATATCCCCTTCATATTGATGCACATAACATTCATGTGGTGGGGGTGGGGCCGAAGGCTTTGGAGTGTGGGAGGGGGCTCAGGGCTGGAACAGAGGGTTGGCGTGTAGGGGTGTGAGGGCTCCAGCTGAGGGTGTGGGCTCTAGGGTGGGGCCGGGGATGAGGGGTTTGGGGTGCAGGCGGGTGCTCCGGGGTTACGGTGGGAAGAGAGGACTCTCCCCAGCTCTCTCTCCCCACAGCAGCACCTGTGCTGGGGGGGAGAGGCGCCTCTCCCCACCGTGGCAGCTCCGGGAGTGGGGCCGCAGGATAGGCACTCCTCTCCCGGCAGGCTCAGGCCTGGGGAGGGGTGCCGCAGCAGGTCCTGGCCAGAGGAGGGCTGCCCCGGCTGGGTACGTGCCGCCCCGGCAGGTTGGGGGCCGGGCTAGGTTGGGGCCGTGGCACCCCTCCCTCAGCCGCTACAGGTCCCCGGACAGGTTCCCTGAGCACCTGCGTGCTGCTAAGAAGGCTGCTGCGCAGTCACACAGCTTACAGGGAATTTAGCTACCAGGTAATGGTGAGGCCTCAGCTAGTATTGTCCTGGACTTTGGGTGCCGCTCTTTAGGAAAGAGACGGACAAATTGGAGAGATTCCAGAAGAAAGCAACAAAAATGATAAAAAAGTTTAGAAAGGTTAAAAAACCTGGACATGTTTAGTCTTGAGAAAAGAATAAGAGGGGACCTGATAATCTTCAAATATGTTAATGGCTGTTATAAAGAGCACTGTGATCAATTGTTCTCCATGTCCACTGAAGGGGAAACAGGAAGTAATGGGCTTAATCTGCAGCAAGGGAGATTTAGGTTTAAATGTTTTTCTAATCTCTGATAATAAGGGTAGCAAAGGGTTTGACAGCTTCTAGAGATAAGCACTAAGCCCATATGTGCTCCTCAAGTTAACAGACTGCCTAAGGATAGTGCCGACAGTGGAGCCAGGATCCCACAAAGGGAATGAGGTAGAATGAAGCAGTAACCACAGCATCCTGCACAGTGGCTAACAAGTCTGGGTGATCTGAGGGCAAAGACATGATGCACCCCATCAAAAGGCATAAAAGGGACCCTCTAGCTCACTTCCATGTAGCACTGAAAACCTAAAAGCCCATTAAAATAAAGTTCTGTTCTGGGGATGTAATGGCTATTTTAAGGACTTACTTTTATCACCTAAAAAGGAACTTCATTGAATTGAAGTCAGTGATTAGAGACTGCATTCTGTCAATTCTCATGTCCCTATTACAGTTTAATACTTTGTACATTTTACCTTTTCATCCACATTAACCAATTTAATCCCAGATGACTGGACCTACTGAGATTTAAAAAAGCTAACATGGCAGAGAGGGCATCTCTGTTAGAATTGGAAAGTGCATGTTAAATGCTTTGAAGCCAGGCATATTTTATATTTGAGCTTACCCAAGTGGTCATTCCCCTCGATGAGAAACGAGCTATATTATCTTCAAAGTCAATTCCTCCTACTCCAATCACATCCATCTGGTCAGCAGGGTTATTGAGAGTGCTAAAACAAGAGAGCAGAGGGAGGGCAGAAGGAAGGGGGGTGGGAGGAAGACAATAAAAATAATGGGCACATCACCACCAGGTTCTCTTTGGCTGTCTAGGTTCTGAAGCTTTGACAACCCACACCCTTGGGTGAATTATTTCTGACAATTTAATCTATAGCAACTATTCAAACACTCCCTTAAAATATCAAAAGAGATACCAAGAAAAGGAGCACTATTTATTTTAGTATTATTACATGAGGGGCCAAAAAGCAATCAATATATTTCTTAGATTTTTGCATTCCCTGAAGCTTGAGATTTGCATGCACAGAAGTGTATTGATATTGACAGGCAAATGTCAGTTTTAAGGACTCACTGACTTCTTTTATGGGTTTACATACTATCAAAACTGCTGAATTAAATAGTTGCAGCTAATCTAATTCAAGAATGTGCTCCTCAGGTAAAAGAAAAATGTACAGTAGAAAAAACAGCCTGACTCATTCTCAAAAAACAGAATAATCTGAGATTATTTTTTCCAAGAGGAGGTAGGGGATTATACCTCAGATACTTAAGGAAATTTTTAATCAAATGCTTTTAAATAAACTTACCCATATAAAGGGCCATCATTGCCAATAGCAGAAACCATGATCACGTTGTTAGCTGTCAGTTCCCATACCTAAAAAGCCAACAAATATAGACATATTATTTAAAGCAATGTACTGAAGCCAGAAAAATAAAGAAATAAATTATTTACACATGTACTGCACTTGTCTGACTACAACAATTTCCTTAAATCCACACTTTTAATTTTAATGGTACTTGCATCACACAAACCATTGACATTTTCACTAATATAATTCTCAGTCTCAAAGAGTAAAAATAAACACAACTGTTAATGCAGGCTAAGATTTTCAAAAAAGAGAAATGATTTGCATGCCTTCAGCTCAGACATGTAATTTTTAATATTAAATTATATGCTCAATAATCCACCAGTAGTTGCATCCTTGCATAACAACATGTACATACTAGACATGTAAATCAAATACTGTTGAGCCCTTTCCACACACATTTTCCAATGACGGCAGTAAACTTTTGATTGTCAAATTAAACTGAATTAAGATAATTTAGAGATCGGTTGGAACAGTACAAATTAATTTTATGTGCCAAGCTACCTACTTAGCCCTTTCCAAAGCAGGTTTTTTGGTTTTGGTTCTTTTAAAACACTGTAATGAATGTAGTGCTTTTGAAAGATTGGTTCCTACAGCTGTCAATCTACGTCATATTTCTTCATAATTCAGGCAGTTCTGCAGTTTTTACTACAGATGAATGTGGTCTTAATTTTTAAAGATAAAATGTAATTGCTAATTTTAAAAAGTTATTTTTCAATGCTGACTTACTTTGAAAAAGACTTGTAGTCACATATCCCAACCTATTAACTCTACTTCTAATTAAATCAAGTTTCCTCATATAAAATTTGCAATTGAATTTCTGATGAATGGTTTCTGATTACAAAATTAATCAACTATTCAGGGGTACATTTTTCTAAAGCAGCAATGGATTTTAGCCAACAACTTTCCATTTAAGTTGGTGAGAGTCACACTACTAAAACTTCACCACTTAGCACTGTGAAAACTTTACCCATCAGTCTGTATACATGGGCTTTTTAATAGAAATAATTCTAATAAAAATAGTGGTCAGTAAAGCACTGATCTTGTAAGCTGACCTGCAAGGACAGACGCCTGAATCTGTGTAGAGCTTCATGGATGACAATAGAACTCTGCACAGTCACAAAGGTCTGCCCACACAGAACAGATTTCAGAATTGGGACCCATGAGGTGACCGTGCTAAACATATATGTTCATAGTTTTTGCACTTACCTTGTCAACAAAAGGATGATCCATAAAGTCTGGCCCACCAATACTAAGGTTTAATACATCTATCTTCTTTAAGATGGCATAGTTAAAGGCATCCAGAAACCAAGATGTATAGGAGACCTGTTTATTAAAGCACAACAAAAGCAACCTTTTAGAAATCAAATGAGAATGTAACAAAATAAAGCTAGGTATTAAAAGAAATAGAAATTTAAGGGTAGGAAACAGACAAAAGTAGAGTGCTGAAACAAAAAAAAACCAATTCTTTTGTTTTTTCTTTGGTATTTAAAATAAAAAGTTCATTTGATTTTTTTTAATCCTTCATTAAAATAACACTAAAAGTAAGAAATAGTGGCCCTGCATGAAGTTGATTTTAATACCAAATTCTTATTTGAAAATAAACTCCAGGAGGCAATTCTAAAATCTGTGTAAATGTACATAATTCTGTTAAAAAAACAAACCCTTTCTCTTTACAAAAGGAAATACAAAAGGAAAGTTCACGGGAATTAACAATATTTGTAATTTAAGGGTTGATAGTGTGTTATTCCAGAAAGGTCTGAATTAAAATAAAACATTTACAATATCTACCTGATTATTTGTGAAGACCCTAAAAATGTGCAGCTCTGCATTTGGAGCAAATCCCTGGCATTCCCGCATGCTGGCTATAACACCTGCCACAAACGTCCCATGGCCCAGACCTGTTGCAAATTAGTAGTAGTATAAAGTTAATAAAATAAAATGTTAGAGCCCAAACCATTTCACTGTAAAATTTAAAAATCCAGACATTTTGTATGCATATCCAATTGCTTATCTCTTTCATCCTTCGGAACATTTAAGTTTATTTTAAAAAGCAACAGAAATGTTGGTCCAAGTTAAGAACTTGTTTCACTTTGATCTAAAATACTTTGCAATAGATGCTAAGCGATTCCTACCAACAAGAATTTCTACAACTGAAACTGCATATATATGGGGTGAAATCCTGACCTCATTGAAGCCAAGTTTTCCTACTGATTTCAGCAGGGAAAGAATCTCACCCATTAAATATATAATGTGCAGAAACAGAGGAAAAAGGATATCCTATAGACAGGAAATATTTTCTAGCCCTCAAGTTTACTTGTTAAATGTATTGGTCAACTCTAAAAAACATTTTTTTCCAAGTGTTTTGATTTGGCTGTTTCAGGTGTTTTTTCAACCTTTGTGAGTGTGTAGTTTTGCTTTTGTTTTTGTGTTTTTAATTGTCCAAATTTGAAATCAAAATACCATTTTGAATAAAAAATGGTTCAGAAAGTTAAGTATTTGCATATCTGCAGCACTGGTGTATAAGATGGGGCAAATACAAGAAGACGAGAGACAATCATACAAAGGCAGATAAAAAGAAATGTGGAATATTGGCATGGATCTGCAGAGTTTATGTTGGTGCCACAATTTTACTTTTCCACTGAAAAATTATGTGGATTACTAATGTTAAAAGGAGAGCTGCCAAAACTGTGATAACTCACTAGATTACCTGAAAATGAATCAAAATATTATCCCTGATAAATGGAAAAAATTAACGCTCAAAAATAATAGGGGCAAGAAAGAAAATGCCCGGAAGTTGCCTCACCCCCAGGTATTTCTACGTTGCATTTCTGCTTGGATAAAATTTTGTCCTCTAGCCCTTTCTTAAAATCCTTGAAGAAATATGGCATATGACTCAGCAGAGATAACACAAAATCCTGGGAGGTGTTGAGCCACCCAGTGAATTTAGTGAGAGTTCAGAGAACTCAACACATTGAAGAATTAGGTCCATTATCTGGGAAGTCATGTAATTCTAATCTCAAATAAACTATTTTACTTCATTATCCAGGACACAACACATGATGTAAAATACATAATCTATAGTTTCAGCAATGCTATA
The DNA here is from genome assembly GCA_037349315.1 of Chelydra serpentina. Taxonomy (NCBI): domain Eukaryota; kingdom Metazoa; phylum Chordata; order Testudines; family Chelydridae; genus Chelydra; species Chelydra serpentina. The sequence goes on along the minus strand of JBAIAC010000026.1, from coordinate 9,280,179 downwards.
TATTAAACCTACCATCATCCAAAGTTCTCTCATTAGTCCAGTTTGTTCTTTCTTTTACGTTTTTGAAATGTGGATGTTTCTCACTCAATCCAGTATCAAAGACAGCAACTCTTACACCAGCACCTATTTCCATAAAAGAGGATTGGTATACAAACTTATTTCCTTGATTTAGCATTTGTATCAGTTTATTCTGGTATGTAAAAGGAGTCTCCTGTGTGCTTAATGCACTGCAAGGGCTACACAAAGTATTTCATGTCTTCCAAAACCAAAAGTCCTAGTTCACTCTTGAAATTCACCTAAAGAGCATTAGTTCCTTTCAGTTTCATAAAGGCAGAGACTAATTTCACAGAGTCTACGGGGGGCAAAAAAGCAAAGCTGATTTTGACCCCACGAGGGATTTGGATCAAGGCAGGTAGATCAACAAATTGATCTCCTTTTTACTTTTACCTGCATACAAGTATAACTGAAAATTACACGTGTATCTTGGTTTTTCAACAAAAATGATTTAGTATAATTTTTCTAAAGAACTACTTTAAAAGAATATTAAGTTTACAAAGTGAAACACTTGAAAGGTCAGAAAATATAAAATATAGTTGCCGGTGCAACCTTAACTTTCCCCACATGCACGTATGTACAGTAAAAGCTCTTTCATCCGACACTTCACCAACCAACAAGCTCTATAAACCAGCATTTCTGATCCTCACTAAAAGTCCGGTTTATAGTTCAGTTGGTGTCTGCGACGGGGGCCGCCCACCGGCCGGAAGTTGTTGAGCCAAAAAAACCCAAAAAACTGAAGACCGGAAATCGGGACAAAAGGCATCCCGACAAAGCACCGGTCGGGACACGGGACAAAAGATGAAAAATCGGGACAGTCCCGATTTTATTGGGACATCTGATCACCCTAGGCTCACGGGGGGCTCACCTCCAGCAACTCCCTGAAAGTAGCTCCCTGTCCCTGCTGTTACTGGCAGAGGCGTAGCCAGGGCTCTGCAGGCATGCTGCCTCCATCCCCACTCCCAGAGCGCTGACTCTGCAGCTCCTAGCCCATTGGCCAGGAACTGCAGCCCCCAGCCCATTGGCCAGGAACTGCAGCCAATGGGAGCAGCGGGGGGCAGCGCCTGCAGACAGAGGTAGCGTGCCTGCTTGCACAGCCACCTGGCCGCACCTCCGCCAGGAGAAACAGGGCCAGGGAGCTGCTTGCAGAAGCTGCCAGAGATGAGCGCCCCCGCCCCCCTTCCGGCACCCCGAGCCCCCTCCCATGCCCCAAGCCCCATCCCAGACCCAAACTCCCTCCTAGAGCCCATGCCCCTCAGCCCCTCCCACACCGGTGCCCCACACCCCAAACCCCTCCCTCTGAGTTAACTGGCATTTTTAATTTACTGGCACCTCCCGTTCCCCCAGCATGCCAATTAAAAAAGCTTTTACTGTATTATGAGAAAGTACCTCCACAAAACACTTCCAACATAGAACCAACCACAATGCCCACACAAAATACCTCTACATTACATCCAGAGCACCTACAAAATCCTCTGTATCAGTGGTTCTCAACCAGGGGTCTGGGGTGCTCTGGGGGGCCATGAGCAGGTTTCAGGGGGTCCGCAAAGCAGGGCCAGCATTAGAATCATTGGGACCCAGAGCAGAAAGTCAAAGCCCCATTGCATGGGGCCGAAGCCCAGAGCCCCACCAGCTGGGGCTGAAGCCAAAGCCTGATCAATGTAGCTTCCCGGGGACCCCTGTGGTGTGGGAGCCCAGGCAAATGCCCTGCTTGCTAACCCCTAATGCTGGCCCTGGCTTTTATATGCAGAAAAACAGTTTTTGTGACACTGGTAGGCCGTGGAGTTTTTATAGCATGGGGGGGGGGGGGGGCTTCAGAAAGAAAAAGGTTGAGAACCCCTGCTCTATATTACATCCAAAGCCCAGCCTTGGATCTCTACACCAACAGCTAAATTATAATATATTTATATAGATGTATAGTAAAGTCTCTAATGCTATTTTCACATGAAAAACTATGAGACTGGAATAAGGGTTGTGCATTTTGAATGCAATGTGGAGAAATGTAGTGTTTGATTTACAGCTGGTTAGATGCTGGAACTGCAAGGCATGCTGTTGTGCAGATGTACTGTGAAAACATTTGAGAAGTGTAAAGGTTGGGTGTTTAAGGTACCTTCATTTGCATGCCTTAACTTGTGATTTCCTCGAGTTTTTTAGTGATTGTTTGGTATATCAGTGTTGACAATTACTGACATGATTAGCTATGAACATTGATATTTGTTATCCCCTTAGCTCACTAGAGACTCAATGTCCCCTACACCTTCCACAGCTGAATTCCTTTCCCACATCCCCCAGCCCCATCTACCCCCAACACAGAGACATGCTCTCTACCTTACATGCAACAACTTGCTCCTCACCATCTCCCCCTACCACATTAAGCTTTCAAAAGTTGATATATATCAACATTTAAAAGTTTAACGTAGCAGGGAAGCTGGGAAGGAAGAAAGGAGGAAGCATGTTGAGAAGTGAGGCTTTAGGGGGACAGAAAAAAGATGACATGGGTGGAAGGAAGACTTTGGAGCTGTGGGAAAAATTTGGGCTGTGTGTTCTCTTGCTAAATTAACTATTTAAAAATAACTGATTTCACTTTTCAACTAAAGAAAAGCTGCACCGAGCCTGGTCTGCATAAATTCAAACGGTACATAGCACTTTCCATCAAGTCAACAATGTTCAATAAATGTATCACAAAACTAAGTACCTCTCAGGCCAGGTCTGCACTACAAACTTTTGCTAGCATACTGCATAACCAACCATTTACTGGTTAAGGGTGGGGAGAGGTGTGAACAGTGACCATCATGGCTCTGCTGGCAAAGCCCCTAGTATAGATAGTTATACCAGTAAAACTGCACTTTTGCTGGTATAGCTTATTTTGCTCAGGGGGGCTGGAATAAGCTATACCAGCAAAAGTGCAAGCGTTCCTAATGTAGACCTGGCCTCATTCTCTAGAGAATTTAGACACATCTGTAATGGATTAACAAATATAAAAAGGGAGCTGGTTGTGTATCCTTATTACTATATGAGTATTTTCTTCTCACTTGTCTCAGAGACACTCTGAGTTTTTTGGTTTTCTAGCCAGGCAGTTATCCCAAACCAATAGACAAAAGCATACCTGAATAACCCATTTGCCAGAGCACATCTGCCTGCAGGGTTTGAGCAACTTGCCGTGGTATAGCTCTCAGTAAACGCCTGCTTGAATGCCTGCCTGTTGCATGCCAAAATCCAGAGCCTAATGATAGGCTTGCTCTTCTCAGAGGACGAGATGACTGCCATTTTTGAGTCCATCTGGTTTCATTGCATGGCAATGTAGGATCAGCTAGATACGATTTGGATGGAGAAAAGAAAAGCGCAAAACATTTTATTTTCTATACTATGAAATATATAAACATGTTATTACTACACTTTAGCCCTACTGTGAAGAAAAATTTTAGATTGAAAAATGTTCACTTTTCAGACATTCGTCTAACCCAAATTTTATTTAAATACTTAATATATCCTCTAAATACAAAAGTTCCATTTTAAAAGCTAATTACTACAGCTCCTATACTGAATATATCACACATGTTTAACTTAAGCATGTGAATAGATTAAAGTCAATAGGTGAAATCTTGACCCCACTGAAGTCAGCGGGAATTTTGCCCATTAAATCCCTAGTAGATTGAATCTATAACATACTGAGTTATGTCACTACAGAAAATACAGCTTTTAAACCAACTTGAATCCTTGATCACACCTCAGAATAGGTATTCTAAAACAGTGATAGTTTCACAATTAATATGAGCCTTTATCAGAAATAAATCATAATGTCCAGGAGACACTGCATTCTCATTTGTATAACACACTCCTGGGGGAATTCTGCACCAAAAAATTAAAAATGCTGTGCCTACAAATTCTGCACATTTTATTTGTCAAAATAACACAATATAATCACTTCCGTTTCAATTATTTTGGTAATTTATTTCAAAATACCTGTCAACAAGTATGTCAACAATACAGACAACAGCAAAAAAGATTCCCCCAGGAGTAGAGAGTTAAAGAAACCCCTACTACAACCCAGTTCCAGCTGGGGGGTGCTGGAGGGAGCTGTGTGGGGCCCCCAGAGCCCAGACACCTGTACTCCCATCCCCCCAGAGCCCAGCTGCAGGCACACACATCCCAGCCCAGACACCCACAGCATCTTCCACCCAGAATAGAGCCACAGAGCATCCCTCTGGCCCAGACACCTCTCCCCACAGAGCCCAGCTGCGGGGCAGCCCCCGGCACAGACACCAGCACCTCCCAGAGCCTTTACTCCACCCAGGTTCTTTACTGTCCTGCTGGGGACATGGTGTGGTGCAGCCCTGCCCTTCTTCATCCTCTGCCAGAGCTGGCTAGGTCTCCCAGGCCCTCTCCTGTCCCCAGGAGAATGAGGATCAAAGAGCGTGCTGCCTCCAGTCCTGCCAGGCTGGACGCTCTGCTCACTGCGAGCTGGGATCTGCAAGTCCAGCAGTCCCTAATGGCGGCCAAAAATTCTGCAGGGCAAACAGGGAATTCTGCAAAATTCTGCATTCCACGACGCAGAATTCCACCTGGAGTAACAACACTAATTTTGTGGGACTGTTATAAAGCCTACAGATATTTTAAAAACGAATTTAGTGCTATTAGAGATTAGGAACAGCTCTTTTGAAGGATGACTATACTTACGCTCTGAATACTTGAGAGAGCGAAATACTTTCCGCTGGGGGGTTACTCGTTTGATGTTTGGGTGGTCTTCTAGTGTCAGTACTCCATCCTTCTGTTTCTCTTTGATCTGGATCACCTCAAAATCACTAGGATAGTCACTGGCTGGGTTGTTGCGAGGTACAATCCTCCAGTTCTCTATATCACTGTTCTTCAGTGCGCTTGAAATAAATGTACTTCTAGCTTTAGCTGTAAAGTATCCATTGAAAGCCACAATATATTCTGCAAGCAGAATACCACACATTAGAAATGACATTTCAACCAGACATTACAATAGGCACATCTATACCACCACCGAGATCTGAATCTTCCTCCTTATTATCAAAACAAATGTCTCAACCTCCCAAATGAACATATTATGATTCCATTATTAAGAATATTATGGTAACTTGGATTTACAATTTATATAGGTTTCAAAATAGTCTAGGGGTTTTAACACACATTAATTTTAACGGAAGGTACCATATATGTCTAAATATGTCCAGGCTGTTTAGAAAACATACATAGGTTAGTTCAGAAACGGTCACAAAAAAATAAAATAGTGAACACTTTGTTTTATATGGCTTTTTTGATGCGGATTTGTAAAAACTCCAGAAAAAAAAATTTATATTGACTTTATATCTGCATTTTGAGGTGTATTAAAAATAAACCAACTAATGACGATGTCAGAGACAAACCCGTCCCCTCCAAAAAAGCCTTCTTAACAATTTGGAACCAAATTGTGCACATTGTTAGCCTACATAATCCCATGATATTTTTATCATTAGCTTGTCTTCTACTCCCACCCCTCCTATTATTTGTCATGCTTTATGTAGCTTTTCAGTTAGACTGTAACTGAAGGGGAAGGGGATGGAGTCTTTTTATATCACTGTAAAGGACTTCGCACAACAGGACCGGATATCTGATTGGGGTCTTTGAGCACTATGTTAACACAAATAATACATAAATCATCAGCATGTATCTAAGCTTTAAACACATTTAAAAAAACTGGATTCTTTATTACCATGTTCTACTACTGTTGAAGAGAATTCCACTTTCAAAGTAAGACGAGAGCATCCAGGACACAGGTGGGCCTCATGAGAGGAATTTCCTAGTCTTGTACCCAGGTGTTTTTTGCCACAGAGTAAAATTACAATCAGGATCAACCAGACATTTGCAAACTTCATGGTCATAAGAGAATATGGTTTCATTCCAAAAATTCCATATATTCAAATGACACGTTTCCTCTTTATAAGTTAGTTCAATTTTGTATCAATAAATGTTGCCTTTGCTGTGCTGTTCAACTGGATAGTCTTAAAGTTTTGTCCAAGTTAAGCAAAAATCTAGATTTCATGGTTTTCTGAGGTTAAGCCTAGTAAACAGGCTTATTTCTTTCTACGTTTTTTCTCCATTTTGGATTAAAGGCTTCTCTCACTCAGAATGTGATAGCTGAGTCCTGTACTCCATTTTTTGATGGGAAAGATAAGTCCAAGGTAGAATTAAGCAAGTTTTTTGCAATCCAACCTGTAAAATAAACAAACCCCCCAACAAAAATTATTAGATTTGCCAAACATACAAAAACGTTTATTACAACAATAACTGACATTCAGCAATTATTACCAGAGAGAAACCATTTTATTCTAGATTATGCTTCTCTTTGATTTTTCATTTTAATTTCTTTTATTTTTGTAGTTTTTAAAGCTGCTGGCAAAGTCATTACAGGATATGTTTTGTATGTACTTATTAACAATTGTCTCATCATTCATTTTTGTACAACACTAAACACAATGGGACCCAATCCTGGCTGAGATTTACAGGCACTATCATCAAATATTATTATTATGTGTATTACTGCAGCACCTAGTAGTGATAGTATAACAACGTGTATTAAATTGAGAAGTGTTATGGAAAGGATAGTATGAAGATATAAAATAAGATATTTTTGTTTTATCAACAGGATTTTACACATACTGAGCTGAAAGCACAGGCAAATTTCACATCAGACATTATGTTTGATGGAAATTGAGGCTAAAGGAATGTAGTGATGATAAATCCAGCTTCATGTTGTCCACTCTTACCCAAGAGCAGACCTTGCCATACAAATTCCACTCAAAAGTATAAGCCATTTGTCTGTCAATATTCCCCTAAAGGAATTATTACTTAGAGGTATTTGCTTGTGTTTCCTGAGTGAAGGTGTTATACAATTCCAAATGGCAACAATTTAGGAGAGAGTATCACTGTGAGGATTTCAGTGCAACAGGGACTCTGTGAAAACACTTTTCTTCTGAATCTAGTCCAGCTAGGCACTATAACATACAATACATTAGTATGAATTTGTTATTCAGAAAACTCACTTTAAAAGCTGCTAAAATCCTAAATGCTACACTGACATTTTAAATACTTCACTTGGATTTAGGGATGAAGTAGTAGGAAATATTGGACGGACAGCTCTGCTGTCCCAACCAGGGATGAGAAGCAAGTCATTTCGGGACACTCAACATCCAAACTTTTTGATCTGCGTTGAGTTAAAATTCAGCATAGTATTGTTGCTATGACAAACAAGCTATGACAACTCCATGCTGGCAATGCAATTTGCCCTGCTCCAGGCAAGAACCACAGCTCAGGATAACAGTCTTCATCTGGTACAAATAGCACAGATGCATCATATCTTAACAGCTCAAGCAGAACATGGCAATAGGAATCTACTGAGATTTCCAATAATAAGGTAGTTTAATAGTAGAGCACTTCATAAAAAATGCAGTCTAGAAATACCTGCTGCACTCAATGCAGGGAGCACAAAGCAAGAGGACAGGGACCCACCCCATCCTTACTGCGAATGAGCCATTCAGCACTCATGAGAACCAAGAGGCTGAAGATAGTTCATTATCCCCAGTTCCTTATTCACCATACCATCTCCTTATTCATGGGTTCCCATTACCACATTCAAAGAAAACAATTATTTAAAAATATATCAAGGTCAGATTAATTTTTTGGAAATTTCATCAAATTAATGTGATAAAAATTTAAATTAATAATTATTTATCAATTAAATAATCAAATAAGGACTTGGGTTTTGACTATATGTGACAAAATAAGTCTTGGTCACCCCAAGTGAAGGTAGCCTTGAAGGAAGAACTGACTGCAACATTGAGAGATGCATGCTGTGCCAAGCCAAAGGCTTCATCTGTGAGTTCTGTCAAAAGGAGGACGTCATCTTCCCCTTCGAACTGAACAAGTGCAGGACGTGTGAAGGTGAGGTGCTGGGAGCCATCGCTGGCCCATGTCTCCTCGAGTGAGTTTAGTGCAGGTGGCAGGTGCTGCTCTGGAGACTGAGCCGGTACAGAGCAGGCAGAGTCAGGAATCACTGCTCTGCAGTGTTTGTCCGAGTGCCTTGGCTGCCTCTACGCGTGGCCTGTCTGCAGGCCGCTTGTTTAATGTTCAGCCTATGCCTCTGACCTGGATCAGCCCACAGCTGACTCTCTAGCCGGGCTGACATGCTCCCTTGCAGTGTGGCCAGAACTGTGCCTGTGTATCTGGGTGGCCCGTAGAACATCCCAGAGTGCACTGCACCCAGCGCCCGTCAGCCGGCGCTGCGGGATAGCTGCCCACACGTACGTTTGCACAGATGGGCAGCGTGCCAAGTGGGGGCGCACAAACTCATTTCCACTGGGGCTGCGGCCTGCCCTACAGCTTGTAACCAGGTCAGATGCATGACACACATGTGGAGTGCGCACCAGGCACAGGGCTCAGTCTTCATGGCCATTCTGACTTGGGTGCCTTTAAGGTGACTAGCCAAGGAGTCCGGTGACCACAGCGCTTTGGCCGTGTGGCGCTGGACTGAGACTGTCCAATTCCAATGGAGGGCAACAAAAATGATTAGGGGGCTGGAGCACATGACTTATGAGGAGAGGCTGAGGGAACTGGGATTGTTTAGCCTGCAGAAGAGAAGAGTGAGGGGGATTTGATAGGTGCTTTCAACTACCTAAAAGGGGGTTCCAAAGAGGATGGATCTAGACTGTTCTCAGTGGTAGAAGATGACAGAACAAGGAGTAATTGTCTCAAGTTGCAGAGGGGGAGGTTTAGGTTGGATATTAGGAAAAACTTTTTCACTAGTAGGGTGGTGAAGCACTGGAATGGGTTACCTAGGGAGGTGGTGGAATCTCCTTCCTTAGAGGTTTTTAAGGTCAGGCTTGACAAAGCCCTGGCTGGGATGATCTAGTTGGGGATAGGTCCTGCTTTGAGCAGGGGGTTGGACTAGATGACCTCCTGAGGTCCCTTCCAACCCTGATATTCTATGATTCTATGATCTACCAGACCGCATTAACACCCAGGCAAAACAAGATGCCTCTGAAATAATATCATGTAATATAGCCCATTTGTATTTGCAGTACATTGCTATTTCACCTTTCAAAAAGCATATGTACATGGAAGCTCAGCTGTACCTAGTATTGGAGAGTGAGTAACTTACACCTCGATGCCACAGGTTAAGGCTGCAAGTTTGATTCCGTGACTTTCCGTGACTTCTGCAGCGGCTGGTGCAGCTGACTCCGGGGCTGTCCAAGGTCAGGCAGCCCCTGGGCCAGTCGCACCAGCCGCTGCTGGGACAGTCTCGGGCCACTGCCCGTCCCCCAGCAGTAGGAAGTGTTTGGGTGGGGGGCTCGGTGGTCAGGACAAGGGGTTGGGGCATGGGAGGGGCAGCTCTTACCTTGCGGGGGCTCCCCGGAAGCAGCAACATGTCCCTCCCTCAGCTCCTAGCGCTGCCTCCACCCGCAGGCACCGCCCCCGCAGCTCCCATTGGCCACTGTTGCTGGACAATGGGAACTGCAGAGCTGGCAGCGCACGGAGCTAGGAGCTTAGGAGGGACATGTCACTGCTATCCGAGAAGCCAGAGAGGGAGCCTGCTAGCCCCGCCAACCCTCCGCCCCAGCATGGGTTCCAGGCTGCTCGCACCTGTGGTGCTCCCCAGACCCTCATACCCCTTCTCCCCCTCCGCCCCCCAGCACCCGCTGCACTCCCAATATTTACTCAGGGGTATAGTACAAGTCATGGATGGGTCATGGGCCGTGCATTTTTGTTTACTGCCCGTGACATGTCCATGACTTTTACTAAAAATACCTGTGACTAAAACAGAACCTTAACTATGATTAGCAGAGACACTAACAGCTGAACAAAGCACTCCAAACATTTCACATTAGCTGGCCTTACTTTCTCCAGGTACTAAGAGTAACTGGTCATCAGCTGAAAGAACAAAAAGCAGACTAAGACTTTGGTTGGGCTTTAATTCCTGCTATTACAGAGGTTATCAGCCAGATGACTCCTATAAATTATCTCAATGCTTGTTATAAGTATGTACTGGGAGAGGGCAAGCTGATTTTACAATATTACACATTTGAATAGTGCATATGATAAAAATAACAATATGTGGACATTTAGCTAAAGTGAAAGATTTCCACTGATTTCTTGTATGTTTTTGCATTACTGTAAAATGGGAAAACAAAGCATGAATGTAATGAAATGATTAACAGACTCAGCATAATTTTCAGTACAGCATATTTTACTAGACAGTGCACTAAAAGAGGTAGCACAATGTGTACAGAAACAACAGATATTCTTCACTTAAAACATTCTTGCATTTGATCCTGAAATAGTGATTGAGAGTAAACAGGGAGCAATTTACACAACTCAACTTTTGTTAAATTGATTCCATCACCTAATCTCGAAAAAGATGATCAGGAAAATGTAAATTCTCCTCCAGCCATACATTAGGGTACTGAATTGCAGGAAATACTGTTCAAGTATGTCTCAATATGACCATTATGGAGTGGTGATGTGCTATATGCAATAAAATGGCCACTAACAAGGGACAGTAATACCACTGTTCAAAACTGGTTCAGAATAGTGAAAAACAAGGTCTGAATGACAAAATCCTTGAAGAGCTTCAGAGTTTGTGGAAATTATGAAAGACACAATTAAAGGTGAACTATGTGCAACTGATATAGGCATCTTGCATAACTGTAACAGGAAGGAGAAGTCTAAGAAGAAAGTAGCTGATGTTGTTGCTGATTTAGATATTCCAAAGCCTCACACTCAAGTTGAGACCTGAAATAAATGTCCACATTCAACACCCAAGAACTGAGACAAATATTTTAAGGCTCCTCAAGGGCAGCTGTATAAACCAAAACATTGGTTGTCCTGTCCTCAACAGAGTGGTGTGGCCAAACTGAAGAAAGGCAAGGTGATATTCACCAACACATGCCCAAGGGATAATCTACCGTACATCATTAATATGATAATTAAAAAATATTAGGCAGTAAAACCTGTGGTTGAACTATTTCAAAATAGAGATGAAGTGCTGCAAAGGCTACTTACAATGAGTGAGGCATTTAACAACTGGAATGCAGGGAAATTATGATGGTTTACACAATTCCAGAAATGTACAGGAAGGAGCGTGTGGGATTGCTATGGAAGGGAAGGAGATACAGTGACTTCCCATCTCTCCTACTTCTTTAGCACAACACAGTATTCTTCTACAGGCTGTAGTTCAAATTTCCCCAAAAAGGAAAATGAAATAACACTACTTAGTGTGTGATAGGTATATATTCTCACATCATATAATGTCCCTCTACCAAGCACCAATGATAGTAATTTACAGGTAATTTTTCAAGGACAGACTTTCATTTGTATGCAAATGATCACTCAAAGATGACCCTTTACTTGAGCAAAAACCTGCATATGCTCCAACCTGTGCAGATGCACTTTCTGGATTAGCATGTGTCTGCATGCAAGTTCGAGAATTTTTACATACAACCCTCTTAGTCTTTGTACACATGGGCAAGTTTTGGATTCTTCAAATTGCACACACAGAAGTGCTAGATTTTTTTTTAATGTGTTGGTGTAATTTTTTTTTGACCAGTGGCCAGACAGCAGGTTTTTATGAAATATACTTAATATTGTAAAAACTGTAGCATTTCTTTATTTTTTATCTAATTAATGATATTAAATTTGCCTTATGGCTTATACTGTATTAATTATATTTTTAAAAATCCTTGGAAATTTTATATAAAATACACAACAAAGCATGTGATAATGGTTTAATATCAACAGTATGTTGGAGTTATGAATAAAGCTTGCTGGGCTTTCTTTCTTTTTAATGGGAATTTGTGAAAACAAAAAATTATTGCATGAAAGGATGGATTCCAAAAAGTCATTTTGAAGATTTCAGTCTCTCTCTCTTTGGCCTAATGAATATAGTTATGCAAGTGGAACAGCTTCAACAGGAGAGATTGAGAAAGAGGAAGATGCTGACTCTACAGATGGGTGGTTTGGGCACTTGCCTAAGGTGTGGGAGACCCAGGTTCAAGTCCCTAATTCAGAGTCAGACTCTCTCACTCTCCCCCATGAAGCTGTTCCACTTTGTATAAATATTTGTATTCCATTGGCCAAACAGAGAGACAGACGCACTCTGTGCTCACCCAGGTCCATGTCCCTACTCAAAATCAAACAGAGCAGAGACTTGAACCTAGGTCTCCCACATCCTCAGCGCCCTAACCTCCAGATTATTGGCTGTGCCTGTGGAAAGAGTTTGAAAATGTTATAAAAATAAATACAAACTTTACAAACTGAAAAATAAGTCTTTTAACAAAATTGGTGAAAATTTTGGTCAAAATTTAAAAGTCTGCAACTTGTCAAATACACAAATCTTATTTAAGTCAGTGGAAGCTTTTGAAAATCAGGCCATTTTTACTGTCATGCATAAATGTGGGTTTGTAGCATAGCTTCCAATACCAAACTTTTAAAACTTTGTCCTATGCTACACCATTTTGCTATCTGTAGCGCATTTAAAACTAATGAAACTGTACATGTTAAGTAAGCTTATTTTACGTACTCTAATTCATTGGTAATGTTACTTTGGCCTGGTCTACAATACACGGTTAGGTCGATGCAACGCAGCTTACGTTGACCTAGCTGTGGATGTTATGTACACTTAAATCTCGCTCCTGGTGACATAACTGCCTCACTACACTGACTTTATAACACTACCTCTCCAAGCAGCGTAGAGTCTACGTGGATGTAGTAAAATCGACACAGTGTCAGTATAGACATTGTGTTATTTACATTGATTGTTACTGGCCTCTGGGAGCTATCCCATAAAGCCCCCTCACTGCTCTGGGAACACAGGTGGTGTTGGATCTCCTGGGTCGGAAGGTGGGGGGGGGGGGTGCAGGTGAAGAGGCTGTGCAGGTACAGCTCTGATCCAGTCATAAAAACACTGACATCTATGAGCAGATTGCTTGGGGTATGGAGGAGAAGGGCTACAAGAGGGACCACCAGCAGTGCTATGTGAAAGCCAAGGAGCTGTGCCAGGCAAGGTAGGCCAACAATCGATCTGGTGTGGAGCCACAGACATGCTGCTTTTACAAAGAGCTGCATGCCATCCTCCACAGAGATCCCACCACCACCTCCAAAAGCCCCATGGATATTTTGGAGAAGCCTGAGTCACAGGTCCCCGCCATGAACAGCGAGGAGGAGCTGGACGAGGAAGAGGTAGAGGAGTATAGGGGACAGGTGACCAGGGGAATCCAGCTGGGCAGCGAGCCAGGACATGTTTTGACTCCACGGGGAGTCTAGCCAGTCCTGACAGTCGAGCCCGGGCGAGCCTGATGCAGGGGAGGAAACCACTGATAAGTATGGAGTTTGCTTTGAAATTACAGAGACGAAACCCCCAAATTAGCAAGACATCTGTCGATTTACATTTTTACTTGTGCTAAAAGAGGTAATGAAACTAACAAGAGAGGTAGTATTGCTTTCTGCTTTTCATTCCCCTCTAGAGTTAGGCAGAGGGGGCCACACGAAGCAATTTGTTTGTGTGTACTGGGATGTCCTGCGATATATACAACAAAAATAATATGAAGAAAGAGCATAGGCACATTTGACCCCCAAATAACCATGCTTATTAACTATGTACATACATACAAAAACTAGCAGAATGCATGCTGCCGTTCTGATTGGTTTCTGATGGCTTGCAGAATGCAGTGAGCACCTCTAGAGGCATCACAATTCACTTAAAGGGATATTACCCTATTGTAATGCACTACAATTAGCTGAACTAGTGAGTGGCTTTAGTGTTGCTTTGAGACTTGTACAGTTGCAGTTTTTTAGAAATGGGAAAATTCTTCATATGTGGCTGGAATATCTCCATTTCCTTAGTCATAACTAAGACTGCATGTCTGTCACAGAGGTCACAGATTCTGTGACTTTTGCAGCAGCCGGTGCAGCTGGCTCAGGGGATGCCCGAGCCGGGCAGCCCCTGGGCCAGCAGCAGTACTTTGGGTGCGGGAGGGGGCTCAGGTCTGGGGCAGGGGATTGGGGTACAGGGTACCTCACCTTACCTTGGGGGAGAGGGGGCTCCCCAGAAGTGGCCAGCTTGTTTCTGCAGCTCCTAGGCAGAGGGCACCACCCCCACAGGTCCCATTGGCTGTGGTTCCCAGCTAATGGGAGCTGTGGAGCCAGTGCTTGTGGCGGGGGGCAGCACACACAGCCCTCTTGGCCTGGCCTTCCCTCCCCCTAGTAGCTGCAGGGACATGCTGGCCGTTTCTGTGAAGCTGCACAGAGCCAGGCATGGAGCCTGCCAGCCCCACCAACCCTTCTCCACCCCCAGCACGGGTCCAGGGCCACCCCCCCAAGCACCTGCAACATCCCTAGACCAATCCCCCCAGAGCATCCATGGCCCCACAGCCCAAGTTGCAGTTACAGGTCACGGGCCATGATTTTTTTTTTTCTGCCTGTGACCGGTCCATGACTTTTACTAAAAATACCCATGACTAAAATGTAGACTTCGTCATAACAAATGTCGGGACACAGTCATAACAAATAACTTACACATTTACATTTTGATAAATGTAGCCATTTTCCTGTTCTCGGTTTGTTTAGGAACCTTTATGTGTAATCATAGACTTCCTACTATCTAGCTGTCGGTATAATTTCTGTGAGAACATTACAGATGGATTTGTGACAAACTAGTTAAATACTTCAGCAAAAGAGGTACAATATTTGGGAGAGTTTACCTCAGAAAAGAAGCGTTTGTTATGGATACAACATATCCCAACTCCTTGAGAACCATCTCATGGTCACTGGGATGGGTCATTTGTCACATACAGTCAAAACCCAGCTCCTTACTGGGTGCTTACTGTGCTTACTGAAGCACCACTTAACTGTAAAAGTGGGGTGAAGGAGTGACTTGGCAGCATACTGCGCAGGAACAAAGCTTGGGGGGGTGGCGGGGGGGCTTGCCCCAGCGCCTTCACGTCAAGTTGTTGGCCACGGGGCCATGTCACTTGGGGTGTCCCAAGATGCATTTTGTCATGTACATTCAGTTAGCAACTAGCTAATCACGGATTCTGGTGATCACACTCGTGTTATTCTAAAAAATGAACCTTACCCGGATACATTGTTAAATAGTTTGGGCCTTTGAATAAGGAGCTGGGGAAATGGAACCAAACCAACTTCAGGCTCGTTGAGACCCGTACGCCCCGCCCCCCAAGGACCCCTTCCCAAAACAACCCTACATGCCCCCACCAAGTAGCTACGCAGCTTCTTCACCCCGCTAGGGCCGCGCTACAGGCCCCTCACCGCATTAACGCGAGACCCCTTGTTCCCATACATGCTCCCTACGGTCCCCTCATCCCTATGGCCGCGCTGTGGCTAGGGCTGCGGTCCCCCCCGCCTCACCCACACAGAGCCCCTCCATAGCTCTCTCCTGGCCCCCCATAGCGCCGCCCCACAGTCCGCTCCATCGCCCCACACCCCTGGGGAAGCGCCGCCTCCCGGGGCGGGCCAACGCTCCCGCCTCCACCGCAGCCCCCCCCTCGCCGCCTCTAACCGTATCTCCGCCGAAATACCGTGCCCAGGGCCTCCGCACGCCATCCTGAGCGGTGTTTACTAACAGCGTCTCGCGAGACGACGGCGACCAACGGAATGGGGAACATGAGCTGACGCTCAACGTCGGGGGGAGGGAGAGGGACTAGGAGAGGCGCATGCGCCAGACTCCGGAGCCATTTACGGGTCGATGCGCGCGCAGGTATTCAGGAGCCTCGCGAGGCTTGGTGCGGGATACCGGAAGACGCGTGGAGAGGGCTTCGGCGGGTCACGTGATTGCGCTGCCGCCGGCTAGCCAGCGCGGGGAACTTCCAGCAGCCTGGGGCTCGCCCAGGGCACCCTGCAACCGTGTCAGCCACGTTCCCGCTGCCCGGGGGGGGGGGGAGGAGGTTGAGCCCCTCAGCGACACCATGCTGGGGGGACAGAGAGGGGCTGGTGCTGTGGGTGATGTGCGGGTTGTCGCGCCTAGGGCGGACGCACCCAGAGCGCTGAATGGGGCGAGTCACGGGGGTTAGGTAGAACCGCAGGTTAGTGTTCACCGGGCCGCCGAGGGAAGAGAGCACGTGGGCCCAGAGGACGTGTGAGAAAAGACTAGTCAATTCCTCAAGTAGAGGAGGGAGATCCTGTCACAGCATTTCATGTTAAATCCAGGCTCGGCTCTGGAGGAAATGCACGTGTATTCATTCGTGGCTTGACCGAAGTTAGGACTCTCAAAGTTAGCGGCAAAGAGTCCTGTGGCACCTTATAGACTAACAGGGCTATTGGAGCATAAGTTTTTCATCGGCTGCATGTACAAATTTTGTATCCGTGCGTGGCTCTGATGGGTGGGCAGCTGAGAGGAACCGGGGTGCGGATCCTCCACCTGCCCTGGGTGGAGGGCCTGGGAGGTAGGGATGAGGCCCAGGGCTGCTCAGGCCCCACACCCAGGGCAGGTGGAGGGTCTGCCACAGCTCCTCACAGCTGCCTGCCCAGTCCCTACTGTGACCTGGCTGCAGCTCCCAGCAGCCCCCCTCCCAGGCCAGAGAAAGCTGCGCTGGCGGCTGTGGGGAGCCTGTGTCCCTCCACGTGACCTGGGCAGGCGGACAGCTGCCAGTTCTCTCCAACCAGGCTCGGGGAAGGGGTGGTGGGTGGTGGAAAGAAGGGCTCAGAGCCTCAGTCTGGCTGCCGGTGTAGAGCCCTGCAAATCTGTGTATATCCACAAATAATTAGCCCCTCTGCCGATGCTAACACTGATAGCACAGTTGGGAACTAATAAAAATAAACATTGGTGGTGAATTGTGCAGTTTAGACCCTTAGTCATAGCACACAGTGTGTCACAAATATGTTAATTGTTAGTTCTGCAGTTCCAATACACACCTTGAGAGAGAAAGCTAGATTCTACTGTCATTCACAATCAGCTAATTATATTTAAGATAGCAATGATGCACAAGCTGGGGGAAGGCCAACAACTTTCAGCTCCTACATGAGTCTCGACTGCTAGTAGTTAAGAAGAAAAGTGTTTTCTTCAATCAGTTGAGCCCATTTGATCCGGACTTACTCACAAATACTTGGTGGCAATTTTAGTCACTTTTTCAGCTATAACTATAGTTTTAAGGCAAAGTATGTTATTATAGCCAATAACACAGACAGTTTCATATACATTGTGTGTTTTGGAAAGCTATACAAAGATGCACTATATACAGTGTGGTAAAGTGAAATGAAAGCTTTCTAGTTAATCACTTGTAAAAGTGGATTTCCCCTCCCCCCTCTTAAATAATTTAGTGATTATTTTAATTCTAATGAAGGTCAGAAATTGATGGCACTAGCTAAAGCAGAAAATCACATTAGAAAGACATTGTGCAAGGTTCTTCGCAGCGCTATACAAGTGCAAGATGTGCATTATTTTGCAATACAGACAACAGCTACTGGAAACCACCAAACTCATGTCAGAAATTACCACAACTGAATGTGTCTCAAAAGGGGGCAGCCTCCTAGTCCATCCTTAACCTACTGTTTCTGTCACTTATATCTAATTCTTTTTAAGTGCTCTGACTTGGCTGTTTAATTTCTAAGGAATCTTTATTTGATTTTGCATTCACATGATATTTATGTCACATTCCTTTTTTAGTAATTAATATTTGTGGTATTTAACTTGATTTCAATTACTTTTGAAAAGTTTGTAGCCTTTAGATGCATATGCCATTTGACTTATATAAAAACCAGTACCATAAGTCAAACTTCTGATTTAATACATGTTTACATACAGTTTGAGAGTGGGCAAAATTAAAGTGTGTTTATTCACCGGTCACTGAGTAGGATCCCAATTTCTGCAAAGACTTAAGGATGTGAATAGTTTGAGGATGGGCCTATTCATGTGCTTAAAGTTGAACATGTGAAAGGTTTTGAAGAACCAGTCACACTCAGTGTTTTCTTGAAGACAAAAGTTTCTTTAATAAAAATGTGTACCATTTGTGTACACCATTTATGCATGTACCCACACTTATCTAAATCAGTCTTGTTAATGAGCATGAGTCAATACCCAAACCATATAGGCTTATATGAAACAAATACATTAGAGTTGTTAGAGCCAACTGAATTTCACTCTCAGCAGTAACTCAAAGTCAGCCAATCGCTAATTAGCATTGCAAATATACTGAGTCATAAAGAACTTTGTCTCATTTCTATATAATAAAAACCTGTGGGAGGTTTTACAGTATGAACTGTCTGTATATTGGATTTTAAAGAGATCTGACCAAAAATACCACAAGATATGTTTTAGAATTAGCCACCTTGTAACGGGTTTGTAATTAGTCACATCAGCACCCATCCTTTATTCAATTGGGGCTGAATTCTAATCTGCCTGTACAAAGTAAATATTCAGGCCTTGCACAGGGCACCTATGGTAAGTGGAATTGGGTGGTGGGGGAGAATCCTGCTTTCCCAACCCACAGCTGGCATGAAGGAGTCAGTTTTATTTTGCAGCCACAACTACATCATCTGGGCTCTATCAGAGGCTATAACCTGCAATATGCCCTCCACCGTGGGGTTTTGGGCAATGGATAGATGTAGTTGTTGGACCCATGTGAACCCTCTCTCCATGTTGGTGCCATGAAGCACTATGCTATGTAAGAGGTGCAGAGTACTCCCTTCCTCCCCCAGTGGAGCTGTACATTGTTGCTAGTTAGGGTGACCAGACAGCAAATGTGAAAAATCAGGACACGGGGTGAGGCATAATAGGAGCCTATAAAGGAAAAAGACCCCAAAATCGGGACTGTCCCTATAAAATTGGGACATCTGGTCACCCTAATGCTACTGCTCTTTAGGCCTGTATCCCACACAAGAGGTTGACACTGAATATAGGGCAAATCCTGTCCTCGCAGGTAGCAGATCTATTAACACAAATTAGAAGATACCCACTGCTCTACCAGATACTACATGAAGTTACTTCTACATCATTATTCTATATTTTTAATGGTCTCACTATAATAGTTAAAGGGTGGTAATACAGAATCCTGATGATATCACATAGAAAACTGATAAATCTAATACGCATAATTCAGATTCTGGTTTAATATGGGGTTTATATATAGACAACAACAACAAAATAGCACATTTAACTCCCAGAAAATTTAGGTGTTGCAGTGAGTATTAACACCATAGTATAAGGTACAAGGTGGACAGAAAGTAGCAAAAAATGCTACTAGCTACATAAAAGCAAATGTTACAAAATTAAATAGGGTTTTCACTTACAGAAGAAAGAAGACCTAAATATATTTTTAAAAACTCAAAAGACTCCACCTTAAATCATGGACTTTTAAAAATAGTTTAAGTATCTGATTAAATTCTTCACACATCACAGATTATTAATGGAGTGTCCACTTGAAAATTGGATCAAAATCTTTCACACTTGGGATTGGAAAGCAAGCAAACATTTTTATTTGAACTTTATTGCCATTCTATCATTGCAATACAAAACACACACAAACAAAAGAGTTAATTAACTAAAAAGGCTTAAATGCATTCTATCTTTTCCCCAGTTTTGAAAAGTAACCTTAGACATTTTTCAACATAACACCTGCAATGACAAGATTGAAAAACCAACACAAGATAGTCCACTGTAAAGAGATGTAGTTCATTTAAAATCTGAAACTGTCTTTATAACACATGATTTGGGATCCCCTTCAACTCTTCCAGTGCTCAATCCTGCAAAACACCGAGCTTTCTAAATTCCCATTCATATTATTGGGATTTCCAAGCAGGAGCCAGTCAATTCCGTGCAGGATCAGCACACCGCCCTCTCTAAATCAGTTACGTGAGAAACTCAGAGATTTAACTATCTGAACTAAACTCGACAAAAATCCGCTATGTCCTGCTCAGCTTTTGCTCTGGGCCCAGTGGTACAAAGAGAGGAGCAGGATCCAGGCTTCTCTGGTAACTATGATACACATATTGTTTGTGATGAAAGCATACTAGCAAACTGTTTGTTTTTTAAAATAGTTCTTCCAATGCTCAAATTAGGTTACTGCAGTAGTTTAGCACATTGGCTATTTCTTAGATGATATTCCTAATACATTCTGTGGGATAAAGCGTTCCGACGTAGAGCACTGTTGAGAATCTGCATTCCCCAAACCCAGAACCATTCTGGCATGTACCGTACAAGCAGAAACTACAAGAGAGAGGGGAAAAAAGGTTAAAGCAGCTGTTCTAAGTAAACTTGCAGTTTTTGGAACTACTATGAAAGTACAACTCCTTTTCTGAACATCAACACTTATTATTTTACATGAAATAGAACAAACTACATTATATGACTATTAAAATTTTAAAAAGTGCTGTAACTAATTATAATCGTATGCACCTTAGAACCACCTTACTCATACAGGTGTAAGATCAGGTTCTGCAAATAAATCTTAGTTGTTTATTCATAAACCCCATGTTCTCCCCTTCATTTTTTCCTAATCTCCACCTTTTACGTCCCTCCTTCTTTCCCACTTTACAAAATGATCCAAATTAGCCACTAGGTGTCATTAGTGCTCACACCAGTCCCTTCGCAAAGTGAGGTTATGGGTACATACCGTGCAATAAAGAAATAAGAAAATCTACATTAAACGGGGACACATTTTCAGGTAGTTGTGACTAAAGATGTGGCTTCTGTAACAATTTTTTTAAACACAAATATTTTCAGGAAATTTTAAGTTTAATTCAATGAAAACAGTTATTGAACTGTGAATAGCACGCAATTAGAACTGACATATTCAAGTTAAGAGAGGTGCAAGATGTTATAGAACATAAAAACAGCCATACTGGGTCAGACCAAAGATCCATCTAGCCCAGTATCCTGTCTTCCGACAGTGGCCAATGCCAGGGGCCCCAGAGGGAATGAACAGAACAAGTAATCATCAAGTGATCCATCCCGTCAACCATTCCCAGCTTCTGGCAAACAAAGCCTAGGCACACCACCCCTGCCCATCCTAGCTAATAGCCATTGATGGACCTATCCTCCATGAACTTATCTAGTTCTTTTTTGAACCCTGTTATAGTCTCGGCTTTCACAATATCCTCTGGCAAGGAGTTCCACAGTCTGACTGTGTATTGTGTGAAAAAATACTTCCTTTTGTTTGTTTTAAACTTGCTGCCATTAATTTCATTTGGTGACCCCCACATGTGTTTTTGAATGCAATTTTTAATTTGGGTTAACAATCAGATTCTTCCTCTCCTCCTAAAGCAAAATACGTAGTCCAGTCATAATTTGATTAAACATGGAAGCGGTCAAGAAATATGAAGCAGTGCCTCTGCTTTAGGTTGATTGGTTTGTGCTGCAGATTAGAAATAAATATCCAAAACATTGCACTTGTTTTAGCTTCTCGACTCCCATGAAAATCAATGGAAGCCACAAGATTAAATTTCTCCCTTTGAAAAGGTAATGAGATTTACTAATGTAAAACTAGTTGGATTAATTATGTTACCTGAATAGAATGGATCCAGTATCCTGTAGTCCTTCTGGAGATCCCCAGGGTGGAAACAGCGTGATGTGCATATACTTTAGCTGAAGGCACAAACAAAAACTTGTTTGACAGAATACGATCACCAAATTGTGTCATGTTTGTGGAGATGAAGAATGGGATTAAACTCTGAATAAAGATTCCTTTTGAAGCATATTCGTAATGTAGTGCTCTACTGAAGTGGTCCAAGTAGGCCTGGTAAGATAAAAGCAGAAAATTAGGATTCCTCAGTTTTGCTGGGGGGGTGGGGGAGGGGGGAGATAAAGTCTTGGTGTAATGTATTAAAACTATTATCTTGGACAATTATACTACTATTCTGACAAAAGGGTTATAAAAACGGAAAACCTATATTTTGACATAAATACTAGAAAAAAAAATCCAAAATATGTTATGACCACGATTTCCAGGTTCAGCATCTGTGTTTTTTTCAGCAAACTGTAGGAGACCCAGTAAATTAGTTTAAAGGTGTGTCAATGTTAAAGACACTTCTGGCTGATTTTTATGTTGTATTGAAACCTACTATTGTTGCAAACACTACCTGAATTTACAACTGAAATATTTTTTCTTTAATACCTATTTTTTTCCAGCTTACTTGGTGCATTAGACAGCAGTGTGTGTAGTCATTTAGGTCCTGCTCCTGCAAACATTATACATGTGCTTAACTTTTCATAGGCACGTAGTCTCACTGAAGCGAACAGAAGTATTCGTGTGTAAAATTACACACATGCAGGTTTACAGAATTCAGGCCTAAATTTGTGGAAATGGTCCAAACACCTTCCTCAGGTCATTTTACTCCCCAATGTAAAAATTAACCTTTGGCATCATAAACCTAATAGCAAGGACTATGGAGCTCAAGCACAGGACAATAAATAAGCTTGGCGCACTCTTATCATAGTAGTAACATTGCTGTAATGTTGTATGCTGTAGTGCTACCATGGTAAATGGTTAGTCAGATGCCTGTGAGATCAGTGCAGTGGCCAGCCAGTATGATCATGGATTCCCTCGTGTGCACATACTTCCTGCATGGCTCCACTGCTGGATGACGACTCATGGGATTCTCTCCCACAATTGCTCATGGGGGTAGTGGGAAGAAAGGAGTCATCTTCCCCTCCCAAACTCACTCTGCTTGTGGAGGGGAAACAAACTAAACATTAAAAACAACGCCGCTCCCCCCCCCCCCGCAAAAAAACCCTAAAAAATCATATACCTGAAGCAGAAACTGAACCTGCAATGTCCATAGCCCCACTAGTGCTTCTCTAATTCCTGGCAGCCTTGGCCCTGATCCTGCAAATACTTAGCCTGTTAGTAGTTCAACTGAAGTCAGTGGGATTACTCACATGCTTACAGTTAATAAAGTGTTTACAGGATTGGAGCTTTAGTAATCCTACCCCTTATAGAATCATGGGATCTTATATGGAGGAGGCAGGAAGTCTCTGATACTAGTTCTACTGCTATCACCAGGATTTTAGTCACTTCTAAAACGTCTAGGCAGCACTATAATATTAAAACACGAAATTCCACATCTAGGTAAGTGAGACATTAAGGCACATCTTATTCTCTATATTTTGCAACAAGTAGCACTTTATTAAATGTCAGTTTCAGAACAGTAAAGGATTAATTTAACAGCAAAAAGAACTACCAGCAAGTAGCTACGCTAAACTATTTTTAGAGGTTTACTCATTTACTGTAATCCACAGCAAATTACTGGGAACACTTTGCCACACACTATTAGGATTATATGAGAAGAACCCAAGAGTCTCTTATGTGTTAGTTAGGTAGAATATATCTTAAAGCATCTGAAATGACCTGGGACTTACCCTGTGTGGGTGCCTAGAGAGGAGAGGCAGAGAATGAAGTCCAGAGCCTTCCCTCTCCCTTGCATCCCTGTGTAGGGAGAAGGCACAGTCCTTGTGCCTCAGAAGGCCCAGACTAGCATCATTTGTGACACCAGCCATTCTAAATGGACCAACAGGTAAAGCCATTTTTTATATAGCATTTACCAAATGGTGCCCTGATCCATGACTGGAGCTCTGAAGCACTACCACAATACAAATAGCCTCACGCCCCTCTGCACAAGCTAGTGGAGCTCAATTGGCATGGTAGGGTTAAGCACATTCTACACCCAGGCTTACCTTGGAGGCTGAATACGCTGCCATCTGTGGTGTGGGTTTGCAGCAGGATCCAGAAGAAACATTCACAATCGCACCTCTTTTCCTCTGTACCATCCCTGGCAGCACTATATGCACCATCATGTTAGCAGCAGCAATATTTACATTGACAATCTCCCATAGTTTGTCCTCAGACAACCTGGTAAAATATTCCGGGTAGGTATAAAACACTCCTACATTATTGACCAAAATCCCAATGTCTTTGTCTCTGAGGGCTTCCTTAATGGAAGAGTAAATCTCACGACCTTTGCTGAAATCTGCTACTATAACAGCAGTTTCAACATTATAGGTTTCGGCTATGTCTTTAGCTACGGCCTCCAGCTTCTCTTTGCTCCGGCTGATTAAGATAATGTTGATGCCACGGCTTGCCAGTTCTTCAGCATAGGCTTTTCCAATGCCAGCTGTGCTACCTGCAGTAGAAAGTAAGACAGTAACGTAATGTGGAGCTACAGCAGCTAGTATGAAGACCCCAGTTTTCTGTTTCCGCTTTTATTTCATTAGGATATTGTTCCCCCTTAAGGTGATAAGAAATAAGGGATCAGCCCTGATCTCAATAAAACCATGCCAGAGTGAGACTCGTCTGCTACAATCAGTTAAAACCCCAAATCATAAAGTAGTAAATGTAACTATGAGAGTGGGGTAGGGTTTAGAATACAGGACTAGAAGACTGAGGCAAGTCTGGTGAAGAGAGTATGTCAGAGATGCAAATTTTACCCTGAGCCAAATCGGAGTGCTTTGTGTAAGTCGTTATACAAAGAGTGTGAACAAGATAGTGGGTACATATCTGCCTGCCATTCTGCTCCTCCAACAGTCACTTTTCAACCTGCGGTCTCTGCTCATCTTCTTAAATATCAACAGCTTCTGAGTCTGATCAGACACGCAGAAGCAGCAGAGTGGCTAAGTAAAGGAAAAAGAATGGCAGAATCCAGTAATATTTGCATGGAAAGGGGTTATGTCAAATTGTAAGAGCACAACTGAAGTCAGTAGGACTCCCTAAGCACTGAGAGACAGGATCTTCTGTTTAAAAGGGATGAAAAGTATAGCTGGAGAGTTTAATTGTCAATACTGTTATTTCAGGGCTAGTATTTACTAAGAAAGGTCCAGATTCATCTGAAAAATAGCTCCAGAAAATATAGTACATATCATAGAATCATAGAATATCAGGGTTGGAAGGGACCTTAGACGGTCATCCAGTCCAACCCCCTGCTCAAAGCAGGACCAATCCCCAATTTTTGCCCCAGATCCCTAAATGGCCCCCTCAAGGATTGAACTCACAACCCTGGGTTTAGCAGGCCAATGCTCAAACCACTGAGCTATCCCTCCCCCCTGCCAAAAGGTAGATAATGACTAAGCACAAGGAGGGGGAAAGCATCTTTCAAATCAAACACAAGTATGACTGTCTTTCAGATAAAAATAACAGACACACTGTTACGTTCTCTTACCAGTGACTACCGCCCATCTTCCATACTGCTTGACAAAATCAGCCCTGCTCACCAGGTTGGGGATGAAATGCAACCTGATCAAGCTGTAAGAATCACATACAAGAGTGACGCATTTTCTGGCCATATACCAGGCTCCAACTAAAGCCAGTGCCTCCACATAACAACTGCAGGAACGAGCAATCTCCCTGTACAAGAGGTAGAAACTGTCAACTGCAGCCATGACAATCCGAAATCTAAAAAAGAAAACACAGGTGATATATAGGTGTCATAAATATGAAGGGAAGGGGGAGAGGGTCTGATGCAGTGCTATAAAATCCTCTTTCCAGTAAAGGGTTAAGAAATGCAGGTAGCCAGACTGACACCTGACCTGGCTGGCATCTGACCAATAAGGGGACAAGATACTTTCAAACTTTGGGAGGGGGGACTGTTTTAGTGGGTGTCTTTGTCTGAGAGAGTGTGATCTTGGAAGACAGAAGGAACCTACAGAAAATCAAACCTCCCTTTTCTGAAGTAAGTTTAGATAGCATAGCGTATAGATTTCTGTTTATTTTTGCTTGGTGTATCCCCTGTGTTAGAAAGGGCAGGGGGGGGGGGGTATTCATGGTTTTCTGTAACGTTAAGGTTTTGTCCAGAGGGGGAAATCTCTCTGAATTTGGAAATATAGTGCCCTGTGAAATAGTTACCATCCTGATTTTACAGAGATGATTTTACCTTCTTTATTTTTAATAAAATCCTTCTTTTAAGAAGTTGACTGTTTTCTATGGTGTTAAAACCCAGGGGGTGGGTTTTTAGATCACTGTGTAACCAATTGGTTGGGAGATTGTTCTCAAGCTTCCCCAGGAAAGGGGGTGTACGGCTTGAGGGAAGTTCAAGTGATTCCTTTCCTGGATTCCTGTTAGACATTTGATGGTGGCAGCAAGAAGCATTTCTCGGGGTGCAGGGAATTTTGTACCTTGGGGGGTTTACCCTAAGCTGGTAAAAATAAGCTTAGGGGCTCTGAATGCGGGTCCCCACGTCTTTACCCTAGAGTTTAGAGTGGGGAGGGAACCCTGACAATAGGCAATTATCAAAACCCTTCTGTTTAGCAGAACACAAATATTACACTGACCATAGCTTTAGAACAGATAATAATCTGACTGAAATGAGGTGGAATTTTACTTTTTGTACTGATGTTTAGTAAAATTTCAAGATGGAAGGAAGACAGTACACCAACACAGAACCATGCAACTGCCTAACATTTGGAAACTCCACTGTTAACATCAGCAGTCTGACATTCCTTTTCCCATAATGTAAACCAGTTTATCACCACCTCCCCACAAAATATGATTGTTTCAAATCCACCCTACTTAAAATCCTGATCTATAGCTCATGTTTTCTTGGCTTCTTTATTGCATCTCTTCCCCAGAGAGCAACAAAAATGAAAGGGTGTAGAAAACTTGACCTATTAGGAAAGGTAAAAAAATCTGTGCATATTTAGTCTTGAGATAAGACGACAACTGGGGGGACCAGATAACAGCCTTCAGATATGTTACAAAGAGGATGTTGATCAATTATTCTCCATGCCTAGTGAAGGTAAGGCAAGAAAGAAGGGGCTTAATCTGAAGCAAGGAAGAATTTGGTTAGATCTTTGGAAAATCTTTCTAATGATAAGGGTAGTTAAGCACTGGAAATGCCTTTTAAGGGTGGTTGTGGAATCCCCATCATTGGAGGTTTTTAAGAATAGGACAAATACCTATCAGGGATGGTTTATGTTTACTTAGTCCTGCCTCAGGGCAGAGGGCTGGACTTCATCCCTTCCAGCCCTACATTTCTAAGATTCTTGGTGCCCCAAGACCTCTCTCCAGACTGTCACATGAATGATGATTTCACCCGTCCTACTGCATGTTCCCACACCTGGGCAATACCCTACAACCCCACTAATTCCCTATTACTGCCAAGATCAAAACTGCAGTCCTTGTTTTGAAGACACTACATGGCCTTGCTTTGGCCTCGCACTCATTTCTTCATGCCTACTTCTGCTCATTCTGCACCTACCTCTTCTTTCTGTCCCAACCCCCCCACCAATTTCACCACGATTGGTGCAAAATCCTTCTACTTTGCCACTCCAACTACCTAAATTTGTTTCCCTTTATCTATCACCTCTCCACCCTACATTTGGCTTTCCATTTCTTTTCAAATCTCAGGTGAAAAGATCACTTTCATCTCTCCTATTATTTAATTTCCTCTCTGCTATTGTTTTGGATTTATCTCTGTAATTGTATTATTTACTCCTGTGAAGCATTTGGGCATGGGAGACATTCAGGCTTGGCAGAGTTCAATTTTTTTCTAATTTTGACAGATAATATCAATGTTTATTTTTAAGCTTTTTTCTATTTTTATCAATTTACATTTTCATAGTTTCACAAAACTGGGGGTTTAAAGCTTTTTTATCATCTATATTTGCACAGTTGCAGGAAAATGTTGGGGTGTCAGACAATTATTTAATAACAGCCTCTAACAAGTTCTCAAGAAGAATTTCCCTTACGTTGCTTATCTTTAAATTTCAATATCATTTACAGAAATACTGTTTAGTCAGTTTGTGTGTGGTGAAATCGATACCCACATTTACCGATAAAAATCTAATCTTTCCAAGCCTAAAGATGCTGCATACAGTATATAGTTGCAACATATTATATATTTTCCTCTCCTCCAAGTGCTTGTAAAATGTTTTGCCTATGAACATTATTGTTCTCTGCTGCTGTGATTGCAACACATAGGAACTGGCAAGAGATTAAGATTAGAAACAGGGAGTTAGAATTCCACAACAGGATAAAGAAATGTATGGGAACCACTCCTCTCCATGAATTAAAAGACATGCACAGCTCATTATTTATATAGTTACTTTCTAATTATGGGATGCATATACTGTAGCCTGGATTCAGAAAATACTGTGGAAAGTGCAGCCCACATACAATCTAGTTTTGTCAATGACTTCAACATGATCATGAAGAGAAGCTACGACATTAATATAGTTCTACTGGTCAGACACACAGGGGGAAACAAAAAAGCAAGCCCCTGAAAACCTGTAGTTACAGTCATAAAGTACAGTATTGGCAGGGGGAGGGGTGTTAATAAAAAGGACAGTATGTCCCAATTAAAGTCCAACTCTGGCTATTCTGTTCTGACCTATGTTTCTCCTATTGTTTCAGTTGAAGATATTCTTCCCTTTCTCTCCTAAATTAATATGCAGTATTCCTAGCTTTGGAATATTAAGTTATATACCACATCCTACTCCCGAAATGACTACATTTTAGTGAAGGGTCTAGTGACCTATATATTGTCTATAAAGCACATTGCAATCTGCTTCTTTTGGATAAAACATACTAATTGTGAGGCTTACTAGGCATGTGAAAAATTATCATCACTTTGAGCTAAATTGAATAGCACATTTCTTATTTTACTAGATCGAAGTCCATCGAAGTACTATAGTCCATCTTCTTAGTATGCAGAAACAAGCAAAAACTAACACATATCACAACATAAATGTTCACACGTTCAAAACTGTATGCCCAACGCCCACTGTACACACATCTAAACTGGGGATCTGTAAACTCTCCAATGGCTCCAACTTGTGCATGTACCCCGGGTTGTCTACAAAACACTTGGAAATGTGGGTCAAAATGCTTGTCTCAAATTCTAGTTTGTTGCCTAAAAGAGCATAAAGTTCATGCAGTACTAATGTGAAATGTCGTTTTGTGCATGTGAACTGTCACCATATAAAAAGCTGAATTCAGCCACATGAGTCTTTTCAACAGCCTATTATTTATTCTGCAGCCGTTAATTACTCTTTCACTGATTATAAGTGACCACCAATTTACAATCTAGTCATTTCAAAAACTGATTCTGAAGTCATGTCAGATAGTACACATACAGCTGAATCATCATGCCAATATTTGTGGTTTTAGAAATATATTTTCTGAAGTTTTATCCCGCCCTAATATTTTAACATTCCATGTTGCTGTGTGAGAGAGATCCACCCAGACCAGAGAGGGCACACAATCTATGCAGGAGATACTGTTGAAGCTGACTATATACAAAGTGCTGTAAAACACAAACTTGAGACGGATAAATCACTTTTTCTGCTAACCTCTTTCAGTTAGTCATTACTTGTAATAGAAGTAGGTAATACAGACAGAAGGGTAGTTTTTAACTTGATGTTATCCCTTTAACTGCCCTCACGGATTTAATGCTCCTATCAGATAATCCCTGCAAGGTGTTTGCTTCTAGAATGCCCTCAGAAGTCTGGTCCACCAAACCACCACCCTCTCTGCATTCAAATGCTGCCTTAAAACTTACCTCAACTGCAACAGCCACAAGTGATTCGATTATAATATTTTTAACAACTTTGTTTTCCCACCTGTTTGTACACATACCTAAACTGAGTTACTATACTCAGTTTATACTACTATTTACTTGTATCTCCCCACTGCCATAGTATCCAAGTACCTTCTGACTATTTCAAAACAGAAATAATCTCTCTTCTCTCTCATCCTGAAGGAGAAATAATGTGGCTAGTTTGCCTGTTAACCCTTGTCCTTCCCCTCCCTATTATTTGTACCCTCACTCACCATATCATATCTATTATAAATGTCTAAGTTCTTCAGGGCAGGGACCTTATCTTTCCATTTGTTCTCCAAATCATCCACTCCACTTCTGGCCATTATGAAATAAATAATTCTTTGAAGTCATAAAAATCTCAAGTGCCTGTGAGAGTCTGAATTCATTTTTTCCAAACTAAGTGAAGTAAAATATATTTTGTATTCATTTAAATCTGAAAACTGAAATTAACTTCACATTTTTAAGGAGGAGGAATATCTTCTATCAGATGCTGCTTTGAGGGGCTCTAACTGAAAAGCAAAATCATTTTAATTTTAAATTAATTTCTATAAAGGCAGTGGCAAAACTAATAAGATAAACCTCCAGTTTTAGGGACCAATCTGTGGTGGTGCTTTCAACAAAATATATGAAAACAACAGGAATGATTGAAGGATTAGCCCCTTTTGAACAGTATTAAACATGCTGAAGTCTGCATGAGGAACATGAATGTTTTACTGGCATTGGACATCAAACACAGAAAAAAATTGACTCCCAGGTAGGGTTGCCTTCTGTCCAGGTTTTTCCAGGATCATCCCTTTTTGAGGTAGTCGTCACAAGAAACCTGTAAGGGGGCTTAGTACACATTGGCAGCTGTCCAGTTTTATGGGCTTGGGATCATCCTGGCTGTCCCTTTTTTTGGTACCTCAGAGGTGGTAACCCTTTTTCACTGCAGATGGGAAGGATGAAGGGACTGGGGGAAACAATACATTGGTTTAAAAAAAATCTGGTCCTTAACTGACCTAAAAGTGCCTCTTTAATCTAATGCATGCATGAAGCTCACAAAGGCATCTGGGCACCTCATCTTAAGAGGAAAAAAAATTCAAGATCAATAAAATATAAAAGAACCTCTGCTTGTTAACAAAACTCTCCATAAGACGCTACCAACACCTGGCCAAAATAATAGCTCTTACACCATGTCCAGAAGGCTGCCAAATGCAGATTCTGGTGAACTGCTGAGGACAGCAGATTATACAAACATGCCTCTACTGTGAATGCCCTAACACCAGCACCGGAAAGTAATCCCAGAGCCTACCTGACAGATCTCAACTTCCGTGGTGGGACATTTTCATTTCTTATTCATAGAGCACTTTAAGTGTACGTGACACTTTCCAGAACACACAGAAGGCTTAGGTCGCTGTCCTGAAGGGGTTACAATCTAATTTAAACAAGTACACACAGAAGAACCATTGTGGAGGAGATTAATAATGGAAGATTACAAAAATAGGTGGGGTTTAAAGCGATGAAGGAAGTTGCTTGGCATGCAGGAAAGGGGGCTGTATGAGAGATGGTGAAAAACCAGGAGTAAGAGGAAACCAAAGGAGAAGTTAGAGAGGATATGGAGGACAAGAGAGGGGAGTTTGTGATGGAATGATATTTGCGATGTATTAAAAATAGTAAATGGTCAAAACTCTCTTTTTTTGAAATAAAGATAGAACCACCCACTTTTAATCATCGATACTGACATTTTGATCTATTTTAACAATTACCTCCTGAGTAAATATATTCAGGATAAACTGCTTCTATTTTATCTTCATGTTTGTAAATTATCCAACTAAAACAGCTGTCATCAGTCCTTATCTATACAGAAGACGCTGTTGCTTATGCGTTTCAGGTTATTGAAACATGGTATTTCATGTTATTATTCTACAGAAAACACAGAACCACAGTCACTGGCCCAAGGAACTCACAATTTATACAAACATAAAATACAAATCAGATAGAAAACACAAGTAACCAGAGGATGGATTCTGCACAGTGCAGGTTTTATGTAAATAATATAAAAGTATAACAGATTTTACATCTAGAAATGTGACCGCTAGATACTCACACATCCATGGCTTAAAGGAATATCACAGAAATGCTCTCATCACTGCCTGGAATTTCACTCATTCTTCAATATGTTACGGCTGGCTCAGCTGAACTTGCCTAACTGCAACTATAATGCTACTGCACCTTTGAGAGGGCGTATGGACGTATTTTTAATCCTTGAGATGAGAAGCAACATATCTTGGCATTCCAGTCTGAATTTACTACTTGGGATGCCCTACAGCTGTATTAGCTATTAAATGGAGATGAGCCCAGAAAAGTAATGCAGCAGAGTCTGATGTAATGCTCCTCAGTTGGCAAGTGGCAGGATTGCCATGACCAATATAAATAAAGAGATTTACTTCCAGCCTGATGCACACAAGATCTGCACACACACACTCTTGTGCCCTATGAGTTCAGTAAAGCACCATCACATTTTGAAAAAGACAGAAAGCTTCCAGGAAAATATCCTGGGACAGTCAATGCTACGCTCTTTGCAAATCAGATAATCTTGCTTCAAAATTGGCCACATTTCTCCTCCCCCACCACTCCAGTCGCCATCTGTACCCCCATGTCTTTTGCCCACAAACTCTTCAGTCCCCACAATCTTCCAGCCCATTTGAAGACTTGCGTGCATATATTATATCCCAAAATTATGCTTGCTTGCTTTGCTGCTTTAAGACGTTGTACAGACACATTTAATGCATTATTGACAAACACCTCCCGATATTTCTCTTGGCTTCTCTGTATTATTCTTCCTTGTAGGCTATCAGCTAAGTCGACTCAAGGTCTTTGCTGGCAGCAGCAGATGGAGATCTCTGGCAGCATACAGAATGGTAGGGGACTGCAGGTAGGTAGCATTCGTTGAAGAGGATACAGGGTCAGGGCAGCTAGAAGATGTGTTGATCTAGCACATCCTGGATCAGCAGGGTTCCTGACATAATTCAGAGCTGCCTTTTCCCAGCGGCAACTGCGAGGGAGCAGTACTACTACCTGTTCTCTCTGGTTGAATCACCCCCTTCCCCCCTCCCCCGGCTGATCACAGCAGGAATGAATCTGACCATTTGCCTACTTTTGGTGTTCTCATCAATTACTCAATTTACACTGAAATTCATACAGCACTTTCTCTGGAATATTCAAAAGCCAGTAGCTGAACACTTCAACCTCTCTAATCACTCAATGACAGACTTTAAAGTGGCTATTTTGTAACAGAAAAACTTCAAAAACAGGCTCCAACGAGAAACTGCTAAATTGGAATTAATATGCAAACTAGATACCATTACCTTAGGCTTGAATATTGACTGTGTGTGGCTCAGTCATTACGTTAATTGAATTTATTTCCCCTCCTTAAAAAACCTTAACACCTTTGTGTCAACTGTCTGTAATGGGCCATGTTGATTATCATTTCAAAAGTTTCTACTGATAACAGTTCCTTTCAATTAATTAGCCTCTTAACATTGATATAGACACTCCCACCTTTTCATGTTTCTCTGAATGTATAAATATCTGATTACTGTATGTTCCATTCCATGCATCCGATGAAGTGGGTTCTTAACCCACGAAAGCTTATGCTGAAATAAATTTGTCTCTTAAGGTGCCACAGGTATTTTTCTTGTTTTCTTTTTGCTGACACAGACTAACACGTCTACTACACTGAAATCTGGAATATTAGTTTCTCTGCTTCTATTTATTCACTTGTCTAAATCAAGGCCATTTACGTACAAAAAACAGAAGTGGGAGTGACACACACCCACGAAGTATCCCCCTTTTCACCCTGAATGATTTCCCATTACTAACCCTGTCCTCTCTCTAGGCCATTTTCTCATATCAATACTTTTCTATTCTAAGCTTTTTGACCCTGTCAGTTTCCTACCTTGCAGAATTTTTACCTGTAAATTATTTAAAAAACAAATGCCCCCCCCAGCTCCCCATTAATAACTCATTCAAAAAAGAGGCTGATTGTAGGTGGCATAAGCATACTCGATTTTTAATAGATTTTCCTTACCCGAGAAGTCCAGACATTACATCAGAACACAAGTTAAGAAACCCTTGAATTTTACATACCCTGTGAAAAACTGGTCCAAGGTTTCTGGTTATACTTTTGAAGGCATTTTCTATTAAATAATAGATCAAGAAGCAAATCCTCTCCTAAGTTCTGCTCATTGCTTTAATAGTTTCAGCGTGAGAAGCTTCAAGTTCAGAGTAAAACCTGGATATTGGATTCTCACATTGCCTGGCAAGAGCATCAAAGGCAAACTACAGGTCATAAAGATCCAAAATCCAGGTTTTCAGATGTTCGGCTTTTAAAGAGGAGCAACAGGTCTGACATTTCTAAGTCCTGCATATGCTATAAAAAAGGTAAGCTGCAAAATTATGTTTGCAGTGTAACCATTTTACAATACACTGATGATAGGATGTTAGAAGTTACTACAGAGAACTTTTTTTCCTGGGTGTCTGGCTGGTGAGTCTTGCCTACATGCTCAGGGTTCAGCTGATCGCCATATTTGGGGTCAGGAAGGAATTTTCCTCCAGGGTAGATAGGCAGAGGCCCTGGAGATTTTTTGCCTTCCTCTGCAGCATGGGGCACGTGTCACTTGCTAGAGGATTCTCTGCATCTTGAAGTCTTTAAACCATGATTTAAGGACTTCAATAGCTGAGACAGGTGAGAGGATTATTGCAGGTGAGTGAGATTTTGTGGCCTGCACTGTGCAGGAGGTCAGACTAGATGATCATAATGGTCCCTTCTGACCTTAAAGTCTATGGCCTGGTCTACACTAGGACTTTATGTCGAATTTAGCAGCGTTAACTCTATTTTACCCTGTACCCGTCCACATTAGGAAGCTATTTATTTCGACGGGGGAGGGAGTTGGGAGGCTAACCATTCGAACTTAGTGGTGCGCAGGCAGGGAGAGTTCCCGGGACCGGCCACGCGGAGGGGGGGAAAGGGTATGCAAGCCGTTCAAACAGAGCGGTTCGCGGGCACTTTCAGTTCCCGGGAGCGGCCACGCGGAGGGGGGGTAAAGGGTTGGCGAGCCACTGTAGATGACCGGTTTGGGCAGCAGCAGGAACTGGCTGCCACCAGGAACTGTGATTGAAACATGGGAGTAGAGCACTGCTGTGAAGTAAGCTCTCAGCAGTCCAAAGGCAAAAGCTTAACATGGTCTCCAGAGAGCAGATTTCCAGTGTTCAGCAAGGCTTCTGGGATCTGTACACCGGGACCCCAGACACTCAGGATAAAGACATAATATTCGACCTTGTAGTAAGTGGACATGTGATAGGTCCTGTGCTTGGTCTTATTCACAGGGAAAGAGTATAGGCATTGTTCTGCAAAAAGTATCTTTCTGAGGAATTCACTCCCTTTATCTCATCCCACAGCTGCGAGTGTCTCCCGCCCTACCTGTGGATCACCCTCCCAGAGGCTTGCGCTGATCAGGCGGCGCAAAAAGAGAACCCAGAACGACATGTTCTCAGAATTGATGGTCTGTTCCCGAAAGGAGGCGGCACAGCGGAGAGAGGACGTCTCAAGGTCCGAGCGAGCAGTCAGCGAACGGGAGCAGAGGGCTGAAGCTCGCGAGGACAGGTGGCGGCAGGAAGACCAGCAGGCGACTCAAACGCTGCTGGGACTAATGAGGGAGCAAACTGACACGCTCCGGCGCCTGGTAGACGTTCTCCAGGACAGGAGACAGGAGGAAAGAGCACCTCTATATGTTATTTCCAACCGCCCTCCCCCGCCACAAAGTCCAATCCCCCCCTCACCCAAAGTCACTAGAACGAGGGGAGGCAGGGGCCATGGAAATAATCACTCCACCCCTGCAGACTGCTCCAGTAGCAGAAGGCTCTCATTTCCAAAACTTTAGATGGGTCCTTTCCTTCCCTCCAACCGCACCCCACAACAGTTCCCTGCCCAGGTATCATCTAAAAATATGCTCCCCTTAATAAAAATGTTTGTTTTGCACAGTGCTGTTTCCCTGACTTTCTTTCACAGGACGGTTTGGCTTCGGGTGAGTGGGTAAGGGGCTTTGTTATTAGCGACGACGGGCGCCAGAACCAGGGTACAGACAGGGGGAAAGGATCAACATAAAGTCACTCTCACATTGCATGCACTGGGCACACTTGTCATTCTGGGAGGGGGTTGTCTTGTTCTCTATGGGGCGGGGGGGGGGTGCCCTGTGACTTTCTGGTGTGGGAGGGTGGCTGCAGATCTTTTGCGGCCGGCGATAACCTGTATGACAGATCCATGCAGCAGGGGATCTGTGGCCGCAATCCATGGCCAAAAAGTCACAAAGGCCCCACCACACACTGTTGCGAATAGGAGGGGTTGCTGGCTCCCTTGAAACAAGCAGTCCAGCACTTCGGACTGCTCTGGGAGCAGGAGCATGTCATTCCCCGAGTTTGGAAGCGTACTTTCCAACACTCCACCCGCTCCCCAACCGCGGTATTCGTCCCAGTCTCAACCCTTTTCCAGAGAAATCATTAATAAAGAAGACGGTTTTAATAAACAATGTTTCCTTTATTATACTTTTAAAGCGTTGAATGAAGGGGGGGAAGGAGGTTGGTAATTGCAGAGGATAGGCAACAGAAACTGGGTAAAGAAACGGGGGCAGGTTCAGCTTCTGTTTAAACAAGCGTAACAGTCACTGGTTACCCCGCTTGCTAGCTTTCAAAGCTTCCCGGATGCGCAGCGCGTCCCGCTGTGATCTTCTAATCGCCCTGGTGTCCGGCTGTGCGTAATCAGCAGCCAGGTGATTTGCCTCAACCTCCCACCCCGCCATAAACGTCTCCCCCTTGCTCTCACAGAGTTTGTGGAGCACACAGCATGCTGCAATCACAATGGGGATATTTGTTTGGCTGAGATCGGAGCGAGTAAGCAAGCTTCTCCAACGACCTTTCAGACGGCCAAAGGCACACTCCACCACCATTCTGCACTTGCTCAGCCGGTAGTTGAAGAGCTCCTTTTCAGTGTCCAGGGCTCCTGTGTATGGCTTCATGAGCCAGGGCATTAGCAGGTAGGCTGAGTCCCCGAGGATCACTATAGGCATCTCCACATCCCCAACAATTATTTTGCGGTCCGGGAAATAAACACCCTCTTGCAGCCGTCTAAACAGACCAGAGTTTTTGAAAACACGAGCATCATGAACCTTGCCCGGCCATCCAACATTGATGTTGGTAAAACGTCCTTTGTGGTCCACTAGTGCTTGAAGCACCATAGAAAAATAGCCCTTTCGGTTAATGTACTGGCTGCCCTGGTGGTCCGGTCCCAGGATAGGGATGTGTGTCCCATCTATGGCCCCACCGCAGTTTGGGAATCCCATAGCGGAAAAGCCATCTATGATCACCTGCACGTCTCCAAGGGTCACTACCTTTGAGAGCAGCAGGTCAATGATTGCATGGGCTACCTGCATCACAGCAACCCCCACGGTAGATTTGTCCACTCCAAATTGATTCGCGACTGACCGGTAGCTGTCAGGAGTTGCAAACTTCCACAGGGCTATGGCCACTCGCTTCTGGATAGTCAGGGCTGCTCGCATCCAGGTGTCCTGCCGCTTCAGGGCAGGGGACAGCAACTCACAAAGTTCCAGGAAAGTGCCCTTACGCATCCGAAAGTTTCGCAGCCACTGGGATTAATCCCAGACCTGCAGTACTATGCGGTCCCACCAGTTAGTGCTTGTTTCCCTTGCCCAGAATCGCCGTTCCACAGGATCAACGTGCCCCATTGCCACCATGATTTCTACGGGCCGGGGTCCCGTGCTTTGCGAGAGGTCTGTGCCCCTCTCAGAGTTCATGTCCTCCTGGAGCTTCCGTTGCCTCCTCGCCCGATTTCTCTGCATCTGCCTCTGGAAAAAATGGACGGTAAGGCGCGAGGTGTTGACAACGGACAGAACAGCAGCGATAATCGCGGAGGGCTCCATGCTCGCTGTCCTGTGGCGTCCGAGCTGTCAATCACCGGAGAAGGGCGCGAATTAATTGCCCGCTGGCGCTTTCACGTAGGGAGGGTGGGTCGAGTGACAACATTTACCTATAACCACCCTCGACACATTTTTGGCCCCAGAAGGCACTGGGGGCTACACCCAGAATTCCAGTGGGCAGCGGGGACTGCGGGAACTGTGGGATAGCTACCCACAGTGCACCGCTTGCAATGTCGACGCTTGCCCCGTTGCTGTGGACTCACAAATTCGATTTAATGCCCTTGCTGTGGATTCGCACGATCGACTTTGCAATATCGGTTTCACAAGTTCGGTTTAAGAAAAATCGAACTAGTCTCGTAGTGTAGACATACCCTATGAGTCTAAAGATACTACTTGAAGATTTTAAGGCTAGGACACAACCATAGTTCAATGGGGATTCTCCCCACCCTGATTTCTTTTGGGGAAAAATAGTGTTTATATTACCGTTGATGTAGATACCTTAAAAGGGCCTGGATATAAAACTGATATATATATAAAACTGGATATAAAACTGATATATATATATCTCTGAAAAAATGGGTATTCACCCACGAAAGCTTATGCTCCAATACATCTGTTAGTCTATAAGGTGCCACAGGACTCTTTGTTGCTTCTACAGATCCAGACAAACACAGCTACCTCTC
Organism: Chelydra serpentina; assembly: GCA_037349315.1. Classification (NCBI taxonomy): domain Eukaryota; kingdom Metazoa; phylum Chordata; order Testudines; family Chelydridae; genus Chelydra; species Chelydra serpentina. The sequence continues at coordinate 9,241,940 of JBAIAC010000026.1, read as the reverse complement.
TGATACTTCAGTCTCATGGTAACACTGGGGCATATTTATCCCTACTGAAAGCCAGAGTAATTTCAAGGACTTCAATTGAATTATACCTTTTTCAGCCACTCTATATTTGGCCCATTACATTTTTTTTGCTATGGAAAACAAAATGCTTGCTTTTGTTTTGTTTTTCCAATGACAGAGATTAAATTTATGAGTGTCACGACACTAACGACAAACTGGGAGAATGATGTTCCCTCTTTTGATAGAGAAAAATGGGAATTCAAGAGACAAAAATCCTACTCAAATCAACTATGCATTACAAATATCAAGAGCATGGTATAACTGATAAACAATTTTGTTACGGTTCTAAACATTTTGAGCAGTCAATACACAATGATTATGAACGTTAAGAAATTATCAACAAACAGATTATCATTATTCATATAATACTAACAATAAGACTTAGTGCTATATGGAAAGAACAAAAGTATTATTATATGCCATTTTCATCCCTGGGTGTGGAAGTAATTTATGAAGTGGGGAGAGTATCTCAATCCCTGTTCGGCAGATGGGAAAAATGAAGCAGAAAGTGATCTTCTCGGCTTCCAATCCAGTGCCCTACCCACTGGACACTTATACTCCAATTCAGTAAAGCACTTATGGATATGCTTACTTGCATACAAAAGGTGTGAAAGTCCACCTTTGCTGAGGAAAACACTAACTCATGCTTAGTGCACCACACAATATCTGAATTATATAAATACTTCATGCAAAGCACAGTCAAGCACTCAAAAGCCAAGAAAAACCTAATTATTGTCACACACATAGGCCTAACTCTGCGAGGCTGAAATTGATTCCTTATCTGTACTTCCCAGTTCCCCCATACGTTACATGTGGATTAAGAGGCAGTTGTTAATTGCATACGATTAATTCTGGATGATCATTTCCTTATGCAGCGCACAAGATGCATGATGCACAGTGAATGAAAAAGAGGTACAGCACTTATTTTTAAACAGCTTATTAAAAATAGACGCAAAGAGGAAAATTTCTTTCAAAGAATTTTAAAAATATTAATTCCCACTGGGAAAATTATTTATTTATTTTTAAATATTTTAATAAATAAAATATATTAATACATTCTTATTGTAATGCATTACTGTATCTTCCCTATTCAATGAATGCATCCCTCCTTCATTCACTGAGTACCATTCAATCTGAATGAGGCAAAGCAATCACCAAGAAGTAGTGACTGTAGAATGCTTTATAGTAACTACTCACTTAAAGTCATCCCAGTTAACGTTGTTTAGTGGCTGATCAATTAGAGAACATGCTCATTTAAAGTTGTGCAATGCTCCCTTATAACGTTGTTTGGCAGCTGTCTGCTTTGTCCACTGCTTGCAGGAAGAGCAGCCCGTTGCAGCTAGCTGGTGGGGGCTTGGAACCAGGGTGGACCAGCAGCCCCCCTATCAGCTCCCCGCTCCCCTAAGTTTCCTGTGCGGCAGCTGCCCAGCAGGCTAGCAATTGCCGGCAGTTCAGCTGTCCCTCCCCCCACTGCCATATGCTGCTCCTGCCCTCTGCCTTGGAGATGCTCCGGGGAGACTCCTACTTGCTGTGCAGGGGAGAGGGGAAGAGTGGGACTAATGTCAGGGTGTCCCCCTCCCCTCTACTCCTTTCCCCTCCCCGCCGCTTACCGCCATCTCTATAGAGCAGGGGGGAGACACAACAGTGCTCAGGAGGGAGAGAGCTGGACGCAGCTGCTGTCTCAACTTCCTGATCTTTTTCAAGACAATGTACTTAGAATGTGGTATCAGTGTAATTAAAGGGGCAATGTGCATCTCTCTCTCTCACACATAGGGTGTGTGTCTCTGTCTGCCATGCTGTCTCCCCTCCCTACATTTGTGCTGCCTTGTAGAGTGTGAAGCTACATTAGCAACAATGTGTTAACCCTTGAGGGCTCAGCGGAGTGCTAGTTCATCATTTAGCAGTAAGGCATTCCCTGTGAAATATCCCACCCTCTAACTTCACCACCTCAACCAAGCTTCACAATCATCATTGCTGTGTACGGTATTAAATTATTTATTTAAAACTTATAGTGTGTGTGTGTGTGTGTGTAATATAGTTTTTTGTCTGGTGAAAAAAAATTCCCTGGAACCTAACCTCGCCCCCCCCCCCCACACACACACACACACAGTAATTCTTATAAGGAAACTGGATTCGCTTAACATCATTTTCCTTAAAGTCACATTTTTCAGGAACATAACTACAACCGTAAGCAAGGAGTTACTGTAATATATGTTCTCCTCTCACCCAGACCCTATCTGCTCTTCCCCCAGACCTCCTCTCCCCAACCTGCGTCCAGAACCAGAACCATCAAGGTTATTAACCTAATTATTCAGGATTGAGTGGGCAAAAGGGGAAGGGAAGTGACACTCCATGTCAAAAATGACATTACCTGCTTCTAAGTCACTGACAACTTGGAAGAAAATGATCTTGAATGCTTATGGATCAGTGTTCTAACAGATAAAGCACAAGATAGGGTACCAGTTGGTATCTGCCACAAACCACCCTTAGTGTGATTTGAACAGGATGACCAGCTCCTTAGGAACATATAGGAAAAAAGCTGCATGATCCTGGGGGTCTTCAGTCTGAGCAACATACACTGGAGGTTTCATATGCTGCCAGTACTAAAACATCCTCAGCATTTCAAAACAGACAACAATTTCCTATCTCAAAAGCATTGCAACCAACATTAGGGAATTCTACATTAGATCTTCTCTTGCTAGAAAAGAAACTGATCACAGAACTAAAATTTTGGGGTCGCTTAGATACAAGTGATCACATTTGTTATGTACAAACAAAATAAAGTTCAAACCAGTATATGCTTGGTGCTTTATAAGGGCTAATTTCATAAAACTAAAAACTATTATGAGCCAAATCACATTTAAACAGAAAAATGTGAATAACTGGGAATTGTTCAAGAACATTTTACTAGAGGCCCAAAAAGTCTCAGTCCCACAATTAAGAAAGAAGACTGTACTGGCTAAAAAACAACTTGGCTTAGAGGGGAAGTAAAGGCAGCTGTAACAAATAAAACAATATAACAAATAGAAGGGGAGGCTGATTAAATCAGAAACTAGGAATTGTAGAACACTGATAAGAGAAGCTGAATGAACAATCTATGGGCAGTAGAGTTAAGGAAAATAAGAAGGAGAGGGTTTTTAAAAGAATATTAGGAACAAAAAGAATCCTAACAATGGTATCAGTCCATTACTAGATGGAAATGGTAGAGCCATCAATAATAATGCAGAAAGTTCAATAAATATTTCTGTTCTGTATTTTGAGGGGGGAAAAAACAGATAACGTAGTTCTCTCATATGATAAAGATACACTTTCTGTTCTAATAGTAACACAGAAGGATGTTAAACAGCAGCTACAAAAATTAAACATTTTTAAATCAGCAAGTCCAGGTAACTTGAATCCAAGAGATTTAAAAGAGCCGGCCAAGGAGTTTGCTGGACCATTTGTGTTGATTTTCAGTAACTCTTGGAACATTGGGGAAATTCCAGAAAACTGGAAGAAAGCTAATGCGCCAACATTTTAAAAGGGTAAACAAGATGATTCAGGTAACCATAGGTCTGTCAGCCTGATATCTATCCTGAGCAAAATAACAGAATGGCTGATACAGGACTCAAATAATAAAGAATTAAAGGAGTGTAATATAATTAATGCCATTTGTTATGTGTTTATGGAAAACAAATCCTGTCAAACTAACTTGATACAGTTTGTTTGTTTTTTTAAATGAAATTACAAGCTTGGTTGATAAAGGCAATAGTGGTGCTGCAACATACTTGGACTTCTGTAAGGCAGTTGAATTGGTACCACCTGACATTTTCATTAAAAGATTTAATGTTACAAAACTAACCTGGCACATATTAAAACGGATTAAAAACTGGCTAATTTACAGGTTTCATAATGTAATTGTAAAAGGGAAATATCATTGTGTGGGTGTGTACAGCAGGGCCGTAACAAGGGCGAGGCCACTGAGGCACTCGCCTCGGGGCGCACTGCTGCCAGGGGCGCTCCCTTCTCCCCCGCCGCCGAAGCCACCCCAACTTACCTGTGGGAGGTCCGCCTGTCTGTCTGCAGAGGGTCCCCTCCGCCGAATTGCCACCAAAGCTGGGGGACTGGCGGACCTCCCGCAGGTAAGCGGCTTCAGCGGCTGCTAAAAATACCTTCCGCCGAACTGCCGCTTGCCTGCGGGAGGTCCACCGGTCCCCCAGCTTCGGTGGCAATTCGGCGGAGGGGAGGACTAGGAATTTCTGCGCCCCTGCCTCGGGCGCAGAAATTCCTAGTTACGGCTCTGGTGTACAGGGATTGGTTTGGGGCCTATGCTATTTAACATTTTTATCAATGAGCTGGAAGAAAACAAATCACTGAAAAAGTTTAAAGATGACACAAAAATTGGGTGCATGGTAAATAATGAAGAGAACAAGTCACTGATATAGAGTGATCTGGATTGCTGGGAAAGTGGGAGAAAATAAACAGTATGCATTTTAATATGACCAAATGTAAAGTCATGAGTCTAGGAACAAAAAATGTACCCCATACTAACAGGATCAACTGAACATGAGCTTGCAGAGACACTATGGCCAAAAGGGCTAATGCAATTCTTGGATGTATGAACAGGGAAATCTTCAGGTTATGCTACCTCTGTTTTTGGCACTGATGTGACCACTACTGAAATACTGTGTCCAGTTCTGGTGTCCACAGTTCAAGAAGGATGTTGATAAACTGGAGAGAGTTCAAAAGAAGAGACATAAAAGTGATTAAAGGATTGGAAAACATGCTTTATAGCGAGAAAATCAAGGCACTAAATTCAGTTTGCTTAATTAAGAGAAGATTAAGGGCTGACTTGATCACAGTTTATAATACTTACATGAGGAACAAATATTTGACAATGGGCTTGGTAGTAATGATAATAGAGTATTTAGGCCTGTTTATTTGCCTGAGATAAAATTTTAGGTTTTGTTAGCCCGTTTGTATTTTGAGGTTTTTAAAATACAATTGTTTGTGTCTTATATCCTTACTGACATAACTGAACAAAGGCAGTGTGTGTTGCTTCTGCCTACAGCCAGATGGGGTTTTTAGTACAATGAGAAAATATAAGAAATAGAGCTAAAGTGTTGCTGGATATGGTGGGAGTTTGATATACAAATGTACAATTGAAGGACAATTCTGCCTCAACTGCTCTCCGAAGACAAGGTCAAGCAACCAGTTGGGAGGGGCAAGGAGGATGAGGGAGAGGTACAAGAAATACAAAAAATCCAAATAAAGGTGCCCCGGGCTGGTACATAATCCCACTCCCTACCCCTCCCCTGGGGTACAAAAGAGGTGGTACCAAAGCCCCAATACTCGAGACACTCCAAAACGGAACACGACCATAAATTGTAAAGGGTGGTACCAGGGGTGAGCACTACAGGTAGAGTTAAGCCTACTAAGACGGAGAAGGGGGGAGGAGAGAGAAGAAGCTCTAATGGTGTACAGAGATGTGCATATGCTTGCTTGTTAACCCCAATAAACATCCAAACCCTGCACTTTGGACTCTAACCTTCTGCTTTCTTTCTGCAGGACAAGAACCAAGAGAGTGGGGAAGCTCTAATAGGACTCTTCAAGCTAGCAGAAAATAGGGTTGTCAACTGTTTATTCACACTGTTTCTGGGAGCAGCGCAGGGCCAGGGTAGGCAGGGAGCCTGCCTTAGCCACGCTGCGCCTCTGGACTTTTAGCACCTAAAATCTCCCGGTTTGGCTTCAGTAGCCTCCGGGAGATAGGGCCTGATTCTGGGAGACTCCTGGTGAAACCAGGAGGGTTGGCAATCTTAGCAGAGAAAGGTATAACAAGATCCAATAGCCAAAAATTGAAGTTAGACAAGTCTGAAGATAAGGCGTAAATCTGTAACAATTTACCATGGTCATGGTGGATTCTCCAACACTAGCAACTTTTAAATCAAAGTTTGATGTTTTTCTAAAAGATATACAGTACTCTAGTTCAAACAGGAATTAGTTCAGGGAAATCCATGGCCTGTGTTAGAAGAGGTTAGACCAGAAAACCACAGACCCTCGTCTTATAGTCTAGGAAACCCACCTCCCGCACATCTCCCACCCTCTACTTAGATCCCCTTCCCCTCACCCAGACCTTCCTCCTCATATACCCCCTAAGCACAGACCTCTTTTCCCTCTGCCTTGATCCCCCTTACCTAATCCCCTATCTCCCTAGACCCTCACTCCCCACATATCCCACACCCTGTCCAGATCCCCCCTTCCTCTCACCCAGACCCTTCTCCTCCTCCACATATACCCCCTCTGCCCAGACCCCTTTCCCCTCTGCCCAGACCCCCCTTACCTAATCCCATCTCCCTAGATCCTCACTCCCCACATACCCCACACCCTGCCCAGACCCCCCTTCCCCTCTGCCCAGACCCTCCTCCTCCACATATACTCCCTAAACCCAGACCCCTTTCCCCTCTGCCCAGACCCCCCCTTACCTAATCCCGTCTCCCTAGATCCTCACTCCCCACATATCCCACACCCTGTCCAGACCCCCCCTTCCTCTCACCCAGACCCTCCTCCACATATACCCCCTTAACCCAGACCCCTTTCCCCTCTGCCCAGACCCCCCTTACCTAATCCCATCTCCCTAGATCCTCACTCCCCACATACCCCACACCCTGCCCAGACCCCCCTTCCCCTCTGCCCAGACCCTCCTCCTCCACATATACTCCCTAAACCCAGACCCCTTCCCCCTCTGCCCAGACCCCCCTTACCTAATCCCGTCTCCCTAGACCCTCACTCCCCACATATCCCACACCCTGTCCAGATCCCCCCTTCCTCTCACCCAGACCCTCCTCCACATATACCCCCTTAACCCAGACCCCTTTCCCCTCTGCCCAGACCCCCCTTACCTAATCCCATCTCCCTAGATCCTCACTCCCCACATACCCCACACCCTGCCCAGACCCCCCTTCCCCTCTGCCCAGACCCTCCGCCTCCACATATACTCCCTAAACCCAGACCCCTTTCCCCTCTGCCCAGACCCCCCTTACCTAATCCCGTCTCCCTAGATCCTCACTCCCCACATATCCCACACCCTGTCCAGACCCCCCCTTCCTCTCACCCAGACCCTCCTCCACATATACCCCCTCTGTCCAGACCCCTTTCCCCTCTGCCCAGACCCCCCTTACCTAATCCCGTCTCCCTAAACCCTCACTCCCCACATATCCCACACCCTGTCCAGACCGCTCCCGACCTTCCTCCTCACATCTTTCCCGTCGGCCCAGCCCCCCTCACCTATATCTCCCGCCCCCAGCCCCTGCTGACTCCCCCCACGGCCCCGTACCTGCGCGCGCGGAGGCAGGGGACGGGGCTGGCCCACTTCCAGTTCTCCTCCAGCACCGGCCCCGCCCACTCGCCGACCACCTGACGCCTTGTTGGTAAGGTCCGGGGGCGGGACGCTCCGGACGCCGTTGCTAGAGCGCGCCGCGCAGGGGCTGCTGGTCCCGCCGTTGAGTCGCCATGGTTACGGGAGAAGCGGTTGGTAGCGGTTGAGGCGGAGGGAAGCGGGTGAGGCTCCGCTCCGGGAAGGGAGAAGGGCGCGCGCGACCCGAAATGAGCCGGGGGGGATCCCGACCGGAGAGGGGCGTTAATGCGACTCCCCCATGATCAGTCCCTCACAGGGTGCGTTTACCCCTCCCCCCCGTCACGGGAAACGGGGGGAGTGTGACCCCCCCCCGCTGCCGGGGACCAGCGCTTCATGGGGAAAGGGTGACACCCCATAAGGGGTGGGAGAGGGTTATGCGCCCCCCACTCAAAGGGGAGGGAACAGGGTTGACACCCCCACGGACGGGGGTCATGGGATACCGCCGGGGGGGGGGGTTTCTGTACCCTACACACACGGAGTGGGGGATTTGTGTGACACCATAGGCATAGTTTGGTGTCTAGATTTGAGGGGGGCAGCTCCAGTCAGGCCAATAGGGCTGTGTGCGGGGGTGGGTGGCAAATTCCGTGCCTGCCCCCAGGGGCGCCATTTCAGATGGGGGGGGGGATTTTAACCATGATTCCGGGGGCTACTTAGGCAACTGAAAACTCCAGTGTGTGGTGTGTGTGTTTGTTTTGCAGATAACTTAGAAGTTATCTGATAGGAGCACTGTATCTAATTCCTACATAAAGAAAGAAAATTAAATATTAAACAAATAAATACAATTATATTAGACCCACTCAGCTCCAATACTAACATGTTCTGACAGCTTGTGGCAAGTCACTTAAGGGACACTGATTAGGTTTAAAATTGTAATGGATATTCTTACTCAGATCAGCTTACTGAAGTCAGAAGTGACCACCATCATTATCACCTAGTCCAGAGGTGGACAAACTATGGGCCACATCCGACCCGCAGGACCCTCTGCCCGGCTCCTGAGCTCCTGGCTCAGGAGGCTAGACCCCTCCCCCGCAGCCTCAGCTCACTGGGCCGCTGGGCTGCGAGCTCTTGCCGGGCAGCGCAGCTGCAGAGCCGTGGCCTGACCCAGTGCTCTGTGCTGTGCAGTGGCGTGGCTGGCTCCAGCCGGGCGGCACGACTGCCTGTCCTGGTGCTCTGGGCCACGCGGCTGTAGTGCTGCCAGCCACCGGTGCTCCAGGTAGTCTAGTAAGGGGGTAAGGACGGCTGGATAGAGGGCAGGGAAGTTTGAGGTGGTGGTCAGGGGGCGGGGCTGTGGCTAGGGGTTGGGAAGGTCAGAGTGCAGGGAACGAGGGGTTGAATGGGGGCAGTCAGGAAGGAGGGGGGGTTGGATGGGACAGCGGGGGGCAGTTAGGGGCAGGGTCAATACCATAATGTCAATACCTCACAACTTTGTGTCATTTGCAAACTTTATTAACACACACCCACTTTTTGTGCTAAGGTCAGTAATAAAAATGTTAAATGAGGAACTCCATACTAGTAACCTCCCTGCATTCTGACAGTTCACTTTTTTAAAATCATAGAATATCAGGGTTGGAAGAGACCTCAGGAGGTCATCTAGTCCAACCCCCTGCTCAAAGTAGGACCAATCCCCAATTTTTGCCCCAGATCCCTAAATGGCCTCCTCAAGGATTGAACTCACAACCCTGGATTTAGCAGGCCAATGCTCAAACCACTGAGTTATCCCACCCCATACGTTTCAGTATGATCTGTTGCAGTGTCCCCTTTAACAGTTCCTTATCCACCTTTCAGTTCTCATATTAATCCCAATCTTCTCCAGTTTAACTAATAATTTCCCATGTGGAACTGTATCAAATGCCTTACTGACATCCAGGTAGATTAAATCTACTGTATTTCTTTTGTCTAAATAATCAGTTATCTTCTCAAAGAAAGATATTAGTAATATTGTTACTACCCCTTGAATACAACAATTGAAACAATTGTAGAAAAATCTACAATTACTTTCTATCATTTAGGCTAGTTACTTTTTGCAATTCACCAAGCTTGGAAGAGATCATTTAACTTTAGGAAACATCCTAACAGCCCTTTCTTATCTTAATCTTATTTTATAAACAATCTGTTTATAAACAAAATTCTGACACCCTGCCTCAGGGGCACAAGCTGGAGCAGTCTCTTGTCTCCTCTGCAGAACTCGTTATATTGCACACTAAGGCTGCCTTGCCCCACCCAAAATCTGCCCATGGTAACACCCCCATGTGTGGGTGAAAGCTGTTCATGTGATACCCCCATATAGGAAGGAGGGTTTGGTACCCCCAACCACAGGGTAGGAAATTTGTGTGACACGCCATATGGGAAGCAGGAGGTTAGGTGATACATCCCGCAAGGGAGGGAGATCGATGGAACCCCCACAGAGTAGGGGATCTGTGGGGGACACCCCCATGAGGCAGGAACATGTAGTAGGTTAGTGTGGATGAGATTCAGTCTAGCTGCTATTAGAAATAAATGAGAATATTAATTTCAGGTTCAAAATGGCCCAACAGCCTCTATGCAGGACTCAGACCCATAGTAGTTCACATCTTCTGATACTGGAGAAACATTACAAGCCCAGAGCTGTGTATGGTTTCCAAGCTTCATCTGACGACTGTCTGTTCTATACAGCACTCATCACCATATCTAATAAGCATTATCATTCAGCCCAGATTTGACCAAGAAGTCAAAATGAACCTGGCCTGACATTTATTATTTAATATATGTATACTGTGGTAATACCCACTGATGCCATTTTGCTATGCATTCTGCAGATCTAGAGGAAGATATGGACCTGCACCAAAGAGTTTACAATCTAAAATGATAAAAGATAAAGAAAGAGAGTGGGGAAAGGGATCCAAATACAAGCAATGGCTTAAATTGTCCCTGACATTTTCTCAGATACACAGAGGAGTAAGATTCCACCCTCTTACTTCCCAATGTGACTGAGTTCCTAGCAATTCAGCTTGTTGCTCTGGCCCTGTGAGTGTGGTGAGGGGAGAGTAGAGGTTGTTCATCCAGTAATCCCTCCAGCAAGAAAGTGGTCAGTTGGAGAGGGATAGAGAAGTGGGAGGAGCCTTTGGTTATTCTCCAGCCAGAGTAGCCACTCAAGTACATAAGGGGCAGTAAATAACATCCTGAAAAGGGTTGAAGAAACTTACTTCCTCTTAGGGCAAGAGAGGAATTATGTCTCCTTGAGGCACAATTCTTTCTTATGCTCCTTTTGGGGTGGCACAATTTATGCTCTGCCCTTTTCTCTGGGCTCTCTCTAGCAGGGCTCTCTAGCAGGAATTGACCAAGATGCTGACAGGCACACAATTTGATAGTTATGTACTGTATTTATGTTGATAGGCTTGGGAGTTTTTTGTTTTTTAAATATAACCTTACCATGATCTTGTGTGATTACCGTATTTAACTTTTTGTTTGGTTTAATCCTTGCTTATTTACTCTGTTTTAGTGCTTGCTCTTTTTCATCCTTCTCTCAAAAAACACACCAGGATGGTTTTCAGGAAAGATTTTGAAAATAATGCTTTTGTTTTCACAATGTTTGTTCAGTCTTGTTTTAGGTCTCAATTCTGCAATCAGGTCCCTGTGATTGTCCCTTCCTGCCCATAAAGTCACAGGCTCAAACAGAGGCTAAGGACACCATTTCTTACCCATTCTGGCTAATAGCCATTAATGGACTTAACCTCCGTGAATGTATCCAGTTCTCTTTTAAACCCAGTTATAGTCCTAGCCTTCACAGCCTCCTCAGGCAAGGAGTTCCACAGGTTGACTGTGCGCTGTGTGAAGAAGAACTTCCTTTTATTTGTTTTAAACCTGCTTCCCACTAATTTCATTGGGTGGCCCCTAGTTCTTTTATTATGAGAACAAGTAAATAACTTTTCCTTATTCACTTCCTCCACACCACTCATAATTTTATATACCTCTATCATATCCCCCCTTAGTCTCCTCTTTTCCAAGCTGAAAAGTCCTAGCCTCTTTAATCTCTCCTCATATGGGACCCGTTCCAGACCCCTAATCATTTTAGTTGCCCTTCTCTGAACCTTTTCTAATGCCAGTATATCCTTTTTGAGATGAGGAGACCACAATTGTACGCAGTATCCAATATGAGCTTGTTCCTGCTCCCACTGAACTCTGAGTTTTGCCCTAACTGAGTCCAGAACAGGAACCTTAATGATCTTCCAGTTTTTACTGTGGAATTAATTCTGCCCTTAGTTATAATCAGACAGCTTCCATGAACTCCCAACTGGTGTAACTGAAAGCATAATTTAGCTCTGTATATTTATATATTTGCTGAGGCCATCTTGTTTATCTCTTTCTCTCTAACTAGCAGAACTACAGTCCGAACCACAAGATGTAGAGCCAGAGCCCGAAGAGGGAATCAAAGATGATGTGAATGTACAAAGGAAGTCAGAAGAGATTTTGAATGATTACAGCACTGGAGATACCATGATAGCTGTAAAAACAGGTAATTGTCTGGAAAAGCTACACTAACAACTAAGGTGTCCTGTAATAATATGGATGTACTATTATTTTAGTTTCTTTACATGCAAGGTTGGCAGTTCTATACTAATACCAAATCACCAGTAATTAAGAGGATAGCTGTAATATACAACAATCATATATCATTGCAACAAGAAACTACAAGAGCTCTGATACTAATGCTCCTATTGTTACCATTCATTTTTGGAGTCATAGATACTACCAACTCAAAGCCCGCTTCAAGTTTATCTAGAGGTAAGCAGTAAACAAAATATTGGAATATTCTTAGTCTGTGATTAATAGCTACTGCTTCTAAAAAAGCTGCACTTTTCTTTAGTTAAAAAAAAGTTAAACATGTTTTTTGGGACAGACTGCTTTTACTTGAATATTTTTATGGAAATTGACTTTTTAAAAATTAATATTTCTCTTTAGAAAGTAAACAATGTAAATTTCACATTCATCCTGTTATATGGCAATATTTTTTCTTACATACAACAAGAAGATACTAAATCTGAAGAGAAAACAGTGTACACTGTGTCCAAAACATATCAACATAATGAACAGCAGTCAGGTGGTGATCATAAACCAGTGACCGATTCATCCAGTCACAAGGCAGAAGAAAACAAAGGTTGCCTTCGGTAATTTAATTTAATGTTAATAATGAGTGAAACTGTGGTTCCATTAAAATCAATGGAAGTTTTGCCATTGACTTGAATAGAGCCGGATCTCGCTGTCTGTGTTTATCTTACATGATACAGCAAATGGTATATAAGATGAACCTGATGCCAGTCAAGAAATCAAAAATTGTCCTTGACATTTTACAAAATTAATATTGCTTTTTGATTGCCGTAGTAGCAAATTGCATTTTGAATACACCATATGAAGGGTTATTTAATGGCTTCAGGGACAACTGCACAAACTTAATGGAAGCTTTGTCTGTAGGATTGGACCCTTTCTCAGTACCACTTCAGACAATACACTGTTTAGCAACCTGAGTATGACTATTTCAAATTCAGAGAAAATTTTTAACAAAGGAAACATGTAGTAGGTGGCTCAATGGGGTGTGGGATGTAAATCTTTTCTTTTTCTCTAAGGATTCTGGTTCAAATCTGTCCTGGGTTAGTATAGATTTTTACCATCTAAAGGTTATGCAGTGGCAAATATGAAATGGGCTAGTTTTCTCAGTCTGTTTCCCAGTGGACAAATGTGCACGTCACAAAATCTTCCACTATAACTAGTACTAATTGGTAATCTTGTTGAAAGTTTCAGCAGGCAGGGCAATTACTGAATGGACATGATATATGAATTACAGTTGTTAATGTGTTGGTAGGAGATAATATGGGGGAACATTGCATTGCTGTTAGCTCTAACATACCTGTTCTGCAGCGTTTTTTAAAGTCAAAGGAAAGAATCCAACTGACTTAATCAGGATGTGGATGGATCAGTCTGTAGATATATACCAAATTTCAGTCCCTTGCGTTACCAGCCAACACCTTTCTGAAGAACTAAATTCATATGAAAAATCTTGGAAGGGAACATATACTGTATATAATGAGATTATTTGTGTTTCCAAAGGAAGTAGCATATTTTATTATGAGCCTATGCATTCCCTGGAGGTGCCAAGAATTTAATTCAAGGGCTTCAAATAGTATAGATGCATACTGAAAAGCAGTGAAATGTTACAAATAGGTAAAACAAAACACTATGATGTATCATGCATAAAATAGGTAGTATTTGCTACTAACACTATGTAGGGGTAAATTACTAAACCTTTTAGACATATTTATTTTAGTAAAATCGAGTCTCCTCAAAGACAAAACTATTTTCAGCTTGTTTCAAATATATTCTATATATGTTAAATATTTAAGTTTAAAAGCTTACATATTAAAACAGTTCTATTTTTGATAATACCCAACATGTGTTAGGTGATACACAGATTACTAAAAGAGACAGGGGCACCAATCCTGTATGTGGGGCTCCATATGGGTAGATCACTGTGCTCACGCGGAGCCTCATTTACTTCAGTGGGGCTGTACAATGATACTGGGGTCTACCTTCCAGTAATAGGTTCAGGGGCTAAGTAACAAGACACAACAAATGGAAACAAAAAATTAAGGGGTGGGTAGAGGAAGAGAAAAAGAAGTTCTAACAAAAAGAGCATGTGATTGCTTAGCTAATTAAATTGATGAGGAAATATTAATAGCCTATATCATTTCTTGTTTGTTTTCCTTTTTTAGCAGCATAGAAAATTATAAGCAAAACATCTGCACTGTAAACAAACAGAAATGGAAAGCAGTTCTAATATAACTATTATATGATTATTCTGAGTAATGTTCTGAAAGGGTAAAGCAGCTAACTAGTTACATGTCATTGAAGAAGCACATTGTTCAGCTATTTGAAGTCAGGCAGATATTAAAGCTTTCAGAATGTATTTTATACTGTAAAGGTTTTTTAAGTTGTTCATACTTCCTGTTAATATTTTAGAATGACAAAAAAGCTCCTGCGAGACATCTGCAAACAGCAAAAATTATACGTGACCCCATGTTTGAATGACTCACTATATTTACATTATAAAGGTAAGCCATACACACACAAAAAATCACATTTCAGAATTATTGTTCTAACTAGCAATATAGCAGGGGATCTGGATTAGGTTCATTGAGGGAAGGTTTCTGAAAATTGTATTAGAAATATAATTTAATTTGATGGAAAAATGTAATTAGAGGTGGAGCTGAGTCAATAGCAATGTACACAAGTACTTCAGCGTCAGTGTTAAGGCCTGATCCTGGAAGATCTTCCAGCTTCCATTAAATTCACCGGGAGCTGAGGATGTTCAACATAGTGCAGGATAAGATTCTAATGACCAAAGTGAGCGGATTCAGTGACAACTTCAATTATATTTGTGTCACTTGTGTATCAGCCAGTTATATGATTCTTCGTTTAAAGACAACCAATTTAAAATTGATATAAGGAAATAGTTTTCTTTACACACTGTTTAGTCAGCTGTGATATTCATTATCGGGTTTATGGCTTTTGTGGAATTTTGAGAGAGTTTATATATATGTATTAAAAAAATTCAGCTGGCTAGCGAGGCAAAAAATACTGTGGTTATTATGCCTCATGGTTAAGGTTATACGACTTTCTGTGAGGCTTAAAAAGCAATTTTTTCTGTTATGATAAAATATTGCACAGTTGCGTAGGTTCCTTTTTGGAGTGTTTTCAACTTATTATGAAACATGCCAGTGTTGGAGACAAGATACTGGAACTGAGGGAGTACTGATATGTTCTGGTTTGACAGTTTTGATGTTGCTTCGGATAACCAGTTAATCTAACCAGACAACAACCAGTTAATCTAAATTTGAATCTTACTCTTTTAAATGTACTTTTAACTTCTAAACTGTGACCAACAATATTCATGAAAAACAAGTTACTAAATCAAGGCGGGATCTAGATTGCACACTGAATCAAACACTGTCTTCTCACTTCTAAAGACCCTGGTTTAGAATAGTGGTCCTGAATATCTCATGAGCAAAAATGTACCTTATTCCTTCTTAAATGTTCTTTTAGAAAAAGACTGTTTTTCAGCTACAGGAACCTATGTACTGATGAATAAAGAATGCCCAGAAAAAAAATGTAAGCACATTGCGTTCACATACCAACAGTTTTGTTATTCGTGAACAATACCCAAATGTGGATCCTTCACTTGCTGCATTCTAGTATTAATAAAGGGGAAAAAGAGTTCCTAGAGCTAATGTGAATGCTGCCCTTTGTTGCCTTTAAGGACATTTTTATGTGGGATAGCTAGCCTTTCCATAACCGCTTAAAAGTGGTTAAATATATGAAATACTAAGTCTCCAGGGAGCCCATCTCCCATTTAGTGGCACTCTCTGTGCCATTATATCAACTTATTTTCTTTGACATTTAAAATCATTACCTTTGTGAATCTTTAAGCTTCCTTCTTGATGGGCCTGATTTTTGAAGTCACTGGGAGTTTTGCCATGACGTCAATGAGAGCAGTTCATAGATTCCAAAGCCAGAAAAGACCACTGTGATCATCTAGTCAGACCTCCTGTGTAACAAAGGCCATAGGACTTCCCTGAATTAATTCCTGTTTGTTTGATTCCAATCTTGATGTTAAAATTGCCAATAACAAGAATCCACTACAACCTTTGATAAATTGTTCAATGGCTAATTACATTTGTAACAATTAGTTTATTTAATCATTTAATAGAGATTTATTGTTGTGGCCAAGTATATCTAATTAATGTGTGATTCTTAGGTTTAAGTAGGATAGGATCATAGGAGTATAAGATTGACAAGCATGCATGAGTGATGAATGTCTATTAGATATATAAACAAAGTAAAGCTATAATGCTAGGCCTACACGCTAAGCTGAAATCTTACAGGCCTCAGCTATACTGGGCCTAAGGAGAGTTGACATAAGTAGGTGACCCAGGAATAATCCTTAACTAGTAAAGTTACAAGATTATTGTAAAGAATGTGCCAATGGATGATGTTTGGGAAAACAACCACAACAATAAATCTTCTAATAAATCATTAAATACACTAATTGACTACAAGCCCTCCTCTTTGATGGGATGAATATTATGGAAAAATAAGGACCCCATCACACACAAATTATATATCAATACACAGCAAGCACTCACTACAAATATAACTTAAAACTTGTATATGTATAATTAAGGGCTAGTAGTTTCTTCATATGGAAGCTCGGGGGATTGATATACTGTTTCTACAGGCTGTTGGTGATATACAGAAACATATGGAGGTTCTGGTACTTGATATGGTTTTATTCTACGCATATCTTCATAAATACTCTCCTGTACTGTGGCTGTGGGTACTGCTGCTGGATTAACTGTGGCTTGAAGAGGGATAGAAACAGGTTGGACTGAACCAGGCTGGTCTCTGGGCATTTCTTGGTTTAAAATCCTAATCTTTCCTCCCATATAACATAAGGCAAAAATAATGCCTGTAGTGAGGATACTTTGGACAACAATCCATCCCTACAGGGGTGGTTAATACTGCATCCGTTCCATCTAATAATTTGTTCAATGTTTGCTTTGCTTGATCCATATTACTAATTTCAATTAAATGCCAATTTTTCCTTTCTAACACCTGTTTTAGCTGTAAATGGTTGTATGTGCGCAGAATACCATGTTGGGTATTGCCTGGGTTCTTTCAGGT
This sequence comes from Chelydra serpentina, assembly GCA_037349315.1. Lineage (NCBI taxonomy): Eukaryota > Metazoa > Chordata > Testudines > Chelydridae > Chelydra > Chelydra serpentina. The sequence continues at coordinate 9,224,779 of JBAIAC010000026.1, read as the reverse complement.
TTTGTATATGTGTTGGTGATTGTAACATTGATTATCTGCTTAGTGAAACTTATAATATAAACAAAATTCCTTACTTGTGACTGTGTTTGTGACCATTGTATTCATTCTTTGTGTGCTCGTAGAGTGTTTCCAGACCTAAGAAAATCTCTCAGGGTAACTCTCACCCTGCTTATTTTAAAATGTAGCTGCACAGGTGACAGACTCACTAGGGACACTGTGGTTTAACACAGAATTATTGATTACTATGTCAATTCAATTGAAATACTGTAAAAGCTATACCTTCACTGTCATGGATCATAGTCTACATCAGCATCATTGCTTAATTTTTCTCTACACTCATTTTCAGCCAATCTCTTCTTATTTATACCATTTTCTGCAGGATTTGACCGCCTTGAGAATCTTGACGAGTACACAGGATTAAAGTGTCTATGGCTTGAATGCAATGGTTTAACAAAAATTGAGAACCTGGAGGCTCAGACAGAGTTGCGCTGCCTGTACTTGCACCTCAATTTAATTAATAAAATTGAAAACCTGGAACCCCTGGAAAAGCTGGATTCGCTCAACCTCAGTAACAATTATATCAAGATCATTGAAAACCTTTGTAAGTATTTCTAGTCTAGTGTGTTTCATTTATGTTGTATTCATTTTTCCATGTATCAACTTACTAATTACTACTAATCATATTTTGCAGGGTTTTTTTTAAATTAGGTTAAAATATTGCAAAAAGTGCAGAAACAATTTCAGGGAGGCTTTTGGATGGAAACCCAAACCTATGTGTTTTAAAATTTAAATTTTGAAGGGGTTAATTGATCAAAAGAACAGATTTTACAGTTACAGTGATGACTTGAACAATTTATATAAAGTTATTCCTTACATTGGAATACCTACTGAATCCTTTCATTTCATTCCTCTTTATCTAGCACTTTTTCATTTGTTTTTCAAGTCGGATGTGCTCTAGTGGCCAAGGACATGATAGACATATCTTTCCTGACTACAGAGGAATTTATGCCATGTTGAGGTAGCTACACTTGACATGATAAAGAGGGATTTCTATGCACCACCACTTGTGTGTTTTAGGCGTAACTTGAAATAGTAGCTCTTGCTTGTGTAATTGACTAGTTCAAAAGATAAATATGCTTTTAAATCAAACTCAGGCATTCTAGGCTTTGCGATAAAGAAACAGAAATGATGTGGAGGGAAAGGCTTGGAAATACATTGCCAGATATCAAATGTATATGAAACAGTCACAAAGTGAAAAATAGTCATGATATTTAAAGCAGCAGTTTTCTACTCTGTCCAGAAAATTCTCCTCGCACAGAAGGCTGTGAATTAATTTTTCTTTCATTGTATTGTTATTGTCCAACAGCTTGTCTGAAAGTTCTGCACACTCTACAGATTGCTCACAATAAGTTACAAACAGTGGAAGACATACAGCACTTGCAGGAGTGCCCAACCATCTGTGTCCTTGACCTTTCTCACAACAAGTTAGATGATCCAAATATTCTAAATGTCCTGGAGACCATGCCTGATTTGGTAAGCAAAATATCATGAGGGGTTTTGTATATGTCCACCTACATGAGTTTGAGACAATAGCCTCATTAAATTGTCTTATCAGAAAGAACCCAATACACAATAATAGTAGAACTTCATCTTCATTAGAAGAAGGTGCTTTAGAGATAAAGTATATAGTTAGTAGCACTGGGCAAACAATTGAATTTTTGGTTCACTGAAAAAGTAAAATATCATTTTGGGTTGAACAAAATGTTTTGCCCCAAAACGATACATTTAGACATCAAGTGTTTTTGGTTATTTTTAAACACACAGCTTACCCCCTCCCCCCGGCGCCACTTTTTTTTTTAGTTAAATCTAGCTAAAATTCAAAATAAAACGTTTCAACTTCTTGGTAATATTTTCCCCAGATGAAACTGTTCACTGAATTCAACCCAAATTCATAAACAGTTTCAGTCAACCTGAAGCTGGATTTTTCGGCAAATAAAGTATTTTCCCCAGCTCCATTGATTTGTTATAGTCTCTAAATATTTTCTCTGATACTTTCCCCAGAACTTTTAAAAGAAGTTCCATAGATTATTTGAATTCTAGGAAAAATAACTATGGTAAGTATTTTACAGTTAGAAAAGCTCCAAATTGTTGCCAAAGACCCTTATTGTCATCTTAATGCTACCTACTCTGTTCTCATGGGCATTTTTTTCTCTGTATTGTTCCTGCAAGTTTGTTTTCTTTTTAAAAACAAAGATAGCCCTGAAGAGATGGAAAATAATGTTTATACTGTAATTTAAACTGGACCTTTAACTACCGAAAAACTGCTTGGAGATAGCTAGATTGAATAGGAAATTAGTACGATTAGGTCTGTGATTATCAGCAAATACTACTGTAGCAGTTTTAAAAAAATCAAATATTATTAATGCAACTTTGTCCATGATTGGAGGTATCCCCATCTTGTTTGCATGCTGGGGAATATCACTCATTTTTTTGAAGCCTCCTGGGTTCACAGGTTATAGAGAAAGTGCCTATCTGGAGTTAATTTTTACATCTTTTTAAAAAAACTATGTACCTTGCTTTTATAGCGTGTGCTGAATTTGATGGGAAATGACGTGATTAAGAAAATTCCTAATTATAGAAGGACACTTACTATTCGACTAAAACAGTTAACATACCTGGATGATAGGCCAGTTTTTCCAAAGGACAGGTGAGAAATAGTGAAGTCTTCTTTACATAGCAATGCAGATTAAATACTAATGATCACACATTCCATTTTTATCAATATTTTTGTCATGCGTGGAGAAGAAGAATCTGACCAAAGTAAGCAGTCACAGAATAAGAGGGAAGATCCTCTTGTGGATCGATAACTGGTTAAAAGGCAGAAAACAAAGGGTGTGAATAAATGGTCAGTTTTCAGAACGGAGAGAGGTAAATAGTGGTGTCTCCCAGGAGTCTGTACTTTGACCAGTGCTGTTCAACATATTCATAAATGATCTGGAAAAAGGGGTAAACAGTGAGGGGGCAAAATTTGCAAATGATAACAAATTACTCAAGATAGTTAAGTCCAAAGCAGACTGTGAAGAGTTATAAAGGGATCTCACAAAACTGAGTGACTGAGCAACAAAATGGCAGATGAAATTCAGTGTTGATAAATGCAAATGCAAATGCACATTTGAAAACATAATCCCAACTACATGTACAAAATGATGAGGTCTAAATTAGCTGTTACACGTCAAGAAAGATCTTGGAGTCCTTGTGGATAGTTCTCTGAAAACATCTGCTCAGTGTGCAGCAGCAGTCAAAAAAGCAAACATTATGTTAGGAACCATTAGGAAAGAGATAGATAATAAGACCGTAAATATCATAATAACACTATATAAATCGATGGTATGCCCACACCTTGACTACTGTGTGCTGTTCTGGTTGCCCCATCTAAAAAAAAATATGTTGAAATTGGAAAAGATACAGAGAAGGGCAACAAAAATGATTAGGGGCATGGAACAGCTTTCGTATGAAGAGAGAGTAAAAAGACTGGGACTATTCAGCTTGGAAAAGAGATGACCAAGGAGCTATGACAGAGGTCTATAAAATTTTGACTGGTGTGGAGAAAATTAATAAGAAGTGTTATTTAGTCCTTCACATAACACAAGAACAAGAGGTCACCCAATTAAATCAATAGGCAGCAGGTTTAAAACAAACAAAGGAAAGTACTTCATACAATGCGGTCAACCTGTGGAACTCATTGCCAGGGGATGTTGTGAAGGCCAAAACTATAACAGGGTTAAAAAAAGAACTAGATAAGTTAATGGAGAATAGGCTATTAGCCAAGATGGTCAGGGATGCAACCCCATGCTCTGAGTGTCCCTAGCCTCTGTTTGCCAAAAGCTGGGAATGGAAGACTGGGGATGGATCACTCTTTGATTGCCTGTTCTGTTCATTCCCTCTGAAGCACATGGCATTGGCCACTGTTGGAAGACAGGATACTGGGCTAGATGGACCATTGGTCTGACGCAGTGTGGCCATTCTTCTGTTCTTCTGACCATAGGACATAAGTGGGGGTAGATGGCCTTGTATATGCTAGTATCTTATAGTTAAGAACTCTGCATTCTAAATTCTTAATATAAGGAAACACAATATCTTTCTCAGAATGTGGTATATTCCTATATACGATTGCCTTTCTCCATAATCAGTAGCCCAAACTCTGCTCATGATGTCGGAGTGGTAGTACAGATGTCATAAAGATCAGAATTTGGGACTTTTTTTTAAATTTTACTAACAAAAGATGCAATCACTATCCTTTACAAACTTGGGTTCCTTATTTGTTCTGTTTCACCTACAGAATATCTGTACCTTACATAGCAGTCCTTGCTGCTCAGGGGAGCATTTTTTCTGATGCTCATCTGTTCAGTAACTTTTCTTTCCTTGCAGACACTTGAAGTCTCCCTTTCATCATGAACACACTGTGCCACTAGTATTTACAAAACTGTGTTACAGTGGTCTTTCCTATTGCCATTAGAGCCTGTGCAGAAGCCTGGGCCATGGGCGGGCGTGAAGCCGAGAAGAGTGAACGGGAAAAATGGGAGAACAGAGAGAGAAGAAAGATCCAAGACAGCATTGATGCGCTAACAGCGATCAGGAGAAAAGCTGAAGAGAAGAAAAGACAAAGGGAAAAGGAAGAAAAAGATATACTTAGAAAGTGTGAAAATAGAGGCACAACAGAGGCCCAGGAAGGTTTGTGATTAATCTTTTGGATAAAGCTCCTGTTTCTCTCTGCTTTAAGTCTAATTGAAGTTCTAACTGCCTAATAGTACCTTACTTTGATAATACTTTTTATCAAGTCTGTAGAAAATTAGAACAGAATTTGACTTGTTGACTATAGCTTAGAGGATTTACTGCAGCCCTGATGCTGCAATAATAAAGATTATATCTTACACTGATGTAGAAAGACAAGGTGGGTTAGGTTACATCTTTTATTGGACCAGCTCCAGTTGGTGAGAGAGACAAGCTTTTGAGTTACACAGGTCTGGGAAAGGCACTCAGAGTACCAACAAAAGGTCCAATAAAAGATATTACCTCACCCACCTTGTGTCTCTAATATCCTGGGACTGACACAGCAACAACAAACACTGCATCTAGAAAGTGATTTGAGAAGGAATCAAGCAGTTATTTTCCCCATATATTGATATTTTAAAATAAATCAGGATTCCCAAAGGTTCCCAAATACACAAGAGAATGATTTCCCCAAGTCCTGTATTATATTAATCTGGATAAGTTATACATTAAGGTAAAAAGAATCTTTAAAAAAACCAGACTGTTTTCTGTCCCATGCCTCAGCTATCATTCTCTACTCTATTAATTGACAGGACTAGAGCTTGTAACTCAGAGGGGGGTAAACTATGGGAGTCCTGGGGGGTAGTCAGGGGTGGGGAGCAGTGGGGGTTGGATGGGAATGGGGGTTCTGGGGGGCTGGATGGGGGCGGGGGCCAGGCCATGCCTCGCTGTTTGGGGAGGCATAGCCTCCCCCAGCCTTCCTTGGCCCTCCATACAATGTCTGTACCTGATGTGGCCCTAGGGCCAAATAGTTTGCTCACCCCTGCTGTAACTTATCAGCAGTCACTGTTATGCAAGCTGTGTGTGGATTATTTTAACAACTCACTTCACTTTCTGCCATCTCTACACCATGGAGTCTCCTTCCACATTACTTAACATAACCAGTGTATGAACAGTAAAACTTCCCAGCTGAGACTTTGGGTAACAGCAAATAGGTTGCAAGATAGCCAAAACACCGCCCACAAACCAAATGTAGCCAGAGTGTTTGACTACAAACCATATTTTCAGAGATCTACCCACTGATTAAAATTTTAGAGGCAGTTTTGCAACAAATAGATGAGATCTCAGAGAGTTATGGAATTTATGTAAGGAACTCCCTCTTTGGCTCTTATCCAGCAAAATGCTGAACCATGTACTTAATTTCAGGTACATAAGTAATCCTTTTGAAATCAATGGCTTAAATTCAAATACTTAAAGTTAAGCATTTGTTTAAATGCTTTTCCTGGATCAGGTCCTTTAACTAAGCACTGACAGTTGGGCAAACCACTTGCACAACAGGTCTATAGCTACCTGAGGGATACTGATTCCTGAATGACAGACCAAATACAAAAGAGCTTTTGGTGTGTGTTTGAGAGCTAAGGGTGAAGACCATACATTACAGCCTGAATACTCTTAACCTGCAAGAACTTGCTCTACTGCTTTACTTTTATCAACTTTCCTACTGCTTTAGGAGAGGTTCCACCCACAAGTTACAGCAGCGATGTGACTAACAATACTTCAGGGATTTCAAATGCTTCTGAAGAGACAGAAACTGAGAAGATTAAGAAATTTGTAAATGAAAGTATGGAGGCCTATGATGAAGTTTTAGCTGAAACATCAAGTAAAGAAGATCTGGATAGCCTGCATACTAACGTTACTGGTAACATTCAGAAGGATGTGCAAGAAGCTAATTCTCACAAATGCCCAAATTTTGGTACTAATGAAGAAGGTAATGTACACTGTAAAGAGCCACACAGAAGTGAAAAGAGAAACAGATGATGAGCCAAACTTTATGCTGATATACATCCCCAGTGACCTGATTGAATTAATTGGGGTTGCCTGAGATGTAAGAATGAGGAACTTGGCTTAGTATCTTTCCACAGTATGTAACTGGGGAAAATGAAGTTTTGGGTAACATGGCATTAAACACCAATACATTTTTTTTTAAAGGGGGGCCTGGTGCTTTGGTGCCTTTTATAAATGAAACAATTACATTGACCTACATTTCAATTTCTTTTCAAATGCAAAAATTAACTTATATAATTCAAAGGCGTTCACTGGTATGATGTAAAGATAGAAAGCTGAGATACAGATGGATTGGGTACAAAACTTTGGAAATATATAATGAAAGAAAAGATTCATCCTGTTGGGTCTGATAACACTTTCCTAATCTTAAAAATTTCTCATGTACTTTGAACCTATTTCTGCAAGTTAGACATACCCTTTTATTTTCTAACACATTGAGTTTCATGAATGCAGAAAAACTCAAATGTCCTTAGTGTAGACAAGGCCAGAGACTGGAGATAAGATTAATTTAGATCAGTGATAGCTTTGAATATCAGAAGGGAGACAGACCTAAATGAGGGACGTAACAGACAAATAACTGGCTAAATATTTTTCCTTATTCCTTAGAGATACTAGTAGGGAATATGGCTACCGAAGGTGCCCTGGTTACTGAACTGGATGAATCTGCAGAAACAGAGCAAATTAAACTGGAGATACCAGAGACGCTTTTCATTGATGTACGTATTAGGGCTGAGTATGTAATCATTTGTTTCGTATTTTGAGGGATCCAAATTTAGATTACATCGGTTGCCCACAAATTCACTCTTCTTCTATCCTGGCTAAACAATTGTGTGTGGCCCAGATTTTGTAGGAACTTTCCACTGCCAAAAAAAATTCCCTGAAAAAAATATAAAGGACAGTGCAACATCTCCTACCTGGGGGCTACATGGCATCTGGCAAGGTTTTCTGAAGTTGTCCATGTCAAGAAATTTACCAATCTTCCACATCTCATCTGCTCTGTTGCACACAGTAGTTCTAAAGTCAAACTCTTTAGAACTCTGAAATCTGCTTTCATTTTGTAAAAAAAAAAAAAAAAGTGACTAATTGTTTTCAATTTTATAAAGATCTCAATTACAATACAGTAACTCCTCACTTAAAGTCGTCCCGGTTAATGTTGTTTCATTGCTGATCAATTAGGGAACATGCTCGTTTAAAGTTGCGCAATGCTCCCTTATAACGTTGTTTAGCAGCTGCCTGCTTTGTCCACTGCTTGCAGGAGAGCAGCCTGTTGCAACTAGCTGGTAGGGGCTTGGAACCGGGGTGGATCGGCAGCCCCGCTATCAGCTCCCGTAAGTTCCCTGTGCGGCAGCCGCCCAGCAGGCTACCAGTTGCCAGCAGTTCAGCTGTCCCTCCCCACACTGCCATGTGCTGCTCCTGCTCTCTGCCTTGGACCTGCTCCGGAGAGACTCCTGCTTGGTGTGCAGAGGAGGGGGGAAACGGGGCTCTAATGTCAGGGTGTCCCCCTTCCCCCTACTCCTGCCCCCTGCTTACTCCATCTCTATAGAGCAGGGGGGAGACACAACAGGGCTCAGGACGGAGAGAGGTGGCCACAGCTGCTGTCTACAAAGATCAGGAAGTTGAAAGGCAATGTACTTAGAATGTGGTGTGCACATCTCTCTCTCTCTCTCTTTCTCTCCCCCACACACAGGGTGTATGTCTCTGTCTGCCATACTGTCTCCCCTCCCTCCATTCATGCTGCCTTGTAGAGTGTGAAGCTACATTAACAACAATGTGGGCTTAGCCAAGTGCTAGTCATCATTTAGCAGTAAGGCATTCCCTGGGAAATATCCCACCCTCTTCCACCCTCTAACTTCACCACCTCAACCAAGCTTCACAATCATCATTGCTGTGTACAGTATTAAATTGTTTGTTTAAAACTTATACTGTGCGTGTGTATATATATATATATAATAGTTTTTTGTCTGGTGAAAAACATTTCCCTGGAACCTAACCCTCTCTATTTACATTGATTCTTATGTGGAAATTGGATTCACTTAACATTGTTTTGCTTAAAGTTGCATTTTTCAGGAACATAAATACAACGTTAAGTGAGTAGTTACTGTATAATTATTCTCATTTGAAAAAAACGTATCCAAGAGTTAGCCAAAACCCAAATCTAATGTACAATGAAAAATATAAACTACTGAACAAAACATCATGAGGAATCAATAGCCATCCAGTCATTTTGTTTTCGTATTATTTGAGTCTAGAGCAATAATCAATCTTTCAACAATAGTTATATTTTAAAAAAATAAAGAAATATACATTAGTCAGTATATATAATTAAAGATGACCACATCTAATACCCTTTTCTGTTGTTTGGGTCCTGAGTGTGTAGAATAATTATAATTATGTATTTGTTTTACTTTAAGGACATGAGTAATCCCACTGAAAAAAGATCTCTATATGTAATAGAATAGAGGATCATTCTAAAGTAACCAAAAAAAATAAATAAATCATATTTAAACTTTAAGAGATGCAGATTCTGCCCCTACTGACAAACCCAGCATTCTGACATTATTATTTCTTAAAGCATTCTCTCTATTCTCTTATTCAGAATCAGGATGCAGTGATTTGTATTTTATTAGCAATGTATCTTTTAATTGTCTTTTAGTTTCTCTTTCCCTCAAGGAGGGAAAAAAAACTTTTTGCCTTGGTGAAATGCTCACTACAATATACTTACTCCCACTGGCTATTTTATACTTTGTCTAGCTGAGAATATTTGCTAGATCAAGCCCTTCATCTGCAATTTGTATGGTATCAGTTTAGAGCCACTCAAAAACTAGCTTAAAAGCAATCTCAATATTGTGTGCAACCTTATTTGGAAAATCACCTTGGCTATGAGTAGGGCCCTACCAATTTCATGGCCATGAAAAATACGTCACGAACCGTGAAATCTGGTGTTCTGTGTGCTTTTGCCCTATACTATACAGTTTTCATAGGGGAGACCAGCGTTTCTCAAATTGGTGGTCCTGACCCAAAAGGGAGTTGCAGGGGGGTCACAAGGTTATTTTAGGGGGGGGGTGTCACAGTTTTGCCACCCTTATTTCTGCACTGACTTCAGAGCTGGGCGGCCAAAGGAGCAGCGGCTGTTGGCCAGGTGCCCAACTCTGAAGGCAGTGCCCTGCCAGCAGCAGCACAGAGCTAAGGGTGGCAATACCATATCATGCCACCCTTACTTCTCTGCTGCTACCTTCAGAGCTGGGTGGCCAGAGAGTGGTAGCTGCTGACTGAGGGCCCAGCTCTGCAGGCAGCAGCGCAGAAGTAAGGGTGGCAACACCATCCCATGCCATCCTTCCTTCTGTGCGGCTGCTGGCAGTGGCTCTGCCTTCAGAACTGGGCTTCCAGCCAGCAGCTGCCACTGCTCTCCAGCTCCAAAGGTAGTGCCTCCACCAGCAGCAGCACAGAAGTAAGGGTAGCAGTACTGCAACCCCCCCCCCCCAACTCCTTTTTGGGTCAGGGCCCCTACAATTACACCACCATGAAATTTCAGATTTAAATAGCTATAATCATGAAATTTACAATTTTTAAAGTCTTATGACTGTGAAATTGACCAAAATGGACCATGAATTTGGTAGCTATGAAAGATTTCTTTTCATGGGGCTACCTGGACCCAGATCAAGCCCCTTTGCACCTGCCCTCATATTTAGTTACAAAATATTCAATACCATTCTAATTAATTTGTTTGATTCATATTGAGAAAGATATGTTTAAAAGAACTCAGTGATGCATGGAAAATAAAAATAGGTACTATATCGTCCTCCTAAAAAAAAAAAAAAAAGAGAGAGAGTATAACAACGTCCTGTTGCATGAGTTTCCTTTTGACTCCTAGGAGACATTAATTTCTGAGCTATACAGACAAAGATTTTGCTAACAAATGCCAGTGGCCTACAGTATTCTATTCTGCAGCTGTTTTCAGAATTGCTCAACAGCGGAGACACATTCTGGCAGCAACATCCAATACTCATGCTACCGCACTCAACACTGACATCAATGGGAAGGACAGTGATGAGGCCAGTGGAGAGAAGTTCTACCAGCAGTACAATACCCAGCACTCCTGCCAGTGTTTACAGTGGTACTTAGAAGTGATTTAAGTAGGAAGGATAGAGGGAACCCTTTGGAAAGGGGCTGTGCCAACACCAGCCAGCAGATCCCTTTATCCTGCAGCAGTTCCACATAATTTTATCAACCAGTACCAAGCAGGAAGAGCAGTGAGTGTGGGAGCCTAGAAGCTCCAGCAGCAACCCCCTTCATTTTTTAAAATTAATCTGTGCGTGCTATTGCTTCAGTATTGCCAACCTCAAGAGATCAAAAATCATGAGCTGGACCCCAAACATCATAAGATTTAAAAAACAAACAAACATCAAATCCAGTTTTTTGGTCAGTCTTCGGATTTTTAAACTCCCCTCTACTACTCTGCCAATGTGTGTGAGATAATGTGAGGTTGAAGAGTCAACCTTTAACATAAGTAAAAATGCATGCCTCTCCCTGGGTGCTCAGACGGAGACTCCACCTATCCTTTCCTGACCTTTATGCGAGGGGAACTGCCCTCCATTTCCTGCTACTGCATTGGCTCTCTTCCCTTTAGTTTATTTCCTTTGATAAAAGAAGGGCTGCATGGTAAATCGTTTGAGAACACTCGCATGTAGAATATATATTACTTTTTCAAGTTGACGAGTCCTTTCCATTAACTCCTGCTTTCTGAATTTAGCTGAACAGGGTGCAAAGGAGTGTCAGGAGAGAGGGAGCTGAGGCAAAAATGAGTATTGCATATTTTATGCAACAGCAGAAAAGAAAAATGCTCTGACATTATGCCTGAATAAATTCATGTTTACATAGTACCGGGGTGAAAGCACAGAGGACTTACCAGTACGGGGGCCCAGAGCTGGGCCCCCAAAAGGAGCGGGGTTGGGGGTCAGCCTCCCCCAGCCATCCCATCCGCGCTGCCTGGCCTGCGCCACCCGGGGCTCCGGTGGTGATTTAAAAGCTCCCAAGGAAACCGGTTCTTTGTCTCTCTATTCTGTTATGATCTCTGTAGGCTCTCTGGGTGTTGTTTGCTGGCTTGTAAGTTCCTTTGCGATAAGTTCCTTATCCCTCTTGTGTAGTCCCCTTGTATGACCTGGGTGCCACAGTGCTTTAACGTTGGCTGCGTACGGGCTGGTACTGGCAGACACTTTTTACCAGTATGCCGTACTGGCCCACTGTCATCACCTCTGCATAGTACTGCAATAAAAGAACAGGTGACTAATCAATATTAGCTAATGGGCAGCTAACGAGTAACCAGCATCTTTAGGGAGCACAGTGTTATGTAATCTCCCTCCATTAAATATTTTTTTTTTAATTAAGAATTGCAAATATTTGTAGTACTCCAAAAATGATCCTATATAATGGGAGTGTTGGTGTGCAAAAATGTATGTCAGTCATTCATGTAAGCAATAATTTCACAGTAAAGGCAATATGGGCTTGGGTGAGCTTTTTGCAAAAAGCTACACTTCCCTCACTCCCACCTGCTTTCCATTCCTCATAGAGCTTACCCAGAAGCCATGTTGCTATTACATTCCCCCACTGTAGTTGCAGATGACCACCTCTGAGAGGAATAGATGTCACAAATGGAGAGTAGGAAGCAGCATTAACATTTCTATCTAGAAATCTCTTGGGTTTGAGCAGCACATATGCAGTGCAGATGCTCCCTGGACACCCCCAAATCAGCCTATGCCCCCAGCGATCCCCCCACCTGACAGTGGGCCTGCAGATGGGTTTCTGTGGCCTGACATGCAGGAGTGAACACTGCTTTTTCTTTACTGTCTTTTTCAGAGCTGTCCTATCCTTTTCTCCTTCCTTCCTCCTGCATGGTAGTAGAAAGGATTTGGCGCTCTAAGACTATTGCTATCCTGATTTTGGAGGCAGATATTCTTTTCCATACTAGGCATGCATTTGAAAGACAAGGCTGCCATTTTGGAGGGGGGACACACAATTGTGGAGAGTTCTAATTAGAGTGTCAGTTTTGAAAGTTTTGCTTCAGAGTTCAGGTTTCAAATGGGGTTTTGCTTTTTAGGAGTTAGAAATTGCCTATTCCATTGATAAGCTATTTTGTGATCTTCTTCAGGAACTGCCTGATTTAGAAGATGTGGATGTAAGTGAATTCTCACCAGTAGAGGAAAACTCAGTCAGAAAGGTGAGCTTCTTGCTAATTATTCTTATCAAGCTGATGCTCTTCTACTCACATTTACTAATACATTATAATATGTACAATAAAGTACAAATTGTGCATTTCTGTTTGAGAGCTGGAATAGTTATTTAATTTATAAAATGTGATCGGCAAAATTTACCAGCACATTCTCTATACATTAAAACAATGAGTTGCATGTTACCTTTCAATTTGAATTGCCACATTATCACACTGTAACAAAAAAAAGATAGTAATGTGAAACCTAAATAAGATGGACCTCTTAAGAGTGTACTGTATTTCATTTTTACTTTTTTAAAAAGGAATATAAAAGAATGATATACATTTACTGTAATGAACTGGATTGATTGACAAACTTCCCTCTACCAAATAAAATAAGAAGTGCTCAATTGGATTTCATAGGCCCAATGCTGCTAACAGGCAGCCATAAGATATAGTCTTATTCTGCTCTGTTGGTAGGAGCCTGCAGTTAGTTTTAAACCCACAGTTGCCAATGAGATTCCAGATGAGCAAAATGTGCGGCATAGTGGCAACTGTCAAGTCCCAGGTGAATGTTGATTGTTATAGAATTACGTATAAATGATACAATATGGTATTTTTCTGTCCTGATGTTATATAGAAGCTATCAATATTGGCTTAATTGGATAAATTGTATAATCCAGTTGTATAACTGGATACATTAAAATAGGAAAGCTACCTACGAAAATATTTCTCATCACTAGTTACCTCCCCGTTCTTCAGTCACGTGTACCCAGGGGATGGCAACAATAGACGCACCTTCAGAAACTTTCCTGAATTTTTAGTCACCCTTCACATGAGATAGGCGTCTGCTTTATGCAATCTTAAAAGGACCTTTCATTCACCTGCAACAGAAAAATCCATGTGGTTTTTTCTTCTCCTCTGGATATGAATCTAGAAAAGTAGAAACAATGTATTTGGGAATGCTTTAGTCCTCAATGAATAATTTGTTCTGATACACTGTATGCAAATACTTGACCAGATCTACTATTTGGTCAGCTTGCACTGCATTTTAATCTGTTAGAATAGTGCCATCTTGTGGAAATAATCAGAAAGACTCAGTACACATTTGTACAGGCAGTGCTGGGGAATGAGACACAATCATTTACGCATAGTTATTGAGGCTAACAGCTGACAGAAAATCAAATAGGGAGAAAAACTAGCAAGATATCAGCCCTGTAACTAGTCCCATGTGTAATTTTCCACGCTGGCCTCATCCCCTCCTTCTTTACATGGACCCTTGGGAGTAGGTCCACTCCCCAAAATTTTCCCTCCTGCAAAGAATAAAGGTCCATACAAAGGATGCCCAGTTTGTATTTAGCCTAAAAGTCTTCCATCCATATAAATCAAAACTGTGGTTCTCAGCCCAAACTTACCGCAATTCCTGTATGTGGGACTGGAATAGGAAAATGGTTCCTTCAGGGCCCTCCACTGTACTGTATTGACCTCACATCACCTATCCCTCCAGATGACAGAGGAGAATCAGGAGCTGCAGGGATCCTTGGGCACCTGCCTCCCATAGCACACAGTGACTCACCCACAAGTGCTAATGGGGGGTCCCTACAAGGACCATCCTCAAGGCTGGTGGCAATTTGTCCACCCTCCCTCACTTGTCCCTGGATTAGGGAAAGCCAACCAGTCTGACTCCACCTGAGCTGAAGCCAAGTGCAAGATGAAGGCTGCCATTCAGACACACAAGCCCCAATGGAGAGTACTTCCAGCAGGGCCTCACAGGGTCACCCTGGGACTGCCCCAGTACCCTACCTCTGACCAGAAGTCCCAATGGAGATCCCATGCTGCTGCTGCAGCTGTAGTCCCAAGTGTACCCTGGTCTTGTTCCATGTCATCTCTGCCCCCTGACATCATGTGACTGCTGAACTTTGATGCAAATGACCTGACTTAGAGCAGGCTGAATCCCCGGGATCAGGGAGCCAGCCAACTTCCCTGTTACCCAAGAATGGGCCAATCAGAACCACTGGAGACAGGCAAGAGAGCCTGTCCCAAACAAGACAGCCAGAAATACTGCATGAAAACGTCTCCCCTAAGGCTGAAAAAGAGCACAGGGCCCAAGAAGCCCCACTCCATAAGTGGGACAGGCAGAAATAACTTCAACGGCGTTGCCATTTATACAGCTTTGATTTGTTTGGATTGTTTGTTTTAATTAAAAAATCTGAAAGACATAATTTATTGGTACTTCAATTTGGTGACTGACTCCTGGCATACATTAGGAATTTATATTCTTTAAAAATAAAAATAAAACACTTAAAACTTATGAGTAGTTTCTGATCATTTTAGTGAGTGGCATCTAGAAAGTTTTATAGGCTGCAGATCCTCCAACATTGAAAACTGATGAATCAAGTCTGCCTTCATTTTATGAACTATAATTAGTCTATGCCATGCCAGTTTTAGACTGATGTCTGATAATTGATTAGGGGAAAATTCAGCTTTTTTCCACCAGGCAACCCTGATATTTCTGCTTTCCTTGATCTCTGTATGAAATGGATGTTCTACGTATGGTGGGGGAGCAGGGTATTTAAACTGAGAACTGTCACATGGATCTGAGAGCAGAAGTTTGCCTTTGAATTGTAATAGTCCATCCCTTAGCGGCTACTTCAGTAGTAACAGATTATTTTCAATTATCTTGTCTACCTTTATAGCAAGCATGTCATCCAAAGATTGAAATCATTTCTGAAGTGAGTGGTGACAAGGACTCTGCATCAGAGGAAAACAAAACCTTATTTGAGAACTCAGTAACAGAAGAGATCCCAACAGCCATCTTTTCAAATATCTGTAAGGTACCTGAAGACAGTCAAAGGGAAACCACAAGACTCCTTGTAGAAGGCTTAGCAGAGCCTTGGAGTCCAGAGAGAGACTTAGAGATCAAAGTTAAACAAGTCAAACCTTTGAAACCATTGATACAAGAGATTATTGCTGAACCAATAGATGACATACTGACATCAGCAGCCTACAATAAAGTGGATGAGCTAACCCCAGAGGAACTGGACAACAAAGACAGTCACCTTAAACCCTCCTGCCCTGGTAAGATTATTGTAACAGAATTTAAAAGAAAAACAAACAAACAGGTAAACAAGAGGGAAATGGGAGATGGTGGCTGTATTTTGAAAGAAGGAGTTTGTTCACCCATTGTCAATGACCTTAGCTAATTAGGACTGGGGGGGAAGAAGGGACTGAGGAAATCTCTTAGTGCTCTCTTCCCCCCAGTTTGTTATACCCTGCTGGAATCCCAGTAGGTTGAGACAGAGTATTTTTCTGTGACTATTTCCATGCAAATGTTCATAGTAGGTTTTAATAATTGGGATTTGTTTCTTTTTCCAGTAATAACGATGATTAATCACAATTTCACTTGTCTTCGTGCTTTAACAGAGAATAGAACTGAGGACAAAAAGGTGCAGTGCCTGGCAGAAAATGGAGTATCCCCTCATAAACCACAAGAAGATAACGAGGACATCGAGTATGGATTAGATTAAGTGATGAATAAAAATGGACCAAATCTGGAATTCACCATCCGGCCCACTATTTGTGGTTACTCCCAAAATACACAGAACAACTATGGGTCCCTCAGTAAAACACCTGAAATTACACTTCATGTGATGTCCTTCATAAAATTACTGCCTTAATATAAGAACTTTGTATTCCATCACAGTCAGCCAGTCATGGCCAACATAACAGTATAGCTCTCAGAAGCACTACACTAAAGTGCAGCATTTCTGTGAATGACAAAACTGTGCCATGCTGCTGTGCAGAAGGGAGGGGCTAATTGCCAGCTAACCCACAGGTACCAAGTGTTTTATAGTCTGATTTTCAAAGATGCTGAGTACCTATTGCTCCCATTGCAGTCAATCACTTGTGAGAAGGACTCAGCACCTTTAAAAATCAGGTCAGTAATGTTTAAAGGTTGAATTGAGGTTTCTTTTGAGAAGTTATTTCTCATGTCTCTCAAAAAATAGGGAAGTTAAATGTTTATAACTTAGTATTTCATTTCTGTAGTTTTAATCTGCTGTTACATTTATTTTTATTCGGTCTAAAGAAAATCCGGTTATTAAGGTGCTGCATTGTTAATTTGTACAATTTCCATGTGTGTATATTCCAGCACTTACCAAACATGCTCACTGAAAATAAAGTTAGTTTGCTTCTTAGTAAGATATGTTAAGACTGTAAAGCTCAGATATTCATAATTATATGCAGAAAGTGTACAGAAATATTGTGTTCATGCATGCAAATTATGGGTGTACATTTTTGCACGCAGAGTTAGGGCCGCTTGTACCTAACTTACCAAAGAACTGTGATGAAGATGCACCCCCCACATCACACTTTTATACATGGAACAAGTCTCAGCCCCTAGAGTTAAGACTTTTCAGTTCATTTAAAAAAAAAATTAAAACAGATTAAACTATTTACCTGTTGGGGACATCTGAGATGAAGAGGGCACACAGTTTTGTTGATGGTAGGCTTTCCCTAAACTGCCCAAATTCTGGGACCAGCTCCACAAATCTTTTAGGGAAATAAATCAGTCAGCAACAACAGACCTGAAGTTTCTGCTATTATGCTGGAGGCCAGAAGAAAGCTGTACTGAATGGAACCATTTCTTCTCTTCTAGGCTTCTCTTTTACCCTATAGTGGCAGCCTTGTGCCAAAATTAAACGTGGGCTCAGCTGAGACTCTGAGCTCTGGCCCCTCCTCATTCAATCCTTCTGAACAAGGGGACAGGATTGCAGGAATTTATGCAAGGGGTTCACTCTAGAGCTTTGCTTCCTTTGTGCCACTGTGGAGAGGAAGTTTGGGAGAACGACCAGTAGAAACACAATTTCATGGATCCGCTAAGCTCGTGGCCTCCAAAATGTATGTGGTAAGATTCCTTCTTCACCCCCACACCTGCTCTGTACCTCACCACACACATTGAATTGCTGCATAAGGTGGTTCCCTTGCAAATCCCAATCTGGTGCAGGATGTGAAGCACTACACCCAACTAATCAGAAGCAAATTGTTGCACAGAAACCGTGGCAGGGCACCTAGAAAGCCTGTAGTAGGAAATTGAAAAATAGGGAGAGGTTACTAGAAACTTCATCCAATTCCTCCACATACCACCCTGTGAAAAGCATTCCCACTTTCTTCTTTGAGTGATTGCACATGTCCATTCCAATGTAGGTGTGTGTGCACTCTCAGTTCACCCAAGCTGGATAGTTTTTCCTGGTAGTGGTGGTAGCCATTTGAGCGCCCATGAGTTTCCCCACTTGCTTGTGCTTCTAGCTGATGGTATAATGGGGAAGGGCCTCCCTGAACTTCTCTCAGTTCCTTCTCACGACCTGTGGTCGGTAGTCAGAGTGTGCGCGCCTGCTCACACAAATTCCTGGGTCAGGTGTCCTCAAGTGATATTTGCAAGGCTGCAACCTGTTCGTTGGTACATACTTGCACTAGTCATTATGCTATTTCCCAAGCAACAAGCATCAAGGGCTGATGCTAGATTTGGACAAACTGTGTTGCAGTTCCTGTTCAGCCTGCGAAACCCTCCTCCTTACCATACTGCTTGAATTGCCTGAAGTGGAATCGACATGTGCAATCACTCGAAACCTAGCAAACTATCTTTTTGTGGAGTCTCCTCCTCCCTGTGGGGTTAGCCTCTGGATAGTTCTTTGTCTCTCCATTCTGCTATGATCTCTGTAGGCTCTCTGGGTGTTGTCTGCTGGCTTGTAAGTGTCTCCTGTTCCTTTGGGTCACTTATTCCTCTTGTGTAGCCCCCTTGTATGACCTGGGTGCCACTGCACCCCTCATGACTCCTTCTGTCCACTCCTGGTGTCTCTAATAGCTGGATCCTCTCAGGAGTGCCTGTGTCCAGGGCCAGTATCTCCTTGGCTGAACTGTCATCTATCTAGGAGCTCTATGTGAAGCCCCCCCCGCTCCCCCCACATAGTCCTGGATTTTTCAGACACACACCTAGCCTAGCAATGTACCTGGTGGAAGGAGTTTGAGGTGTACGCAGACCTAGCCTTTCAGGAACATGACAACATGGGAAAGTAAAACTGGGGAAGAAGCCAGAGGGGTCTGCACCACTCTGAAGCTCACCACTGCCTCAAGTATCACAGCAATTCTAGGATCCCTGGGGACCTATTGCTCCCCAAAGCAGAATGAAACTGGAGTGACACAGGTTTTTCACTAGATACCAATCTGAAGCAGAGGGGATAAACCCCGATGCTACTGCCTTATGCACATTGGTACATGCAATATTTGGGGACTTGGCAGACTCCCTAATTTGAGACAGGATCGTTTGCAGAACTTGGGATCACCACACACAAGTGACTCCTCCAGGAAGGCACTCTCACATTAGACAGATGTTTAGACATGGGGCATGTAGTGGAAGCCTCAAGAGAGAAGGCCTAGGAGGCACAACTCTCATACGTGCCGTGAAACAACAGCAAAGGAGAGCAAATGGCCAGGTTTCCATAAATTCATAGATTTCAAGGCCAGAACGGGACCATTATGATCAGCTAGTCTGACTCCCTGTATAGTACAGTTCATAGAACGTCTCAAAAATAATGTCTAGACTATCTTTCAGGAAAACATCCAATCTTGAGTTAAAAATTGTCAGAGATGGAAAATCCAACATGACCCTTGGTAAATTGTTCCAATGGTTAATGACTCTCACTCTTAAAAAAATTAGGCCTTATTTCCAGTCTGAACTTGTTTAGTTTCAACTTCCAGCCATTGGATCATGTTACACCTTTCCCTGCTAGACTGGAGTCCATTCTTAAATATTTGTTCCCCATATAGATACTTCTAGACTGTAATCAACTTACCCCTTGACCTTCTCTTTATTAAGCTAAACAGATTGAGCACTTTGAGTCTCTCACGATAAGAATGTTTTTTAATCCTGTAATCATTCTCGTGGTTCTTCTCTGTATCGTCTCCAATTTATCAACGTCCTTCTTGACTTGTTGGCACCAAAGCTGAACACGGTATTCCAGCAGTGGGTAGCACATGTGCAGCTGATTATCCATCACAACCTCCACTTCAGAGTCATTGCTTCCCAGAACAGTCCTCCAGCCTGTAAGTAGGGCCTGCTTCCTTTGTTCCTAGACATACATTTAGCTGTATTAAAAGCCATAGTGTTTGCTTGTGGCCAGTTTACCAACCAGTCCAAATTACTTTGAATCAATGACCCGTCCTCTTCATTGCTTACCACTCCCCCACTTTGTGTGTCATCCTCAAACTTTATCTGTGATGATTTTATGTTTTCTTCCAGAACATTGATTAAAAATGATAAATAGCATAGGGCCAAGAACCAGTCCCTGTGGGATCCCACTGAAAACACACCAACTCAATGACTATTCCCCATTTACAGTTACATTTTGAGACCTATCAGTTGGCTGGTTTTAATCCATTTAATGTGTGCCATGTTAATTTTATATCATTCTAGTTTTTTAATCAAAACGTCATGCAGTCCCAAAGTGAAATGCCTCACAGAAGTCTAAGTATATTATATCAACACTATTATCAACCAAACTGTAATCTCATAAAAAAAAACAAGTTAGTTTGACAGGATCTATTTTCCATAAACCCATTTGATTAGCATTAATTACATTATCCTTCTGTAGTTCTCTATTAATTGAGTCCGGTATCAGCCACTTCACTATCTTGCTCAGGATCAATGTCAGGCTGACAATCCTATAATGACCATCTGGGTCATTCTCTTTACCCTTTTTAAAAATTAGCATCACTATTAGCTTTCTTCCAGTCTTCTGGAACTTCCCCAGTCCTCCAAGATTTACTGAAAATCAACATGAATGTCGAGTGTCCTCCCAGCCAGCTTCATATCCATAGTAAGATGAATTTTTTGTGGGAGATAGCTTGAGCAGGTAAAGGAGATGTGCCCCACGTTAGGACAGCATTGCAAGGAATGTGACAAGTTGAACCATTTTAGCCATGTGTGCAAAAGCAATGGAAGATCTCAGAAAGATTCAGTCAGACTTGCACAAGAGGAGGATTCCACGTCAGACAGTAGAGATGACATTATGACGTCCCTTGAGTTCAAGAGCACATCAAGTTAAAGCCAGACGGGAAAACAACAAGGGATAGTACCAACCTCCGTTAACATTCCATGCATCCGATGAAGTGGGTATTAACCCACGAAAGCTTATGCTGAAATAAATTTGTTAGTCTCTAAGGTGCTACAAGTTTTTCTTTCTTATTTTCGTATTGTTAACATTGTTGTTAATAGGGGAAACGCCCTGTGCAATTTCAGCAAGATAGCAATCTAATAATGTACAAAGAGAGCTTAATGCAGCCCATAAGAAAATGTGACCTCATAGTAACTAACTCAAAAAAATACCAGTCCCCCCAGGGAACGTGGGCCTCTGACTAATTCCACAGATCAAGGTATAATGTCCATTCCACTGTGCCCCAGGTGAAATGACAACAGATTGAAAGACAGGAATAGATTTAAGTCTGTGGGGTTTTGTCTTGAATCTATTACCCCCCCACACACACGCTAATGTGGGTTAGGCTTTGTCACTATTTGGATGGGGGGGCCTCCAGGAAAAACCCAGTAGATGCAGAAAATGGACTTCGTGATTCAGCACATGGCCTTGTTCCTTGTGAACTGGAGCAGCCTGGTGTTGGGGGCGCTGCTATCCTTTGGCTCAGATGTCAGCCATGGTGAAAGAGAGCAAGTCATGGTAATTCAGATCCCATAGAACTGTTCTTTACACCCAGGGATGTTAATCCCAATGTCTTGCTACAGTCCACATTCCACCTCCCTAAATTGGCAAATGACCACTGGGGCCTGCTGACCTGAACTCTCTCAGAGTCCAGGAAGCATTGTGCCTGCTGGATGTTTCTCCCCACCCTTGCATACCACAGGGAGGGTTGAGCCCTCACTGTATAAAGTATATAAGGTCAAGTTGGAGACAAAGTCTGCTCTGAGGGCTGGGAACAGGTTAAACAACTCTGGTTATATTGTTCTATTCCTTTCTGGTGTGATGGGGACTTAATGGAAACTTGCCACTCCCTTTAAGTAGACAGGTCTCAGGAAGACGGCAAAGAAAAATCCAGTGTTAGATCAGTACAGGAGCTGATCAGGCACTTAGTGCCTACAGTCCATGCAACAAGTATGACAAGATGGCTTATATTTATACTGGTCAATTACGTGGCATTAGGTAAGTCTTGGACTTAAACCTTCCTTTGAAATTGAATAAAGCCTTAGAAACTGGAATGAGTAAAGGCCTGTCTCTTTTCATGCTTCTGTTATCTTACATTTATGAAAACAGTCAGAGAGAAAGGCATACATTTTGACATAGACAGGGGCAGCCCTTCTCCAGAAGGGGATTATGTCAGCAGTGTCATCCCGGTTCAAAACAGGTCTGGGATAATTTTTCTTGGATCTGGTTTGCATGTGTTTGTTCCTGCTGCGTTTGCTTAAGTGGTTCGGTGAAATAAAACTTAGCTTGAAGTTGACACATTTTGTTATGTTCTCTGTGTGAAACCGTTTAGTTTGGATCAATGTCACAAGTAGAATAACGGCCATTGGGGGAAGTGTTTTTTTATGGGTTGATGTTTGGTAGGGAGCCTTGACCTCCATCCCGTAACTTGTTCTACTGAACACGGCTCAAACTCAAAATATAGCTACAAATGACAGCCCCCAAAAGCTTGTGGATATCCAAACAGAGCAAAGCATTTGCATCCGATCCAGTTTCAAAGAATGGATGAAAATTTCACATTAACCACTATTGATTCATGAATGCAGATAAAATGCAACTCTAGGATGATTAGGCGGGAGATCAAGGGTTAGATTGTTCTGTTATTTACAATATTATTTTCTGTCAAGTTCTGATTGCAGCCTGTGACAGAGGACAGTCACTACCATGAGCTCCACCTGTCAGCTGGATGCAAACCTGCACTCTTCTCTGCTCCTAGTGCCCCCTGTTGGCTGTCGCCCTTGCTGAGTGGCACTTCAGTGGCTCAGCTCTCCAGCTAAGTCACCTGGTTAATAGGTGAATGGATGAACCCCTTCTGGGGTAACAAAGTTCAACATATGGTTGGCCCTCAACAGGGTCTCTGGCCCCAATTCTGGGACTGTTTAAACTCCAGCCCCTTTTCAGGCTTTCAGTAGAGAGTCTTGTCCCCTTTTGGGACTTAGGTCACTTTCTCCGTGGCCAGTAGGGGAACTCAGCCCACCCACTACGCCAGGTCCCGACCCAGGGACCTTATAACAGTGGCCACGTACTGCTTCCCTTAATAGTTGCTGCTGCTATTTTCCCTGGGCTGCTTCCCACTCAGTCCCTTCACTTTCACCAGTTACCTTAGGGTTACAGTCTTTGGGTTCTCTCTGTCTAATCCCTGGTCGAGCAGGGTCTCTCCCAGGTCTCCTTGCCTGGAGAGCTTCTCTGGTTTCCAGCCCTTCCTCACCTTTCTGGTTCCAGCCAGGAACTCGTGCTCAAGCTCTGCAGCTCCTTTTAACTGAGCCTGCTGTGCTCTGAGTGGTCACTTCCCTGCAGTCTTTCTCGGCAGGCCTGGAGGACCCACCCTCAATGCTCCTTTCCTGGGGTGGGGGCAATAGGACACAAAGCCTCCAGCAGGGGCCATCAAAGGGCCTGGTTTACCCCATCACACAGGCTAAATAATGACTAGCATGCTTCAAGAAATACAATTGCTATGTTTTTCTTTTTTGATCCATTGTAACCCCATATATAAGAAATATTAACTTAATACATATGTACATAAATAAATAGGTAAAGCAGGGAGATAACTTACCTTTGGAGAGTAAGGCTAGGATAAAGATTTTGCAGGGTTAGGAATGATTGAAGTGTTGTAAATAATTATAATCATGCTTCTTTCAGAGGGTATTTTGCAAGTGCATTCATTTGGTTGCCCATTTTGCTGGTAATACAGAATACTCTAGTGCTTGGTTACCACCAGCTGAAGGCTGTTGGGTGCCTCATATGAAATGAGCTGGTGATTGCAGTCCAGGGGAGCTGCAAGGATGTATTGCAGCAGTTAGTGGTGGCCAAGTGATTTGAAGATGGAAATGCCATACAAGGGCTAAGTATGAGTATTGGTTCCTCCTTGGGCAAGTGTCTTTGCCACAAAACTCCCCCTCACAGCTGGTGCGAGTTAGTATCCTTGTTAACAGTCTAAGCAGAAAGAACGAGGAGTCCTGGGGGCACCTTAGAGACTAATTTATTTGGGCATAAGCTTTCGTGGGCTAGAACCCACTTCATCAGCTGTGGCATCTAAGCAGAGAGGCCAAGCAAGGAGTTGAGAATGGGGAGTGAATTATCCTCACACCCTCTCAGGAGTTGGATCTGTGTCCCACGGCAGGGGAGATGTGATGGTGTTTGCCCTACTGCTCCCTGTGCTGCACTGTACATTACCTGGCCTACGCACAGAGAGAAGATGTCAGTTTTCAAGGCTCTCAAACCAGGACCATCAACAGCACTACATTTGCCCACAGCTTCTAAAACAATGAGAGAGACCTACTCCTAGAACTAGATGCATGCAGTCCATTTGAGAGCTCCAGGATGAGAGCCCAGCCACCCTCACCAGTAGCACTGAAAGGCCCCTCTCTGTTTCTCTGGGAACAGGTCTGACAGCCAGCCAGGAGACCTGCAGTTATTGGGATGTGATGAACAACCTGAGTCTTGCAGATGCTAATCCTCGCCTGATGAGCGTGCGCCCAGTGACGGACTGGAGAGAGCCCTCCATCGTCAGAATTGATGTCACCTTACATGCCACCCTGGACTTGGTGAGGGACTTTGCCTATGCATGGGTGAAAATTCCTGCATCTCCTCGTCTCAACTCAGGGACCCGCATTGATGCAGCTTCACTGCTTGTTGGTCCCTGATACAGTGCTATTCCCAAGTGCAAAAGCGGCCTTAATTTCTCTATGCAACAGATCCTTCTTCCTTCTTTTCACCAGCCTGTAATAGGGTGTGAACACTCATAACTTTTCGCTAACACTGCTCAGCCACTCCCATTAATTGCTGGTATCTCAACTTCCTTCCAGTTCTCACTAACCTGTATCTAGTAGTCATTACCCATGCTCAGGAAATTTTCTGTATCTTCATTAGAGACACAATAGATATGAACTCAGTTCTTTCTCTTCCTCTAGGATGAGAAGTTACAAATCCTTACATCGCTAGTGGGATTCCAAATGGTGAGGATCATGTTCTTAATTTACCATGTCACTTTATCACACTCACTAAATGTGAATCTTCCCCTAACAATCCATTTCTTTTTTCAGAGCTGGAAAAATCAGTTCCTCACGTGGGATCCCCGAAGCTTCTGTCGAATCTCTAAGATCTCCATCCCTGTGGACTCTGTATGGAAGCCTGACATCTTTGTCTCTGAAATGTAAATTCTCAGTGTTAAGTTGAGGAGTGGGGTTCCCTTCCTTTCAGTGTCAAAATTGGGGATGAGGTTGTGACTGGCTGGTGAATAACATGTGAGTAACATGCAGTAATTTACTGGGAGTCGTGTCAGCTTTTGCATGAATGAAACTACACAAAAATAAACTGCATGGCATTGCTCTTCTCAACCAGCATTACATACTGCAACTCACTGCAGGGCATTATCTAACAGAACGCAACAAATTCATCCTTTCCCCTCTTCCTTCAGTTACTAGTTGCTATCATTTTAGGCAGCAAAATCGATTATTTGATGAGAGTCAAGGAAGTGTCTAGACACCCATCATTATTACATATGCAGGGACCAAAGCCACTGCTGTATTAACAGTCTACAGGCCCAATGATCTATTCTTTCCCATCTCTGTCTCCATTGGCAGTGTATTGACACAGACCTCTGTGCTCTTCAAGGAGCCAGTGCTGATATTTCCAATGCATTTTTTCCTTCCTTAGGACTGAAGATCCTCAATCCCCCACAGTTCCTTTCATGTCCCTCTCTAGTGATGGCACCATCAACCAATGGAAACCAATCAGGATAGTCAGCACTTGCAGCCTGGATATCTACAAATTTCCATTCGACACCCAGAAGTGCAATCTGACCTTTGGTCCCTATGTGCATACAGGTACGTGGGTTGGCACAGGATGCCGGGGGCTCCATTAAGCATCAATAATACGGGAAGGGCTGGTGAACAAAGTTTTCACCCTTGGAGACTATTTAGCAGAAACCTGACTGTCCATAGGGCACTTATCGATAGCTCCCTGGAGAAGTTGTAGACAATTCCTAAAAGGGGGTGGGGACTTTGTTCAATCCCCTCCCAACCAGCCCAAAGGATGCCCTTGCTGAAGACACAAAAGTGCTTTGCCCAAACTGGGAATTAATGATGGGCTGACTCAACAGGCGTGGGGCTTCCACTGAGATACACACGCTGCCTGATAAAATGTTCTGCATGAGTCAGCTTCCAGTCTCACTCAGCTCCTTAATTGCCACCTTCCCATTCTTCTGCTGATGGTCTAGGGCCAGATGGTGTCCGATCCTTGCATGAATGTGTGTGTGGGGGGAGGGGAAGGTGCAATGGGCTTCTGTGTGAGTGCCAGGCACAACTGCATGCCACGCTGAAGCAAGCATAGGGATTGCTCCTTCCTGGCACCCTCAAGGGGTGATGGGCCCTCAAAGATGGAGGGCAGGAGCCATTCCCCTCCCCACCAACAGGCAGACACTGGGACCATCGGACTATACTGTCCTAAGTGTTCCGACGCCTCCTTCATGCTGGGGAACTCGGGGATCCTAACTGGAACTCCCCCCTGGTAGTGCTGCTCCTCGCTGTCCAGCACGGCCCTGTGACTCTGGCCCTATCTGCCATTTAATCTCGCAACGCCATGCTGACGGTGAGAGAGCAGGATGATGCCAATGCTCTACGGCTATTTGAGGAGCAACTGCTTGGTGATCAAGCCCTCCGCTCGTTGACTGACCGTGCCATCTTGGGCACCTGCCCATCACTATCCCTGTGGAATATCCCTACAGGAATGTGCGATGAGACTTTAACTCACACAACTAGGGGATCGCTGAGCACATTGGCTGTAATGGTTTTTCGCATTGGAAGAAGCCCTTCCAAATGCATCAAAGCCGAAATGAGTCATATTCCCTGGGAATGGATTGACCCGTATCATTCTCCTTTCTAATTTAAAACAGTTCAGGACATTGTCGTGGTGCCCAACTCCAACTCCTCCGTGGTTACACAATCTTCCCAGGCAAATTATGCGAAAAGCAAATGGCTCCTTGGGAAAGTGGATGTTCTGAGCAATAACATATCCGCTGAGGAGAAAGAATGGAGTCAAGTCACATATCAGGTAGGATTGGAAACAATACACACTGCACATGTAGCATATAGCTAGGGAATTTGAGCCCAGATTATGATTATTTAATAATCCAGTTTGCACAACTGTTGTTTATCCAGCACTAGCCTACTCAAAATCCATCCTACTCCTAATCTAGCCTTTCCACTTGACTTTCTTCTTGGAGAGGGAGCTCAGGGAAATCTCTGCATCACAATCACTTTGGAACACAAAGCCGTGTAAAGGAAACTACACAGATTTCCTTATATCATGTTATATTTCCTTTCTTGGCTGGTTGATGTTAGAAACCATCTTATTGCAATAGATTTTTTTATAACTTGCTGGCTTGATGCAAGAATAGGACTGTTTGGCCTTAAAGCCCCACCCTGGTGATACACACAATTTTATAAATAAAGTTTTTTCAAACTTGTCACCCAGGAAATATTTTTGCCAAATCCCTTGTCCAGCCTTGATCATCCTTCATCTTGACTGTTCCAGGCACGTAATCCCTGGCCTTCCACCTCTTGCCTCACCATCTCCAGTCTCTGCGTGAAGTTTCCAGTCGCTTTCACTTCTCCAGTCACAGCAATGATCATTGGTTCCCTTTAATTGACTGCCTGTCTTTCACTGCATCAAGTCTGAGCCACTCACTCTTTCCTTCAAGGCCTCGTATTATTGTCTCATGCTGGTTTAACCTACATCTCTGCTTTCACTGTGCTGTATTTTTCCTCCCTTTTTGCTTACTTCATCACCTGTTTCTGCTCTCAGCTTTGGGCATGCTGTTGCTGCCCTTCACTCTGGGAATAACATTGCACTTGCTTTCTTCCCCCTCTCTCTTCTCCTTCAAACACTCCTTGCCCAGGAATCTTTCCTAAACCGATGGCCTCACAACATTATCTCCACAGCTTCTTGCGCTGAAATGTTCCTTTGTGGTTTGTTTTTGTCTATTAGATAGTACATTCTCCAAGGCAGGAATCCTGCCTTCTTATTTGCCTTCTAAAGCACGAGGTAAAAAAGGTACATTTCTGGGGCCATATAAATAAATAACAACAAAGAGAGACTCAAGCAAAGTCCCATTTAGATAGAATGTGTCCATCTTTCTGTTAGCATAGTGAGGGGGAACATTTTAGTGCACTGCTCACAAGTGTTGCTCTTTAACAGATAACCATACGGAGGGTACCAATCCTGTATGTCATCAATCTCATAGTCCCTGCCGGTTTCCTGGTGCTTGTGGATGTGGCCAGCATGTTCATACCGATGGAAGGAGGCGAGCGGCTGGGGTTTAAAATAACAGTTGTTCTGGGATTCTCTGTGCTCTTGCTGATACTGAATGATTTGCTTCCCAGTTCAGAAGTCACGCCGATCTTGGGTAAGAGCTGCACAGTCTGTTACTACTATTGTGGTTATTTATACTGAAATAGCACCTAAAGCCGCCAACGGAGCTCAGGCCCCTATTAGACTATGCAACTGTACAAACACATTGTAAGAAACAGCCTCTGACCCCAGAAGTTCACAATCTCAAGCCAGGCAAAGAGGGAGGAGGACACAGAGGCACAGAGTGGAGATATGACTTACCCAAGGTCACACAGTAGCTTGGTGCCAAAGACGGGATTTGAATTCAGGTTTCTGGAATCCCAGTCCAGTGTCCTATCAACTGGCCCACACAAAAGACTTCATGAAGTGCCCTAGGGCTCTTGCAGTGCAGATCTAGTTTACCGGTCAGTACTTTTGATGGCCTCTGTGCAAAACACTAAGATACACAGATACACTGGGTGGGATCCAAGAAGGGAGGTTGCAACGCTGACCGTAACAGGGCCTCACCTTTAGGTGCCTAGAAAAATCACCGGAACAGCACTACAGTCCACACAGCTGAGACTCCCTATGCAGTGAATGGGGAGAGAGAGGCAGTTCTCAAATGCCAGCACACTAGATGTGGCGCCACCTAAGCCAGCCAATGGGAGATGGTGACGACAGGTGTGTGCTAAACCCCACCCCCTCTCAGAGAGCAGCACCTTCCTGCAGCCCAGTTTTAGGTGCCTAGCTCTGCTTAGCCATCCACGCCCAGGAAGCAGCCTCCCGGAGCCAGACAGCTTAGGCGCCTAAGGCGTTTCTTGCAGGAATGAGTTAGGCACCTGCCTGGCGCCACACAAAGTGGTCAGAGACGGAGGAGATGATGCTGATGGACATTACAACTTTTAGCCCAGTGGTTAGTGCACTCACTTGGGATGTGGGAGACCCAGATTCAATCCCCCCTCTTTGCCAGAGGTGGAGAGAGGATTTGACCAAGGGTCTCAACTCTCAGGAGTGTGCGCTAACCCCTGAGCTATGGGATATTCTGATGTGGGACGCCCGCCATCTCTCTGCTGCAGCTGCTCCACGGTGGCTGAATAATGAAGGCATGACTGGAGCAGGGGACTGGACCTGGGCTCTCCCATCTCCCAAGTGGGTGCCCTTACCCCTGGACTACAAAGTCATTCCCCCACCCATTTACTCTCTCTCTCTGGCCCAATGACTGTTCCACTGTCCATACATAAATAGTCACAGGGCTAGAAAGACAGAGAGGGTCAGTGATTCCATAGCTCAGGGATTAGAGCACTCTAAGAGGTGAGAGACCCCCCCTGTTCAGATCCTTTCGCCTCTTAAAAGGATGGGGGATTGAACCTGGGTCTTCCACATTCCAGGCGAGTGCTGGGATACAAGTTATAAGGTGGGCTGCTCCTCTTCTCCCCGCTCCCCTTGGATTTTAAATAGGACCTGATCTGGTACACACCTACTGGATCAGGCTCCACATGGATCAGGCAGAGGAGCAGCTGTCTAACTGGTTCATGGATTGCTCTGGGGCTTCGGTGGGAGATAAGCATCCGGATGCCTAGAGGGAGGCAGCAGTGCACAAGCTGAGGCAGAACCCTAGGTGCTTAGGGAACTTTTATCCTGAAAACATAAGTGCCGAGTGGATTAGGCACCTACAGGCTTTGGTGGGAGTTTTGTGAAACACAACAGAGCCAATGCTGGGACTTTGGCACTGAAGTGCCTTTGTGGATCTGGGCCATTGTAGGCAGGTGACATTCATGATCAAGGAGATGTGCTTATTCTGTTGCAATTATTTCCAGGTGTTTTCTGTGCTGTGTGTCTGGTGATCATGATAATCAGCATTGTCGATTCCATCTTTATCTCCTACATGCTGCATCTCTCAGCAGTGCGCCCGGATGTGCCCCGCTGGCTGAAGCTCTGGGTACTGAAGCGTTTGGCTTTCATACTTTGCATTGACACAGCAGAAGTTACTGAAAGCAATGCTGCGGGAGTCAGGAACACAAACAAAGGTACCCGCTGGTGTTAATCCAACAGCAAGGCCAAGCTGGGCACCTAACTCCCTTAGGCTCCTTTGTGCCTCTCCGCCACTGAGCAGGACCCTCCCCCTCCCAGGATGACTAGTTGTAGATAATGTTGTAGATAATGTTTCTTGAATGAGGGAAATGTATGTTTCCTGCCCTGGGGGGCTACTCATTACTTTCCCTCGTTACTAGGAACAAT
Source organism: Chelydra serpentina (assembly GCA_037349315.1). NCBI lineage: Eukaryota > Metazoa > Chordata > Testudines > Chelydridae > Chelydra > Chelydra serpentina. The sequence goes on along the minus strand of JBAIAC010000026.1, from coordinate 9,194,143 downwards.
TCTCCCAACCCCTAGATGGCAGCAGAGTCTAGCACATGAAGCAACCAACATTGGTTTAGCAAGAGTATGTTATTTTCCCAAAGAACATGCCCAGAAATCTGATCTGGTGAGCTCTTGATTTTGTATAGAAAAGAAACAGTGAGATCCAGGTAAGAAGTGATTCAGTAGGCAGGCTCTGAAATAGGAGGCAGATTTCATTCACCAGTAACCCACTGCATAAATGCAGGTTATTAATTGATTAGTTGATTTTGTTCATCAATAACAACCGGTGGCGGTGCAGACTAATGGTTAGAGCACAGGCCTGGGCTGGGGGGTGGGGGTGGGGGATCCATTCCTTACTCTGCCACTGTCCTGCTGAGGGCAAGTTACTGAACCACTCTCTGCTTTGGAAGAGAATCAACATTTCCCAAACCATGTCTATATATATTGGAAATAATTGTCCCCCCATCAACACCTTTACATACAATTATTTTTCTGGTTGTGATTGTAGCTACGTCTGTGGTGGGAAAGGAAGCAGGCATACAAAACAGGAGGTGCTTACAAAAAGAACATGACAGTGCGGAAATTAAACTGCTGAAGAAGGTGCTCCTGGAGCTCTTAATGATCCGTCGTCACATGATCATGAGCAAGAGAGAAGAGGAAGCCAAATCAGAGTGGAATATGGTGGCCTTTGTTCTTGACAGATTCATCCTGATTTGCTACCTTCTGACAGTGTCCATTATTTTGATAACAGTTGTAGTAGTTTGGGCTTTCTAAGCTGTTTAACAGGTCCCCATACTTGTAAGTTGGGGGAAGGCACTCCTTTGTCTGTGATGTGTATATAAATCCAAAGTAAATCTGAGGTGAACTTGTAAACAGAAGGGTGATCACTCAATAGCTCTGATTACTGCCTGGAGCTACCTGTGGGTCTCACAGGTTTCCATTCCGGTTTCTAGAGGGTCTTACTATAACAGGCCAGAACAACCTGCTCTTGTCTGCTGTGCACCTGGGGAAACACAGCTCCTGTTCCAATCTAGCTTGAGTTACTACCCAACACAAATAAGTAACCTGGCAGAGGATATCCCAATGCTGGCACAGTGATCAAAGCCAACTTCAGCTCTTGGAATGCCTAGCTCAGCCTGGCTCTCCACATGAATGGTGACCTCTTCTCTGTTAGTCTATGCAATGGGGCAGCTATCCCAGCAAAGCTCCAGGAAACCTCTGGTAGTAAGGGACAAGCCCCAGGAACCCTTGAATCTGGTGGATATACTGGGGTTCTGGTCACGGCAGGCCCTTTTTCCTGGGTCAGTGGAGATCCATTCCTCACTGACATGTCCCAGAAAGAGTTTTAGATTTGCTCCTGGAAGTTGCTCTAGTACATTACTTGCCCATTCCAGTGCTGTACAAGAGTTCCTGTTCAGACCGGCATGTCGTCCAAGTACACTGACACCTGAAAAGTGGTGGGTTGCCCAATGCTTGCTCCATTAATGGCTCAAATGTAGCTGGTGCATTATGTCATCCAAATAGCATGACGTTGAAGTCCCACAAGCCCTGTCCCTTGGCAAAGGCAGTCTTCACATGGGCTGACTTTCCCCCCTTAACTTGCCAGCACCCACTCTGTTGGTCCAGTGAAGAGAACCATTTGGATTCTGCTCATATCTCCAGCATATTGTCAATGTGGGGCATTGGATCTGAGTCCTTGTGAGTCACCTCATTCAAATGTGGGTAATCGACACAGATCTGTGTTGTGCTGTCTTTCTTGCCCACCAGTGCCATGGGGATAGATAGTCAAGGACTTCTGGATAGTTCAGTAATTCCTGAAGTCACCATCTCATGAATCTTCCATTCAGTTTCCTCTTGGTCAACCAGAGGCAAGTGATGTGGGCTTTCCTTAATAGGCCAGGCATTACCTGTGTTGATCTCATGCTTAACTAGGCTGGTTTGACCCAAATCGTCTGGCCCCTTGGAGAATAATCCCTATAATTTCACACCAACTGCCATAAAATCACCCTCTGACTTCGTGTCAGTTGGGCTCCTGCACACTGATGCATCTCCTCTAACACACCTGTCAGAACCCTAGGGCCTCTGTTCCTGGAAAGGAATCTACCCTCCTTCCCAAGAGTATTAAACCCACATGAAATAGCTGACCCTCAGTTCCAACAGTCAGATACCCAACTAGACCTGCAAAGAGACTGTTAAAAGTTTCAGACAGTCCAAACCCAGACTCCGAACTGCAGCTTCCCACCTTTCCTGAGCTACCCTCATCTCTCCAATTCTAGTTTTCAGCAAGGGCTGACCAAGTACTGGGGACACCTCCCCCATTTCATTCTTCCACTACCAACTGGATGGGTCCAATCTCTTTCTTCAGGCAGTATCCTCATTTGTCCAGAACTGCAGGCCACATTACAGTCACAGATGACCCTGTATCAATTAACCCCCTACAGTAAACACCAGTATATCTCGCTTCTATTGGCCAACATAGGGAGTCATTTCATCACCATCCCATCCTCACATCAATGGAGCAACACAGGATCCCAAATAAATGAGGCGAGATCATATAATCAAAAATCCAATAAACATTTTAATGCAGGCAGTGCCGCCTCGAGACACTTGGAAGCTCCACCCCCAAAAGAACGCTTTGTTACCCTTTGGATTCCCTAGCCTCTCTCAAACCACACCCATCTATACGCCCAACCAGTGGGGGAGGCGAAGCCCTGTACAATACGTTTTGAGTTTTATGTTCCATTGACATCTCTGCTCCAATTTCCATAAAACCAATGACAGCTTTAAAGAGAGAGGAAGTGTGATTCCATGAACAGAGAGAGGAAGGGCCTGGAACTAGATCCCATGGGTTCTATTCCCTATGGTGTCTTTGTCTGAATTCTTGTATGTTGTTGGGCAAAGCACCTAGGAGAAGATTTTCAAGTGTGGCTAAGTGACTTTAGAGCGTAAGGGTTTCAGACACTTCAAAATTTATCTGTCTTTGCCTCCAAATCCCCATCTGTAGTGAAGGCACTGATGATACTTATCTAATTAAAGGTTTTTAACATGCATTGTGATAATTGGAAGCCATGTAAATTGTAAATGCAAAGTAGCGATGTGGCTGTGAAGGGGAACACTCACCAATAGTGGCAGATTGTCTTCCTCCCGAGCGTTCCCCTTTCTTACTACAATTCTGCCTTGTAATGGTCTGTCCTTTCAGTGACTCAGCCCTCCGGCCAGGTCACACTTTCAAGTTCACCCTTTTCAGGGTACATATAAAGAGTCTGATAATAGGAAAAGCTTCAGAATTTAGTGAGGGTTCAGGGCTGCCTTCTTGGGCTGGGGTCCTATGGTCCATAACCCTTGTACCTTCAGGGTTTTTTCACAGTTAAGTCTATCCCTTGGTGGGGAACCTATGTCATTGTCGGTCTTTGGCTCTGGTAGGGGAGCCTGAGCTCATCCTCTCCATCAAGCTCCAATCCAGGGCCCAATGGTAGGTAGTTAAATCCTGCACCTTGGGGTCCTATACGGCTACCTCCCTGATGACTTCTAGCTCTCAGGTCCCGTTTTTGTAGGCTAGGTCAGATCACTATAGCCTGGCCACAGGCAGCACAAGTCCCTTGTGGTGCTCCTTCTCAGTAGCTCATAGTGCAGGTCAGTTTACTTCCACTGTCTGCCGCCCTCCTAAGCTGGACTGCTCTTCTTTTGAGCTCCTCCTCCAAGCCATGCATGCTTTGCAGGTATACAGGGTGGGGCTGCTTGGGCCCAGAGCAGCTACTGAGCCCCTTCCTTATTGGTGCGGGGTTTGTATACCCAGTCACAGGGGCATTTTCACAAAAGAAATTTGGCATTAAACAGTTTCCCACTCTATTTCGCTATAAAATTCCTTCTTGGTCAGAAGAACCAAACAATATAGGCCTCAAATAAAGCAAAACCTTTAAGTCCATTTGTATTCAGTAAAGCATTGAAAGAATTATTTAACTTAAAGACTGAAGTCTATGGAACTTAAGTTTAAGCACATGTTTAAAGTGTATTTAAGACCCATTGATTTAAGTATGGGCTTAAGTGCTTTGCTTCTCTCTCTCTCTCACCAACAGAAATTGGTCTAATTAAAGATATTACCTCAGCCACTTTGTCTTGCTAAACAGGAATGGACTTAAGCATGTGATTGAAATTAAGTATGAGCATTGTTTTGCTAATTCAGGGCAATACTTGTTACTGTAGCTCACCCTGTAGTACACGGATAAGGCATTCCTTCAGAATATGAAATTGGCGAAGATGTAGCTCTGAAACTAAATGTGAAACATTGGCCAACCTGGACTTTTAAGCCATAGACACGGAGCATGCTCAGTACATTTCTTGTTCCTTAAGCTGTCAGTTATTTATGATCATACCCATTGTGACAGTGTCCCCATAAAACTTTATGGGGAGATGCTTATAACTATATATGTGTAACGTTTTATGCTGCATGTGCCATGTGGCATATCTCTGTGAAAGTTATGACCTACTGAATTTATCCCTCCTGTTTGTAGGCATGTATCATTGTTGTGGTTGAAGTTATGAACATTGGTTTTATATTTGCTGGTTTTATGCATAGCTTTTGTAAGAACATGAGACCAGGTCCAGAGGAAGGAATGTGCAAGTTGAGTACAAGTACTTAACAGACAAAAGAAGGTGCAGACCCCAATCCACATCGGGGCCCCAGGCAAGGATGCAACTGGTTAGACTGGTTAGGGCGCATGGGCAGGTGACTTGCCCATGTGATCCCAAAACTCCAGGGCTACTGGATCCTACGCAGGGAGAGGAAGAAAGGCTATAAAAGCCCTTGCAAGACCCTTGCATTTTGGGTCTTCAGCTGGCTAAAGGAAGAAGCTCTTCACCCCCCCAAGGACATTCCTGAGGGGAACTGAACAAAGGACAAAGACATTAGGGGGGTGAGTGATTGCTGGGCCCAGGCTAGAAGGAAGATAGCCTGTTTACTGGACCTAGTGAGGGGTTTATCTGTACACAGGGTGATTAGACATAGAACTGCGTGTTCTTTTTTTATTTTATTCGGTAATTCACTTTATTCTGTCTGTTACTGCTTAAAATCACTTAAATCCTATTTTCTGTACTTATTAAAATCACTTTTTACTCATTAAGTTTCCTGGAGTTGAGTTGTTACCTGGGGGAACGCAAACAGCTGTGCATAACTTTCTATCTTTGTAATAGAAAGCGAACTATCTATGAGTTTACCCTGTATAAGCTTTATACAGGGTAAAACGGATTTATTAAGGGTTTGAGCCTCCTTGGAGTTGAGCAGCTGGGTGTCAAAGGCAAGAGCGCTTCCAGGGGCCTTACAGTGGTGAGTGGACTTGGTTCGGACCTGGGTCTGTGTTTGCAGCAGATCAGTGGAATCTGGCTCAAAACAGACAGGATTCGGGAGTCCCAAGCTGGAAAAGGCCTGGAAGCAGGGGCAGAAGCAGCCTTGGCACACCAGGTGGCAGCACCAAGCAGGTCTCTGTGGCCCCAACCCGTCACAGTGGCGTAGTCGAGCAGGATCTGTGCACAGCTGATTGCTTTGACGTACTGGTAGTGATTTTAAGTGAGTTTTAAGTGTGGTGGCTGGAAAACAGACAAAGTGGTTACTGGTTTGTTATTTTCTGTTTGCTTATTTCGGGTAAGGGAAGTAGGGACAGAAAAGGAAATCAAGTAAGTAAGAGTGAAGATCGGGGAAGCTGGGAAAGTCTCTTAACTGAAGAGCTCCTGATCTGAGTGCAGTCCAGTTTCAGTGAACTGCAGAGGGACGTGGCCCAGCACCAGACAGCAATAAGATGTCTGTAAGCGAGGCCACGGTAAAACTGGATCTTGCCAGACTCGAAATAACAGAGAAAGAAAACGAACATCGGAGACGAATCGAATTACGTACGCTGGAAATTAGTGCAGAGACAGAAGCCCACAAGAGAGCTATGGAAGCAGAAAGAGTCAGGGAGGAGGCGGCCCACAAGAGAGCTATGGAAGCAGAGGAGCTGGCCCACAAGAGAGCTATGGAAGCAGAAAGAATCAGGGAGGAGGCGGCCCACAAGAGAGCTATGGAGGCCCAGAAGCATGAACTGGCTGTTGCAGAGTTGAAGAGTCGCAACCCTTCAGCGGCCGGCCCCGCTTCCCCAAAAATCCCCAAATGGGAGCGTCTATGCCCCCAGTATGATGAATCCAAGGATATAGCCGAATATTTTATCACCTTCGAGAGACTGTGCTCCCTCCATGCGATCCCTGAAGATCAAAAAATGACCACCTTGATAGCCAAATTGACTGGCAGAGCTCTGGACATATTCAATAAGATGCCCATTGGGGAGGCCTCCAATTATGGTAAATTTAAGGAACTGGTTTTGAAACAGTTTCAGGTTACACCTGAAACCTACAGGGTTAAATTCAGGAGTCTTAAGAGGGGAGATGGGTTAAGTTACCTGGCTTATGCAAATGAAATGACAGTTCTGGTAGATAAGTGGGTGAGGGGAAAAGGCATCACAAGCTTTGAGGGAATGTGTGATTTGGTTGCTCAGGAACAATTCCTGAATATGTGCAGTGATGATGTAAAACAGTACTTGTGGGACAAACAGGTAAAAGCCGTGGGTGAATTAGCTGGGTTTGCAGACTCTTATGAGCAGGCGCAAGCTGCAATTAAGCATAAACCACTGGCAGAGGGGTACAGGGTCGGGGGAAAGCAGAGTCACCGTTTTACCCCTGGGAAAAAGGAGGCTGGGCGTTCACCTCCCCATTCCCCTGTCACTCACCCCAAATTTCCTGCGCAAGCAGGGGATCTCAGAAGGTGCTTTCACTGCAATTCCCCAGGGCACCTGAGAAGCAGCTGTCCCACACTAAAGGAGCGTACACCCTCCTTGTCCCATGTTAGCTCGGTTGCCCTCAACGTTGAGGCCCCAGAGGGCACCCCTACCTCTTACCACACCAGCTTGGTGGACATGGGGCCTAGTGAAGCGGATAGGGAGCACATCAAGGTTGTCAGGATTGATGGCATGGAGTGTCTGGGGTGGAGGGATACTGCGGCTCAGTTCTCGCTGGTCCGACCGAGTGTGGTTCCAGATGCTAGTGTTCTGACGGGGCAGACCACCCACATTAAGGGGGTCGGGCCGCAGAGGTTCCCTGTGCCCCTGGCTAAGGTTCATGTGGAGTGGGAAGGGATGGAAAATACTTTACTGGTGGGGATGCTCGAGGACATCCCCGCAGACATGTTGCTGGGGAATGATTTCTTCAGCAAAACTAGGGCTGTCAGTGTGGTAACTCGCAGCATGAAGAAAGGCTGTGAGGGGGAGGCTGTCCCGGGCGATAGCGGTAGGTCTCATGCAACTGAACGGCCAACACATCCTACCCCAGGGGACACGGGGGTTGGTGACTTGAAGAGAGTCCCCAGGGACGGGGCGGGGACCTCAGAACCCACAGGGGAGTTGGGGGAGGATCCCACTGACAGGACAGTATATGGAGGCCTCTGCCCAGCTGAAGACAACAGGCTCCCAGGGGCGGGGGCAGGGGAGAGGCAGTCAGTGCCCAGGGACGGGGACGCTGTCTCAAGAGTGGTCTGTCAGGAATTTGCAGCTAACCAAAGGACAGACCCCTCCCTTGACAGTATAAGGAAGTGTATCTCGGAGGGAACTCCAGGAAGGGAGGGGGGGGAGAAGTTTTTTGAAGAGGACGGGAAACTGTACAGGGAGGCCCCTGTGGGAAAAAACCAGGGTCCCGGTCAACCCTATAAGCAGTTGGTTGTACCCAGCCAACACCGGGGGGAATTAGTGCGGGTAGCGCACGACGGCCCCTTTGCTGGTCACTTGGGGGTACAGAGGACGTATGACAGGCTGAGGAAGAATTTCTACTGGCCAGGGATACAGAATGACGTGCGGGATTACTGTAGAACTTGTGTGGTGTGTCAGGAAAGGAAGAGGCCAGGGGGACCCCATAAAGCTCCGCTGCGCCCCTTGCCCATCATCCAGGAAGCATTCCAAAGGGTGGCGATAGACATAGTGGGTCCTATGCCACGCCCCACTCGGAGGGGGAACAAGTATATCTTGGTGGTAGTAGACTTCGCCACTCGGTACCCTGAGGCAATCGCTCTGTCTAACATAGAAGCAGAGACAGTGGCAAGAGCCTTGCTCACCATATTCAGCAGAGTGGGCTTCCCTAAGGAGATTTTGTCTGATCGGGGGGCAAACTTTATGTCGCAGTTGTTTAATGAGCTATGGAAGGTGTGTGGAGTGAAACAGCTTAAAACGGCCCCCTACCACCCCCAGGCCAACGGGCTGGTGGAAAGATTCAATGGGACCCTAAAATCCATGCTGGGGATGTATACCCAGAAAAGGGGCCAGAGCTGGGACGAACTATTGCCATTCCTGCTGTATGCCTACAGGGAGGTACCCCAAGAGTCCACGGGATTTTCCCCATTCGACCTTCTGTATGGGAGGAAGGTGAGGGGACCTCTCGACCTCATCAGGGATACCTGGGAAGGGTGCAACACAGTAAGGGAGGAACCCGTGACTGAATATGTCCAGAGGTTCAGAAGGGAGTTGAAAGACATGATGGAAATTGTCCAAAACAACCTCCAGAGTAGTCAGGCCAAGCAAAAGGAGTGGTACGATAAGAATACCTGTAAGCGCACTTTTGACATAGGAGATTTGGTCATGGTACTTAGCCCTGCCAAAAAGTTCAAGATGCAAAACTCCTGGGAGGGGCCCTTTGAAGTGGTGGAAGTGTCGAAGGAGGACACTTATACAGTTAAAAAGCCCCAAGAAGGTGCTGGGCCCCAACTGGTACATGTTAACAGACTCAAAGCCTATCACAGCAGAGTGCCCGGGGTAAACATGATCTGTTGTGCGGAAGGGGAAACTGAGGCACACCCACTCCCTGATCTGATGGCTGAATGCCAAGATGGGTCAGCCCTGGAAAGCATAGAAATCTGTAGTCAACTAACTCCAGTCGAACGGAAGGAAGCGTTGTCAACGCTGCAGAAGTACAGCGAGGTATTTTCCAACAAACCAGGGAGGACGCACTTGCTGTCCCATAGAATCCTCACGAAAGGGGCACAACCTCCGCCTTCCAGGCCTTACAGGGCTACTGGCCAGGTGAAGGAGCAAATTCAGGCCGAGATACAAAGCATGTTGGACTTGGGGGTGATTAAGGATTCGGGCAGTGCGTGGGCTTCACCTGTGGTCTTGGTCCCAAAGAGAGATGGCACCGTTAGATTTTGCGTGGACTATAGAAAACTCAATGCTGTCACGGTGACCGATGCATACCCCATGCCACGAATTGATGACATGCTGGATGTACTGAGCCAAGCCAAGTACCTTAGTACCTTTGATCTGACCAAAGGTTACTGGCAGATCCCTCTGGAGGGAGAGGCCCAACAGAAGTCAGCTTTTATCACCGATATAGGGCTCTATGAATTCACAGTGTTACCGTTTGGGTTGGTGAATGCGGGTGCAACCTTCCAGAGACTGGTCAACCGAGTGTTAAACGGGTTGCAGAGTTATGCTAGAGCATACATAGATGACATTGCGGTGTTCAGCAACACCTGGGATGACCACAAGGAGCACCTGCAAGTGGTGCTAACTAAGCTCAAAGAGGCTGGGCTGACTGTAAAACCCTCCAAGTGCAAGGTAGGGGCAGCCAGAGTCCCTTATCTGGGACACTGGGTTGGGGGGGGGGAAATATCCCCCGACCCTCTTAAGGTGGAGGCCATCGTGAAATGGCCTGTACCCCAGACTAAAAGGCAAGTTCAATCCTTCATAGGCTTAGCAAACTATTACAGGAGGTTTGTGGAGGGGTTCAGTGACATTGTATCCCCAATCACGGACTTGTGTAAAAAGCATCAGCCTAACAAGGTAATTTGGTCAAAGGCGTGCCAGGAAGGCTTCGATAAGGTAAAAGCACTCCTGTCTGCGGAGCCTGTGCTGGCCAGCCCGGACTTCGATAAGCCTTTTGATTTGTGCACCGATGCGTCAGACACAGGGTTGGGGGCTGTGCTGATGCAAACGGGGGAAGACAGCAGGAAGCATCCCATTGCTTTCCTGAGCAAAAAGCTGTCCTCTGCCGAACAGAATTACTCCGTCATAGAGAAGGAGTGCTATGCCATTGTGTGGGCTGTCAAACAACTAAGGCCATACCTCTTTAATAAGCGGTTCAGAATTCTAACTGACCATTCACCGCTGGTGTGGCTTCACCGCACTAAGGGCACAAACTCCAAGCTGCTACGCTGGAGTCTGGTCCTACAGGAGTTTGACATGGAGATTATGCATATTAAAGGAAAGGAGAACTGGGTAGCCGATGCCCTGTCCAGGAAAGAGGAATTTTAGATGTACTGCCTCCGCCATGGACAGTGTCCAAGTCTCTGGCAGTAAGTTCAGGAGGAGGGTGTGACAGTGTCCCCATAAAACTTTATGGGGAGATGCTTATAACTATATATGTGTAACGTTTTATACTACATGTGCCATGTAACATATCTCTGTGAAAGTTATGACCTACTGAATTTATCCCTCCTGTTTGTAGGCATGTATCATTGTTGTGGTTGAAGTTATGAACATTGGTTTTATATTTGCTGGTTTTATGCATAGCTTTTGTAAGAACATGAGACCAGGTCCAGAGGAAGGAATGTGCAAGTTGAGTACAAGTACTTAACAGACAAAAGAAGGTGCAGACCCCAATCCACATCGGGGCCCCAGGCAAGGATGCAACTGGTTAGACTGGTTAGGGCGCATGGGCAGGTGACTTGCCCATGTGATCCCAAAACTCCAGGGCTACTGGATCCTACGCAGGGAGAGGAAGAAAGGCTATAAAAGCCCTTGCAAGACCCTTGCATTTTGGGTCTTCAGCTGGCTAAAGGAAGAAGCTCTTCACCCCCCCAAGGACATTCCTGAGGGGAACTGAACAAAGGACAAAGACATTAGGGGGGTGAGTGATTGCTGGGCCCAGGCTAGAAGGAAGATAGCCTGTTTACTGGACCTAGTGAGGGGTTTATCTGTACACAGGGTGATTAGACATAGAACTGCGTGTTCTTTTTTTATTTTATTCGGTAATTCACTTTATTCTGTCTGTTACTGCTTAAAATCACTTAAATCCTATTTTCTGTACTTATTAAAATCACTTTTTACTTATTAAGTTTCCTGGAGTTGAGTTGTTACCTGGGGGAACGCAAACAGCTGTGCATAACTTTCTATCTTTGTAATAGAAAGCGAACTATCTATGAGTTTACCCTGTATAAGCTTTATACAGGGTAAAACGGATTTATTAAGGGTTTGAGCCTCCTTGGAGTTGAGCAGCTGGGTGTCAAAGGCAAGAGCGCTTCCAGGGGCCTTACAGTGGTGAGTGGACTTGGTTCGGACCTGGGTCTGTGTTTGCAGCAGATCAGTGGAATCTGGCTCAAAACAGACAGGATTCGGGAGTCCCAAGCTGGAAAAGGCCTGGAAGCAGGGGCAGAAGCAGCCTTGGCACACCAGGTGGCAGCACCAAGCAGGTCTCTGTGGCCCCAACCCGTCACACCCATAACTTCCCTTAGTTTTCTGCAGTTTATGCACCTCCCATCAAAATGAGCAGCAATTGTCTGAATTCTGAGGGACTTTTGGCCAAAGTAACAGAACCAATACCAAGTCATTGAGAAACATATCAAGGACGCACTATATACTATAATTGTCAGAGTAAAGATTATTTTGTAACATGACTTTGGGCTGAAGAGAGGCTGCTGGAACGGAGAGCTGCATATGTTCAGCATATAATCTAGGTATGGCTCCAAAATAAAATGAATACTTTGATTTGATTTTCAGTAAGGATGATAATATGGAACATGGGCATGAAGGCAGGATGGCTGATGGAAATGAATGTATAGCAATGAAAATTATCACGTGAGGTGGAAGTAAACTCAAAGAGCTTAATGTGCTCAAATTGGGGGGAATGGATAATTTCCATCTCAGAATACTGAAAGAACTGGCACATGAGATTGCTATTCCAGTAGCAAGGATTTTTAATATATCGATGTATTTGGGTGTAGTACCCTATGACCGGAGAATGGCTAACATTATACCTATATTTAAAAAAAGGGGGGAAAGAGTGATCTCAGCAATTACAGACCTGTTAGTCTAACGTCAGTAGTATGCAAGACTTTGGAACACATTATGAAGAAAAGAATAATTAAATTCATGGAGGTAAACGGAAAAGAGGATGTAATGCAACATGGGTTTATCAAAGATAGATTGTGACAGACTAACCTGATTTCCTTCCTTGAGAAAATAACTGATTTTTTTAGATAAGGGAAATGTGTTAGATCTGATATACTTGGACTTCAGTAAAGCATTTGACACAGTACCACATGGGAAATTATTAGTTAAATTAGATAAGATAGGGCTTAGTACAAGAATTGTAAGGTGAATGAGGAACTGCAAAAGGGGAGATGGCAACAGGTTGTGCTGAAAGGTGAATTATCGGACTGGAGGGAGATTACTAGAGGAGTTCCTAAATAATTGGTCCTGGGACAAATCTTATTCAATAGTTTTATTAATGTCATTGGCTCAAAAAGTAGGAATGCGCTAATGAAATTTACTGATGATACAAAGTTGGGAGGCATCATCAATACAGAGTTGGATCTGAATATTGTACAGGAAGATCTGGATGACTTTGAAGACAGGAGTAACAGAAATGGAATGAAATCCAATAGTACAAAGTGTAAGGGTTTTGGGGGTCTAATAATAAGAATTTCTGCTATAAACTGGGGGCTCATCAGTTGTAAGTGACAGAGGAGGAAAAAGAACTAGGTCAATCGCAGGATAAGGAGGCATGAACCACCAATGTGATGTGGCTGCAAAAAGAGAAATGCAATCCTAGGATGTATCAGGCAAGGCATTTCCACTAGAGAGAGGAAGTATTAATCCCTGTAGAAGACACTTGTAAAACCTAATCTGGCATACTGTGTACAATTCTGATCACCCGTGTTCAAGAAACATGAATTCAACTTGACTAGGTGCAAAGAAGAGTTACTAGGATGATCAGGAGAATAGAGCACCTATCTTCTGACAGGAGACTAAAAGAGCTTGGCTTGTTTAGTCTAGCAAAAAAAAAAGGCTGAGAGAGGATAGGATTGCTTTCTATAAAGAAATTGGGGGAGAGGAGGGAGGGAGTAAACACCAGGGATGATGAAGGAGGTTGGTCTAATTTTGGATGTTGTGTTAGGGTGTGAGTGTTGGGTGGTGTTGGTGGCCTGTGATACATGAGAGGTCAGACTGGATGATCTGGTGATCCCTTCTGGCCTTAAACTCTGCGACTAAGAAAAGCAACAGCTCAAAATAGTGTGCCATCTATTGGTCAAGCCTCACAATTACAATATTTTAATGTTCCAAACAGGCAGTAGGCCTTTTTTCAAGTGGGATATCCCTTTACTAATCATTATTATTTCCCATCTTCCCTCCACACCACAACAGTAAAAGGCGTTGGCTGAATATCAAATAGAAGAGATAATGGGAAGATGAGAAAAATGTAGTCTAAAAAATCCTACTGACATAGAGCTGGTTAAAAACCAGAAAAGTTATTCATGTGACTTTCAGCAAAATTCATCACGTTTTATAACAGTCCAGTTTTTTTGACATTTGCATAAAATTGTTTAATTAGAAATTATTTTTGAAATTAGAATTTTTAGAAAAAAATTGCTGCATAAAAAATTCCACCATGTGACTAAACTGACTAATCAAAATTATCAGTGCAAAAAACAAAACAAAACACCCCCAAAACAACAAAAATCTACTGATGATAAATTAACCAAAAAACAACCCCCCCTCTAAAAATGACAAAGAGGCTACATGATTCCCTAAAAGTTTTTGTCAAAAATTTCTGAAAAGTGGAGAATTCTGAAGCAACTGGAATGTTTTCACAAAAAAAGTGTTTAACTGTTTAAACAAAAAACAGCCACTTTTCAGTAACTAAACAGATTTAAACACCGATTTTCACTTAAATGGACCTATTCTCAGTGCATAAAGTTAAGCATGTGCAAAAGGCTTTGCAAGATTAGGGTCTTAGTTTGAAAAATTCATCCAGATTTACTAGCTTTGTGTTAATATTCTTTTCTCATTTATTTAATTAATTTATTTATTATTTAAAGATTTGTGGAGCCAACTGTCCGTTTGGAAAGTAACAATTAGATTTCAGTGCAGTTGGTCCTATCCCACACGCAAGCCCCTTGAAATAGGAAGTCATTACCACTTATAAATGAAGAGGGGAGGGGGAATAGAGAGATGCCAAAGCAGGACTAAATGAGAAAAAGGAAATGTATTTAATTAGTGTTCTCTGTAAAACTTTACAAATGTACAGCATAGTGCAAAAATGCAGTCTCAATGCATCAACTTCAAGTAAAGTTAACAAAGTGTAAAAAGCCAGGAAATACAGTCACACTTCCTTGCAGGGGAGATTCCAGAAAAATGTTCCTAGGGGTTCCTTTCTACCATGAATTTCCAATCTAATGCCTATAACAGAGCAAGAGGTCTAAAGAAAAAAAGAGAGACTCTTCTCAGAGTAGCTGCTGGCAATGGTCGCAGTATAACGTTTGGCAATATGAAGGCTGGAATCTAATTGTTTATATAAGGGCTTGTTTGGAATTGCTCATTCTTTTGGACTGTGTTTAGTCTATTCCTATTTGCAAATAGCTATCCTAATATGGTTCATTTTCCTACCACAAATGGATTCCGATTCAGAAAGGTACTTAAGCACATGCCTAACTTTAAGCATGTGATAAGTCCCATCAACTTCATTGGGATTACTCACGTGGCTTAAATCACGCATGTGCTTAATTACCTCACTGAATAAGGGCTTTAGACTGCCACACAAAGGCCAATTTCAATGGAAGCTGTGTGTAAAGATCCAGGAGATTAAACAGTCCTTGAATAAGGAAACCATAAGTTTGTCAGGTGGGACAAGCCTCCAGCCAAATTTAAGTTTTCGAATAAAAGAAAATAAGTAAACAGAATAAAAATCAATACATTTCATCTCAATTCATTGCTGAAAACGACATACAGATAATCAAAGAACCATCTTTACTTCTCAGTATAGATGAATCATATAGGGATACCTGGTCCAAATGGGTATATTTTCTAAATACCAAACCAGTGGGGACTGCCATGGGCTTCCCTTAGTCACAAGCACAGAAATACTGGATGGAATTTATAGAAATGCTGCTAATCCTCATTTCTTAAAGACTGTACCTTGTGGGATAGTGACAGAGGTACTCAGTGAAACTCACAATGGGAGCACCCACAGTATTAAGTCAGGTGGCCAAAATTTGTTAACCAGCACAATGTTTCTCAACTCTTGCACCTTTTTATTAATTGATAAATCGATGGAGGAAATGGCTCTTAAGGGAAGTCCATTTAAAATTTGGGTGTTTTTCTCATTAAGGAGAATTTGACTGCAGTTATACTTTATCTCAATAAATATTTTGGGATGGATGCTACTTGACCATTCAAATTGCTCAGAAACATGGTTCAGCACCATGAATCGTCATGGCAGTAAGAGGAGGCAGGGTGCTTCTTTCATTTGACATTGGCATGGCTTATGCCTTTCCTTTCTGTTTCAGCTTGAAGGCCTAAGTTAGGTCTGAATTGCTAGGTATTTGGGTCAGTAATTTCTCTATGGAAATGCAACTTATTTAGAAAATACTGAAATAACGGATACACAGTAAATCTCTGAGTCTCCATACTAAATCCCTCGTGTAACACTAGAACTACAGTATAAAAAACAAAGCTCTGCTTTGTTGAGAAACTTAGTCTTCAGAAACCACACGAAAGAGAAGACTGATTCAAGGTTTGGAGGCTGGTTTAGGTTGCACAAAGAATAGAAGAAAAGCTAGTGAGCAGAGTACACTGTACCTCTTAGCGCCCCCTCCCCATCCCCAGCAGGTCCTTGCACTGAAAGTCTCACTCAATCAGGATCCCATTAAAGAAATCTGGGTCTTCTCATTTGTGTATATGAATAAATCAACAGGCTAGCAAAATCTTATTCAGGGGATTCAGAATAACCTCCAAGTCAATGTGAACACACAGCAGATTAGACTGGATAAGCATGCAAGGTATTGAAAAGCCACTGAAAACCAAAATTATATCCAGCCCTTTGTCCTATTTTATCTATTCTATCTAGGTTATTATACTGTCCTCATCACAGTAGTATCTGAGCGCCTTCCAGAATTGCATTAAGTGATGTGACTAACATCTTTCATATGTGGTTCGTTCTTTCTCATCCTCCGTCCTAGGGGGAGAATTCTGTGTGCAGTGGAGTGTTGTGGTTTGGTAGGTTTAAAAAAAAAATTTTTTTAATGTCCATGCTGCTCAGTGTTGATGTTGGAGAAGGCAGGTCAAAGAAGTGTATCTTGCACTTGGAACGGAAGGTGGTATGGTTTATGATGGTCCTTAGTTTCTATGGGAGTTTCTTTCTAGGATGGGCCTTCAGAAAAAGTTCTATCTCCTGCACAGACTGATGTCAACTGAGGGATGTGCAAATTCAAGATGTCCTGCTTAAACTGTGAGGATAAGGGAGAGATACAAGTATATCTCATCATATCAAAAGAAAGAAATGGGTAAAAAAGAAAACACTTTTAGGGGGTGGACCAGTTGCAGAGCTGATTTCCTGTAACTAGGCATTCACAAGTTTGTTTCTTGGAAGAAGACTGCCTATTGTAAAATTTGTCCTGGGTAAACATTGGAAAACAAGTGCAGATCGAGCAGCGCAAACAAACAGTTATGGTGGCTGAGTTTTCCATCAATTAAAAAAAAAAAAAAAAAAAGCAACCACCACTCTTTCGTGTGTTTCTAAGTCACTATTGTTTCTTTACATTCAAAACTGTAGATGTTTTGTAAGGGAGTAAAAGGCACAATTGTCTTGTAAAGCTAAATAGATCACTAGTTACTTTCAGTTGGAGAGCTCAGGTTTAATGGAATCTCCTTGGAGACCCACAGAGGACAGATAGGAAGCCATATTTTCAGCTGGAATATAAAGAGCTGAACTTTCAGGTAGGTTTACAGTGTTGCTCCTGAAGCCTGCTTCACGATCAATGAGAAACTGCTGGGTGCTTTCAAGAATGACATCTTTCCCTAGGAATGCAGATAGAAAATGGAAAACATGGTTACCGACCGGCAAACTACTGGTCTTTATTAACTAAGTGCTGGATCCTAGCAAGTGCTGAACTCCGATAGGAATTGAGGGAGTTCAGGACTTTGCCGGAAGTGCTTGGAAACTTTCAGGATTGGAACTGGGACAGTCCAAAAGCCCATTAAAGTCAGTGGGAGTCTTTCCATTGGCTTCAGCAGGCTTTGGATCATACTTCAATAGCTGAGGTGTATGGGAATAAGGGAATGGAAAAAGAGGCAAATGGCCTGATGTCTTTGAGGACTGGGTAAGAACAGCTGCTCTCCCCGATTTATACATGTGCTTTCAGCATTTTTTAACCTCTGCCGCTGGAGGCACCCACCAGTTCCAATTTCTCCCTTATTTCACCCCTACTATCCTCACACTGCTATGCGTACAATAGGGACCTTGCAAAGGAGAGACTAGAATCACCAGGCCTTACCAGTACAGACATGCATGTTTCATGCAACATCACCTACAGTGCCAAGGAATTCTGTTTTAATATATCTGTTGCTTTTAATGAATTTGTTGCTCATGGAAGCTCCTGGGCTGAGACTAAAGTCATTGATATATACACAACAGCTTTGATACTTGGTGGGAGACACTACCAGAAAACCGGAAGGCTCTGTCTAGAGCAGGGAAACAGACTGTTTTAAAATGTGCTAGCTAACGTATTTCAATTAACACATTTCATGCACCATTGGGCACCTAGCACGGGGTCATGGCTGACCAGCTAATACATTTTTAAAACCCTGTCTACACTAGGTCGTAAGTGGTGTTTTAAACACATTTTAAAAACCTTTCTACTCTAGACAGAGCGTAAGGCCTTGTTTACATGGAGAAGATTTTTCAATATAACATAAGGTGTGAATTTAAACCAATATAGTTATACTGCTATAGCCACTCAACGTGGATACCGATTCTGTTCGAAGAGTGCCTTTAGTTTGGTTTAACTTATGATATTAGGGAAGAAATTTAAAGTACATTGAAAAAAAAAGCCACTCTAATTCCATAATAGGAGTGTCTACATGAGGGGGTTATACTGGTATAATATCAATATACTTCCCTAGGCAGACAAGTCCTATGATAGAAACAAATGGTACAGTACAGACAGCAGTAATGCATGCATCGTGACACTGCTGAACCAATGTGACTCAATCGGAGTCTGGAAAGACCAGTCCAGGGGTAAAACAGAACTTAATTTCCATACCCATTCAGATGTTGGCCTCTCTGCTGAGACTGCTAACAAGGGTTTAAACGAGTGGTATTTATTTTAAAAATAGGGGCATGTCTCTGCTAGATCAAGAGGACAAGGTTAATTGAGACTATCAACATTTCACCTAGGTCACCACAAGGCAATTAGATGGCAATGAACAATCAAAAGGATACTGGCTACATTCTGACAGACACCATAGATGTTTACAGTGTTATTGTAGCCCTGTTGGTTCCAGGATAATAGAGAGACAAGATGGGTAATATCTTTTATTGGACCAAATTCTGTTGGTGAGAGTGACAAGCTTACACAGAGCTCTTCTTCAGTTGGTCCAATAAAAAACATTACCTCACCCATCTCGTCTCACCATAGACGTTAGCAGAAATATATAGAGGTTGGTCATATTTAAATCTTGGCACATCTCTGATACAGCCTGCTCCATATAGAAGCTATCTTAAACTGTTATCTTAAAACATCATTGAGTAAGAATCACTAAACTGAAACACAAAAGTTGCACTACTATAATAAGCCTCAGGTCTGCTAACGGATCAGTACTGGACATTTCATCTAGCCATTAAAAATGCTTAACCATTAGTTTCATTACTGAATTCCCATTCCTGTGTTTGCATGAACAGCTATTGCTGGTACCTGGGCAGGTGGTGTTAAAGTGAGGATTTAACACTTTGGGAGACAGCTCATTTACATTCTTCTCCAGATCCATTGTGAGTTGCTGCATCTTGATGCAAAAATACAAACTACAATGTACAATTATACAAAGACAGGGAGATGGTTAGAACTAGGCTGTTTGTGAAGATCAGTGCTTTATTCATATAGCAAATGATAACATATAGAATTTATACCAGTAATAGAATTTATTATCACTGTCCTCCTAGTCCATCGGGCTGGCCTCTGTTCTAATAAGCAAAATTATGTACACAAGAGGAATCGTTAGCAAATTACCATGCTCCAGTGTATGTAGGATGACCAGACAGCAAGTGTGAAAAATCGGGATGGGGGTGGGGGAATAGGAGCCTATATAAGAAAAAGACCCAAAAATCAGGACTGTCCCTATAAAATCAGGACATCTGGTCACCCTAAATCTACATAAACCTTAGGTTATCTCAGATTTGGCTTCCACACCTGGCAGAGCTACCCAGCACCAAATATGAGATGTCCTTGAGGAAGCTTTAAAAAAAAAATTACCTGTGGTTGCTTTCTCTCTTCTCTGCCTCCCTATTCCATGTGGAACATGGGGCCAACACAGCCAATTGGGGTGGGAAGGTGGGATTACCCTGCCCAATCCCAGTCTTTTCAGGCTAACTTTGGAAGGTGAAAAATGGTACCTCCAAAGATGGGACATGATTTTATTTTAAGAGAATCCTAATGAGGGGTTAAAATTCCTGTGCAACCAAGCATCACTAGCTGGGTTCATAGAGCCAGCTGCTAAAATAACAGGAATCTTCCTCTTATCACATTATACCATCTAACTAAGGTCCTTATCTAAAGACAAATACGACGTACCATCAAACAAAGGTTTTTCAAATTTCTAACTTTTTTTTTTTTTACAATTCCAAGAGTCCTCTCACATTTTCTAAGTTGCAAGGCTGGAAGGCGCTAGAAGATGAGTTAAAGTTGTTGTTGGAGGCCTAACTTTGAATTTCTTCTCTTTTGGAGCCATCCTGTGAGGTGAATAATGCCCTGTCAACTCTTACTGACTTCACTGCTCAGCAGCCCACAGAACAGTAGATTGGGGGTTTTGATGTATCTCTATGTGCTTGAAGGTGCTTTGACTAGATTTTGTACTTGCTTGCACTGTCACTCTTGCCATAAAGCTGGTCATATGACTATATGCTCTTTGGTATGCTCAGGGTGTCACCCTAGGAGGCTGTCTGAGGTACTGGAAAATCCTCTTGAATTGAAGGATTGAATTACAAAGTACACAGCCTTCTTCTGCGTTTGGCTGAATGAGGAAAGCAACCTGGGAGTATCTGTTGGCCTTTGCTCTTATACAGAGTCCTCCATTTTGAAAGCAAGCTCCCACTCCTGTTGAGCCTTTGCATTACCAACTGGGCCTCCAGAGGCTCTATTTCCCTCCTGACAGCCTGGGGGAAAAAATTTACCTCAGAAAATGGCCAGTTATGAAAGAAAAAACAAAAGCCAGCCAAGGACATTGATGTTATGATGACGGAATATTGCCACCTTAGCAGCACTGACACAGAGGAGCGAAATCCTGCCCCTCTGGCTCTCTGAGGAAGCAGAACAACCTGACTTGCAACTCTGCAGATAAAACTTGTCTGGAGGGTGATATTATAGCTCCGAAATGCTGCCCCTGGTCTCAAGTAGGAGAAGAAACCCCAGCAGTGAAACCTAACATCCTCTGACTGTTGCATTTCCATCTGTGTGTAATATTACTTTAGTGATATTAGCCCCAGTGTCAAATTCCAGTCTGACCCTACCTAATCACATTCCCCCACAGTTTCAACTGTATATATATTCTTCATTTTCTTTCCTAAATGGTTGTGTTACATGGCTGTGTGCTTTTAAACAATGGCATTATTACATCCCAGGGAGGGCTGCATTTCACACATACATATTTTATAAAGCACATTAACACACATGGCACTATAGGCATTTGAGATATTATTTTTCTTCCTTTTAGAATTATTGTAATTACATCAGTTTTCCAAACTCAAAGTTAATTAACAGTGGGTGAAATTCACCCCTGTGCAGATGGTCAACACAAAGACTGGTATTTGGGCAGCTGGTTTCAACTGAAGACCACATAAAAGGCAACGCAGATTCCAGCATGCTGCATTTTCATTATCCCAACCAGTCCCCCAAATAAGCTCAGATTTTTTTTTGAGTGGAAAATAGAGGTTCAAGTCTAGTTTGGGTCATGTGAAGAGTATTGGTGCTCTCAGTTTCATCCCTGGTAAATGCTTACCCACTGTGAAATTCTCCTCCTCCTTCCCATAAAACAATTATTCATTCTCCACTAATGTACCAGCTCTATTCACAAGAAATGCTGTTTCATATCTATAGTATTGTTTTCACACAGACAGAAATATGCATCCCTTACCGGTGAAAAATTGGCTTCCATGTCAGTCAGATTCCACTCACTCACTGAAAGATTTGGATTAAAGACCTGTTGAAAATGAGACATTTATTTTCCTGGTAGAAAGTAAAAGGATTCTACAGTGGCTTTACGATTCATATTCTTTTCTGAAGGACTGTCCTAAGACTTTGTAGCTGAGGACAAGATTTTCAGAAGAGGCCAGCATCCAGCTGCTCCAGATGTGACAGTCAATTTAGGATGCTAAGCTCTTTTGAAGATCAGGCCATTGATACTATGTTCTGATTCACTCAGAGAAAGAAGAAAGAAGTATTATTAGCAGAAAAATTCCTACCAAGGAACAATAAGAACAAACAATGATCACTGAATCTTTCCATTAAAGTCAAAGGAAGTCACAGGTTCAGGCACCTCTCAAGATTCAGCCCTAAGAAGAATAACGGTGTCATATTTTGATCTCCCATTCTTAATTATCCACACGATTATTATAAGGATAAATATGAAGCATCTATCTAAGAGATCAACTCTCTTCTGACAAATATATTTTTTCCCTATATATGGAGCTATTTGGCCACTGGAATAAAACATAAAATATACAAGGTATGGATGAAACCCCATTGCCAATTTGCTGTTAAAAACGTCCCAGGAGTCCTAGACAGGTGAAGACCTCGGTAGGGATAATGTGGCCCCAGCAGCACTTCTAAGAACTGTAGGAAAAGGTGAAGGTGTAATAGGTCCAGACATAATCTAATTGGATGAGGCGGGACCATACAGGATGCAGAATACTATGAAAAATATTAACTGGACCACTAGAGAATAGTATTAAAACTATTTTTATGTAACAGTGAGAGTGTTAAAACTCTTTTAGATCTTATGACCTTGTCTTAGCCAAACGGATTGTGTTGTGTGATCTTAGGATATAAGACCTAAGTATATTTGCCTTCACAAGGAAATGAAAATGCATGACAAAGTCTGACACTGCTCAAACTCACTGTTACGAGAGTACTCTACAGAGGAGATGTCTGTATATATGTAGATAGTTAATAGATAAGGTGCCAGTAGATGGTGCACAAGAATAGGCTACATTGTTCACAGTTTTTCTAGGAACAATCAAAGTGATTGTCACATTCAAAAGTGTGCTCTTAACACTCACATCCAAAACACTGGCAGGTTCCAGACTGTACTGCTGGCTCCTCAGCAGCAGCTGCAGACCTTCTACACTCAAATCAGTGCCATCCATTGGGTCAGAAATCTCTGTTCTGAGGAAAGAGAAAAGGAAAACGTGTCATTGATATGAAATATACACATTTCTATAGAAAATACAGTTTATTAGCTTCCCAAGGTAAAGCATATGCCCAAATTTTACCTGGCAACCCTATGGGCCATGCTCAGCCCTAGGTTATACCAGGTTTTATGGACTAACCCCAGGAGCACGACCCACCAAAATGGGGAGAAAACTACGGTGACACTAAGCAGCGGAGCCTGCTGTATGCCTTCTAAGGGGCCCATCTGTCTGGGAATATATTAATTGGTCACATCCTCTCCGTGGCTCCCAAACACTGGGCTCCTATGGAGTCTCTGGCAGAATTACAGCTACCCTCCCTGGGGGAAATTCTGAGGGAGGAGCAGGTGGTTATAGCTCTCCACCCCCCACCCCCTGCAGATGGATCCCCTCTTGATCTGAAGTCGATACATTGCACACCTTGCTATACCAGGCTCAGTTAATCTGATCCAAGAAGCTTTAGCTCCTGTGACTAAATGGCATTTAGGGAAAGAGCCCATTATAGAAAGAGTTTTACAAGCTAACAGAGAGTGACACCCTGCTAGGGAGGGAATCGTAAAAAACAGCCAAAATCAGGGACTGCTTCACTCCACACCCACCCTCCTATCTTCTCTTTCCCTGCCCCATCCTCCCTTCTCTTTCCCTTTAGCTGATCCCCCTCCTAATTATCCTCTCCCTCCAAAAAAATCATGGGATTCACATGACATTGGCTACCATCACATGGTTCACTCTGCTGGGGTCTTCTACTCCTTCCCCCACCGTGTGTGCCTGTCTTGGCTGTTTAGATTGTTAGCTCTTCAGGGCAGAGACCGTCTGTGTTTGAACAGTGCCTACCATAATGGAGCCCCATTCTCGGTCAGCTCTCAGGCACCAATAAACATGATTTGTAAAAATAATCATATAGCTGATGAATTATTATTAACCCTTATGCAAAAGTTCTGTAGAATACAATAGGGTTTAAAATCAATAGGGTTCTAGAGAAACCACTCTACAAACCTACAACACTTATTAAATTCTATAAAATTGTGCTCCCCCCCATTTTCTGTTAAATTCTATCAGACTTTTCCATAAGAGATGATACAGAAAGGTCCAGGTTTTCAGCCATTTCTGCCCTGTCAGCATGCGCCATAAACGAGATTTCCATGGGTGCCACCATAAACAAATGCTCGAACCCTTATATGGTCACCTTTGAAAAAAACAACCTGAATTATTAGTTTGTGTTAGTGTGCCCATGTGTATACCATATAAAAGGGAAGACAAATAGGCTGCAATATATTATAATTAGAGGGAAAATGAACCAAACAGATTACAAGAAGGAAGAAAATTCCAGTAGTGAGTTGAAATATAGGGACATTCTACATAGCAAGAAAGCACATAGGCCAAATGGCATAATTAGGTTAGATACACACTTTGTGGCAAGCAAAAAATATTGTACAATACAGTACATTGTATTGTACTGTACATTGTATCTACATTGTAGAGTAGACTCATGCATCATTAGGGTCTGAGGAGTGGAGTTATACTACACTCTTTACCGATATTTAAGAGGATAAACATCTTCACTGAAAACATTCTGAGCCAAATTCTAACCTTGAATTTATATTGATGGCTAATGTAATCTCCAACAGTAGCCTTATCTGAGGGCAGAATCTGGGACTATACATTAAGAGGAGCTATAGGGTTGGCAGAATGTGTTAAAACGTGATCAATACAAGGAAAGGGTGAGTGTCCTCAGCGGTTTCAGATTTTATGTAGACCCTTGTTTGCAATGGTGGGTCAGATTCCTCTCTCTGAGGCTCCACTGAAGTCAGTGAGTTACAACCGGGATTCACTTAACCTTCTCTCTCCCCTTTCCCATGAGAGTTTTCATTCAGCCCAACATGTGGTAAGAACTTTCCTCTCTAGGGTTGCGCAAGTCTTCTCAAATTCACTCAAAACCCCTGCTCCTTTCTGTTCATTTCTTTCTGCTCTGTCTACCATGTGGTGGGTCAGATGTGACAGCCAGGGCAGTTCTCCTTCTGCTGGTTGAACATGGTGTGTGTTTACCGACACATCATTCTTGCAGCTGAGATTCAAGCCAGAGACCCTTACGGACAATATACAGCAGCTTTTTCAAAGGAGCTATGCAGGATGTCCCCTCTGGCTGAGCCAGGACGAGCTGTGTTAATGCCCTCTCAGCAGGGCGCTGGTCTCTGTGCATCTTACAGGTCCTAGTATATTTATCTGCAATGGCTCCAAGATTCTCAGTGATCCTTCAGAGTTCAGTAACAGAACTGCATTCCTCTATACCTGGACCCCTTGGGTTCATTAATACTTAGCTCTTTGTTCTCCATCCCCACTAACAATTTGGCTTGTCACGTCATTGTTTCAAAATGTGTTTCAAAACCCAGTTATTTATAATGTAAAAGCTACTTTTGAGTAACAGTGCCTAGATTTTAATAATCTCTTCCAAATAAAGGATAAAAGACCAATGAATAAATCTTTGGTCCCTTGCATGACAGGCTTGCGCTTTAGTCAAAGATGATCAGGAATTAAAACACTCAGTCTGCCTGAGGACTTGCGGCTACCCACAAACACACTCTGAGGTAAGGGTCAGTGGGTGAAGTTATCTTCCCAAAAACATATGGGCTGAATGCATGGTATCCAAAGGAATAACCCGAATAATAACCTAGGGTTTGATCAATTATTGACTTGTGAGTATTGACTTGTGTGCCAGAGCATGGAGAGATGTTCCCGGCCATCGGGAAGGTGATAGATGAGGAGATGAAAGGAGTGCAAACTGAAGGGGGAAGAACCCGCGAGTTCACAGAGCTGGAGAAGGGAGGAAAAAAGAGGAGGACATAACTGGCAGCTCTTTGCTAATGAAACATTCTTCCCGTGATCTAAACCTGTGTCTGACGGAGGTTTCTTGTCATCTCTTATCAGATCCATTCCCTAGTATGACACAAGAGGATACAGTGGGCACCGCATGCTGTGTGCAGCCAGTGCCATGTTCCACTGGCGTTAGCACTGTACGCCGGCCCTTAAGCCCTTTGCAGCATGGAACTTGCATCACTACAAGATATTATTAGCGGACATGATGTTACCCAGCCACAAGCCATTTTGTGTAGTTGGGTTGCCACCTCCGAGGTACAAAAAACCAGGACATCCGGGATAATCCTGAGCCCATCCAACTGGACAGCTGGCAGCGTGTACTGAGCTGCCTTACAGTTCTCCCGGGACAATCCCGGGAAAACCTGGACCGGTGGCAACCCTCATGTGCAATGCAGTTGAATGTGCATAGCTGCTGTCCTCCCCTCACCTGTCTAGAGGTGCCCTTCTGCCTCTTCTTTCGGGTTGCTGTGAACTTGCAGACTGTGGTACCCCGCAGCTCCCTTTGCCTTCTAAAACAGACTGAACCATTGCAACTGGTAACACAGGGGGTTCAGCACAGACACTACAGCCAGGCAGAGAGACCTCTGGCTCAGATGTGGCTTTCACTCCGGGGCTAACTGGTTCTTCTTTGATCAGCATGTGGCATTTTCCCCTGAACCAAAGAAAAGTTTCAGCACCACACTCAGACATTTGTGCACCAAGGGCTTTGCTATTTGCATGAATGGGAAGGGCAGTAGTGGCAAAGGGGCTGTTTCTGCTTTTGATCCAATACCACACAGTGAACTCTGTCTACACCCAAGTTTAATATTTTAAATTGGGCCTACTGAAGTCAGTGGGAAGACTCCCGTTGACTTCAGTGGGCTTCGGAATAAGGACCGGCTTCTCTCAGAGATTTTTCCTTCTTGTGCATGCACATGGCTCTTATTTCCTCTGCCAGGAGAAAATGGGGTGGCCTCTTTTAATCAGCAAGAGCTGTCAAAGGCACAACCACATGCAACACGTGCTGTGCCAGAAGAAAAACACCAACTGGGAAGTCTTAGATTTCAACTGTCAGATCAAGGGAAGGGCATTGACATTTCATTTAACCTCACACACATGTGGGAAACACTACAGGGCATCCACCCTGGTGGTCCTCACCAGTGCTGCCACCCTGGCTATGCAGCTCTTTCTGTGAGACTGTGTGTTTTACATTTCAGTTCTGTATCAGACACTGAGACCACACCGCTAAATGGATTAAAGGAATCCTGGATTATGCTGGAGTCTGCTGCATTATGGATACTGTGTTAACCTCCCATCTGGAATGCTGCTGATATTGCATGTTACCTAGAAGCAAGCGTGATCAAGGTGCAGCACATTTCCTGGAGATGTAGGACCAGCTAGAAGGAATTCTTGGCTCAAGGTGCACGAGAGGGTCATTCATCTCCAGGGAGTGTCCTGCATTAAGGTTGTTATTAATTATAATAATTATTATTATTTATAGTTGAAAATAGGCATTTTCGGACAATGTTTTTGCTGGCATAACTCCGTTTACTTCAACGGAGTTATGCCAGAGGTGAATATGTCCCCTCAGGTATCTTACATATACAGAGAAGGTGGCATCCATATGGTACATCTATTTATCATGCTCTTTGGACCACCTCACCTGTACTCTGCCCACTAATCCATATCCTCAGCACTCAACAGTAGCCCTGTTTCTTTAAATTAACCTGCCAGAGAAATATTTCCCTCCTCTCCTACTGTGTAACTTCCTCCAATCTAACCCCTATCTGAGGCCGAGGAAGTGGGCAAAATTCGGACATAGCCCAGAGACAGGTGTTTTATAAGTAAAAATGGCTCCGTTCATTATCTTGTGGCCCTGCAGGATTAGAAATGGAGGCGTAGGTTTTCAAAACTGACTAAAGGATTGAGACACCTGTTCTCGTTAAAATTCCCACTAGGTCATCCAAATCCCATAGTCTCAGACAGAAGCGTTATCCCATTGGGAGTGGAAGATTTCCCCTTTTCCAATGGGACCAGCCTTCAATTCTAGCTCTTAAAGGATATAAGCCATTCGACTTTAAAATAGTGACACTTTTACAAGTAAAAAACTGCTATGTGCCATTTTTAGAAGTTTTTTATAAGCCCTGCAGAGCTGAGCTCAAAGCAACTAAGGCAACTAGCTCTACAGGCAGAGGGATACAAAAACGAACACTGATAGAAAGTGACCCGACCCCACAACTTGCTGCTGTAACACATCTGGCATGTACGACATATGTGATGGGGTGGGATGTTACAAAGGATTCATAAGCACAAATTTGGGATCGTCTGCCGAACTCATGAATGGCGAGCACCCATCAGAAGCTCATGCTGATAAAATCTTTATCATGCACCACACCATCATGTATTCATTATATCTCTGTCATGTTATGAGACTTCTTTACAAAAGAGCTGTCTATATATGTTGATAGTTTAATAGAGAAAGTGCCAGTAGATGGCACTCAAGAATAAGCAGCATTGTTATATACCAAAAATTGATTTTAGGGAGCAGATCTTACCTGGAGCACTTAACATGCTTCAAACTAATTTTAGGGATAGCACAGTTTCAATCAGCATGCATAGGTCTTTTCTAGCGAGTAGCTGCCTTGTCTATTAGCTAGGGAGATTGATTACATAGCTTTCACCATTCCATTCAGTTTGCATGGACAGAATTATAGCTTATAATTTCATCACTGTAACTCTAAAGCCTCTGAATATCTAATATGGACAATAGGAAGAGATAAGCTATATAGTCTAACTCTGAAATATCTCTGTGTATTTGAATGTTGTAAACTTTCTGGAATCTTTGCACATTGACCTAAAAGTTCAAGAGCACTTATGGCAATCTTCTCTATTTTCTGGTTAGAAGGATGATGTTCAGTTTAGTTCTTCCTCATTTAGTTCTTCCTCATCAAAACCAAACAGAAGCTCTCGCTCTCTTTTTCACTCTGTCTCAGAATAAAACCAACAAATCCAGATATCTGACTCTCTGATTAAGACTGAGACTTCCATTTTCTTGAGGAGAAAGTAAAATGTTCTGGATAACTTTTCAAGGAAGAGTGTGGTCGCTCCCAGCACAAAACCTATGCCTGATTATTGCAATTTGTGTGTATGCAGGGTCACAACCTGTTTTTGAAAATTACCCACATATGGCATGTTGCAAACCAGATAAAATACACAGCCACTTCATCTTTGTAAATATGTGAGGCATGTAGTATTGACTGAGATGAAGACACCATAGTAGAATTAAGCCTACACAATATTCTGATGTAGTTATTTGTGTTTGGCACAGATCTCTAAGGGTGTCTCTATATTTTGAGCGAGGTATGTAATTCTCAGCTCAAGGAGACATACCCACTCTAGCTTTCATGGAGCTAGTGTGCTAAAAAGAGAGTACAGCTGCAGTGGTGTGAGTGGTGAGAGGGGCTAGCCACCTGAGTATGTGTCTAGTGTCTTGGATGGGTATGTACTCGAGGCAGCTCATGCTGCCATGGCTAGACTATTTTTAGCACACTAGCTAGCGTGGGTATGTCTCCCTGAGCTAGGAATTGCACCCACAGCCCAAAGTACAGACACACCCTTAGTTTACAATCACAATAACGTTCTTTACCTGTCACCCTCTGGAGGAGATTGAAGCGACACGACATTCGGTGGTGATGCTTCAGTGACATCTGATATGACTGGCCCTCCAGCAATAGCAGGGCTGGTTAAGCACGAGGCAGGTTCTGTAGATGGCTGCAAAAGAAAATGCAAAAGGGTCAGTTTGCGACACACCGAGAAGAATGAAAGAAGTTCATTATGTCAGTTATACATTGGCTCAGCAAGGGGCAGAGATGGGTTACTTGCTTGTAACAGGGATTCTGGCTCATCTCCACCGAACTCCTTGAACTCCCTTCCACGTGTTGCCTTGTGGAACCGAGCAGCTCGGGACAGCATGGGGCATTCCATCTCCCGGAGCACCCCTGAGGTGGTGCAGCTACACCACTCCTACAGGGGGCGGTAGCTAACTGGAAAAATCTAGTCCCTACTACTGGGCATAGTCCCATTGAATTTAATGGAACTACATTTGGTACTAAGCACTATCTCTGGTAGCAAGAGTTTACAGGACTGGGCCCTAGGGGTAAATCCCTGCTTCTGTCACTCATGGGAGCAATTCTCTTGCAGTCAGCGAGGTAGCTGGTGGAACTACTCACAGGAGGAAAGTGCATACAGCATCGTAATCACCTCAAACCCCTCCCCCACCCACAGGCCTACTACAATACACCTATAAAATAACTCTGCCAATTGGAATGACAGCTCCAGGGGGATTTTAATGTAGGCAGAATGGGATTAGCCACATTTAAATTTTCCAAGACCCCTTAACTTCCCCTTGGTTGAAGGATCCACGAGACCTTTAAATCACTGCAAGCAACTAGGACCTTATTTTTATGTCCCAACAACTCAGCATAACCCTTTCTCTCTCCAGTTATGTATCATCTTTGCTTACAGCACCCAGTGCCTGGGAATTCTATGGCATCTGTTCTGCACTGGGCAGGGTAATCAAAGCAATCACAGGAGTTATGATGCTATGGATTGTGCAGGGCTGTTGTCTTCTCATCTGGCCAGGAGGCCTCTGTTTCTAACTGGTCTCTGAATTGCTCCTGCCTTGGAGAGCTAGGAAGAGGCTACAGGCTGCGTGTCTATATGTAGGGCCGTTTTAGGTGGGATCTTTATACTCAGAGTCCAGAGGTGGGATTTTGGGACTTGTGCTCCTTAGTCATTTAGGTGCTGCCCCGGGTTGTTAAGGATGGATTTCCAGCTGGGAGGACTCTAACCATAGAGATGTAGCCCAGAACATAGTCCTCCCAGGCCACCCATGGCCAAAGACCTGGCTAGAATGACACCGGGTTGTGCTCCAGCTGTCTCTCCCTCCCTGACCACATGGGCCTGTGAGTAGTAACCAGGAAATAGTGGCCAGAATCTCTCCCCTACTCTAGACAGGGCCCCTTCACACTCTCATCCAGCCAGGAAACAGCAGGAAAGGGCAGCCAGAGAGCAGAATGGGCCCTCTTTCACTGCGGAGTAGTAAATATTCAGATAAATAAAATGTAGCTTTGCAAATCTCTCTCTCCACAATGTATTTTTGCCACACTGGGTCACTTTTAAACATTTACTCTCATTTAAAAGCATTACTTGTGCTGATAGTTCATGCACAGAAATGTCACCTTTCTCACAATGACACCATGACAAAAAGGAATGAAACCAGGGTCCGTGTTTGAAAGCGAACCTACCGACTGAATGAAATAGGAGTCATGAAGAGGGTCCACAGACAAATGTCGGCTGAATTTGGACACTTGTGGCGCTGAGCTTCCATCATCTAGCATCAGAGGTCTGTGGAGAGAAGGAGAAAAGATATTTTATCTCAGCCTTGTATTAACTATCTGCCACCTAAGTATGAGTGCAAGAAACATCTGAATCAGTGGTTGGCATCAGCTTAAAGCATCTCAATTTGCGTGTCTTATTTTCTTCTGCTGTCGGGTGCTTTCCTGTCTTGTGTCATGGACGGTAAAGTGAAAAGATACAGTGAAATAGCAGCTTTGGATAGATCACCAAGCACACGGGACCTTCCATGTCCATGCAGAAGGGACAGGACCTTGGTTTTCCAGGTCTTATCTGAAAGATCCACACAAGGTAAATGACACCGAACGCTATTTATAGCCCACAGAAGACAGAAAATCTGAAACACTCCTACCAGGATTAGAAGTTGCAGTTCCACAAAGGTCTAAGTACAGTACTTCAAACCTGAGGCTTGGACCACCAAACCATCCATCCCATTGATTTTCCTCTGCACAGGCTGCAATATTTATGGTTTTAATAATACAAATTAAGCGCTGGGACGGGTTATATGACTAATGCTAGAGAAAACCTGTTACCTCAGCCACACTATTAAAGGGAAGTTCATTCTTAGTGAAAGTCCTGTCAAGCTACCAGGTTCCAGTGAGACCCAATCATCCAGTGGAGACTTTCCCAAGAGCAGCTTTCGCCTTCTCACCAGAGGTTTGAAAAGAAAACCTTTTCTCAATTTCAATGTGTGTGTGAATTTCTGCAATTTGCCTAATAGATCCAGCTGTCTCTTCTACATTCTGTGCTCCGTTTTGGAGTCTCACCCCCATTCTGCCCAGACATGCAACATAACCCAATGCCCAAGTATTTCAACAAACCAAATTTCAGCTCAGTTAGACTGGAGTCTAAATTTCACTGCAATCCCATCAGGATTACATCTTCCTTTCTAGTGAAATGTGTAAATCTGATCAGAAATAAGGTATTTATTAATGAATGGAAAAGAGAAAATGAATAGAATATATGGGAATGCAACTTTCCAGATAAACCACAACCTTAATTTTGGAGGACTGGGGGTTAATGCCAATTGCCATTCCCCCATCCTCAGTTAAGCTTCCATTCTATATGATGCACAGTACCTAGGCTCCCGAGTCCAGATGACAGTCAGGAATTATTTTAAAAGTGTCAAGCGGTTATGGATACCTCAATTTTGCAAGGGGTGGGGGAAATGAAATACCGTAACAGGGCTTGATTAGTACAAAGTGCTGAGCCCCCCCATCATCTGAAAATCAGGTCCCTTTAAGGAGTCTCAATCTGGGACCTTGGAAACTGAGGCAACCAAAACCACTAGACCCTTTTGAAAATTTTGGCCATAATTGATCTCTCTTGGGTACTACGATATGGCCTTCATCACCATAATACTGAAGCACCTCACACTTATTTAGCCTCACATTACCACTGTGAAATAGGGAAGTATTACCCCCATTTTGCAGGTGGGTAACTGAGGCACAGAGAAATTAAGTAACTTGCTTAAGGCCACACAGGATGTTTGTGGCAGAGCTATGAACCAAGTCCCTGTCCACTACCCTAACAAATAATACATGAGAAAAAGGGCAATGGGCAGCTGGAAGTTCAAGTGGAAAGATTTCTTAGGTGGACTCCAGTTGTTTTACTCTGGAAAGAACAATGGGGAATGTTTTGAATTGGTATACGGGAAACTGACTATTTCAGGAAACCGTAGCACATTATTTTTAAAAAAATCAGCCAAGCATATTAATCTCCTTGAAAAACAGAACCTGATGCTGAATGGCAGACCGCTGAGCTTGCAAGGGGTTACAAATCCTCCTAACAATGAACTGACCTATAGGTCTAACTTTATAGGTTAGCCCATTCTTTCTGCATCCTCTTTTCATGGAGTTTCCTCATCATTGCTAATATTTAAAACAAAACAAAACAAAACAAAAACAAACAGCAAAACCCAACACTTGCCTGGCTTCTCCCTCTCATTTTCTTATTTTAAAGAAAAGTTGGCTCTAGTTCTCCTAGATCAGCTGATTGGTTAGTCAAGTAGAGCTCAGAAACACAGGAGGCCTATAGGGTTACACCCACTACATCTAGCAATAACAAGTATGTCTTTATCTTTGTGTACTTCCATGCACCATATAAACTTTGTAAGTAAAATTATTTTCAAACCAGAGAGGACTACTATCTTCTAGGGGTTATGGTCAGTGCCTGACTTTAATAATGCTACAGCCTCTGTGCTTTGCCTAGGTTTGGTGTATAATATGCAATTCGTTTCCCAGACCTGAAGAAGAGCTCTGTGCAAGTTCAAAAGCTTGTCTCTCTCACCAAGAGAGGTAGGTCCTATAAAAGACATTACCTCACTCATCTTGTCCCTCTAATATCCTGGGACCAGCCTGCCCACCACAACACTGCATACAACATGGAAGCAGGCAGACAGTGCTTACCTCAGGGCTCAATATTTCATGAATTCTTAGACAGACTCCATGACATTACTGCTAGCTACCTGCAACTCGAACCCCTCATTGGCCAGATCGCCCGAGTGGCTGAGCTGCATTCCAGGACTGCTCTTAAGCCCAGCAGTAGCACCTGGCCAGCCGCTGTCCAACGCTTATGCCTACATCTGCAATCATTCCTGTGCCTGCCTTGTTCCCAGCTTGCTCCACCACTGCTCCTGCTTTGTTCTCAGGCCTGTGACTGCCTTGCTCCTGCTCTACTCCAGCCCTGCTTCCCAACTTCGTTCCAGACTCTTGGGTCCTGAGCCTTGGCTCTGGCTCCTGGATCTTGACTCTGGCTCTGACCACAGGGCCAGTCCATGACACATTCAAAGACAATGTCCTTTTTAACAAGCTGATTTCATTTAAGAGCCACAGCAAGCTACAAAGCAGAGAGCAGAGCCCCTTCCCATGTGCTTGGTATTCTCCTTGCCATGAGCCAGAAAAGATCATTCCTAGTTCCTTCAATTCATCCTAATACACAGAAGTGCTTCCTCTCGTGTCTGAATGCTGTCACTGCAGCCACCATAGATCATAACTAGAGATGAGATCAAACTGGAAGACAGGATCCACCTACCCATGAACTTAGAGAAGTTTGTATTTGGGTCTGGATCCAAACCTGACAACTCAGGCCCATCTCCAATCTTACACAGATTTTACATGGAGACAGAGAGCATAGACATGCACGTTACAGAAGCTCTCAACAAGGGGCAAGTTCTCAACTAATACTCATAGCCAAGAATCGATAAACCAGATTCTCCTCTCGCTTACTTTCCCGAAACAGTGGCGTACCTTACCTGACTTTAGTGGTGCCACTCTAGATTTACACTGGTTTAAGTTAGAGTGAAATCAGGCCATATCTATGATGTCAGCCCATCGCTGTGGCATCCAAGCACTTTGAATGAAATTCATCTCTGTGCCGAGGGCCAGCATGTGGCATCGTCCTCAAGATAAAGCCTGAATTTGACCCTCTGCGCAGGGGCGAATTTTACCCTAAGCATCTATTACAATAATAAAGAGCAAGTCTCACGAGATGTACATGCCACCAATGACTTCCACACAACAGTACTTTACCCTTAAGATTATAGTTGTAGAAGCAGCATCAGTAACCTAAGCGCAACCTGAAATATTGTATATGCATCCAAGTTCAGCGACCCTATTTTAATTAATTGATTATTTTAGTTAGCTAGGGCCCAATCCTGCTCCCATTGATTTCAATGGGGAAACAAACGTCCATTGGCTGCAAAGGGAGTCTGATCAGGCCCTTCGTTAGTTAGGTTGTCCCTCTTTCAGCTCACTCTGTATTACTAAAATAAAGGTCAGAGCAAGCTGACATGGTGGTTCTCTAAAGGCCACTGAATGAGGCGTGTCAGCAGGTCTGACTCAGCAGTTCTGCCCCATTCATTTGTTATCGCCGTGGTGCCGGCGTCAGGTGACCTCCCACCCCACTCTGAGCTGAGCTGGTGTTTTTAATGAAGGGTGAGCATTATCCGTCCGTGCACGCCACACCAGGGTACGTACAGTTTTCTCTTTATTCCAGTGCTGCTGGGGTTTGATTGGAGCTGGCCGAACAGAAACTGAATCAGCTGTTAGGGGAGATCAAAGTCAGGTGTTAATCAGCAGCGGTTCCGCATTCCATACTCCAGAGCAAGCTTTCTTATCACGTACATTCCCCCATTCTACCGAAACCCCAAAGAAACGGGATCTGCCGTGCAGAATATAGAATCCTAGAAATGGTGGGCGGGAAAGGTCTTGTGCGGAGGTAGGACCAAGCAGACCATCCCGGACAGCTGTCTGTCAAACCTGTTCTCCAAAACCTCCAATGACGAGGCTTCCCCAGGCTTCCTTGGAAGCTATCCCAGAACTGAAACTACCCTTAGAGTTAGAAAGTTTTTCCTAGTAGGGGGTGGACTATCCAAATCAGACTGTACGAAAAGGTTCAGGAGCAATCTGCACACTTAAAACTCGCGGGCCTGATTTTCAGGTCGTGTTTCTGTGCGTGGAACTGTGCACCTTCTTTGCAGGCACACTGCCAGGTGCGCATGAACAGGACTAGCTAGCTCACCATGTGCATACACAGTCCCCAACTAGCCCCATCATATCTGGTAATATGCGTGCAAACAAGCACATAACTGCATGTGCATCAATGCACACAGATCTGCTTGACCAGAATCAATCTCTATATAAGGTAACGGGCTGTTTACAGATTAAAAGGCAATACACTACGGGTGGTCCTGGACTGGGGGGTCTCAGCCATTTCTGCTGGATTTTTAATCCTGTTGAGCTCAGAATCGACATTTCAGGACACTAACCATAATGCAAGAATGCTTTTGTATCGACTCAAGACTAATGCAACCCTTTCATAGAATCATAGAATCTCAGGGTTAGAAGGGCCCTTAGGAGGTCATCTAGTCCAACCCCCTGCTCAAAGCAGGACCAATCCCCAATTTTTACCCCAGATCCCTAAATGGCCCCCTCAAGGATTGAACTCACAACCCTGGGTTTAGCAGGCCAATGCTCAAACCACTGAGCTATCCCTTTCCCCGCGGGCCAGGTACAAACTGTATTAGCATCAGGTCTTGCATCCATCGCTTGCCTGTTTCTTGCAGTACAAGAAAGAGAGCAGCGAAAATGCAGCGACAGTGTGTGTGGAGCTTCTACCATCATGTTAGAATCAGAATGTGACTCCTCTTTAGTGGAGAGGGAATCACTGTGGGTGTTGCTGTGCCATTTACATGCAGCCCCATGGTGGGGGCTTTGTGGAGCCTCCCCTCTCCTGGGGAAGCTCCAGGAGGAATACATAGATTTTAAGGCCAGAAGGGACCATTGTGATCATCCAGTCTGACAGACCCTAGAATGTCACCCAATAATTCCCTCGACCAGCCAGATAACTCTGGTAGCAGAACTCGTCATGGAGCTGCCTGGCAGACTGGGGAGCAGCCCCCCCATACACTCTCTGGTGCAACAGGCCAGTTCTGACGTCCCGCGTGGAGGAGGGACAGCTGGTCAGTGCACCTACAAGGGATGGGGAGGCTCTTTGCCTCCTTTCACAGCCTCCTCACTGATGCCACTGCAACAAGGCTCAATGTGGGCCTGGATTCTTTGACATCAATGGAAAAACGCGACCTTCCCATCTCTCAGACTGTGCATCAAACGTAACGGGAAGCACTTGACAGAAAAGCTGATGCCGTTTTTAACTGAGAAGGACAATCACAGCGGAGCAGCGCGGCGACTGCAGTTCGAAACCATACCGTTCTGCCTATCCAAGGAGAGAACATTGCTGCAGTAGCTGTGATAGTCCCTCCCTGTTCTTAGCATTGACTTCAGCGGGGGCAGGCTTAAGGATCTTATGCTTTGGGCAACCTTTTCTCCCCATGGTGAGTCCCGCCTCACTCACCGACCGCAGTGGCACTGCTTGCGTGTGTAAGCACTCACCGACGGGAGCAATGGTTGCACAATCTAGGGAATGTACAGGCTTTGTGACGATTTTACTGTGGACTTGCACAAACAGCTAGGGAGAAACTTGGACAAGCCCAAAAGTCGGTAGTCAACACCCACAGCCCAAGGTATTAATGACGAGGACTATCGCCACACAAAATGGAAAATGATCCATCTTGCTCCTACTGAAACCAATGAGAGCTTTGCCACCGATTTCCGTGTAAGCAGGATCAGGCTCAAAGTGCCCATGACTCCCCTACAAACAGTGCATCCTAAAGTCACTGTGATCACTAAGGAGCAATACAAATTCATCTGCTTTAAGGATTTTACCCTTCTTTACACCTGGGCACAGAGCTAGATGCTGCGTCTGCGCTTCCCCAGGGGCTGCACGGCTGTAAAACCAGACAAAGCCAAAGGTGATACAATTCTCTGCCGGTCACGCAGAGCTCCTATTAGCACTCAGGAGAGCCAGGTGCAATGCAATGAGGAAAGAGGGAAAATACATACACGGCAATGACAGAGACTGAACAAAATATAATGTAGGCTCTGGACAGGAATAGGAAGACTTCACTACATCTATCTGATAGTCTGCATAACACAGTTCAATACAACTTTATGGTTATCTGAGCCAAGCTGGTCTGATCACTACCTTGTTGATCACTTTCTGCTGCTGAGAATGATTCTGCCTGAGAGAGACAACTTCCCGCCACAGGACTTCATTCTGCCTGAAAGGGAAACAGAAACATCCCCTGAACACACAGACATCCCCACACACAGGCCTGGCGTTCGCTGCCGTGTGATTTTTATCTTTTCTTAAAACCTCAGATGCTGGAGACGTGATTATCTGAGCGTCTCAACCTTCATATTATATATATTTAAAATACGTAGTTGGTCTTCGTGGTTGCAGAGAAAGCTTGAAAATACAAACCCCAAAAGGTTCAACAAACTTAAGGCAAATAAAAAGAATCCAAAATCATTTGTGATTTCTGACTGGTTTGGGTTGGCAATACTATACTTCTTTCCACTTCGACTGAAACGGCACTCCTGTAAGTTCAATCCCTCCCAACCCACATGAGATATTTCATATTTCACAGGGGCCTCTCAAATTGTGTCTGCAAATCAAATTGCCACATACATACATAGCTTGTATGCAAATACAGGTTTTAGGTGAGCAGTTTTAGAGGTATTCTTGAACATTTGGCCTCAAGGGTCTTCTTTTTAATGTGCTAAGAACTAGTGACTACCGTACGAAGGCTCCATTCTTAGCTGATGCTTCTGTGCCTTCATTGTGCAGTGGTCTCAGAACAGCCAGAGTTCTCAGTGCCTGAGAACTTGGCACAAGACAAGTTATAGACAGAGCCGATCGAGTAATTCATTGGGGGAAAATAGCCAGTGAATACAGCCCTATTATTTTCCCAACACTCATTTGTGAATGTATCCTGATCCACAAATACTTACAAATAATGGTAATAGTTTGGAGGTACAATTTTGCAATCTGTTCATGTTGATTATTCACGTCTCATTATTTGTGGTATGTGATTTTAATTCATTTAATACAATTTTAAAATTCCTTTTATAAACTCAAAATGGAAAGGAAGATCAAAACTCAATACTTCATTGGACATAAAACAAATGTTTATAGCACAGAAGAGATTCATTTTAAAGATCATATTGGATGTGTCTGATATAATTCCCAGAAGTCCATAGGTCTTACAAAAACTCCCCAGGGTTTGCAACTGTCATGAAGCAGACTCGTAGGAGCAATGTGAATGCCATTAACTCACTGCTTCATGTCCTGCATTTGACACTCCGTGTTCTCCTGCTGACTTCTCAGAATCTGGACTTCGTAGAGCAACCTGCTGAGATCCTCCTGGCGCATCTTCGTTTCCTCGCTTTTCACAACAGACACCTGAGAAGAGCACATGAGGCAGAATTTACTACCGCAAGACGTGATGCACAGGGATAAGAGCTTTGCAATGGTTTCTAAGCAGGACTATCAGCTACAGCCTGGGCTATTAAGTGATGACATATTGGAACAGGAGACACAGTTTTAAGAGTCCGGGGTGGCCCCAAAGGTTCATAGCTAGGGGCATTGGAAAGTAAATAGAGGCTGACGAGCATGAAAAATACTTTAATAGTGAGGTCTACTAGGCTAGGGACTAGCATCCTAGTAGCTATGGTGGAAGTCCCATCACTGGAGTTATTTAAAACTGAACTGGACAAAAAAGGTACTTTAAGGATCAATCCAGCACTAGCGCTAAGGAGATGAACTAGATGATCTACCCAGGTCTTCTACATCCCTAAAGTCAGCGATTCTAGGAAGTGAGGTTAGCTAACGGTGCAAGCTTTCTAGCAGCCTTCCATCACCCTGCCCGTTCCTCTAATGACACCATTAGGCCCCATGCACACCAGCACCCCAGGAGAGGAGGTGCAGCTGTCACTCAATTCCCACCTTCCTTTTGATGTGTTCCAAGAGGTGTTCGTGGCCTTGTAGGAAATAAAGATGCTGGAACTCAGTGTCATCACGTTCAGGCTTGACAAGGCCACCCTGCTCTATATTTACCACTTTCCTGAAGCCATCTAAATGTAAACAGAACTGGTGAGAACCATGTAGATCACGTAGATTGGGAAGAACAAAGAATCCCAATGTTTGAATTAGACTCCCCCCACACTTACCCACTGATTTTCGAGTGTCGTTTCCTTTTCCCTGCTCCTAATTTCTGCCTGAGTGTTGTCCTAGATATTGTAAATATGCTGCAAGGAGCAAACCCTTCATTGGTTAGCTCACATGGTCCTTAACATACCAGTGGCAGAGATGGGCCCGAAACACTAATTTGTTTAGACAAATATGCCTCAAACCCCAAACCGGAGGCACCTGATGCCGAGATGGTAGTACAGTCTCAACAACCAATTCAACCCGGCACCTCTCTGCTGAATGGGGCTGCTAATTAGTGCCAGTTGTAATGATGGTGACCCTTGTTTGTTACCAACTTGCCCATTAGCACTCATTCCACATGGGCTACTGAACAGATCTTGGATAGGAACAGTTTTTTAACCTAGGCTGCATTTAAACTGCTGGCCTACAGTTGAAAGGGCCGTTTCTAATCCTCATGTGAGCATCCAGAGCCCACTTTGACTTTGCAAAGCTTTTGTGAAAAATAAAAATGTAATTAAGGCTGGAGTTCATCACTAGGCAGAGGGCCAGCACAAGGGCAAAGCACCTCTGACATTCTATTTAAGCCCTCAAAATAGGACATACACAGTGTTGGCCTCTGCACAGGGGTGAATTTCACCCCCTAAATCCAGCACCTACTACTGGGTGCTCCTTGCTACTCAAAAACCACTAACAACACAGATCACACGTTCTGTAGTTGCTTGAGGATTTTCAGGAATGGGACACGTGAAATGCTGTTGAACTTCAACTGGTGCTTCAAAATCTGGATACCTTTCAGATGTGTTAAAAGCAAAGACAGCACGTGATAGCGTCGCCCCTAGCAGTCAGTCACTGTTTGGGGCTCTGTGGGTGTTCCAGCTGGATGTTGAAATTGGAGGTCGGCAGGAATTTCTCTGGTGCAGTTTTGTTTATTTACACAGAAAGTGCGACGTCCCTGTATCTCCGATTGCAGCAGGAATCAAATGGCAGGAAACAGCTTCTTTTACTCACTGTACCAAGAGCACCCTTGTCAGCCTGCACGCCAGACCTATAAACCTCTCTCCAGGTTTCTTCCAGGGTCAGCTTTCAGCTGATCCTTTTGGATCTCTCAGTCTCTGGCTGTTTTGTCTGTTCTCGGTTTTTTTGTTTTCTGCCTTCCCTCACTTCCCCCTCCCACTGCCATAGACCCAGTGCTTAATTTGGCACTAGCACCTCTACGCTTGGCAGTTCATAGCCCTGGCACCTCTGGGCTTGCTTCATCACTTATGAAAGTAAAAAAAAAACATTGCTTGAGCCCTGGCACCTAATTGCTTGAGCCCCGGTACCTCTTTCATTGCAAATTAAGCCCTGCATATCCCCTTCCCCAAAATGATATTCAGCAAAGCTCCTGGGCAGGTTCACGCACGCCTTTTGACTTCGGTTGGGCTTATGTTTACAATTATGTTAACTATAGGGTGAGTTCACACTAGAGAGTCTCAATCCCATGACAAGGTTTCACCCAGCTGATAACAATAGTTTACCTGCCATAGTGAAAAATACTCAATAAATCATAACATCTATTTTTTCTTTTTCCCCCATGAACTGCTGTTCTTCATAGTCTTGGCAGGCCCGGAAGTAACAAAATACTAGGAAGGGCTAGACCAGTTCTTACAAAATCTCCACTCTGATTTTTTGACCAGAGAGATTTAGTAGGAGATTATCAAAGGTAAAAATTGGTTAGGTGCCATTGACTTTCAGCAAGAGTTGGGCACCTAGCTGCCCTTTGCGGCTCTGAAAATCTTTCCTTGGATGCTTGTGTTCCCTTATCTAAACCACTTATCTAAACCATACCTGGGACTCTTTGATATTGGCCTAAACTATGAGCTATGCCATAATATGCTATATAACACAGGGAAAAATGTATTAAGTGACCAGTCAAAGGGCAAATAAAAACTGGTTTTCCAACAAAAATGACCTCCTCCTAATGACGGAGGAGAACTGTCCTCAGTACATCCAAACCCTGGGCACGGGTGAAGATTGTGCTTTTAAGATTATGCTACAGGGCAAGAATGACCAATAGGGGTTCTGAAAATTCAGATGTAACATGTTATATAAAGCAAATGACAAATTATGTGTCATCAGACTGAATATAAGCAGAAAACTTTGGAATGGAAACGTTGTTTGTTTACAACATATAATTTAAAGTAATCTGTGTGGTTTAATATAAATAAACCACAAGGAAATCTCACCCCTGCATTCTGGTAACAAGCCTCTCTCATGACCTATGAATTCATCAGAAGCCT
Organism: Chelydra serpentina; assembly: GCA_037349315.1. Classification (NCBI taxonomy): domain Eukaryota; kingdom Metazoa; phylum Chordata; order Testudines; family Chelydridae; genus Chelydra; species Chelydra serpentina. Next base: position 9,152,387 of record JBAIAC010000026.1, on the reverse strand, counting down.
TTAATCAATCTTCAGCCTTCTATAATAATTCTTTATCCATATTGCACAGCCTTCTGTCTTTACAAGGGAAGGCCTTCATTTAGACACATAATTCTCATTTATACTATTGTACATTAGTTGCTGCAGAAATGCTAAACCTTAATATGAAGGGTAAGGCAAAATTATTTAAGAAAAGGAATTTAATCCATATCATTTTTCTTGGGTCCTTCACTTTGAGCCTGTGTGGAACACTGAGTCTCATATCTGGGTCTTGGCTCTTATATTTAAATCTATCTGTTATTCTTATGCTTATTTTATTCCTTTCTTTCCCAGATGATGTCTCCATTATAGTGCACTCAGGCACTGGAGTTTTACTTACACATGTTCAGCTGCCGGACGAAGCTGGCCATGTTGTTGTGTTTGAAATACTTAGGCAGCACCTCCTTGGCAAACTGGCCTTGATCAAAAACATGGAAGCTGGTGCCATTCTGCAGAGAAGATAGGAAGAAAAGAAAAAATTCACACAGTAATTCTGGAATCCCCAGAGGCACGTGCAAGCCAATGAAATGGGAGATGGCCAGATGGAGTTAATTACTTAGAGACTGTCACAGTGTAATAAGGTGACCAGATACAATGGGGTTGAGATGCAATGGTGATGAGTATGGGGTAGCAGTGTGATCCAGTGGATAGGATACTGAACTCAGGAAACCTGGGCTCTATTCTGGGCTCTGCCACTAGCTTGCAGGGTGATCTCGGGCAAGTCACGTCCCTGCTCTGTGCCTCAGTTTCCCCAACTGCAAAATGGAGAGAATGATATGGACTTCTTTTCTAAGGTGCTTTGAGATGGACTGAGGAAAAGTTATATATTATTGCATGGTAGTTGTACCTAGACAGATTGCTTCCATGGGACTTTGACTTTAAGGCTTCCTTTCCATGCAGACATGAGTATGGCAAAGCCATGCATGTTGGGATGCAAAGTTGAGTGTATGTGCCAGCTAGCAAGAAGGTGGAGAAAGTAACCAGGGTGACAGCCATTTTAGACTTGATTCTGACTCACAGAGGAACTGGAGGTAAATCAGAAGGTTGAAGACAGCTTGGGAGAAAGTGATCATGAAATGATAAATTTCACAATTTTTAGGAAAGGAACAGCAGAATAGGGACAATAGATTTCCAAAAGGCAGACTTAAACTCAGAGAACTGGTAAGTAAGGTCCCAGGGGGAAAAAATCTAATGGAAAAAGGAGTTCAGGAGAGCTTGGAGTTTTTCAAAGAGACAGTATTAAAGGTGCAACAGCAAACTATCCCATACAAAGGAAAAATAGCAAGAATAGTAAGAGGCCTTCATCAGATTAAAGAATATTTAGGTAAATTGGATTTATGCAAGTCAGCAGGACCTGATGAAATTCATCCATTGGCATTTAAGAGACTAGCTGAAGCGATCTCAGAACCATGAGAGATTATCTTCAAGAACTCATGGAGGATTGGTGAGGTGTCAGAAGACTGGAGAAAGACAAATATACTGCCTATCTTTAAAAAGGAAAACAAAGAGGACCCAGGGAATTATAGACCGGTCAGCCTAACTTCAATATCTGGAAAGATACTGGAGCAAATGATTAAACAATCAATCTGTAAGCACCTAGAGGATAATAAAGCATGGCCAGAATGGATTTGTCAAGAAAAAAAATCATGCAAAACCAACCTAATTTCCTTTTTTGACAGGGTTACTGGCCTGGATGCAGGGAAGCAGTAGACATGATATATATTGATTTCAGTAAAGCATTTGACACAATCCCACGACATTCTAATATGCAAACTAGGGAAATATGGTATAGATGAAATTACTATAAGGTGGGTGCATAACTGGTTGAAACACCATACTCAAAGTATAGTTATCAATGCTTTGCTACCAAAATAGGGGGACTTATCTAATTGGGTCCTACAGGAGTCTTTCCTAGGTCCGGTACTATTCAACAATGACTTGGACAATGGAAAGAAGGGTATGCTTCTAAAATTTGTAGGGGAGGGGTTTCAAACATTTGGGAAGACAGGACTTGAATTCAAAATGACCTTTACAAATTGGAGAATTGGTCTGAAATCAACAAGATTAGAGACAAGTGCAAAGTACTACACTTAGGAAAGAAAAATCAAATGCACAGCTACAAAATGGGGACTAACTGGCTGGGCAGTAGTAGTCCTGGAAAGGATCTGGGGGTTACAGTGGATCACACATTAAAGATGAATCGGCAATGTAATGCAGCTGAAAAAAAGGCTAATATCATTCTGGGGTGTAGTATCAGGGGTGTCACATGTAAGACAGAGGAGATAATTATCCCACTACTCAGCACTGGTGAGGCCTCAGCGGGAGGACTGTCACCAATTCTGGGTGTCACACTTCAGGAAAGATTTGGACAAATTGCAGAGTCCAGAGGAGAGCAACAAAAATGATAAAAGATTTAGAAAACCTGACCTACGAGGAAAGGTTAAAAAAACTGGGTATGTTTAGTCTTGAGAAGACTCAGGGGAGGGCGGAAAATCTGATAACAGTCTTTAACTATGTAAGTGGCTGTCATAAAGAGGACGGGGATCAATTTCTCACCATGTCCACTGGAGGTAGGACAAAAAGCAATGAGCTTAATCTGCAGCAAGGGAGATTTAGGTTAGACATTAAGAAGAACTTTCTATCTGGGTAGTTAAGCTCCGGAATAGGCTTCATAGGGAGGTTGCGGAATCCCCATCATTGGAGGTTTCTAAGAACAGGCTGGGCAAACACCTGTCCAGGATGGTCTAGGTTTACTTGGTCCTGCCTCAGCACAGCGGGCTGGAATAGGTGACCTCATGGTCCCCTTCCAGCCGTACATTTCTATGACAATTGGGTGCAATGCCTCCACCGGAGCATTGCAGTCAAGTTATGGTCTGTCTACACTATAAATCAGAGGTGTGACAGCATGACTGTATCCATGGCCAAGCTATCTTGGTACTAGCGAGCTTGAATACAATAGCAATGAAGCAACAGTGGCCTGGACTAGCCACTCAAGTACATACCCAGTGTTAAAGGCAGTCTTCTACAGCCCGTGCTGCCAAAGCTTCACCGCTATTGTTATTCAAGCTAGCTAGATCAACGTTAGTTGAGGTATGGATATACACGGTGCAGTCATACCTCCGACTGCATGCCCTTATCGGCAGGCCACTAACTGGGCTGGGCTGGCCAGTCTAGTCTTTGACATGGTGTTCACCATCTGCCTAATGGGGAATGTTACACCCTACTGCCCTGTTCTATCAGGAGGGTGGATGCTGAGTGGAGGGAAGGATGCTGGACATGTTTACGCTGCATTGGCTGGACTGTTTTCCAGGTGGGGAACACATTCTGATGAACACGCCTGCATTATTCTTATCCTCGCTTCTACACTGGACCCACACATATAGGCCGATCAAACACAATTTTGGGGGTAGGCCAGAAGCATAGCACTATGCCAGAGATGGGGAAATGATCCGCTGTTTAGACAAACAGGGTTACTTGGTCCTGTCTCAGCACAGGGGGCTGGGCTAGGTGAGCTCCTGAGGTCCCTTCCAGCCCTACATTTCTATGATACTACGACATCTAACCCTAGATCTCCATGCCCCCATGCTCTTTGTTTAGATTATGCGTCAAGACAACCATAGATAAACCACCAATAGTATCCATGTAGTTAGGGTGACCAGATGTCCCAATTTTATAGGGACAGTCCCGATTTTTGAAGCTTTTTCTTACATAGGCACCTATTACCCTCCATCCCCGTCCCGATTTTTCACACTTGCTATCTGGTGACCCTACATGTAGTGAAGAGAGGGGAAGGTAAAACACGTGGAGTGGACTGGGATTCTCTGCTGTGAAAGCAATATGCACACAGTCCTTCATGCTGATGTGGCTGAAGTTTTCCACTGCTGTGTTCAGTATTACCATTAATGGTATCACATGGGCTTCCTTGTCACAGCCAAACCTATTTTCAATAGAATTATTACTATTTAACAGTCGTTATTGGGTCTTTCGCTCTTTATGCAACAACAATATGCAGAAACCATGTGGGCACAGTAGGGTCCCAAATAACCATTTTTACTGAAATGCAAGGCCTCTCTACATACAGTGCTGGCTGGACTGGTTTTTGGCACCTTCTAAAACACAGAACACAGTGAGTGCCACTAGAGGGCTCACAAACGATTTGAAGAGATGCTACCTTATTTTCTTACACACTACATAGTGTCACTCAAGGATGGTATACTGCCAAATCCTACTGTCCTAATCATTTTCCTTATGATTTCTTTGCTGCAGTGGCAGGTCTCAGTTTCTGAAAGGGGTCTCTCAACCCAGCCACTTCCATTTGCTATTGCAGTTAAGTCATAATTACAGCTGATTCAAGACTGCAAAAAAAAAAAAAATGCATGTTCAGAAACATGCAATCAAATTCTGACTTGCTGTTTGGCTCAGCCATGTTTGATCCCCTTATTAGTCTCTATTTGCAAATATGTATATAGATGGTCTTTTGTTCAGACAAATATTTGGGAAATGGCTTCCCTTTATTCAAATATAACAGTATTCAAGTATGGACAAGTATATTCGCTATTCATCATTACTTATTCCCCCTGCTATCCAGTTAAGGAACAGAAGCAATACCATGTGACTTCAGTGAGACAGCAGGTACCATGAATAATGAGTAGTCAAAATGAACAATTAGCTAATAATCCATAGGCTGAAAATGATTAATAGCAACTTCTCTGTTGATACTTACTAATACGTTAGCAGAAGTCAGAATTTGCTAACATATGCAAAGGTGAAAATTTCAATTTCACTCATTCACATGCTTAATTAAACACACACTAATTTAAATCCTCTTGATGCTTTTATAGGCTGTAATCGTTGACATGATTGTGATATCACAGATTCAGCATTCTGATGTCACAGTAAGATACAATAGGTGGGCTAGAAAGGAGCTGGGGGAAGATCAAAAATAATAATGCACCATATGCAAGCAGGTCTGGAAAATTACAAAAAAAAAGTGAAAAGAAAAAGGGACTATTTATAGATTTAAAATGTCTACCCATTATGAAAGCCCTTCTTTAAAGTGAATTATATATAAACCCCATGATAAAATGAGGTAAGGAAATGGGCCTTTAATACATGATTCATGTGGTGATTAATGAATGAAATATAACTTTCTGTTTAGAGATGGGATGTACATTGCATTTCTGTCCCATGCATTCTGAATGAAAACTGCGCTGAACAATGTTCCAGTGGCTAAAAACACGACAAAGAGGCTGGCATCAAAATATTTTTTTAAAGTCTGCTTTAATTACAGTTCCTTTTGTGGAAAGTGAGTTTATAAACACAACATATTGGATAATTCTCTGCTGAAAAATAAATGTCTATTTGTAACAACTGTTAATAAAGTCAAGTGCACAATACGATTTCAAAATGCTATAGCGTCAAACGTTAGTCCTTTAATTGCACTTAGCGTTTAAAAGCCCCAAATGATAAACAGTAAGAAACATCACAAAAATAAAACAAACGTATTAAAAATAAGAATAGCCAAACTGCCAATAGATATCCATGTCACCTTGTCCACCATACATACTAGTTCAAGTGCTTAGTAAAAGTGACTAGTGATTTGGGGGCCCAACTTGAGATGCCTTAAAGGAGCTTGATTTTCAAATGGTTGGCACTTATTTTCAGAAAATTAGGCCCATTTAAGGACACCCAAAAATCAAGGGACTCCCCCGCCAAATCATTAATCACTTGGAAAATCTTGGCCTCTCCTTAACACAAATAAGCATAATATTAAGTGTGTCTATAAAAGTCTCTCTAAAGAACATTCAGTCTTTTTCAATTAACCAGCTAATGCTGGCAAGGTTCTTTGAAAATGTAAAGTGCTAGATAAATGCTACAGAATATCATCTTTTAGATGCTTTGGATTTGTTTTTGTCCTGCTGCCCCGTGTAGTTTAAGTGACCTCCAGTATTAGCTGTACTTACAGTGCTCCAGCAAATTAGATGGTTTGTTTCAGGATCTTCCACCAGCGTCCACAATTTAGTCAGGAATGCTGGCACGTTACTGGAGTATCCATCCATTGCCAGGGAAGTGGGTGAATCTTGCATAGTTTTTCAATGTTTTAGTTACACTAACTCCATCTCTTTCAATATGCCTGTCTCGCCGTGCGTGTGGGTCACAGGGAGACTGAACCATTTAGTTTCACCCAGGTCCTGCTGAGAGTAGGCCCCCACTGAGTCACATCAGCAGTGCTGTTCGCACTCTTAAAAACTCAGCACAATGCAACGGCATCACCAGCCCCAGAGAACAATGCACAGAATTAAAATGCACTGCAGCCGATCGCACAATGCTGTGAATAAACATGCAGCGTCATGCAAAGAGAACACACGCTGTACACCTTAGGCTGGGAGGTTAGCAAATCATTGGAATGAATTAAGAAAACACCTGGCTGGCATGTTTGCAGGATGCCAGGAAGCAGCGAGACTGCATTGTGAAGGTACTGAGTTTAAATATTAGTTAGGAGGCTCCTTGTTCTGAACGTTGGCAGCCACAGATGGGCAAAATCAAGGCTGGTTTTAAGTGCGCCAAACCTTAGTCAGCCTGGGCAAAACCAAAGCTGAGTCCCAGGTTACCTGAATCCCAGAGTTCAGCAAGCTTTGGATAAACAGCTCTGGATTGGGTGAAAACAGATGATGAAAATAGATAGACCCCCAGATGCCACAATCTGCTTTATTATTCTTCCGGGTGTTTCACCCACTGCTAGTTATGAGCAGCTGGATTCATTTGGCCCAGACTCTGAAGCCCTTATTCATGGTGGTGAGCACTTACTCACGCGAGTACACTTGTTGGCTTCCATGGGACAGGTCTTGTTGCTCACTCGGGTAAGTAAAAGCACTACAATGTCGCCCTTTAGTTGTTGTGTTTAACACAGTCCACTACATGTTGTTTCCTGGGCACTTGACGACAACGTAATCAGAGCCCAGGATCATTTCAAACCAAATCAAGCTTTAAAAATCTCTCTCTAACATGCACCAGGGATCTCTGACACATTCGACCGATAAACACACACACATTCGCTCCCATGTAAGTGGTATTGTGGGACATTTTGTTGAAGTGAGAAGTAAAGAGTGAAAGCTCCCTTGAATGAGGAGAACATGAGTGTCATTAGCATTAGTGCTTTTCCAAAGGCATGCCAGTGGGGTAATGAAGGCACAGTTAGCTCGGAAATGGTTTTCTGTGAGGTCTTTGCATGAGATACTCAAACCATCATCTGGAAATTGCACTTCGGAGCAAGGAAAAGAATGCTCAGCCAGGAAGATCAATCAGGCATATGTATTACTATTTTAAGGGTGGTTTCCCTGCCTTTTATTTTACATTAGAAATTCAGGCCCTGCCTAGGACAGAAGGTTTGCTGAAGGGAGAACTAATGAAGTCCTGGGACAAGAGCCAAGGCAGGGAACATTGGGATGTTCAGATGAGAATGGGTTTTTAGTCACACTCTTTAAAACTCTTCAGTTTTTGTACATTTTTGCTAGCATCTATTTAACTTAAATGACTAATTAACATTTTGGATAAATACAGTCTTTGTTAATGATTCAACATCCTCACCCCTTCATTTAAGGTGTTATACAGCACCTAATATGATGAGGCTCCAACCTGGTTGTCCTGTGGGTGCTATCACAATGTAAGTGATAAATAAATAAATAGATAAATAAATCATCATCATCCCTGAGGTCCTCCAGAAAAACCCAGAAAGAGCAAACATGACATTCCTGATGTGTCTAAGCTAATTAAAAAACCAGGGGAAGACCCCCCATAAATATCATGCTTTCTTTAGATGTAATAAAGAAACAAAAACAAAAAGCACTAGCCCCTTTCTTTTAAAATCCTTTGCAGATAGTCTTTAAGTCTAAATGCTCCGTTTCTACAGCAATGCAAGAGAAATTGTGCTTTCTACAGCAGTCGGGCTGGGGTTGGAGAGAGAAAATCCCTGTGTGTGTCTGAATGTGAGTGCGTAAGTAGTATGGAAGCAAGAGAAAAAGCGTGCAATAGCCCGAATCAATACCCCAGGTTCACCCGCCCTGCTTGGAAACACATGTCTGTAACGTGGCAGAGTCTGCGGCCTCAGAATAGGCCTTATCAGCCATCAGCGGATCCACAGATAATTTGAAATGGACAATCCATGAAAAGACAATCATCGTCGACTTTGAGGGATTCCCGATGATGATGATGTAGTATGGGATGTGGTTTTTGAGGCATTACCCTAAAATCTCAAACTCCATTCGCTCAGAATCTTTATATCCACATGTTTTTTTTCCAAACTGGCTTCTAGTCAAACAGGTACGTCACTGAACTACTATCGGTTTCCAGGGGTGACGTTCTTTGGTAATCTTGAGAGTGTATCGTTTCAGGCTGGGGCAGTGTATGAGGAAGGTATCTACCACCTCCTGACTAACCACACAGTAACAAATAATCTCTGTTAGATTGACACACTTCCTTGCCAGGTCTATGAGCGAGGAGTTCAAGTCGTCCGAGGGGGTCGTGTGAAGCACCAGCTTCTTTAAGGTCCTGCTGTAACTGCTGGTAACAAACTTAACCTGGTTCACCATGTACGTAAAAGTATTCAGTTGTAAAGTACCCACGGGTATATTGGGCTTTAGGATGCGTGGTATCTTCCAGGCAGGGACTGTGTGATCAAACTCCAGGTCTACACAGAGTTGAGGATGCTTCTGGATCACGGCAGCCCAAAGCTCTTCGGAGATGACTGGAATATATTTGTCCAAGCGCTCACAAAAAATATCTAAGTGTGTGAAAGCCCCTCTCTCTGGCTTGATCAGTTCCGCAAACACATCATTAGACAGGCTGGCATAGTAGACTCCCAAGGTAGACAACTGAGGACATACATTCAGAACCTCTCTGATGGTTTCTGGCTTCACGTTGCAAACCAGAGTGCGATTGTTGATGAATAAACTGCGCAGGTTTGGGCAGCTGGTGGCTATGAGTCCAACAAGCCCATCATCCAGGGTGAACGGCATTCTCCGGAAATCAATATGCTGAAGGTCTATTTGGTTTTCTCTCTGGCATATATTGCGTATGCTCTGCAGGATGTCCTGGCCAGAGTAGAAATAAGGGTTCTCCCCTTTGCACATGATGCACAGCTTCTGCAGCTTGTAGTTCTGCCTGGCCAACATGTCTAGAATGTGGGTGACGTTCTTCCGATTTATTTCCTTGGACTGGTCTAACACAATCTTCAGGTGTTTGATCTGGCTCAGGAACTGGTGTAAACTCTGCAGCATGCCCTCTTCGTTCTCTGAATCACAACTGGAAGAGCATTATAAACACAGTTAGCTGTTTTGCTGGAGCTGCAACAAGCGAGCACAGTGTCTATACTTTGGATCACTGTCCTTTATTCTTATTTATCTTCTCCACTGCCTTAGAGATTTGTTCTCACTTGGTGAGAGGCTCAGGCACTGGGCTGGGAGTCAGGGGACCTGGCTTTTACTCCCAAGCCAGCTACTGACTAGCTGTGTGATGCTGGACAAGTGACTTCCATGCTTTATACCTCTGTTTCTCCTCTCAACCCTTATCTGTCTTGTCTATTTAGATCATACGATCTTCAGGATGGACTCTTTCTCACTATGTGTTTGTACAGTGTATGGTAGAAGGGAGCCCCAATCTCTGGCTGGTCCACTAGGTGTTATTGTAATACAAATAATAGATAACAATACAGTTAGTTACGGGGTTCGGTCACTATGCACAGACTGAGAAGGTGAGTTCCGGTCCCATGGAGATTACATTCAAACTCTCTTTTCACGCCGTCTCATACACTAGAGCTCAGATCACCAGCATCATTCCAGTGACCTTGGCTGAAGCTCTCTCTTTGCACCTGAATGTAGCCTAGTCTTATAGAGCACAGGAGTGGAATTCAGGAGATCTGGGGGCTATTCCCAGCTCTGCCTACTGTGTGGCCTGGGGCAAATCTCTTCCCCTTTCTGGGCTTCTTTTTCCCTCTCTTTAAAATGGGAATAACGACATTGGCCCCCTTTGTAAACGCCATGAGATCCATGGACGAAAAGCGCTACATCAAAGCTAGGTGATGATTAGGATGATGGTATCTCCTTGAAACTTTTCAAAGCACATCTAATGTCACGACTTATCCCTTTCCTTGACTTATGATTCTTAATACATTCTTTAAAAAAACCAACAACACTCTAACCTTATTTCCTCTACCACATACACAGCCGCGCCTTGTAGGAGGGTTACTTACATAGTATCATAGCGTATAAAGCCAGAAGGGACCATTGTGATCGTCTAGTCCGGTGGCTCTCAACCTTTCCAGACTACTGTACCCCTTCCAGGCGTCTGATTTCTCTTGCATACCCCCAAGTTACACCTCACTTCAAAACGACTTGCTTACAAAGTCAGACATAAAAATACAGAAGTGTCACAGCCACGCTGTTACTGAAAAACTGCTGATTCTCTCATTTTTACCATACAATTATAAAATAAATCCACTGGAATATAAATATTGTACTTGCATTTCAACGTGTAGTATATAGAGCAGTATAAACAAGCAGGGGGGCTGGAACAATCTGTACAGTGGGGGTGCTGAGAGCCATTAAACTGAACTGCAAACCTTGTATATGATGGAAACCACTTAAAGTGAGGGAGTGCGGCAGCGCCCACAACTAGGGTGACCAGATAGCAAATGTGAAAAATCGGGACGGGGGTGGGGGGTAATAGGAGCCCATATAAGAAAAAGACCCAAAAATCAGAACTGTCCCTATAAAATTGGGACATCTGGTCACCCTACCCACAACACTACTACTTCCAGCACCTATGTAAACAATTCATTGTCTGTATGAAATTCTAGTTTGTACTGACTTCGCTAGTGCTTTTTATGTAGCCTGTTGTAAAACTAGGCAAATATCTAGATGAGTTGATGCACCCCTTGGAAGACCTCTGCATGCCCCCACTGATCTAGTCTGTATAACATAGGCCATAGGACTTCCCTGTATTAATTCCCAATTGAACTAGAGCAGATCTTTTAGAAAAACATCCAACCTTGATTTTAAAATGGCTAGCGCTGGAGAATCCACCACCCCCCTTGGTAAGTTGTTCCCATGGTTTATAAGTGCTCACATCTATGGGCTGTAATCAGCAGTGCAATTTTTGAATGAAGAACAGTGCTTTAAGATAAATAAGTTGCACTGCGAGATTTATACCAGATGCTGTATGCTTGACTGCACAGACACCTACAAAGAGTAGAAACAACCTCCTCTCACCTGATCTCTGTGAAATGCCACACGGAACTAGTGGAAACAGCTGCGGCCCAATGTTTGCACACTTGGAAGGCTGTGTATCGATCTCGGAGAGACAGGTAGTAAAATATATGGACAAGGATTTCTTCTGGGACGTAGTTCCAAAATTCTGATGTTGAAGCAGGCATCTTTCTGACCCAACAGACTGCAGCACCGAGAACCACCTTCCAGACTGCAAATAATTCCCTAGACTTCCTGTTGCAGAAAAAGGAAATACATCAACCCAACCCTATTCTGACATAATGCTATTACCGCGGGTCAGAATTGTTTCTTACATTTTGAAAATTTCACCATAATTTTGACATTTGTAAAACAAAACAAAAACAAACATCGAGGTGGCAAAGTTTGCAAACGATACAAAATTACTCAAGATAGTTAAGTCCAAAGCTGACTGCAAAGAGTTACAAAGGGATCTCACAAAACTGGGTGACTGGGAAACAAATGGCAGATTTCAAAGTAGCAGCCGTGTTAGTCTGTAGCAGCAAAAAAGAATAGGAGTACTTGTGGCACCTTAGAGACTGACAAATTTAAAATGGAAGATGAAATTCAGTGCTGATAAATGGAAAGTAATGCACACTGGAAAATAATCACAACTCTACTTACAAAATGGTGGATTCTTATTTAGCAGCTACCACTCAAGAAAGATCTTGGGAGAAGACATTGTGGATAGTTCTCTGAAAACTTCCACTCAATGTGCAGCAGCAGTCAAAAAATCTAACTATGTTAAGAACCATTAGGAAAGGGATAGATGATAAGACAGAAAATATAATGCCACTATATAAATCCATCGTACGCCCACACTTTGAACACTGCTTGCAGTTCTGGTCACCCCATCTCAAAAAAGATATATTTGAATTGGAAAAGGTACAGAGAAGGGCTACAAAAATGAATAGGGGGCTTGAACGGCTTCCATGCGAGGAGAGATTAAAAAGACTGGGGCTGTTCAGCTTGGAAAAGAGATGACTAAAGGGGGACACGAGAGAGGTCTATAAAATGAGGAATGGTGTGGAGAAATAGTGTTAGGTACCTCTTCGTATAACAGAAGACCCAGGGGTCATCCAATTAATAGGCAGCAGGTTTAAAACAAACAAAAGGAAGCTAGCTGGAGATGTTAGGAGTAACTAAAAGGGTTTCTTCAGGTATGTTAGCAACAAGAAGAAAGTCAAGGAACGTGTGGGCCCCTTGCTGAATGAGGGAGGGAACCTTGTGACAGAGGATGTGGAGAAAGCTAGTGTACTCAATGCTTTTTTGCCTCTGTCTTCACAGACAAGGGCAGCTCCCAGACGGCTGCACTCCGCAGCACGGTATGGGGAGGAGGTGACCAGCCCTCTGTGGAGAAAGAAGTAGTTCAGGAATATTTAGAAAAGCTGGATGAACACAAGTCCATGGGGCCGGATGCACTGCATCCGAGGGTGCTAAAGGAGTTGGCCGATGTGATTGCAGAGCCATTGGCCATTATCTTTGACAAATCATGGCAATCGGGGGAGGTCCCGGATGACTGGAAAAAAGCTAATGTAGTGCCCATCTTTCAAAAAGGGAAGAAGGAAGATTCGGGGAACTACAGGCCAGTCAGTCTCACCTCAGTCCCTGGAAAAATCATGGAACAGGTCCTCAAGGAATCAATGCTTAAAGGAGGGGAAAGTGATCAGGAACAGTCAGCATGGATTCACCAAGGGCAAGTCATGCCTGACTAACCTAATTGCCTTCTATGATGACATAACTGGCTCTGTGGATGAGGGGAAAGCAGTGGATGTGCTATTTCTTGACTTTAGCAAAGCTTTTGATACAGTCTCGCACAGTGTTCTTGCCAGCAAGTTAAAGAAGTATGGGCTGGATGAATGGACGGTAAGGTGGATAGAAAACTGGCTGGATGGTCGTGCTCAACGGGTAGTGATCAATGGCTCCATGTCTAGTTGGCAGCCGGTATCAAGTGGAGTGCCCCAAGGGTCGGTGCTGGGGCCGGTTTTGTTCAATATCTTCATCAACGACCTGGAGGATGGTGTGGACTGCACCCTTAGCAAGTTTGCAGATGACACTAAACTGGGAGGAGTGGTTGATACGCTGGAGGGTAGGGATAGGATACAGAGGGACCTAGACAAATTAGAGGATTGGGCCAAAAGAAATCTGATGAGGTTCAACAAGGACAAGTGCAGAGTCCTGCACTTAGGACGGAAGAATCCCATGCACTGCTACAGACTAGGGACCGAATGGCTGAGCAGCAGTTCTGCAGAAAAGGACCTAGGGGTTACAGTGGACGAAAAGCTGAATACGAGTCAACAGTGTGCCCTTGTTGCCAAGAAGGCTAACGGCATTTTGGGCTGTATAAGTAGGGGCATTTCCAGCAGATCGAGGGACGTGATTATTCCCCTCTATTCGGCACTGGTGAGGCCTCATTTGGAGTACTGTGTCCAGTTTTGGGCCCCACACTACAAAAAGGATGTGGATAAATTGGAAAGAGTCCAACGGAGGGCAACAAAAATGATTAGGGGGCTGGAGCACATGACTTATGAGGAGAGGCTGAGGGAACTGGGATTGTTTAGCCTGCAGAAGAGAAGAGTGAGGGGGGATTTGATAGCTGCTTTCAACTACCTAAAAGGGGGTTCCAAAGAGGATGGATCTAGACTGTTCTCAGTGGTAGAAGATGACAGAACAAGGAGTAATGGTCTCAAGTTGCAGAGGGGGAGGTTTAGGTTGGATAGTAGGAAAAACTTTTTCACTAGTAGGGTGGTGAAGCACTGGAATGGGTTACCTAGGGAGGTGGTGGAATCTCCTTCCTTAGAGGTTTTTAAGGTCAGGCTTGACAAAGCCCTGGCTGGGATGATCTAGTTGGGGTTGGTCCTGCTTTGAGCAGGGGGTTGGACTAGATGACCTCCTGAGGTCCCTTCCAACCCTGAGATTCTATGATTCTATGATGAAGTATTTCTCCACACAAAGCACAGCCTGGGGATGCTGTAAAGGCCAAAAGTATATCTGGGTTCCAAAAACAATTAGATAAGTTCCTGGCCGATAGGCCCATCAATGGCTATTAGCCAAGATAGTCAGGGATGCAAACCCATGATCTGCATGAAGCCTCTTGACTTCCAGAAGCTGGGACTGGATGACAGGGGAGGGATTACTGGATAAATTGCCCTGTTCTGTTCATTCCTATGACGCATCTGGCACTGGCCACTGTCGATAGACAGGATACTGGGCTAGATGGACCATTGGTCTGACCCAATATGGCCATTCTTATGTTCTTAAACACAAAAAAGGAAGTTTAGACAAACTTTGGCCAATTTCCTTCCACACCCACTCCATTTTTCGACCAAACATCAAAGCTAATTGAAATTTTGTGTGTATTCAAAATTTCAAAATTCTGGAAAAAAAGTAAAACATTTAAAAAAATGTGATTCTTTTCATTACCAGCTCTAAACACGATTAACTTTATATAATGCATTATTTAAAAATAACAATGTTCTACACTGCTATTCAAACAGATGGAGGGATTTAGCTCAAACTTGGGGCGGGGGGAAACCCTCGTTTTAGGGACAGAGGCGAAGCATGAAAAATTTAACCCAAAAGCTGAATTATCCAGTGCATGGCAAAACAAAGAGTTATAATGAAAACTAATTTGTGATTTTAACCACAGCAATTATTAGCCGCAGTTGCTAATATAAGAGCTGGCAGTTTGGTATAAGGATTTTATTGTGATGATCACACTAACCATAAATTCATGTACGTGGGTTGAATATTGACATGGGACCTTTTCATTTAATTATGCTTCCGAGTAAATTATGATGCAAGAGCATGAATGCATGGGAAGTATACTGAAATGTAAAGCACAAAACCACACCTACATCTCTGCAAAATTATTTCTCAGTTCTGCTTGGAGTATGCTCTGTACCCAGCCACTGTACTGCTACACAAATAAAATTACCAGCTGTGAGTTTTTATTTGACTCTTTTCACCTTTCTCAACAACGAAGTGGTGGACTTTAAAATGAGAGGCTAAAGTCTTTAAAATCTGCAGGTTATTTCCCTTTGAGATTACAGCAGCAGAATTGCCAATTCTCATGATTTTATCGTGAGCCTTGTGATATTTGGTTCTTTTCTTGAAGCTCCAGCTCCTGGAGTCATGTTATTATTTTGTGAGAAATTCAGCTTTTATGTGAACAAAAAGGGACATTTCTAGTCCTAAGAGTTCAAAACCCAGAAGCCAGAGAAAGATCCCCAAATATATATACACATTTAAAAAAAAATCTTGTAATTGTTAAGCCACTCGTGATTTTTCAATGCTTGAGGGTGGCAATACGGCAGCAGCCATGCTCTCTTGTCAGATATCCCGCCTGCTTATGCCCTGCCTCTCACCCCATTACTGACTGCCCAGCAATGCGCTCCTGCTTGCTGCCTGCCAGATGCCTTCTTGCTGTCCCTGTTTCCTGCATATTTCTTCTTTATTACCTCTGACAGTGCCTGCCATAGGTCACCCTCAGCTCTCCCACTTTTTATCTCAGCTTTTTCATTATTTCAGCACCTGCCTACACATTAAACCACTCACCAATCACTCCGCCCCTGTACACACCCTGTGATTGTATCGTGCGTGGTGGCTTTCTTAAAGCCCCAGTTCCTGGAGTCATGTGAAAATCTGTTTTCATTTTAAAAATGTCCAGCCCCCATGATTGCACAGAGAAGCTTGAAAGCCTGATCTGGGTGCCCCCTAGTGACTCAGAAACCAGAAAGCAACAAAAAAAACAACAACTCCAAATATCTTCCTTTTCTATAATCTCAGTATTTTGGGTGGGAGGGGCTGACTCCTGACTTGAGCTCTTGCGATTGGCAGCACCGGCTACTGGCTTCCTGCCTTTCGCAGCCTAACGAGTGAACGGTCTGGTCTCGGGCTGGATCTGCGTTTGCTCCGGAGCGCCCCGAACCCGCCGCCCCCCGGATTTGCTCGGCCCCACACGACACCCGAGAGGCGCCAATGGCTGGGCCGGGCGGGGCAGCGGGCCCGGCTGCCACTAGGGGGCGTAAGAGAAGCCAGGCGCCCGGGCCAATCAGCGGGCCCGGTCTCGGTCTCCAGCCCGGCTGGGCCCCGGGAGAGCAGCGGGCGCGAGCCAGCGCAACGCGGCGCCGCTTTTCTCCTGTCTCGAGCGCGCTCTGCAATGCAGAGACCCTGCGCCGGCCGGCTCCAACTCTGCAGGGAGGGAGAACAGCAGGACCCTCCCCCCCATGCATTTATTCCGCCCCGCCCCGAGCAGCTCGGACCCGGGAGGGGGCAATGCATCTTCCCCTAGGGGCACTGAGTGGCTCGCCCCCCCGCTGCTAGGGGGAAGCCCGGCTTTGCAAGGGAGGCGGCGCGTGGGGGGCTAAGGAGACAGACTAGCAGGGCCGCCACTCTGAACCCTGGCGTTAGTTCCGCCTACCAGCTCCAGTGCGGCTCGTCTTCCTCTCCGCCTCCTCCCCCGCTGCTCCGGGGCCCGCGCTGAGCCGCCCCGGCTGGCTCCGCGTCAGAGGGCGGAGCGGAGGAGGAGGGCGGCCAGTCTTCTGCCCGAGGAAGGAAATCTCCCTCCCCTCCCCCGCGGGGCGGGCAAGGCTGTTTTTATAGCCTTTGCCCAACGCACTCCAGACACTTCCCCGCCCAGTTCCTCACCCCGCCGGCTGAGGAGAGCCCTGGCCCGGCTACAGCAGTGACACTTCCCTGGAGAAGGGAAGAGGTGCCAGGACCAGAACCGGACCCGCCTCTGTGGGGAGAAGAGCTCTGTCTGGGGCTCTGGGAAAAGTTTAAACGTGTCTCTTTCACCCACAGAAGCTGGTCTGACAAAAGAGATGACCTCCCCCGCCTGGTCTCGCTCATAATCTGGAACATAGGTGACTGCATCGCTGCGTGCCTCAGTTTCCCCCTCTGAAAAACATCCGTCATTCACTAAATCAGTCCGCTGGAGCTCTGCGAGCTGAGCCTCCTTTTTCAAGGCACTGCCTGGTCCTCTGAACCCCTGACTATCTGAACTCACCCCACCTTGCACCAGCAGTTTTTAGACCTGTATTGCTGCTTTCACAGGGCTGCTATATAAGAATGCTGTGAGATCATCAGATGGAAGGTACTAGAAAAAGACAAATCATAACTGTAGTTCTGAAAAGGAAGTGGCAAGCTATGGAGCAACTAAGGAAAGACTCAGACATTAACTATTGTCTTCTTTTCGCTCCTTTTTTCTTGTCTTTAAACACAGGATTGTACCTGCTCAGCAGAGAAGCTCTGAAGAGAAAGTTGATGTTTGACATTTGTAGCCAATACTCCTGTTGAAAATTCACCTTTAGTTATTAGATGGAAATAATAGGCTAGTCGAGTCTGCACTCATTCATGAACCCAACTGTCTTAGTTTCTTGTCCATAAAGCACAGAACTGGGTTCTCTAGCCAGCTGACACTCACTGCTTGACCATTGTTAAATCATTTAGACCAGGGGTCTCAAACATGCGGCCCACGGAGTTATTTCCTGCGGCCCGCCATAGGCGCCAACTCCACTGGCAGCCAAGCTCCAAACATTACTGAGTGTTTATATTTTATTAAAACCCCTCTTTGCATTCCAGTTTTTAAAAAGTTACTACATTGACTTTTAATAGAATACTATATTACTCTTCATTTTTTTCATTTTTGACTATACTTTTGTATCATTGTATGAAAAGGTTTCAGTGATGCGGCCCTCGGGCCAATTTACTAGTTCTCATGTGGCCCTCATGGTGATTTGAGTTTGAGATCCCTGATTTAGACCCATATTTTCAGAAGTGCCCTATAATTTTGGGGGTCCAGCTTCAATGCCTAGGTATCTGATCTTCAGACAGGCTAAGCACCCACAATTCCAATAGGCGTATAGGATGCTCAGCATTTGAAAAATCAGGTCCAAGATCTCTAAACTGGGGCATCCAAACTTGAGGCACCTAGAAAAGGTGGCCACTTTTGAAAGTGGCCATACGGAGCCTGTACCTTATCCCCATTTCACAGATGTGGACACTAATACTTACCCACCCTCAACAGATAATGTTGCTCTGATCCTGCAATGAGCTCTGTGTTTGTAGAGCTTCGTGACCAAGATCGGATCTTATTTCACTGCCAGTCAAGAGCTATTATGAGTAGAGCGCTCCAGGCTCGGAAGCCAAAAGATTTCTCCAAATTCAATGTGAATTCTCTGTATTTCACTTCCAACAGTGCATTTTAAGAGATCTTCTCCTCCTCTATTTCTGCCCACTTCATCTTAAGCAATGCTGACGTTCATCTCTTCCCAAGAAGTTTAACGAATACCTAAAGTAGGGCTGGGCAAAAATTCTCCATCAAAACTGTTTTTATTGATGGAAAATTGGGATTTTGATTAAAGTAGATTTTTGGTGAAAGTGCTTTCTGGAGGAAATTGGGGTTTTTTTCCTCAAGAACATGAACAAAAACTTTTCAATTTTTGACTGAAATATTTCAGGGTTTTAAAAAAAATTTGCCAAAAAGTCAAGATTTTCAGTGGAACCTGCCCCCCATTTTCTGACCAGCTCTACTTACAAGCAAACATGACTTCTAAAGTTTAACCATTCAACCATCACTTCAGCGATATGAATAAATGCCGTGAGGCCCCCTGAATGTTGTATGTTCCAGTGCAACTCAGATCAGTAGAGCAACCGCACCAAACGTCTCCTACAATGGTAATTTGAAAAACATGCTTATGATCAACATACAATTAAACCCTTTTCCTAGGCACTTAGCCTCAAGACAGCTGGTAAGTAATTTGCGCACTGCTTTTAAAATAAATGCTGCACATTTCTATAGGAGAAATATGAACATATTAATATATCATGCACATAGGAAAGGACTACAGTTAGGAAGAGGTTATATTGTAGCACCCTAAGCACTGAACAATCACACTTTAAATAGAAGCGTAGATGTGCCCTAAGTGATTCACCCAACACCGCACGGGAGGTCTGTGGCAGAGCAAGGAACACTGGAGACCCAACTTTGGTCCCTTGCTTTGCCACAAACCTCCTATGTGACATTAAGTGAATCACGTGGGTATGTCCACACTTCAGTTTCAGGTGTGATTGTAGCACCTACTCCCATTAGCTGTAATCTAGCTCAGGGGTGGCCAACCTGTGGCTCCAGAGTGAATATGCGGCTCCCTGGACAGGCACCGACCCCGGGGCTGGAGCTACAGGCGCCAACTTTCCAATGTGCCGGGGGGTGCTCACTGCTCAACCCCTTATTCTGCCACAGGCCCTGCCCCCACTCCACCCCTTCCCGCCCCCTCCCCTGAGCCTGCCCTGCCCTCGCTCCTCCTGCCCAGAGCCTCCTGCACGCCACAAAACAGCTGATAGGGAGGTGCAGGGAGGGAGGGTGAGGCGCTGATCAGCGGGGCTGCCGGTGGGTGGGAGGTGCGGGGAGCTGATGGGGGGCTGCTGATGTATTACTGTGGCTCTTTGGCAATGTACATTGGTAAATTCTGGCTCCTTCTCAGGCTCAGGTTGGCCACCCCTGATCTAGCTAATGAGGGGGAAAATAGCAGAGAAGATATGGCAGCATGGGTTTCAGCGCATGCTACCGGCCTGATTACAAGACCGCTGAAGACTGGTGTTCCTGGCCGGTGTCAGAATCTGTGCTGTCACGTCTTCACCGCTATTATTACCAACACTCACTAGCTTAAAGTACGCCTCCCTGTGCTACAGTCACATCGTAACCTGCAGTGCGGCCGTGTCCTCAGGGTATGCCTAGACGGCAATCGCGGGGCAGAGCCGACCTTTCATCTAGCTAGCTCAGGCACCAGCCTCGGCAGCGGGGCTGGCCCCGGGAGAATGTTACGTAGGGATCTGAGTGAGTTTGAACTGCCTACGCTGAAGCTCGCGCTGCCGCAGCGTCAGCACTTTGGGACCTGAGCTAACGGCAGTCTGGATGTGCGCGCTAGTCTCAGTCCCCATCTGTACAATGGGGATAAGAGCACTTCCCGACCTCACGGGGTGTTGCGAGGTGCTCGGTAAGGGGGCGGGGAGGATAAATACTTGCGATAAAAGCCATAGTAAACAGGAATGAGCTTTTCTCCTAGTCAGTTACACAGACAAGTGTAAACAGCTGCTAGCTTATCCATCCCTTATCCTTCAAAAGAAGCACATTCTTACCAGCCCCTCAGGCTTTGCACTACGGGGCTTTCCAGTCACTATGGATGGTTCAAAATGTTCCCTGGTCCTTTGCTCCCCTCCACTGGCAACTGTTGATTGCTGAGTCTCACAGCTCTTTTCCTGTGGCTATGTCTCTGGGCTGGCTCTCTTTCAACTGTGCTCTAGCTCTGAGATCCCTGAATGCCACCAGATTAATTTCTCTGACTTCCTTGATTAAGGGAAGTCTATCTTCATTTCCGTTAGCAGATGTTTCACAGATACTGAATCCCTGCTAGACATCGGATGTCTTGGGCAGTCATTATTTAAATGATATCTAGGGCAAGGAAAAGTATTCAAACGGAACTCCCTGCTTCGGTCACTATGTACCTGCCAAGTTCCCTTATCGCTTTTCAGTCTGTACTAACAGTCTTATTCCTACAGGAGCGAGTTCTCTGCAAAAGCCAACCCGCTGGCCAGAAACTGCTGCCCTTATCACACAAGTACCCGAAGGCTGGACTAGTCGGGGGCCTGGTCTTGCAAGGTACTGAGCCTCCTCTGCTCCCATTCAAGCCACCAGGCAATAGGAGCTGAAGGCACTTTGCAAGAGCCACTCCATGCCTTACAGGATTTGGAGCCTACTAGTAAGGCAAAAAGAATTTAGCCACACCTTAGCAAACTACCCTCTCGTATCCTGTCATCGTCTCGGGCTGTAGTTCCCATACAGACCCAGACTAAAGGCCAGAAGGGATCGTCATGATCACCTCATCTGGTCTCCTGCACGTTGAAGGCCACAGAACCTTGCCCACCCCCTGCTGTCATAGACCCCTAATCTCTTTCGTTATAAATCAAGCACTGCCAACTCGTGATTTTATCCTGTGTCTTGAGGTATTTGGTGCTGCTCTGAAAGCAAAGACCCAGCTGCTGAGGAATTATAAGATGACATTAGAACTCAGCTTTCATGCTAAAAGAAGAGGAAGTTACTCACGATTTTAGGGAAAAGCCCAACAACCAGCAAGCAAATAACCCAACATGTATTTTTTTTTAAAAAAAATCATGATTTTTAAGCCGCTCCTGATTTTTTTGGGTCTGACTCTCAATTTTTGAATCATAGTGTTGGCACTACAGCAACACTACAGCCTTACCTTCTAATGCAGAGGCCCAAAAAGCTCCTCTCTCATGACATTGAGAACAATCCTCAGGTGCTCAACACCCATCTTCTGCTGCCTGGTTCCTTAGTGCTCCAGTGTGTGCGCGCGGGGGGAGAAGAAAGAGGGGACTACTTAAAACAACTGTATGCAGAGAGAGAGACTACAGGATTCTCTCCGGAATCCCATGTGCTCTCCTAAGCCACTGTGACCGGAGTCCCAGGGGAGCCAACTGAGGTCATTCCATTAGGGTGAACTGCAAAGAATGGGGCAGACAATCCCCATAAAGCTGCTGGATATTCCAATACTTCGATTTACCAAACCAGCAGAAAACAGCTTCTATAATACCTCACTGGTTACCCAGAAGCCAACAACACAGTTCCCTTAAAGTAACCCAGCCTCAGGCCTCCACCCCGACACCCAAGTCAAATATGACGAGCATTACTGAAAATCTTATTCATCATATAAAAAATCCCAAAGGATCGGACACATTACCTGCCAGGTTAATGAATACTCCAGATATAAATTTATATCTGCCCCTGGACATTTCCACTCCTTGCATCCGAAGAAGTGGGTATTCACCCACGAAAGCTTATGCTTCAATACCTCTGTTAGTCTGTAAGGTGCCACAGGACACTTTGTCGCTTCTATAGTAGAGATGGTGAGCTTTGTAGTTGCAAAGAGGTCTTTCAGAAATAGTCCCTAGTTTATAGTTCAATGTTCATAGATAGGGTGATTCCAGATTAGGACTAGAGACCTCAATCTTGGGTTTAAGCTTCCATTGCATGAAGCATCAAGCAGATCTGAAATAAAAAGGATCAGGACCCTAGACATTCTTATACAATTTCAGGTCATCTTTGACAGCCTGGAGTCCTCAGGCGAACAATAGGCAATTATGGAGATTCTGAAGTAGACCTATTTCCTAAGCATCACCGGTAATTAGCTGCACAGATTAACATACAGAAATGTATCCATTAGACAAACTTCAAAGAGACATATAGACAATGACATTATTTCACCCAAGATTCATCTAAACGTTATTATTCCTTTTTGATCTCTGAATCAATAGCTATTGTGATAGACAGGAACTGTCTGTTTACATGGCTAACATTCAACAAGATATAAGTAAACACATACAATTAGTATCACCTCTAATCCAGGTTTGCATTTCAAAGTTCTAACCTACCTAGCATGGAATGGCACTAATTACCTTTTTAATACTTTTCTAACATGTTTATAAAGATTGAATTTGGGTCATTTATCCTGCAGGATGCGTAACCCTTTCTGGCCACGCATCACCCTTTGTATCAGATTTGTTGCAATTATATAACAGTGGTAGTAGCAACAATGATTTGCCTGCTCACATTTTAATTAGATAATGTCACACCCACCCAAAGAAATAGAGCAAGTCTGCTTTTTTGTTAAATTCATTTTTTGTTGACAAATCACTTTTTAGTGAAAATTTTCATTTAAAATGTCTTTCAATATTTTCCCCAAAAATCATACAAAAATCTTCAATTTACCAAAAACCAAGTTTTGAGCAAATGAAAAATTTCACTAACCAGTTTAATACAAAAATTGGGGGAGGATTTAAAAAAAAAACTCATGAAAAATTAAAACAAAAATAAGGGGTCAGCGTCAAACCCTTTGAAACTAAAACCTTCAAAATCTAGAATTTCTTTCCCCAAAATAGGCTTGCATTTCTCACAATTCTGGTAATTTGTTGTGGCTCTTCAAAGAGGGCATGATTGGGCCCAAGAGCAAGACTAGGGGATGTGTTTTTCTACAGTTACCTTGTGTGATTTATATGTTATATTTTTATGAGGAACATAAATGGTCATACGTTGGTGCACAGTTCTGCATTCACAGTGAGGCATGGAAAACCATTTCATAACCGAGCAAAGAGATCTCAAACTGACAACCCTAAACCCACTTGATTGGCTCACTGAGTCATCTGATGAGAGCAGACAATTTCTTCTTTAGCACTCAGTTACAGCCTTCTACTGCTAACCCAGGCACATAGGACTGGCAAGTGCTCTGGCCAATAACATTGATTCCTAAACCTGAAGGGGAGGTACAACCCCAGCACACAGGAAAATGCACTTTCTCAGACATATACAGTTTCATCTGAGCCTCAGTGAGCTACCATCATGCCAGATTTTACCCTTTTCTGTCTTAAATTCCTTAAAGTCCTTGCTCCTGGGATTAGGATTACAGCACTGCTAAATTGGGGGGCTGGTTTCTCGCCTTCAGCTGCCTCTCAGTAAAGCCACATGACCAGGAGGAATTTTTAGTGACTCTTTCCCTGCTGCTCTGCACAGAGGCGGAAGTGAAGGGCATCTGAAAGCGTGAGAAGGGGTGTCTGGACAAGGTAAATTACTGAGAGTTCTAGGAGGGTGGTTGTTTTGGTGGGCGTGACATTTAATGTGGTTCTGCTCTGATCAATCAACTGTGCTTGCTGCCAAGAAAGTTCTGGCTTCAGAGAGCTTTCCCCTTCGCCCCCCCAATTCCATCAACGTGAAACGTGCCATATGAGACCCAGACCAAATGGGGAATTTGTTTTGACAAACTTATTGAATTTAAAATTAGATCAATTTCCCCCCCTATGAAATCATAAATTAAAAAATAAAACCAAAATCAAATCGAAACAAGCAGTTTTCCAGGGTCACCCACCCTTAGGCTAACTTTCTGGCCTTGGAAAAGAAGTGTTTCATCTTTTGGAACAAATATTTTGAGTCTTTCTGGTGCTCTGTCTGTTGTCTATAAAATATAGGGTCAAATTAGCTGCTGGTGTAAGTGGGTGAAATGCTGTTGAAGTCAATTGAGTGGCACTCATTTACACCCGCAGGGAATTTGGCCCAGAGATTTTTAAGCGTGACAGGTAGTTATTGCACATGTGTGATATTGACCCAACTGACCTTTTCAGTCGAGGAAAAACAATGCTGGTGAAAATGGGCCAAATTAACAGCCCCGGATCTTGTCCATTCTACAGAACTGGCACTAACTGAGCAAAACTTTTCCAAGCAGCCTCAGAACCTGTTTATCGTCTGGCCACCAGCTGTATGTTGCAAGAGGTGGGGCTCAGTCTCCATGAATCAGTTCTTTGCTTCCTGCTAGCAGGCCAGCAATGCTAGCTGGAGGGTGGCTTTCGGAGACAGGCATTTGTTTATTAGGAACTAAAATGAGATTCCCAAAACTCATTTCACATGGGCCACTGAATTCATAGAGATCTTTTAAAGTCAACATGTGTTACTGAAGGAAGTCTCTGCCCTATTTCCACCTACTTTTTTCACATATTAGTAAACCAAATCCCACTGATTTTAATAAGCCATTCTGTGCTGTATCACTGATCCTAACGGGTTTGCTGGAGCTGTTACTATGGCTACCTTTCCCTTCCTGAATCTGTGTATTAACAGGACTGGATTAAAAATATTTTCATTGGAGGAACGACTAGAAAATGAAATAGCACTCACTGCTCATACCACCTGTGGGGCTACTATGCCGTTTGTTGGGATTATGGAAAGTTAGGATTATTACATTGTGCAAAAGCTATTAACAGAGCATTCCGCTACAGGGAATAATAGCTGCATAGCAGGAATACTAACCCCAAGTGAATGGCCTCACTATCAGATCAAAGGCAGAACTAGGATGATTCTGTTTGCATTTTAATCAGGTTTGTACAGCACCCAGCACAATGGGATACTGGTCCAGGACTAAAGCTCCTAGATGCTACAATAGTACAACAAATATGTACAATAATAATAAAGGCAACTAAGCTAGTTTGATACATAATTTACTATCCTGAAACACAGTGTGACAAAATTCAAGTCCAAAATCTTGTGTGTTGCTGGAACGGGTCTCTATTGAAACTGACTAAAGCAAAGAACCGAATCCGTGCTAGCATTATTTCAATTCGGTAACTAACTTGATATTTACACTAAAAATGACAGCCTGGTTTAGTTTTTTCATAAGTATGAATTGACAGGTGACAGATGCAAAAGGTAAGAGACGAGGCAGGAAAGATGAAGAATTACAGATTGTACAGGTGTACGTACCAGGTAGGATTTTCAAAGCGCTCAGCTTTGGCTTGATTTCTATTTGAGCTTCGCGGCAGAAGTCTACATGACTTTACTGAGCGCACAGGTGGGCCAACCCAGAACGCTTTTGAGAAACCCACCCACTGTGGTTAAGAAGTCTTCTGTTCATGGAAGTGTGTTCCGTGAAAAAGATGCAAAGTGCTGCTTACCTTCAGAGTTGTTTTTCGCATGTACAGTGTAATTCCCAGATGCCCCTGTGGACTTTCTGTGTCAAATCAATCTTTCAACCTAGGAGAAAGTTTAAAAATCCCACCTGCTGACTTGTGCTGAGAGCCAACATAAAGAAAACTGGGTATGTGCTCTGTCAATGACAGCAGAGAGTGCAAGGATTAGAGCTGGGGGGATATTTTTGACTAACTGTTAAATTGCTGGAAAATGCATTTTTCAGGGCACCAAAACCATTTGCAAATTCCGGCTGAATTCCACAGATAGCTTTGGCCAATGTTCCCTCGAATTTTTGACAGGCCGTGTGCGCAAAAAATGTCTTCTATACAAATTGTTGTGCTTCTGTGCAAATTTTTATGCGCGCGGTGTTTCGCCGTGTGCGCGGGGTTTAGAATCTGTGTGCACATGCACACACGCACAGCTTAGAGGGAACAGTGGCTTTGGCTGGAAAAAATGTTTTTTTTAAAAAAAAGGTCAATAGATCTGGTTTCAACCATTTCAAATGAAGTGTTTTGACTTTTTGTTTTTAAACAGTGTTTCATTGAAAAATGTGTTTCATTTTTAAAAGCGAAACCAAAAAGTAAAAAACACCCAGAAAGAAACACCAAGCAGATTTTGTTTTGGGTTGAACTAAATCGGTTGACTCAAAATGAATTTTTTTTCAGTTTGGAAACAAATCCCAAACAACTTCAGTTTCAGTTTAAATTGAACTATTCACTCTCCCTCCCCCACCCCAGTTCAGCCCCTGAATAAAATAAATAAATACAAAAAAATTATTGCTTGTTCAACTCTAGTCAGGATACCACACCCCTTCTGCACCTTTTCTTTTGTTTGGGGTTGGGTTTTTTTTTTAGCTCTTGTTGTTGTGCATGTGGGTGACCTATTTCTCTGCAGTTTAAATCACACTCTTCTTTTCTCTCCCCTTCCATATACCTAGTTTCCTAGGAAACTCTCTTTCTTTTGCTCTCTCTCTCTGAGGCACTAGGAGACAGACGTACCTGAACCAGAATTGGGAGCGTCCAAAACCAGATCGGAACTTTGCGGCTTGGACTCATCTCCTCCTTTTGTTCCCCTTTGGGTGACATTTTCACAAGCGCCTAAGTGACTTAGGAACACAAGTCCTTGGGATTTATACTCTTAAGTCACTCCAGCAATTCTAAAATTTCCATCCTACATACACACAGATCAATAGATATTTCAGCACAAATCTCAGGACTGGTTGGTGTTATTTACATTTCAGCAGTGTCTGGAGGCCCCAGTTGGGGACCCTTTGTACACAAACATGCTAAGAGATGGTCCTTGCGCCCTTGCCTTGGAGAGCTTATGTATCCCGCTGATTAGTGTGTGGTACATGCCCCACCCACCCCATGCACCCACGCCACAGAGGATGAGACGCTGTTACAGCCCCCAGCTAGCAAGCCTGGCTCTTTAGCGTCTCCAGATTCATGCTCCCAGCTCTGGGGGTCCCAGGTTCTATCCCTGGTGTGTTAGAAAAAGTTAAACTAGTAGCTACAGAAAACAAAAAGTTCAGTGTGCCTTGATCAGGTTATTATTAGATACACCCTCTCCAGTAGCCGAGGCTTCCTTTCGGCATTGGCAGCGGCTGGACTAGATGATCTGATAGGAATTTTCCATCCCTAGCACCTATGATTTGGGGATTGTTTTGCCTGGAAGTTTTGGTGCATGTTTTTGTGTTTGGTATTAATGTTAGAGTTAGCCAACCAAGCTATAGTGGTGATATGAATAAGGTGGGGGACTAAACAGTCTTATCATTTGAATATATACAAGACCTACCAGCCATCTCTGGGGAAGGCTGATAGAACGTAATGCAAAAGGAACGTTTCTAAGCATCCTGGTGATGCTGATCAAAACGCACCAGTGTGGAGACAGGATCCGAAACTGCAAACGGTCTGTGCCTGTTGTGTCATTCGGGATTGATCCAGACCCCCACTGATGTGGAGGCAGCATTTCCACTGACCTACGTTGGGGTTGGAGCAGGTCCCAACACGCCTGTACTTGGACCATCCAAAACTGCCAGGTGTCATGCATCTCACGCAAGATGAAGCTATGAACTGGCCACTTATCTACTCTTCTGACTGCCACGTTTTCTTCATTTTAACTGAAACAGGTTCACTTAGGAGACGGCGCCTGACAATGATGGAGAGATGTTATCCAATTCCCTCTCTGCATGGGATTGATATTATCTGGTTGGCGTTAATAAGAACATTGCTGACAGTTGCGGCTTGTTCTTCAGCAGCTAAGCCATGTAGGCTGCAACGGGTTCCTGTCCCGGGTCATGCAATTGTTCATGGCTTAAATTGGTTTTGCTTTGGAGGCGATTCCTTTGTATTTATATTTAAGCAGCATCTTCATAGAAGCCCATTTTCTGAGAGCTTGAGTGACTCCTGGGCCTTCCTCCACACCTTGCTGCCACTGAATGGCTTTTCCAGCAAGGCACACTGTAAGCTAGGACTGTGGCAAGAAGCATATGTAGGGTTACTAAATGCAAACCTAGTGACAGTCTCACAGGGAATTTCAGGATTATTTTAAGGGGATTTTTTGCATGACCTTTTATCAGATATTTCTCTAATTGAAGCTGTTCGGGGGTAAATGTTTTAAGATGTAAGAATGTCACGACAGAGAAGCAGGGAGTTTAGAGATTGGAAAGTAGTAAATTCCCAACCTCCTCCTGTTCCAGTAGTTCAGCCATGCTGAAAGAGAACTCAGTTCAGTTTCATCCCCTTGGCAAAGATGACTCAGGCTCTCCAAACTGGCTGACTTGGTGGGTTAGCCAAGCCTGGCAGTGTTTGCCTTCAGGACCCAGTGTGCTATATTCACTGAGCCAGGCTCCACCAGTGTGAGCTCAAGGCACTGTAGGACATAGATGAAGGTTTCTCATGGTGGAGATGAGAGTACAAAGAACCAGATCCAGCCTCCTTTTTGCATTATCTAAAGCCTTGAAGTGACAGCCTGGTCCCAATCAAATCAATGACCGCCCTGCCCAGTGCCTTCAATTGAGCCAGGATTTTACCTTTGGATTTATTTATTTATTTTTTGGTGCAGCAGAAAGGAGCTGGGTTTAAGCACCTCTCATGCTCATTAGACCTGATCGTTAGAGGCCTGATTGGTGAATTCTCAGCAGGTTCTCACCTTTGAACTCAGGGTGTCTCTGAACTAGAAATCTATCCATCAGGGGGACTTCAGTGTAGGATATCGAATGACTCTTTCTTTGGTGGACAATGTTCTATCAGTCTTTGCTTTAAGAGATAAGGATTATAAATCCCTTAAAGGCTACCCTTGCTTTGCCAATAACAATCTCGTGTTTGTTAGTGTTTTTTCTCTTGTAGCACGCTTTCAGACAGAACAACAAAACCACCTCCGACTCTAACATCCTTGTTACAAACGTTGCTGTGCTTTGTGTGTGTCATGGCTGCCTCCAGAACAGACTGTGCTCACGTATCTGGTATTGTGGGGGGAGGGATAGCTCAGTGGTTTGAGCATTGGCCTGCTAAACCCAGGGTTGTGAGTTCAATCCTTGAGGGGGCCATTTGGGGATCTGGGGCAAAAATTAGGGATTGGTACTGCTTTGAGCAGGGGGTTGGACTAGATGACCTCCTAAGGTCCCTTCCAACCCTGATATTCTATGATTCTATGATTGTAGGTGCCGAGGATGGCAGACAGTTCTGATCTCTGGATTGGCAGCGCTTACCTATTCCTCCAGTCGACATCTGAGAAGGTTGTCCTGCCCGCTCTTTATGGAAACTCCCACCAGAAATCTAGCGTGTTCAAGGCCCTCAAATTGGCTTTAGCAGGTATGTGTCATTGCACTGAATACAAATGGAAATGTCACAATGTCTTATTTCTTTACTTGCTACATTAATTTTTAAGGGATTTGGTGCTCGGGGAAAGGTGACAGATTCACAACACAGGGAATTTTTTAGGAATCTAACTGCAATTTAATGGGTCATATCCCATCCTTTCCTATTCATTTCCTATAGACTTCTCAGGGCTTTTACAGAGAAGTTCAAGCCATGATCTTCCAAGGCTTGAATTCAAGCACTGGGGCAATCAGAATCCTTGCACCTGCTGGACGACTTACTATCCAATAGTAAAGTGAATCCTACTCTCTTCTTTTCATGCAGCACTAGGTAAAACTGATGTCACACTGGCTAAATCAGAGCTCTGCACGGATAGCACCAGACATAGGCATAGATATGTGCACTCTGGATATATTAGTAATAAATTATCTGTGCTACAGTAGCAGCTAGAGGTCCCAAACGAGATTGGTTGCCATTGCGTTATACTTTGTATAGACACATAGGAAGAGATTGTAAACTCTTCAGGGAAGGGACTGTCTAAATAGACAAGAGACAATGGAAGGGAGAAAGGAAGCATTAGTCCCATTTCACAGATGGAAAATTAGTGCACTGAGAGATTAGGACTTCAATGAGGCTACTCACCAGCTTAAAATTAAGCATCAGCTCAAGTGTTTTGCTGGAGCAGGATCAGAAAGCTGAGCACCTTGCAGGATTGAGCCCTAAGGGTTGTGGCTGAGTGGAGAATGGAACCCAGTTCTTCTAAAACCAGCTCCAATCCAGTGCCTAAGACACAAAACCATCTTTCCTCTCCACCCTTCCCAGTATCTTAGCTGTTGATATACCAGAGGGAAGAGATCGCCATTATTCTCAGGTTCCAAATCATTATCTTGTACACTTGGATCACAAAGTTAGCAAATTGCTTAGAGTCCAGATTTTTTTTTGAACCATCATTGAATCCAAGACAGGACAATTTTAGCCCCCTCTAGTGTCAGTGGAGTTTCAACAGAGAGGAATTTGGTTCAGTCTAACTTTTCCTTGCAGTAGACTAGAGCAGCCGGCTACAGCCGCTGACCTGACTTTTTACTCCTGGGTTCACAATTGCAGCCCAGTGATGAAACCTCGCTTACCCTGCATTAGAAGACTAGTCTTGTCAAGTGTGGGAAATTCTGGATATGGGAAAAATTACCAGTGAAAGAATACACGGGGCAAAGGACCGATAATTTGCTATTGGCTTCCTTTTATCAAACATATTGAGCCAAATCCTTTACTGGTGTAAATGGGCACAGTTACATTGGCTGTGGTGGAGTTGAGCCCATTTACACCAACACAGGATTTGAGCTACAAACGGTAGAAGCATCTCAGCTGTGATCCTTTGCAGCATATTGACTCCCTGGGTAACAATAATTAAACCAGCTATCACATTTGTTTTCTCTCCCCGTAATGAATATCTTAGTGTCAATCATTTACTGTACAATCAACTCTCCAGTGTGTCCTTTCACTGGGTTTCTATAACTACAACCTGCCTTTTCTCACCAATCTAACAATATCGGGCCAGATTCATTGTCACGCTCCAGATGCGTTATGCTCCTCCAGTGATACAGAGCAGAAAACAACCTGGCTTGGTTGCCTGGTTAGGGCCAATTTATGGCTGCTGTGCATTGCCAAGGTGGTGCAAAACAGCCAGATTGTATTGGTGAATCTGGCCATATACGCGAACAAGAGCTCGCCCATTTCTATATTAATAGCGCTGCATTCTGCACTGTACAGACAAACCTAAAGAGGGAATGAGACCTGGGTATTCAGAGCAGATAAGCACAAAGTCGTCTCCTATGCAACAGCCATGAAGATAATTTGAACGCAATTCATTACGACTTTCCATGTTTGTACAGCACCTGCTTACCCAGATCAAACTCTTGTGCAAACTTCAGTTGAATCAACCTCTTTGTACTCCCAATAAATGGAATGAGAAGGCAGAGATACAGGGCAAAGGGCATATATTTATCAGTAATAACAGCAAATTCGAATGCCTCTCTCCCCAGCTGTCCCAGTCTTACATCCGTTCCAAACTTGACCTTGTGATGCAACCGGAAATGCATAAAGGATCTCAGTGGTACATCACAGCAGGGGCAAACGCCGTGTCATAAATGTAAAACAAAGAGATCCTGGAGGTGCCGGGGCTGAACTCGAGTGCTCTGGACTAACAAGGCACAAACAGATCCACTTTGACATAGGACATAGGCTACTGACCCAAGACACGGCACAGATAATTGTTACCTCGATATGGCTGAGATTTTCAGAGCTGCCTCAGGGATCTGGAACACAGTTCCAAAATCTCAGCCACTATGTATGAAGCCAAACACAAGGGAGAGAACAAGGGAATAAAAGGATAATTTCACAGAAGGTGCATGACTGAAACCTTACTAAGGGCTGGTCTACACTAACCGCATAATTCGAACTAAGATACGCAACTTCAGCTACGTGAATAACGTAGCTGAAGTCGAACTATCTTAGTTCGAATGAAAAAGCACTTACCCGGGGTCCACACGCGGTGCGCAGGCTCCCCCGTCGACTCCGCCTGCTCCGTTCGTCGAGCTGGATTACCAGCGTCGACGGCGGAGCACTTCCTGGTTCGATTTATCGCGTCTAGACAAGACGCGATAAATCGAACCCAGAAGATCGATCCAGCGCCTCCGACAGGACGCGTGAGTATAGACGTACCCTAAGGGTTGGTCTAAACTGGAAACTTTTGCCAATACAGCAATGTCGCTTCGGCGGGTGATTTTTAATGGCATTTTTATACCAGCAATAGCCCTAGAGTAGACATGGTTATTCTGACAAAGTCTTTTTGCTGGTATAGCTTATTTTGTTCAGGGAACTGGTATACACTAGACTGGTGATCAAATAGCAATACTGGCAAACCCTTTATAGTGTAGACAAAGCTGAAGGAGGATTGGGGGTGCAAGCAGGAAGCTGACAGGTAAAATGTTCTGTTGGCTCTCACCTATACCTTTATCTCGACAGTATGTGGGAGAGGAATGCTCCCTCTTTTTAGTCTCCTCTGAGGTAAAGTCTGCCTGCCTGTAGTTAGATCTTAAAATTAATTCATCAGTTTAGCAGAGTTAATTTCTCCTGTTGGGCTTGTGACACCAGCAGAATTACCTGTTGCTGACCCCCGGTGCAGCTGTATATGGATGGTTTAACTGCAAATAGGGCAAACTGAGCGCATCGCATTGTTACAATTTGATTTCCTGGCTGATTGCAGCTCCTCTCTTTTCAGCACATTTATTTCTCCCACTGCTGACCCCTGCTGGTAGCACTGGGTAATTGTGCTGGTGCAGACAAAGCACCAGAGCGCACCCTGTATTCTACATTAGATATGATGGTCTCTCCCTGTTGCAGGGAGTCAAATCACCCCCCGCTTCTGTGAACTGCAATATTAATGGATCTCTAATAGATTCAGCAGTGGGATAATTTGCACTGAATTCTTCAGTTCAAATGGGTTGCATACATAGTACACGGTCAGTTAAAGCTTACCTCTTTCCTCCCATTTCCAAATGCAAGCTCCCCAACCCAGAATAATTTATAATACAGTAAAAAAAAGCCCCCAGAGAAAGGCTCTCCAGGCACAGGTCTGTCACCAGAAGTTTGAGGAGACATACAGTGAGTCACCACCAATGTTCCCTCTAATTTATGACAGGCCGTGTGCACAAAAAAATTCTTCTATGCACATTGTTGTGCTTCTATGCAAATTTTTGTGCACACAGTGTTTCGCCGTGTGCGCGGGGTTTAGGATCTGTGTGCGCGCGCACAGCTTAGAGGGAACAGTGGTCACCACCCCAGCAGAGCTCATGCTGACAGTCTGTTTCATGGCAAGAACCTGACTCTGCCTGCCATTCTGTGCCAGATGCCACAGGCAGCCTGCACGGCGTCGACATGCTCAAAGTGCACTGCAGCGAGCCGCACCTGATTATCCAGCTGAAATTCTGCATGCAAGAGAACTGCCGCAAATTCCTTCGGAGCTACCGGGCCGGGTTGTTCCGGGAGGCTCTCCAGAATCACCTCCAAGTCGCCCTGTCAGTGACAGCCGTCCCCGTTCAAGTGGAGCTGAAGGCGGGTAGCGAGCAGCTGGACCACATGCTGAGCGAGGAGGAGCGCTGTTTGGAATGTATCTACAAGGAAAAGGTACGTGAGAAGGAAAGATGGTTAGGGCCCTAGGCGGGGACATAGAAAACCTGGGTTCAAGTCCCTGTTTTGCCATGTATTTCCTGTGTGCTCCCAGGCAAGTCACTTAAGGCCAAATATATAAAGATACTTAGGACCTAAAGATGCAGGTCGGTGCCTAGTGGGATTTTCAGCAGTGTCTAACTCGCATTGAAATCAGTGGGAGTTTAGTGACATTTTCCAAAGTAAGGTGCTTTTGAAAATGCCACGAGGCACTTAAATACCTTTAAAAATCTAGCTGTTAGCCTCTCTTGTGCCTCAGTTTCCCATCTAGGCAATGGGGATAATAGCACTGCCCAACCACACAGGGGTGCCGTGAGGGAAATACATGAAAGGATGTGAGGAGCTCAGACGTTATGGCAATGAGGGCCAGGTAAGTACCGAAGATAAATAAACGACAGCCAGAATATTAAATATTTTGTATGTAATACTTGGCACTTCTCTAGATCCTGGGGTCGCAAAGTGCTGAACAAGCATCTATTAAAGCTCAGCACTGCTGTAAGGCAGGAAATTCTCTTATACCCTTTGTATGGAGGGTAAACTGAGGCACAAACAAGGCTGAATTGCCACATAAGTGAATCAGTAAGAAAACCCAGCAGTGCCGGGTTACACTCACGAGACCATCTTCCCTGATGTTGCTTTTGTGTCCCCTGCATCTCCTTTGAAAGTAGCATTTGGAACAGCTCCTAAAAACTGGGGCAAGCACAACCACTCTGCATCACAGGTTGTCAGCATGGTTTGAACTGGGTCCTTCAGCACCAGGACACAGACCTCTAAAACCTAAGCTGGTAGCAGTAGTAGGCTGCTATCCTTGATGTGGACCCCATCCAGTTGAGGAAGACGCAAGCTTTACACGCTTCACAGCTCAGTGGTTTGAGCATTGGCCTACGAAACCCAGGGTTGTGAGTTCAGTCCTTGAGGGGGCCATTTAGGGATCTGGGGCAAAAATCTGTCAGGGGACAGTACTTGGTCCTGCTAGTGAAGGCAGGGGACTGTACTCGATGACCTTTCAAGGTCCTTCCAGTTCTATGAGATAGGCATATCTCCATATTAGTATTAGTAACTGGCTTTAATGGTCTAGCAAACGATTGCTCGAAATTCCTGAATAATTTCCAGTCGTTGCTAATGATAATAGAGGCTGCTGTCTTGGGATCTTCTTAGCTTACTAGAGTATAAGGCCTCTGAAATAGATTAAATAATTGTATTCTGTCTCCTGTACCTTGCCTCTGGGCTGCCTTTAGATGCTTGTTTCACCTGGAATTTAATTTGGACTAGCTCAAAATGGTAGCTCCTAAACATCTTCACTATCCCCAAAACCTCTGACACGGTATGAAATAATGAAAAAATAACCAAAAATAATATACAATGAATTTGGAGATGAAATGTTGCCATTTTGAAACAAAAGTTTTCCTCAATCACAATTATTTGGAAATTCTGTTTCACAAGAAATTTCAAAAAATGTTTGTTTTCGTTCCAATTCAGAACAAAAATTAAATTGTGAAGTGTCGATATTACCCATGAAACAAATTCTGAGATGCAGCCTGCTCTACTCCTGGCCTTTTCCCCCGGGTCTGCCACTTATACTTAGAGCCAGAGCCTCAGTTGGTGCAAGTCAACATAGCTTCATTGACTTCAGTGGAGACTAGAGTTCTGGATGCTCCTAGAATACAAGTAACTACCAGCAATGAGCTTCTCTCCACTTTATGATTTATTTATTGAATATGTGGCAGGGTGAGGGGGAAGGGAACAGTATAGCGGAAAGTTTGGGGGAAAAGAACCTTTTAAAAAATGAGGATTATTTAGTGCAAATTCATAGACTGTAAACCCATAAGGGACTATTAGATCATCTAGTCTGCCCTCCAGTATATCAGGCCATAGATTTCATCTAGTGACAACTGTACTGAGCCCAGTAACTTGTGGTAGGCAAAGCCTATCTTTCAAAAGGCATCTGGTGTTGATCTGACAACTTCATGAGAAGGAGAATGCGCCACCAATGACTGGCACGGTTTGCCTTACAGCCCGACCGCCTGAGGGACGAGGAAATTGCAGAGCTGGAGGAATCTTTCAGGAGCCTGACGTGTCGACAGGAGAGCAACAACACGCCCCCTTCCAACAACTGCAACTCTCTGAATTCCTCATCTCTGCCGTATTGTTCTGGGGGGAGCTCTCTGCCCCCAGAAGCCACCTTCATCTTTCAGGAGCAACAATTTGGTGAGTGGTTAGAACTGAGCTGTCAGAATTAAAGCCCTGGGTCTTCCACTCTTCAAACCCCATAAAGGAGAAAGCTTCGGGAACCAAGGACTGGTTCTGGAGGAGTCAAGAATAGAATTTCCCAGACTATGACCATAGGAACATAGGCGTTGCCATACTGAATCAGACCAAGGCAGCCCCCTGTTTCTGACCGTGACCAGCACCAGGTGCTGCAAGGTATGTCCACGTTGCAGTCAGGAGGTGTGATTGCAGCAGGTGTAGCCATACCCAGCCAGCTTTGATGGAGGTCACTCGTTAAAAACAGCCGCATGGGCTAGCCACCCAAGGACAGTCCAACCCAGGACATATTGGGTAGCGAACTTGTGCCACCGCATCTACGCTGCTCTCGTTATTTCAGCTAACTCATGCTGCAATCACACCTCCTGACCGCTGCGCAGACATTCCCTCAGAGGAAGGGGCAAGAAACTCCACGGTAGGCAGTTGTGGGATATAATTTACCCTGGGGAAAGGTTCTTCCCACTCCCATTGATGAGAGGCTGTCTTACACTCATAGAGTTAAAGGCCAGAAGAGACCCCCTAGGTCATCTAACCTGAGCTCCTGCGTACCACCTGCCAGCACCTGCACCCTAAACCCAATAACTGCACTGAGACCAAAGTATCACAGCCCACAGGAGCCTGGACTATTACGTGCTACAGGCAGAGAATAGGAGGGACCCATGTGCACCAGTGCCCAAGGCCCCCCACACAATAGGAGGGAAATGATTAAGTGAGATAATCCTGGCAAATGACCTGCACATCCACACTGCAGAGGAAGGTGAAAATCCACCAGTCACTGCCCATCTGACGTGGGGGGAAATTCCTTCTCAATCCCCCAGATCGTGATCAGTTGGACCTGGAGCAAATGC
Organism: Chelydra serpentina; assembly: GCA_037349315.1. Taxonomy (NCBI): domain Eukaryota; kingdom Metazoa; phylum Chordata; order Testudines; family Chelydridae; genus Chelydra; species Chelydra serpentina. The sequence goes on along the minus strand of JBAIAC010000026.1, from coordinate 9,115,408 downwards.
ACAGGAATCAGCGAGCCAAGTACCCGAGAGAGAGAGAGAGAGAGGGAATTCTTGGTCCCACCTTGGAGCCCTGGCCCATGCCAGCCAGTGTCCCATTTCCAGCCATGGCCTTCCCTGAGGCTTATGCCCTGAAGCAGGAGGGTTTATATCCCCCCCCCAGACTCCTGGGTGCTTTACACTCCTCACTGCTCTAACTCCGGGTCACACTTGCAGCAGCAGAAAAAGACTGAATGCAAAACAGACTGGGTTTCCTCGGCAACACACAAGTGAGGTCAGTCCGCGGCCTGGCTCAGCTCTGGGAGCGGGAATAAATCACCCCCGTGAGCGACGTAAGTTACCCTGACATAAGCGCCAGGGTGGTCAGCTCCTCCTGCCGACATAGCTACTGCCGCTCGCGGGGGCTGGAGGCATTTAATATATTTAATAATATATGGAGATATACCTATCTCATAGAACTGGAAGGGACCTTGAAAGGTCATCGAGTCCAGTCCCCTGCCTGCACAGCAGGACCAAGTACCGTCCCTGACAGATTTCTTTGCCCCAGATCCCTAAATGGCCCCCTCAAGGATTGAACTCACAACCCTGGGTTTAGCAGGCCAATACTCAAACCACTGAGCTATCCCTCTCCGCACTCTCCCATTGGCTTAGAGCAGCTACAGCAGAGAGCTCACAGCGGTATTGGTGCAGCTGCAAACACTCCAGTGTAGCCATGCCCTGAATGGAAAAGTCAGAGGCAGATGCTTCCATTTTCAGAGACAAACCCATGAATGAAGTTAGAGCCCCTGAAAATGAAGGACCAGTGGCACCGATTGGCAGAGAACCATCCAGGTTTCCCCTCCCAGCTCCGCCAGCGGACCCCAACTCTGAGCTGCTGCACCCCCGCTGTTCCAGTCTGAGCAGAGAGATTGTGGAATGGTCTCAGACTGCAATACGGGTTTGTGGGGTGCACAGCAGAGCCCGCCTGGGTCATCGTTGAGTAGGATGTAGCCCCATATAAGGATTTTACAGGTAAAAAGCAGGGTGGGATCCGCCCTCCCTCAGTCACTATTTCAGGAGTCAACAGAAGGAAGCTGGGAGTGCTTAGAAAAGGAACAGAGAAAAAGATCAGAAAGAAGAGCCTGAGGGTGTTAAAAGGGCAAGGACTGACGCCATAAGGCAGTGGTCCCCAACCTTTGTGGCCAAGAGCACATTCATCCCTTCATCAGAGTGTGGCGGGCAGCGACGCTTCTCGGCGGCATTTCGGTGGCGATGGTTCTCCGCTGGAAGCGCTCCTCGGTGGCATTTCGGCAAAAGCTTTTCCGCCGGAAGCGCTGCGCGGCGGCATTTCAGTGGTGACGCTTCTTGGGCGGATGCTTCTCTCCTCTTCCTTGGCGCCGGCCCTGACGGCGGGCGCACATAAATGCCCTGGCGGGCGCCATGGTGCCCACAGGCACTACGTTGGGGACCACTGCCATAAGGTAAAGGTAGGGTGACCAGACAGCAAGTGTGAAACATCGGGACGGGAGGGTGGGGGGGTAATAGGAGCCTATATAAGAAAAAGACCCAAAAATCAGGACTGTCCCTATAAAGTCGGGACATCTGGTCACCCTAGAGTGGGGGGAAAGTAAGCCCCATCAAACAAACGTATCCTTCCGCCCCAGTGTGAGACAGCTTCACAACATGTGTAGCCAGGACTGGCCTCATGGGGGCGCCCTAAACACATGGCTGCCTTGGACATCAAGCTGGAAAGGTCTTTATAAAGTACAAACTCTCTCCTGTACACAGGTCACTGTCCTCTAGTCTTGACAGCGGGTGCTAGCTGCTCGAAACCAGAAGATGGCCCATTTTTACAGTCACAAATGAGTTCCTACTAATTGCCACTTAGTGAAGCTAGCACTGTCCTTTGGAATGAATGGACGCAGAATGTTCATTAGTATAAACTGTGGACTCAAACCCTTTCCTGCTCCGCTAAAACATACCCCCTGCTCTCCTCACGTAGTCACTACCTGTAGATCGAAGTGACCTAGGACGTGACCTCTCATATTCCCAGACAGGGCGAGGGGAGAAGCGATTCTCAACGGTAATGACTCCTCTGCTAATAGTGAAACATGTATACTTCATTTGAAATCAACATTTGGGATGAATCATAAACACATACAAATTATATTAGGTCTGCTAATAATCCCATAAACAGCAGCAGCCCTTTATGTTTTCTATCACAACCAACGGTACAAATGAAAGGCTGCTAAGAGATGCTAAGAGCAATTATACACTGTGCTTATAGAGATCCCCACAATCACAGATACTGAATGGTGGATTAGCACTAATGTAAGAATCTGTTATGAACAAATTTTCATTGAAGTTGGTCACAGTGTCAGCATTGCTCATTGATTCATGCAGTTCAGTTCAGTTGTCATGGCTTCCCTTTCCCCATATATTCTGATCTGGATGTATTTTCAGTGAGCACAGATCTCTCTGCATAACTCCCTCTTCATGAAGAATTTACTCCTTTAAATTCAACACTGTCACTGTGTGATACAAGTATCAGAGGGGTAGCCGTGTTAGTCTGGATCTGTACAGGCGACAAAGGGTCCTGTGGCACCTTATAGACTAATACCCAGTGGCGTAGCCAGGTTTAGAGCACAGGGGGAGCGGCGCTATAAAAAGGCGCCTCCCCGCTCCCCCTGTACTCACCTGATGGCGCTTTAAAGGGCCCGGGGCTCCAGCCGCTGAGGAGCCCCCGGGCCTTTTAAATCCCCGCCCCAGCCCGGCTCCGGCAGCAGGGCTGGGGGGGGGCACTTTAAAAGGCCCGCGGCTCCCCGCAGCAGCAGGAGCCACGGGCCTTTTAAAGCGCCCCCGAGCCCGGCTCCGGCACCGGGGCTCAGGCGGCGCCTTAGCGCCGCTTCTCCTCACAGGGGGAGCAGCCGCTTCCCCTGCTCCCCCCCTGGCTACGCACTGCTAATACCAATACCTCCGTTAGTCTATAAGGTGCCACAGGACCCTTTGTCGCTTCTATGTGGTACACAACACACAGTGCTGTCCCGGGAGTGAGTTAGTGAAAACGCCAGCTAACAAAGGGTGGGTACAACTCCACGAGAGAGTTTAATACGTTACACACATGCTAGGTGTTGTCTTTTGGGGGCCTTCACCATACTGAGGTCTCTGTTCCACAAAACATTATGTAGCTCTTAACATGGCCTTGTGTTGTGTCAGTGCAGTGGTGAACTGGGACCCCAACGTGTTAAGCACTTTGTGTTCCCTTTAAGCCAACAGAACACTCACGCCAGATGACCATCAAAAATTTGCCAAGCTCGTGTCGAAGAAATGGAAGCAGGTGGGTAGGTCTTTGCAGAAGAACTGCCGTGCCCTTCGGGATCCTGTCATCGACAACTTGGCCCACGAGTATGACCGAGAGGGATTGTACGAGCAAGCGTACCAGCTCCTCCTCAAGTTTATCCAGTCGGAGGGCAAGAGAGCCACGTTACAGAGGTTGATTGCAGCCCTGGAGGAAAACAGTCTCATAACCTTAGCAGAGGAACTCCTGGGCCTCCACCCTAGTGAAAATGACACGTCATAGACCAGGGATGGAGAAGCCAGTGGAACTTGGATCAGACAGTTTCCAAGACTCTTGCCAGCGTCCCAGGAATGCAAAGTTCAGTTAATCACCATGGTATCCTACTAGCGGAGAATGCCCAAGGAAAAGCCGCTGTGCATTTACAGAGTCAGCCTGGGTACTGAATTACTACAGTGCTGACATACTTCATTGCACATGGTTGCCAGGAGACAGTGCTGTTTACGGGCTGGGGAGAATGGCTTCCAACTGGCTCCCGGTCACCACCCCCTGGGATGACATGTTGCAATGCACCTAACAATGCAACAGCCCATGCCTATGGACTATGCCAACCCGGTGAATGTTAAAGAGCAACTGCGGTCTCAGGAAAGTCCTTTGGGAAACATTCTACAGGTGTTTAGAAATAATTCTGCTCATTGAATATAGTACACACTTGGAGGGGTATTCCCCGTCCCCCTTCACTCTTCACAAATAAGGACATTTCATGAAAACAGTAACTCCGCCACTAAAAAGCTTGTCCGCTCTTTCCTTTCTCTCCCCACCTGAAGGCATCTTCGTTACTCTAAGAAAGTTTCAATTCTCCATGCAGCAAACAGCTGCAGTGGAACAAACTGCAAGTGGTAAATAAGCCGGAAGAGCAGGTGAACTCTTCTTAAAGGTGTCAAACCCAACTTGTGTGCTGAGTGACGCCTCTAAGCAGGCTGCAAGGTCCATTCGTCACATCACCGGCTCTTTTTAAAAACTGTCCTTGGCTTGGCTAGAGATGTCCCAGAGTGCAGTACTCTGGGCCATGACGTACCAGGAGAGTCAGGAGTTGCATGGCATCTTTCTTTGGCTTGCTGTGATTCTGTGACAGCCAGGGACCAGCTGTGCCTGGAGTGCCAGGTTCACAAACTCTGGATTTCAAGTGTAAAGTTTGTGAAAGTACAAAAAAAAGAGGTGGGATCCACGTCTGCTCTCAGTTAGATCATGAGAACTCCACTGGCTCCAGTAGGTTTGCCCAGGCTGTAACAAGAGCAGAGTTTGTGCCTTAGCCGATAAGGAAATACACAGCAACATATAAGTGAGCATAAGCAGTCACGTATCACGTAAACATCATCATCCAGCTTGCTTTCCTGCGGCATGTTTCTTGTGGCAGCCTGGCTGGTTTTTACTTCTCTTTAGGCCTCTTATTAACGCCATCTAGCCTCACCCTCTGTGAATGATCACAGAACAGCAGACAGTGATCTGGGGGGAGGGCGGATCTGCCAGTGCGTGTCCTCACGTACAGTTGCTCGCTCTACCTCTCAAGGGCAGTGGTTCTCCAATGGGCAAGAGCGGACGTCCTTTCAAACCATTTCATGTTATGTCCTCTTCCTATATCAGCACTTCTGTAACCTTTGGCTGAGACAAAGAAATTCCCTGATAAGGAAGAGCTCAGCGCTGGGATCCAGATGTAGGTTCAAATCAGAGTTCACAGGAATAGCGCTCCCCGCCCGCTAGAATGATACTATGTTTTTCCCGGTGGTGTCCGAGTGCCTAGAACAAACTGAGCCTGACCATTCAATTGAACCCTGAGACAGTTTGCCTTTGGATCCGATTCCAAATCCCCAAGGTCATGAGTGTTCACGTGCAGGGTTTGTTAATCCCAAAGAGGAATGTGAAGTATAAAATCTGGATATGGGATTTTAGGGTACGATGCTACTCCCATTATTTTGCAATTGGCTTCAAAGGGAGCAGGATTGGAACTTCATTTTGGGCCCTTCTTCACTAAGACAGTTAATATTCCTGCTGGTCCCTGGCAGGACTACTGAAGTTACAACAAGCCATTTGACGAAGGGCATTTTAACTAGCAGAAACTGGAAAACCTTTTTTTTTAAAAAAAAAAAGATCTATTTTGCAATTGCATTTTACAGTAATGGTTCTTAGAATACAAGATGATATGCATGCTGTCCTGTCACTTTTTAGTCTAACATTCCTAATTATTAGTCTGTAGTCTTACTTAACCGCATGCACCGTCTTCTACTCAAATCAGTGCTAGCCACTCTAGGGAGAAAAAACTGCCAACACTCTGCAGTCAAAAAAATCTACCATTCTAGTCCTCAGAGTCCGCCTTAAGTCAGATTTTTTTCATTGCTCTTGCCATTTTACATCCGTGGATGGAGCATGCATTAATTTACCAACCCTGTGCCAGTGCTAGTCATGTGTGTTCCCTCTTACTCACAGATTTCCTCTCAAAAGTGCATTAAGTGTTAGAATTCTTGGCAGCGCACATTGGATAACATCATTTTTAATAGCATTCACAGGTGTCCTCTTTCAGAGAGATGAAGTAAGAGGGTTTTCCAGTGGCATGACAATGTTGCTGTCAGGAGTATGCACAGTGGGTTAGGATCACTGGGAATGGCTGTATGTCCTAGCATCTTTTCATCAATCATTCCTTCTAGAATCAGCTGCCATGCCCTAAATATGGTGAATTCTGGCCTCAAACCAACACCTGCTTAACCTCCTATCCCACAGCTGTTCTGACCATGTGACTGTTAGTACCATCGGGCACTCTGAGCCAAATTCAGTCCTAGTGTCAGCAGATGTAACTCTCATGGAAGTCTCTGGGACAAATTCAGCATGTGATGTAATGGTACAGAGTAAGCTGCATGAATTTGGCATTCAGTAGCGGTCCAGTTCTGATCTCACCTCTGTTTTAGACCAGTGTGACTTCTCTGAAGTCTGTGGAATTACTCCTGATTTACACGGATGTGCAAAAAGCGTGTAACTTACACAATGCAGGGGAAGAGGAGGAGGTGGCAGAAGGAAAAGAAATTAACAGAAATGGGTAGAATACAAGAGTGGGGCTGCTTTACCTCACTCTACAGTATGATGAGTGGAACTGGAGGAAGAGGGTCAGGTTTCGGGAGGGACGTAGTTTGGGGAGGCTCCAGGGGAGCAGCAATATAAGCTGGGGCCAGGCTGCTACTACACACACACACTAGATCCTCAGCATGTAAGGCTGGCCTGTCAGCAAAGGTAGTAAAGTTCTGTTTCCTGTAACTGCCTGTCTGCCATGTCAGTTATTGCAAATGAGACTTCTTCCTGCAAGTTGTTTTTCCTGGAACTTCCTTCTTCTCCTTTGGTGTGTTAGGTACACAGATTTTTTTTGCACACACTTAAATACCAAATAGGCACAAGTGGGAGGCACAAGTGGGATGCTTCTTTACCACTTACACCAGTCATCTAATGCCCACTTGTGCGGTGCACACCCTGGTTTGCATCACTACTGAATTTTTCCCTGCACCTTGACACTGGTCCTATATCTTAATGGGAATCTGTGAAGATGGACCTGTGCTTTCCTTCAAGGTCAAACACGCTATTATTTTGAACGCCACAGAATGTTAAGCACAAATAAAGGCACTAATCAGCTACACAAAAACAAAATAAATGGACAAAATATTAAGCAACTAACAGAGATGAGGCCAAAGTAAATTCCCAGGGAAAACTCCAATAGGGCTTTTTTTGTGACACTGATTGTTTTTGTAGTGTTTGCAACGTCTCAAATTTGAAACAGGCTCTTTTCAGTCTGGCAGAGGGAAGAAGAGATTGATCCAAATGGGGCTTTAAATGACTTGTTTTGGCATAGCTGAGCTAAAGAGTTTGCACGGCTGTTAAAGAGGAGGATGAAGTTTTAAATGGCTACCATGTCCACTTTGGCATAAAAACGTAACTAGATTTATATTCAGTGTTGTTGTAGCCATGTGGGTCCCACGATATTAGACAGACAAGGAGGGTGAGGTAATATCTTTCATTGATATTACCTCACCCCTTTGCCTAACTAGATTTATGACTTAAGTAAATCCAACTTTGTTTAAAGGCGTAATGAAAGAGAATATCAAATGGAGACAAGGTGGATGAGGTAATATCTTTCATTGGACCTGCTGCTGGTGAAAGAGATAAGCTTTCAAGCTTACAGAGCTCTGAAGAAGAGCTTAATGTAAGCTCAAAAGATTGTCTCTCTAATATCCTGGGACCTACACAGCTACACCACCACTGCAAATATCAAATTGGTCATCAGAGGTGTGATTTTCAGAAATCAGTGAGAGTTTGGCATTCAACACCGCTGAAAAAGCACACCCTAGATTAATTCTTCCACTTGAAGGAGAACAGACACTACGGTGGGTGCTTCAGAAACCATGGTAGATGATAGAAAGATACCCCATTCCAGTCTCAGTCCAAACCCATGCCACATACTCATGATGGACCGATTTGTAATCCAAGAGCTGCGAACAATTCCAGGAATAATGAAAAGTTTTCAGTATTGCCAGTCACAAGTATTCAGAAATCATGAGTCAGGACCCAGAAATCATGAGATTTTAAAAATAATGAATTTGGAGTTCTTTTTATGTGATATCTGGTATGTGCATTTTTAGGGTTTTACATTTTCAACCTTATCTCTGCAGTCATGAGGGCTAGAAACTTGAGGTTTGTTTTTTTTAATGTATGCTGAAATTCTGGTATAGTCACATGATTCCGGGGTCTGGGGCTTTAAGAAAAACACCAAATATGAGACTTGTGATAAAATTGAGAGAGTTGGCAACGCTGGGTTTTATAGCCAGGGAGTCACAGAACCATGTAAAAACAACACAGAAGTCAGAGGAAAACATGGCTGAGAACAAGACATATCTTGCACCGTTACTGAGAGGTAGGTTTAGAGTTGAGGGCTTATTCAAACAATCAAAATCAGGATGCTCAGATTTTGAGCTACCCAGAGCTGAGGCCCTGTTAGAAAGAGGTGAGGGGATTATCTCTTAGATATTAACTGTGCTACTCACCTCAGAGCTGCCTCCCGCATCAGCATTTAGGTGACAGAAACTGAAAGGGTCACCTTGAGATTCCATGGGCCTCCTTGCTAGGATGGACTAATCTCTCCCCAGCTTCAAAGGGGTGTCCAGAATATTGGAGCCTCAATCCCCGCCCCATCCAGACCCTCACACACATTCCACTTAAAATTTGAATAAAGAAATAGATCCCACGCATGTGGCAATGAAAAGCATTTGAATTCCCTCAAACCGCTTGTTTACTTTGATTGGAAACTCTCTTATAAAAATGTGTCTTTGAAAGGATCGTAATGTTTTGTGCCTCAACCCACTGAGACATTAGAAAGACACTGGAAAGGGAAAGAACAGGGTTTCTTCACCATGAGCCAGGCCCTCAGAGGTTATGACTTCAGTGGAGCTGCTGCTTTAGGATCTGGCCCTGTGTCTTTTGTTTAAAAAGGGGCCCAAATTTTGGGCAAGTTCAGGTCTGGATCCAAGCTTTGTAGGTTTTCCCCGTCTCTACTAAGGGCTAAACCATGGTTGAGGTTTCCAAGCCAACTAGGGGAACGAGTCACGCAACACGTAGTCATTTCAATCAGAGTTGTGTGGTTCAGTCCCCTCATCAGGTTTGAAAATCTCAAGCTGAAACTCCAGCTCTGGAAGTTCAGCTCCAGATCGAGATTAGCAGTTTGCAGCTCCAGTGCTGAGGGATTTCAGCCCTGCAGTATGTGCATCCAACTTACAGCCTTTCACCTCAATAGTAATTGTCTTTTATATCGGAAAGCATTTTGTTCTATTTTTTCTGACTTCTTCTATAAAGAAACATGTCTTTTTGATGAATATTGATTGCATATATCAGATAATATTTTTACAATGTGTTTAGAAAAAGAAATAAATTAGTTTGGCTTTCTTTGCCTCAGCTTTCATTTCTTACTCAATACAACGTATTAAAAAGAGGAATCGAATCGAGTATGGGATGTTGCAACGGTAAAAAGAAAGGACTGCCCCATGGGAAGCTCTGAGCGTATAACTGTCTTCACCAGCCCTGACAGCGTATCCACCTGAAAGATCCTGGAGATACTTAGATTGGAAGCTATTTGGGGCAGGGACTTTTTGTTCTGTGTTTGTACAGCACCTGCGGTAGCGGCAGCTGGAGCCCCGGGCCCTTTAAATTGCCCCCGAGCTCCCAGCCGCTTCTGCAGCTGGTAGCTCCGGGGGTGATTGAAAGGGTCGGGGGCTCCCAGACACCGCTACCACAGCCGGAGCCCCGGGCCCTTTAAATCTTGATGTAAAGGGCCTGGGGATTTAAAGGCCCCGCCTCTTCCAGCTGAGGCCACGCCCCCTGCTCAGGACTCCGGCGTACCGGTAAGTCCTTTAAGTTACTTTCACCCCAGGCCATGGTGCTAGAAGCTATATGCTCCCATTACAAAAATATGACAGTCTCTGCCTCAGAGCACGTGACAAGAGACAGCTGAAGAAAACAGACACATGGGAGAGGGGAACAAGGCAGAAGGGAAGCAACAAATAGGTAGCAGTGTCAGGAGAGAGGGCTTCACCCATGGCCACTGTTCCTCTCCTTACCTTCCAGCCCCCACTGCATGGGTCTCGAACCAGCAGCAGCAGCTACCCACAGAGGAGAGGTAATACTTAGCAGGCTCCCTGTTCATCTTCATCCTGTGGAAGGAAGCAAAGGGACAGGGAGGCCCCAAAACTCACAGGAGGGGAGGAGCAGTGAGTCTATGGCATGCTTCCGTGGCCACTCTGGGTGGCTGAGGCCCAGAGGGAGCATTGTGAAAGTAGGGGCCGAGCTAGGGAGCTTCTGCTCTGTGTGGTAGGTAGTGCCTCCTTCCACAAGCGGATACAATGCAGTATCCAGCCAGGTATCAGACTCCAGGGCAGACTCCCAGCAAGGCTGTCTCTATCCCCAGGGGCAAAATGAAAATTAGGCCCAGCCCTTTCTCTGACTCACAGCTCCGTTCTGCTCCCACTGGGATCAGTGGGAAGTTTGCCATTGATTTCCATGGGGAAAGAATAAGGCCAGTACTGCTAAAGGCTGGGGGAGGGTTGCGGTGGTCACATTACTTGTTAATAAGCTGTTCTGTTTCAAGGGACTAAATAGTAGCTGAAGTTGCTCGGTTGTACCTGTCCCTATTAGAAAGCGTTATGGTACATCACTTTTACACCTGTGTGGTCAGTATTCCTGGGGGAAAATGCTTTGGTTGAAATTATTATTACTATTTTTTTAAAATAGCTTTTTCTGGACAATATGAACATTTTTGAAAAAAAATTGTGTCGTTCCAAATTTTCCGTTTTGTCAAAAATGAAAAAGTAATATTACTACTAAGTACTTCTCATACTCCCTAGCTTCTTCATCAGTAAATCTCAAAGCACTCCATACAGGAAGTCAGTATTCTTATCCCCATTTTACAGATGCGGAAACTGAGGCTCAAGGAGACAATGTAACTTGCCCACGGTCATTCAGCAGGCCAGTGATTACAAGAATTTAGATGCCATTCTAAATTAATGTTTTTGTTTTAATTCCATTTGATTCAAATCAAAAGGGAAAATGGGTTTTCATGGTTTTTGGTCCCTCATTCTATTTAGCCCCCCACCTTTCTCCCCCCCTACTGGAGAAACCAAAACCAAACGTCATTTTTTTTCTTTTTCATTTGAATCCAATTGAACCTAAATGAAAATTTTAAGTTAGAAATTCTATACAAAAATATTTGGACAAAAAAATAATAAGTGTCTGTGAAAAATGTTGAACAACCTGAACATGGCTTTGTTGCCTTCAAAATGTTCATGGGAAACTATTGCTGTTTTTTGACCGGACCCAGTGTTCAGTAAAGTGCTTCACTTGACTTGAGCACAGAGGGAAGAATTAAGTGGTAATAAGAAATTGCCACTCTGGTACCATGTTTTAATCCCCAGCAATTTACATTTTCTGCCCCTTTTATGAGAGGCGTTAACGCCATTGTTCTAAGAAACATACATGGAATGCCTTCCAGACCTGACCCAGGCCGTGTGATCCATCACTGTACGTACAGTCAAGCAGCCAACCCCTGTTCAGTGCTAGCAAACATCTGCACTCAAAGCTCTCTCCAACTTCCCAAAGCCTGTGTGCGGAGACATCTGCCTAAATCACATGACAAGCACTTGGGAACCGGAGCTCCTTTCCCTAATGCCGTTGCCCCTTTCACCACTACAGTAAGAAAGTGTTTGGAAAGAAGAGACGCAGAGTGTTGTCACAAGCCACATTAACGCGCACACACACGCATGGAGGAACTTCGGGGGCTCCCGTAACAAAAATGCCCCCAAATGCAGGAGACTCAGCATTGCTTTGCTCAGCCAGGATTTCCTCGGTTTCAGTTAGAGGCTAAGGAATGTCTCCACTAACTGTCTCCAGATGTGCCGACTTGGCAACCCACTGATGAAACGTTACTGAGGGGACACAGGATCTACACTATCAAATTGGACGTAAGTATCTCGTATTTATGTTTGATCAGGGGGACATGTTATACTAAAGGCAACGCGAACTGGAGACTTACAGTCAAGCTTTTATTTTAGTCAATCCTACAGTTTTTTGTTCCCGCAGTGGTTTATAAAAGAAGCTATGCAGCTCATTTTACAGCGATTTAATATGCAGCAGACCCAGTTAAAATGAACTGTGTCTGGCCAGCTTTGCATAGACTTGCCCTTTACTTCACAATAGCATCTTCTTTGCATGTTTTAGATGTTTTTTATGCAAGACATTAGGGCTTCTTTATGGGGAGTCTGAGTTGCAAGAAGGGCTGCTACATTCCAAATGTAATCATGTAAAAATATGGGCACGTTATGCTTACAAGACCTTCTTTTTTGGGTTGCACTCACAATTTTTATGCAGTCCTCTTTATCAGCGTTTCAGTGGTGTAATCTTTGGAGCTCAATCCATGTATACATAATTTTGCAAACTGTGTATCATTGTAAATAAAGATATATTTCATTCGAATTTAACAGAACGTCACATATGACCATTTAAACAGATTTTTTGTCAGACTGTGATACCCTTACTCACCTTGTATCTTACTTCATGAGTATCCCTTTCAAAACTGATGGGGCATACTCCCGGAGTAAAGTACTATTATATATGTATTTAGGGACATTGCAATATTTGCATCACAAACTGTAATAGCATTGTAGATCGTTATGGAAGGTGCTAATGCGAGAACTTTAAATGAATTTTAGTTGCTGTTCGTCAATGGCAGATCATCAAAAGAAGCCGGATTAATCATTTCATGGGGGAGCGGACAAAGAGGGGGAAGGAAAGAAAGCAAGTGATGCAGATTGTGGGGGGAGAAACAGAAGTTTAGCAGATGTTGTCTCTTATATAGATTATCAAGAAACCCATACACTTAAGTTCACTATACTATAAAGGCTGTAGCATTCTGCTGGAGCTTCGGGGGCATGTGGGTCAAAGTTTTCAAAAACAGGAGGCTAAAGGCAGGCTCCTGATCCCATGTTAAGCTGTGTGGCAAGGCACCACCTTCGTTTTCGCCAGACTTCGCATTTCCGCTCCTGGCGATGGTGGGCCTGGGGTAATCAGCCCCATTCAGGGCAGGGTTTGCCTCCCCCCTTCTGTGCTCCCTTGGTCGTATTCACAGGGCCGGCCTGAGGGGTGACCCTCCACCAAACAAAAAGGAAACAGTCTCAAACACAGAACCCTGGGGGTACCTTTCGCTGCCTCCTCGCTGGTGCAGGGTGTCTCCCTGTTGGTTGCCCCGGGGTGCCAGGCCTTCCCCGAGCAGGCACTCAGGTTTGGGTAGGCGCACAGCCTCTCACCCTGGAGTAACTTATTTCCCTGCTGCCACTAGCCTGGCAGCTGCCTGTCTCTGTCTCTTCCCCTTTTCTCTGCCCAGAGGAGGGGTGTTTAAAGGCCTCAGGCAGCTCTTCATTGGACTCAGGTGTCCCTAATTGACCTGAGGTAACGCCGTCTCAGCTTGTAGGGAAAAGGGCCTTTACCATTCTAGGGCTAACATCTCGGCCTTCCAAGACCCTCTTGCATTTCCTCACCCTTGTGTCCCACCCCCACACTAAATGGCAGGACCTAATGTCATCTGTTGAGGGTGAGAAACCCCAGCCTATATTCCACCTTGGCCCCACGGCCCGCCGGGGATATCAGTTGGCGGCTCCTTCATGGAGCCGTGAGTACGGGCGTGTACCTGGCACGGCTCGCCTCCGTTCCCGATACCTGGCCCTTTTGCAGCGTGAGGGAGACCCTGGCGTACGCCTATCTTGAGCGTGCCAGGCTGCAGCCCCTATTCCAGAGGGGGAGGTTTAGGTTGGATATTAGGAAAAACTTTTTCACTAGTAGGGTGGTGAAGCACTGGAATGGGTTACCTAGGGAGGTGGTGGAATCTCCTTCCTTAGAGGTTTTTAAGGTCAGGCTTGACAAAGCCCTGGCTGGGATGATTTAGTTGGGGTTGGTCCTGCTTTGAGCAGGGGGTGGGACTAGATGACCTCCTGAGGTCCCTTCCAACCCTGAGATTCTATGATTCAATGATTCCAGCTCCTAGACCTCCTTTTACATTTTTTGGCTGCGCTTCTCCTCCCATCTTCTTATATATGCACACCCTGTCCATGGCCCCACAGAGTCACGGGACCTCCTCGTCAGCTTCCTCTTAACGCTGGCCAAAGTTGCCATCTATAACCCCAGGGAGAGGAGGTTGGCTGAGGGTGTTCTCTGCAACTGTGGGGCCTACTTCCGTTCCCCTCTCCGCTCATGTAACCGGGCAGAGTTCCTCTGGGCAGCGTCCACTGGCTCCCTTGATACCTTTGAGGAGCAGTGGATGCTGTCCGGGGTTCTCTGCTCAGTGTCCCCACCCGGTTCCCTACTTTTGACCCTCTGACCCACACGCCCGTCCTTGTTATTTTTTTCAGTTGCCCCCCTGTAATTATTTGAGTCCCGGGCTCAGTGGATCCTCCCCATTGGCTGGGGGAGGGTCCTTGTGCCCACCCACCTCTCAGAACCCAATATGAAAACCCTCTTGCAGCCGTCTGGCCTGACTCTGTCACCACTGCTATAACAAGTGGCCCAATTTTCCGAAGTGCTGAGCACCTCTGGGCTTCCGCGGGAGCTGCTGGGCACTACGCAGGTCTGACAGTCAGGCCATCGTTCCTCTGTAGGAGCCTAAGTACAGATTCCACCCCCCCCCCCCAACACAGACATTTATAAAAATCTTGGCCATATGCTGCAAACCACCTGGACGTCTCTTACATTTCAGGTTAGCAAAACAAAACAAACAAAACCAACCCACCTTTGATGAAAGGAACAGCCACTGTGAATAATAGCTGGATCTGGAGTTTATTCTAATGTTACACCCCAAGGGCCGGATTGGGAAGGCTCCTTAACGGGGTGATTCACAGCACAAGGGACTTTCCCTTTTTCTCCCACTCTCCATTCTTCAGTAGCCTGCATACGTGCCTGTCATAATTTCAGAATTGCAGTGCGGGTCATTGGAAGTGCACAGGAACTGCTCTGTTAGCGTGCCCCCTGCCCCAGGGCACATGATGCCCCAAAAGGGCAGTGGGGGACAGGGTCATGGGCTCCCAATCTGCACCACCCCTTGCACTGGACCATGACTGGCTGCCCTGAGCCTGCCCTCTCGCTCTGCCACCGGCTGCCCCAAAGGTTGCGGAGGCAAGTGAGGAGGTCAATTGCCCCCCCTCCCCCCCCCAGTCTGGCACTAATCCACAGGGTGGGCTAGCCACACAATGGGCAGAAAGATAGTGCAGTCCCAGACCACTTGGGGGGAGAAGGTGGTTGTGCTCTCAGAGGCACAATCTCTCCTCAACCTTCCCATGCGGTGGGGCAGCCCGGCAGCACCTGCCACTCAGGGCATGGTAAATCCTGTAACAGCCCCTACAGACCAAGGCCTGTGAATGGCGCACGTCAGAGACACAGAAATAGCGCCCGATCCTGTAACCCTCACTCATACAAGGCCTATCTGTGTGAGCCCAATTCCTTGTGAGCAGAATCGTGGTGACTTCAGTGGGACTCATGGGAACTCAGCAGACGCAGATCCAGGGCTGGGCCCAACAGCTGCAACTTGGTTCCCGCCCCTCATTTAATTTTTGGTTTATTTTACAATATTTTGCAATCAGAAAACTGCACTGGTGGCAGCAACCGCTTTCCAGCTTTTGCATTTGATAAGTTGATTGAGTGCAGCATTTGGAAACTACAAACAGCCAGCCAGATAGCGCTGCCTCCGAAACATACCCAGCTAGCCCTGCTTCCGAGACCTTTTTAGAGCTTTTCTCAAAGTCTAATTTGTGTATCGGCGGCATTGAAAAGGAATGGCTAATAGAACCGATAGGTGAAATGAGAGGCTCTGTGATTAAATCTGACCCACCAGAAAAAGGAAGAAACCGTCTTGAAAACTAATGGGATTAATTGCACTTCATAGGATTATTGCCAATGGACAAATGAATGAGAATTGTAGCATCCTCTCCTGCAATAATCTTGATTATGTCCATTAAAGTGTGCTAGCATGAGAGGCAGCTCACACAGGGGGTTTGTAAGATCTTTGGGGCAGGCACCGTCTCTTTGTTCTGTGTTTACACAGTGCCTAGCCCAATGGTCTCTAGGTGTCACAGCAATACCAATAGTAAATATCAACAACAACAGTTGTACATTTTAAAGGTCCAGAGCTCTGCAGAAGGGCCACCCTGGACAAACCACATCTCCTTTCATGGCCAAAGGCTTCAAACTTCTGGCCTGCTCATGCGTGGGGTTTAATAGTAACGGCACAATACCAATACTATCTGCCAAAGTGGCACCCACTGCTAGTACTATAGTCGTAATCATTATTTGTATTGTGGTAGCACCTAGGAGCTCTAGTCATGGACCAGGACCCCCGTTGTGTTAGAAGCTGATCAAAGCCCACTGAAGTAAATGGGAGACTTTCCGCTGAGTTTCAGGGACTTTGGATCAGGCTTACTGGAAAAACTGTTTAAAGATGTTCAGCTAAACAAAGCACATTTTCAAAGTTTGTTTATGGATTTATAAATGTCTAGGGGCCTTCATGAGGGGCTGGTTTTTTTAATAAGTTAGTTTACTGGTTGTTTTTGTGACTTCCTTTGCTTTATACAACACTTGCCTGGCTTCCCAACAGGCTGTATTACAAAGCATCTCGTTCCTAACTCAGCCGAGATCAAACCACAAAGCTTTGCTTTGTAGCGGTATAACTTCAAATTAGACCTCCTCTCGAGGTACCCTTTCATGCACGTAGAGAAGCCCTCATGGCACCACAGCCATTTGTATTATAAACTTTGATGAGGTTTGTGACGTTGCCTGAAGAAACCCAATCAACCCTGGCACTTGGCATGTGAGAGTCAAGGCCACAAATGGAACGCATTTTCTTTTTAAAAAGTGTACTGGCATTTTTGCCAAACACTCCAGACGCTTTACAGTGATTTTAATTTGGGAGCAGCGGTTTAGTTTGCAGAAAAGACCACTTTGCCATTTTATATATATATAGTTAAAATTTGCTCCTGCCAAAGACGTTTCAGCTACTCATGTCAGAATTAACACTGTGCTGAGAGCTGGTGACACCTCAGAGCTCCTCTGAAGGGGCCAAACATGGATGTCATCTGAAATAGAGGGAAGGCCTCGTCCAGATGACAAAGCTGTACTAATGGAACTAATATGTGATTTAAAAACCATGTAGTGAAACCAATGTGAACCAGGCTATTTACAGACTCTCTTATCTCAGTGTAAACTGGGCTAATTGCGGTTTAGCTTAAGTCAATTAGGAATCCAGTAGGAATCTGCTTAACCTAAACCAAACCAGCTCCCTAACAGTGTGTCCACACATGGGTCTCTACTGGGTGACAACTAATTTAAGTTAAACCAGTGCGACTGTCTGTGTAGACATGGCCTAAGTCTAATCAGCGAGTGGGGTCAAAGTACAGGACGTAGTTATACTGATCTGCTCCCCAGAAGGTGACTGATACGTAGTTGCGGAAGGAGTGTTTGAGGGAATGGTTTCTCTCGTGATCCCAGGATGCATAAACAGGAGAATCTGAAGTAGGAGTAAAGAGGTTATTTTACTTCTATATCTGGCACTGCTGGAATACCTTGTCCAGTTCTGGGGGGTCCACCATTCAAGAAGGATATTGATACATTGGAGAGGATATTGATAAATGCAGAGGAAACCCATGAGAATGATTAACGGATTAGAAAACATGCTTTATAGTGAGAGTCAAGGAGTTCAATCTATTTAGCTTAACAAAGGCAAGGTTAAGGGATGATTTGATTACATCTATGAATACCCACACGAGGAACAAATATTTAATAATGGGCTCTTCAATTCAGCTGGCTTGATTCTCATGACTGGAAGTTGAAGCTAGGAAAATTCAGACTGGAAATAAGGTGTACATTTTTAATGGTGAGAGTAATTAACCATTGGAGCAATTTACCAAGGGTCATGGTGGATTCTCCATCACTGATCATTTTGAAATCAAGATTGGAGGTTTTGCTCCTAGGCAAAAGCTTTGCCTAAGCTTTGCTCTAGGAATTATTTTGTGGAAGCCTTATGGCCTGTGTTATATAGGAGGTCAGACTAAGGGCTTGTTTTCACTACCCGCCGGTCTATCGGGGATCGATTTATCGCGTCTCGTTTAGACGTGATTAATCGATCCCCGAACGCGCTCCCCGTCGACTCCGGAAATCCACCTCGGTGAAAGGCAGAAGCGGAGTCGATGGGGGAGCGGCAGTGATCGACTCGCCGCCGTCCTCACGGCCAGGTAAGTCGATCTACGATACGCTGACTTCAGCTACGCTATTCACGTAGCTGAAGTTGCGTATTGTAGATCGACCTCCCCGCCCCAGTGTAGCCCAGGGCTAAATTATCACAACGGTCCCTTCTGGCCTTAGAATCTATGGCTCCAGAGCTAGGCTCCATCCAGCCTGTTCTGGGAAATGTTGCATAGTTTCGTGGCTTGTTCTTATTTCTGGCCAGGCTTTTATCTATTGAGTTATTTTGAGTGGAGGGAGAGGAGGGAAGGGAGGACGTGAGGTTGGTGGAAGGAGAATTTAATAACCTGCTGTTTTAAAATCAACGAGACTGGCTCCTGCATGGAACTTTTCTCAACCCCCAAAATCTCATATACTCTGCAAGACTTGAAACCTGTCCAAGAGTCACCTCAGGCGAGATTGCTCACAGTCTGAGTAAACAGGCTCTGCACTCAGGAAGATATGGGGCTGAGACACTGAATCCTGACCAGGTGGTGTAGAGCAAAGCAGAGACCACTGTTATGGGGCGCATGAGAACAGAGCAGTCACTGCTTTTGACACATGCTTGTGCCAACACATCAGCACAACCGCTCTCTCCTCTCCCCCCCCCCGTTCCAGCAGAGACGAGTTTATCCTGCCCCTCTCAGATGCAGCATCCTGCCACCCTTCCCCCATGTTCCTCCACCCACTTGAAAAGAGCTAGACGCTTTCTGGGACCTAGTCCTAGGATGCTGTGTCTGCTCACACACAGATTAGCAGGGCACAGAACCAAGATCTCTGACCCTTGGGCAGGCTAGGGAGACAGTATCTTCCTGGAAATAAAAAAACCCTGATTCTTTGCTTTAAAAAAAGTCTCTGGTTCACAATAAAAATCTACGTCGGTCTCTGTTGTTCCTTATGCGTAGGAAGATTTTGTTTGTTTTAAACAGATTTGGGCCCAACAGATTATGAAGTGGTTTTTGCCCAGAAAGCTTACCATGGATGGAGCCTTTTCCAGCTCTCCACCTTGAGCGGTGGGTGGGTTGTTTCCAGTGTCAAATGGGCCAGGATCCTGCTCTGCAGTAGTGTTGTGAAAGGAGGTATTCTGTTCCCGGAAAGAGATCAGGCTTCCTCTTTTCTCTCCTCATCTACCTTTGAAAGAAGCATAGGGCGTGTCAGTGAACGGAACCAGAATTGCTAGAGTTACAGAACAGCGTTTTAGCAGAAATTCCAAAAGAGCTCACAGGTGGCTGCACTGAGACGAGACAAACGTGCAAACCATTTAACAGCCTGGAAGGTCCCTTTTAAAGCAAACACAAACCGGTGAACAAAACAATCATCAGCACTTTAATTCTCAACCTGCTTTAACAGGCATATAATTCTCGTTATCCCCAGTTTACAGGCAGGGGAAAATGAAACACAGATTGGGCACACGACTTGCTCAGGGTCGCCCAGCAGGTCTGTGGTAGAGCCAGGACTAGAACCCAGGGCTCCTAAGTCCCGGTGCAGGGAAATGAATCGGCATTTCAAGGCAATGATTGCACAATGCATTTAAAAGTGTAACTGTGCAGTGCAGCCTGGTGGGCATTTGACTGCTCCAGGGGTTATTTTAATTTTTGCACGCTGTGAGCCTCACACTGAAATCCTTCCGCACCCAGAATCTATAGGTGCTCAGTTCCTGCACAGGTGGGTGCAGTATATAACTCTACAGGACCGCATCCAGTGCAGAAAGTCACAGCAGCATACAACTCAGCTACACATCTGGATATGGACAGGGCTGTTTATTAACTTGCTTGAAGTAATTCCTCCTATTGGTATTTCCGTTCTTTGAGAAGGAGGGTTGCTTTCTTCCACCCCTTTGACCTGGAGGGACAGACTCCCATGCATTCTGCTTTTTGCTTTGCTGCAAAAGGGGAATGAGACTAACCAGTGGGTGCGTTTCTGGCTGGTTTTAATGTAATGCTACAACAAACAATGCAGTCTGATTTTCTCACAGTTTAATGTGCTGTAAAACAATGCATGCTTTGTTTAGAAATGTTAGAGGGAAATTAAGACTCACCAGGGCCTAGGACTCACCAAAACAGCAGTAAAGTCTCAGAGGGGTAGCCGTGTTAGTCTGGATCTGTAGAAGCGACAAAGAGTCCTGTGGCACTTTATAGACTGACAGACGTATTGGAGCATAAGCTTCCGTGGGTGAATACCCACTTCTTCAGATGCATGAAATGGAAATGTCCAGGGGCAGGTATAAATATGCAGGGAAGAGTCAGGCTAGAGATACAGCAGTGCTCCCTTCCTAAAGCCAGGCTGCACATCACTGTGCTTAGCAGCACGCTTTCCGGTCTGCTGGAAGCCCAGGGTTAATCTGCCCCTGCACAGACATATACAATATACATCAGGGCAGCATATTCTTTTCCTTGTTGGAGGGCCGAGCAGTGAAGGGTGGGTGACAGCAGCCTCTGTGTAATTGGGAGCACAGCTGAATCAACTCGGTAATTCATACAACTCACCTGCCAAGAGAAACCTCTACAAACAACTCTGACTTCCTAGGCAGCAGCTTCATAGCCTGCAACCTGGTAACAGGCAGGGCACCAAGCGGGCCGGTACCGTACTAACACATGCCCACAAACTCCATGCGGTGGCAGCAAGTCTGGGGTGGCATTCCAGGTGCTTATTCTGGACCTGGGGTGCACGTTCTAGCTCTCCCCACAGAATTAGTGTCTTCGTGACTGTGGGGTCCAGTCCTGAAGTGCCTCCGCTTGACCTGCAGCGCCTTCCTCTATCCCAAGTAGGGGGAGAAAGAAGCTGACAATCAGCGGCACTGCAGAGCTCTGGAGATATCGGAGTACAGCGCTCCGACCACGACCAGAGGTTTTGGGGACTCAGAGGAGATTCAGATGGGCTCAGTAGGGGGTACGTAAGGGTTAAAAGAGAAGCCTCCTCTATAAGGAAAAGAACAGGTTAAGGAATATTTAGATAAATTAGATGTATTCAAGTTGCAGGGCCTGGTGAAATTTATCCTCGGGTAATTAAGGAACTAGCTGAAGCCATCTCCAAATCATTCATAATTATCTTCAAGAAATAATTGAGGATGGGTGAGGAGGGCAGGAGAAGGGCAAACATAGCACCTATCTTTAAAACAGGGAACAAAGAGGACCCTGGGAATTATAGACCAGTCAACCCAACTTCAATACCTGGAAAGATACTGGAACAAATGATTAAACAATCAGTTTGTAAGCAGCTAGAGGATAATAGAGTGATAAGGAACAGCCAGCATGGATTTGTCAAGAACAAATCATGCCAAGCCAACCTAATTTCCTTCTTTGACAGGGTTACTGGCCTAATGGATAAGGAGGAAGCAGTAGATGTGACAGATCTTTATTTTAGTAAGTCTTTTGACACAGGGCAGGTCTACACTACCCTCCGGATCGGCAGGTAGCGATCGATCTCTCGGGGGTCGATTTATCATGTCTAGTGTAGACGCGATAAATCAATCCCCGAGCGCTCTCCCCGTCAACTCCGGAACTCCACCGCCGTGAGAGGCGGAAGCGGAGTCAATGAGGGAGCGGCAGCGGTCAACTCGCTGCCGTGAGGACACCGAGGTAAGTCGACCTAAGATACGTCGACTTCGGCTACTCTATTCTCATAGCTGAAGCTGCGTATCTTAGGTCAATCCCCCCCCCGCCCCAGTGTAGACCTGGGCACAGTCTCATATGATGTTCTCATAAGCAAAGTAGGGAAATGTGGTCTAGCTTAATTCTCTATAAGGTGGGTGCACAATGGGCTGAAAAACCATACTCAAAGAGTGGATATCAATGGTTCGCTGTCAAATTGGAAGGGCGTATCTAGTGAGGTCTTGCAGGGGTCAGTCCTGGGTCTGGTACTAGTCAATGTTTTCTTTAATGACTTGGGTAACGGTGTGGAGAGTTTGCTTATAAAATGTGCAGATAACATGAAGCTGGTAGAAGTTGCAGACACTTTGGTGAACAGGATTAGAATTCAAAACAACCTTGATATATTGGAGAATTGGTCTGAATTAAACCAGATGAAATTAAATAAAGATAAAAGCAAAGTACTTCACTTAGGAAGGAAAAATCAGATGCACCACTACAAAATAGGGGGAAATGTCCAGGTGGTAGTACTGGTGAAAAGGGTTTGCGGGTGACAGTGGATCACGTATTGCAGGAGTAGGCAACCTATGGCATGGGTGCCAAAGGCGGCACGCGAGCTGATTTTCAGTGGCACTCACACTACCTGGGTCCTGGCCACCAGTCTGGGGGGGCTCTGTATTTTATAGTGAAGCTTCTTAACATTTTAAAAACCTTATTTACTTTACATACAACAATAGTTTAGTTATATATTAAAGACTTCTAGAAAGAGACCTTCTAAAAACGTTTAAATGTATTACTGGCACGCGAAACCTTAAATTAGAGTGAATAAATGAAGACTTGGCACACCACTTCTGAAAGGTTGCCGACCCCTGACGTATTGAATACGAGTCAACAATGTAATGCAGTTGTGAAACAGGCTAATATCATTCCAGGATGCATTAGTAGCAGTGTTGTACATAAGACTTGGGAGGTAACTGTCCTGCTGTATTCAGCACTGGTGAAGCCTCAACTGGAGTTCTGTGACCTTTCTGAGTGCCACACTTTGGAAAAGATGTGGACATTTTAGAGAGTCCAGTGGAGACTAGCAGAAATTATAAAAAGGTTTAGAAAACCTGTCCTATGAGGAAAGGGGTAAAAATGGGCATGTTTAGTCTTGAGAAAAGGATGACTGGGGGGTGGGGGGGGAGACCTGATAAGTCTTCAGATATGTTAAGGACTGTTATAAAGAGGACTCTGATCAATTGTTCTCCATGCCCACTGGAGGAAGGACAAGAAGTAATGGGCTTAATCTGCAGCAAGGGAGATTTAGGTTTGATATGAGGAAAAACTTTCCAACTCTAAGGGTAGTTAAACTCTGGAATAGGCTTCCAAGGGAGGTTGTGGAATCATTGATCTTTTTAAGAACAGGCTGGACAAACACGTCAGGGATGGTCTATGTCAGTGGCTCTCCACCTTCCCAGATTCCTACCCCTTTCAGGAGTCTGATTTGTCTTGCGTACCCCAAAATTACACCTCACTTCAAAACTACTTGCTTACAAAATCAGACATAAAAATATAGAAGTGTCATAGCCACACTGTTACTGAAAAATTGCTGGTCTTTCTCATTTTTACCATACAATTATAACATAGATCAATTGGGATATAAATATTGTACTTATGTCTCGGTGTATAGTATATAGAGCAGTATAAACAAGCCATTGTCTGTACAAAATTTTAGTTTGTACTGGCTTTGTGAGTGCTTTTTATGTAGCCTGTTGTAAAACTAGGCAAATCTAATTGAGTTGACGTACCCGTTGGAAGACCTCTCCGTACCCCCGGTTGAGAACCACTGATCTAGGTTAACTTGGTCCTGCTTCAGCACAGAGGCTGGACCTGGCTTCTCAAGGTCCCTTCCAGCCCCACATCTCTATGATTCTATTATTTCAGTCTTCTATCTTCATCATTCTTCGTGCACGTCCCTCTCCATTCTCAGCTCTTTAAAGTGCCCCTGATACAAACACTCAAATTGTTTTTCCTGTTCTCTCTTTGCACTGGGTTGACTGTTGTGTTCTATAGTTATCTCCAACTACCCTAAGCCTCCATCCCTCTAGCCAGCTTTGCTAGCCCGATGTCCTGGAGACTGATTTCATGGCTAGTCAAGCAGAGTCCATGTAACTCATCCAGCCCCCATGCATCTCAGGGGAAGCTTGATGCTTTGTCACCCCTCCCAGCTACTGGTTTACCTCTGCAATCCTGTGGCTTCTTGCATCATTTGACCTAAGGAATCGCAGAGCTTCTGAGCTCACCTGTACATTCCTCTCCCTCAGCTCCAGATGCCCAGGTCTCCATTGCCATCTATGCCTTTTGCCAACAAGCTGCTGGCCTTGTTGCTGGCTCTGGTGAGAAAAGCAGCAACTCCCCAGCAGTTGTCGTAAAACCATCCAACTTCAGGGTCATGCCTTGAGTTTGCGCTCCCAGGGTGAAGTCTGGGCCCCACTGAAGTCAGTGAGAGTTTTGTCATTGATTTGGGGGAGGGGCGGGGAGGGCTAAGATTTCACCCCTGATAGGCAACACACTTCCCTGGTTGCAGGAAATACAGCCAACAAATGCCCTCAAGAAATTCTACACCAGATCCGCTGCTTCTCTTCCAATACTACCTGAGGGGCAGCAAGAGGAAAGGCTAGGAGGTATCCCTTGCCCTACCTTTTCCACAGCAGCGGCAGGGATGCTGCAGGTCCAACAGCCTGTCTGGTGGGACCCCCAACCATCTATGTCAAGATTTCACATTCACTGGGGTGGAGGGAGGGTTGCAAGAAATCTGACTGGGCAGAACTTGGCAATGGACCCTCAGGCCTCTCTAGCTTTTCCAGCGAGCCATAGAGGGCTGGAGGGGTCTGGTTTTGTTGGCAGAGCAGCCTGAGTGATACAAAACCATCCCTACGCTCATGGCTTGAACCTACCAGCTTCAGCTAGTCCCAGGAGTGAAAAGCTGGACCGGGATAGCAAAACCTGCTCTTCCCACACGGCAGCCCATCGTACTACTCAGTGCGTTACCCCACAGCCATGCTCTTGCTGCAGGCCTGTGCACCAATGGGTAAGGCTTTCCTGCTTGCTTTGATATCACCCTAGTTTCTCCTGATGCTGAGTGGTGATGAATACTCAAGAAATAGAAAGGGATCCGCGGGACTCATCAGCATCTTGTTGGCCAAGTTCAGTAACAGGACCTAGAGAGCTTTTCCCACACTGACAAATTCAAACAGAGCGGACTCCTGGCTAATAGCCAAGGCCCGGATGAGAGCTGTAAAAATATCCAACATTAACACAAAAGGTCCATATAATTTGATATAGGATCAGGGCTAGCCATTCCTTTTAAATTAGAAGTTTATATTCAGCATTAATCGGTTTTATTTGAGCATTATACTGCTGTATTTCAGAGTCCTTTCCTTCAGTAAATGAAAACACAGAAGAGGAATTGGGCCATCAGCCCATGCATGTAACAATCCCAGATTTTATTTTATTTTTTGGCTCCTTCACAAGGATTCTATTGCCAGACTCCACAGTTTTGGCAGGATAAATCTGTAAGTCATGGAAATTTCTAGCTTCATGACACACACATTTTATTCCAAGTCCTAGTCGATAAAATTAAATGCAGTAAAGAGCCAGCTTTTTATCCAAGTCCTTAATTAGCATCTGGAATCTGAGAGCTGATGTAAGATCAGGCATCCGATGAAGTGGGTATTCACCCATGAAAGCTTATGCTCCAATACGTCTGTTAGTCTATAAGGTGCCACAGGACCCTTTGTCGCTTCTGCAGATCCAGACTAACACGGCTACCCCTCTGATACTTAAGATCAGACATTTACACAAAAGAAAAAAAAATCCGCTCGCAAATGGGGAAGGAGACGGGAGTTTATGAAAAACACTGCCGGCTTTTAACTTGATCTGAGATACGTAATCTCTTGCCAATATATCTTGGATTTTCTCATAGAGGGACCAATCCTGGTAGGCACTGAACAGCCATAACTCATTCTAAAGTCAGTAGTTTTGGAGCTTAAATCCCATTGGCAGTCAATGGGGTGTAGGCACGTTAGAGCCTAAATCCCTTTTAAAATGGATAGCAACGCCTAAGCACCTTGACAAATCTGGGCCTTTGAGGCTTATGAGTCAGCACCAGCACCTTAAACTGTCCCTGGAAACCCAGAGGCGGCCAGCGCAGACCTCGGAGCACGAGAGTAACACGTTGACCGTGAGATCACCAGTGACAGGGTGATAAATGGGCTGCGGCTTTATGCACCAGCTGCAGCTTCCAATTGCATTTCGGGTTTCGCCCCCACACAGAGCACATTGCAGCTGTCTAGTTGCAAGGTGATAAAGGCATGGATGAGGGCTGGGAGCTCTAAACACAACAGAAAAGGGCATAACTTCAAAGCCAGACCTGGATGAAAAAAAACCACACCCATCCTGCCCACTGCAAACACCACCTGTTCCACACACAGTAGCTGGAAATCTTGCCCGACCCCGGATTGCGTATGGATTGACCAAATGCAGGTGCACATCCTGTCAAGGGACAAATATAATCTCTCCCACACCTCAGAGGTATTTGGTTTGAGCCCTAGCCAGATAATTCTCGTGCATGCTTTGATCTCCAGACAAAGTGCTTGACTGGCTCCCACTGGGTCAGAGGAGATGTAGATGAAGACCTGGGTTGTCTTCAGCATACTGCAGGCATTATAGCTCACGCCGTCTCATTGAATGAGAGGGGTGATAGGGTGGAACCGGTGGCACCCTAACATGAGAGCACCCTCGGGGAAGAAAAATAACTTCCTCCAAATCTCCCTGAGATCTCTGACAGGAAAGGGAACAGAACCACTTAAGAACAGCCCCATCCACTCCTCTGAGGGCCTGTGAGTAAACTGGGGCTTGATGCAAGAATTACTGAGTGAAATTCAAACCGAGTGACATATGCTGGAAGTCTCATGTTGCCAGTACTAAAACATCCTTCGAATTTCTAAACATTATAGGTGACTATTTCCTTAATGTGGTATATTAGACCTCCTCATGACAGATAAAGAGAAATTGATCATAGAACAGGTGCAAGTGATCATGACTTGATTACATTTCTTATGTGCAAACAAAATAAAGTCCCAACCAGTAATATATATACACTTGGGGCTCCAAAAGGGCCAGTTTCACAAAGCTGAAAACATTTGAATCAAATTAGCTGGCAGAAATTTTTTTAACAGAAAAATATGAATTGGGAACAGTGTAAGAACATTTTACTAAATTTCCAAAAAGCCCCAACCAAGAAAGAAGGCTATACTTGTTTAAAAACAAATCAACAAACAGCGTGACAAGTGACTAGGAGGGAAAGTGAAATCAGCAATTAGAAAAAACAACGCATGACAATAAAAAAAAGGGGATGTTGATAGGAGTGAATATAAATAGAAGCTAGACTCTGTAGAAAATCGATAAGGGAAGCAAAAGGACACAAGGCGACCTCTATGGCCAGCAAAAATATGGAGTTTTTAAGTATATCAGGAACAAAAGGAACCATAACAATAATATTTGTCCATTACTAGATGGAAATCAACCACAATACAGAAAAGACAGATGTGGTCAATAAATATTTCTGGTCTGTATTTGGGAAAAAGCCAGAGGATGTATATATAAGACAATGATGATCAAATAATCTCTATTCAAACTGTAACTAAGGAGGATTTTAAACACTAGCTCCTAAAGTGACATTTTAAAATCAGTAGGTCTGGATAACTTGCATCAAAGAGAGTAGGCTTTTAAGAGAGTAGGCTGAAGAGCACTATGGACCATTAATGTTGATTTTTAATAACTCTGGAACACTTTGGAAGTTCCAGAGGACTGGAAGAAAGGTAATTTTGTGCCAATATTTAAAAAGAGTAGATGGGATGACTTGTCAGCCTGACATCAATCCCGGGCAAAATAACGGAATGGCTGATCCAGGATTTGATTAGTAAAGGATGAAAAGAAGGTAATATAATTAATGCCAATCAACATGGGCATATAGAAAATAAATCTTGTCAAATGAAATTTATATTTATTTTTGATCAGCTTATAAGTTTGGTTGATAAAGATAATAATGTTGATGTAATAGACTTCTGTAAGACATTTGACTTGGTACGCACAACATTCTGATTCAGGAACTAGAATGAGACAAAATTAACATGGCACACACTAAATGGACTAAGAACTGGCTCACTGTGAGGTCTCAAAATATAATGTTAAATGGGGAATCATTGAGCAGGTGTGTTTCTAGAGGGATCCCACATGCATCAATTTTTGGTTAAGCAGAAGGTCAGACTAGATGATCATTCATAATGGTACTTTCTGGCCTTAAAAATCTATGACTGTAAATGATGGCAACTATAGGATTTGTAATCAGATGTCATTTTAATATTGTGTGTGTGAGTGTGTATCAATCATAATGATCTTTTAAAAAATCCCACTGGCATAGATAGTTCTCAGATTCTAATCACCACCTCCCGCTGGGTGTGTAGGGCTTAAATAAATAGATACACCCTTCTCTGGGGAGAAAGGGAACCAATTGCTTCCAAGGATAGTTGGAACAACTCTCGTCGTCAGTTTGCTTCTGTTCCACGTAGTTATTTAGCTACTGTGGGAAACAATGTGGCTACGTGTACTGTGGTGAAAAAGGATCTGTGTCCGTTCCAGCTATAGACACGTGACCAATTCTTTCCCTGGACTATATTTAGATACTGCTTTCTGCATCCTGGTAACTCTTATTTTTCTTCATGCAGTTTAGTTACTAATCTAACTGAATAGAACAGCGGTTCTCAAACTGTGGGTGGGGACCCTAGAGTGGGTCACGACCCCAGAGTGGCTCACGATCCCGTTTTAATGGGGTTGCCAGGGATGGCGTTAGCCTTGCTGGGGCTTGGGGCTGAAGCTAAAATCTGAGCCCCATCACCCAGGGCTGAAGCCCTCAAAGCTTTGGTGCCCCCCCCCCCCCCCAAGGATGGCAGTGCTTGGGCTTTGGTTTCCCAGCCTTTGGGGGTGGGGCTCAGGCTTCGGTGCCCCTTCCTGGGGTCGTGTAGTAATTTTTGTTGTCAGAAGGGGGTCAAGGTAGAATGAAGTTTGAGAAACCCTGGACTAGAAGATCTCTGGGAGAAGCATATGTGGGCAATCACATCTCCTTGTAGGAGAAACGCTGCCCTCGCCAGTGAAATAAAACATTCTTCCCTAGCCCCCATCTTTGCACAGCACTGCGTGATTCGCTACGGGCATAACAGAGGCTCTTTTCTGTACCTCTGATGCATTGGATATTGGTCATTTGTCACAGGCAATGTGTCCCATTGGTCTGATCCATTTCGGCAGATCTCCAATCTCTAAAACGATGGTGTATCCATCTAACGTTAATATATTGCCAGAAATAACTTTTAAAATCTCAGACATGTTTAACAGCTGATAAATACCAATGGAAACAAAGGGCCAAATATGCATGTTCAGAGGTGCACCTACTGTACCCCATTTCGATGTGCAATTACCACTGTGTGCATGCAGATGTCAGGGTCTGCACACAGCCCCACGCTGCCGTTGGATATTTCTGCTCTTGTTCGGCATGCTCAGAAATGCCGGCCTACTTTTGTGCATGGCTATTTGAAAATTTGGCCTTCAGCTGCCAGATTTGTCTCTTTGCTTTTGAATGACACGGAGGGGACTGAAGAACTAAGGAAGCCACTTAATATTATCAAGGGTTTTATTTCTATGAGACAAGAAGAATGGTTTTGATCATAGTTTTACTCTATGTTCTTCCAGGACCCAACGGTGGGATCTTTTGTGGTTTTGGAGAGGGGGCAAATCAACCACCGTATCAGCAGGGAGGCTTTAAGAACACTTGGGTTTCCCACAGGTAACGTGAACAGCAACGTGGTCTAGAGGTCAGAGCAAATGACTGGAAGCCACGCCCTCCTGAATTCAACTCCTAGCTCAGCCACTCGTTTGCTGTCTAGCTCTCGGTAAAGCACTTAACAGGTCTCAGCACTGCCATTGGTAAAACAAGATTATTAACACCTCCCTTCTGGGTGCCTTGTGGTTATTAAATTAATTTTTACCAGAGTGCTTTGAAAATGTGACGTGCTCTGCACTGATGTACGATGTGTTTATTTGCAGATGGACCTGGGTTTTGGGCAGCTCACCAGGCACAGCTTTTAACACGCCTTACGAGAAGCGTGGAGACAATGAGAGTTCGGCTCAAAGGGGATGCGATCTGCACCCTTTTCCTGGTGGTAGTGCTTTGCTCTGTACTCTATTCCCAGTTGGAGCGTGCTTCCCCAACTGGAAACAGGGAGCAAACGCACAAGAAACCTTCACCAACGCAGAGGATCTTCCCAGGACCCGAAGCCCCCAAGGGGCATCCTCGAGTGGAGGTGACATTTGGCCGACCCAGAATAATTTCTATCGTTAAAGATGCGGAGGTGGTGAGTAAAAAGGCCCAAACTACCACTTCACCACCGCTGACTCGTTCTGCCTTTGACTTCAAGCGCTACCTTCTAAACAAGGACAATCGGAACTTTGATCTTCTCATTAACCAGCCCAAGAAATGCTTGAGAACACCCGGAGGTCCCTTCCTGCTTATAGCCATCAAATCAGTGGTTGAGGACTTTGACAGACGTGAGATCGTTCGGAAGACCTGGGGCAGGGAGGGTTTGGTGAACGGGGTGCAGATTCAAAGAGTTTTCCTCTTGGGAATACCAAAGAATAAGACGGCACTTGCAACATGGGAGATTCTTGTCCATCAGGAGAGTCTGATGTACCAGGACATTTTACTCTGGGACTTTCTGGATACTTTCTTCAATCTGACCTTGAAAGAGATCCACTTCCTGAACTGGGCTGACGAGTTTTGTTCCAGCGTGAAGTTCATTTTTAAAGGGGATGCTGATGTTTTTGTCAATGTGGAGAACATCATTGACTTCCTCGAGAGACATGACCCTGCAGAAGACCTCTTTGTTGGGGACATCATCCACAATGCTCACCCAATCCGGGTGCAGAAGAGTAAATACTACATCCCAGAAACGATGTACGGGCTAGGCACATACCCACTTTATGCAGGGGGAGGGGGCTTCTTATTGTCCAGCAGCACCATGAAAAAACTCTTCCAGGCTTGCAAAGAAGTGGAGCTCTTCCCCATTGACGATGTCTTTTTGGGCATGTGCTTGCAGAGGATCAGTCTCAAACCTGTTTTGCATGAAGGATTCAAGACGTTTGGCATCGTGAAACCCTCAGCTGCCCCACACCTGCAGACATTTGACCCCTGTTTTTACAAAGATCTCATGGTAGTCCACAGTCTAAAAGTAGCCGAAATCTGGCTAATGTGGAACCTGCTTCACAACCCACGGCTTTCCTGCACCCAGAAGAAGCAGGTGAAGAAGGCTTTCCAATGGAAGAAGACAAAAACTGAAGCAATGACGGACAGCAGCATTCTGATAAAGCAGGCTAAGCATGGCAGAAGTAGGTCAAGAACCTTGGGTGGTTGCAACCCAACATGCTGATTTAGCGCATCTCATGTAAACTATTGGGAGACAAGGCCACCCTATTGCAGACATTTGCCAGAATTCCACATTGGCACACACTATATCCAGTAGGATTTTTTTCCTTTAGCCTGATTCCAAGTAATTCACAAAACTAGATTTAATTTATTATTATTTATTAGTATCACAGTAGAGCTTAAAGACCCCCAGCTAGGACTATTGTGCTATAAAAACACACAGTAAAAGACAGTCCCAAAGATCTTATAATCTAATATGAGACTTAACATGATAAATGAATGTGACATAAAAGAGCAGGATAGGGTGGGAGATGAGGACAAGGGCCGTGAAGATAAAAAAATCATTGCTACGTAGGTCTGGGATTACTGAGAGCCAGCAAGAACCACCAAATTGTGCAATAGCTAAAGTAAAGAAAATCAGCTCTCCCCAAGCGATGCACAAACCAAACCACCATTGGCTGGCTCCTTGGAGGTGTTACAGCGGAGGTGGGTCTTGAAGGAGAAGAGGGCAGTGGCATTATGGATTAATTCAGGGAGGGGGCTCCATGCAGAATGGGAGGAGAGGAGACAAAATCGGAAGTGGAAGCCGGCCTTGCCGGCAGACCAGCGGATGGGTGAGGGGGCAGCATGATCACAGACCTGCAGGTAAGTAGGAAGGGTCAGAGGTGTGAAGGGCCTTGCAGGTGAGGATAGGAAGTTTCATTGTTGCCCCTCCCTATGTACTGACATCTCATTCATAGCAACACGTCGATGAAACTCCTGCTAAACTGAGGCTGAGTCAGGACATAAGTTGGGCGGGTTCCTGGCAGCTTTCAACAATTTATGTTGTAAACTGATTTAGAGTCAACGGAAGCTGAAAATCATCGGACAACAGCTGATCATCTTCTCACCTGGATGGTCCAGATCCTCCCTTTCAGACCTCTGCTGGTGAGCAGAGCAATGGCAAACGCATACTTCTGCCCCGTGCGTCTCTCGCCGTGGTCTTTGGTCTGGAAGAAATTACTGACATACAGAACTAGTTTATAGAGATTCAGGCCTTTTTTGTATTGAATGCAGTCAAATATGAGAAGCAGCTGGGCCTTTTCAGATACTGGGGGCGGGGGCGGAAATACACTTCAGACACAACGGCTTTGAAATAAAAGCTCTTCAGGACATTGCAGCAAAAAACAAGCAAACAAAACAGACAACTTTCTGCCATTAGGTGACATTCAATTTATCATTCAACGTTTTTGAATAAGCATTTAAAACTTTTGGAGAGGATCACTAGATTGCTTGATTCAACACAGCCTGGACAGCATTTTAGCACTTAAAGCATTTTATTTTCTGATCACACGTAACCTTCAAAATAAGTACTCGCTGGCCAGCACAAGTAGGAAGTGAATCTCTTAGAGAGGATTAGGAATGGCCTTTTGATCCAGGCAGTTATAGGCCCGGATGCACAGCTGAAAAGCTGAAACTATGATTACTAATTTAGGCACCTACCTCTCTTTAAAATCAATGGGAGTGAGGCCCCTAAATACCTTTCAGGATCTGGGCCTTAAGCATATACTTAAATCCATCCTTATTGAGGAGAGAACTTAAGCACATTCTTAAGTCCCATTGACTTTAAGCCTGTGTGTAAGTGCTGTCCTACAGACGGCTGTTTTTCCTGATTTGGGGCCTGTCACACAGGTCCCTCTCACAGCTGCAGGATCGTGCACAGTACCAGCTTTTCTTGTTTTTCCATTTGTCATACCATGGTCTCAAATCTAACTTCCACGCTGCAGCCCAATGGTGGGGGGGAAGTCCGTTAACCTCTATTGATGTGCTGTAGCGCTTACTGATGAAGTGCAGTGTTGTGTTATCTCTTGGTTAGAAAGGGACCTTATAATAATGTATTTCCAGGAGAACTGTCAACTGTGGATCTTATGATCCTTATGTTTCTGCGATATGTTGGCAATTCTGGGAATAAATACTTCATGTATAAAGTGTTCGCACAAAAACCATTGATGAAATGTACGATAGCTCTGCAGAGACTGGAAATCAGTCCCAGTCTCGGCTGGAAAACCATCACACGAGGCTGGTAAATGTGCCGTATCCATGTATTTATGAACTGTACAGAAAAGCTTTATGTGGTGATTAGCGTGCTTGTTGGGCAATTATTTCTATTACAATTAAAAGACAGTATATGAATGTGCATGTCGCTTATCAAGATGAATATGGGGTGTGTGGTTTAGTAAAACTAATATACGCTTGTATTTCTGAGCAGAGAACGAACCTGAAGACATGTTGGATACCACAGCAAATTTTTTCTAAGGGCAGTTTTTCACGCTTACAAAAGAAAATTGTGCTCAGCTTACCTCATGATTTTCTTACCACATAACTAGTCAGGGTCCTGCAGTCCTTTCTTTCAAGCTGGGGGGCAGAAGTAGACTGGCTCCTTCCTCCCATACACTGTTTCCATAGCTGCAGCCCACTTGTAATGTAGTGGCACAGTATCCATTGGATTCCATGTAAACCCTTCCCCCGAATATGATGGAGGCAGAATGATAGAGGGTTTTGCAGAGGAAGGAGCTAGGCCACAGCCTTGACAGAACGGGTCTTGTTTTGGCCCTAGCTGCAAAGGAGAGGGAAACGCTGCTAGAAGACTGGCAGAGCTGCCCAGGACAGAGAAAGGCTCGCATTCAGCTGCTGCACACATGCCCTGAGGGCTGGCAGGGGTAGAACTGGCACATTCTCCTTGCCTCCATTTTCCCAGTCTTTGGAATGTCTCATTTCTTCACTTAAACACTAGGGCTGTTATCCATAGACGAGCCAGAAAGTCCTTTTTATTTGTCAAACCTTTCTGGGTTGCCCATTCAGTTAAAGCAGTCCCTATGCCCTTAAAATGTCAGCATCAAGATACGAACTTATACCAAAATAAAAATCGCCTTACCTGTGTAATTATCACAAATTCCCACATGAAAAGAACAGATCCAGTCATCCAGGATAAAACACATCTATTAACCCACTAAGGCTGTGACTGTCCTACTTTTATTAGGCTGATGAGCCTTTCGTAACAGACTGAGATCCTAGACCCCATGATTGGTCTCTGTTAATATTTTTGCCCTGCAGGCTACCTGGAAGGGCTCTACCCCCTCACGGCAGTCTAAGGAACTCAGGTTGAGAACTGCTCCGAAGGAATCTGGGGGGCCAATTTTTCTGAAAGTGAGGCCCTAGGTCCATGTGTAAGGCTAATGCACTGATGGAGGCAGCTTTAGGAAAGGAGGCCAAGTTTTGGCTTGGAAGAACGTAGCTATGGTAAGTAAAGAGAATCTGTTAGTTTGAAGGTGCACTCATCAATAGTAGAGCGTACGACACTTTGCCAGGTAGCTGAGATTCTGAAATTTAGCTTTTGTTTTAAGAGGGATGTGGGAGGGAGGAATGTACAAAACCTATTGAATTATGCAGATATATATGCGTGGGCCCCAAAGTTTTTAAGCTAGTGAATCTACCTAGAATCCATATTTAGGTGCTTAAATTTGGCTCAGTTTTCAGAGCTGCTGAGCATCCGCAACTCCCACAGAAACGAAGAGATGTTCAGCAACTTCCGAAAGGAGGCCATTTGCTTTAGGTGCCTAAACATGGATTTAAGGTGCTTAACGTCAGGCACACACGTTTGAACATTTTGCCCGTACGTTTCCAATGAAGCCGGTTTCTTTCTGGTGTTCTCCTGAAGTGCTGGGGCCCTAACCCCCTCCCCCACAAGATGCATTACGTGCACAAGAATCAGAAACGGACCCTTCCACTTTCCCTCTCCAAGCAAAACGAACTGCAAAGAGTCAATTAAAACACACACACATGGTGAAAGACGACAAACTTTTCCAGAACACCGTCCCAAATTAAGACTTTAAACATGGCTTTGTTTTGCTAAAAGCCACCTGGATCTCAGAAAATGGACTGAATGCACCAGGCGGGCTTTTGCTAACAAAGCCTTTCCCCACCCATTTGAAGACGGGCATGATTCTTGGCAAGGAATGAAGAATACGGTGAGAGGTGGGTTCTAACAGTAGCAAGAGATGCAAGCTGACTTCCATGAGACTAAGGCAAACATCTAAAGTTAATATAGTACAAAGGGTTTTATTGAGTCTCTGGGATCCACACACAGACCAACCCGTTTCACACTATATGTAAGTATCCAGGCTGGGTTTATTTAGTGAGCAGAGTGGGGTTGGACTCCACATTCAGCATCTGGTCACTAGCCCACAAGTTCGAAGTAAGATACGCAACTTCAGCTACGTGAATAATGTAACTGAAGTCGAAGTATCTTATTTTGAACTTTAAAGTACTTACCCCTGGTCCACACGGCGGTGCGCAGCTCCCCCGTCGACTCCGCCTGCTCCGTTCGCAGAGCAGGATTACCGGCGTCGAAGGGGGAGCACTTCCTGGTTCGATTTATCACGTCTAGACAAGACGCGATAAATCGAACCCAGAAGATCGATCCGACGCCTCCGACGCTGCGGGTAAGTGTAGACTAGCAACTTGTCTCCAGGATTGTAAACTGGATGTGGAGGCGCATGCCAAGACCTAGCTCTGGGTTGGGTTGATGGTTGCTTAGATGTCCTACAAAAGAAAGCCAGAGAAGTTTCTGAAGCGAGCTGGTGTTATAATTCTCTGCTTGGTGTCTATTGCCTGTTTTCTAACTGCTGGTCCGTCTCAAGCAGATAGAACAGAGCAGCCTCTGGAGAGTATGAAAGACAATCAGGTTCAGAAAAATCATTTAAACCTAAAACCTCTGTGGTCCAATTTTCAGAGGAGCTGAGCACCTCAACTGGCATCTGCTTCAGGTTTTAAAAAGCAGCCCAGCAAGCTTCCTTCGGTAGGTTACTAACACTACATTCAATGATAAAAACAGCAGGACTTGTAAAATCGAACTTGCTTTTCACTGCTTCTGCTGTTAATGTCCATTGTGCAAGCTGAATGCAATACAAATATGAGTCAGTCTCAGGCACTAGCAAAGTGCGGCTGGGTTTAGGCATCAAACAGTAAAGGGAACTGGGGAAATACAAACAAGAACTGCTTTCACTGGAGTCCTTTGAAGAACAACATTCACTCATAGCTTCTCCTTCGGTTCTATACTGCCTAACACTGTCCCCTTCAACTCACCCCCACTAGGCTCATGGAGTGTGTCTAACAGCTCCCTCCTGCCCCCTTTGGCAAGGTCAGCCACCAGGCCAAAGGAAGAACCAAGTTGATGCAAGTCCCGGGGGGATGTCCAGACCCTAGGGAGCCTGCCAGTGTCCAGGTGAGCCACTCCCCCTCTTTAAGACAGGAGGGCAGCATGGACCTGGTGGCAGTAAGCTCCCAAAGGGGAGTAGGGTAGAAGTGGCTTAGAGTGGCCACAGCAAGAACTGCTTAGGAGGCCAGGGAGTGACAGAGGAAGGGACAGTGGAAGTGGGGCTGGGAGGGAGCCCACCAGCAGCCTCAGAGACTCACCCATGAGAGAAGAGGGAAAAACCCTGCAGGGTATGGAGCATAAGTAGCTTTGGGCCTAGCACAATGGGGCTCCAGTCCTGACACAGACAAAAACGGGAGTGGGTTAAAGCAGGCAAGGGTTGGCCTGGGGTGGGCTTGTTCCACCCGTCTAACCTGATTTTATTACACCTGTACAAACGCCCATTATAGAACCCTTAAACTCATTAAAAACAACACCATCACCGCCCACTTCAACCCGTTTCATTTGGTACTGTATTGAATTAAGCTAACCGGGTATAGTGTCTCTACATTAAGAGCTGGCACTGGTGGAGTGAAAGCGGTTTAGTTACATCAGCACAGGTGTTGGATGTCTACACTGAAGCGGGGTGTGAGTCCCAGCTCAAGCAGACATACTTATGTTAGCTCTGATCCAGTTAGCATAGGAAAACCAGTGTAGCTGTGATGGGATGAGCACCCGGAGGGGCTAGCCACCCAGAGGACATACCACCCAAGATGCTAAGACACTAAACTCAGAGCAGCGAGCCCCTTCTGCCACACCAGTGACGTACTTTTAGCACACCAGCTCCATCCCAGCTAGCGCAGGCGCGGCTCCCTCAGCTGGGAACGACACCCTCAGCGTGACGTGTAGACATAACCTCAGGGCTTGGCTTTCTCAGGGTAACTCAGAAGCAGGGAAATCGACTGTTCAGCAGTATCAAGCTGCACTTTGATAAGCTGGTGTCTCACCCTGATCATCACCCATAACTAAGGCTAATTTTTGTCAGGATATTTTTAGTAAAAGTCATTAACAGGTCACGGGCAATAAACAAAAATTCACGGAAGCCCATGACCTGTCCTTGACTTTCACTAAAATTATTCCTGACAAAAGGGGTAGGTGGGTTCAGCACCCACTGCTGGTGGGGCTCCCACGTCCCCCACCACCGTGGCTGGGCAGCTGCGGGATCCCCCCACCAAGGCGGGGGCTGGGAGCTCCAGCCCTGGGGCAGAAAATGTCGCGGAGGTCAAGGGATTCCATGACTTCCGTCACGTAATCGGAGCCTTACCCATAACATTTGGGATGCCTTTAAAAAAAAAAAAAAGGAAAATTCTCTGTGAAGTGTCTTTGTGGAATGAGACTGATCATACTGATCCATTCAAGAAATTACCATCTAGATTGGAATTTTTAGAGCCCTTAGAGTAGATTCCAAGACTTGAATCGTACATAGTGCTTTAAAATGGTTAAACTGAGTGTGCATATATACACGTACGTAGAACTGGGGGGCAAAGAAGAATTAAACTCTGGGCATACGTTTTGACCCAAAAGCAGAGGTTTAATGTTATAACCCCACTTTCAAACAGGGGTAGTTCTGTAAGGGAAATGCCACCTTGCCTTTAAAATAGTGCAGTCCATGAGCTGGGAGGAAATGGCTGTGACTCATCAAGAGAACTAGCTTGCTGCTGAATAAAGGATACATTAGTGTCAATTGGGGATGTGGAACCAGGTTAACAGCTGGGAAGCAGCTTTACAGTCCTTGTGGCTGAAATTCACTCAGGTACAGCAGAGAATGATGCACCATTTAAGTCCCACCTGAGTCCTTTGAAATAATGCACAGGTTTCCTGCAGGCCATTTGCACAGGTGTACATTTCACCACGTGAATCCGTTATTGCTTGGGATTGATCAAAGGCCCTCTATCTCATCCGCTCTTTGTTCCGTTTCAACACTGAAGACAACTTCTCTACTTTCCTTTCCCCTTTCTTCCTTATTGTAGGTGATTATATTGAACTCTGAAGCATCTTGGAATGGAGTCTGCACGAAGGGAGTGACTTGGAATAGAGTTGTATTGTATTTTATTGCAACTACCTCACTATTTGTGCTTCTACCACACGGAACCATGATATTTTGCTCTGACTTGGTTGAAAAGCCCATGTGGCCGCACCACAATAAACAAGAAGAGTATTTGTCTCGGTGCATAAGATGCAATACTGGTGCTTCTGAAAAGTGACAACCCTCAATTTCAAGCACTAAACAAACAGCTTTTTCAATAAAAGATTAGCAAAAAATTCCTCCACTAAAGAGCTGTAAAATGTCATCAATTTGTAAGCGGGTATGGTACATTAAATAGTGTCTTGGAGCTAGTCTTTATATTCTAGGGCAGGGGTGGCCAACCTGTGTCTCCGGAGCCACATGCTCTTCAGAAGTTAATATGCGGCTCCTTGTATAGGCACCGACTC
Organism: Chelydra serpentina; assembly: GCA_037349315.1. NCBI lineage: Eukaryota > Metazoa > Chordata > Testudines > Chelydridae > Chelydra > Chelydra serpentina. Next base: position 9,076,532 of record JBAIAC010000026.1, on the reverse strand, counting down.
CGGGGCTGGAGCTACAGGCGCCAACTTTCCAATGTGCCGGCGGGTGCTCACGGCTCAACCCCTGGCTCTGTCCCAGGCCCTATCCCCACTCCACCCCTTCCCTGAGACTGCCGTGTCCTCGCTCCTCCTCCCCGCTGCCCCCCTCCCCCGAGCCTCCTGCATGCCACAAAACAGCTGATTGGGAGGTGCAGGGAGGGAGGGGGAGGCGCTGATTGGGGGGGCTGCCGGTGGGCGGGAGGCGCTGGAAGCGGGGGAGCTAATGGGGGGGGGGGCTGCTGACGTATTACTGTGGCTCTTTGGCAATGTACATTGGTAAATTCTGGCTCCTTCTCGGGCTCAGATTGGCCATCCCTGTTCTAGAGGAAAAAAACTTTAGCTTAAAGAGCAGTCTAGGGCAGATCCGAAGGCAAGAGTTCACATGTGCAAGCTTATGCTTGGGCACAGTTCATGGACTGCTCAGGCAAGCATAAAACCTTGACAAGGAAGGCAGGCTTAGATTTGCAAAGGAGCCTAAATGAGTTAGGTGCCCAAATTCCAATAGGAGTTGGGAGCTAACATGCATAGGCTCCCTTTGAAAATGCCCACTGGAATCTTTGGCTTTTGAACCAGGCTCTGATCATGATGACTCACCATCTGATCATGATGCTGAGCTGTAGGAAAATTTATGCAGTTCTGAACTGGGAGCAATCATTAGCACATTTATCAGTTAGAACACACTGCCGGAATATTCCATTTCAGCATGAAATCTGTTTAGAACTAGAGGTAAAATGGTTCTTGGCAACAGAAAGTTGGGTTTTCCTGATGGGAAGCACGTTGCTGGAAATAGAGTGCAGCCAGATCTATTAACCCTGCTGGTCTTACTCATGGTAGTAGTCTAGTGAAGTCAATGGGCTGCTTGCAGAAGTAAGGAGAGCAGGATTTGGCCCCATATCTGATCAGGACAGGAGGATCAGCTTTATAAAGGGAAAGGTCAGCACTGTGGGAGTTGCTACACACAAGTCAGGCAAAAGGGCTATTCCTGAAACAAGGCAGCAACACATGCTGGAGAGGGCTGCACTCGGGAACTGGTCCATTAGAGAAATACGATTGTATTTCACATTATTTTGCCAAAGAGAAAATATACACAACTAAATAAACTAAGGGGCTAATTATACCTCTTAAGCGGCAGTGCGCTGTGAGGGTCAGAAAGTGCAAGGCCTGTGTGAAGACATAAATGTCTCCAGAGGCACCAGGGGGAGTATAGCACAAGCTGGATTTTGATACACATTTAAGATGTAGCTGTTTTCTGCAGCACAGCCATACAGGTGCTGTCCGGCGCTCAGGGACCACAGACCCACTCCCTCTAGGTGATTCAGAGCTGCCAGAAGCTCCAATCCCCATAGACCGTGCACACCAGAAGATAAATTATGACCAGATGCCATGCCATCTCCCCTAATGCACCTACATTAGGGACAAGCATCTTTTGGCCCAAGACAAACAGCAGCAAATAAAGAAACAGATATCAAAGAGAAAAATGTTACAAACCGCTACTACAAAGAAAAAAAGCTGCTCCATTTTTGGCCTCCCTCACACCATTTTTAAGGCCCCCGTCTCTCCCTCCAGCCAAACATCCTCAACTCAGCTGAACAGCAGCAGGTGCCTGATAAAGCAAAGAAAGACAAGTTGCTGTCCCCGTCCCCACTCATTTTAATTATTTAGTGCGAGCTTCTCTAGAGTAGATGCTTCAGACTGCAGATCAGGTGATTAAAAGCACTCCTGATGAACCCGTACTGGCCTCTTACTATTCTTCCTGTCTTTCCTTTGGGATCGTTTGCAGTTGTGCCTTTAATATTGCCTCCTTGAGAAACTGCCAGCTCCCCTGAACTCCTATTTCCCTGATTTTCTTCCCACAGAACCTTACCTACCAGTTCTTGGAGTCTGTTAAAGTCTGTTTTGGAAGTCCATTGTCTTTATTCTGCTATTTTCATTCCTTCCTTTCCTTAGAATCATGAAATCTGTCAGTTCATGGTCACTCCCACCCAAATTGCCTTCCACCTTCAGATTCGCTACCAATTCCTGCCTGTTGGTCAGAATCACGTCTAAAATGGCTGTCCTCCTGGTTACTTCCTCCTATCTTCTGAAACAAAAAGTTGTCCCCAAAACATTCCGTACTTACTGGAAATTCTGTGTTTTGCCTTATTACTTTTCCAACAGATGCCTTGCAGTTAAAGTCCCCCATTACTACCACGTTGTGTATTTTGGGTATTTTTGTTATTTTATTTCTAGCAATATCTCATCAACCTCCTTTTCCTGACTTGGTGGTCTATAATAGACCCCTGCCAATATTAACTCCCGCCCCCTTTTATCTTTATCAGAGGCTCTCAAACTGGTCTGCCTCCCACTTCCTTCTGGGCCTCAGACCAAGTGTATATAATCATGTATAATGTATCACCTTCTCCCCGTGCTTCCTAAACAAGCTATACACCTCTATACCAATATTCCAGTCATGAGATTTATCCTATCAAGTCTGTGTGATGCCAATTAAGTAGCTTATATACTAATATTTCTAGTTCTTTCTGTTTATTCCTCATAACTCATAGCATTTCCGTAGAGACATATAAGATGTTGAGCAGTTTCTCCCACTGATTTCCCTGTTGTGGCTTATGACCATTGTGACGGGGACTGTCATCCCTGGGGAGCAGTCTGGGAGCCGTGGAAACCCTTACGCCCCTTTAACCACCCAGCCGGGCTGGCCCTGCTCACATTGCTTTATTGGAGTTAACAGGACCTGGAAAAGTTGACTGTAACACCCAACACGACAACAAGTGGCTCCACACACCCAAATGAGTTCCCCGAGTGCTTTACCTAAGCCACTCAAAGACAGGCAGCCAATTTCCCAGCTCCTGGAGTATAAACCCAGAATTATACTGTCTTACAGTGCACAGGGATCTGCACAATGTAAGGTCATTAATAAAGTTCGCCTTTTCCTCGATGTGGGAAAGATACGCAACAGCCTTTGCTCACAGAGCTGAGATTTTCCCCAGACACTTCACTTAAAGGCACACTGGTTTAGATAAAGCATACAACAAGTTTATTAACTACAGAAAGATAGATTTTAAATTATTATAAATGATAGCAAACAGATTAAAGCAGATTACCTAGCAAATAAACAAAACTGCAAACTAAGCCTAAAACACTAGATAAATTGCCAATTCAAATCCTCTCACCCTGACTGATGATACAAGCAATCCACCAAGTTTCCATACACAGGCTAGAAATCCCTTTAGCCTGGGTCCAGCACTTCCCCCAGTTCAGTCTTTGTTCCTCAGGTTCCAGGAGTTCTCGTATGGGGAGTGAGGCCAAGAGATAATGTCACCCCCCCACTTATATAGCTTTTCCATAAGATGGGAACCCTTTGTTCCAAACTCAGTTTCCAGTCCAGCTTGTGGAAAAATACAGGTACCAAAATGGAGTTTAGTGTCACGTGGTCTGGTCATATGCCCTGCTGAGTCATAGCAGCCATTAGTCACAGGCTGGCTGCAACATTCACATGAAGGCTAACCAGGTGGGCGATATGCTTCTCCTAAGGCCTATTATTTTCCCTAATGGCCCATGACCCTGAACAGGTCCTTCACAACCAGCTATCTAGACTGGAAGCACTTTGCCTAGTGGGTGTCACCCAGGTGTAACCACATTTGAAATACAGATACATAGTAAATATTCATAACTATAGATACAAAAATGATACATGCATTCAAATAGGATAATCATATTCAGCAAATCATCACTTTTCCAATGATACCTCACAAGACATATCTTGTACCAGATGTATCAATTATATTATAATCATATCATAATCATACCACTATGATGAATATGAGGTGCAGTGTCACAACCGTAATGTAGTTTTCTGTGCTCCCTTCCCCCTCCCCCAAACAACTAGCCTTCCGTTAAGGTTGTTTTTTTATGCTTACCTGTGGTCTGCTGTTACCTGTCCCCTTTTAATCTAGTTTAAAATTCTCCTCACTAGGCTGGCAAGTTGGTGAGCAAAGATGCTTTTCCCCTTTTTAGTCAGGTGGACTCCATTTCTTCCAAGCAGACCTTCTCGGACCAGCATCCCATGGTCACGGAAGCCGACGTCCTCCTGTTGACGCCATCTGTGCAGCCATGCATTCATATCCAGGATGTGCGTCTCCCCGCATGGACTCTTATCCTCAACCAGAAGGCTGGATGAGAACAAAGCCCGTGTCTTCCCCTCCTCGTTGCTCCCAGAGCACTGTAGTCACTGCTGATCTGCTCGGAGTCAAGCTGCCGATATCTGCTCATGTGGATGAGCAGCACAGCGTTAGCGGTTAGAGCAACAGATGAGCCTCGGCAAACTTTCTGTAACGTCTGGGACGTGGGCTCCAGGAAGGCAGCACGTCTCCTGAGACATGTCAGGTTGGCAGAAGGATGCCTCCGTCCCTTTCAGAAGGATGAGCCATGGAAGAGCGAAAGTCTATATTTCTCTATAAGATGGTGAGAATTTTTGTAACACCCCCCGCTCCAGGACAGAGCTTCTAATCTGGAGTCTCATGCAGGTCAATTTTCAAAAGAGATTTAAGAAAATTAACTAATAATTAGCAGTCATATTTTAGCTTTATATTTAGGAACAAACATGAATTTATACAGAACTTTTTATTTGAATATCTTGAAGTGCTCTAGAAATACTTGTTTCAAAACTCCGTAAGGTAGCTAAGTTCTGAAAAAAACGCATTTTCATCAGGGTAAACTAAAGCGAAGATAGTTTAAGTGGCTTGTCCAAGTTTACACACGCCAGTGCAAGAGATTGGAGCAGAACCCTGGAGTCTTTATTTCCAACTCCCTGGTAAAATTATCCTGCATATAATAAGTAAATGATATGAAATAAAGCAAAAGCATTCACCATTTATTACAAAAACACCCAGCAACTGTATGCAACACAAAACAGTAACTGAGAGTCGCATTTTATTTGTCTTTCAGTGTACATGCTCATTATGTATTCTGTTTAATTTACAGAAGGTCTATGTAAACCAAAATGAAAATTAGAGAGGAGAAACAAAGAAACAGATTGAGGTGTAGAATTTTCTCAGCAAGCAATGATCACAGGAAACAGCACAGATTGAACAGGAGTAACACCTAAGAATAACGAAGGTAAACAGTAACTTTTTCCTTAGATAGATTCTCAATGGGACTTTTTTGTTTTAGTAAAACACTCTAGAATGTCACAGTATACAGGAAGACTAAATGGTAAAGAATATCATACGCACAAACTCTCACACTCACACACACCAAATCACATTTATCCCTGCTACTGGTCCAGGATCCAAAACACTAGTTAACATTCTATTTCCTATCTCCCATTCATTGATAAACTATACAGGATTACACTGTACATGGCGTTAAAATTACAAAAATGTCATATTTACAAAATCTGTACACACATTGTAAAACTCACAAAATCGTTGTCTATGTATCACAAGTTGCTACACCAAAATATTAAAAATGGGACAAAATTATACATATTTCTTTTCCACTTTTAAAAAGGGTTAATATTTCAAAGAACACACACTATTTTCCCCAATAAGACTGTAAGAGAACTACAAACCCAAAGCATCCACTTGAGATAAAATGCAGTGAGCAACATTTCCTGACTAGAGAAAAGCCTATATCCTGTTTCCTGGGGGTGGGGTGTGCAGTTAGATTATACATACAGAGACGGTGAAACTAGATTGAGGATGTCTTTGGCTAAAACTTTGGCATTAAATAAAAGTTGTAGTTCAGAAGACATGGGAAGAGGTTTCTTGGTGCTGGAGGAGTTGGGGAATTTTTCTTTCAATAATCTACATACTCACTACAAATTCTCTTTCCTTTTCTACAGGAAATAGGGAGGAGTTAGGGGTTTGGAACAAACATATTCCAATACATTTGTAAATGAGGCAACTGCATTTTCTTTTATGGGATGGATTTTTTTTTTATCTTTAAGTATGAAGAAAAATGGTATCAAAGAAAAACCTCTTTCAGTCACAGGAATAATCTCTTCCAGATTTTTGTTTTGGAAACTGCATATGAAAAAAAGTTAGTAAACCAGGCATGGCAGAACAAACAATTGCTTCAGCATGTCAAGTAAATATTAGTGCAGGAAGGTGGACTATTCATCAATCCACCACATAAATAAGCTTAATGCGCAGCGTACATTAAATAACCATCACCCCCCGTACACAGATGCTCCTCAGTGAAGATAATGTTTATCAAGTAATTAAAGTGTATGTAGTGCAAATGTTACACAACCAAGTATTATGCACATGCTACTTGCTTGTTCTGAAGTTACACAAAGATGTGGTGCCTGAAATCATGGACATATATACACCCTTGTCACACTTGGTACCATGTCCTAAGCCACAGAAATATCGATGTGTTTATATTTGTGTGTGTGTGTGTATATATATGTGTATATATATAATGTATGTATATATACTTGGTTTCTTAAAATAGGACCACCACATCAATACAGTAACACAAACACAGACTAATATCAATACCTGTTTCCAGATGCTCCAAGGCTCAGAAAGTTTGTGCTTCTAATTCTTGCAGTCATTAATGCTCCTTCTGCCAGCTCAGGAAGGCTAGACAGTCTCTTCGAGTCTGTGCTGCGCAGGAGATGGCCAACCGAGAGGAGTAAAATGACAACACAGGCATCTAGCTGCTTTCCTCCATCACTAGTTCCATGCCTTATGATGAAGGGTTGAGAGAATTTCCCCTCCGCACCACGCATGGACGGGAGGAATTTTATTTTGAAAAAAAATCATACCATGCTTTCCATATAAGTGGCAGTAAATCAAGGCACGCTGTACTAGTTTTGTAGCATTTAGATTAGCTGATTTTGAAGGTGATGCTTCATTGAGGAAGGTCCGACGTTCTCAACTGGCTGCTGGGCCTTGCTGGACCGTACAAAGTAACAGATGCTATGTGATTATTCTGCATCACCTGCAAAAGGAGGGTAGAAAAAAAAGAGAAATAATTTAAAAAAACAAACCCGTATGCCAAAGGAAACTCAGAAAGTTGCCAGTGACACAGTTACAGTATTTATATGCTTCAATGTAGAGATATAAAAAAAAATTAAGCAACTGATAGGTGGAATTAAAACACTTAGAGATCTTTGCCAATTCTGTAAAATTACTACTAAATTTCCAGGTTTCATTTAGAGTGACACTTGTTGTTTAACACGGGCACTCACCACCACCCAAAAGTATTTAGTGATAACTAAGCACGTCTCTCAATAGCATGAGTCATGGATGACAAGACAGATGCACCGGCCTTAAACACAAGAGATGGATTAAACCTGGGGAGAGAGTTGGTAAATGTCCCTCTTGTGCCATGTTCCCTGATATTACAGCCACTCTTGAATGCTGGCTCTCGTAGGTATATAGGAAAGACAAAAAGCTGCATTAAAATCCAGAAGCAAACTCCACACCATCTTCTCCCACCCAAACGAATGTGAAAGTTTTTTTCCTAACCTCAAAGATCATTCGCTGCAGTCCAAAACAAAACGTTGATCCAAATGGGTTAGTATTGTTTGGAGAGGACGACCTTAAAAAAGAAAAAAAAGAAAGAAAAAAGGATGCATAAGAGGTTGGAATTTCTTAATGTGAAATAATAGCCACCCATGATTGTGTGGCAGGTTTGTCACATTTCTCTTATGCCAAGATTATTTAAATTGGGAGGGATTACATTTATCTGTACTATGATGCTATGCTGCTTTTGGATTTCAAATGGGTCACTCCTCAGAGTGGTGCTGAAGTATGTGGGGGACGTAGGAGGACCTAGTGGGACAAAATAAGCAGTTATTATTGACTGCAGGTGAACGCTCTTATACAATCAAGGCTGGAAAGGAAAAACTGAATATAAACCAAGTAACAACTAGACCTTTTTGTGCATGCACACGTGTGCATCTCTCCCCCACTCCTTTTTCAAGTAAACATTACTAGGAAGCCTATTTGTAAAGGTATCTTCTGCACCATGTATATTAATATAGTAATTTTAATATACTGAATCTCTAGCAAAGTAGTTATTTATGTCTTAAGTGACATGCCTAATTAAATTTAGAGTTATCTTTAAAAAATGAATGCATTTCTTGACTTTCACATACGCTTCATAAACATGTAAGTTATACAAGAACTAAACGCTGTTTTGTTTTTAAGAGAATTGCAGCAGTTAGTCAATATGGGACCAGTCCAAAGCCCCTCTGAAGTCAAAGGAAAGACTCCTATTGACTGTAATGGACTTTAGGTCAGATCCTTAAAACACCTGGAAAATATACATTTTAAAGACTTGTTTATACTGTAGTTTCAGCATAGTTAGGACTGATTTCTGGGTATAGTTTTCGTCCAGATATATTCTATTAGTAAGTTCTGGCCTCTTCTACAATTGGTGAATTTCTGAATGTGACATGGCAAATGTGCCTTATAAAGCAAGTTTGGCTGAACCTTTCTAAAGAACCCACATTAAAAATGAAAGAGCTTGATTCAATCATGCATTACCATAGTTCTATCTCGATGTTGCTCTAGTGATTTTACAGGAGTAAACTGGAGTAATACAGTGAGGAATCAGGCCCACAATAATTTAAAAGCAAACTCAATAGTAACTAGCATAAGCCTGGTGAAAATAGGGCCAAGGTTAAGCATTTCTGAAATTTATGGAAGATTTTCATCATGTCCATGACTTTCAGCCTCTCACTACTCTCACTCTTGTACTTGACAAAATTATTCACATTTTGTAAGTGATTTCAGTGCTGGTGAAAGGTGCTAGAAATGACACCCATGCAAACTTGTGGCCTGTGTTTTATCCACAGAACTGGCATAATACAAGTAGAAGTAGTGCAAATTTCACAGACTGCTCCACTCATGTTCTTCAACCCTGCATGGAGGAGCTACCTCCAGAAAGGGTGAGGAAGGAAGTTTTGACTCCAGGCCCATTCAATCCTTTGAGACCAAGTGCTAACAAGGGTGCTGATTATGTGGATAATTTGCATTGTGTACACCTGCTCACTGGAATTGGGCTGAGATCACTCATGCTTCACATAGGCCATCATATCATCATCAGATGGTAATGCATCTTACATTAATTTGAACCAGTGACCCATGATGAAAGGGTCCATATGTCATCACTAATTCTCTGGGCCATCCAATCTCTCAACTACTCATTTTACACTGGAAAGACAGGATTGTATCCAAATTAATTAAATGTAAAAGGGGAAAGTGTCCACAAAGAGAATAGGTTCCTTAATTTAAAAAGACGACCTAATTTTTTTCAATAAATAAGTGAAGTCTAAATTATTCGGCCTACTACTGAAATGCTTATATTAGTGAATATGCTGGATTACAAAGAGATATTGTCAAATGAATACTTCTATGCACTTTCAGAGACTCCAAATTGTGTAAAATTACTCATATTCCAGAACTGGATGAGAACTACTTAAACTGACACTATTGTGTAGATTTGTGTAGATTTACAACTGAACATGTGCATGCATGCTAGACTGCAAACTCTTGGAAGCAGAGATTGTGTCATGCCATATGTTTATACACTGCCCTCCAGAATAGGCTGCTGCTCTTGATTAAAGTTATTTGGGCACACCCACAAGACAAAAATAATTTGTGTTATTTGTTAACATACACACACCCACTATGTTCTATATATGTGCAACAGAGGATGGATTTTGGCATTTAAAAGAGTTGCTGGAATTCCATTGTTACATATTACAGAGTCTTGATTTCCCCAAATGGTAGTGAGCTTTCCTAGCTAGAGGCAGCAGAACTGGTGCTTCAGCAGCAAAGAGATGGCATAAATCCTGATGATAATTACTACCAGACCTATCCTTGTGGTAATCATCTGTCATCAGCTCACTTCCTGCCAACCATACAGGATAACAAGACAGACAGCATCTTTACCTATGAAGTACCACTGGCTTTTCCACAGGATGTCCCAGAAGATCCTGAATACTATCCCACTGTAATCACATTAAAATGGCGTTAGAATAAGAGAGTGACATGAAAGCTTTTCTTTATACAAAAGGGGAGGTTCATGCACATTTTGGTTGTAGTGCTGGTGCAAACCACAAGGCAACACATGAACTATGAAGGTTATGTTTAGAGAGTGTTTTGTGACTGGAGCCAGCTTTGCTCAGCAGAACCTGCAGCTAGGAGACTGCTCCGAGTTTAAAACTAGTTTCCATTTTAGACAGAAAGTGGACTTTAATTGGAAAAAAATAATGAAATACTATTGTAACCTCTGTGGGTCTGATAGCAGAAACACAAAGCAATGTGTCCATCATTTTAAGGAGATATTTCAAAGAAGACAGCATCTGAAATTTCCCACAGGAAGGCACTCTCTTGGAACTTTGCTGAGATCAAGTTAGCATCACTGCCTTCTCTCACTCACAAAAGCCTCTGGTTGGTTCAGCATGCAAGACAGGCGCAGAATTTATTTGACTGAGAATTCCCAGTACTATCCACTCCTGCGGCATGACAGTTTATGAAGCTATGGCTTTACATTGAAGGGATGTAACAATGCAGTGAAGCACTGAAGTATATCAGATAATTCAAACAGAAAGCAAAGGAAAATACAGGCCTCCTGCCTTCAGTAAAGCAGTCAATGCTCAGCACCGTCATTTAGATATTCCAGTTACCATAGCACCTGGTTTATCTCACAGGCCCAGACTCATTCCCTAGGCTGGCAGGAACCAAAAGTGCTGCAGGGTAGACGTGTGTGGTGTTGTTGAACAGCCCTCACTCCAGAAGCCAATTGAGTGGCATTTATGCCCACCTGGATGTCAAAGGCATCTCTGCATGTGTAGTGGAAGCTTTTCTACTTAATGTTTCTCTTGCCCTGCTTGGTAAAATACATGATGTATTTAACCAAAAAGATTGATTTACTGTTATCTGGTGGATTTTTTTTTTACACTGTTTTCAGAAGGTTTGAATGACGGGTCATTTTTATGCAATAGAAACCACTGTCAAAAGTTCATTACAAAGTGCAGACAACCCCCGAAGCAAGTGCCAAAAAAAAATTCAGGGTGTACTCTGAAAAAGGTATCTGGGTAAATGAAATTCCTAAGAGTTATCTTGTCACTACTCTATAGATATTTAATTAATCTGTAACAGTTGCTGTCAAATCCATCCATGTACAATTATTTCTAGCTAAACTCCTGATTTCCACCATTAATATTACATTTCTAACTCTTAGCTCCCTTAAAATGGGAAACATAACATAATTTACTGGAAGACACAGCCCAAGGCTTGACTGCACTATATTTCTGACAGTGTTAAGGGTAAAAAGACTGAACTACAACAATTTCACTGAAAAAATCCAAATCCATAAAAAAATTAAAATTGAATTTTGGTGGAAGGAGAGTAATTTTAACTCCTTTTAAAAAAAAACATCTTTCTATATTGCTATTATTTCTGCGACAAATGGTAAGAGTTCCGCACACTCAGCAGCCAAGCAATTTATACTGGCAACTATTCTGGTTGGTTTTATGAAGACTCACCTTGCTGTATGTTGTGCATGTTTCAGTCTGTGAATCCGCACTATCTGTGGAAGGTAAACAAATTAAATTTGAACTGGTACTTTCTTTGAAATGTAGCCAATATGAGAGTTTGAAAAATGATTTCAGAGATCAGGGAACATGAAAGCATCACACTGGAACAATAAAATTTACCAGTAACCAAAGCGGTCAAAACAACACAAAACCCAAAAAATCCCACTGATTGAACATGAATCCACTAAATTAAGCAATAACACTGGAGACACAGATTTGCCCATTCACTATTTTAAAAAGTAATCTTTAAAGCTTATATGGCTTCTAAGAGAAAAAAGTAAACGTAGGATTGAAAGAAACAAGACATTATTTATTTCTCTGTGCACTGAATTGACTTGTCAAAACTTTAAAGTGTCAGGTAATATGCATACAGTAGCAACAAATCAACTCTTGTGAATGAGCTACTTTGCAAAGACTAAGCACTGCATGCATTTGAAAAGCCGACAAACTCTCAGATTTGACCCAATCACTCCCAAACCAACATGGTTTAAGTGTTGGAACACTCCTCCCCACCCCATCCCAAAAACATTATGAATATATGGGTACAAGTTGTGCCAACCTCTGCTTTCTAGGCTGGCTCCATTTATATGAGTTGGTAGAACTGAAGTGTACAAGAACTCTGCTCTCTGAAGAGCAGAGAAAGCAAGAATCTTGGGAATTTTAATTCCTTGTTTCTCAAAAAAAAATGAAAAAAGATCGAATGGAGGAACCGCATCACATATGGTTTGCAGGCCCAACAAACCAGGCACTCCAAATTGCTTGCTGGCCTTTTTTCCAGCCTATGAATGTATTTCCTTCCATCTCTGCACTTTTTAAAATGGAAAACATCTTCTCTGGGGGCAACCATGAAGTGTTCTTTAATCCGACCGAAGGCTCATTTATATTGTCACTCACCACCAAGCAAGTGGTTCCTAATACAGCTGGGTTCAGTGTTTAAGTAATATGCCCAATGTACACCAATGAACGGTCAGCGATAGAACTGCACTGCACATTGCCAGCCCACGGAAGGATATACAGACTCTTCAATGGGCTTCCCACTGTCAATGTTGTTAAGTTTTAGTGTGGTGGATGGATGTTGGGGAAAGAAAAGAAATCAAATATATCCATAATAGAGGCACAAAACAACTTGGACTGAATACAAGTACTCAGAAACGGGAGTGTGAAAAACTGCATAAGAGCCTTAGGAAAACATATTTAAATAGGAAGTGAAGGGAAGTTAAGTGCTGGTACTCTCAGGTACATCATAAATTTGATTTTCATTTAAACACACATAAGTGTACACCCCATCCCCCTTCCTTTCCCTTCTTTTTATCCCAACTCAGATTCTCGCTGATGTGACTTCCATCAAAGCACCATGCTTTATGCAAGCGAGTGCTTTCAAGGGAGACCATCAATGTTGTCAGTGGGTATGATGACAAAGGGATCTCTGGCAGCAGTTCAGCAAGCATCTCTTCTAGGATATTAAAGCCCCAGTTGAACAAGGTACTTACACACATGCCTAGCTATGTTATGCAGGAGGTTAAACTAGACCCTTTTGGCCTTAAAATTTATGATTCCTTAAGCATGTAAGTATCCCCATACTTTAAAGAGATTAATCGCATGCTTAAAAGTTAGGCACATTTTTAAGTACCTTGCTGAATCAGGGCCTGTGTGCAACAAGAGACTTTGGAAGCAAAGTCCTAAACTCTTTCCTGAGCCTGGAGATTCTCAGATGATAGTTGCATAGAGACATATGCCACATACTGTAGGGTCATAGTTATGAATAACTCAAATTACATTAAATATAATAAACAGACCTTGTGGGTAGTGAAGGGAAAGGAATTTTATGAGTGACTATCAAAATAACAGTTTAAAAATTCAACAACAAATGTAAATTGGAAGGATCAGATCAGATTCCCTTTGCCCTACAACTATTGGGCCTTAATGAACAGCATAATTCATGTTAACAAAGCACGCAGCAGCACTCCTCTATGAAACTAGCAATGCTATGTAATAGCCACACACCTGTAAGCCTGCTCAGGGTAAAGAAAGTTAGCCTAAGAATGAAGCTGGAGTGACCGGAGAACTAAAAGCTTTAAATATTTTCCTTACTACACATTAGAAAACTGTTCAAAAGATCTCTCTTTCCTACTATCACCAGCACTTCCATTATCTTCTGTTGTTTGAGACGATATTGGAAGTAAAAATTGGTCCACTCTTTTCCCTTTTGTATTTTTTTTTTTCAAACTCAAGGAGCAGGAGGATGGATTACTGACCTCGCTTAACGGCTAGTGGAATCTTGAATTCACAACGATGGTATCTAGAACATGGAAATTGTAAAGCTGTTACAAAACACAGGAATCAACAGAAACTAGGTAGCACAAACTGACCTAGAAATGCTTTAGTGAGCAGTTCACTGTGACAAAGGGCACAGCCACACTGCCCCACAGTTCGGACATGGTGTGCAAATAGCAGTGCATGCCACAGTGCTGCACTGTAACACTCCCATGTGGATGCTGCGGGCATGAACTTGAAGTTTGCACTACTGTAGTCAAGATAGCTACCGAGATTAGAAGTGTGGGGGGAAAAAACACACCACTAACTGAAATAGCTACATCAGCAAAAGCCCTAGCCACAGCTATAATTGCAAAAAAATCCTTTTGCTACTACAGCTTATTTCATTCAGCGAGCTGGTATAAGCTATATTGCAAAATAACTCTGTTGATATAAACTGTGTCCCCCCAAGAGGGTTTGCTGGTTTTGCTACACCACAAACTCTTCTTAGGGTAGACAAAGCCTATGAAATCATAGACTGATGTGGAAAATATGATGTCAGAGGCTTATATCATCAGATGGGGAATAAACAGCAGGAAGTTTTAAGAAACTGTATTTGCAAATCATTCTCTTTTGTCATACACAGAGAGGGAATGAAAAATTCTAGAAAAAAATTACAAATAAAACATACCCGTTTCTAAACAACATTTGCCAGTAGGCATCACCAGATCTTCAAAGAAGGGAAAAAAAATACTGGGAACATTTATGGAAGAATACCGTGTTATTGGTTAGATGATGTGACTTCTCTGTCCTCTTGTGAACAGCCACTGAAATATCTACAGGCTCTCTACAGACTATTGCAACATTCACTACACTCCAGTGTATTCACTTTTATAGTTTTAACAGCTAAAACTTCCCAAATGCTGTTTTGTTTCTATTTGTCAAATATACAAAGTCCACTTTGTACAAGCATTGCTTATAATGAGTGAACTAATAACTAAGCTATTTGGAATTAAGTTTAAAAATTTGCAAATTCTCATGACTATTCTTTCTAAAAAATGTATGTACTCTCTATCTATGCTGTGATGTTTTATTATTATACATTATGTGGAATATGACTTTGAAGTAGTGCTTGCTGTCCCCTCATAAGTCTCTTTCTAATGTATACTTATTAATGCACAAGAGTTAAAAACCAGAGCTAAAAAGTGTTCTAACAATGGTGGCCTGAAATCCTTCCAAGTTCGCACTAGATGAATCAAAGCTGCTCAACAGAAACTACAAGAACTATAGAAGGTTGACACAGGATTTACTTCTCGCAGATTTTGCATTTTCACAGACTACTTCTCTATACTCACATGTTAAAGTTGTAATGACCAGGATAATTTGTATGCAGGACAAATTTCTTCACCTTGTGAGTATTTGCATCAAAAAGAATATCCTGTTGAAGACAAAGGAGATAGACATGGGCAAAACAGTTCGGAATGTAGTTTTTCCTCAATATGCAATAAGAAAGGTCTAACTATATATTAAAAGTAAAAACAAACAAAACAAAAAAGAAAGCCTTTACAACATAAGAGTGACATTTTATGTATAAATTCAAATCTGTATTTCTTCCAGCAAGTGCATATGCAACTATAACTATATGGCTAGTTTGATGCTGTAATTGCTAATGTTAGCAGTTTCTCTGAGCAAGTCTATTTTATCTACCTATTATAGTTCACTGTACTTTGATGCAAGATGGAAAGCCAACATACTTATGACACAAATTACTTGAGGTGCTAAAATGAAGATGAACATGGGAGGAAAATTTGTTACAAACTCCACAGAAATACAAAAAATAAAAAAGTCAGGCATGGAAATGGCAAAATGGTATCTGGTGGGGTAGAGAAGGCTAGATTTCAGAAACAAGGGCCTCAGTTCCTACACATTAGGGGTAGCATGTGATAAGAGTGTTGAGGGCGGGGAGGGGCGGGGAGATGCCGACAAACACTCAAGAACCACTCCATGGATTGTTGGAAAATGGAAAATGTACAAGTCTGACTTAATTTGAGCATTTGCAATCCCATTTTTCATATTCAAAGACTCTTGAGGCAGCCACTGAGAGTTTTGCACAATGTTAGTACTCGTATCAAACACCAACTTGAGATACTTAGTCATTCTAAAGGGTACATTGGTTGGCTGATTCAAATATAAAATGGCTTATTTATAGAAGTCTTCAACTTACCACTCCAAGCGTGAAGTAATTAAAAAAGTAGTCATTGCACTTTGATGGAACTTGCTTATGGGGGGAGGGTGAATGAATTTTCATCTGAAAAGAAACCCACATAGATTTATCAGTGCTTACCATAGCTAAAGTACTATCAATACATTTACTTTAAAAACAATTTTCCAGGGTCTGGTTTCACACTAACATCCACACATTTTCCCTCAGATTTAAATTCTAAATTATATTTGTGCAAAAGTATCTTATATTTTAATACTGTGAGGAGTCTACACAATCTGGGCTATGTACAACCCAGACTACCGAGGGGTTCCATTTCAATTAGGAGATAAGGGAATTTTATCAGAATATTTATGTACAGTAACTCCTCACTTAAAGTCATCCCGGTTAACGTTGTTTCGTTGTTACGTTGCTGATCAATTAGGGAACATGCTCATTTAAAGTTGTGAAATGCTCCCTTCTAACGTCGTTTGCAGGATATCAATTACTGCAGTTCAATTGTCCCTTCCCCCACTGCCATGTGCTGCTCCTCAAGACTCCTGCCTGCTTGCTGTGTGGGGGGGGAGGGGAAGAAGAGGGGGGCTAATGTCCCCCTGCTCCTGCACCTTGCTTACCCCATCTTCCATAGAGCAGGGGAGACACATGAGGGAGGGAGCTGCTGCCTTAGGCAGAAGCTGCAGCTGCCGGGCTTGCAGATCTAATTAACAAGGCAGTGTACTTCTGACCCCACTCTTGATACTTAAAGGAGAAATGCACATCTCTATCTCTGAAACACAGCTGCCCTCCCTCCTTTCTTGCTGGCTTGTAGAGTGTGAGAGTTAACCCTTGAGGGCTCAGCCAACTGCTTAGTTCATTTAGCAGTAAGACATTCCCTGGGAAATATCCCACCCTCTGATTCCTCCATGTCAACCAAGCTTCACTATCATCATCGCTGTGTACCAGTATTCAATTGTTTGTTTAAAACTTATCGTGTCTGTCTGTGTGTGTGTGTGTATATATACATAATATAGTCTTTTGTCTGGTGAAAAAAAATTTCCCTGGAACCTAACCCCCTCATTTACATTAATTCTTATGGAGAAATGGGATTCATTTAACATCGTTTTGCTAAAAGTCACATTTTTCAGTAACATAACCACAATGTTAAGTGAGGAGTTACTGTAGTAGTCAGCTCCTCATGTCTTCAACTGGAGGAGCTGGGATTGCCTAGCACAGAAATAAGATTATACTACTGGCATTATACAAATAGCAACTAAAAAGATGACTCAAAATTAAAGGAATCCATCTTTAAATACTCTGTTCTCATCATGTTAACACACCATCCATCTCTGCACCCAGAAGTGAGATATGGCAAAGACCACTGAATGCCTCCTCCTGGCAGTAAAGTGAGAAGAGTAGATATCAAAGTCCTCCAGGTATCTGTGAAAAACTTATTCTATTGCCTAATAAAGAAAAAGGTTCATATGCCTCTATCTACACCTTTCAGTGAAATAAAGGATGAGGCAGGAGGAATCCACAAAGAGTTTAATAGTGAAAACTGCTGTGGAGGTAGCTTTAAATAAATATAAATAATAATTAGTTTAAAAATGTAAAGCCTCATGCTTACCACAGGATCACAAACTGCTGGCAATAGATTGATCTGACATGAGGTGTGGGGGTGTGTGCGCGTGCGCATTATATACATAAATAGTGAGTGTTTTTTCATATTATAAACATAAAGAACACACACAAATTTTACCTAAAAGTTACCTTTAATTTTCATTAAAAAGAAACAATAACCCAGAAACCAGCATACAGTTGTTAGGACTTGTCCATATTCAAAGTTGCACCAGTTTACATTAGTTTTTAAGCAGATTAAGTTAATCCAGTGCAAGTCAGCGTAGGCACCTGTAGTTTGATTTAAATTAGGTTTATACATCAATTTACATTGATTCCTTACTAAATTAAACTAAACCCATACAAACCAGGTTTAAATCAGATTAAGAGAGTGTCCAGCCTGTTTTTTTCACCTGTTTAAAATCAGTTCAAAAAACCCACACCACCTTTAAACTGAAGCAACTCTGAATATAGACATGGCCCTAGAATTAGGAATGCCTTTTCCTACCTTGTCTTCTGACTTGTAGAAGACTTTGTGCGGAGACCCCAAAGTGCACAGAACATCTTGGCAGGAATCACCAAAGTACACACAGCGCTCAAATACCCGCATCTTGGCATCAGCTAATACACCTGGGCCACAGCCTGAAGAATGGGGAACAACAGCCTAATGTTCATAACGCCTCGATCACAACACTACACAAAGAATGAATAATCACAAATCCCAGCACCTAGGTAGTTAAGGGGATGGAATGCAAAGAAGTTCCTTTAAGACAATTTTGCTGTACTGAATTCAGTTCTTAACTCTGATGGCAGTTTACACACAAAAAGGTCTAGTCTAGGTAATGTGGTTAACTGTCATAGACACATATCTTAATGGCTAAATTCATTGAGTGCAATTCTCTGAGAAGTAGATTAAGAACAACTCTTCCCCTCTCTTTTCATTTTACAAAATGCAGTTTACTTATTTGCACTGTCAGTTTCAAATCTGATCAATTGGTAACAAGTGTGAGCAGTTAGCTATGTCTGTAAGAGGTTTAACTGCAGTACTGGAAGCATATTGGGAGTTGTATGGTTTTAAAGGTTATAAAATAGTGTGTAATCTGACCAGCCAAAAAAATAAGGCCCATGCAATAGAATTCTTTGTCAGTACTGTTTTAGGCCAAAGAAATATATATCGCATTCCTCACCTGAGAGTTTCTAGCTTTTATTAGCTACACAGTAAGTAAATTCATATATACACAATGCTTATTTAAATAAGTGCACTGAATCACAGCTACATAGATGTATGGTTGAAACATTGTTTGAAATTATTAAACGAGTCACTGTATACATAATGTTCCACTGTTCTACTTTGCTGGATAGGCATTACAACTCACGGTATTTTTCAACCAAAGTAGCTTAAATCCAAAACAAATGAACAACCTCCTCCAAACAAAAATCAGATTAACAAATCAGGAAATTAATTTCTTTATATATTAGATGACACTGAAGTGCAATATACAGGAATTAAAGTCTTAGCTCAGCTGGTTGCTGGATAGGTATAAACGGGCAATTCTCAAGGCAAGATTAATTGTACTACATCGCCAATGGCTCCAACCTGAATCCCATGACCAGACGTTCTCTACAGTTCTAGCCCTTCACTGCCAAAAATCACTTAACTGCGGCAATCATGGTGTGAAAGGGTGCTGAACCACAACATAGAGGCCACAAAAGTAGTACTTGCCTATCTGACTACGTCTTCACAGGGCTCATGGGGAGCCTAAGATACAACATGGCCAGCTAACGTGGCTTCAGAAGTACGAGGATGCAACCTAACAGAGCTTTTCAAATGTGTTAACACGATTGTCTCAACACGATTGTCTCTCTCACACATACACCACACACACACTTTGTGCCCATTTTGACATTCGCGCTATGTCTAGCTAGTGGTTGGGCAGCGATATAAGTCAAGGATAAACATGCCTTGCCTCTAAGAGAAAAATGTGAAATGTAATGCTGAGAGGGTACTTAGTATTTTTATTTATGATTTCCAGAAATGGTTTTTCAATTCATGGAGAATTCAGTTTTTCTTACCAAACAGCTCTCTCACCATAATTGAGAAAGTTTTCCTGAGAGCCAAAAGGCAGCCAACTAGTGCTACCTCCTGGTCTATGATATCTCATAAGTATTATAAAGAGAAGGAAACCCAGTCTAGCCAGCTTTGATTTCTTCAGCAAGAGTTACTGTAAGTTAACTCACTTACACAGAAACTAATTCTAGAAGGGGTGGGGAATGAATTAACTGAAGGAACTCAGTTCAGCTAGGAAAGAATGATACATGGCAAGTTTGTCCTTTAGCAAGTTCTAGAAGTCTGACAGCTAATATAACATTTTAATAAAGATTGTATTTGTTGCTAACATCATTTCCTTTAAATCTCAGATATGTATGTTATCTAGACATGACACTCTACCTTAAAAGTATCCAATTTTTCAAAACCATTTATATTATATGGATAATATAGCTAACTCCTTCCCTACTACACCAGGATATATGATCCCTGTCCTAGGCAGCTCTCCATTATCTTCCTCTGTAAAGACAGAAGCAAAGTAACTTTAACAAATTTGCTACAATTTTATTCATTGTTTCTTACTCCTCATTTTTTTTAAGCTTTCCCTCCCCCCGTTTTTTTTACCTTGTATGTAACTAGGAATATATGAGAGTTCTCTCAACATGACCATGTCTGAAAAAGTCATAACACTGAGAAAACAAACCCTGCTACTCAAAAGAAGAATTTGAAATAAACTGAACATGTTTTTCAACAATATTTTAAAGCCCTTTAAAGGAGCAGTCACCTATTGGCATCTCTTAGCAGGCAATAAACCTTTCTTCTTATTCTATAAGTCCAGCCATTAAGAGAACACGGGGTAAATACCTAATCAACTCATGTCACTTGTAATGCCACCTCCATTGAATTTAGAATGACAGTGGCATTGTGTAGTGCTGGTGTTACAATGTACAGGGCACACACCTACCTGAGGTTTCTTTGTTTCTGACAGGGCTTTCCTATGACAGACGACAGCATCTGTTTATTATTCTGGGCATATACACAGAATAAAACAAATGCCACTGCCAGCAAGAAACTCCATGAACTTGGAATTGAAAGAAGTTTCCACAGCCATCTGTGATTTCTCCATGGGTGTGGATATGCAGCAACAGTAAGATACTATTTCATAGAGGGTTTAAAATAAGATGTGCAAAACATTTTGAAACCCACCTATGAAAATACAAGAAGTTAGCTAACGCACATTTCATTCAAATTTGTCCCTCCTTTCCTGACTAAAAGTGAGAGCAACACAACATCTATTCTCAGTAATACCTGCAGTGAGTAAGCGGAGCCGTAAACCTGAGGGTCCAGTTCCATCTCTCAGAACATCAACGTTCTCTGCATACACGTTACCAAGGAAACAGCTGAGGGGCATGAGGGGAGCCCTGGAACAGTTAGATCAGATATAACAAAAACAAACACCGGAAATGCTTCAGCTTAACATTTTCTGCTAACTCTCCAATGACAGAGCTAGTACAATACATTAAAGCAAAGCAGATTAGTGTTGACGCGGGAGAGCCTAACTCACCTGGAATGAAGGGGCTGAAGTAACTTTTGAGACAGTCAACTTTAAAAAAGCTCACATTTGTCTACAGCCTTGTTAAGCAGCACAATAAATAAAAATGCAGCATGAAAGATTGGGTCCTTTACTAATTCAAAACCAGTTCAAAAGGATCTAGAAATTACAACAGCTGCACCCAGCTCTTGGAGTCTATAATTATCTCTCTCATATTATACCAGCACCTATTGTTTCAGACAGGTTTTGGTTTCAAATGTATTTCTTGTGAAAATAAGGACTATATTGTGCGTATACATGCTTAACTCACAGCTGCCGCTAGAACTAAACAACATCTGTGTGCAACTTGGAGGCTTCTACACATGACACTGCCAGCACCTCTCACTCTCCAGCTCAGGTATTCCTGCTGGCCCAGTCCGGGACCATTCCTGAATACAGATGGCTGAGTGTACTGATTTCTGTAGTGGTTTGTTGATATGAGTTAGCATTTAAAGTTTATTTTAAGATCATAAAACATGTGTCTCCTTGTCCCTAGATTTTAATTGATTCATGTTGTCATTTGTCACCAGTTCGAAATGTCAAAGTATCTGAATTATTTTAAAGGGGCATCATCAGCACGAAATCTAGACAATTAACATTTTTTGAAGAAGTTTAAGCTGCACCATCTGTCCCTCAGTTCACTTGCCAATTTTCCTTTTTAAATCTTTCAGTTCTAATCACCTAATTAATTGCAACAGCAGCAGGTAAGGAATTTACAGAAAGGCGACGTAATTTTAATAGAATATGTGTACTTCCCTTAAAGTTATTTTTTCCCAATGATGTGAATTTTTCTGTGTCTGGATGAATACATGACTTGCCTGGGAGCTGAGGCTTTTATGCATGCACACATATATTAAAACCCACCATGCCACAGATGGGCGTAGGAAACCTTTTCCAAAGCACTTGATTCTAATTAGACTACAATGTCCATATAAACAAGGTCCATTATAATGTATCCCCTTCTCTTGCTCATTAATCCACCAGTGCGTTAATCTTCCCCTGGCATTAAAAACAATACTTTCTTTAGCAAACAAATGGTGTTATCAGTGTTGGTGTGTATATGTATGAGGAGAAAGCAACAATTTACAGACATCCCTTTGTTTCCCATCTTGTCTAAGAAATCCTTAGGAAGAAAAATACTTTCAGAAATACTGAACCTTGAAGTAATGGTAACAGTACAGTATTGCTTAATATGGGACAATGAAATGCCATGTCAAATATGAATGTAACAGTTCATTCAGATAGGAAAAAAGACACAAGGATTCATTCTCCTATTGATAGAGGGATTTATTCAAGTAACTCCCATTCATACTCACGGGAGTTAGACACACAAATCCCCTGAGCATCTATGGGATGGAAATAAGCCATATATGACATATTATTCATATGCTAAATAAGCACGGAGATTACTATTTTATTATTTGTACTGCAGTAAAGCTTAAGGGCCCTAATCAGAAATGAAGGCCCCATTGTGATGGACACTGTACAAACAAATAGCAAAAAAGCTGTTCCTTACCCCAGTCAGCTTGGTTTAGCTACATAAAGGGCATTAGTGTACATGCAAACTGTGTAAGTACAGCGGCTTTTCAAAATACAGCTTGTATCTTCACTCTTGGAGCATGTAACCTCACTCTTGGAGAAGAGTTTCCTTCAGTCTCACTTGCTTCTTGCATACTACCCCACCTATCCTCCGAGCTTAATTTTGATCTTAGTTGATTTAGGGGTTGTCTACACTGTCCCGAAGTGAGGACTACAGGGGTGTGCATTGCTTCACTCTAAACTGCCCCATATGGACGCTGCTGGTGTGAACTAAAAAGGTACCTAGTTCATGTTAACGTACTCCTGTTTAAAAGAGGATTAAGTTAATGTGAACTAGGTACATTTTCGTTCATGTCAGCAGCGTCCACATGGGGCAGTATGTCCAACGCTTGCCTGCACTCTGCAGTTCACATCCCTGTAGTCTGCACTGCAGCACAGTGTACACATAGCCTTAGATTAGTGCAATGAATCCAAATGGATTTACACCAGATTCACACCAGTGTAAATCAGATCAGAATTTAGCCTTGTTTCATAGGAAACTATGTGCTCTGTGTACAACATCTAGGGCTGGTCCACACTAGAGGGAGTGGAGGGGCATCGAACGAAGATACGCAACTTCAGCTATGTGAGTAACGTAGCTGAAGTCGAAGTATCTTAGTTCGAACTTAAAAGCACTTACCGCGGGTCCAGACGCAGCAGGCAGGCTCCCCCGTCGACTCCGCTTACTCCTCGCACGGAGCTGGAGTTCCGGTGTCGACGGGGAGCGCTTCTGGGATCGATTTATCGCGTCTAGACGAGACACGATAAATCGATCCCAGAAGATCGATTGCTACCCGCCGAATCAGGCGGGTAGTACAGACATACCCCTAGACATATTTGAAGGACCATTACCACAAAATGATGCATTTGGCACCATCCAAAGAAAGGAACACATGGAACTACACACTGAATTTCTTATATGTTTGGCATTCATATAAGTCTAAACAAATAAATACATATGAAGGAGAAGAAAACATTTTAGATATTGGTTAACCACCCTTGACAATTCAGCTATACATACTTGGTATCCTGCAGGCTGTTTCCATTGTAGATGTACATACGTTTCACAGTTGCGCCATGGGGAATTTGCAGAGAAGCTAAGCCATGAGCAAAGTTAGGCTGTGGATACATAAAAACATTCTGACTATTATATACTGTATGACAAACATATACATTGCTCTAAAAACACACATTTCCATTCAAGATATTGTACCAGACAACTGTATTTGTAAACACAGGCTGTACATCTCTAGTTATAGTTAACCTGAATGTCTGTACACTACAACTGCAGGGAAAAAAAGCCACTGGAAAATATTAGCTTGCACTGTTCATTGATGCTCATGGTGGGGTGGAAAAGCTCAATTCTTTTACCTACCCTCTGCAAGATGGCTATAGTTTTTCAGTTCCCTAACATAAGCCACACATATACCCAAGAGACTTTAGTTCAGGACTAGTGTTTGAAAAAGTTTACTGGCTCTGAAAGCATTTCTTCTGATATGCTACAGTATTTATGGTCCTGGAAAATTGTAGAATATGGGGCCTTTAACATGTGGGTGACGCTTTATTTTTTGTTTTTTTAAATCTTACCAATCTTTTGTTATATTATTCATGCTTGCTTTCTAAAACCTGTAAATAGCTCCCCAAAAAATTAACAATTAATGTTTGTACCTCTGCTGGTTTGGAGAACGCCTTTGTCAGAGAAAATACCTTGACTTATCTGGTTCCTTTCGGTATTATTTTCTTCTCCAATCCCTCCAACACAATTCAATGTTATTTATGTATGGATAATTTTTACAATGATTTTTAAATCCTGCTGTTAAAGAAGAGTGGTGCTGAAGAAGGAAATCTGACACCGTCTTAGGTGAGTCTGTTCATAGATATGCATATTGAACATACACCTCACCTATAAAAGATTGTCTCCACAACACTATTCAAAACACACACTACCAGCTTTGGAAAGGAAAATAATTTGTCATGCTATGTTGTTCCCTGGCATAACATACAAACACAGAAATAACACACACTGAAAAAATAAATATGCAAAAGAGTCTCCTACTTTAACTGTTTTACTTCAATAGGACCTCACCTAAACATGTCAACATTTTTTAATATAAAAAAATATTTTGTAAGAAAAAACAGGAAGCATAACAGGAATAACTGACCTTTCATTATACCTCTATCATTTCACACACTGTCTCCTTTCTAATATAATTAGTCCTAACAATCTGGAAGTCTAAGACAAGGGGAAACCAAATTAATAGTATTTAAGGAAAATGACTGTCAATGTCATTTTAATATGTTCAGTATTATTCTCTAGTCATTTCTAAATACAGACTAACTTCATGTTTGCCTTTTTATTACACTGAGCTGAAGTTTTCATTGTGTTTTCCCACAAGGAGGCTTACAAGTGTGCTTTACCCAATGTGCATCAAAAGTTCAAAGTGTTCTTTACAATATGTAGTACTTTGCAACAGACATGACATTCATTGCTTTGTGAGGTCTTTCTGGATTCCCACACAATCCTTCCTAATCCTCAAACAAACAACTGTCATCTGCAGATTTCACTACTTCACTGTTCAACCACTCTTCCAGGATGTTTCGATGGGGGAACTCCATTGCTGATCTCCTTCCATGCTGACCATTTATTCCTAATTTTTGTTTTCTACCTCTACAACAATTTATAATCTACGGAAGAACTTTACCTCACATCATAAGAAAACTTAGTAACCTTAATCGCTTCTTGTGAGTAACTCGTGAAAGGCTTTGAAAGTGAAAATCAATTCTAGCTTCTATTTTGGAGACTTTTGTTAAAGAACTTTAATAGTGTTGAGAGGCACAATTTGCCCTGTCAAGACATGCTCTTATTAGGTGTTTTGTAACTACCCTTAATTATTTTTCCAGTTAGTTAGTCAAAGTTGGTACTGAAATAAGATGCATAGGTCTGCAATGGTTATGATCTTTCCTAGCAGCTCTTTAAAAAAAAAAAAAAAAAAAAAAAGGCACAACATTGGCTATTTTCCAGTCTCCTGGTATAATACCTGATAAAAATAAAATCTTTCATTAAGCAGTTCAGATAGCTCATTCTTACATTCCTTCAGAACTCTTGGGTGAATATCATCTGATCCTGGTGGTGTATTGCAATTTAAGTATCAGAGGGGTAGCCGTGTTTGTCGCTTCTACAGATCCAGACTAAGGCCTTGGCTACACTTGCAGATGTAGAGCGCTGTGAGTTAAACCCGTCTTCGTACAGCTGAGTAGGGAAAGCGCTGCAGCCTGTCCACACTGGCAGCTGCCAGTGCAGTAAGGTGGCTACATTTGAGGCATTTGCAGCTGTATTGGGAGCGGTGCATTATGGGCATTCAAGTGGCTGCAACGTGCTTTTCAAATGGGGGGTGGGTGAGGGGGACTTTGACATGGAGTGTGTTGGGAGAGAGAGTGGGTTTTTGGAATCTCCACAGAGTGTCAGCTCATTATCTCCTAAGTTTACACACCTCCACATCCCCTGCCTCTCTCTCAATCATTGAAAGCAAACAGCAGGGGCTTTGTTTGTTTTTAAAGAGCAGATAAAAGAGAACTTGGGGAAACGGAGCCTTCCCCCTCCCCCCCACCGTTCTTCTCCCTCCCCCCCCCCCCCCCCCCCCACGCCGTCTCTGTCCAAGGCAACTTTGCTGCCGGCATTCCTAACAGAGCTTCCCCCTTCCCCCCTCCAGCCTGCAAACAGTAGCTGTGTTTGTTTTGTAAAGCACCTCAACAACGGAGCTCTGAACTCCAACACGGAAGTGCCGTTTCAAAACAAAGGGAGCTTCCGGAGGTCAGTAACTGCAGAATTCCTCGGCTATACTGAAAGACCAGCGTTCCACCCACTTCGCAACAGTTGTTATTCCTCTCGGGGAGGTGGAGTACATGCAGCGCTGTATCTGAGGAGATACACCGTTGCACATGCCTTGCAAGTGTAGCCAGTTAGTGAGTTACAGCGCTGCAGGCAGTTTTATTGCGCTGTAACTTGTAAGTGTAGCCAAGGCCTAAGAGTCCTGTGGCACCTTATAGACTAACAGACGTATTGGAGCATAAGATTTCGTGGGTGAATACCCACCTCTTCAGATGAAGTGGGTATTCACCCACGAAAGCTTATGCGTATTCACCCACGAAAGCTTATGCTCCAATACGTCTGTTAGTCTATAAAGTGCCACAGGACTCTTTGTCGCTATTGCAATTTAGTTTATCAATTTGTTCCAATGCTTTTTTTGACACCTCATTTGCCGACACTATCTTAATTATCTGCAAAGCATACCTTTTGGGTAAGTATCTCACTATTCTCTTACTTGCTGAAGACTCATACAAAAGTCATTAAGCTTCTTTGCAATGCCCTTAACCTCTAAATGCTCTTCCGATACATAGCTAGCCAACTGATCTAGGATTTAGCTGATATGAGAACATATGCCACTATATTGGCTAACCTATCCCCCACCTTTCCAGTTTTTGTCATGGAATCCAACACTGTACAACATGCATTGCCTTTAGGTGATGAGAATGGATCACACAATAGAGGGTATTTTCATTAACAAAGAAGTGAGTTATACATTTGCCTCCATTAGCATTACCACAGTAGGTCTGATCTTGCTTCCAGTGAAGCCAGTGTGATATGTCACCGGCTGCAATGGATATAGGTTTAGGCCCACTTAAGCATTTAGTAACCTATCAAAACATTTAGTGAATAAGGAAACCTACATAGCATAACACACGTAATTGTGATTTCCAGGCTCTCCTATCTAGCAAATGTATTTTATGCACTCTGTTCTAATTAGTTGCACAATCACTTTAGAGGAATTCAAACAGAATTTATAGATCATTTGAGATTAACTAAAGCAAAAGCAAGGCTTACTTTAACTGAAATACTTTAGATATTAATTGGGTGTTCACATTTGAAAAGCAAACTTTAGAGAGTCTGCTCAATAATGAAAACGCTACTCCCTGTTAGTTTTGGAAGCAAATCCTCCTCCACACCCTTCTGCTAAAAGCCAGGCATGATCTTTGGCTTTGAAATGATTATGCTCAAGGTAAGAAAACGGGTCGGAGCACAATTTAAGATTTAAATTTCACCCAGATGAAGGGTTTGTTTTGCTTGAAGGCAAGGCAGACTATAGGTGATATTTTGCAACGGTTACAAAGACAAAAAACAAACAAGCAGAGTATCTATTAACTAAGAATTATTCCTGACCTCGTACTTTGGAGTTTCAGCCCATGAGTCCAATTGAAAAGAAAAAGACAGTCCTCTGAAATTGAGGTGAAAGAGTTGTTCAGCTGAGTTGTACACTGGAAAAAGAAAGAAAATGAAATTATAGAAACAGACAGTAATTTCTCTAGTTCAGATCTAGCAGCACTTTGTATCACTTCAGTCTGATGTTTCTGCATGCTCCTGACTCAGCAAAATATCCGAGAAGAATAAAATACGATGACATAAGGAATTTTAAGGTCTCACATCACAGCAATGTTCCCTGTAAAACCACATGCACACGGAACAACCTTGAATATACTGTATGTCACAAATCTTGCCACTCAGCCCCAGGACAGGTGACAGGCACCCAGCCACACTCCCTACAACAAACATGATGGCAGGAGGGTTGACTCCGGACCATGTGAATGCCAGGCCACGGCAAGGAAGAGGCTTCATGTGAGATTTTGCTCCCTATCATGAGAGGAGGAAGGTTCCAGTGGTTACAGGGCATGTGCCAGTGAGAGGCAGCATGTCACTTGCTTCTCAAGAAGGCAAGTTCCCCCCCACCTCCAGCACAGAACAGCTTCATGTCCATCTGGGCCTGCTGCACTCATGAGCTCCACAGACCTCAGGAGCAGGATCTTTCCCAGGGACCCTGTCCACCAGAACCTGCCCCCATCATATACATTCCAGGGAAGATCAACACCCCAGGAATTGTCCTTACGGCTCCTCCTGCCACATTCCCCCTTGGTGGCCCCTCTCACACACACCCATCTCCCTGAGAATCCTCCCCAAATTACCCAAAGTGACTCTCCTTGGATATCCCCATTATCCTTCCTCCTCTCTCTCAAACGCTCCAAATACCACCCCCATCATATACTCTGCCAGCCCTGGCAGTGGGGTTGATTCTGCCTCCAGGATCCCTCTCGTTCCATGGGGCTGAGCAGAGAGGATGCACCCTTCCTACCCTTGGCCCCACAGGCTCTGCCCCTCCCTGTGCTCCCCCGCACTGGTGCTCCGGCTCACGTGCTCTCCTGACAGTCTACACCATGCAAAGCCAGAAGGTCCTGATTTGTAAGGTGGGTGGGGACTGGATCTTCCTCATTTTTCTGGGGCTGCTCATGGCACTGGTGAACTGGGCCACTGCCAGCCACTTGAATTGGCCCTGGGGTGTGCATTGTCAGGTATGGTTTCAGCTGGGGGAATGGGGTCTGGGAGAGGACGGGGGGAGGGGGAGGGATACAGGTGCCAGCAAGGGGAGCAGGGCCTGAGGAAAGAGGTGGCGGCCACTGGCTATGATGTCCCCCACATTTTTTTTTTGAAGTCTTCTTACACTGAACTAACTTGCTGCTGTGTTGCGACAACTATATACAATACATCCCATGTTTCCAGTTGTCTCTTCCTCTGGCTGACACCATACCAGCCACCTCACCCAGCCTCAGGACCTGCTCCCTAAAAAGCGTACATTTGCCCAAGGACAAAAATATTGTACAGTGGCGTTTGTAGCCCGCTCAGGCCAAAAACAATTTAGAGGAAACTCTGCATCACAGTAAACAAATTATAAGTGAAGTGTCTCAAAATGGGGAGTGGAGAAGAAGGTAATGCTTTCACAGGGAAGTCAAGGTATCTTAAGAAGTAATGTATAAAGAGAAACAACTAAAGAAATGGCTATCCAAGACTCTAAGCCGTTAACACATTGTTAACAATACAATTAAATCTCAATAGCATTAAAATAGTTCATTCAACAGGAACTCAGCCAGTCAGTTACCAACCCCATCCCCCAAAACCCTCCTTCCCATCCCTTCTTCATTATAGGAAACATGACCTTAGCCCTCTACAAAAACCCTATCAAACAGACATTTTGCACTGTGCCCAGATGGTCATTAAATTAACGACTTTGAACCAGGGTTGTGTGTCTGTTTGTATACACAAATTCTAGAGTCTCAGGGCCTTCACAATGAAGGCTCTTCCAGTGCTTCCTCTCAAAGTAGTTCCAGCTCAAGAACCCCTTCCTTATCTGTAAAATGGGGATAATGAGGCCTACCACCTTTGTAAAGTGCTTTGAGATCTACTAATAAAAAGCGCTATTGAAGAGCTAGCTATTATTACAGACCACAGCTGTGGTGGTATGGCACACGGAGAGAGGTAATCCATCAACTATGATTGTCCCAGGCCATTTAGGACTTTATAGGGCATAACCATGGTCATTAAAAGCAGCATCCACCAGAAACAAAGTCTATCAGTCAGTTTGCTTAGGATGTTACTAAATATGGAACACAGAAGAGTTCTGGCAGTCAGGGGCCCTAATTTACTGCAAAGAATTACTTAACATTTGCTGTAAATGGTGAAGACAACAATAGTGGCAAAAGCAAAGAGGGAAAGCTCAAAGAAAAGAGAAGCCTTTGTCTTTCATCACCTTCCTGTTTACTGTCACTGGATGATGATCTTATGAAAATTAGCATCAAACAAAGCTGGTACAATTTTTCTTAACAAGCATATGACATGCATACAAATATGTCAGAAAGCTCAAGATGTGTTGTTACGCTGCAATTTTAAAATCCCTGAATGCAGATTTACATGGCCATACAGCAAGTTAGATAAACAAGTCTTACAGCCATATACATATTTTTATGGTCCATGGTATCACTTCATAGGTTTGCGAGATCTCTTTTTCTCCCTTAAACATTTCTCAATAACTGCATTCATATAGTGTTACAGCTTGATTTAGACACAGAAAATCAAGGACATTCACAGTGTAAAAGCTACAACTCTTCCAGCCTTCACTTACTCCAGTTTGGCGTCCAATTACTGCAGGGTCTCTATCCAATTATATCCCTGGCACCATTACGAGGTTAAAGGAATATAATTAGATACAGACCCTGCAGAGCCTTACACACCCCTTAATCCCTGCAATAGGTTGTCCAAAAAGCTGCCTGCTGAGCGGTAATACTGCAAGAGATGGGGATGTAGATCCCTACACACCATAGAGTGTCTTGGTACTAGCCGATGGAGGACCAGCCTGAAGCGTGGCAACTGGATTGAGCATAAGGCCAAAAGAGACATGAGAAAGGATGCCCTAAATGGTATTTTGCCTATTCTGACACAAGCCCCGGGCCCCAGTTATGGGAGGAATTATTTCACTGTTATGGCTGCACTCAGTTTTGGTTGTCCAAGGCTTCTCACCAACACGTAATTCAACTCTAGTTACCCTTTGCCCTGGGAGTTGCAGTAATCATTGTTTCTTTTCATTACCTATCAAAAACACGGGGTAATGTACTTTTGTTCTGTTGGATTTCCCTTTTTTTCAGTGATTCTATATAGTAGAAGGTTGGGTAAATGATCAAAGGAGCAAGTGCCTATGGAGAACAAACTACAGTGAAACCCCCCTATAGCGCGCCCCGCCATAACGCGAATTCGGCTATAACGCGATCATAAGGTGGCTCCCGCTGCCCCAAGCAAAAAAAAAAAAAAAAAAAAGCATCCAGAGCGTGCTTCCTTGCCTGGAGCCAACCCTCAAGCCAGTCACTTTCAAGCTGGTCAGTTTCAAGCCGTCTCTTCTCCTCTCACCTAAGGGGAGAAGTTTCAAGCCGGTCAGTTTCAAGCCCTCTCTTCTCTTCTCCCCAAAGCAGAGAAGTTTCAAGCCGGTCAGTTTCAAGCCCTCTCTTCTCTTCTCCCCAAAGCAGAGAAGTTTCAAGCCGGTCAGTTTCAAGCCCTCTCTTCTCTTCTCCCCAAAGCGGAGAAGTTTGACCAGCTTGAAACTGACCAGCTTGAAACTTCTCAGCTTCCCTGAGAGGAGAAGAGACGGCTTGAAACTGACCAGTGACTGGCTTGAGTTTCAAGCCAGTCTCTTCTCTCTTCTCCCCAAAGCAGAGAAGTTTCAAGCTGGTCAGTTTCAAGCCGGTCTCTTCTCCTCTCCCCAAAGCGGAGAAGTTTCAAGCTGGTCAAACTTCTCCACTATGGCCAGAAGAGAAGAGACCAGCTTGAAACTGACCAGCTTGAAACTGACCAGCTTTGGCGAGAGGAGAAGAGACCGGCTTGAAACGGTAATTTTTTGTAACCCCCCTATAACGCGACCCCGCATTTATCGCGATGGAATTTTTTGGACCCCAATTATCGCGTTATAGCGGGGTTTCACTGTATCAAGAATACAAAGGGGCAGCCTTATGAGATAGAATTCAGTTGAGTGGAAGTTTTGAAGGGGGTATTGGGCCCATTTGGAGAATTTGTCTGTTCACAGACAGTACTTTATTTCTCTCATTTCTTCCGTACATTGATTGCGTGTGTGTTAATAAATGAGAACGCCACACCCTGAAGTCAGTGTGATTCATGCTGGGAGCGCTGCGGACGCTGCTGACCACATCACATGACAATGTGGCCTGTTTACATGGGTCCAGTGACACCTGTGCAGGTGCTGAGACGGTCTGGCTGCTGTTCCAATCTCCATACTGGAGAGTGGCCATAAGGCGCTACTGAAGCAGTCCAGTGTTCTTACCCTGGGTCTGGGGGGCACCTCACTCCTCACCCACTTTTCTGCATTTATTCAAACATAGTTCAGTTAACCAGGCACTGAGACTCAGGGCATCTCAACGTAAACACTTACTGAGTGGCAAGCTCAGGTGTATATACTACAGCACTCCAGCACACTGCCTGCGTGGACTTGCTGAGGCACAATAAAAGTTCTCCAGGGCACACTGACATACTGTTGCTTGAAGCTTGTAGTGCGCATCAGCAGGGTCCAACATGGACAATTAGTGAACGGCATGCTAGAGCTTTACACCCCAACTTGCTGCACAGTAAGGGTTTGTGTAGACGTGGCCTGAGAAAATTCTCTCTCCATCTAAGCTAGGCAAGAATAAAGGAAAGACCTCAGAAGTTCCTTGTTACTGTGGGTTCAAGTGGGCCCACTAATGCTACCTGAACATACTATTATCGGGCCACAAAATATTTCACATTATTTTAGTTAACTAAGTAGGCCACCATTCAACTTTAAATATAATGGGAATAGCTTGTAAAGTATAAGAATATGACAACTCTCTGAAAAACAACATAACATTTCAATTGAGATCAGAAGGCTTTATCGGCTTCTCATATGAAAACACGGCATATTCTTTAGAACAGTTTGTCATTCTTAATGTTAACCAAGAGATGAATTCATTTGGATGAAGCCAGTAAGTGAAGTCTACTTGTGATGATCTCAGAAATACCGTAGCCTACCTCCTGGATGTGTTGCTCCAAACGACTGATCAATCTGTTCTATGGTTGGAGCAATTGCCTGAGAGTTAAAATGGACACCACTGAAAAAGAAAATGAAAGCCACTGAATCATCATTAAAGAGTGGGCTATTAGTTGGGGTTCATTAGTTAAAATAATTTCGATACAAAAATAAGAATGCTCAGAAAACTCATTTTTCAAGGGAAAATTATGTTACATTTATCTCACATAACAGTCCAATACCACAGAAAACACCTCATGTTTTAATAAGGTAAGGAGAATTAAATATACTTTGGGGTCACTCACTTTGTTGCTTCTGTCAGCCAAGCTCATTGCACACACCTCGGGCTCCTTACAATGATCCTCGAGCCACCCTCCCATTTCCTTCTATTTTAGGAGGCTCCCTGCAGCCCCCTACTCTCTCGCTCATGCCTGGGGCTCTGTGTCCCCATTCTCCCCCCAGCCAGTGTTACTTTGTACCCTTTTCCCCATTCCCCCATGTCACTGTCTGCCATTCCTATTCTCCTTTTCTCTCTTTTTCAGGGTGTCAACATTTGTAAGCCACATGGGAGGATGGGCAGATCTAAGATGAGGGGTTCTATTAAAGATTCGCTGTAATTTTGGAATTGACTGGATGCTATGTTCAAAAGTTAGTGTTACACAGAAATGCCATCAAGTTGAGTTTTTGGTCTCAAGCTCAGCCAAAAAACTATGTAACGTTTTTGTAACGAAAGGGAAATAATTCTTAAAGCCAAATTCTATTCTTAGTTTCTCCTTCATAATTCTACTGATGTCAGTGGAGTTACTCTGAATGAATATCAGGAGTAAGAAAGCAGGGTTTGGTCGTAGACTTCTATAAAAAGATAATAAGGTATTTATAAAATCAGACTCTACACCTTCATACACATAATATGAAAACTTCCCAAATCCATGAGTTGCAGCTTTTTTGAGTTTTGCTTTGGTGAGAAGAATTTGACCCCTTGATTTCATCATTTGATACCACTGCTTGGGGGTTAGACTAAAGGACCCTTGCGGTCCCTTCTAACCCTATAATTCTATGATTGCTACAAAAAATTTGGAAAGAAGAAGGGCATTACAGTCATTTTATATAACAAAGAGGTTTGAAGGGACAGCTCATGTGGGAGAGCGAGCACTGATCTCTTTTCCAAAAAAGATCTTTCAGGTAAATTAAACTATTGCAAACATATGTGGGTATTTCTACAATCATTATGTGTATGCGGCTTCCCAACCTTCAACTCCCATTATAAAAAAGTCTTGATAAGTTCTGTTTCAGGTTCAGCCCTGGAGCTTAAGAAACTACTCAGAGGAAAAATATAGACAATGACATTTCCATACTCATAAGGTGGGCTTTTGAGAATAAGAAAAAGACGTACTTTTGATTTTATCAAAGAAATTCTGCCTTTGGTTTGCATAAACCATTACAATAGTATGTCCACGAAAATATTTCACAAGGATCATTTTTTATTATGATAACTAACGTTTAATAATTATGGGATACAGGATTTCTAAAAAAAATCTAGATACAATACCACATACTGTATGTGGCAATGAGATGCTGTTCAGTTTATTTTACTTAATTAACATTCCCTATCACCACATTTACACTTGCAAAACAATCAGTGAATGGAACACACAAGATGAAAAATTGATGGCAACCAGAAAAAAGCCAGATTCCCAGAAAAATGGGAGTCTCTGCCAGTCACTAACACAAGCACTATATACCACCCAGACTTCAACATCCACCTAGTACATCTCCAAATAACTCACATAATGCGTGTCTGTGTGAAACATGAAACCTCAATTGTATTGTGTAAGCCTTCTCTCTCCCCTGCCTGATGTCTTATCTGCCCCTAGATTTTAAGAGTCCTTGCGGGTGAGATTGAAACTTTATTCTATTTGTAAAGGTCCATGCCCACCTTTCGTGCTACATATAAATGTTTAATACCATAAATTTAGAGCAGAAAGTCTACAAACCGTAGAAGAAACAGGGGATTGGTAATCTACATAGGGAATATGTTTAGGAATGTTATCTGAATTTTGTTCTCACTGTCAGAGTAGCATATAAATAATCGAAAGCTCTTCCCCAGCTAAACAGAATAATTATAATAAGTATAAGCAACAAAATACAGTATAACTGACCCAAACTAATCCTATTGGCACCATAAAAATACTGATCCTACATGAATCATGCCTACCAACCTTAAACACTTAGACTCCTGTTCAAAATGTACCCCAAATTTATTTCTGTTGAGAACATGTTCTTTAATTTGATATATTATGAGAATATCACCTATAATTTTTACTTCTGAATAATTACATTAACTTCTGATGGAAAAAATACACAACTGTTTTCCTGAAGAGAAATTAATGAGACAAAAATTCAGTGCAGTCCAGCAATTATGACTGGAGTGAAAAAGAAATGGTAACTAATAAATCATGTGTGACCCAATGATACACGGTAATCTTAATTCACTTACCAATATTTTAACTTCACCTTAGTCAAGTCATAAACTTCAATCACCTGAAAGACAGAAAATAGAAAAAATTACTGCAGTTGCACAGGAGTTTGAAATAGGATATTAAGGGCAGACTACTGACAAGTTAAAAGTTATTACTGCAAGTTCACCTTCTCAAATGGAAATCTGTTTGGTTTTAACTGAATCAAGACAGATTAGAGCAGTGGTGGGTAACTTGTGGCCCATCAGGGTAATCCGCTGGCGGGCCGCCAGACAGTTTGTTTACATTGACTGTCCACAGGCACGGCTGCCCACAACTCCCAGTGGCCGTGGTTTGCCACTGGGAGTTGCATTTGAAGAGTCTTTCGGTTGGACTCTTCAGACTGCCTAAAAATGGTGGTTCCTTGTACAGCTTTCACTATATTCAAACTTCTCTCTCATTTTTTCACTCTGCAAAGTGATTTGTGGCAGCTACAAAAGTTTTAATTTTCAATATAAACACACAAGACGTCTATCCAAAGGCTTTAGGTGCTGTAACAGACACTTAAAACAGCAATCCATAAAAAAGGGTAACAGCAGACCAGAGGCATAATAACTCTTAATATTTTTTGTTCTGTGCACATATATTGTATTTGTTTAAATTTAGAGACGCTCTCCTCAGAACCTCCACTATGAGGGCCTGATCCTGCATACATTAGTGCAGACTCTTGCACCTCTAGATGGATTCCTGTTGATCTCGATGAGTCTCCTTGGGGAATAGGAATCTGCACTAATGGCTCCTGATGCTAGATTGGGCCTAAAGCAGATTTTCAGTGAATAAAAAGGGATTAAACATGGCCCTCTCCATCCCCACAGGCTCTCGCTCAAATTTGGATATCTTTCTTCCTGTGCCAGCTGCTGCAGAGAGAAAGAGAGAGGATGTGTCTAATCGCTGTGGGGAAAACAGAGAGTCTTGTGCTGCCCTGGATAATCCTTAGTGAAACTTTAACAGAAGCACTCCCTCTGTGGCTGGAGGAAACACTGCTGTGGACACAGGGTCATGGAGGATAAAGGGGAACCCCCAGGAAATCTCCCATCATAAGTAGTACTGAGAATTTTTGAAAGACTTAAAAACTCTAATATGCTACATATTAACTGGACACACATGGTTTTAAATTCATATGAATGCCACCAACCAAGAAGGAAGTCTTGTTTTAGTAATTTGTTTGGTGAATATCCCTATATAAAATATTAAAATGTACATTTAAAACGACACACATCCTGTATAATAAG
The DNA here is from genome assembly GCA_037349315.1 of Chelydra serpentina. NCBI lineage: Eukaryota > Metazoa > Chordata > Testudines > Chelydridae > Chelydra > Chelydra serpentina. Next base: position 9,039,478 of record JBAIAC010000026.1, on the reverse strand, counting down.
TACTTCATGTTTAATGATATACTGTTGACTCATAAGAAAATGGAAGTTTCCCCAAGCAAAATGACAAGTATATAGGAAAAAGCCCGTACACTTTAGACAACTAAGAAGCTGAGCAGAAACAAATTTTTATTTGGCAAACTCAACTTCAAAAAAACAAACAAAACCCAATGAACAAGTGTTTCTCTCCTGTCCATTAAAGCAAGTTTATGTATAAATAAAGTTGTCCTAGTTCTGCTTCTTAAAATCCTGGCTACTTTGTATTATTAGAATTTGGTTCAACTCTTCTAGATTTCCTGCTATGATCTAATAGATGCCTCACTAAGAATGAAGATCATTTAAATGGGGTTATTGCGAGTCAGAACTGGTCCTGTTTTTTGTTTTTGTTTTTCAAATGATATTTTCTCAAATCCTCCACACGCTCTTATTTTGCACATGGACATCTCTGGAAGTGAGGGGAAAAAATATCTAGTCTAACCCCAAGAATGGAGAAAACTCAGAAGCTTCTTATGAGTGCTGGAATCAAAGGCTGCTGCCTGGCTAAAACAATTCATGATCCAGGAATATAATAAAGGATGAATCAAAGAACACAGAAAGAGAACAGTCAGCCAAGGGAACAGTGTGTTCTATAAATGAGCTCCAGGTCAGCAAGAGGCATTGACAGCAGTCAAAAAAGTGGCAATTCATCACAAGCAGAATTCTTGACAGAATTCATTTTTTTTTAAATTATTTCAATGGATGACACTGATGTTTATTTTAATCACTTTTGACTTTTATAAATTTAAATTTTCAAAGTTGGGCAAAATTATGGGTTTTAAGCTTTTTCTCTTTTTTATTGATTTAAGTTTTCACAAATTATGGGAGGAGTCAATTATTGAATAACAGACACTGAGAATCAACAAGTTGAAGTTTTATAACCATTAAAACACAAACTGTCAACATCACATGTCAAAATATACTAAGTAAATATTCTTAAAAATCAAACTCCAATAAGTTCCACTCAAGCAATATTTCTCTTACTATGCCTATGTGTAAATTTCAGTTATCATTGATGGAAATTTTTCTAAACTGGTTTGTGTGTATACTATGAAACTGACATCTGTCGATAAAAATCCAATTCTTCCAAGCCTAATCAAATCATCAGCCCATTTTTCAAACTCAAAATCTATTCATGTCTAGCACACAATTATTAACTGCAGGTAAGAGAAAGAAACAGGCTCTATTTTGGAACATTTATAGATAATTATGCAGTCTAGCAATTCCCAGTGAATTTGCATAAGCTCATAGTCATGGCAGACACACCCACTGAAGAAACACTGCAATAAGCCATAAGGCTAAAGTAGGACTTTTTAAAAACTAGCTTAACTAATATTGACAAAGCAACCATGGCATTTATTCCACTGCCCATAGTAGCAAATGTGTAATCAGCAGCATTCAAACCCAATTATTGATCAATCTCTGCACAACCAAGAAGCTTTTGGCTTGAATTTGAGAAAGATCAGTAGTTTAAACAATTTACTATAATCTAATATTAAAAGAATTTTAGAGCATTTACAGGTTGAATATTTAATGCTTTACAGGGCTTGTAGAATTTGCAAGGCAACAGGAAACAACAGCATAGTGGAAGTCTAGCTCCTTCCCTAGCTGAATGGGAGCAGGGGGTGGCAAGAGGGGGAAGATACTTGGACTCATACTAGACTGCTATCCCTAAAACTTGGTCCAGGTCACCATGCTTCATTTCAGCCTCTGACTAATACATGCAATAGACTTAAAGACCCCTGCATCCCTCTGGCTGCTGGAAGGTACAGAGGGGTCTCTTCTCACTCCCACAGGCACAAAAAGCATTTCATGGATATTGCCACTATTCCCTCAGCCTCCTAACTCTGCCATTCTACCTTCTAGAAGCCCTTATTTATTGTCATCTTCCCCATGACCAGCTCTAATAGTTGCATTCTATTCAAGTAACAGCAGAGTGAAGTGACATGATTTTTGTCAGTGTCACTGCTGAACTTTGGGTTCTGAACCACAGAGAAACTAAAATGAATCATGCCATCTTTACAGCGGGCTTTAATAATCCGCACCTCAAACAAATTCTTCTTAAAACAAGTCTGATTACTTCACTAAGAAGTGATCTGAAATAAATATGCCTGTGCACACAGAATAGGTCCCAAAGCAGCTTTATAAATATCAGTTAAATTTCACAAAATACTTCTTATATCCTTTTACAATTGTACAGTTTGCACAATTTACAACAGAACTGTTGACAATCTAAGATTAGAAACCAAAATGCATTTTTGCTGGACCACTAAACCAAATCAGCTTGTTTAACCCTGCTATTTTTAAACAAATGGGCTGTAGGAGGATAATTTAAACACATAAGAGTGAGGAAGAATAGAAGGGAAACTCCTGAATATGTGCTATTGGTATCCAAATGACATTGATCCCACCCTCTCAAAAACTGAAGTGAGAGATTTGGGGGTGGCAGGAGAGAGGGAAGTGTTTTTTTCATTAAAAATGAGATTCAGAGGCTCAGATAAATGGCAGGAAATGAGACATAAAATTGAAGTGATTATTTCAGTCTTATCAAGCTCAGTTTCTTTAAAGAAATTATGCTACTGAAAAGAGTTTCTACAGTCAAGGAACAGCCCACATTGGGAAAATGCAGCTCCTTCTGACAGAAAAACAGCTTTAAAACATCCTGTTAAAAACCTTAACTTCACTTCCGCTGTTTGAATATTAATGAGACTTCTGTTTTAAAGACAGTAAGATCCCATTAATACAGGAAGGATTTCATAAACAGAAGCCTCCACAATTCAATTATAAACTATAATCCGGCCCATTCTGAAGGAGGAAAAATATCTGACCACATCTCATTTCTTTTCCATTGACTCTTAATGGAAAATTAGTCTGCAAAATGCACATATTAACTTATTTTTAACATTTAAGGTATACATCTAACAATTATAAAATATATGAATGCATAATGGTATTGAACTACAAAGAAATCTTAAATTTAGTTAAAAATTACAATCCAAATTAATTGCAATTCACAAATATTTAGGCCATTAAAATATTTTACATTTCAGTTGATTAACTTCCTCCCCTCAGCCCTCTGTAGTGGCTTTAAAGTGATTTTTGTGCTCATGAGAAGTCTAAATTGAAAGTTGGAGAGTGCAGTTCTCTATAGACAGAACAGGTACAGCCATGGGTAGAAAAAACAAGGTTCCCTATATTAGAAGTTCTCAACCAGGGGCCCGGGGACCCTAGGGGGCCTTGAGCAGGTTTCAGGGGGGCCTCCAAGCAGGGCCAGCATTAGACTTGCTGGGGCCCAGGACAGAAAGCTGACGCTGCATGGGGCTGAAGCCCAGGTCCCTGAGCCCCGCCACTCGGGGTTGAAGCTGAAGCCTGAGCAATGTAGCTTCATGGGGGCCCCCAAGCTTGCTGCTCCCTAACGCCACCCTGGCTTTTATATGCAGAAAGCCAGTTATTGCGGCACAGGTGAGCCTTGGAGTTTTTACAGCATGCTGGGGGGGCCTCAGAAAGAAAAAGGTTGAGAACCTCTGCCATATATCACCCTTAATCGTGGTTTGGAAGGGTGATGCGAGACACCCTCTCCTGGAGGAACCACTGTCAGTGTTGACAGTGCAGTTCACTAATCATCTTCACACAGTACTTCTCTTTTGTACAGGTGATGCCAAACAGTATGTCAATTTGTGCCAAATGGGTAGGGGTTTCTGTTATATCACACCTTGCCCACTAGAAACAAGATGTGGTAGGGTGTCACGAAGTTGTTTCAGAAAGACTGCTGGTCAGAATTTGGGCCAGAACTTGAACTGGTGACTCAGTGAAAGGCTCAGTACCCCACAACCAACACACATCTAAGTAGTTTTAATTGAGAAAGCCTTTTTATTGTGTAATAACCTAATCAAAGCTCTACAGAGTCGCACACCTGTACTTGTCCATTTGCTTGGCTGAACCATGTCACCGCAATAGCAGCATTTTCTCGGTTTCTCTTAAATTCTGTGAGTAGGCTAGGTGTAACCAGCCTGTCTTCTAGTAAATGTGATGAAACCGCAAAGCATTCGTGGGAGATGCACCTCATTGAGCACAGCATCACTTAATGGATACTGCTGGGAGCATTGCTGGGCCAATGATTTCAGTCTTTGGTACAAATGCCAATTCAGTGTAAGCTGAACTCCATGGAGGAGTACCTGTTTATTTGAATTTGGTATTCTGAGACGTCACATGACTACAGATGCACTAGTGGCTACATGAGTAAACCATGAACTTAGTTCAACTGAAAGCAAGAATTCGGGGATAAAAAAATGTTTTTTGGATAAAATGGAAGCAAAGAATAAAAGGGCAAATGGAAAAAACCCAACACCACCACACATCGACCTAGACTGCAATAATGCAGGATCTGATCTCAGCCATTTTTAGCATATGACCCAATTTGGAACAAATTAGAGAAGGGAGGTCACATTTGGATCACTGGATCACTCTTGAAAATGCCCAATATATTTCAAAATATTAAGATATTCTGTATTTACAAACAGTTTGACCATTGAAACACAGCGATAGTCTTGTACTGCAAGAATGTGTTAAAGTTGGCATATAAACACTATGTAAAAATCAAAGGATTTGTTAACTTAAGTAATTGTAAGAATAGGTTAGAATCTATCCTAATTGCTTTTTTTTTTTACCTTAAGTCTCTGATTGAAAGCATCAAACAGCAGTTTGATTCCGTCCTGAGTCAGGTTAAGGATGAGGTCATGGCTAAGAGGAGACTGTAAAACAAAACCAGTAGAATCATTTAGATGAAAAGCTGATTATTGCCACATATATGAAAAGCAAAGAAAAATATTTTTCCCAAATGGTCAATTTAATTGGCACGGCAACCAATTGTTTTGTTCTATGTATACGCCTAAACATGTGGACAACCCCCTTCAGTTTTCCTATTTAATTAAACAGAAGTGTTGTTGATAAGTTCACACCTTGCATGAACTCACAATCAAGTAGGAATACAGCTTTCTTGCTGCTTTTACAGCTGGAAAAAAGGCAACTGAAGCCGACATTTCAGGCTTAGAGTGAAAAATTGGAACACATCATGTAGGAGAGTTTGTTGCATTCAGCACTGGTGGACCTATATTATGAAGAGAAAACTGAAGAGTCTCTCCTTCAGCAATGATTACATATTATACTTAAGAAAGTGGTATGCACTTCAAATATCAAAGAATATCATAACCAGTCTTGGTAAGGTTCTAAATGGAATATTTCAGACCTTTATGCTGCAATTTTAGGTTTCCTTAGTTACTGAGAATCATAACAACTAGGGGCCTAAACAAAAGCCCACTGAAGTGAACAGATATTTGACTGGGTTCAATGAGTTTTGGATCAGACTCTAAGCCCTGGTCTACACTACGAGTTTAGGTCGAATTTAGCAGCGTTAGATCGATTTAACCCTGCACCCGTCCACACGACGAAGCCATTTTTTCCAACTTAAAGGGCTCTTAAAATCGATTTCTGTAGTCCTCCCCGATGAGGGGATTAGCGCTGGAATCAACATCGCCGTGTCAAATTTGGGATAGTGTGGGCGCAATTCGATGGTATTGGCCTCCAGGAGCTATCCCAGAGTGCACCATTGTGACCGCTCTGGACAGCACTTTCAACTCAGATGCACTAGTCAGGTACACAGGAAAACTCTCGGGAGCTTTTGAATTTCATTTCCTGTTTGACCAGCGTGGCGAGCTCATCAGCAGAGATGACCACGCAGGCCCAGAATCACAAAAGAGATTCAGCATGGACCGAACGGGAGATACTGGATCTGATCGCTGTATGGGTAGACGAATCAATGCTATCAGAACTCCGTTGCAAAAGACGCAATGCCAAAATCTCCAAGGGCAAATGCGAGGTGTTTATTTACAATGCTCACAACTGCAGCGGTGATCTGAGCGGACTCCCGCTTGCAGAGCTATGGCGTCTGCACGGGCATTCCAGGAAAAAAGCTGCGAAACGATTGGCTGCCGTTGCTTTCAAAGACGGAGGGAGGGAGGGAGGGGCGACTGACGACATTTACCCAAAACCATCCGTGACAAATTTTTTGCCCCATCAGGCATTGGGAGCTCACCCCAGAATTCCAATGGGCAGTGGGGACTGCGGGAACTGTGGGATAGATACTCACAGTGCACCGCTCCAAAAGTCGACGCTAGCCATGGTACTGTGGACGCACTCCAACGACTTAATGCGTTTAGTGAGGATGCACGCGTTCAACTTTATTCAATCTGTTCCCAAAAACGACTTCTAAAAAATTGACTTAATCTCGTAGTGTAGACACTAAAGCTGTCTCTATTTTCAGAGGCATACTGTGGTAGCAGTTCTCTACTGCCAACACAGTCCAGGCATATTCAGTAAATTGCCTCTAGCACAGCCAGTCTGACCGCACACGCGCGTGCGCGCACACACACACACACGCGCGCACACCTTTTCCCTGCAGGGGGAGAAGGTTGGTAGGTAGGCAAAGGCAGCCAACAACACTAGAATTCATAACCTAAGATAATGCCCAGCACCACAAGTCTTGCTGTGAATCCTGCCCCTCTGGAGGAACTCAAATGGGGGGACAGTACTATGAGAAGTTGACCTAACATGAACAGACTGTCATGGCAGCAGAAGGGAGAACTATATCCACAGCATATCTAAGATTTTTAGTCAGATTCAATAATTAAAGTAAGCCAACTACACAGGCCTCCAGGTGAGAGAAATCAGTACTGTTTTGTAAAACATAAATAATGTTTTCTATACATCAGAATTTCATACTTTTAAAGCCAGATTTCTCATGAACAACTGAGTATAGATGCTTTATGCCACTGAAAAACATCAGGGATACACACTTTCATTGCTATCCTTGACTGATATCTTGTAAACTAACCTGAAAACTGCCATAGGTCCACAACTGAATAGAGTGAATCCTGGACCTCAGAACAATGTGATTTTAAATCTCTTCACCTATTTAATCCAGGCTCCTATCTAATCCACTTTTTAAATAAAAGAAAGTCAAAGGTGCAAAATAAATGTGGTTTACTCCATGATTGTTTTGTAGTTAGACCACAGGTGGTTTGAAATATTGTATGTACTGTATATTTTCCCTATGATTTGTTTTAACTGCTACTATAACATACAAAAATACTCTCTCCAGAAATGCCGCATAGGATTTGTTTTCCTTTATGGAGAGTACATTTCGGGGCCTTTAATCAACTGACAATGCCCCTTTAACTATGAGAAGGGGAAATGGAAAATATTTTATCACGAGAGGGGGAGAGAGAGACTCAGGAATGCCATCAGAAACTCCAACAGCAAGCATTCTTGCTCTTCACTCCTCAAATGATCATAAACATAGAAATGTCTTTATAGTATCATATTTCCTGAGGAAAAATGTTTGATAGGTACAGTACCAAAGATAAAGATATTTTGAGCATTGGGAATGGTGCTAAACACATTTGTGTTTAGATTATAACCACTCCATACTAAGCATCTCATCCACCCTTACAGAAAACCAGTTACATTCTACCCAAGCAATAACGTAGCTGGCAGAAAGTAAACATGCAAATGTGCAATGTTGTCTAAAATTAGGAGGTACTTAAGCATGTCATACATCAAGAGAAAAGACTATCAGTGCCAGCATTAGAGCCTTTCTGATGCCTTAGAAAATTAATTCAGAGAGGTTACACACATAGTTAAGAACATCCATTGTGTTATGACGAAGACATATTAAATAACTTTCCTGAATATATGGGATGGGCTCTGCATTCCACTGATTTTAGTAGCTCATATCCAGGAGATTAAGCAAATTGAGTTCTAAGGTTCTAGGCAGGATGTTTATAAATTTAATTCAGGATTAGTGTGAAAGTTGAAAACATTAGTAACGAGGGAAAACAAAGATCTGAGAGAAGGCTTGGTAATTACCACAGCCTGCAGCTCATCTTCCCTTCTGGCAGATTTTATGGCCAGGAGAAAGAAACTTGGGGGGACACAAGTTAAATTAATGTGATTTTCAGCATTCAAAGTGAAACATCAAATCTGACAGAAAATCCCAGGAGGTAGCTGGGATTAACCCTTCCCAAAAGGAAGGGATTTCTATACACCACTCCACATAAGTCTATGGGCAATGGAAGGTATTACTATATTCTGATGGTGTAAAATGGAGGGGGAGATTTATAAAGGCACAAATGGGAGTTAGGTGCCCAGCTCCCATTGACAGTTTAGAAATAAAGATATTAAATATTCATAGATCAAAATTCACCAGCAATAAAATCCCAGAATTAAGCTTTGTCCTCAATTTACAGTTACAGAGACAGGTTCATAAAGCTTTCCTGCTGCATTTCAGGCTTCCCATGTAGGTTAAGATCAGACTCTTAACATGAACAGAGCTGGCTGAACTTGAGAAGTCTTTTTAGATAAGTTTTTAAAGAATTAACACACGCTCTTGGAGTTCTAGGATAGTAGTCTAGATGCTCAAATATTTGAAGCTATTATGTTCTATTGTTTAAACATATGTTTTAAAAAACATCACGGGGAAGATGAGTTATTCTCAATGTTTAAATTCAGGTATATGAACATAACTCTTTTTGACCAGACAACATAAGAGACACTTCATTAAGGCCCCTGAAACCAAGTGACCGCACCAGCAGATCCCCTGCACCCAGGAAGCCCGACTGAAATCAATGAGGATCTGCCGCAGGACAAGGTTGGGCCCACATGCAGTCAGTTGTAGGGCTGGGGCTTAATTAATGTAAGTGCTTAGTATGGAGTGGTTATAATCTAACCACATGTTTAATATCACTCCCAATGCTCAAAATACCTTTATCTTTGGTACTGTACCTATCAAACATTTTTCCTCAGGAAACATGATCCCATAAAGACAGTTCTATATTTATGATATTTGAGGAGTGAAGATGAACAAAGGTCTTTGAGGAAAGATCCCTGGTCAGTCTCAGCATAATCTTTCTAAAAGCACAAAGCTCAACCAACAGTATGCTATGTTTTCTAGCACTGTGATATTAATCCTTCTATTATACCACATCATAGAATGAAACAAGGATTACATTATTCTTCTAAATAAACCCAGAAGATATTCTGCAGAGCACTGTACCGACAGGGGGTGAGAAAATGTGGGACACAAACTAATGCTGTTACTAACCACTGTCATACAGATGGTCTAGTATATTATTTGTAATGGGCTACATTTCTAATTTGCAAAGTAAATATTTAGCCATTATGAAAGCCATAAATCTATATTACCTGGAAAGAAAAAAAAAAGGATAAAACTCATTTAATTAATGAGATATGTATCTGGCAGTAAACCAAAGAGTCAGGATTCTCCCTTGATTATTTTTGTACTCATATGTTAGAGGATCTCTTGCTCAGTATTTAGACTGTCGATACAAATACAAATTGTAACAGATTTAGTTAAGGACAATGTGAAAATATCTTCTAATCTACTGCTTCCTAAAAATAACAGGACACATTACAAGCTTATTGTAGCCGAGAACAGGCAACTCATATATATTTTCAGGGTATTCGGTATCTCCACCTCCCTTCCTCACACTCCCCCCAAAACTAGAGAAGTTCAAAAATGTATTTTATTGCACCAAGTTAATAGATTTTGCCTCCAGCACACTATAGCATGCAAAGCAGGAGGGACATCAAAAGCATAGGAACTAATGTAACACTGGATAATGTTTAAATCATGCAAAAGCATGCTTAAGACATATAGGTGTTTTAAATTACTGCATCTGCTTTTGCAAGCAGAACTGCTAATGCACAGAAGAGCAGGAGCAGCATCTCCAATGGGCTCATCATCATTGCATCAGACAGGAATGGAGAAAGTGAGAAGCATCTCACCATTACAAAATATTACAACACTTGACAGAAGCAATGCAAAAAGACTGGAAGATCACTGCCCAGCTATTTAAAGAGCAGAGCTGCAGAAGTCCTTTCCTAGAATATAAAAACTAAACTCAGTTTCAAAACAGCCATTGCTTGTTTAAATCATTGTATATCAAGAGAGTCAGAACTACTCAGTAACAAACTCCCCTTTCTCAACACACTATTTTCCAGAGCTCCCCATCCTACTAAAACATGTCAACATAAAAAAGCAGAATTTGCCAAAGAATGATTGGTGCCTGAAAATTCCAAGCTATAGCAATATCATGCCATAACAACAAACCCTAGGAGCTGATAAAATATTTTGATTACCCTCCTCAAAGAGTTATTCAAAAACACACACATAATATTTAACTAGCCACTTTTAAAAGCCACACACTTCAGGATGAGTGATATTAGACAACAGCCACAACATGTGGCTGAACAATACACAGCGTGTAGCATTACACAACATTGACATAACTAATCAATAAGACATGAAGGTATCACAAAATTCTTACTTTAACAACCCGGCCTGGTCATTCTCTACTCACCTGCTCACTGTAGAGAACCTGGACGTTTTTGATAATTCGACAGTGTTTCTGAAGAATCGCTACAGCTTGAGCCAATGGCATTCCTGTAAATAAACACAAGTCATATTTCTCTAATTTGTCCACACAGATAATACCTTTGGCCAACAGGTTAAAGGTGAGGTAAAATTGGCTCATCACCTAAAAGAAGTAAGTTGCAACATAAGGATTTGCAAACAATAACAAAAGCCTATTTCACTTGTGACCTCAGCAGTGTTTCTGGAACAGAAAAGTCTGTGCTTATCCACCAAGCAATAAAGTTCTTTTACTCAAAAAATACAGACCGATTATCTTCAACAAAGTCAAAATAAAAAGCCGAAGTTTATACAGAAAGAGTCCACATTCTTCTTACATGTATACAGCAGTTTTCTATTTTAAATCACCTTTATTGGAGGATTTAATTCTCCAATAATGTGTCTAAGGGCCTGATCCAAAGCCCATTACACACCATTATTTCTAAAATAAACTCTTTTTGCAGAGTCAAGTAAGGTAGGCAAGTTAAGGTAAGTATGTGGTTTAAAGGTAAGAGCCTGCTGCAATTCAGTTTCTAACAAAGCTCATTATAGACTTTAAACGAGATAATCTCTTGTTTTCGCGGTTGATGTTACATAGCCAACACTACAGAGAGAATAGTGTAGTGTCAGCGCCTCTTCAGCAATGTGGTCAAAACTTTTTTGTTGTATCTTTTAATTAAATGTGATCATGTGAAAACAAGTTGTACATATATTCCTGGTTCCAACATCACAATTCGGCAGCTAAAAAAGGCTTATAAACCCATACAGAAATGTAATTGATTGCTACATATGTCAACTTAGCTTTTATAGTTCTGATTTGTTATTTATTTTAGCTCCTTGCCTCTTTCTAAATTATTTCCTTATTTCTAATTTTTAAATTCTAAATAAAGCAGTGTCCCTATTCAGGAAAACATACCATGGTATGTGTATTTTGGTCAGATTATATTTTATACTCTAAATTAAAAGGGTTGGGAGGTAGAGGTGGCTTCCAATTTATTAGATAGTAACCAGACACATTCTAATACGGAAGATGGAGACCACAAGCCGAGTCCAGTGTCAGTATCCTGGTATCCCAGCAGCCTTTCCTATTCCAGCAGCTGGGACGGCAAGGCTGACTTCTCACAACGCATTGCCCATGGATAGTGGGCCCCCTCTGGCTATTAAGTGTTTGGGAAACTTTCTAAGCCCCACCTCTGTGTGGGGGGGGAGCTGAGGTACGGGGAGGGAAAGCAAAGATGACAACAAGAGGAAACAGAGACTGAGGTCAATGCAGGAAAAGATGCACCATGAGTGATAGAAAATACATCAGTGAAACTAAGAAGGGAAAGGAAGTATAACAAAAGCAAGAGAATTTTAAGTGATTTTTTTTAAGTATATCAAATAGAAAGTTGATGACAATATGGTACTATTGCTGATGACAATATGGTATATGCAGTACACCCAGGAACAGAATCCAAGGTCTTGTGTACATCAGGGAAATTGTGTAGACATCTCACACTAATTATCTCCACTAGTGGTTTAACACTCAGAGCCCAAGTCATCAGCATTTCAAGAACCGGTACTGAGCTCACTACACCAACATGTTATTAGTATAGCGAGAGCACTGATATCTGAGCTCCAACAAGGAGAGTCTTAATCAGAATATGTAGCACATAACTAATCTGAAGACAACAGCCATGTATTTCCTTTGTGATAAGATTCAAATCGTTGCACACTGAATTAAATGCACGACAAGTTTATTTCTGTATTCTCAGGTATACAATACATCAGTGGTCACCAACCGGTTGATCCTAGAGGATCTCCCAGTCGATCGTGATCTCCGGCGGTGTAGCAGGGCAGCTGCTAAGGCAGGCTCCCTGCCTGCCCCAGCCACACGCCACTCCCGGAAGTGGCCAGCATGGCCCTGGGCAGGGGGGCAGGGGTCTCCCTCCACGCGCTGCTCCTGCCTGCAAGCACCGCCCCCGCAGCTCCCATTGGCTGGGAAAAGGGAGCTGTGACCGATGGGAGCAGCGTGGGCGGTGCTTGCAGAGAGGGGCAGCGCATGGAGCCATGTGTCCCCCCCACAAGTCCCAAGGGGCACGTTGGCCCCTTCCGGGAGTTGCGTGGAACCCGGGTAGGCAGGGAGCCTGCCTTAGCCTCACTGTGCCAACCGGCGGGAGGCTGCACCCCATACCCCCTCCTGCACCACAAGCCCCTACCCCAGCCCTGAGCCCCTTCCCAGAGCCAGCACCCCGCACCCCAACATTCTGCCCCAGTCCGGAGCCCCCTCCTACACCCAAACTCCCTCCCAGAGCTTGCACCCCTCACCCCTGCCCCAGGCTCAGCCCAGAGCCCCCTCCCACGCTGCAAACCCCTCAGCCCAGAGCCCACACCCCCTCCCGAACCCCAAACCCCTATCCCAGCCCGGTGAAAGTGAGTGAAGGTAGGGGAGAGGAAGTGACAGAGAGCGGGAGGGATGAAGTGAGCAGGACTGGGCTTTGGGGAAGGGGCGGGGTAGATCCTGGGTTGCCTTTAAATTCAAAAAATGATCTTGGGCATAAAAAGAATGGAGACCACTGCAATACATGTAACCACCCTAAACTGTGTGTGTAAATGCCTAAATACTCCTCCATTTATTTCAGTTATTATTTGGATATACAAATATTCGGTTAATCAAATTAGTTATACAATTAAAATAGTAAACGGTGACTACCGCACAAGCTGCTAGTTTTCAGATGTAGGAATTCGAGCCTTGCAAACTGAAAGCTAAGTATACGCCAAATCTTTGAGTTTTTCAAGGTTCACATCCTGCAAAGAATTAGACACTCTTTATGCAATGTAGGTCTATTCACAACTCATAAAATTAAACATACGCATAAGTCTTTGCAGGATTAGAGCCAAAATGAATTAGCTTTTGACTTAGTAGAGCAAAAAACAAATCTAGTCTACATCTTTTCTTCCCCTCACCCCATATACTGGTGACTTCAAATGGTCAAGCAGAATTTTATGAAACTTTATAAAAAAGAACTTCACTCTTTGGATTGAGAACAAGCATGGAAAATGTCAGCTTTCAAGAACAATTCAGAACAATACACCTCTCAGTGTATTGAGAGGCAAGTGTGGCCTTGAACAGGCTTAACTGCACTGCTGCTACCATAATCATAATATACCCATTTCAGAGCTGCTTACCGAAAAGACACTTGCCTAATATAGACACGAAACCAAAACCTTTTCCGCTTATCAGTTCGTGTCTGAAACAACAGCTTTTGCACTGTTTAGATTAAAAATGATGGCGAAAACGCTGGCTCCCATCTGCAGCTCTCTCTATACCAGTACTCCCACCATTGTTACCCCAGTGGTTCAGAACCAGCAATAGCAACGTTGGGAAATTACAGGGAAAGCAGTATGGTGCAGAAACTCCTAACACACACAACTGTAGAATAACCTCATAACTGCTTTACAATTAGGACAAACTGCAGTAATGTTTAAATGCTGCTCGCTTATAACTAAAACATAGGTTTGAAGAGTCAATCATTTGTAGGAGAGCCCACAACATATAAAAATCTACTGCTACACTTAAGTGCCTCTAATTAGTTCTGAACACCATCATCTAAATTTGAATTGGTTGTAAGAGTGCTCTCTGATACACTGCTGGGGGGAAGGGAAGAGGAATCTACCAAAGAAATATGGTCTAAGAAGACTGTATAGAACCACTGGAAGGAGAAAGGCTTATTATGTGACCTTGGGTAAGTCATTTAAACTCTGTTTTCTCATTGGTAAAATGGAAATGCCCCACTTCAGTTACCACAATGAGGACGTTGTGACGTTTAAACAGTATCTGTAAAGTGCTTAGCGATCCTTGTACAAAAATCACTCTATAAATGCAAAGTATTAGTACGTTTTTGAGCAGGCTGATGTCACTTGATTGATATTACTTAGACTATGATCAGTACATCTAGGTCATCTCCTCTGGGTGTTACTCAAAATGACTGGTCCAAAATAGCAACAAGAGGCTTTGGAGGAAGTATGAATATAAGGAAACACAGATGATAAATAAAACATGAGTCAGTCTAAGAGCATCCTTAAAAACAAACATGAAGTATTCTTACATATACTGAGAATATTAATATATTATATAAAAGTTAGCATTACTTTGCCTTTTTAAAATAACTGCCAAAAACAAAAGAGAGAAAAAAAAAATCTTGAGGAATTTCATCTTCAGTAATTCAGAATAATGCTAGAAGCATTAGGGAAACCTCTGGCCATCGTTACTTATTAACACAGCATGGAAAACTGTGATGACAAGACAAGTGCCAAGCACAGACTTACCCAAGGTGAATTCCCATTGTTCATTCCCAAGAGATCGCTCGGGAACCACTTCCAGATCTAGCATTGGCTCTGCCAGAGTATCGGCCCAGTAGTCACACAGCAGATCACAACGTTACTGCAGCTGGACCTGTGCTGGAGCACAACAAAAACACCTAATTTACAATCCTCATCTGACTCTCAGGGAACAACTCAACACAACATGCAATTATCCCCCTCCCTCCTCCAAACTCTGATGGAGAAATCACTGCTCATGGCTGGCTTTGTGTCTTCTTTGTGATCTTATTCCATTCCCTCCCTTGTCTGTTGTCACCAGACCCCATGCAAGTCTAGCTAAGGGTTGGTCTACACCTAAAACTTAGGTTGACTTAGCTACATCACTCAGGGCTGTGAAAAATTGTGCCCCCAGCGACGCAGTTAGGTCAACCTAACCTCCCACGTAGATGCAGCTAGGTTGATGGAATTATTCTGTCTATCTAGTTATTGCCTCACAGGGCAAGTATACACTACAATATTAACTTGACCTAAGTTACAACAACATACAGTCACCGCAGTAATTGAATCGGTTTTATACATCCACACTATGCTTGTCAGTGGCACGTCTTCACCAGGAGCTCTTGCACCAATTTATCTGCCAATGCTGGGCATTGTGGGATGGTTTCTGAAAGGCAGTAACATTTGATGTAAGCAACACAGTGTCTACATGGACGCTGTATCGACCTAACTACATCGGCTTAATCATTATGCCTCCCACGGAGGTGGAGTTATTAAGTCAGTGTAGTGGGCAAGTTATATCGGTGGGAGCTACATTTTAGTGCAGACATGCAGAGAGTTAGCTCGACCTAAACTGCCTTACAGCAACCTAACTCTGTAGTGTCGAACATGTCTCAGAGAGGTGGATTACCTATATCCATAGAAAAACCCCTTCCACTGACAGGAAGCATCTACACTGCAGCTATTCAGAGGCATAGCAGCACTGTAATGTAGACATACCCTTAGATTGAAAGCTTTTGGGGATAGGACTGTTTGGACAGTATTTTTATTTCACTCGAGGGCCTTACATACCTATGACACTATATGCAATTAAATAACAGAGACTACAATGATGTTCATAAGAAATTCACAGATAAAGGCTGCTGGAAAACAGATGGGAAAAGCTGGGCTGTCTCATTCCTTCTGGTTTTGCTGCAAGGATGAGAAGATATCCAAGTTGGCTCGCTGAATCGTAGGCAAACCACAGGGCTCCCACAGAGTGCAAGACCCCAGTTTTAAGGCAACCCCGCTGATCCTTCTGCGTGCCCCATGGCCAGCGTCCTTACTGGCACCCTCCGCTCCCCTGATGGGCCCTTGCCATTGGAGAACAGCCTTCACCCAGTTCTTCACGGGGGCCCCCGAAAGTAGGGCCACGACCCCCCCCCCCGCCCATTACACTGTCTTTTACTACACGTCCGTACGGTGCCCAGCCGGCTTATGGCCTTTGGCGCTACCGCCACAGAAACGTCGACCGGACACACAGTCGCCCCCCCTCCGAGATCCCCCTTCCCACGCCAGCTCCCCCCCCCCCCCCCCCCCCCCGCCAGCGGCCCCCCCGGCCTCAGCGCCCGCTAGCATAGCGCCCGGGAGACCCTCACACCGGGCCTAAGAGCCCCGCTCCCCGGGGGACAGCGGCCCAGGGGCCCCTCGCTCCCCCACGGCTGCGCCCCCCACCCCAGAGCGGGCTCAAGGTCCCCCCGCCCGCAGCCCCAGCTCGCCCGCAGCGAGGAGCAGCTCCCGGCCGCCGCGCTCATCCCGCTCCAGGAAAAGGGGGACCAGGCCCCCGCCCAGCTGTGTGCGCGGGGGTGGAGGGCGCCCCCGCCGGGGCATTAACACCTCCTCCCCCCCCGCTCCAAAGGGCCGCGACTCACCTCACTTGCGGCTGCTGAAAAAGTCCTTTGCAACGGCCGTCAGGCGAGACCGCCCCGGGTGGGCGGGGCCGGGGCCTGACGCGGGCGGGGTCGCGGGCGTGTGCGCGCGCGTGCGAGAGGCGCGAGGCCAGGGGTTAGGGCTCTGGGTTCGAGTGTCCGCTGTGCCACAGGCGCCCTGTGCAGCCTTGGCCAACTCACCTAGCCTAGGCACCCACTGGGAGTCGTGCACCCCAACCAGGGGAACCACTAGGGGAAGGGCAGGCAAGGCTGGGATATGGGGAGGGAGATGGGGCAACAGCAGCAGGGATAAGGAGAAACAAGGTGTTGTGTGGGGGTAATAGGGAAAGGGGGCCTGACCCCTCCAATACCAGCGAGTGGGAGGGGGAACCATGTCCCCCCTTAGGAGATGGTTGGACCAGGGAGGGTGCGTGGCAGTATGGTAGGGGACTAGGGACAGCTCCTCATTTTGGCATTATCCGCTCCCTAGCATTCAGAAATCAGGGTTCTGCCCCCCAAAATCCTGAGATTGCCTGATTTTTAAACCAGTTTCTCTCTGTGTTTGCCTTCTGCTTTCTGGGACTTTGGGGTGCACTTGGGTCACATTTTCAAGCTTTCCTCAGCAGCCAGAAGGGCTAGAAATGTAAATCATTTTTAAATGAAAGCTGAGTGGCTCCGGCAGTCCATGCTGTGCAGCAGCTGGGGATTTAAGAAACACACACAAAAATATCAGGAGCTTTGTGATTGTGGCACCCCTGTCGTTCTTCCAAACAGAGCAGATTGCTGAAGCTGCCCTTTATTTTAGCAGAAGAGCAATGATCCAGCTTCAGGGAGGCAGAAGATTTAATAATTAGAGTTGCTTATGGGATGATCTTTACCCAGGCCTGTTCTAATGTTACTGCTCCTTAGGGTATAACTACACTGCGTCTAGGAATGAGCCTCCCAGCCTGAGGTCACAGACTTGGGGTAGTGTGCTAAAGATAGCTGTGTAGATGTTGTAGCTTGGGCCCGAGTCCCAAGTTGTGTTTGTTATCTTGTGTTAGCTAATATGAGGTAAGAACACACCTTTTTTCCTAAGGTGGATGAACGCTAGATTGGTTTAAGATTATGCATTTAGTTCAACCTGTGCAACTATGACTGTGTTTAGGAAAAAGGTGGGTTTTTATGATGAGAGAGCCAACATGGGATAGCTACAATTGTAAAATCCTAGCATAGGCAGAGAAAGGTGAGGTGAGTTGTACTTTGATGTACCTGGTTGGGAGGAATCCTAGGCTCCCAACTTCCTCCTAAATTGGAGGAGGGAGGATGGATGTCTTCTGAGGACCCTCAGTATCAGCTCACTTTAACATGCACAAATAGACCAAGGTAACTGAGAAGGGTTAGAGGCTGTGTGCTGATAGAAGCCCTATGAAAAGGATTCAGAGTAGCAGCCGTGTTAGTCTGTATCCACAAAAAGAAGGAGGAGTACTTGTGGCACCTTAGAGACTAACAAATTTATTTCAGCATAAGATTTTGTGGGCTACATCTCACTTCATCAGACGCATGGAATGGAACACACAGTAGGCAGATATTTATACATTCAGAGAAACATGAAAAGATGGAAGTACCTATACCAACTTTAAGAGGCTAATTAATTAAGAGGAACTATATCAGCAGGGAAAAAAAACTTTTGACGTGATAATCAAGATGGCCCATTTCAGACAGTTGACACTTTGTGACACTTTCGCCTAGGGCACGAAACTTCCTTGCACCGGCCCTGGGCACTATTCTGTCTATAACAAGAAGGAGGAGTACTTGTGGCACCTTAGAGACTAACACATTTATTAAACTTATGCTCAAATAAATTTGTTAGTCTCTAAGGTGCCACAAGTACTCCTCCTTTTTGCGGATACAGACTAACACGGCTGCTACTCTAAAACCTATTCAATCTATACACATTTCTTTGAAAATCTACCCTGTGACGGGTTGGTATCACAGAAACCCCCTTGGAGCTGCCACCTGGTGTGCCAAGGCTACTTCTGCCCCTGCTTTCCTGCCTTTTCCAGCTTGGGACTCCAGAATCCTGTCGGTTTTGAGCCAGACCTGCTAGTCTGCTGCAAACCCAGACCCAGGTCTGAACCACGTCCCCTAACAGCTGTAGGCCTGCCTGGAAGGAGCTTAGGAAGTGCCCTTGCCTTTGACACCCAGGTACCCCACTCCCAATGGGGTTCAAACCCTGAATAAATCCGTTTTACCCTGTATAAGCTTTATACTTATACAGGGTATTTATACTCATAAATAGTTCGCCCTCTATTTCATAGATAGAGAGGTATGCACAGCTGTTTGCCCCCCTCCAGGTACTAACACGTACTCCAGGTAACTTAATAAGTAAAAAGTGATTTTAATAAGTACAGAAAGTAGTATTTAAGTGGTTCCAAGTAGTAACAGACAGAACAAAGTGAATTACTGAGTAAAATAAAACAAAACACGCAAGTCTATGTCTAATCAAACTGAATACAGATAAAAACCTCACCAGTTCCAGTAAACTTCCTTTTACAGGCTATGGTCCTCCTAGCCTGGGTCCAGCAATCGCTCACACCCCCTATTGTCCTTGTTCCAGTCTCTTTCAGGTGTGTCAGTGGGGGGTGGAGAGGCTCACTCTTTAGCCAGCTGAAGCCACAATAGAGGGGTCTCCCCAGGGTTTAAATAGACTTTCTCCCCTGGATGGATACTCCTCCCCACTCCATGTGTAGCATCCAGCTACCAAAATGGAGTTTTGGGGTCACATGGGCAAGTCACATGTCCATGCACCACTCAGTTCCTTAGGAGCCAAGCCCAGCTACATTCCTGGCCAAGCTCAGATGTGGATTGGTGTCTGCAACTTCTTTTGTCTGTCAAGAGTTTCTTGATTGGGCTCTCAACCTGCACATTCCTTTCTCCAGACATGATCCCATGCTCTTACAAAGGCTATGTATAAAACCAGCAAATATACAACCAATATTCATAACTTCAACTACAAAAATGATACATGCATACAACCAGGAGGAATGGAGATTCAGTAGATCATAACTTTTACAGAGATATGTTACATGGCACATGTAGCATAAAACATTCCATTTACATCATATATACATTTATAAGCATCTCCCCATAAAGTCTTATGGGGAACACTGTCACATACCCCTTGTAGATAGTGGTATTACTCAGTGCCGTAATAGGGCTTACTGCATAGGGATGGGTGCTGTCTTCAGATGAGACATGAAACCACACTCCTTTATGGGGCTAAGTAGAAATTAAAGAGCTTGTCACATATTTTGGAATAGAGTAAAGTGATAACCCCAGTGTCTTAGCCAAGAGTTTCTTGATAAAAAGATACTAATGCCCAAGGCTGGAAGTTATTAATATTGAGCCCATAATAGCTGTTCTATTTGCTTCCACAGTCCTACACTACCACCAAAACCTCATTACTTTGTAAAGCACTTTGAGATGCTTTTGCATTAAAGGGTTTGTAGAACACAAATGCTCCATTCTTTTATTTATTTAAGGAACAGTGGGCATGATGAAATTCTTCTTCCTCCTAGTGTTGTATCAAAGCTACTCTTAAAACAGATTCTGCTGATGAAACCATAGTCTAGACAACAAATCATTAGATTAAATTTAATAGTTTATGACACTCTTTCACCAACAGCCACACAAGGATCAAAACATTTGAAAGGGACTCACTGGACCAACCAAATAAGGAACATATATTGCCTATAAAATAATAATGCTGTAATTCATAAGCAAAGATCTATTGAAAAATATTAGATGGTGACCAATTGTGGAATGGAAAATTCAAATAACTTTGCCTAAATGTTATACAAAAAAACATCCAGCAGAGAGTGTAGATTTGGCTATAGTAAACAAACATCATTTATGTTCAAGAACTGGCATGAATTAAAAGGCCTCTCTTGGTCTTTTCTTCGTGCTTGCATCTGTACTGCACCTGCCTCTTTGGTTCCAGCTAACCCACCTGGCTCTTTGGATAGACACAAACACAATTCCCAGAACTTCATATCTTTAAATAGGAATCTCTGCAAGACAAATTGTGCATGAGTGTATATGCATACACACCTACACCTCTTGCTCTTTCCAATTCTTGACCTAGGCAAGATTGACATCTCACTGGATGGACTGTGCCAAAATAAACCACAGTTAAACTTTATTATTTAAAAAAAATGCACATTTTAATGTACAAGAGAGAGAGAGTGTGAGAGAGAAATTAACCCACAGGTGTTCTATAAGGTTACTGGAGCTACACTAGGAAAGAATCTTGCCAATGATTTCAGTGGAAGTAAGAATAGGCCCATAGTTGACAAATACAGTAACTCCTCACTTAAAGTCGTCCCGGTTAACGTTGTTTCATTCTTACTACGTTGCTGATCAATTAGGGAACAGGCTCATTTAAAGTTGTGAAATGCTCCCTTCTAATGTCGTTTGCAGGCTATCAATTGCTGGCAGTTCAGCTGTCCCTTCCCCCACTGCCATGTGCTGCTCTCCCAGACTCCTGCCTGCTTGCTGTGTGTGGGGGAGGAGAAGAGGGGGGCTAATGTCCCCCTGCACCTTGCTTACCCCATCTTCCATAGACACATGAGGGAGGGAGCTGCTGCCTTAGGCAGAAGCTGCAGCTGCTGGGCTTGCTGATCTAATTAACCAGGCAGTGTACTTCTGACCCCACTCCTGATACTTAAAAGAGAAATGCGCATCTCTATCTCTGAAACAAACACAGGCTTGTGTCTCTGTCTGCCCTCCCTCCTTTCCTGCTGCCTTGAAGAGTGTGAGAGGTAACCCTTGAGGGCTCAGCCAACTGCTAGTTCTTTTAGTAGTAAGGCATTCCCTGGGAAATTCCCACCCTCTGACTCCTCCACCTCAACCAAGCTTCACAATCATCATCACTGTGTACCAGTATTCAATTGTTTGTTTAATTCTTATGGGGAAATTGGATTCATTTAACATCGTTTCGCTTAAAGTCACATTTTTCAGGAAGATAACTACAACGTTAAGTGAGGAGTTACTGTATTTGCATAACTGTCAGCAGATATTACAATTTCTTCCTGCTTGTCATGTCAGCTGGACATGCGATCTGCTAAGCCATTTCATTATTTTGTGATGCCAGGCCAAGACTTTTAACAGCTTCTTATCTCACTATTCATTTCCATTTAAGAAGCATCACAGCATTCCAAGATACAGCATCCACCCTGTGGTGCAGCTGCATTAAGATACTTTTATATAGGTTTGTGAAGGGGTCTGCTGCTCACAGGCACTACCTATGGTTGGGCCACAACTTGTGTCCACCCCTTCCACGATACATGAGGAGTCCAACCAAGACTAGTCTCACTGTCCAGAAAGGGGCTCCAGGCCTCACCTAGCTAAAATCCCAGAGTCCAGACTCCCCAGGATAAGGGGTCTTCTTAGTCCTTGATCACTAGTATCAGGGATAGGCTCTTCGTTTCCAGCCCCAACAGCGGGTGGGTACAAGAATCCAGGCCCACCCTGACCATCAGGTTCCAATCCAGGACCCAGAGGTAAGCAGCTGAGTCCTGAACCCTGGAGGGCTATGGGGCTGCCTCCCTGCCTACCAGCCTCCTCATGCAAGAGGGAAAAACAAGGACATGTAAGCAAATCAAGGAATAAGTCTCTGACCTTGCAAAAGTCCAGAGTCCTTTTCCCTCAGCAGGTCAGATAGACCATCAATAGTCAGGAGCTCTGGCAGATGGACTTCCCACAGTGCCCCTCTTACAGCTCTACAGAGCTCCATTCCTCTGGCAGCCCACAAGTAAGCTGCAACCTGCTCCCTTTTAAGCTCCTCTCCAGGACTGGGCAAGTTGCAGGTGTGGCAGGGCAGTGCTGCCTGGGCTCAGAGCAGCTTCTTAACCCCTCCCTCTCCAGAGCGGGGTTTTACACCCCAGCCCAAGGTGTAGAATATAAATAAATTTTGTGCCTTAAATACATTTTATCAGGAAGAAAAGAGTAAACGGAGGGAAATCTACTGACAATTCATCTGGGAAAAACTCAATGCAAACAGAAGGCTGTGGAGCAGTCTTAGAGGATAGAATTAAGCAAAAACTGAGCAAGTGCAGGCAAAGTTACTGAAAACAGATGACGAACGACTCAGCAAGAGAAGAGCATTAAACCAGGGTCATCACCTAAGCAATATGATTTGAGACAGCAGAGGCTGCACCGATGACGTCCCTCTTTTCTTCCAAGGCAAACTACTGTGCATAATAAACCACTCAAGGCTGTTACTGCCAGGCATACCACCACAATGATGATCTACAGATAACTTTAATCAATTGAAAGTTGAATTTGTTGCCTGCATTGATTTGTTATTGAGAGGTTTTTAGAATGGTTTCATAGAATTTCTCTTTGGTGCCAATGCCAGCCGGCAAGGCCATACATACATACCAGTGTTAATGAGTCAGAGAGCACGAGCGGCATTCGCCAAATATGCTGCCTGAAACAGGCAGATTAGAAAACGTGGGTGTGAATTAGTACTAGCCTTAGATGGGGTAATGTGCCCTTTTGGGGTTTTCATGTGCGTAGTGACTAAGAATTTAAATTGTGCTTTCTAGAGCCCTGCACCCCGTAGCTTCCCAAAGCCAGCATTACTATGCAGGTATCAGTCCCATACAGCAACAGACTGATGTATTTGGTCTTTTCACCAGTTTAGATGCTTGCCGTTGAACCAGTAATTTACTGCCTGTGATGCCATGTCAGACAGGATGAGATTTCAGAGGATATAATTCATTAAAAAATAATAATAAAATCTTCAGTAGAGGTGCTCTACCTTAATCCAGCAATGAATTTGACTTTCTAGGTCTGGGGGGGTATACATAACATACGGATTTAGCCTACAGCACTCTTTCTCCCATTTATTTGACAAATATAATCCCTAGAGAACATGCACTTTCAGACACTGATAATTTGCTCTTCCTCAGCATGTTATTTTTTTTGATTTATAGGGGTCAGAGCCAGTAGCGTAGCCGGGGGGGAGCAGGGGGAGCAGTCGCTCCCCCACTGAGCAGAAGCGGTGCCTTTTTTGTGCTCCGACGTCTTTTGCTCCTGCACTGCACTGCATTTTATTTTTTTTTGCTCCCGGAGCCTTTTTTTGCTCCCGCCGCATTTTGTTCCCGGCGCCTTTTTTTTTAGCTCCACTCCCCCTGTACTCTAAACCTGGCTACGCCACTGGTCCGAGCATCCGCAACATTCTGGCCACATTCAGCTCTGATTTACACCATATTCAATCCCCCTGTAGTCATGAAGAGATTAGGGAGCAGGTCATGAAGCTGCTTTCCCCTCTCTGGGAACAGACGGTGCTAGTAACATTATCTGAACTGAGTTCATAATTGGTGCGTATTGAGACAGAGCCTCTGTAGAATGCAGCAACCGTAATTTCTTCCAGTCTCCTGAATGACATGTTAAGAGACATAGAGCAGGGACCAGAGACTGAAGACTGAGAACCCAGTACAGGCAAGTCTCTAAGAACAGCCGCTTGGTAACAAGAAGAAGTGGAGAAGGGAGCAAGGCCATTTTAGCTCCACTTCCAGCGGTCACCACACCAAGTGAGACCACCTGCTCAGGGATTTTCTGGTTGTGAAATGGATTCTCGTTATACCTTTGTGTTGAGTTTGTTTTTGCTGTCTCTTTATTGATCTCCCTCTGATGTGCCAGGACCACAAGTGGGTGGGTGAGGAAGATGCATTGTAGTAGTGAGCTAAAAGGACTCTGCACAGTATTTTTTAAAAGAACCTGATGGGAACATTTTCCTCTGGGGAAGTTCCTCAAATATTTCACAGTCTGTCTCCTGAGCCTTTGGCACAGCTTTTCCCTGGATTGGCAGCTTGCACTCCTTATACAAATAAAGTTGTCCATGTTTATTTTAGGGTCTAATCCCGCATTCCTTATTCAGGCTGAACTCCCATTGGAATAAGGATGGCAGTAGGATCAGGGCCTTGATTGTGTCCGCAGATAATTTTATTCGGGGCATCTGTCTGCTGGATACAAAAGAATATGTGTCTGTCCACGCAGGGTAGGAGTTTCAAAAGCGCTCAATGTTGGTCTAACTCCACTGCCATTGGAGACAATGGGAGTTTTACTGTTGATTTCAGTGACTGCAGCATGAGGCCAATGCTGAGCGCTTTTGAAAAATCTCACACATAGTTTTGCTGTGGGTTAACGATGGAAAAGAATACACGCCAATACATGGAACTCTTATTGCTTGTTTGTTAGAGACACATTTCTGATGCTTCTGCTACATTTTTCAAACCTGCTTTATTTCCACAAATGGCCTATAAATCATGTCTGAGGAGCTTGTTGTATTATGAGCAGACACAATCTCCCCACAATCAATCTGGTTTGTCTCAGTGGACTAACAGGTGGTTTATAATCCAACTGTGTATCCAGTAATCTGGTTCTGTCTCCAATCTGATTTGATGCTCACCATATTCAATGGTGATTAGAAAGAGAACATCCCACTTTAAATCTGTTTATACTCCTTAGGCATACACTTGTTTACAGAATTTAAGTAGCATTATTCTTATGTTCAGGATATTGGAGCAATGTTCTACACTGTTCCTACTTAGTCTACTGTATGTGATGGTTACAAACTCCAGAATGGCAAAACATGCCTTACAGTGCCAGCAAATTATGTAAATATCATTATGCTCCAACAGAAGATGCATGCACTATTGAATAGAAATCAGATCCAGTATCTTATTCAGAGAACCCCTACACTCTGTCTGCCCCCATGTCTCTTTCTAGTCCACTGCCTGTTAGATACCTGTAGGTTCCACCAGATGGTGCAATGAAGCAGGTTTGTTACTGTATGAGCACACACATTTCTTTATGAATCCTGGGCCAAATATCTTCCTGGGCATGGCTAGGTATAACCCACTGTATTTTCTGAAAGTGTATTGACACCCAATTTTACCGTTTGAGACTTGGCTTGCTGGGCCCCTAGACTTACCTGCCTTTAGCCCACATACAGGTTTTACATCTTGTGTGTGGATGTATCACTACCGTCTGGGAAGTAACCCAGATGCAAAGACCTCTACCTCTGTGTGTGGGGAGAGGGGACAGGGCATTGGGGGTGGGGGAAGGGTCTGACCAGCCTTAGATTCTCCATGGTTCTCTAGTAGTTCTCACTTCCTCCTAGGAAAACATTTCCTTAATCAGAGTTTCAGAGGACATCTGAATGGAATCCATCTCAGTATTAAGTCCCTCCTGAGAGGTTCTAACAGGGTGTGGGTTCACTGAGGCCAACTCCAGTTGGGTCCCCAGTGAAATGATCTTCAAGCCATAAGCGGCCATCTTCTCCTCTAATTGTGACTCCATCAAATTAGCAGTTATAGCTGTGAACAGCTTTCCTAATTGGTTCCACTGCAGGAAGTGATGCACAGGTATTAACTGTGGATCGGGAAGGAGAATGAGGAGATTTTGAGGACACCATTTCCTGTAGCCTCATTCCCCACTGCACCCCACTCTCTCTGAGTCTAATAAAAGCACTGGTGCTGACCCAGTTTTTCATGGTATGTCTGCTGCCTCCCAGCAATGAGATAAACAACAATAATCCTGACCTGCACAAAACAAATACAGCAGCAGAGAAGTGTGGTTCGCAGTTCATAAGGAAAATTCAGTTCTCCATCCATAGAACAGCCAGCAAGTTTTATCCAGTGAGTCTGCAGTTTTGTTGTCTTGGTCCCCTCCTGAGGGAGAATCTCTGGAAGTAGCTGAGTTCTGCCATCTGTACCAAGAGATTGCAACGGGAGGCCTGTTTCAGAACATTCGGTGGCCCCCTTTTGGTTACAAACCAAATAATCAGCCTTGCCCAATCCCCTCTATTTTAGGTGAACACACAGAAGAGGTTAATTAAAATACTGCTCTAATTTTGCTCTGTTACAACTGTGCAGCTCCCCTGCACTGCTGCTGTAAAAAGTATACCAGGGAGGAGAAATTTGCTCCTTTATCTTAGAGTTGCTACAAACCGATAAGTAGCAAGAGAGTGAATGTCCTACAAGGTAAAAAGTCTCATCCCTCACTGAGTAACTCATGGCCCTTAAAAAATCCGAGTCTGGGAGCTAACGACTTCCAATCGTTACAATGAAGATAACCCTTGAGATTGTAGTTGCCGGACCTGATCCTCAGCTGGTTTAAATGGATGTAGCTCCGTTGACTTAAAGGGAGCCGTGTCCATTTACAGAAGCTGAGAATCTGGCCTACGCTTTAGTAAGTGGCGCCACATGTGGCATCAGGGGGTTGAAGTCAATATTCTCTCGCTGATGCACATCACATGTATCCAGTGTGGAGGAGGCATTTTTCCCTCCCTAACAGCCTGTCCTGCAAACTCCACCTGAGAGTCAAGCTGGGTTCTTCTCATCCTGCTCATCACCAATAACAGAGATAATTAACAATTCTGCTGCTGACACATTGGCCCGAACAGAGCTCTCTCTATTGTTCTTCCAGAGCCGCGTTAGTGCTGCTGGGCTAATGAAAGCAGAGAGGAGGGAAATCTTAGTTTAGTCAATAACATAAGCACATCTGCCTGGGATTTTCAAAGGCATTAGGCACCCAGCTTCCAAAGCTGAACTCCCTTTGAAAATGCCAGCTTGTGTACTCCGAGATAGTGATGTTTTTATGCAGTCCCTTTGCTGACCAGCGCTGCCCCTTAAGTACTTTTTCAAACAAGGTGGACGCTTTATAAATTGAAAGATGCCCAGAAGAGGGTTTAGTTTGCTTCCCCGTTTGCCAGTGATGTTACAGCCACCTGGGTGAGAAAGAGGGAGGCAGTTAGCAAAATACGAGACACAGCAGATCAACAGTAAATTGCCCAAGTTGGACATCATAGGCTGAGAAAATGGCTTTGTTCTAATAATTGTATTTTAAAATGCCTGTCTGTAGGTGGCCGAGCTGTCAAAGCAGAGTAGTTTCGAATATACACGGTATGGAGTGAGCCCTTGGGAAATTAGCCTTTCCTTGAAGTCTGCTGAACATTGTTCCACCTATTATTCATGTCTCACTTTTTTACTGAAAACTAGACTGAGGGGGATAGAAGGGACTAAGGTGCTACTTTTTTTTTCTGTCAACCCTGTGGAAGGTGTTTATTGGATCAAAAGATATATTAGCACCTCTCTTCCTAATAATAAGAGTTGGTTGTCTGTGATAATTCATTCTGAGCTATGGTATGGTACTCAGGCAAATCAGAACACAGGCTGGCAATACCTGTTGAGTTAACTCATACAAGTTATTACAAAGTTATACATCAGATGTCTAAACTACAGTCATAGGTCCATGTGACCATCCAGGCCAAATGATTAGTGATTTTGGGTGCCCCATTTTTCAAGGACCCAAGTGGAGATTAGTTTAAGGGTTTGTGGTCATGATTGCCAGTTAACTAGCTTTTACATTCCTATTAGTTTAGACACACCTGTGTCTGTTCCAGGGCAGAAATGTTTGTGGTTTACCCAAACGTGAGTATTCTTTCTCCTCGTTTATTCCTCTTCTCAAATCATTCTGTGAGATTCCACCGGAATAGGCTCAGTGGGCTGATGCTAGCTTCTTCCAAACAAGAAACAGCAAGCACTTAAAGCATCTAATCTTTCATTGGACATGGAATCACACCTGGGTCATGACTTCTTGAGTAAACTGCGCATCTTTGGTAGCAAAAGAATAGAAATCAGTGAATTAGTCTGACTGCGATCAGGTCCCCTGCAGAGGATGGCTCCAGCAAACAGATCCTTGATGTGGAGCTGCAGAATGTGTGAGTATCATCCCGGGCTATACATCCCAGCCTCTAAGACCTTTTCATGTCTGAGTAGCTCCTCTGTCCCCAAGCAGCATGCTATGCCATCTTTTGCAGTGACCCTTTTCTAGCAGGTCCACATATGCCTCTGCACTGGTGTTTCTGTGCACGTGCTGCTGAAAGCCTGGACAAGAAACACATATTGTTCTCCTTGCCTAAGGGATGGGATGTTCATTCCAGAAAGCACTGTGGGGTGCTGCTTTGAGTCCGCAGCAGGAAAAATCCTAAAGAGAGAGGACCATTTTGTAATCAGATCGATAGACTTGACCTTACATCTGAATGAATGCCATATATGTCTGCCTGGTGTTATCTGCTTGTAGGAAGAAGGTTCTTGTACAAAGCTTGATTCGAATCTCCAATTACTTATTAAGTAACCATCATTACACTGAGCGAGTACAATGGCCATTGTGGGGGGAGAAGATCACTCACTTTTATCAATTCCCTATGGATGATCACTGCACTTTTCATTTGTCCCCCCCCCCTTTAGGTTTTTGCTTTCATATCTGTGTTTCACTCCTTATTTATAATTGCTTTCTGCATCCTGAATTTGGTACCCATGGGTACTCTCTCTACACTGTATATAGCACATTACACACAAATAACTACACTATACATTATTAAGGGTGCAAAGACAAGCACTCAAAAGTTAGGAAATGCCACTATTAAGGTTGCCCGTGTGACTTTAATGTGTGTGCATGCATTATGATATGGTCCTTAATTATGGGGTCACATAATATTTTTTCTACAGGACCCCCTGCCTCATTCAGCACACAGGATGGATGGTGCTCACTTACTGAGTGGCTATTCAGTATTTTGTTTCCTCATTATTCAATGGGTGGCCCCAGCACACTACTGAAATCCTGCTTTGAAGGTGGAATTATTAATTTTCTCATGGGCTTTTCGATGGAGCCCATCACTATAGTATCTGAGTTCTTCAGAGACAGTACTGAATGTATGTTCACAACACCCCTGTGATGAGGGAGTATTATCTCCATTTTACACATGGGGAACTGAAGGACAGAGATTAAGGTCAAAATAGGAGCGCTGTGGCAGAGGGGAGAATAGAAATCAGTTCTCCAGGGCCATATTCATCGGCCTTAAGCATGAGATCATCCTTTCTTTTCCTTCTATCCTCTGCCTCATTCGCTACACACCTTCCAACTTTTGCGACAAATAAGGCAGGGGTCCTACAGACAATTGTATCCTTCACTACACAACCACGATTCATCCTCAGAGCCAGTCCATCCTGCACACTGACTCAGGCAGGGGTCCTGTTGAAAAAAATAGTATGTGTCTGTATAATTATAGACAGGTGTAAGTGTGAAAAGGGGCCAATGTATGAATCTGCCAGGGTGCCAGTTAATTTTTAAAGCTGAAATCAAACAAAGTTTGCCAATATAATAGAATCCAATAGGATAACCCCTTTTTATGGAGTCCTGGGAGAATTAGCTTACTAATTTAACATTGAATTCTTTTCAGGTCAAGTTTTAACTTGACAGGATTTCTCAAATCAGGACACTGGTTTATTTTTAACCCACTAACAATGTATTAAATCACCCAGAACCACATTAATATATAATCAACTGTTCACCACTCAAATGTAGACAAAACCAATAGTGTGTATTACACAGACCATATAGTGTTGCGAGCACTTATCACAGACTCGAGATGAAGCTCAGCAGTTATATCAAAGAACAAACCAAATTACCAAGATTTCTTATTACATTTACTTATGATCAACAATTCTCAATTCTTTAGAGCCTCACATATCTATCACACTTCCTAAGGGTGCACTTATCTTATTTTGTAGAGTATGGTTATTATCTTTAAGGCATTTTGTAGAGCATGGTTACTTCTCTTTGACTAGACTGGTCCAAAAAGAAATACTCTCAGTTAGCCACTGTAGGTTCTATTCTTGGGGAGAGGAACGGCCAACCTTGGCTGATTTGTGGGTCCTTAGACACCGTATCTCACATGATGTGGACCATTTTCTTATTGTCTTTATAGGTGGATCCTATTCTGGGATAACAAGAGGTGGATGGTTTTTCTAATTCTTTTGAGACAGAGAAGGAACCATTGGTTATTAATCATCCACGGCATAGCTGTTCCATATATCCCTTACACTGTGGCATAATGCATACGCACACGTCTCTCTCTCGCTTTTGCATAGTGCTAATTAAATACCCTGTTAATGAGTTTTAGAAATCACAGCCCTAACATGCACCCCTACGTGACACTCCCAAAGCAACAGTACGATTTCGGAAGACCCGACTCCTGATTTTTAAACACATGGGTTGTCAATACTGAATGCTACATGCTGAAAATAGATGCCTGACTGCTGCCCAATGCACAGTTAAGTGGCAGTGCCCTTGGAGTGCAGAGGCTGCTGATTACACTGTAGTGATTCCCATCCAGCCCTCTGGAGCCTCCACTTTGCAGGGCATTAGTAACTCTGGCTAGACCAGTAGGGTGTTTGAATCAGTGTGGACACAGCGTATCTTTTCTATTTCTGCAAAGCTGGAAGCCTGCCTCGTTATATAGACAGATAAACCGTGAGCTCTCTGCCCCAGAGAGTTCACAGCATATAGCTAGGAAAGCAGCCTCTCCCCTGAGCAGGAACCAAGGGAAGTAGGCAAGCATGATGTGTTGTGTAAGTAGATACGTGCAGATTCCACTCCCTGGCCAACTGCCCCGGTATGACTAAAGTCAGATCCCTGCGTGTCAGCAGTACTTGGGACGCTGCTCCCAGGAGTCAGCCTGATTTTGGGGGAAGGTTACTCACAAGTGGGCTGGAGGATGGGGGCCCATTTCTTGCAGAGGAAGAAGAGGGTAACCACCTCTGCGGCTCTGATCGGCCAGCCAGTCCAGCATGCTTCTACAAAGAGCAGTCACTTGAGGGGAGGGGTAAACGGCGGCGAGCATTCAGCTTGCATTGTGGGGACTGGGCAGTGCCAAGTGCCCAGTGCCTGAGGGGCAGCCGCAACTGGGGGCGGCCCACCAGAACCATCAGAAAGCAGCGTACCTATGCAGGCATTATGGCAGCGCAGCGGGCTGGCGGCTGGCAGGTTGCTAAGGGGAAAAATGGGATTTTACTTTGTTTCTGGAACTCGGAGCGTCACTCCCACGCCCGAGGAAGAGATTCCAGCGTGTCTCACACAGCGCACGGCTGCGGGCAGGCGGTTCTGCCACGCTGCACTGAGGCGGGGAAGAGAGGTTGGGTGTCAGCCTGTGTCCACCATATTCCCTTCCTCATGCCCTCCGTCCTTTTCTTCTCAACTCATCCCCTTCACAGCACCCCCGTCACCCTCCCTCTGCCCACAGAATCGCCAGTCAACACCCATTTTTTAAATGAACAGGTTTTCACGATACCCTGAACACTCAGCTAAAGTCACAGTCACGCACACGGAGCTCACATCGCCTTCCTTCCTCTTCAGCTTTGTGTTCTCATGGTGATGTCAGCTCTTCTGTAGCATGCCAGGTCTTTGGGGCAGGGACCATGCCCCTTACGTTTGGGAAGCGCTGAACACACGTTGGGCATTGTGGGGGTAGGTATGTGGGTGCTCAGCACCCACCACCCAGGCTGGATTTCCAGAAGAGCTCAGCTTCCATTCCGGCACCAAATCGAGCGGTCACATTTTCAGGAATGCTCAGCGTCAAGCAGCACTTGTGACATCCGCGGCCAGACATCAGCACCCAGCACGCACAGCTCTGTGGACACATCTGGCCCTATTCTGGTGCCCAAAGTAGGAGCTGGGCCCCTCAGAAGAAAAGAAAACAGTGTCTGCCACCATTAAAGCTGAGTCAAGTTGGATGGAAAACTTTTTCCTTGGGAAAGATTTTGATGAAAATATTTAATTGTTTTTGAAGTTCTGAGGATTTTCATTAACAGAACCCTGAGAACTTTTGGATTTTGGTTACTGACATCTTTTCATAACTGAAGAACGTTGGCAAGAATGGATGGGAGAGGGGGGGGGTGTCAAAAATTCAATTTACTCAAAAAAACATTTTCCAGTTAAAAAAAATATATTTGGATAGAAAATTTTCAGCCCTCTCTAGCACAGAGCCCTTTTGAAAATTTGGCCCTAAACAGCATCTGCCATTGCCTCCCCCATGGGTTTGTATTTGATTTCTCAAGTTCCTAAGCGGCTCTCCCATGCAGTGAAGTCGGCACATATAAACAAGGTGCACACGGCTCTGAGCAGCCAGAATGCGCTGTATCTCTTGCAGTCAATTCATTTGCTAACAGTAAAGGAGAAAGAGCCGCGTCGGTGACCCTCCCTTGGTTCTGTTGGCATTGGTAAGGGGAAAGGGTGAATTTTCAGTGAGCAGGCTGTTTCTCAAGCCAGCTGTTCTAAAAAAGTTAAATATAAAAAGGGTCAGAGTCTCTTTCCGCTGGTTTGTGCTCTACCAGGAGTGTAGTGTACAGCCGTTCACACTTCCCAGGTAACCTATGCCATTCTCTCCCCCTATTAAAGAAAGAGACATCAGAACTGGTTTCTTGCTCCTACATCAATAGGAGGACACCTCGCCTGGCATCCGGCTGGGGCAGGTAGTATAGCTTGGCCTTGCACAATGTGTTTCCCTGTTTGCATGCTGTGGCTCTCACTTTCTTCCCCTAGTCCACACTGAGGTGATTCCTATTCCACATTCCTGGGATGCAGGCCCATCCCCGCTCTCATGAGACAAAGCTTTTGTTGTGCCTCCCAGCTGATTTGGACCCCGCTCCTCAGGACGGATGCTGGGAGTTGTTAAATTACAACAGAGAAGGGAAAACACAATAGAGAAGGAAGGGACAACCCCACTCAGCTGCTGCCAGATGGCTAGATGATTAGTGGGCAGCATTCTAATCAATTTTGAAGTGTGCCCCTATTGAGCTGGTGGTTATGAGATTAGGAGTGATGTGTGTCAACTTGATGTCCATCCAGGCATGAAGGTTAACATAGAGTCTAACCTCTCTCATAAAGAGCAAGGTCTCTTTCAGACAAGAGCCTCTGACAGCATGTGTGTGGTTAAAATAATGGCGATTCTGATTCTAGAACATAAGAACAGCCACACTGGGTCAGAGCAAAGGTCCATCTAGCCCAGTATCCTGTCTTCTGACAGTGGCCAATGCCAGGTGCCCCAGAGGGAATGAACAGAACAGGTAGTTATCAAGTGATCCATCCCGTTGCCCTAGTGTAAGATTAGGACACAACCGAGTACAAGGAGCACGGCCATCTGCCTCCCAACCAGGTATTAGTAATGGGAGATGACTCACCGAGATGGCACACACCCCTTAGCAAGGGGTGTAGAACGGAACCTGTCTTCCTGCCCTTTGTATTTAAACAATACACAGAAATCAACAGATGAGACATCTGCAATTAGCGCACTGCCGTTTCTGCAACAGGATGACAGGGAGCCAGGCAGGCAGGCACTGCCTGGACAGAACAGCACCCACATTTCACTCAAGTTCTTCTATTGCTGCATGCTCTATAGCCTAAGGAACTGTGGCTTCCATTGCTCTCCCTTGAAGAGTTTTACAATGGATGTTAAGCAGTGAATCAAGGCTGGTCTCGAGCGTGGTTACGCACACGAAGGAGAAGGTGACTTGAGACAAGCGTGGAAAGAGCTTTCTGCCAGAGCTGGTGAATGGAGACCGCTGCTAGGCTGTTATCAGATGCTTCGCTACTCTGCGAGGGACTCGGTGAATTCTGCGGCCGCTCTGCACATCACATTGTTGAGAGTGATATTCCTCCCACTGACTAGTCCCTATCTGCCTCTGGAATCACCGCAGCAAATAAGCCACCCTTCCATCCTGGGCTTCACACGCTGATGCAGAGCAAGCCATGTGTTGGCTCCCTGGCTGCTGGCTCTGCACCTGTAGCCATAGCACACTGCCACGGGAGAGGCTTAAGAAATGACGAGAGATGCCCAAGACCTGCTGCTTGACTGTGAACGAGGGTCATGGCAGAGATTTGACTCAAGTGGTAAAAGCAGCCACTGGTGACAGTCTTACCGGGGGCGTCTTCATCATTCCTGCTATAGTGCATTCTCTGGCAAACCGCTACGTCCGGGTTCCTTTGGGGCTGGTCTCTCCAGGGTTCCCTTCCCAGTCACTCTTCCCCCCACCACACTTCCTACATTGCAGAAGCTGTCCCAGCGCTGGGCGACTCTCATCCAGGAGTAGTGCAAGGCCACTGAACCTTCCTTCAGCTTCACACACCGAAAGCTGCCTTGGGTTGGTCCACAATTCATTCAGGGTGTAGCCTGGATCTGTATAAATCTTAGACCTGAGCGGCCTTAGGTCACCCGCCCGTGCAGAAGAAAGGTCATGCTCTGGCAGCCAGCTCCCAAACGCCAGCCCAGTCTCAAACACCAGCTCCCTCCAGTGTTAGACTAGCTTCTTGCCAGCTGGCAGTTTGTTGGTCCAAATTGGAGCACGCGGACAAGCCATTCTCGCGCCAACGTCGGCTGCTGTACTCCCCAGGCCTCATTCTGCAAGCCAGGCAGATGGATGGAGGTAGAGGGCCCGCTGTGCGGGAACCGACTGCCAGCCAAACAAGAGGGCGCTGCTTCTATGCACTTTCAGCCACCCGCTTGAGTTTTAAATACAAAAGCAGCCTCGCCATTGGCCACCTCTTCCCTGCATAACCTGGAGTGAAGTCAGAATTGTAGAACTTAGGGGGTGGATGGGTGGTTGAAGCAAACAATGCTTTAAAAATACCAGCCTGCTCCTTGGGGCTGGCCCAGCTCCTCCATTCAGTGCAGGACCAGAGTGCAGGAGCAGGTGACAGGGAAGGCAGCTGTACGCCACCTTGGGAACCCACTTCCCCAGCGTAAGTTAAAGGCTGAGGACGGCTAGTGCAACATGCTAGGTTCATGCCCTGGTCACCAGGAGGAGGCTGGGCGGTGGGCTCGCTGTGCCAGCGGGGAATTCCCCCACACCCGTCAGCTGCCTAGTTAAGGCAGGCTCATGGGCTCTCTGTGCCACCAGAACAACACAGAGGGGCCATAACATGGGTTAGGGCGACCAGACAGCAAATGTGAAAAATTGGGGGGAGGGGGGTAATAGGAGCCTATATAAGAAAAAGACCCAAAAATCGCGACTGTCCCTATGAAATCGGGACAGCTGGTCACCCTAACATGGGTCAAGATGTGACCCACAGCGCCGGGGTGTTATTTCACCAGGAATTAAAGGGGCACATCATGAAAGGATGCTGCTGCTGCCTCTAGCTGCTGTAACACAAGAGCGCCTGATCAGTGACTGGGCTGTCCATGCAACACAATAAAGGCTCCCTCCATGGTTTGGGCTGCAGCCGCTGCCATTCGGTTTTCTGCCCCCACGTTAGAAAATGTCAGTGCCTGCGCTGCTCATCTGCCTGGGCTGTGGGACGAGAGATGGATGCAGCTAAGCCACTCAGTTCCTTTGGTCTCCAAGCCCTGTACAAAACCCAGGCGTAGCTTCGGGGCGGATAGATTCGCGATGAAGGTGAGCGGGTGAATGGCGGTGTTCAGTGCTTTGTCTTGGGGGGCGGGAGGGGGCGTTTTCTGGGGCGTGGGGGGAAGAGAGGAGGTAGATTTGGGGTTACAGGTTTGCCCACTATCAACAGAAATGTACCTTGGACGTTAGAGTCTAGATGGATTGAAATAAAAAGTTGCCGTGGACCAAAGAAGGGGCCTGCGCAGAATATCGAGTGTAGAAGAGTCATTCAGGGAAGCAGTTGGGCTCCTGGCTGTGTGCGAGCCTCAGCCCGTATCCTGGAGGTTAGTATAAAGCACCTGTCCCGAACAACTCCAGGCACCTGGGCCAGTATTTACCCTATACACAAACACGAGGCAGCGAGTTGCCCGTAGAAACCCATCTCCCCAACTAACCACCTCCCACACCAAACCACTCTACCTCCCTGAGCCATCCCCTTCCACACACGCCACAGCAGAGGAGGCCAGCACCATGTTACACAACAAGGCTCCCCGAGCTCTTATCTCCCACCTTCCATTCCAACAAAGGTCAGAAAAGAGTTGGTAGAAGGGAAAAGCCCACCCACCCCGTTATTACTAATGAGGCAACATGTTGCAAGTTACCTTCCGGTAGCAGCAGTTTCTCTCGGAAGAAGTATGAGTGAGGAACTTCTGATTGCTGCCCATAGCTCAGAGATCTTGGTTATTATTTTTATTCCTTAGTGTGACCATAGCACCTGCCAGCCCTGGTCATGGCCCAGGATGCCATTGTGCTAGGTGCTGTACAAACATAGCGCCTCTGAGAGCATTTGTGGCTACTCACAGGGGGCCAGGCGCTCAAAAGATCTTGGCACCAGGTTTTCAAGAACTCGGCCCTCAGTCAGGCACCGTATGGGCCACGTTTTCAAGAACTCAACATCTAACATACCCCCCCAGCATCCTGAGCTCTTTTGGGAACTCTGCAGGTGCGTCAAAGGCCTTGGTTTTGGGACAGCAATCGCAATGCTAGCATCCAGACTCAGAACATTAAATCTTGCTGGAAAGGCTGAGGTTGGTCAGGCTGTCTATGAGAGATGTGACCCCCCAGTCGTGACTCACCTGGCACAGCTTGACTGGTGTCCAATTCTTCGTTTTGCCACCGGCTTCATCTGGGAACTCCAGCCAAGTTGCCTTCAGGAGGTTGCAGGGGGATAGGTACGTGAATGTAGTGCGTCTTCACCTAGTGCAGATGCTGCTGCCAGATCTCAGCTGGTTTCTGCGTGAACCACCTAGCTACACACACTACTGCTAAGTGCGGACAAGGAGGTGACAGTAGGGTGACC
Source organism: Chelydra serpentina (assembly GCA_037349315.1). Classification (NCBI taxonomy): domain Eukaryota; kingdom Metazoa; phylum Chordata; order Testudines; family Chelydridae; genus Chelydra; species Chelydra serpentina. Next base: position 9,002,179 of record JBAIAC010000026.1, on the reverse strand, counting down.
AGACAGCAAGTGTGAAAAATCAGGACAGAGGGTGCGGGGGTAATAGGAGCCTATATAAGAAAAAGACCCAAAATCGGGACTGTCCCTATAAAATCGGGACATCTGGTCACCCTAGGTGACAGTGAGTCCAATTGTCTCACTGCAGAGGGAACTGTTGGCTACAAGGATAGTCTGACAAGTCATCCTGAGGGGTGGACCGGTGTCTGTTTCTCTAGGATGGTCAGCGGCACCCTCCCGCTCCCCACTTGCTGGGGGCGGCCCAGCCCAGTTCTTCTAATGGTGGCAGTCAGAGGAACTGAAATAAATCTCTCCCTGGGTGACCGACAGGCACCAGCTGCAGCCCACCAGCTGCCCTACATCATGTCCTGCAGCTGAAACCATGGAGTTTGGTGCACAAGGAGCTCCCATGCTGGGACCCCTCAGAGCGAGCCTTGGCTTGGCAGAGAACTCCTCAGCCCCCTGGCAAGATGAGGACCCATCAGGAGGACACATACCCGGAGAGGAGTAGGGGAGCACCGAGAGAGGGAGAGCAAGTCCCTCCCCAATCATTTGCACCAGCTCAGGCACAGCGGTGGGTGATTGAAAAATTAGTTACTGCAGGAAAAAAACTACACCCAGAGGGACTCCTGTGGAGGACAACTCACGGCTGCATCTGCTGAATGCACTGCCGTCAGACCCCGGGTTCTGCCTCACACCATCCAGACCAATAGACGGAGGAAGTCCTGGCTCAGCTCTGGTTTCCCTCCTGCATTCAATGCCAAGCCTGCCGTGCTTGCCTTTGGCTTCCTCTGGCTGTCACCAACAAAACTGCCTATTAATGAAGCAATATCTTTTCCAGCTGATGAGTTAAGCAAGCACACAGCTGTTACACTAGCCGCCCACATTCTCCTCGGAGAATTGCTTCCTGGAGGAGCCAAGCGCTGAATGCTGTGGCTGTGTGGACCTCCAGTGGCTATTATGTAGTTGTCAGGGGGAAATGTGACTGGATTATTTCTGTTCCTGATGTCAGCCACATGCTTCCTTGGGTCCTGTTTCTCACAGATGCCTAGAGCTATGGAAGGGATGTAAATGCTGTCTGAGGTGCGAGGCCTCTAATCAGCGGGTATTTCCTAGCTCACACTGAGGTGGGGAGTACACCAGAGACAAGGTATTTTACTGATCCATTAAAAGTCCCTTGCCCTGGGTGGGTGGACAGGTAGAATTTTTCAAATCTAGTCTATATATGTACATACATGGGAGAGGAGTGGTTTGAATATGGGACTGGGAGCCAGGAATTCCGGAGTCTGAGCCCTAACTCTGACACTAATTCACCTTCTGGCACATCACCTAACCTATCCGCTTCCATTTGCCCATCTGCTAATCGTGTTACACACCTGCAGTATCTCCCTGGGCTGTTGAGGATGGGTTTGTGAACCCTGCAATAGGCTTTAGGGTCAGTGCTTGTCTTCAGTTGCATTGTCTGAAACGTCTCACTCCATAAACTCTTTCCACATCAAAGGATTTGCTGACTCAGATCCTCCCGCCATTTCAGCTTTGGTTCAGTAACATATTTTCCCATTCTCCCCAGTGAAATCGGTTTCTCTTCTGGCACCCAAACTGAGTTCAGCTGAGTGAGATTAGAAGCCACTATCCCAGATGGAGGCAAACTCAGTCGTTTCAATTTAGGATTTTTTAGCTTAGAAAATGAGAATTTTCTGTCCACGTTCCTCAAACAGCTTGGTAATACTAGGGGGAGAGACACTGGAACTGGGTGGCTGAGCCCAGTTGGATTATGGTAATGACTGACTTTAGCCCATTGCTCTCACTCCTTAAATAAGTGAGGTTCAGACTTCAGAAGTAGTCTTAGGGCCCAGATTCTTTCCTTCTCTCCACCTTCTCTCATCCTTTCTAGCTACACACAGGGGCTGGGGAATGGCAGCTGCACGCTCCCACTTTGCACTGGGGTATATGATTGGGCAAGAGGAAAATCAGACCATGGGGCTTTAAAAAAACCCACCACCACATCTGCAGAATTCTTGTTTAGATCCTTGTTGGTTCGTCTGTTTCACGCCTTGGACTGGCCTCATGGCTAATGGCCAATGGCCAATGGCCTCTCCCCTACCCTACTGTGCCGAGTGCAGCTCAGGTGTGGCCGAGCACTAGGCCAACGTGTCACGATGTCCCCTCGTGCGAGATACGTGTAAATTGCTACCCCGGTATAAGTGATGGGAGCATTCTGATTGGATAGCATTTTACCCCCGCTGTGCCTGGCTGGGAATGACGCACACAGGGCAGGGAACTTCCTGCCCTGGGAGCTTAGACCAAGATCTCCAAAACCAATTAGTCATTTTGGATGTCTCTGTTTTCGACACCTCCCAGAGGCCTGATTTTCTGAACGTACTGAAGGGCCCCTTCCTATTGGCTGCAATGGAGCAGTGACGGTTTACAGCAGCGGAAGACCTGGCCCTCCTCCATATTTGATTTCCCTGCACAGGCTTTACAAGGTCCCACGTTTAGCGCGAATGGGCCAACTTGAACCGTCATACCCCCAACTGCAGAAACACACCGAGGGGAGGGCGACTCAATACCCAAAGGAACTCACTGAACTCTGGCTCTCCGGGGTCTCCCTGAAAATTCCAGCTGGAAGAAAGACTTCCAATGTTGGGAGCCACCTTGTGGCAAAACCGGATTAATTCTCAAACTTCAGACAGTGTGGACTGGCTGCTGTATTGTCACAGCAGCCTCCGGCTAGTGGGCCTCTTCCATTACACACAAGGCGCATGCGATTTACTTTATCCCAATGCCTGGGTAGAAAAATCACGAGCCAGATCCTCAGCTGGCAGAAATCGACGGAGCTCCGTGGATTCGAATGGCGCTCTACCAATACACACTCTTTTATTTGGTAGTGCTATCAGATTAGGCCTCTGTTTCGGAAGGGGGATGTGTCACCAGCTTAACGGGAAGCACGCTCCATTTCCCCCTTCCTCCCTCTGTCTCCAGCCCCAGCGGTGCCAACGCTTGTGATTTGGGTGGAAGGCTCCTGATATTTGGTGGGTTTTTCCCTTAAAGCCCCAGTTCCTGGACTCAGGTGATTATGTGAGAACCTCGGCTTCCAGCAGTCGTACTGTGGACAAACACTTGCAAACGTGACCTGTGTGTAACCTAAAGGCTCAGAAACTAGAAGCCGAAGGAAGAGACTCTGAAATGTGTTATTAAAAACAAATCTCATGATTTTTTCAGCCCGATTCATGATTTTTGAACACTAGGGGTTGATGTTACTGCATCCAGGCAAGCTGACGGAGGCAGGAAGTATGCAGGGTTGTTGTAGCCATGTTGGTCCCAGGGTATTAGAGAGACAACCCACCCGGACTCTCTAGAGCAGGATGGTCGATCTGGGATGTTTTGCGTTCAGCAGTGCTAAGCGTTTGCCAACCAAACACGTTTTGAGTTGGGATTGTTAGTTGTAGGGATTTGTGGACTTTTCTTTCATTGCCTGCTAGTTCCTGAGCCTTTAGGTTACACACAAGTCACATTTGCAAGCTTTTGTCCACCACCGCGAGGGGTGTAGAAATGTACCTTCTTTAAAAATGTAAAAGCAGAGAGTCTCACTTACAAAAAAGTGCCCGGGGCTCTTTGAGCTGGCAGGACTGAGGTTTTTGCAGCTTGTTCTTCCTCGCTCAGGAAGATCCTGCCACTTTATATGCCTGTCACGTGCCACGTGCTCGAGGCCAAGGTTGCTCTATAAATAATCATCATCACTGGAGACACAGCTGAGGAGAGAACATCAGTTCAGTGCTGACTCTGAGGGTAGAGCACCACCTGCTGAACACCAACAGAAGTTATTCCTCAGACTAAGGCAGGGGTTGGCAACCTTTCAGAAGTGCTGTGCCGAGTCTTCATGTATTCACTCTAATGTAAGGTTTTGCGTGCCAGTAATACATTGTAACGTTTTTAGAAGGTCTCTATAAGTCTATATTATATAACTAAACTATTGTATGTAAAGTAAATAAGGTTTTAAAAATGTTTAAGAAGCTTCATTTAAAATTAAATTAAAATGCAGAGCCCCCCAGACCGGTGGCTAGGGCCCAGGCAGTGTGAGTGCCACTGAAAATCAGCTTGTGTACCGCCTTTGGCATCCATGCCATAGGTTGCCTACCCCTGGACTAAGGTATAGTGATGGGAAAGGGGAATTTAGGTGATGCAATGTTTGGAGCTAGGGTTGCGAGGAGTCTGGTTTTTTACCGGAATGCCCAGTGGAAAAGGGACCCTGGCAGTTCCGGTCAGCAGCACAGCAGGGCTAAGGTAGGTTCCCTGGCTCCACGCAGCCCTCTGAAGTAGGTGGCATATCTGGCTCCTAGGCGCAGGGATGACCACAGGGGTGCTGCCCCTGCCCCAAGCACCGGCTCTGCAGCTCCAATTGGCTGGGAACCACAGCCAATGGGAGCTGTGGGGGCAGTGCCTGTGGGCATGGGCAGCACCCAGAGCCCCCTAGCCCCTCTGCCTAGGAGCTGGACATGCCAGCCACTTCCGGGAGCCGCTGCAGGTAAGCGCCGCCTGGCCAGAGCCCACGCCCCAAATCCCCTCCTGCACCCCAACCCCCTGCCCCAGGTTGGAACCCTGGCCCACACCCTCACTCTCTGCCAGAGCCTGAACCCCACACCCCAACCCCCTGCCCCAGGTCAAAGCCCCCTAACTCCCTCCTGGAGCCAGCACACCACACTCCCTCCTGCACTCCAAACCCCTTGGTCCCAGCCCAGAGCCCCTTCTGTATACCTCATCCCCAGCCCCACCCCCCACAGCTGGAGTCCTCACCCCCTCATGCACCTGAACCTCCTGCCCCAGCCGGTGAAAGTGAGTGAGGGTGGGGGACAGCAAGCCACAGGGGTGGGGGCAGGGCCTCGGAGAAGGAGTGGGACAAGGGTGTTCGGGTTTGTGCGATTGGAAAGTTGGCAACCCCATCTGGAGAAAGGAGAGAAGCCCCCCAATGAAGGTGGGCCTTTGGAAACGTGCATCAGCTGGGGGCAGAGCTGGGATTACACCATGAAGCAACCTCCTGCATGATTCAGGCTTTGGGCTTTAGTCAGAACCAGACTGAGGAGCTGATCTCTCCTTACTACTATTCTCTGTATGACAGGAGCACCGTATGGCCTCACCTGAGACAAAGGGGCCCTTTGTGCCAGATTCAGGATGCAGCTCCCGCCCCAAAGAGCTTACATGTTAATAGACACGCCGGGGGACGGAGGCACAGCCCGGTAATGTGACTTGCCCTAAGTCATACACTAGGCCAGGGGTGTAGCTGGGAATCAACCCCACATCTCCCGAGAGCTGGTACAGGGCACTGAACCTCGCTGCCACTGCGCTAGCGCTGGCGTAGCCGTGTGACGTATGCTGGAGGCAATGGATTTAACGGCAGTCACATCTCTGAGTCAAGGGGGAAATTGTTGCTTGGAAGGCGCTGCGGCTGATGTTGGCTGACTCAAGAAGCTCTCAGTGTAGTAGCCGTGTTAGTCTGTGTCAGCAAAAAGAAAATAAGAAAGAAATACTTGTGGCACCTTAGAGACTAACAAATTTATTTCAGCATAAGCTTTCGTGGACTACAGTCCGCTTCGTCGGATGCATGGAATGGAACACTCAGTGAGAGGATATTTATACAGTCAGAGAAACATGAAAAGGTGGAAGTAACCATATCAACGGTAAAAGGCTAATTAATTGAAAGAAACTGTTATCAGTAGGAAAGAAACTTTTGAAGTGGTAAGCAACATGGCCCATTACAGACAGTTGACACAAAGGAGTTAAGGGTATTTAACGGGGGGGCGGGGGAAAATAAATTCAATTAACGTAATGACCGAGCCATTCACAGTCAATATTCGGACCTAAGGTAATGGTATCTAGATTGCATATTAATTCCAGTTCAGCAACTTCGCATTGGAGTCTGTTTTTGAAGTTTTTCTGTTGTAAAATTGCTACCTTTAAATCTGTCATTGCGTGATCAGGGAGGTTGAAGTGTTCACCTACTGGCTTTTAAATGTGATGATTCCTGATGTCAGATTTGTGTCCATTTATTCTTTTGCGTAGAGACTGTCCAGTCTGGCCAATGTACATGGCAGAGGGGCATTGCTGGCACATGATGGCATATATCACATTGGTAGATGTGCAGGTGAACGTTCCCCTGATGGGGTGGCTGATGTGATTAGGTCCTATGATGGTGTCACTTGAATAGATATGTGGACAGAGTTGGCAATGGGCTTTGTTGCAAGGATAGGTTCCTGGGATTTTGTTTTTGTTGTATGGTGTGTGAAGCTCTATTACTCCTAGAGGAGCCACCTTGGCTGCACTTTTTACTAGCTCCGCTTCCCCCTTCCCTCCCTTTGAGCGGAAGGTAAATACCGCCTGGATGTTTTCAATCTGCCTGGAACCGTCTCTGTTCCCAGCCAAGCTTAACATGGGCAGAATTTGCTGAGTAAGCATCCATGGGAGGTTGGGGCGGGGGAGGGGGTAATTTGCTGCTACCCAGCAATTTGCCTTGACAACTCTGCCACTTACTGATGCTTTAATTTTTCAAATAACGTGGTGGCTTTTTTGGTTTGTTTTTAAATGAAAGAATCGTTGCTCCTTTACTCGTGAGAAAGCCAGACGTCACCGAGCCGGAGCCAGAGGCAGGACACAGCTGCGTCCCCAACGAGCTAGGGCCGGTTGTCAACTAAGTGAAAACGGGAGAGACCTTTTAAAGCTTTAGTATGTGGAGTGTGCATTCATACATGTGGGTTTGGAGGTGTGTGTGTGGGTGCAGATATGCATGGAGGGGGAGGTTACGTTTGTGTTTGGATATGCATTGGGGGAGAGGAGGGTTTGCACAGAATTTGGGTATGCCTGGGCAGCTCTGCATGGATGCGTGTGCGTGTGGGCACACTGGCGCTCATGTGCACGTGGGAAGGATCTCTTTTAAGTTATCTAACGAAGACTAGCGCTGCCTCTTCTGATGAATATTTCCTGCTCTCTGTGATCTCGCTCCCTGACATCAAGAATAGGAAGATCTGCTCCCTTGTCCTCCTGCTCACTGACACCTACGCCCCCGGCAGGTTCTACATGGTTTTGCTCTTTGAAAAAGCTAATGCAGCTCAAAGGAGGAGAAATAAGGGGGCAAACGTGTTGGCCGGGGGGGGGGGGGGGGGCAGTGTTGGCCAGACAATTCAATGATTCAATTGCAAATAATCCCTGGCTGAAAAATGTCCCCAAATATGCTCTGAACTTGACCAACCCTTGCCAGGGCAGAACATGGAGGCGATGCCCTAGATGGCCATTCCTTTACTGAGCTACTCGTGCATCCAGCGAGGTTTTTATACCATGCTTACTGCCATACAATACAAATATTATCATTCATTTTATAATAGCACCCAGAGGCCCCCAACTCCGAGCAGGGCTCCAGTGTGCCAGGCACTCTCCATATACACCGTAAGAGATGCCTGTGCTCTGAAAAACGTACATTTTAAGTAGACAAGACAGGCAAAAGAAGGCTCATTAACCCCAGCGACTTGGGCAGGCTCACCCCGTTTGGAACTGAACCCCAATCTCCGCCGCGCAAGGCCAGTGCCCGCAGTACAAGACCAGCCTTCCTCTCTGCGCTGTAAGTCTAGTGCCACAGGGAAATTAACACTGGTCAGAAGGGCAGACGAGGCTTCCGAGTCTCATTCAAAGACATTTTTATGTCATTTGCCCTTAGAAACATAAATCGTATTAAAGGACAATTAAATGGAGCGCCGAACAGGAATCAAAAAGGCAGCCGAGGAACATTAGCGGTTCTGCTTAGCAACTGCCCTGTCAATCTGTTTCCCATTTAAACGGGATCCATCCTCCCGCCCGTCAACCGGCTCAGGAAAACAGAATCCGACCGTTCAGGAGCAGTAGCATCAACATCTGCTTATGAAACTCTGTAGATCCACCATCTCACCCTGGGCGCAAGCTTGGGCTTTGTGGCCGGGGGCCAAACACAGGGACTGGAATCGAAGAAGAAAAAATGCTAAGAAGTAAATCATAAAAGTAATAAAATAGCGGTGGGCGTGGCTTTTAGCCACAAAATAGCAGTTCCTCTAAAATGCTTGCTGCTAGGCTGATTTCCTCTCATGCTTTTCCACTCATGGCCATTACAATTATATCAATTTCACAGAACTTGGCCCCTCTAGATATATTTAAAGCTATGAGTCAGGCAGAGTTAGATCTAAATTTGTATGTTTCATTAGAAACAGCTGTACAAGTTTCGCTTTATTTTAAAGAAAGTTTACTTTAGAAATAATCCATATTGCCTGTGGGCTCAGATACGATCCGCTCTGTGCACATTAAAGGGGAAGTGTGGGTACAAAATTCGATCTCCACTTCTAGCTGTCTTAAATAGACTAGAACTTGGTACGGCTCACACCCAGACATCAGGTCTGACACACTCTGAAACTAATTCAGCTCTTTCTGGATTACTCAGTGCAAACCCACTGAGAGATTTGTTATTGATATAGTGAGATGTTCCTTCTAGCAAACCAAAGTGAAGCTCTTTCCTCTCTTCTGTAGCTATTGAGTGGTTTTCCCTTATCGGCAGGTCAACGCACAAATTCACTCCGATGCAGAGGGTCAGAGTACAAGGCATATGCACGGATTACTTTAAATCCCATTCGGGTCCCCTTATTTTGAAAACTTAAGTGAGACTCAAGAGATGCACAGACTTTATGCTGGTCCTCCGCACAAGGGTGAATTTCCTCTATAGGGAGTTTCCTGCAGAGACATTACAGCATTAAAATGGGGGAAACACAGGAGAACTCCAGACCCGGCCTGTGCATCTTTAACTCCATGACATTCCAGGGTGCAGTCTAGGCCAGTGAGGGTCTGTGTCACCCCTGCCCTGCAACCCGGGGTGCCTCACGGTGTTTTATGCTGTAGCTCCCAGCTGGACCACTCACAAACAGCCTGTCAGCATGCAGATCACACCCTGGTCCAGCAGCTCTGACCCTGTCAGCAAACACAGCCCCACATTGGCTTCCAGCAGCCTTGTTACTATTTGCAGGGTGATCCCAACACACTCCCAGTCCCAAACTTCCCCCCAAAAAGTGTGTGTTCTGCACTGTCCAGCCTTCTTCTGGACAGTTCGAATATTTTAGGTCTATTGTCCCTGTAAAGGAAGAACATACAACAACTCTTTTAAATGGAGTTACCACACAGGCCAGTTTAACCACAACACTGGATTAATTTTGATTAAAGAATAAAACAAGTTTTTTTCACCCAATACGCTGGGATTTTAAGTGAGTGCAAACACAGGCATTCAAGTGAGAAACGGTTACAGGAGAAATAAAAATAAAATGCTCCCTTAGACTAAAACTTCACAAACAAGGCTTGGTTCAAGGTCAGGTTCTTATCACATGCTCCCAACAGCATTACTGACCAATCTGCAAGTCAGGATGCCTCCCAAAGTCAAAAAGCTGGATGCTTGTGTCTTCTTTGGTACAAGAGAGATGGATAGGGAGAGATACCCGGGTGGGGAGGGGGAGGAAAGGGGGTTACTCCTCACTTTTATAGTTCAGTCACCCTCTGAAAAGTATTTTCCTGAGACCCCTCGTTAAAGTTCTTTCCAGCTGAGAGCAAGGAGACATGGAGTCTGGTGGCAGTCACCTGTTCATGCTAAAATGCAGATTTTCTTTGTCTTCTTTCTTTCCCCTCTTGCTGCCTAAGGACTCTGTTTACAGTTTATATGCAAATCGAGGTAAACACCCATCGCTTTGTTTAAGACAGGCCTGCTTGACCTAACTGGGGCAACATGAGTTTGAACATGTGCCTTTAACATCATAGAGGGGGGATTTTATATCTTTGACCATAAGGTTGCTACACACATTTCACTAGGATATTATTGACCAGTGAGTTGTTAGTTTTTCAAATGATACCTCACAAGGCATATTTTGCACAAAGATTACTACAATAGTGTGTGGGGTGTCACACTGTCTGGAGTGGCTCAGGAGTGTGAGTGCCTACATCAGGGCAGACTGTTCAAAAGAGGGCAGATACCTCAAACTGGTGGTGTGTTCTATAATTGGATTTCACTAAGCCAGTAACAAATGTGAACTCCTGGATCAGTCTTACCATGGAGTCACAGACAGTCCCATTAGCCGCTCCAGTCTATTGCCACCCAGACAAACTGGACTCTGTGATAAATGGTGACTTACACCAAAAATCACACAATATTCAGATTGCTTCCAGTCCCAAGAGACCAGGCACTTACCCTCAATCAACTGGTACCCGAGATCACATACCAAAGACAACGCCTGTATCCAATCCTGTAATCAAATATCTAAAGGTTTATTGACTAGGAAAGAGAAATGAGTGAGTTATTTACAGGTTATGCAGTGGTTCTCACACTTTTGTACCGGTGACCCCTTTTCACATGGCAAGCCTCTGAGTGCGACCCCCCTCCCTTTATATATTTAAAAGTGTTTTTAATTTATTTAACGCCATTATAAATGCTAGAAGCAAAGCAGGGTTTGGGGTGGAGGCTGACAGCTCGCAACCCCCCATGTAATAGCCCTGTAACCCCCTGAGGGGTCCCGAGCCCCAGTTTGAGAATCCCGGGTTAAAGCATGCAAACATATGCACAAATGAGTTACAGTCTAAATCCTAAGAGCGACGGAGTTGTAGTGATCTGTCAATTCAAAGCATCTTTCAGGGCGACCCAGGAGGCACCCCCTATGGATCTCTGGCTTCAGTTTAGTGTCTCTGGCCCTGAGAGAGTTCAAACAGTGAAGCGATGGAAAATCTTCACATCAGCTGTTTTGATTTCCCTCTTCCAGCATTCAAAGTGATGAGACGAGGCCTTCTGCAAGTACTGCTCCATGGGCGGATGGGGCAATTAACAAAGCTTTTTGTCTTATAATGGCCCACTCATCCTCCTGGCCGGCTGGGGAGGACGCTTCCCAGGCCTGGGTTCTCAAGTTTAGAGCAAATATTTTCAAAGCTATAAAGCAAAACTTACATATTTTCTTATAGCCTGGAATACCGACATCACACGTGAGATAAATGCATGTAGCCATTGACAGGCATTTCATAGAGTCTAAATGCTAAATACGTTCTTATAAGACCAAACCTATTTTGAGCAAAGCTAACACACAGCTATGAGTTTGTCAGTTCATAGCTAATGCCTGCAGCCTGGGCAAGAGCCAGCAGCTGGCCTGCCCGTGTCGCACGGTGTGCCTAAAGTGGTGCATTTGGTCAGACTCCGCCAGGAAAATTTACCAGAACAAGGTCTCTCGTTGTCCTGCATGAAAAAGATGAAACATTATCAATGTAAGTCAACAAACATAATATTTGTCTACGCCTGGAATCTAAGGCCTTGTCTAAACGACGGGATTTTAGCAAAACCCCTCCCACCGTTGTTATCACCCCAGTGCTACTGAGGGTAGCAACTTTGGGAGCTCTAATGTGGGGGGAGGGGAGTAAAGAGTGAGGTCTGGCTTGGGGAAAAGGGAGGTTCCCCATCCAGCTGCAGTGCCCCCTGGATAACCCAGAAAATTAGCCAGTTTCCCGATGACAGCATTGTGGGTACTGATGAGTTTCCTGAGGGGTTAAAATGACACCACCCATCTGAAATCTAGACAGTTACATAAAGACATTGTAGGTGGTTTCAGGTCCTGCACCTGCCCGAGACTCCCCTGGACAGTTTTACAATCATGTGACTCTTTCCCCCATGTCATGGGATTGCTGGTCCCTTTAAGGGGAACCTGGGGCCAGGCTACCCGAGATAATTTAAGAAGCCCATCTAGGCAGCTAATCGGATAACAACCTGGGCCTGATAAAAGGCCATCAGGGCTCAGTTACATGGGGTGCTCACAAAGAGAGAAGCTGTCCTAAAGAGAGATGGCCCCAGGATTGAGAACCGCAGGCCCAAGGAGGAGGACTGTGCAAGCCCGGGAAGAGACTGTAGTTCAAGATTATTTTAGATTGAATAAAGTAGAACCCCAGCAGGGGAATTGTTTGTCTTGCATCCGTTTGGACTGTGTGGAGTTCTTAAAAGAGCCCGGAGAGAAGGGAAACCGAGGCAGGGAGTGCCTGCAGTGCCACATGAGCTCAGCAGGGGGCTCTACAGGGCAGGCATGCTCTCAGACACAGTCTCCACAGGCGCTGAGAGCCATCGAACCAAACTGTAAACCCTGCATATGATGGAAACCACTTCAAGCCAGGGGGTGTGGCAGCCCCCCCCCCCCCCCGCCGCCCCTCTGCTAGTTCCAGCACCTACGCCTGTCTCTGCAAAAATAAGAATACACAAATAAATAAAGAAATAATAAAACAGTCCCAAAAACAAGGGAAACGGACTAATTATATGGGTGAAAACAATGTAACTGACTAACATGCTCTCAAAGGCACGAAAGACATTGAGGGGGGAAAAAAAAGAATATTCTTCCCAGCAAATCTCTTCCACTTGCCGTCAGCTGGAATGCTCCTTGGCAGACGTGGGATTTGTAGGTTGATAGCGTGCCATGAAGAAGTCAGCCAGTCGCATGCGAACGGGGGTGTCTGCGCAGCCTTAGTCAGCAAACACTGGTCTGTAAAACCATCCTTCCTTGCAGTGCTTGTCTCATGCCGCCCCTGAGAACCTTGCACCTACAGTAATTTATGGAGTTTTGTGGCAGGGAATGAAACTTTCTGAATGAGAGGCCAAGCGAAGGACGTGACGTCACACCCAATGAGCTAATCTAGCACCCAACAGCCTCAGACTCTCAGGCTCAACTATTTACAGCTCCAGAGGGACCAGGACTGACCGAAGGAGAGCCAGCCAAGAGCACAGAGGCAAACGCAGCACCAGATTGTGCCTTCTCAAGCCACTGCTGCTGAAGGAGTGTGTGGGGAGGGGATGCTGCTCCAATGCGGGGGCTGGAGGCCTGGCAGAGACCACATGCAGGCAGAGCTCCTCTGGGTGAGCACATGCAGGAGTAGCTACCACTACGCCCCGTCACAGAGCGTACCCCCTTGCCTGCACCACCAGCCCTGATCTGCCAGCCAGTGCGGAAGTGGGGTGGCAGGACCCCGCCATGCTCCCCGTGTGCTCAGGGTGTGCAAGTAGGGGGAAGGGGATTCTAGTGGCTCACTGTGCCACAGCACCAGGGGAGAAGGGTCACGGTGCCTTCCCTTCTCCCACACCCACCCAGGGGAACCAGAATCTGAACTTTGACTCCCATTGCTGCCGACTCACAATCAGGTCCTGGATGTGTTTAGATCTTCTGGGAGATCCTGGGATTGAGTCTCCACAGCGTTATCCCTTGTGCGGCCATTCACTCCTCTATTTCAGGGCCAAACCAACACCCAACTCCTCTGCAACATACTGCCACTCTGGCTTACCTCGACGTGGCAGAGGTGAGAATGACTGCACAAGGGATAAGGCCCTTTTTCTCCCAGTGGCCCTATCAGATGGGCAGTTTCACCCAAGGCGCTGTAGGGATTTGGCTCAGTAATTCCCATTCATTTCCACTGGAACCTGGACGCCCAAATCACACAGGTGACTTTGAGAATCTAAACCTTAAGGTTGAATTAAGGGTGGAAATTGCTTATTAAATGTAATTTGCACATCTTAGCCTGATTTTCAGAGAGAATTGTACCCAGCAGCACACACATGGCTAGAGAGGTACGTGCCTTTTTCTTTTTTTGTTGAAGTAAATGTAAAACAATAGTTTGAAACTCCCTCTTAGCTGGCACGCTCTCTTTTGACTGCAAAAGAAGAGTCAGTGAAATGTCTGGGGAGATGCCATCAGTGTGCTATTCGAAAAGAAGCTCATTCAGGCCAGGAATGTGCGTGTTTCCCATAGAAGTAGAATTTGCCTTTTTTTAATACTGGTGAAAGGTGATAGAACAACACAGAACACAAGCCCTGGTCCACCCCTTGCCTTTGAAGGTCCACTTCACCTGGTGAGAGGGTCAATTCAGTCTCCATGGAGTCTCTCTGCTGAGATTGCCACCAAATGTACCAAATTATGGCAACTGTGGCTTCTTCACGTGGACACCCCTCCTGCAGTCCAGCTGAAGTGAGGCCACCAACTCCTTCTACCGCATAGTTTTCAGATAATAACTTTCAGTCATCGGTGACCAAAGCCAGATTTGAGCAGAGGATGGAACCTGAAGGGGGGTTCCAAAGAGGATGGAGCTCGGCTGTTCTCAGTGGTGGCAGATGATAGAACAAGGAGTAATGGTCTCAAGTTGCAGTGGGGGAGGTTTAGGCTGGATATTAGGAAAAACTTTTTCACTAGGAGGGTGGTGAAGCACTGGAATGGGTTACCTGGAGGTGGGGTGGGTTGGACCTCCATCCTTAGAGGTTTTTAAGGCCCGCTTGACAAAGCCCTGGCTGGGATGATTTAGTTGGTGTTGGTCCTGCTTTGAGCAGGGGGTTGGACGAGAACCACCTGAGGTCTCTTCCCACCCTAATCTTCTATGATTCTATGAAAGGGTCTATTTCCGGGCCAAACCAACACCCACTGAAGACAGCAGGACCTTTCAATGGGCACTAGATCAAATTCTTAATCACCTGTCTCATGAGCAACCCAGTCCACCTGGTAGAATACTTATAAAATATCCATAGCCACTTAAGAATTGTTTCTATAGGAAATGGGCCCCTTATAATAAAAGCTTTAGTCTCCTTGCAAATAATTAGCATTTATCAATACTTTTCAGGTGAAAGTTGTTTAAAAGGGCAGGAAATTAAAAGGGGAGGTTTTACCATACTAGAGCAGATGACATTAAATGAATAGAACATGTGAGCAAAGTTGCTCCAGAGATCTGTAGATCACAACCCAGGCCATAAATGTGAGAGTTAGCAAACAAGAAATCTCTGTTCAAATGCAAAATCTAAACACAAGTGAGACGATACACATCGGTCACAGCTCTATTAAAGTCAAGGCACTGAGCAATGGAGTCTTTGGTGCAATCACACTAAGTATAGGAAATTCAAATAGGGGCAGACCATCAATACAATAACGAAGAAAGATTTTCAAGGGGACTGTTATCCATAACAAGCAGAATGATCTGAAGCACTTGTTACAGCAGAATGCGAGTCGAGAGATATTCAGAGCACAAGATTTATTCTTGTCACAATCAACAGTCTTCATTACTTGGTAGCTAATGCTGCCCCTCTCAGGAGTCCTCTAACAAAGACAAGGAACAAAATAGTGCTTATGCCAGTCAATTTTGCGATCTCATAGTGCACACAGCATGATGAGCTATCCTGCTTGTGGCTGCAGGATCCATGGGCTTTTTCATTTGCGCACACAGAGCAATGAGCAAGCCCCAGAAGAACTGGAGGCAGTCAAAGTGTATCTCACAGTAGCCACGCCCTACTGCCCGGTGGCCCAACTCTCCCACTGAACTCACAGAATACTCAGTGGGCGTTGCTCACATTCTGCAGTGAGAAAATGGGGCCCAGGAATGGCTCACACTGGCGCAGACTCAGTGCTTAATTCGTGCCAGGGCTGAGCCCCAGCACCTCTGGGCTTGGCAGTCCATAGGCCCGGCACCTCTGGGCTTGGCAGTCCATAGGCCCGGCACCTCTGGGCTTGGCAGTCCAGAGCCCCGGCACCTCTGGGCTTGGCAGTCCAGAGCCCCGGCACCTCTGGGCTTGGCAGTCCAGAGCCCCGGCACCTCTGGGCTTGGCAGTCCAGAGCCCCGGCACCTCTGGGCTTGGCAGTCCATAGGCCCGGCACCTCTGGGCTTGGCAGTCCATAGGCCCGGCACCTCTGGGCTTGGCAGTCCATAGGCCCGGCACCTCTGGGCTTGGCAGTCCATAGGCCCGGCACCTCTGGGCTTGGCAGTCCATAGGCCCGGCACCTCTGGGCTTGGCAGTCCAGAGCCCCGGCACCTCTGGGGTTGGCAGTTCAGAGCCCCGGCACCTCTGGGCTTGGCAGTCCATAGGCCCGGCACCTCTGGGCTTGGCAGTCCATAGGCCCGGCACCTCTGGGCTTGGCAGTCCATAGCCCCGGCACCTCTGGGCTTGCCGCGTCAGTTATGAAAGTAAACCAATTGCGTGAGCCCCGGCACCTCCATTACAAATTAAGCCCTGCATAGACTTCTAGGGCCTGTCTAGACTGCAGCTGGAAGGTCCAGCTGAGGTCCGAGTGGGTGGCTAGCCTGAGCCACTGCCCAAATGTCAGCCCACGCCACCACAGTCACGTGGCTATTTTTAGCACGCTAGCTCGAGCGGAGCTAGCACATGTATGTCTACCCAAGCTGTGACTCACACCTTCCAGCTGCGGTGTAGACAGACCCTTAGCCCTTCGCTGGAATAGACCTGTGGTATTCGGCCAGGCAATTCATCTCCCTGACAGCAGAGCCCTCGCTTACCTTGCTGCATGCACTCGGTGCTGAAGTTAGCAGCGGGGTGGGATTTTAGCACCGCTCGGGGAGGGGCGAAAGGGAGAACAGCTCTTCTCTCTCTAATCTATTTAATGTGCGATCACTATGGTGTCTGAATACCTGCTCTCGGTTTTTTTAAAGCCTGCCACTTTCAGAATCTTCACTCTCGCTTTTCAGCGGCAGCGAGCATGTTGTGTGCAGGGTACGTTACGGAAGGGACGACCCGGGACTTGGTAGTAATGAATGTAAGGTGGATGCTTTACGGAGACGGCTGGACTCAGACTCACTCGGTGGCTTTCTCCGGCTCTCTAGCTCAGACTAATGCAACGTCTGCTGCGTAGCATCACCACAGAGGGTTTCCCCTCAATCTTGGATTAGGAAGCTGTGGAAGGACGACTCTACTAGAGTACGAAAGAGTAACTTTAAACCAAGCACTCTAAGCTATACACTGCACCTGCTGGACTTTTCACTTCACCAGTCACTCACTCACCAGTCAAGATAGTCAGTCATAAAACTGTGACTTAGGCCAGAAATACATTTCAGCATAGAGCAGATCTACAAAGTTACAGGTGCTCTTTCAAGGTGGAAGGGTAGGGGCAGGACAGAATAACCTAGCAGAGTACGACCAGAAGAGATTTTGGCCTCAAGTCTCCTGTACTAATAGAGGATGTATCCCTGAAACTGGGGACTGTGGGTTCATGTAATGAGGAATCTAAGGGGACCCACTGGAAAGTTAAATGCTTGCGGTTAAAGATTTTCAAAAGCACTTAAGTGCATTTGGGTTGCACAACTCAAGACACCTGAGAGGGGCCTGATTTTCAGAGGGGTGGATGTGCCGCGCTTTCTGAAACTCAGGACTTGTAGACATGTCCAATATGGGGGCCCCCAGAAGTGTAGGGTCTGGTCACTTTTGAAAATCCTGGCCGAATCGCAACTCTCTCAGATCGGTGAGCCCGGCATAAATATAGACCATTTCCCCAAGTCACTGAATTCTGAGCCTTTGATGGGTTTTAAATAAGGAAAGAAAGGGTTTGGTCCAGCTTGCTTAGTCTGAAAGCATGGCTGTGGGGCTTCAGTGCTTGCTGCAGCATTATGCTCTCAAGATGTGAGATCACTCACTTGTTCCATCAAACTTCAGTCCTTGCATCCTCTCCCTTGCAGCAGTGATTTTAAACCCACTAGTCATTGCTCACTCATGGCACCTAACTCTGGGCCAGCAAATGGCGTCAAAGTGATTTTAGTTCCTTCACAGCCCCTCATGTTCCAAATTCGATGGAACATTTTCCAGAGTTTTTGGCTGACACTCGAGACTTGCTACTACCAGATGTATTGATGAGTTAGTTGCTGAACAGTGGCCTCTCAGTTATTGGAGGCGACAGGATGGTGGGGAGGGGACTGGTGATGATTTCCATTCAACCCCGCTGCTCCCCCTCACAGCTTATCTTGCGATAACTTATGGAAAATCCTCAACACATCATAAATCACCACGAGACAACTCAAATAGAGGAAATCTGTCAAAGGAAGTGCGGTCTCGCAGTCAGAACAAGGAACTGAGAGTGAAGACTCCTGGGTTTCTATTCTTACCAATTCCCTGCAGGACGTCGGGAAAGTCGCTTGGTCTTGGTAAATTGGGGATAACAGTATCTACTTCACAGGGGTATCATGGGGCTTAACCTTTGTAAAGTACTTGAGAGCCCTGGTGAAAGAACAACAGCTCTACCAAGTGTTATCACTTTAACCGTACTGGACCAGATTCTGGGCTCCGTTACAGAAGGCAACGTTTGCAGTGGTGGTGGTCCATACCCTAAGATGAATTGGATGAGTTCTCCTGCGAAAAAAGCAGCACTGTAAGTTACAACTGTTTTAGAAAGTGAGTCACGTACTTCACAAGCCAACTGATAGTGTGTCCTTGTGGTCACACAAGACGTGCTTTTGCAAAACATAACCGAAAGCAGAACTAAAAAGAGGATCTCTCGTCTGTGTGGGAATATCCTGTCAAGTAGTTCAGTTACGGAGGCTTATGCCATAGTGGCTGCAGCGTATTTAGGAATCAATTCTGCATGTCTAGGTCACTCAACAATAGCTAAGTAGAATCTTAGCAAACTGTCAACAACAACAAAATCATGTCTGATCTGAGGCCGAGAAATCTCAGCTCAGAGGAAAACACGTGCAGAAAGGGTGAAAAACCCGAAACAAAGATTTAGTATGAAAATGCGTCCTCGACTTCTGCCATTTCACCAACACGATGCTCTGTATGCATCATAGATTCCTAGATTCCAAGACCAGAAGAGAGAACTATGATCATCTAGTCTGACCCGCTGTATAACACACGTCAGAGAATTTCCCCCAAATAATTCCTAGAACAGATCTCTTAGAAAAATACCCCATCTTGATTTCAAAATGGTTAGTGATGGAGAATTCACCACGACCCTTGTTAAATTGTTCCAATGATTCATTACTCTCACCATTAAAAATGAACACCTCGTTTCCAGTCTGAATGTGTCTAGCTTCATTTTCCAGCCATTGGCTCGTGTTACGCCTTTGTCTGCTAGACTGAGGAGCCCTCTATTAGCAAATCTTTGTTTCCAAGGTAGGTGCTTATCGACTGCGATTAAGTCACCCTCACCTTCTTTGTTGAGCTTTTAACAGCCTGAGCTCCTTGAGTCCAAGTGTGCGCAAAGCAATGCACCTGTTGATGGATAACAAGCTATTTTATTGCAAAGATTTTTTTAGGCTCCCATTTCTCTTCTACTTGAGCATCATTAAAGTTAAACAAACAAAACACACTTCACTTAATGACTAAACACAGTCTGCCCTAAGCCATCTGCTACCTGCCAACCCACAAAGCACACCTGACTGGGAACCCTGCAATTAAGAAAAAGCTAAAGGGGGGGGGGGCTAGATTTGGATGCAAAGCATTTTATTTTCAGTGGGAAGGGAGGGGAGCTTTTTGCTCTCTCTCTGGGAAAATGGCAATCTTCTCCCCTCCTCCCCGCTGGAGTTTCTCCAGTCTTCTCCAGGCTTTCGTATATCTAGGTAGAATTTCATCCTGAACCAAGAGCTTCCTCTAAATCTGACACCACGACTAGGTAATGAGTTCTGCCATAGACAAACTATTCTGGGCACATTATTTATAACAGCAGCAGCCAGCAGCCCCAGACAAGATCAGGGCTCCACAGTGCTACGCTCTGCATGAACACATAGTGAGAGAGTCCCTGCCTAAAGAGGGTACAGTCTGAACAGACAACAGATAAATGGCGGGAGGGAAACCGAGTCACAGAGAAGGGATGCGACTTGCCCCAGGTCATCCATCAGGTCAGTTACAAAGCCAGAAAAAGATCAGGTCTCCTGACTTCCAAGGCAGTGCCCTACCCAGTAGAGATCACCGCCTCTTCCCTCTCCACTCCCCAGATCACAGGGCCAGGCACATTATACCCATGTGACTCTAGGCCCCCCAAGTTCACACCCTACACACTTCTGCAATATTATTTGTATAAAATATGCCTTATGAGGTACCATATGAAAGCTAATACCCCGCTGGTTATTAATACCATTGCAAAGTGCATGTGTCAATGGTACATGTGACGTTAGGGATTCACTCTGTATGAGGTCACTGGAACATGTTTAAGACCAGACAACCTAGCCGATAAACAGGCCTGTCCTAGACAAAGGAATGTGGGTTTACCTCAATTGACATATTACCAGTAAAAAAAACCCACTGAGATGAACCGGTGGGGGTTATCCTGAGCCAGAAACAATCAAGATGGCTCCTGCATCCCAGAGAGACACAGGAGACAGATTCCTCAGAAGGTCTTCCTGAAGTGTAAGACAAAGACATCCCTTTGGGGATATAAGGAACACAGTGACTCTCCATCTTTACCCTTCACCTAACAAAGAAACGAAGCTGTTTGGTCTCTGTGATGAGTCCTGGTCTGGCCGGCAACGGCTGGAAAAGAGACTAGGAGTGAGAGAAACCATCTAGAACAAAGATTTTAGACTTTTAGATGAGTTTCCCCCCCCCCCCCCCCACTTTGGTTGGCTTGTAACCATCTCTACCTTTTCCTCTCACTTGGCATCACGTCGTCCAAGCTCCTCTGTTCGTAAACGTATTGGGTGTTCATTATAAATCATCAGGGCTGTGTAAGTTAAGTAAAGCGTGTGCTTCCAGAAAGCTGACCTCTAGGATGCTGGAGTCAGAGCTCTGGACCAAAGCTGCACACCCAGGGTTACAAGGCAGACAGTGACCGAACCCTTCTTGGCCTGGATGAGCTCCAAAACATCACACTCCACCGACATCTGAATCTCAACTACATCCGGGGAATCTCCTGCTGGCGTGTAAATGTTCCAGCAGGCAGCTCAACATGCTGCCACAGCTTTACTAGTCTGATACCACATCCATCGCCTGTGTGTAAGCATGTGTGTGTCGGCTGGTATCTCCGTCTCGCGTGCACACCCCCCTCTGAATAATATTGCGTAAGCTAAATTAGATCTAGTAGACCATTGATAAACAATAAGCCAGAATTATTTGATCTTAGGTGCGTAGTGTAATATCAAATAGGATGCAAAAGGTATTAATTGACTTAATTCCTCTGACAAATCTGAAATTTTA
Organism: Chelydra serpentina; assembly: GCA_037349315.1. Lineage (NCBI taxonomy): Eukaryota > Metazoa > Chordata > Testudines > Chelydridae > Chelydra > Chelydra serpentina. The sequence goes on along the minus strand of JBAIAC010000026.1, from coordinate 8,981,235 downwards.
GTTAAATAATTAAAAATAAGATTGCTAAGTGATTGGTGCTGCTGTTTCCTGTGAGTAGTCCTGTTGAAACAGAAACACATCCCTGGCCTGATTGCCTTCTCACCTATACTGGGTTTTACACCATTGTCACTCTACTGACTTCGAGTTACCCCAATGTAGCTGAGTGCAGAATCAATATATTAGGGACTTTTAAGGATCCTATGTTGCACTCAGGAAGAGTCTAGCAATAAATTTAGCACATTTCCACAGATCTGTGTATCACAAATGTTCTACAGACACTTCCCAGTAGATCTTATTCAGTCCACCACGAATAATTAAATCACTCTTATTCCAACATCACTGGCTGTATCTGGTCGGAAAATGACACACTCATCCAGGGGATGTGTCACATCAAGAAAGACAGGCAAGATGTATAAAGTGACATCTTCAAATCCTGGATGAGAAAAAACGGGGAATGGAGGTGGAGCGGGGAGGAAGGGGGGAAGAGAAAGAAACCCAGTGATGTGCATCAAGCTATGAATAAACTTTCCCATCCTCCTACCTGAGCTTTGGGGAGACAAGGATCAGCCAGCCCATGTTGCCAGGACTGTATGAAATATTAACTGAATAGTGCACCTGTGAGTTACAATGATGAATCCAACTGAAGAAAACCTAGCTTGCCAATTCTTTCCACTAACTCTTGGTGTGAACTCCTAACTATCCCAGAGAAACTGCAGCTGCGAGATGCTGTCTTTCACGCATGAACAGCCTCCAGTTATAAACAGAGCAGTTGCTTAAAGGTTTATAGAATCATAGAATATCAGGGTTGGAAGGGACCTTAGGAGGTCATCTAGTCCAACCCCCTGCTCAAAGCAGGACCAACCCCAATTTTTGCCCCAGATCCCTAAATGGCCCCCTCAAGGATTGAACTCACAACCCTGGGTTTAGCAGGCCAATGCTCAAACCACTGAGCTATCCCCCACTTGCAAGCTCAGGCTTTAAATCTTCCCTCCCTTTTATACTGGATGGCATCTTTAGACTAAATAATATTTTAAAGAACTTCCAAGAGCTGGGTACAGTTTCTATTTTTCTGCTGCCTTTGCTTTTAATCAGTTTATTTTAAATCAGCCAGGTTGGCTGGAAGACAGCATAACCCAGACCTGATACGCAGATAGCTTTCCTCCGCAAAGCCGGGCACAGCCAGGGAGTAACTGTGGGCCAAGGCTTTCAAAGACTGGCTATAGTTAGGCATCTAAATAAATGGCCTGAATTTCAAGAGTGGGAAACGCTCATTAACTTGAATAGGAGGGGCCGGGTGCTCAGCACTGGGGAACATCAGGCTGGTTGGGAATCTAAACAAGAAGTTTCTTTTTTAAAATCTTGGCCCAATGAGCGAATTGATGCCTTGTTTATGGTGCTAGTTTGGAATGTGGGTGACAGTTGGCTCAGTTCCCTGCTCACCACAGGATTCCTGTGTGCCTGAGGGCTAATCTCTAGCTGCGAAATGGGGATAATAATACACCCTACTCTGGGTGAGGATAAAGACATCAACAATTGCAAGATGCTCAGATACGATGATAATAGGGACCATGTAAGTAGATAAGAGAATTACTGTACAATTGTGGAAGCTAATATTGTCTGGCCTTAAACTTCCCTTTCAGCAGTACAAGCTAGTAATCACAGCAATTCACAATTCTAAAGAGCCTTTTGTCAGAGGATCTTAAAGCACTTACATCTACCAACCAATAAAACGTTACCATAATCCTATGAGGGTTACACAGTAGAGGTGCACTGCCCAGTGGGCCATTTCTGGGGTGGAACACAGCTGCTGTTAGAAACAGAGAGTGGTGGGAAAATTAGGACAGAAAGTGAAGATCATCATCTCCAACTGAAGATGCGGGAAGCATTTAGTTAGGAAAGATGACTTACCTAAGATATGGAGGGGGGAGGGGCTGATGTTTACATTCCTCCTTACAGGAAAAACTAACCATCCTTCTATATACAAAATATATAAGAATGAGAGTAGGTCATGCTGATGGGAGAGAGGCACTATGCGAAAGAAAGCAGAGTAAAAAAAAAAAAGTAAAAATCTTAAATGAATTAAATGATAGAAATTCTATGCTTGAATAAGAGTACAGCAGTAGGAATATACTACTGACCACCTGACCAGGATGATCAGGTGACTGTGAAATACTAGGAGATAAGAGAGGCTACAAAGGCAGAAAACACAATAATAAAAGGGGATTTCAACTATCCTCATATTGACTTGGTACATGTCACCTCAGGACAGGATAAAGAGATAACCGTTCTAGACACCATTAATGACTGCTTCTTGGAGCAGCTAGTCTTGCAACTCACAAGGGGAGAGGCAATTCTGGATTTAGTGCTGTGCACACAGGATCTCGTCAAAGAGGTGAATATACTTGGTAATAGCAACCATAACGTAAATTAAATTTAGCATTCTCATAAGGGGAAAAATATCAAAGAAACCCGTCACAGTAGCATTTAACTTCAAAAAGGGGAATGTCACAAAAATGAAGAAGCTCATAAATGGAAATTAAAAGGAACAGTCACAAAAGTGAAATGCCTGCAAACTGCACAGAGACTATTTAAAAACATAATAATAAAGACTCAAACTAACATATACCCCTCAAATAAATGCATACATACATACAGGAAGAGGACCAAAAGATACCACCTTGGTTAACCAACAGAATAAAAGAGGCAATTAGAGGCAAAAAGGCATCCTTTTAAATTTGGAAGTCAAATCCTAGTGAGGAAAATACAAAGGAGCAGAAACTCTGGTAAGAAGGAAGTCTAGGAAAGAATTTGAAGAGTAACTAGCTAAAAACAAAAAACTAACAGCAATTTTTTGTAAGTATATGAGAAGCAGGAAGCCTGCCAGTCAGCGACGCCAACAGACAATCAAGGTGCTAAGGGAGAACTCAAGGAAGACAAGGCCACTGCAGAGAAGGTAAATGAATTTTTTGCATCATGTGAGGGAGATTCCCACAACCGAGCCATTCTTTTTTGGTGACAAACCTGAGGATTTGAGGTGTCAATAGAGAAGGTTTTGGAACAAATTATTAAATTAAACAGTATTAAGCCACCAAGACTTATTCACCCAAGAGTGAACTCAAATATGAAATTGCAGCACTACAAATTGTGGTATGTAACCTATTGCTTAAATTGGTCTCTGTACCAGACGACTGGAGGAGAGCTAATGCAGTGCTGGGTTTTTTTTTTTAAAAAGACTCCCAAGGCGATCCTGGCAATTACAGGCCACTAAGCCTCACTTCAATACTAGGCAAATTGATTGAAACTATGGTAAAGAAAAGAATTATCAGACACGTAGATGATCACAATATGTTGGGAAGAGTCAACGTGGCTTTTGCTTCACTAATCTATTAGAATCCTTTCAAGGTGTCAACAAGCTTGCAGACAAGGGTGATCCAGTGGACATAGCATACTTGGACTTTCAAGGTCCTTCACCAAAGGCTCTTAAGCAAACTAAGCAGTCAGAGGATAAAAGGGAAGGTCCTCTCATGGATTAGTAACTGGTTAAAAGATAGGAAACAAGGGGGTAGGAATAAATGGTGAGTTTTCACATACCGAGATAAATTGCTGGATCCCCTAAGAATCCATACTGGGACCTCTGCTGTTCATAAATGATCTGGAAAAGGGGGTGAACAGTGAGGTGGCAAAATCTGCAGACGACAAAGTTACTCAAAGATGTTCAAAGCTGACTGAAAAGAGTTACAAAGGGATCTCACAAAACTGGGTGACTGGGCAACAAAATGGCAGATGAAATTCAGTGTTGATAAATGCAAATGAATGTGCCCTAGAAAAAATAATCCCAACTATACAAAATAATGGGGTCTAAATCAGCTGTTAATTCTCAGGGAAGAGATCTTCTAGTCATGGTGGGTAGTTCTCTGAAAAGATCCGCTCAGTGTACAGCCACTGTGAAAAAAAGCTAACAAAACATTAGGAATCATTCGTAAGGAGATAGTTAATAAAACAGAAAAATATAATAATGCAACTATAAATCCATGGTACACCCACCTCTTGACGACTGAATGCAGTTCTGGTCAGTCCATCTAAAAAAAAAGATATTTTAATTGGTAAAGGTACAGTTGAGATGGGCAACAAAAATGATTAGGGGGATGAAACAGTTTCCATATGAGAGATTAAAAAGACGGGGACTGTTCAGTTTAGAATAGAGATGACTAAGGGGGAATATGATAGATGTCTAGAATATATAAGGTGTGGAGAATGTGAAGAAGGAAGTGTAATTTACCCCTTCATGTGACACATGAACCAGCGATCACCCGATGAAATTAATAGGCAGCAATTTGAAACAGTACTTCTTCACACAATGCACAGGCCTGCAGCACTTGTTGCCAGGTGATGTAGTGAAGGCCAAAAGTATAACTGGGTATTAGATAACCTAATGGAGGCTAGGTCCATCAATCGCTATTAGTCAAGATGGTCAGAGATACAACCCCGTGCTCTGGATGCCAAACTTCGAACTGCCAGAAGCTGCGACTGGATAACAGGGGACGGATCACTCAATTGTCTTGTTCCGTTGATTCTCTATATAGCAACTGGCACTGGCCAGCATCAGAGACAGGATATTGGGCTAGAATGATGGACCACTGCTCTGAGCCAGTATGGCTGTTGTTCTCTACACACCCTCTACCCCTAAAATAAATTGTTGGCTTTAACCCAAATACAGAAGAACTACTTTTTGTCCTCTCAAAAATAACTAACGATGTTTTGTACCACCAGCGTAACTGCATAAAACTGCATTTTTCAATAGCGTGAGTATTTTTTTCTTTTGACCAATTGTGACAGATTGACAGTATCCTTTAATAGCCTGGGCAAACCTTGTTGAGTTTAATAGCTTTGGAGTCTATTGTATTAGAAATGCAATTGTCTGTGTGTTATTCAGGAACTTTATGCATTTCCACTGGGAGAGAAAAGAAAAGAACAGCATTACGGTGACTAGACAAATTCTCCCAGGTTGTAACATCTCCAGAGAAACACCACCGTCTGGAGAGGTCTGCCTATGCCAGTTCAAACTTGATTCCGCAGGGACCAAGAGACAAAGAAGAGATTTTGGGATGAATAGCTGGGTTTTAAACTGATGCAGCCAACAGACAGGACTTCTGGTCTAAGGGGGTCCCAATCTCAGGGAAAGGCTGAAATCACCACCCAGAGCCCTTGTCAATGTGGCCGGTGATCTCTAGTAAGCTTATTAGCATATGTGTAGGTTCTTTTATTGTTTTTAATATATTTTCTATATAAGGCTTTCTACCTTAATAAATCATCTTGCTTAGTTACAGCAACGTGGTAGCATACAGCTGTAGCAATCACACCGTGTACCATCTCTGAGGAGAGAAATGAAGCAGGCCTATTTAGGCCATCTGTCTTTTGCTGGGAGAAGTCACAGTACAGTCTGGGAGCTGTGGAGCCTGGAGGTACCCTAGAATTGGGGGAGAAATGCCTATCTCCTCTCAAGAGAGATGATACCTGGAGAGGCCACAAGCCTGAGGGTGGGTTCCCTTGTTGACCAATGAAGGGGGAAATACCAAGGCAATTACTCTGAACTATGATGATGTAGCTGTTAGAACAAAATGAAAAAGCTGTAATTGCCATGCTTTCAATAGATCTCCTACAGTATATGGGCCCATGGAGGTGTCAGGGTAAGGGGGGCTGGGAAGACCGAGGAATCAGTATGGAGGAAGCCATCAGCTCACTTTTTCTCTTGCATATGATAGAGCTGTTGAAATCACTTCCAGTCCGACGGCTGTCACGACTGCACATAGGATATTTGTTGAGCTCAAATAATTTATTCACTTATACAAAGGGGAAGAAATATTTGGTGCTAAGAAGCAACTCCTGCATTTCTTTTCTTTGCAAGTCACCAGTTTCCACCCTCTGGGATTTTTATATCTAGATGCCATATGGGCATCGTCTCATTTCCCGTGTAAGAAAGCTTATTGCTAAACCTGTGTGTTTAAACAGATGGCAGAATCCACTTCATCTGCCTCCTTCCTTTAAATCCATTTCACTAGTCTCCAGCTAATTTGTCACATACAAATGATTAGTTCATGCTTTCCATCGGGGAGATCTCTGAGCACAGAATGAAAAAGCAGCACTTGGTCCCCACTGGCAGCATAAGGAGCAAAAAGTCTGAATCATTCTTAAAATATGCAAGTAGAGTTACTAAAAATATCAGTATCAGGCACATGCCACAGGTGTGTATTGAGGCAGGAGCCTAAAAGCCAAATACCCCCAACAACCAAGAAATTGAGTTCTCACACTACTTGACTCACTAGAGCCTTCTCCTGAACTCATACATAGAACTCAGATAGGACCTGACTGAAAGACTGCCATTGACTTCAATGGGCTTTGGATCTGGTCCCATCAAGATTGGAAAAAATAAATTATGGAGATATGCCCATCTCATAGAACTGGAAGGACCTTGAAAGATCATCAAATCCAGTCCCCTGCCTTCACTAGCAGGACCAAGTACTGTCCCCTGATAGATTTTTGCCCCAGATCCCTAAATGGCCCCCTCAAGGATTGAACTCACAACCCTGGGTTTAGCAGGACAATGCTCAAACCACTGAGCTATCCCTCCCCCTCATTCTCACCTTTGTCATTGAAACTCCCTCCTACCACTCCCAGCATGCAAATGTTTAGATTTTTCATGTTGATACTCATCTGGAAAGGGATTTAAAGCATGGCCATCTGCTCCAAGATTTCTAATAATGGCTATGTGTTAGCTGACAGTTAACTGGTCAGTTTGAAATGTGTGAGGGGGAGGTTATGGAAGTTGGTAATATTAGTATGTAATTGTTAAAGCCATTAACGAAAATGGTTTTTAAAAAAGGTTAGCCCAAGTAGTTTCAAACTGTGCAGTGGCTTATATATACTTCCCTATGCACATCTCAAATTGTCATTGGTCAAATTGCAGGACAAAGATCCAAAATAAGGGATGAGAATAATAGTGAGGAAAACTTGTAGTGATACTGCCTGAGTTACATTTACACACACATTTCCTACAACTCATTTTCTGGATTCTGCATTTAGGATGCAAATAAATTTACACTAATAAGTGGTACAATTAATGAGTTAGTTAAATAAATTGCCCCCACATAAAAATCAGACAGACTATTACACAGGATAGTGTCCCAAATTTATGCAGCAAGAAAAAAAAACTGGAAAGAGACCCAAGTATGCGACAGACTATGTGACATCATCTCAAAATTGGTTTTGTATTGGATTATCCAAGTATGCTTGGACTCTTTCCAAAACTAGTTCCCCCCATTAACTTCTGAGTCCTTCGTTTAAAGGAAACTGAAGATCAACATCATGTAAAGGATGGTTTAAATTCACAGAAGGAACAGTTCATTGTTTTCATTGACAAAGAACAATTTTACTAATAGCCTAATTAAAAGGTGGTTAGATGAAGTAAAATCACACAGGGCCAGGTGTTTAAACTGCCACCCCCTTCAAAGGAAAATACGGCACTATACATTTACAAACTAGTAAAGAGACTAGTAACCAATCATTCTCAACTCTCTCAGAGCAGGAAGGTGTAGTGACAGACTTTGCTTTTTCATATGGACAAATTGTTCAAGACCTCCAAAACCAATATTCTTCCTCCTCCTGCCCCTCAGTAGTAATATCACCAGCCCTATTTTCTGCTTTTGGGAACAACTGGCCGTGTTTCCCTCTACACATCTCAGACCTGCATCAGGACAGCTTTTGACATCCTCCTACAGGAAACTTGCCAGTGGATCTTCTACATATAGTACAACATCCAAAGAGTAGGCTAAATATACCAAATTTCACTCCATAGTTGAGGATGCAGTGAGATTGTCACTGAAAGCAGGAATTAAACAGCTTTACATATGAACAACATTGTGGATACTTACTAAAGCTGAACAAATGATTGATTTTTTTGTGTGGCTCACTGGCAGTTAAAAAATAATAAAATTTGGTTCTGGTTGAACAGAATGTGAAAGTTCTGAAAATTTTTAAAGTCAAAACATTGTTTTCAAAGGGCTAGATTCACAAGATGCCCAGGAGGAGGAGAATGTCCCCGTATAAGCTTTCGCCCAGTGGTTACAGCATTCACCTGGGATGTGGGAGACCCAGGCTCAATTCCCCCCTCTACCTGATGTGCGGAAGAGATTTGACGCTGGGTCTCCCTCACCCTAACCACCAGGCGATGGGATAGTCTGATGAAGGCCTCTCTCAAACTCTCCCGTTGAAGCTGTTCTACTGTGTATAAATAATTACAGTGTCGCCAACTCTCATGATTTTGTCACAAGTCTTGTGATCATTATTATTTTCCTTAAAGCCCCACCTCCTGAGGTGGAGTGGATGTGTGATGATTGCAGCTTTCATTCTTAAAGAAAAAGTAAGTTTCCAGCCCTTGTGGGGTCATGTGATCCCCAGTGCACCCTAAAGGCTCAAATAGAAAGCAAATAAAAAAAGCCACCAAAACTATTTGTACATGACGTCATGATTTTTGAACATTTGGGGTTGGCAATACTGATCACCTTTCTCTGGCCTTTAAAGGTCCAGATTCTCCTATGGCACTGGACTACTTTTTAAAATGGATCCTGCAAGCTGCAAGGTATTTTTTTTTTAAAGCCATTGAATTTAGCAGTATGGATTAATGGTTCATACAAAAATATGCATGCAAATGATCTGTTGTCATGTGTGCGCAGAGCTTTTTGCTGGGTTGGAAAAAGTCATGTTTTTTTAAAAAAATTGTTTGCCATTGTCTGAAGTTGTAGTATATACGGTTAGAGTAAATCTATTTTTGTCAAACTACATGCAAAAAAACCCTTTCAAGAAAAGTCAGTCAAATTTTCAACCTTGACAGCATCCCCTTGCCATTATTGTAAATACTTTGGGAATCTTTAATATTTTTGGAATATCAATGCTAAAAGGGAATTTTAGGATTAGATGAAATGACCACTGGATGTCACTGTTGCTTTTAAAATAGACAGTAAGTTTGGAAATGACAAATGACAGCAGTTTGGAAACAAAACCTGTTAGCGTCGATCACTAAAATGGTCAGAAATAAAACTGACAGCCATTTGTTTTCACTACACAGAAGTTTATTATGAAAGTTAAACATACAACACAAAAGGTAGCAAAAGCAATCCTGTAGCTTAAGGCAACTCTTAAAGGAGACGAATTCAAGAAAGGATGATGCAACTTCTGTTTAAATAGAAATTATGAAAAATATCAAATTGCATCAATAACTTAAAACGTACTTTAAAAAGTCTGCACTAACCAGCAGAGGGTAAGGGTTTCTGATCTTAATGCCAGCATTAAGATATAGTAAGCAGCACAATGCTAAATGATGATTGGGAAAGTTCAGTATTTACACAAAGATAGTATAATTTCCTGTGTACTTATGGCTTGGAACCATGATCTGAAACCATTAGGAAAATTATGTAAAATAAATCTTCATATTATTCCATCGAAAATACAGGGGATGCAAAGAGGATCCAGGATTAGAATGATGGGTACCTTAAATATCACATTCCAGAAGCTTTTTAGAAAAAAAATGCTTCTTCAGGGAAGGGGAGAGGAAAAATAACATGAGCCACAAAGAATGTGAAACCTTATCTGTCAGATTAGCCAAATTTAAATGTATGTATCAATATCAAAGTATTTCCATTTTATGATGTTGTCACAGCACTTACAGACAACTGTCTTAGTGAACTGTTAAATATTCATGGTATTAACGTACAAGGAGTCCCATTCACATTTCCATTATTTGTTTATAGTTTTGCAAGACTGCGTATAATTTCAATTAATATGTTTTGCCATCAGTAAGGGTACCATATAAAAATAAATATTTAATGATCCTAATCATACACAATTTCAGGTCATTTTAAAAATTTATCATGAAACCATAATTTCTTTAAAATAAGTGGTCTAGCTTCAACATTTTAATATTAAAGATTATATTTCAAATGACAAAAGTTTAATTAAGCTATACAGAAAGCATCAGCTTCAAACAATGCCAATGACACTGCTGTTTCCAGTTGTTTCTTTAAAGTAATGGATGTTGATGGAAAATTGGGAAAAGCCTGTTTACAAAAATGATTCATACAAATGAATCCATCCCAAATCTTACCCTGTTGGAAAATGCCATATATACTGTAAATTAGTTGTACATGTAGATGATTTAATAAAAGAAAGTGTCCTATGGACAGTATGAGAGGTTCTACACACAACCCCAAATCTCTCCTTTCATCATTCAGCATAAATTTACAAAAAGCATAAGATATAAAATACACTTAAAGCAGATATCTTAAACATGATTTTTAATACAAATATCACCATTGCAGCTGATCACCTTTGTCCCCAGTTTAACATGCTGTCAAATCCAGTCGTGAAGTTGCCATATCCCTTTCCAGAACTATTAAAAAAAATCCCTGAATAAAACAGAAGCTAGCCTGCAACTTCCTAGGCGTCTCAGTAGGTACTATATACAGGGCTATATTAACCACCCAAACTCCTTTAGAACAGAATAAAAACTAGGTTAGATCCTGGGGCAGAATGCACTGACATCAAAAATATTTTTAAAACAATTTTATTTAAAAAAATGGAACCAATGAATTGCTAGCAATTGAAAGGATATTGCAACTTTAACAATCAAACATGCATGTTAGAAAGCTGATTGACAGCTCTGTGCTACTGGGTTTAGCTTGTAAATAATGCAAAAAATGTCAGCAGTCTTTAAAATGTCTTGCAAAATTTGAAGATAAAGAAAATTGCAAAAAAAAGACAAGAATGCATATCTAAAATAGAGCAGGAGCACAATAATGACAACCAAAACTTCCAAAAGCCCATATAAAAAAAAATGAAGCTTGGAAAGCCTTGGCTTCCAGCAATTTACCAAAAACAAAAAAAAATTGTAATCTGCAATGTCTTGACCTATTTTTAAGTGACAATTTTTTTATTACAGTTGAGAAAAATGGTTTATAGCTGCTTAAGTTTCCATTTCACTAAAATCGTGCCAACAAAAATAAGCTTGCATAGAAAAACAATCTCAAATTGCCACTGGCTACATGCTTACAATAGGAAATGCAGATATTGTAACATAAACATAGTGCAAACCATGGCAGTTCATGCTGGTTGTGACTGCCGCAGGTCAGGAAATAGACCATAGTAACCCAGTTATCACAGTTTCTGGTCTTTTATTTAATCTTTTGCCAAGTATAAGCAATGCATATGCGCAGACCCATGGCATATCTGCTGCTGCTGTTGACTAACGCAGTTTGAGGTCATCACCACTTCCTAGGTTAGATCCAGGACTAGGGTCTTGTTGTCTTCTTGCCTGTATTAATAAATATATGTTCAAGGTCAAAGGTATGGTTTGGAAATATCAGTTTAGTTGATTTTTTAAATGCATTAATTACAAGCTTATGACCACAAATAATTCCACAACACAAAATTTACACTTCAAACTGTTAAATGCATACTATAAATACAAAAATACCATCAATACCCCTTACTTAATCACCCACATTCATGCAAAAACCTGAGTAAAAGCAAGACTTCACACAATCCTTTGAAGGTCTGACTCTGGTTTTGCTGGACCAGCAGAGGAAGATCACTCTGGAGTAGAAGACCCTACACTGAAAATGCTGTGTTACAAGTTCCTGATGTTCAAATCTAAGGACTGTTAACTTACTACATTTATTTCAACAGATGGGAGAGGTCAGAGGTCGCAGAGTGGCTACTAAATATAGTACAGACTCCAACCATCTAAGGCTTCATAGATCAAATTCAACACCATGTTTTGTTCTTAGAAGGTAATTAGAGGATAGTGAAGGTTACAGAGCACTGGTACAATAGACTTGCACCAAGTAGGCAAATGGCAGCATTCTGTCAAAAAATAAAGTGTCTGGATGTCTAAGTGCAGCCCTATGGAGAGCATGTTGCAATAATACCATCTGGAGGTAACAAAGGCATGGATAAGTATGGTTAAGTCTGCGTCCGAGAGTTGCACACCTTATTTTAAAAGGATGGAAACATGATGACAGGTGCAGATATCAACCCTGCTGTTTCCTGTAAATTCATCCCCTCCCACCAGCATCACCTCCCTCTTGTCTGACTTGAGCTTCTGTTGACCTTTTTATCCATGCCTTAACTGAGGTCAACCATTCAGAAAGCCAAGTGACTGCATTGTCTTTGTCAGACAATAATGCAGAGCTGAGTGCCAGCCACACAGTGGTGACAATGCAGCCCACCCTGTCTCACAATCTCCCCTACCACCCACATACAAAAATTGAACCAAAGTGAGAATAGAAGCCTGCAAAAATGCTTGTTGGGGGCAATGAGAAAGTGCCCATCACCAGCCTCTGGAATCTCTCTGATAGAAAGGAATAAGAGTCACTGAAGCACAGTCTGTCCACTCCTGCTAGATACCATGTGAAAAATCTCCGTAACCTACTGATGACAGCACCAGGAGACTCATGGATACATGACCTCTGTCTGTACCCCAAATTTTCCATGACAAAAATCTAGATCCTCAGTATGGCACATCCACGTCTGCTGGGGTTCTAGCTGTTAATTGGACAAGCAGCCTGGAGACAACAGTCAAATCATGACAAGGATTTGGTCTTCTCTCCCAGTATCCAAACTTAACATTTTGTTTAAGATCTGTAGTACATCCATCCACCTGTACACTGAGTTCTTTTTTACCTGGAATAACTACCATGAAACTATAGTATTTCAAACCACTCTGTAAGAGCTTCATCCACTCAGAACTTGAAGTCAATCAGGATGATACACCTCAGTGACGCCAACGCCAGGCTCTTAACTTGGGCCTCAATCCTGCAAATACATACTGGCTTGACTTTATGCATAAGTAGTCCTATTCAAGTCAGTGGGACTATTCACATGTGTAAAATTAAAAATGCGTAAGCATTTGCAGGACCTTAGATGGGACGTCTACAGTATAACAGGGCAGCTTTACACACAACCATTAATCCCAAATAAATCATTTCCTGAAACTTATTAATATGATGGATGTTAACTATAATCCTGTTTTGGAGTGAAGAACTTCCACACACACATATGAAATATAAATAAATCAAATTAAAATTGTATCCGATTTTCTGCTGTTTAAGTCATGAGAAATAATACCAAAATTTGAGACAGAGATCCAGTAAAAACATCTAACAGTGCATATGATGTATTTTCTTGTTCTATGACAGAAACAGGACACATTTTTAATGCCAATGCTTCTAAAAATGCAAGAAATGAATCTGTTTAAATATTTGAGTTAATCACAATACCAACTCAATCAGTATCAAGACTGACCAAAACAATTAGAGAAGTTGTTCAGCCAATATAAAATGTTACTTATCAACATAACGAAAACACAGTAATTTGGCAGGTCTGTCCTCTTGGTAGCATGTCAAACTCTCTCTCTTGCCTGACTAGTTTTTATTTCCTTATTGTGCAAGCAGCAACAAGCTCTGTGAAGAAGTATCACTGCACAGAATAATAGGATTCAGAAACCATGAAGAATATTCTGTTTTCGGAGGTGTTTGCCTGCAAGTATAAAGGCTGATACTCTTTTTTGATCTGTTGGTATAGGAAATCCATTTAAGGCTGACAATGGTCAAACTGTTCATAATTTTGAAATCATATATATTCTGGTGAGAACATTTTAAGAGTCTAAAAATAAATCCCCAGCCAAAAAACAACAAATCATTAACCTTCAGTTAGGGATATAAATATAATCTTAGAAGATAAACATCTGAATAAGATGATGTAGTTTTCATAAACACAAAAGTGTCCAAAAGCAAGGAATTTCTAAGTTGACAATTAAAAAATATAAATCTGAAAGTGGAGAGTTAAGTTCTCTAACCTTAGTTCTCTTCTCCAGTATATCCCCACCCTGTCTACTCTCTTAATGACAAGTATCACTTGTAGACTTACTGTAAGCCCTGGAAATCTTACCAGTTTTCCTGGAACACTGGTCGTTAAGGACAAATTAAATCCCATATATTTTAGTGTTTGCGCCATGGCTATATGGCCATTTGAATTCCTCATCCACCATGGATTTATGCAGCAAAGTATACATGCCGAAACACAAAATTTTTAGTGGCTGCTGCTACAAGGAGCTCAACTCCCATGGCTAGTAAAGTGTTAAAAAGTTATGGTTCCTTTTCCATCTCAGTTGACATCACTATCATTCAGGCCCAGGATCTGGTAGGTTTTTTTGACTGCTCCCTCTTCACCCATCCAGGCCATAGCCAAATCCTACCACTATTTCTTTCTGAACATCTCTACGATCTGTCATTTCCCCCTCTGTCTCTATAGTCAGCTCTTTAGTTCAGGACACTAGATACTGTCTAGACTACCATTCCTCTCTGGCCTCCCAAACACACAAATTGACACTCTTCAGTACATACAAAATGCCGTTCCTAAACTCCTCTCTCTTGTGCAGTGACTTGATCATGTAACTCCCTTTTTTGGCTGGGAAGCTAATAGAGGGATTCATGTTCTGTCAATTTAAACTTCTTGTCAGATCATCTTCAAAGCTCTATCTATAACTCTGCCCCTCCCGCTTATCCCCACTTGTCAAGCTTCACATTGCCCTCTGCTCCTTCTGCTATGCGAATGCTCTCTACTTCATCCACCCATCTGTCACTCTCTCAATCACTTCTGTGCCTTCTTCCATGCAGCCCCATGTGCATGGTACAACTCCCGGAGTTTGGGACACAAGGCCCCTATTCCAGCCACATTTAAAACCCTGTTAGGATATGTCTGTACTCATGGGTGGCGGGCCACAATGGCTCAGGGAGGCTTTGCCTCCCCAAACAGCCAGATGTTACCCCACGTCCTGCCGTGACCGCTCCCTGTGGCAGCGTGTGGCTCCAGTCCTCCGGCTCCAGACCCCAATGCTCTGCTGGGGCCTTGCGCCTTCCAGTGCTCATGAGCCGGGAAGGCGACGGCTGCCGCCCGCCTGCCCTTGTGGGCTGGGGCCATGCGCTACCCTACCTCCTGTGCTCTGGGGGCCATACACTGCCCACCCTCCCGGTGCTCCTTTGGGGCTGGGGGCTAGCTGTGGGACTGGGCCAGTGGCCGCGGGTGGCTCCAGTGGGGGGCCTTGGGCGGAAGGGGTGGGGGGCTAGCCTCCCCCAGCCACAGGTTCACATGCTGCCCATGCCTGTACTGCAATTAGACACCCACATCTGGCCTGTGCCAGCTGACTTGACTCATGGGTCTCAGGCTGCAGGGCTGTTTAATTATAGTGTAGAGGTTTAGCCCCGAGCTCTGGGACCCTCCAACCTTGCAGGGTCCTAGAGCCCAGGCTCCAACCCAAGCCTGGGTGGCTCCACCACAATTAAAACAGCCCTGCAGCCCAAGCCAGCTGGCATGGGCCAGCTGCAGGTTTTTAATTGCAATGTTGACATACCCTTCAAGACCCATTTCTGCCATGATGCTTATAATGGATCAAGCAGACTTGTATATAATTTGCCTATTATTTCCCTTCCCATGCCTTGTTTCTACTTGCTTGTGCTTAGACTATGAGCTCCTCTGAACAGGAACCATTCTTCGTAACTGTTTGGAAAGAGTGTAATGAGCGGTACCACAAACAATAGTAGTTTTTTTCTTTGCATCTGACTAAAAAGTCTTGATTTAACATCCAGTGATAGAGGCACAGGACAAATCTAGTTAAGATTTTTTTTGTTCAAGATCTACATAAAATGATCATGCTTATTCCCTATAGGCTTTTCATCAGACTAATTCAGTTTAAATTAGTCTAAAAGGGTTAACTTTTGCCTCCAGTTCTGCTAATTTGAAGTCACGGAGGAAACATTACTGACTTCCTATTTAAGAGTGTCAAAGGTGTTAACAGCTGCAGCCAACTTGGCAAGATTGGAAGAACATATTACAAACTGTGCCTTTAAAAATACCAAAGCCTCTTTAAGCAGGCTTTTTTCATTCCTTTCAGTGTGATATTCCACTAACTTACCCCACGATTTTCTAATAGTACAAGTAAGTCCTTAACTCAGCAAGCTCTTCTAAAAGGTTTTTTTCCTTGTTCAATATACAAAAAGATTTTTTTTAAATTAGTTCTTATATTTTCCTGATGTCCAGGAAATGTTTCACAATTTTATTTTTTTCCATGTTAAGTATTCTAATATCTTGATCTATTTCTTTATTTTATATTTGTACAGTGCATAGCACAATTGGGTCTTGTTCTAGGCACTGCTGCAAATGCAAATATTGCAGACCATATTCTCAGCTGGTATAAATTAGCATAGCTCCAATGAAGTCAATGGAGCTGCAATGATTTACACCAGCTGAGGATCCAGCCCTTTCTTTTTCTTTTTTGTGGTTATAGTCTTACCACATAAGGCCTCACTCCTCTTTGCTGTTACATTGACATCAGTTATTTAAGTAATGATTAAGGCTCTGCTTGAATTGCTGGATGATTGTCAAACAATTGCAGCTGAGTTACAGACAAGACATGAAAAATGGTAGAAAAATAATCAAGGACCTTTATGATTTGTGGTAATTTCAAAAACACGTCCTTGATGTCAGCCGCCCAGGGTGGCCAATGGCCCCTGCTGTCAGCCACCTGGATGACAAAATTGCGGTGAATGCCTAATATTGCGGGATCCGCAATAGTGCGAAATAAGTAGAGCCTTAGTAATGATCTAATTTACAAGTCAACACTTAACAATGCAAATATTGTAATTAAAGTGTGACTCCAGAACAATGACTAAAAATTATATCATTACTGTACTTATTTGTTCCTTGTATTTCTTCTGAGTCATACTTTCTGAATTTACTGACAGAGAGGAAGTTTTCCCATCATTACTGTAGTTAACCTACTTATAGAACATGCAACTTGTTCTCAGCTAACTCCAAGTATTAATTAACCTCAGCTCCCAATTGTTTGACACATATGTTCAACTCCATTCCCTCCTAACCCCAGCTGTTTTTTGCTCTCTCATTGCTTCCTCTCCCTTACTCTGAAACCATCCTCTCACCTGACTCCTTTTTCTCTGCCTTCAAGTACATGTTATCTCATTTTTAAAAAAAAACACACAAAAAACCCCCAACCCAACTGCAACAGAATAGCCTCTTCTCTATTTTCATCCTTTATTATTTGCCAATTTTAACAGTGAAGTATTCCACTCCTTAATCTTGGGCTTTTGTGACACTGCATGCTCTCCTCCTCCACAAGCAGACCTCAGAGTACTCTGTTCTCTCCCTCACACTGTCCTTGTCTTCCCATCCCCCCACCTCAGCTAAACTGATGACTCTCAAATTTACTTCTCTAACTTCTTCCACTCTGTTCAGTCTTGCACCTCCAACTGACTTTCCGACATGGTTTGCTGGATATCCTATTAGCTCAAACTAAGCATGGCAAAAGTTGAACTCTTTCCTAACCAAACCATCTACTCTCTCCATCACTATTGTGAACTTCATCTTTTTGCCTGCTATGGAAGCTTGTGACTTGTATTCAACTTCTTCCATGTTATCTGACTGTAGCTAAATTCTGTCTATTCTTCCTTCCACTGCAATTACTCTAAAAATGTATTCTCTCTTTACTACTCCCACAACAAAAAACCTTTGTCCATTTGTGGTCATCTGATCTCTTTTGCAACTTCCTCTCTGGTCACCCAGCATCTCATACCTTTTCATTCAGTATGGACTGTGACTGCTAAGATCTTACTTCTTCAATGTTCCTGATCATATCACTGAGCTCTTAGATTCCTTCTAAAGGCTTCTTTTCATTTTCTGCATCCAAGCTCCAGTTCCTCGTCTTCACCTTCAAGGCTCTGCACAACCCAGCTCCTGTTTACATCTCATTTACTCCTATTATCTATACTCCTTCCAAGCTCCCCACATAAGTGCCCTTTTATCACCTTTCTTCCATGCAGATCCTTATGCTTGAAAGTCCCTCCACAGCTGGTCCTCCAAATAGCCATCCTCTCAAGTCTTCCTTAAACACACTTCTTCTATGAAGCCAATCAGAAATAATCAAATAATTGTGTTAAAAATCAGACCTAATTTGAGATCAAAATTTCATCTAGTAATCTGATGCATTTGTATGTCCAAACATTATTGTCCAATTTGGATTACAAGCTCTTTGGGGCATAGTCTGGGTCTTCCTTTATTATACCATTTACACACTGGTGATACTCAGAGCAAACAGTATTCCTTTCTGCCTGCCTCTCAGCTGAAAACTGACAATTCCCGCTCCCATCACTGTAATGCATACAAAGCCTGATTTTTCAGAAAGCTTTCCGCGTGCAGACAATTGAATTAAAAAAGGAAATAGTCTAGTAGTCACATGCAGCGCTAAAGCTTTTAAATGCTAGTGGGCATCTGTCCCTTGCACCCAAGGAAGCCATTTGTAAATTGCCTGGCTCCTTTATATAAACTACAGATAATTTAGAGACTTGGTTTAAATCAGGTTTTTCACATTAATTCATTAACATTTTCACAGTGTTAATGACAGTATAACCTGAACTATTCAATTCTAAGGAGGCTGCAGTTCAATTTTCTTCCAATAAAAGGAGAATTTTGATGCATAGTTATTTCCTACTACAAAACATATTTTGTAATTTTGAAAAGTATACCCAAACTATCATAGAGACTAGCTAGCAAAAGGTTAACCTTATTTATTTTTTTGCTTACAGTATTGCTTCTAGTTTCAAGAGTCTCCTGCTATTTGGAAAGAAGTGGAGTTTGATCTACATTTACGATTTTGCTGATTGTCTCAATGCAAAACCTTAGATAAATTTAGTTACTAAATTTACTTTCAGTGCATGTTTTCACATCTAATGGTAAAAACAACAAATAACTTGACAGCATACTTCTGCTTTAAAAAAGTTTATTTTAATAAAAAATAATAATTTCCACAGTAGTTTTACTGTCAAATCTCAATGAAGACTCCGAAGTACAAGCATATGGTTGCATTTATAATTTTCCTCACGTGGCCTTTTCTTTTAAATTTATGAAAGTACCCACATGATTTATGACATCATAGCTAGTTGTAAGTTTTTGCACAAGCCACTGTGGAACTACCATCAGCTCTGCCCTTTCAAATAATGTGAAAGGAATGACAAATTATGCTCAAGTGTACTGAAAAGCATTCATTACAGTATCATATTATCATACTAGTAAATATTGACAAAGTCGTAATTTTGCATTTCAACGAGTGGGGATTTACACAGGCAATTCTGACAGTGAAATGACAGCTCAGCCGAACTAAGTCATCCCCATTTATTTGTACTGACCTGTACATGTATAAATATATGAAACATGTACTTGTTCTATCAATCACCATTCTGCCAAACCATGTAGGCCACTGTATATAATTAATACATAAAAATAATAAGAGTTCTTTAGAGCCTAGGAATATGAAGGAACCTATACATACATACATACATACATAAATTAAACACTTCCTCACTAAAACTTCGCCACTTCTCGGGTGGAGAGTAGAAACCAAGCAATGGGCAGGTGGCAAGAACACTGCATAATACAGGGCAAAAGTATAGACATTTTTGGCCATAGCCATGGGCTAATCTACAACTTTTATGGGATCTTTAGTATTCACACAGAACAGAACTTCAGTTTTCAGTAAGGCTGTATCTGGAAAACCTCCACACAGTATACTATCAGGAATTCAATTTAACCACCACAGAAACATAAAAAGCGTAAGTCAACTTTGCCGGGTTTAAAACCTATGATTCGCAGAATACTCTGTATTTTAAACCTGATGCTTCTATACCATTAAGCAATCCCCTATGGGATTGGTGTAATAATTAGCCATAAGATGCATATTTCAAATATTAAAGGAAATACTAAAAAGGTCACACACACAGAGATCTGTTATTAGATATTGTGCTGTCTGAGTTTTTGAACATTGAGGGAGACTCATTTAAACAAAAAACTGCATCTGCCTTTTTCAATTTAGAAACAAAAATATTTTTTCAATGAATCATACACCAAATTTGAGGGGAAAAATTATCTTACTACTGCATACTCCACTTTTCAGTAGGACGCTGAAGTTAAATTTGAATGAGACACTATTTGAAAATCCTTATTTGATGCTCAGGGAATTGCTTACCAATCAGTAGAAATGTATTACCAGAGTTTGGTACTTTTCACTAAGAACAGATGAATGGCAATTATTCAAAGTGATAAAAAAGACATTACCTTGGCATAAACATTTGGTTATGAGAAGAGCTTTTATTTTACCAATTTGCTGACTTTGCAAAAATATAGACAGAACCCAGTGTACTGACGTTTCTTAAACCTAACTTTTATGATTAACAGTGACAAGTTTCATTCTAAGTATCCTGAAATAGAACAGTTAATGCTGTGGAAACACGGAGTTTCCAACACCCAAGAAACTTCACTCAACTTTCAGCACATGAAACCATGCAACTCTTTTGCAATATGGAAGGAATTAGAACTGGCAACAAGCCACCTAAAATCTCTAAAGAAAGTAGGAGATGGTATGATGACTGAAAGAAATGCAGGAACCTATTTGGCAGAAGACATTTGAAATCCTCCTCATGACATGTTAGTCTAGACTGTTATTTATACTGAACTGGTCCAGACGCTGGGGGGAGGGGAAGAGTAGAGAATGTACTATGATCAAGTCCTACAAAGAGAATAATCATCATTGTTCTCAAAGATCAACAAAAGAAAGAGTGTTTGGAGTCAATTTTGCTGCTATGCTCTTCTGCACACTCACTTTGGCCAGTTATGTCAGAACTTTACTCCAGTATACGTATAGGCCAATGGATAATGGCTAGGTAGTAGGTTAGTACAGAATACATTTTATTTTTTGTTAATTTGTTACTTAAAAACAAAAACAATGGCTGACTCAAAAGCAACTACTCTTTAGTTAGATTGTAGGCAAAGACCATCTTTTTGTTCTGTGTTTGTAGAACATCTAATACAGTGGGGCCCTGGTCTAAAACTTGGGGTCCTAGGTGCTAGCAGAATGCAAATAATTAATAATCTAAACTGTACAAATAGCTAATCTATGTAACCATGCATTATCGCTATTACCTTCTCCCCCTCTCCCATTTCTAACATGTATTGATGCGGTCTCGTTTTAGGCCCTGATTCCACAATGAGCTCTGTGTGGGCACTGGGCTCACTGCAGGATTAGGGCCTGTCAGATGTTAATGTCCCTGATCATCACCCATAAATCAATGCAGAGAGAACCTTATACACACAAGTCCCCCATCTTTTTGACACTGTGACCTCACTTCCATTTTGGAGCTTACAGAAGCATCTCTATGGATTCAGAGATTCTTGGAGAAGGAGCCTGGAGAAGGGTATGAACAACTCTCCCTTTAGCCCACTGGAGTTGTCTCAGAAAAGACAATACAGCCCCAAGCTGCTGCCCCTCTCTAGAGATCCTGGGGGCAGCTATGGGTAAGGGGATCCAGAAGCACATGGAGACCTTGCTGAGGGTTAGATTGGGGGGGGGGGGGGGAGGGAGAGGGGGAAGAGAGGACTTCCATGAAGATGTCCTTCGCTTGTCAGGAACCACTGGGCATCAGCTAGGTTTAGGGGCAGGGAGATGACAACGACAGAACACTCCCCCTCTCCACACACAAGATGGAATTGCATGCATGAGGGGCGGAAGGCAAGAGAATAATCTCAGAGGGAATTTTAGATGACACTGTCCATCCCTAGAGTCCTCCCTAGGTTCTTCTGGTTAAGGAGATGATCTGGCTAACACCTATTAAAGTACTAGCACAATGGGGTGAGAAAGAATGTGCAACAGCAAAGGACAATTTTAGAGTCCATAAAATTTTCCCTCAACAGCATTGTGTTTATTAACGACAAACTACTTACTTACAATTTCTTTTCTTCTTAGCCAACAGCACAAAGTTATTAGAAAATTGGTAGACACTGTTAATTAGGTATTTTTCCTGGTGCAGAGGAAGCCCTGGGTTGGATAAAGCTAGAACAACCTGCCTTAGTCCATCCTACTTTTCACCACCCAAGGGCATGTCAGGGCTGTATATCAGCAATCCCTTGGCTGCCAGAACAAACCCTTGGGAGTCATGACAGTCAGCTATGAGTCTGCTCCAACTTGCACTGGAGGCTAAAGCAATCCCTGGAAGGTCCCATGACTAGGTGTGGATAGATAAAATGCACCATTACCTAAGTTTAAAGGTCAATTAAGACCAAATATTTGAAAGTTACACCTCACTCATTCGGCTATCAAGTCCCGAGTTTAAGATGCCTTGTTTGTACACTTCGTTTGGTGCATGAGAGCTCATCAATAGTTGCCGGGAGTAAAAATTCGAAGTGCAGACCTGTCAGGTAATTAAGTTGGGACCTAATTTTAAATAATAGTCTTAGAATATGCCATTTAAGTAAATTAGAAGTATGGTGTTATGGATCTGACATTTTGCTGACATATTGTCTGCCTTGTTTATTTATACAGTAAGCTCTTCAAGGCAAGGACCAGTTTATTTGTTTTGACAGCATCCAGAACAATGGGAGGCCCTGATACTGACTGAGTTTTTGGATGCTCATAACAAATATTAAATAATAATCATCATCATGGGTATGAATTTAGGCCAATTTTTCCCAAAGTAAGGAGCCTACCTTTAGGCTTCAAGTCCACATGTCGGATCTTATAGGTAGCTTGATTCTCCAAAGTGCTGAACGCCCACTGACTTCAATAGAAGCTACTGGGTTGAACACTTTTGAAACTTTTGAGGACCTTACCTGTAGGCTCCTATTTTGGAAAATCATGGCTTTAGGTATCAATACTTTGATTGCTGACAAGAACATATACAGTATTCATTTAAATGGAAATGAAGCTACACATGGTATTTACCACTGATGACCAGCAACAACAAAAAATATATAGTTTTTTAGTTGGTTACAGTTATTAGATCATATGATATCCCTCAAATGTCTCCATATTTAAAGCATACATTTCCCATGGAGAGATGAGGAAAGAAGAGACCAGAAAATCTAAAACAGAGGATGAATCAAGAAATGGTCACAGAAGTCTCTTTCACGGGCAACTATAACATGATTTGTAATTGTATTTTGGCAGCTACATACTACTGGGATAAACGGATAAGATATGCTATATTTTTTGGCATCAAGTAGATGCATCTATTATTTACTAAATAATAAACGAAAAATCAAGCTACATTATGAACAATAAAAAAAATCTAAAAAATGAATGGCCATTGGACTTCCTACCTACTTACAAGGTTTTACAATGATCATTGGGAACATAAAATTTATCAGCTTTCTTGTTAAATGCTTTATGTAATCTTTGTCATCAACATCCATCAAGATTCCATTCTGTATTTCCTGTAAATTCTATTTTCTAAAGACCCTGTTTCCTTTACTAAAAACCCACGAACAGTTCAACTTCTAATAGATTAGATGGATTTTATGTTTAAGTGCTGAGTGTAAGAAAGATCTGAAACTGCACTACTGACTTCAAACACAGACAATACAAGTGAGACTTTCCTTCTGGACATATGCCAAGCTCATCCAGAAGCTTCAATCATATTGCAACTTATCATATATTGGTAATGTGTCTGGTCCAAATGACAAATTGGATCTTTCAAGTCTAATGGAATCCATCACACTGATATAACAGACCTTTTATTATTTTACTGTATTTAACCAATTTCAAACAGAATGTAACTTTTTAAAAAATGTCTGAGATCATAAGATGTGAACATAGTCAAACATTCCAATAATCGTTTTGCCATGTTACTGTTCCACAAGAGGTTCAAAACAGCTAATATTAGCCTATAAGTGCTACAAAGTCCATATATTAAAAAAATCCCAACGATGTATGTTCTGTACACAATCAATGCTGAATATAGTAGAGAAAAAATCAATTTTGCAAATCAGGAAATACTGTAATATAAGCATCTTCTTTCAGTCAATGAAGGTTAGAAGGGGGCTGAGCAATGGAGAAATACTGACTGAAAGAGATCAATACTAATGATATATTTATAACAGCTCTACTAGCCTGTAAACAATACTTCCTCAAAAGAAAACATTTCAGATTTTATCCTAGAAAAAGAAAGCTTTCACATAAATATAAAATCTTATATATTTTATATTGAAAAAACTTTTCTTTAAAAATTACACTGCCCCCAAAACTGACATTTCACTACAGAAAACATGATATAGGGTTGGGTCAATTTTTCAGCAGAAGATGCCCAAAAGCTGCAATTTCATGCTACCTTTTAAACAAAGAAACAGCCATTGTGATGGCTCAAGGCAACAGTACAGATCAGGAATTCACAAAATCCAAATTATGAATGTAAATTAACAACTCTTGGCCTGATCATGATTTAGAGCTCCTTGGGGGAAAGTAGGACCATAGCTGGTAAAGAAGCACATGGCCTCTCTAAGGGTGGCCTTTATATATCCCTGGAATCTTTATGGATGGGATCCAGAGCCAAGGTTTTATCCTATACATGTAGAAGGAATTCCTTCAAAATTTTTGGGAAACTTGGAACTGTGAAGATCATTTATTTATTTAGGAATTACAGTGTAAGTAACAAGGAGAAAAATTTAGTGAGAAAGAGCTGATGCTCTTTCTCGCTAGAGAGAAAAATCCTTGTGGGGGCATTACCAGAAAGGTATGTTGGAAACTAATTTGTTATTGTGTGTGTATCCTAGATTTAAAAACATGAAAATATTTATCACAGGACACCAAACAGACCAACTGCTAGACCGGGCTATTTCAGGGAAGAGCAAACCACTTTGCTTCTTTACTTGCAGTGTTGCTACAGAGAGAGAACTGCAGTAATATGTGAAATGAACACAAACAAGAAAAAATAAATTTTTAAACCACTGAATTGTTTTTGCATGACACGTATTCAGAAAGCTTTGGACAACTCAATCTCAAAAAAATTAGACTCAGCAGAACATCTCTGGCCAAGCTCATGCACAACGGAATGGGCGGGGAGAAAAATTTAAAATTTGAGCGTTTGTCATAGAATGTATACAATCCAAGATTTCAAAAACCTGTTTCCATTATATAACTAATTCCCACAATGCAAAGCTAACCCTCACAGAAATTATTTGTGGACACCATAAAACAGGAGCATATAATTTTTCCATTCCACTTTACCCATTCCTTGCTGTAAGACCACCATTTTGGTACCTCCTGCTGCACTAAGAAGCTGGCAGAAAGTAGATGATTGCAGCTTTCTGTGACTAAATACAGACCAGGTTACTTCCAACATATTCTGACTCCACTAGCCGGGGTCCTGCAATCATTTTGTCATCAAAGTCTTTCTAGCTGGCATTGTATTAGAAGCTCAGTTAAAATACAAAGTGAAATTTCTACTGAAATAAACTGTATTATGTCCACACAGCATGGAAAGCTACTCTTGGAACTACACCTTAATTTCTTCAGGAGCCAGAGCCCTCCAACCCACCTCTATGGTGTGGATATAGCCTCCTGCGAGAGAGACAGCAGGGGCAGCAATATCACTTTGCAGCTAAGAACCTCCTGCCAGCTCCAAGACTTCAGCAAAGACTCAATTCAAATCACTGCTGCTTTGTCCAATCATAATCATCAGATCTCTAGTATCTGAAATAATTATCATGCATACATTTTGGCACCTTACCATTTACCTTTGCTTCCAGATCTTTAAATAAATATATTAAATAAGCATTGTTCATCCATATTGAAAACAGACCATGACAGGAAGAGATTGGAAGAAGAGACAAATAATTTCAGATATACTGTATATATTCCCTATAAAGCTTTTATTATGCCTGTGGGTGTAAGCAGATTTTTTTTTAAAGCACTGCTTTTCTACTATTTCTATTTTCTATTCTATTATTCCACCAAAAATTTCATTATGGTGCAGCTATTGCAATCTCTATTTCCTGCAATGTCTGTTTCCGAAAGTACCGCTGTGCCTAATCTTATTGTTGTTAAAAAATAATACACTCTCCTTATTAACAAAAAATAGCTGAACTGTTCAAATGCCTAGTATAGGGATCATTCTTTGGCAATGATCTACCCGTTTGTTACATTTGAAAAATAATCTATGTAGAGACTTTAAGAATAAGTAAACATCTCTACTAAGAAAGAAAGCTGTATAAATAAAGAACAAAATCTGTGATCATTTTCATATGCTGCCAAGCTCTGGATGACTATTTCCAAAGAGCTGGCGCCTCTCTTTTGGGTAGGGGTGGGTGGAGTATTACAAGATTTCTCTCTCAAACTAGAATCTGGTCTCTATTAAAGCTATTTCAACTATAGTACTACAGTCTGAAATTTTCTAATTTTATACAGACATTATTGCAATCCATAGGAGAACTGATGAGATATTAAAAAGTCTAGTAGTTTCCAGATTTGCTGATCATGCCATGCTGAACAGTATAAAAGAAGTTTAAAGATTTCAAAGTTTTTAATATTAATTAAAAGTGTAGCTTACTCTCAAAAGAAACCAATACTGGTATTGGTGGGGTTCTACCCTTACTGTAATTCAACAGCTACAGATTAAATGTGCTCAGTTTCCAAGATGTCAATTCTAAGATGTTTCTTTTGTCAGCACTGTGAAAACTCACTGAATAATATGTTTGCAGGCCAAATTATGCTCTTAGTTACACCTCTGAACTCATCCACCATTAGACTTCACTGGGGCTGTACAAGCTTAACAGTAGAATCTCAGTTTTCATTAAAAACAGTAACTTTCTAGCCCCTTATGGTTGCAGAGAAAAGGTTGAAATTGTGAACCCTAAAGACTCCAGCACTTGAAGGCGAACAAAAAGTACCCAACATTTATTTTAAATCTCATGACTTAAGCCTATATCTTGGGGGGGGGGGGCGGGGGGGTGCTAGGGGACTGATTATGCATTTTAAAACGTTTGGGGTTGGCATGACTGCATGGCAGTGCTAGAAGTTCCTAGAGTAGAGGAAGCGAAGGCACTCTCCCATAACTAACCGAGTAAATTGCCTGAGGCCTTTCTAACCAGCTTTTCCTTAAAGACCAGCCCAGCGCAGCTCTTCCACATGCCTTCCACTCTTAGGGCTGGTCTACACTGGGGCATGGGATCAATCTAGGAAACGCAACTTCAGCTACGAGAATAGCGTAGCTGAAGTCGACATTTCCTAGATCGAACTAAGTTTACTTACTGCGGGTCCACGCAGCGCAGGGAGGCTCCCCTGTCGACAGAGCTTCCTCCTCTTGCCGAGCAGGAGTTCCGCCGTCGACGGGGAGCGCTTCTGGGATCGATTTATCACATCCAGATGAGACGCGATAAATCGATCCCAGAAGATCGATCTCTACCTGCCAAGTCGGGCGGGTAGTGTGGACCTACCCTTAGCTTACTGACTTCACCAGTCTCCGTAGGCCTGTTCCCCAGCTTGACTTACTTTATGAACCAGCCCTTCTTGGTCTCACTCCCCAGATCTTCCCTTTTCACTTAGCAAGGAGACAGAGCTTTGCATGACCATGAAGACAAGAGGAGATGAAATAGGGTTGAGTGATACCAGGGAAGAAATCTCCTAAAGCTTGAGAGAGGACTAGTCATGCTGCCATTACGGGGAGCTGAATGGGCAGCTACAGGTGAAGCACGGAGTAGGAAGTAAAAACCTTGCATGGCAAAGGAATTCAAATAAACCGTCACCACCGTGGTTCCTTTCTTATTCCTTTCGTTGCCTGTAACAGCTTCTCTAGCTCTCCAACACTTCCCTTACCCACATTAGCAGTCCTCCCTCAGGCTTCCCCTTCCAGGCCTCACTGAGCTCCTGCTTTCCACCTTCCCTTCAGGCTCCTTTGTTTCCTCAGGCTCACTGAGTTCCTGCTCTCTTCTCACTGAGAATTGAAGGAGCTAGGGCCAAGAGAAAGGACAGAGCTGGCCGGAGGAGCAAACCCAATGAGAAAAGATGAAGACGGAGCTAGGGAGCAGGTTCAAGGAGAGGGGAAAGTGAGAGTGGAATATGGCCAGGCCAGCAGGGGAAAATAGTTAGCAGGGTCTGAATCAGAGTTCATTGGTGTTGCTACCCATAAAGAAAAGGACTGCTGGCAACAGGAGCAGCAGCCAGCATTTCCAGGCCTCTCCAGTGTCTGTGGAAGAGGCAGACCCTCATTACTGTTGCTAAAATGTCCTCTTCAGAGCTGCTAGCATTTATTTAATGATAAAAAGTCAGCCTTTATGTCATGAGTAGGGTCCATTTTGGTCAATTTCACGGTCATAGGATTTTTAAAATAGTAAATATCATGAGTTCAGATATTTAAATCTGAAATTTCACGGTGTTGTAATTGTGGGGGTCCTGACTCAACTCTGAAGGCAGCAGTGCATAAGTAAGGATGGCATGGTATGGACCAGCAGCCGCCGCTCTCCAGCCACCCAGGTCTGAAGGAAGTGCAGAAGTATGGATGGCAATACTGCAACATCCCTACAATAACCTTGCAAATCCTCCCCACGACCCTCTTTTTGTCGGGATCCCCTGCTTGAGAAACGCTGATCTCCCCCTGTGAAATCTGTATAGTATAGGGTAAAACTACACAAAAAGACCAGATTTCACGGTCCATGATGCATTTTCCATGACCATGAATTTGGTAGGGCCCTAGTCATGAGTCTGCAACCAGTAATTGGGGCCACCTACAGGGAAAATGGTTTACGCAAATAAAAACATGTTTTCCACATGCCAGTTTTAATAATGTAAATAGGAGATTAAATCATGCTTTACTATTTTCTTAACAGCAAAATTAAACAAACAGAAATCCCCGATCATTGTACATACAGACAAGTTATAGGAAAAATCTAGATTTTTGGTAAAGTACTAACCAGTTACTGACAGCAGCTGTGAAACCCTCACCTCCATTTCCTCCCGATGAGACCTGTCTCTGTCCTCGAATTCACGAGTTCTTCTCCGAGCTTCCTCAAAGGCTTGCTGTGCCAATGCATCCTCCTGCTACCAAACCAGAAGACAAAATTATGAGGCTACATACATTTCTCCCAAGTTATGTTCTATTTAACTCCGGGCATTATTTAAGGACAAAAAGGTTGACCACAGGGAGTAGGGGAGAAAAATCTGACCTCTAGAATCTATTACTAATGATGACACAGAAAGGACAGAACTGGACCTTCAGACTGAAAAATGAATGTGCAGGTTTAGCAGTTAGACAAGATATCCATTCACATGGAAACTGAGCAAATGGGATATGAAATCATCTAGACAAACCTGGAGCTATGCAATGCCACTTTCAAAGGTCACTTTGCAGATCAGAACTGCTTTAACTAATTAAAAATATTGTTTCAAAGTGGAGTCTAAGTTTCCTAAACCAAGAAGTTAAAGGAATCTTCAAAGCTTATATTATAGAGGCAATATTTTTCATTCTTGATCTTGAAAAATTAAGTAGTTTTGTAAGATAGATGACAGCACTAAACAAATTAATGATAACTGTAAATAAGATAATCAGGTTCTTTACATTAAATTTTTATGCTCTAAAACAAACATAATTTAACAGATTAGCAGTAAAACTCTTCATCATGTTGCATCAATAGCAACATCTGACCAAATATGAATATTCACATCCCTCAGTATATCATTTAAAATACAAAATTGTATAAGAAGGTGTAAAGAGCTAGAAAATATTCCTCCCCCAATTCTTGTGTATACAAACATCCATCGATATCAGTGGACTTTCATGTTTTGGTGAAAAAAAAACCAAAAAACCCCAAAACCAAAAAAACCCACCAGATTTTAGTACATCTTTACAACAAAAAGGATGGATAGTAATCTTAATTTAGTTGTTTTTATAAAACCTATTCAATATTTTCTATTAAAAATTGTAACATTTTGGATTTAAGTTTTATGTTGTCTAAGCCAATATTACCACAATAATAAATCTGCATATACCTTTTGCTTAAAGGGACACGATTAGTCAGTTTAGAAGAATTTGTGCTAATTTAAAATAAAAAGGTGAGTTCCTGTTTCTCCCACTGAACCAAAAACAAAACAAACAAACAAAAAACCATGAAAAAAATCTTTTCACCATTAACTTTTTTCAGTCACAGTAATTATAGATTGCACTAGTAACTGGCATATGTTATTTTCAAGTGGGTCTCTCTCTTTAAAAACAGAAATATTAAACTTGATTTATAGAGGACAAAAATGTTCCGCTTCCAAGAACTCAGTTCAGTTTTTATACACCCAGGGATTAAGTACATTAACTTTTAAATTTAAGGTAACATGTCTCTAGCCTAAGAGAATGTCAAATTGCTTTTCTTGCCTGAGGCACTATCCTACACCCTAAAGCTACTTTGTGAAATCATGCAAAAAAGTGTCTCTTGTGGCCTAACACAGTTTAATACAAACATCTGTCAATCAATACATCTCTATAGCTTAGTCTTCAGAAAGATATATCAAAGGACAATGTTTACAGCTGCCATTAAGATATCATTTTGCCAGTAACTTCTATTTTTAAATGACAAATTTGTCTCCTTTTGGCAATTTTTATATTGGTGTAATATATATCAATTATGGTGGGACAGTGGAAGAGAAAATAGCGTTCATTTCTTTTAATTGTGAAGGACAGAACTAAAAGAGGTGGTCTAGCTGATTACTGATGACTAAAGAAAAGCTCTCATTTTTTAAATGTAGGCAACCCATGCAGAATTTCATAATTACCTACTACTTTACCAATTTTAATGAAAATTGATTAAAAAAAAAGATCAGCAGTATTTTAAGCTAAGCAAAACCAAGTGGAAAAACAAGTTTTCAAAGATAGCTGTATTTTAAAACATTTTAGGCTATGCATATGCGTGTGTACACTGATGAAGAGAAGTGCTCCCCCTCCCCTCCCCACACCCCCAAGAGTATCTTTGATCCGGAGAACAGCCCAATAATTTTGTCATTTAGTTTCCATTAACAATTTGGTAACCATTTAGATGCTGGAAATCTACAAGTCTTTTAAAGCATTTATCTGAATGGAAGGCTGGAAAACACCATAATTCTAAGAAGTTAAGTAGTTCTGAAAGGCTCCACGGAACCAAAAATATGTAAATAACTATTCCATCTTCTCAGGCAGGAACTCCGTTTCAGATTGGAAATCAAGGTTTCAAAAGGTGGCAAGTGATCACAAAAAGGTACCTTAAATCTTTTAAGCCATGGAAGAATTTTGTTCAATAAGCAAACTAGAAGATGAATCAGTATAGCTTCTCTAAATTGTAGCTTCAGCCAGAATACTAAAAAAACCTAATAAACCTGGAATAAAACCCAGATTAAGACTTCAGAGGAGAGAGAGAAACAATCTGCTGATATCCAGACTAGCCATGTATGTTGATGGTTGAAAGGATGGCACACCAGCGCCTGGGGAAAAATGTGAGGTTGTCATTTTCTTAAATAAAAAAAATTCTGCTTTCAGGCTATTGCAGCCCATTATGAAGTAAATTAAATGAACATTCAACAAGAACTTTTGTAGACAGTGGATTTGGGCTGGCAGCTGAAAAAAGTTAACAGTTTCAGCTTGGAGAATTGTTCAGTACAAAAAAATATACCAAATTATCTAAAATAACACCTTGTCTTTACAACGAAGACAATGTATCTAGTAACAAAATACTGACAAAGTATCAATGAGAAAAGCATGCAAAACGTTTCTGAGGCGTCTCAATACAAAAGCATAGGAAGTAGTAGAGGCTGCCGTGAATAAACACAGTTCTGCATTAGTAGGCATTGCAGCTACTTGGTCTGAAAAGACAGGAGTGAAATAAGTTAGATCTATATAGCAAATATCAAAGAGCTAGAAGGAAAGGATCTAGTGTAGTGCTAATATATCAAAATCCACAAGCACTGAAGCACAGACAGATGTGAGACAGAAACAGCAAAAGTCTATGGATTAAAAGATGGGAATTTTGGCCCCAGTTCAGCAAAGTACTCAAGCAAGAGTAACTTTAAGTACATGAGTAGGTCCGCTGAATGTAAGGGGACAATATGCATGTTAAATTTACACATGCGCCTGAACATCTTGCTGAACGGGGCCTTAAATAAGGGGAGTGTGCTATAGGCTGCTTAATAGTAAATTAGAAGATTGGTACATTGCATATCAAACAGCAAAAACATTAAAATACTTCATCATCATTTTATATTTAAAATTAACTACCATGGTATCTTTTGAAAAAAAGTATATATGAAATTCATTGCCAAAAGACTGACTTAGTAGTAGATAGTTTCTTATTCCAGAAAGGTGGAAGAAAAGAAGATCAATTTAGTCTGAATCCAGTATTAACTAAAATAGTGATGAAATCAGAAAATGGGAGAGATTACATTTTTATAAGGTACGCTTTCCAAAAATGGAGGCTATGTAAATTACAAAATTGTTTATATAGTAGCTGTGCATGTAATATGCACAGAGACCACTTAGTCCTCCGAAATTAATCACTTCTGAGCTGGAATATAGCAGCCAGTCATCCTCTATTAACAACATTACGCAAGAGTTTCAGAAGTGTAAGTAAATTATGATTTAACCAATTTAAAATGACAAAGGAAAAAGAAATACAGGAAGAGTGTTAAAGAAATAGCCCAGTGGCTTATAGCACTAATACATGTTAAAATACAAGGAAATTAGAATGTGTCTTTTGAGGGGTTGGTAAAACGGAAATTATATTGCTCAACTGGCACACTTTCAGTAATGGGTAATTTGCTTTTAAAAAAGAAATGTAACCTCTTCTTTAAATGAAAAATGCAACACAACATAACCATGTACTCATTAATACGAAGATACGCAAGAGAAGAAACCGAAAAGGAAGGTTACTCACCTGTAATTTTGAGTTTGCACAGGTATATACCTATGCAGATCCACACTCTTGGTGTGATGCTTCCACCTCAGCACCCTGAGCTCAGAAACTTCAAGAAAGCACTGACATTAGAGGCTGCATGTACATTCTCTCATGGATTTATATGTTCAGTGCAGGGATATATTCCAAGACAAAAACATTTGTTAAAATGGCGTTAAGGCTGAGAGTATGTATTAGTACAGGGGTGGCCAACCTGAGCCTGAGAAGGAGTCAGAATTTACCAAAGAGCCACAGTAATATTTCAGCAGCCCCGTCTATCAGCTCCCCCTGGCTCCCAGCTCCCCCCGCCCATCGGCAGCCCCGCCAATCAGTGCCTCCCCCTCGCTCCCCGCACCTCCCAATCAGCTGTTTCGTGGTGTGCAGGAGGCTCGGGGGGGTGTGGGGGGAGAGCAAGGGCATAGCAGGCTCAGGGAAGGGGGCAGGAAGGGGTGGAGTGGGGGCAGGGCCTGGGGCAGAGCCAGGGGTTGAGCAGTGAGCACTCCCAGCACATTGGAAAGTTGGCGCCTATAGCTCCAGCCCTGGAGTCGGTGCCTATACAAGAAGCCGCATATTAACTTCTGAAGAGCCGCATGTGGCTCCGGAGCCACAGGTTGGCCACCCCTGTATTAGTAGTTTAAGGGTGAAAACGAAGCGG
Organism: Chelydra serpentina; assembly: GCA_037349315.1. Lineage (NCBI taxonomy): Eukaryota > Metazoa > Chordata > Testudines > Chelydridae > Chelydra > Chelydra serpentina. Next base: position 8,947,742 of record JBAIAC010000026.1, on the reverse strand, counting down.
TGTAAACTCAGGAAATTCAGAGTTAAGGCTAGGCTTAAAAGAAATCCAAATTTGTTCAGGAACGGAAACAGACAACTAAGGCACCCACAGAACCTTAACTCTGGCCTGTAGCAATGGTATGCAACAGATAGTGGTTCCAGATTATGAAAAAAACGTGTCTTTTAAAAATCAGGTTAATATAGTTTTCCTTTCATGGTATCACTACAGGACAGGGCAAGTTTGATTGGGCACCTTAATTGCACATTTCTATATCTTATTTGGATTTCTTTAGATCATAAAGGCTAGAAATACTGCCCCCCCAAGCCCCCCAATGAAAGCTTAGCCTTTATACAAGTTGATGGCATCAGTCCCCACTTCGTTCACCCAGGAACGCTTACTCACCACAGGCAGTATTAGTTAAATTACCTGGACAAAATAAACTGATAGAGTTAAGGATGCTCCCAACATCACTACCTACAGCAGAGGGTAGATAAGGAATCATGGACCTAACACCAAGAGCTCAGATCAGTGTGCTCAGAATGCACACAACCCCAAAGTTCATTGCTTTCTAGAAGTGTCTCTGATCATGGTGCCAAGAGCATGCAAAACATCAAGAGTTTGGTGATTTGCAATGGAAATTCTCCCTGGAGTACCATCAAACTGCTCATCATGGAATTAAAACAAAGAATTCAAAGCAAAATGAAATAGTGCTAGCTACGAAATTAAATAAATTCATGATTCTACACAGAACAAACATTTCTACTTCTGCTTCTAAGTTTTTGTTTGTTTTAAGATTTGAAGAATGATGGTGCCGGCACTGATGCTCTTAATTGTAAATTGTGTGCCTATCACTACTTCCAGGATTTGGGGAAAGAGTGGAGCACCTTACATAACATGCTGTGGCAGCGTGAATAACTTAAGTTAGTCTCATCGGGCACTCTAACAGCTTTTCAAGGAAAGCACATTCAATCAATTTTGAAGAAGTCTTATGCGTTATATGACAAAGTGCCATCCCAGTATGACAGACCATATGACTCAAACAATAAATGTTCTCAATGGAACTAGCAGATTCATGTTCAGAACAGCTATGAGGTCTTGAATGAAGTGAAATCTGAGGCACAGAGATAGTTAGTAGTGCTCCTACATTATAAAGGCTTGCTTCTGAGCTGGTAGTATAGTGGATTTGTTCCAATGTAACCACAGCCCCTTCTGGAATAACTGACAAATTGTTTTGAGACAATATTATTTCCTGAATCATTCAAATACTTATCAATCATTCATGTAAGGGTAGACATTACATTTTTTTATTCCTGAGAAAAGCCATGTCACCAATGCTACGCATTTCATATAGACACATGGTGCTGTGGACATACCAAAGGGAAGGCCCCACTAGTGACAGTGCTTCTGACTCAGAAATATATGAATTCACAATGACATGTCCTCTCTGAAATGTGGAAATGTGCATCTCTCAAGTTGAAAGCCCTGAGGACACAAAGGGATTATAGCATTAATACTGCCATATGGAACTTTAAATAAATTGCTGAGTTTAAGTCTCTATTCCAGTATCAGACTTAAGCCCTCTCTTCCTTTTTGGAATAAAGGAATAGAATCCATGACCTAAATGTATACTGCTGTGGAATCCATCTGCTTGAAGTAATTTCAAAAAAAGAGAATATCCCCAAAAGGAAACAGGAAAGGCAAAGGGGAAAGGTTTGTCAAATGCGCCTTGAGGTTCTCTGCAGTAGTGTCAAACTTATTGTCTTCACGACAGTGAGGAACAGGTTCCAAGCTACTGCAGAATCCAACCCCACCTCTCTTTTCTAATCTCATGGATCATTCCATGCATGAGCAAGGAGCTTGTGGCCATAATGGTCACTGTTTTTAAGACAATTCTTGCCTTGTATTTAGAGGGACATGTATCCCAATGATGGGTAAAAGTAATTCTTGGAGAAAAATGGGTTTATTTCTTCCAATTTACAGAAAGTGCCCATCTGAAACGATGCACCGATTCTACTGAAACAAAATCTAAGCAAGAAATATGAAGTCACACTGAACCAGGAAGAGTGCTAATAAGCAATAAAAATATTAAATGGAAAACAACTATCTAAAATAGAAGCTTGAGAAAATAGTAAATATAATTTTGCAGAAGAGTCAATGCTATTCTCGGATTTATATATAAGAAGTCACAAAGCTATGGAGGCAATACTGCCATTCAAAATGGCCTTGTTTCAACCACATCTGGAACAGGGGGTAGTTCTGGGCCCCCAAATTTAGGAAAGCTATAGGAACAAGTAGGAAAGATACAAAGAAGGACAGCAAAAATAATAAAATGATGGCTAAAACATGTAAATAGATTAAGGCAGATGCAATTATATCGGGGGTGAGCAAACTATGGCCTGTGGGCCGGTTTTTCCGTCCCACAAGCTCTGGCCAGGGGAGCGGGCCACAGGCTTGAATTGTTAATTTTGTGAGCGTTCATGGCCCGCCGTGAGGCAGTCAGGGGGCGGGAAGTGGGAGGGGGCAGGGGCCAGGCTGTTTGGGGAGGCACAGCCTTCCCTACCCGGCCCTCCATACAGTTTCACAATGCTGATGTGGCCCTCGAGCCAAAAGTTTGCCCACCCCTGAATTATATACTCGTAAAGATGAGAAACTCAGAGAGGACAAGACCTTCAAGTTAAAAATAGCAATATAGAAAATGAAACACTAGGCAAAGGAGCAATGGCCTCAAGTTAATGAAGTAATATTTAGGCTAAAAAATAGGAAAAAGTTTTAGACAGAATGAGTAAACGGAGTTAATCAAGGCACCATCACTTCACATCTAAAAGAACAGATTAGAGAGAGATTTGCTGGGATACCTGATTCCCCCACATGGAACAAAATATATGCTTAACATATCTGCTCAATCTTTCTGCTTTATATTGCATCCTTTCCCCTCATCTGCTACCTCCCTCTTTATTCAGAAGCTCTTTGGGGAAGGGACCATATCTTCATGTATCTCTAATGCATCTACCACAATTTTGGCACTATAAAAATAAACACTGAGTAGTTCTGCAAAATGCAGGTTGATAATGGATGATCTAAATGATCTTTACTGGTATTATTTATCATTGTATACCTCTGAATTATTTTTCTTTTGAAGCAAAGGTAGACTCAGTTGACAGCTGTGACAAATCGCTGCATCAGCTTTCTGATATAAGCAGAGGAATTAAATTCTGAATATATGCTTTTTAAGCACGTGGTTCTGTCCTGGAACCACGTCTTTAGTAAATAATCTTGCAGGGATGCAATCAAATTTTTATGCACAATTTGTATTTTAAAGAGTCATCTCCCGATCTAATGAAACCACAGATTGTAAATATTTGCTGCACTCTTGTATGCTTCAGAAAGACTTAATTATCCACTTTACACTAGTAACATTGTCAGATTTCTCAGATGATGTCATACCTATACAAAGCAGAGTCAGCCACTATAAAGAAGATAAAGAAAAGCAAAGTAATAAGACAAAACTGTTCAATGGAGGGAGGGTAAGGACAGTAATCAATTGGAATGGACTTTTTTGTTTGTGTGTGTTTGTTTTTACGTGAATGGCATTAGTCTTTCATAAGTTTTAAACAGCATCTGCACTATTTGGTGTCACTAGTAGTTTGCCAATCCTTTCCTGCAAAGTGGAGAACTATTATTTTTACAGTACTCAAATTTGTGCTGTGTGCCTCTCAGCATGTGTAAATGTCCCAAGATCTGTGCCCGAAATAACTTTCAAATCTCATTTAATAATGGATTTAATTGCAGCTACAGATTTTTAAGTCAATGGATTTCCCACACTAGAAGTTTTCTGTGAAATTTACACACAGGTGAAGACAGAAGAGACACAAATGAAAGGGTGTGGTTACTTTGATGACTAATTAAATCTGAAGCCTCCTAACTGCATGTATTCTCTCAATTTTCCTGAAAGAAAATGCACTTGTTTAAAAAGTAGTAGTAGTTACACTTATTACAGATTCAGTACATGGGTAGCCCATGAGGTTTGAGACTGCCTTACCTGTGCTCTCTCTTCATCAAATTCCAGGCAGCCCATACCATCCAGTCTCTGCAGATCTATCCAGCCTTTCCAGATAACACAGACACCATTCAGAATCATAGGTGCCTTTAAATACACCTGAAATATAGGCAGACACATACATCTGAGCTCAAAAGCATTTGTATATACAAATGGTTACTGTATTTTTAAACTATATTTCTATAATTACTACTCTGAAACAAAGCAATGCTACATACAAAACATGTCTGAACCAGTTGGTAACCTGACATTCCCCTTAACTGTTTTTTCCAAGTACATTTTAAGCCTGTAAATACTATAATTAATCATCTGGATATTGTATTTTGCATACTACGCATACTGGAATTAATTTATTTCCCTGATTTATAAACCAGTATGCACCAGTGTTTGGTGAAAATTCTGTTACTGCTTATGCTTAAAGTCACTTGTGTTTCTTGTCAGACCACCTCTTACGTTAATTTGTTTTATATGTTATGTTATTTGTTTTATATATATAGTGGCACACTATCAGCAATGTAAGATTTATCACAAATTTGTTTTAAAGTGTTAGACAAATGTTAGACAAAACGCTTTTCTACACTCAGAGGGAGTTTTACTTTGCTTTTGCCACAAATTTATTTTTCTTAATACTAAAAGAATAAACACCAATTTCTCTTCCTTCTCAAGCCTAAAATAAACAAATGAAGACTAAAAAAAAGTCAGAGCTTAATGTAATACACTACCCAAACCACAAAGACTTTGTGCGGCATGTCTTAATTTACAGAAGTCTGAGGAAGCCTATTTTCTTATATTATTTTCTAATATTTGTAAAAGGTAAATTGAAAAATGACGGGATTAAATATTTCTACCGAACCACACTTTGCATGGTACCTTACATAGTAATAAGAGAAATTGTAATTGCTACTAAGAACATAGTGGTACATAAAACTGATTTAAAGCTGATGTATTTCCCCCTCGAAAGAACAGAGATGAATCTCCTCACAGGAAATTTAAAAAAGAAATGGATATTGTGTTAAAGGGATTTGACAGCTTACATTTGCTGACTTTTTAAATGTCAAACAGAGCAGTGTGGTGTAACTCATGAAAACGTTAAGCAGCTTTCAGTAGTTACTATGTAACACTGTACTGCTCTGTAGACATATCGTACCCAGCGTAAAAGTTTATCCGCTTTCCTTCTGCCACATTTAAACTAGAGTGGATAGCTGTTTTATCCATCCTCCATAAGCTCTAATTTCAGCAGACGCTTATGGACCTCTTCGGGACTTGCAATTCTCACCGTTTTTTATGAATACAAAGTCAAGAACTCTAAATTCAGGATTGCCCGGATTTTTATAGTCCTTCCCAAGTACATTCTGTCCCAACAGAAGTTCCAGCCAATCAACTATGCATTTTTTAAAAACTGGCCTTCCTCAACTGCAAAATACCATATAGAGCAAGTGGGAGCGATGAGGCTAAGTTTCAGAGTGGTAGCCGTGTTAGTCTGTATCCGCAAAAAGAATGAGGAGTACTTGTGGCACCTTAGAAACTAACATTTATTTGAGCATAAGCTTTCGTGGGTTAGAACCCACTTCATCAGATGCATAGAGTAGAACATACAGTAGGAAGATAGATAGATACACACACACACACACACACACGAAAAGATGGGGGTTGCCATACCAACTCTAAGAGACTGATCAATTAAGGTGAGCTATTGTCAGCAGGAGGGAAAAAAAAAAACAAAAAAACCTTTTGTAGTGATCATCAGGATTTGTTTGTTGTTGAAGACTTGCCACTTTTAGGTTTGTTACTGAGTGACCAGAGATATTGAAGTGTTCTCCTACTGGTTTTTTAATGTTATGATTTCTGATGTCAGATTTGTGTCCATTTATTCTTTTGCGTACAGACTGTCCGGTTTGGCCAATGTACATTGCAGAGTGGCATTGCTGGCACATAATGGCATATATGTTCATCCCCTCTCCACACCTCAGCCAACTGGGGCCGATGGAACTGGAGAAGTCAACATCCATCCTGGCACACAGTTGGAAGGAACTGAGGTGATGAGGCTGCTCTGCCCCCTATATAGTCTCGCCCTCAGTACAGAGTGATGCTGAGGGGAGGAGTGGCATGGGAGCGTTCTAGCTGACATTGCTAGAGGAAGGTTTTACTGTAAGGCCCCACAAGGTGGCATGGAACCCACAGGTGGGAATATGGAGAGCTCAAAGGAAAACCTATATCCCAGAACAGTTTATTTCACAAAAGCTTATTCTAAGAATGGCGCGAGTTACCCTGATACAACTCAGTCAGGAGGTGGACTCTGACACCTAACGACAACATAAATACAAACTCTTAACTATTTCAGTGTTGATCATTTTAGGTGAAACATATACATTAATGTACTTATTCCACATTCCTTAACTGTCTCCCACACTTTCCTAGTTACCAAGAGCATCGACTGTCCCCTACCCAGCTAGCAAAATCTCCTGTTTCTCCCAATAACTTCAACAATAGTTATGAAATCAATATGCAAGCTTCAACATAGTGAAAACTCTGACAGCACAAAGTAGATAGAATTTAATATCAAAACAAGGCTTAGTGTATGGACTGTTTACTCATTTTGGTTAAATTATCAATTAAAAAAATCCATTTTGGTATTTACCTTAGCTGCTACACCAAAGTGATAGGTAAACCAGGGGGCCCTGCCACAGAATTTAGGTCCATCTTGGCACCGATCCTCATTTTTATTTCATACAATCATAGAAGATTAGGGTTGGAAGAGACCTCAGGAGGTCATCTAGTCCAAACCCCTCAAGGCAGGACCAACATCAACTAAATCATCAATTTATTGAGCAATAATGTTTTCGGTGCTATACAGTATCCCAAAATGAGAACAGTTCCTGTCCTGACACATTTGGGATTCTAGCCTCCCCCGTTCACCCAGCCCCAGTTCCTCATTTCACAGTTAAGGAAGGAAACCCACAGAGAGGGTAGAGGTACACACTCTGGGAGGTACAGGGGAAAAACCCAAACTTCCCCTACTTATGAGAGATTGATATGAAGTCTTTGTTTACATATGAGACTGACTAGGGATGGGTGAAAGAGATTAACAGACTAGATGACTGACCAGAGGTTCTATTCTCCATACAAAGAAAATCAATGCATTTGTGAACTCTAGGCTTGGTTACTGGAACTCAACATAACTCAGTATGAAATAACACAGCCTGAAAAGGCTTGAACTAGTACAAAATGCAGCAGCTCATCATCTTAAAAACAAAGGTTGCTGTAAACACATCACTCCACTTCCTGCACTGGCTCTCCACTGAATACAAGAGGTCAGTTCAAGGTCTGTCCTTTTATTCAAAACCTAGTTACCCGAGATGTCGCCTCTCCCTCTATGACAATGTCTTCCCACAAGAGCTTGATTTCACCCAAATAATTGAATTGCTGACCAAGAGGAGAGCTTTTTGCGTGCAGGAGACTGAGCTAGACCTAGAATCTAGCTGACCTAGAATCTAGACTATGTAACTTGCTCCAAGAACTAAAACAGGCTACCAACTTCAACACATTTTAAATACAACTTTGCTTTCCCTCAGCAAGGTCTACACACACGTACAGAGTGCCAAACAAACATTATTTCTCCTACACACAGGGATAGAAAAGAAAGGTTTGTTTCAGGTTTTAAATATAGTAAATCAGATACTATGTAATGGGAACCAAAGTACCTAGAGAGAGAGAACAAAGCAGCAGTTGTAAACAGCCCATTCAATGAGCACAGAGACAAAGGAAATAAGGGAGACAGTTGAAGAGACAGGTAGTATTAACAGTCAGCTTTCTGAGTTGTCTACACTGCCACTTTAAAGTGCTGAAACTTTCTCACTCAGGGGTGTGAGAAGACACCCCCTGAGCGATGCAAGTTTCAGCACTGTACAGTGACAGCGTAGACAGTGCACCAGCCCTGGGAGCCTCCCCTTGTGGGGGTGGTTTGTTTGTTTTTAACAGTGCTGAGAGCGCTCTCTCCCAGTGCTGGTAACGCTGCCATACCCTGAGAGACAGGCAGAGTCATGAGTCAGCTTTTTTGATAGGAACTAGAAGGAAATGAGAGGTTAAGAGGATATCAATTGGACCTATTTTAGGATCATTAAAATATAAAATTATTTTAAACAAAAGCACCACAAAACTAACAAGCTTTCCCAACCCCAAGAAGGCCCCTCTTTCACCAAGCCTCCCAATCCCTCCAATTAACTGCACCGATCAATCACAAAAAGCTTGGGTTGGGAGTTGCTGTTTGTGCAGAGAACCTCTGATGATTCCGTGTGATACCATGGAGTTGCAAACAGACAGCCAAGCAGCCAGGATGCAAACCATTTAGGGCTTTACAAATCAAACCCAACACCTTAAACTTCATCTGGTAACCAGAGAAGCTCAAGAAACTCTGGGATTCCATCTTTTAACTCTCAGTTGTACTGCTTTCAGCAGGCATACATCACAACAACTCAGGAGCGAAAACTAATTGTAATTCGAAAGGGGGGGATTTTTGAACGAACTACAAGTATGCTAGAAAGACAAGATGGGTAAAGTAATATCTTTCATTGGACCAACTTCTTTTGCTGAGAGAAAAAAGCTTTCAAGTTACAGATAGCTCTACCTCTGGTCTGGGACAGGTACTCAGTGTCACAACTAAATACAAGGTAGAACAGATAGTTTAGCATAAGTAATTAGCACATATTCTAAGGGTCCATTATAAGGTGAAGTTGGTCCAATAAAAGATATTACCCTCACTCACCTTGTCTCTAGAATATCGTGGGACCGACACGGCTACACCACCACTGCATATAAGTACACTGACAATGTTCAAATTACTTGTATACAAATAAAACCTGTTTTTAAAAAATTCTTCATGGAAGCTGTATGTATTTGTGTCACCCTCTTTCCCCCTACATTGAAACACATTTCTCCCATCAAAACATCCAGGCTCCCTTCTTCCAGAAAGAGGGGACAAAGAAAGGAAACAGCTTGCCATTGTAGCCTAAACCGTTTAACCACATATTTCCTTCTTTTTAGATATAACTCTGCTGGTTCCCTTTCAATTTCCAAACCTTGACAAATTTTAATACATTTCTGTTGCAGAGCAGTTATCACCAACACACCTCAAAATCGAAAGGCATGGCATCTTTTAAAATCTGACATTAGCACTCCAAAGACATGTATTCAGAATTTGCTGGATCATAGTAAGGCAGTCAAAAACTACAGTAATTCTATTAAACCCCCAAGATTCTCCTTTCCTATTACAAAATTATTTTTACTGTTTATGATTAAAATTAGGCTGGGAAATGTAGCTGTTAGCAACAATACAATCAAAACTTAAGTGAGAATCTATTTTCAAGCTAAAATGGTTTACTCAAAATTTTGCCATTTCCCCCCTAATGTGGCTTGTCGTGATATCTGAAATTCATTCTGGTTTGCGAAGCTCAGATATTATCGCTATGAGCACAGAAAAGATTGTAAGGCAATACATTCCATATTCAGTTCAGTGTTTGGATAATCTGCAGAAAACCATCACATGGGACCATATATTGAAAGATGACATTAAGAAGAAATATTAAATAGCTGCCTCATACATAGAGCAGCCTGTCATGTGCACTGAATGAAGCAGGGGTCCTGTGGACAAGATAGCAGTTGATCATGTAACTAAACACTGTATAGCTATGCATACACACAAAGCAGAATTTAAGTTGCATAGGCAACCATAAACCTGCTACTGTATTTTCTACTTTAAATGCTTAATTTTGTAATTTCTCATGTTTTTTTAAAAAAAAACATAAAACTCAATCTCTATTATGTGTACCTGTAACAACCCTCCTCTCGTGCATCTGCAGCACATTTTGAACCTAAATGTTCAGCACTGCAGCAGCAGCCCCCCCAACATGTCAGCTAAAAGATAAGGCAGATTAGCAAGCAGCAAGAGAAGGCCAATATCCTTTGGGGACTACTTATTAGAGGACGCTGCCTAACAATCTGAAACCGTGGGTTACATATGCAGTAGCACAGCCAAGAATAAATATTTGGTAGACTCTTTCTGAGAGAGAGTGGGGCTAACTGGATGAGACTTGGGTCTACCATGTTAGAGATCTGGGTTCTATTACCAGCTTGTGTAACCTGTGAGGCCTTTCTCAATAATAAGGATTGTAAAGGGCATAGAATTAATTTAATTTAATAGAAGAACCAAGTGCAACACCCATCATCTTCTGGCTCTCAGCACATCTTCATCTAAACCAAAACGTATTTTGATGGGAGAAACCACTTCTCTGTACCTATCCAGAATTCCTGCTCCTTATGTGGACTGCTGAAACAAGGAACCAGGGTGGTATTATGCATAGTGTTAATGGAATCGTGAGAGTTTCTGGCAGTAAGCCAAAAACATGCAGTGCCATATGAAACAAAAATGTGCAGTGGAAATTTTCAGCAGCTTGTAATGCAGACAACACTGCACAGAACTTCATGAGGCCAGCAAAGGGCATTTTATTGCCCCCTATTACGATCCCTCTGCTATATTTCAAAGTCCTGCTGTAAGACATAAGAACAGCCATACTGGGTCAGACCAAAGGTCCATCTAGCCCAGTATCCGGTCTTCCAACAGTGGCCAATGCCAGGTGCCCCACAGGGAATGAACAGAACAGGTAATCATCAAGTAATCCATCCCCTGTCACTCATTCCCAGTTTCTGGCAAACAGAAGCTAGGGACACCATCCCTGCTCATCCTGGCTAATAGCCATTGATGGACCTATCCTCCATGAACTGATCTTGTTCTTTTTTGAACCCTGTTATAGTCTTGGCCTTCACAACATCCTCTGGCAAGGAGTTCCACAGGTTGACTGTGCGTTGTGTGAAGAAATACTTCCTTTTGTTTGTTTTATACCTGATGTTATTAATTTCATTTGGTGACCCCTAGTTCATGTATTAGAAGGAGTAAACAACACTTGCTTATTTACTTTCTCCACACCAGTCATGATTTTAATAGACCTCTCACATATCCCCCCTTAGTTATCTCTTTTCCAAACTGAAAAGTCCAAGTTTTATTCCTCACTCCTCATATGGAAGCCGTTCCATCCCCCTCATCATTTTTGTTGCCCTTTTCCAAACCTTTTCCAGTTCCAATATATCTTTTTTGAGATAGGGTGACCAGAACTGCACACAGTATTCAAGACGTGGACATACCATGGATTTATATAGAGGCAATATGATATTTTCATCTTATTAGCTATTCCTTTCTTGATGATTCCCAACATTCGGTTCACATTTTTGACTGACGCTGCACATTAAGTGGATGTTTTCAGAGAACTATCCACAATGACTCCAAGATCTCATTCTTGAGGGGTAACAGCTAATTTAGACTCATTCATTTTGTGTGTATAGTTGGGATTATGTTTTCCAATGTGCATTACTTTGCATTTATCAACATTGAATTTTATCTGCCATTTTCTTGTCCAGTCACCCAGTTTTGAGAGATCCTTTTGTAGCTCTATGCAGTCTGCCTGGGACTTAACTATCTTGAGTAGTTTTGTATCATCTGCAAATTTTGCCACCTCACTGTTTACCCCTTTTTTCAGATCATTTATGAGTATGTTGAATAGGACTCAGCCCAGTACAGACCCCTGGGGGACACCACTATTTACTGCTCTCCATTCTGAAAATTGACCATTTATTCCTACCCTTTGTTTCCTATCTTTTAACCAGTTACCAATCCATGAGAGGACCTTTTCCCTCTTATTCCATGACAGCTTACTTGGCGTAAGAGCCTTTGGTGAGGGACCTTGTCAAAGGCTTTCTGAAAATCCAAGTACACTATATCCAATGGATCCCCCTTGTCCATATACTTATTGACCCGCCTCAAAGAATTCTAGTAGATTGGTGAGGTGAGGCATGATTTTCCTTTACAAAAACCATGTTGACTCTTCCCCAACAAATTATGTTCATGTATGTGTCTGACCATTTTGTTCCTTACTGTAGTTTCAACCAGTTTGTCCGGTATTGAAGTCAGGCTTACCTGCCTGTAATTGCCGGGATAACCTCTGGAGCCCTTTTTAACAATTGGCGTCACATTAGCTATCCTCCAGACATTTGGTACAGAAGCGGATTTAAATGAGAGGTTAGACTACAGTTAGTAGTTTTGCAATTTCACAAAATTTCCTTAAGAACTCTTGGGTGAATACCATCTGGTCCTGGTGACTTCTTATTGTTTAGTTTATCAATCTGTCCCAAAACCTCCTCTAATGACACCTCAGTCTGGGACAATTCCTCAGATTTGTCACCTAAAAAGAATGGCTCAGGTTTGGAAATTTCCCTCACATCCTCAACCATGAAGACTGAAGCAAATAATTCATTTAGTTTCTCCGCAATGGCCTTATTGTCTTTGAGTGCTCCTTTAGCATCTTGATTGTCCAGTGGCCCCACTGGTTGTTTAGCAGGCTTCCTGCTTCTGATGTACATAAACGTTTTGCTATTACTTTTTGAGTCTTTGGCTAGCTGTTCTTCAAATTCTTTTTTTGGCCTTCCTAATTATATTTTTACATTTCATTTGCCAGAGTTTATGCTCTTTCTATTTTCCTCACTAGGATTTAACTTCCATTTTTTAAAGGATGCCTTTTTCTCTCTCACTGCTTCTTTTACTTTGTTGTTTAGCCATGGTGGCACTTTTTTGGTTCTTTTACTGTGTTTTTTAATTTGGGGTATACATTTAAGTTGAGCCTTTATTATGGTGTCTTTAAAAAGTTTCCATGCAACTTGCAGGAATTTCACCTTTGACACTGTACCTTTTAATTTCTGTTTAACTAGCTTCCTCATTTTTGTGTAGTCCCTCTTTCTGAAACTAAATGCTACAGTGTTGGGCTGCTGTGGTGTTTTTCCCCAGGGATGTTAAATTTAATTATATTATGGTCACTATTACCAAGCGGTCCACCTATATTCACCTCTCGGACCAGATCCTGTGCTCCACTTAATAATTGGAGTTCTCTCTTCCGGAGAGGTATCCTCAGTGCAAGAGGATACCATGACATCATCCGGAAGGAAGGTCCCTGCTATGGGATCGTTTTCCTCTGCTCTAGTTGGATGTTCTCCTTCCCTGAGACTGTCACCCTCCTCAACAGCACAGAGGCTGTCAGAGCAGGGGTGAGACCCTGTGTCCCAGAAAGTCTCATCTACGTACCTCTCTATCTCCCTCAGCTCCTCCAGTTCAGCCACTCTGGTCTCCAAAGCCCATACAAGAGCTCTGAGGGCCAGGAGCTCCTTGCACCGAATGCACACACATGCCATCTGCCCATAGGGCAGGTAATCAGACATGCTGCACTGGGTGCAATAAACTGAATAGCCCCCAACTCTATTGCTGGACTTCTGCATGTATTCTCTTTTTTACTCCTGCAGCTCGTTCCTTTGTTGAGGCTTTGATTCCACAAACACACTTCAGACAATAAATTTACCCCAAGGGTCACATAATCACTCCTCCTTCACCTGGAGAACTCCCTCACCAAACTCCCGTTAGCTGCTCTTGTCCGCTAGCTCCTTGGGTTGCTTAGGAGCGGGCTTTTTAAGGCCCTAGTCTTCCGGAGTAACCCCGCCTCCTGGTTAAGGGTTGATGAGTGCTGAAGGGCTTAGGGATCAAAGCTTCCTTAAGAAGCTCTCAGCCTTGCCAAGCAGGCCACTAGGCTCAGCACACAGTCCCCCAAATGAACAGACCATATGGTATATTTCAGTCAAGCAGCAAGCACACCACAAACACAAACACACAGTGTGTTAAAAAACCTGCACGTTTAAAAAAATTTCTGACAAAATTGAAAATGTTAAGCAACCTAAATATAAGTGTTACTATTACTCCTCTCATAATTTACACTGTAAAGTGTTTTCCCTCAAAATTAGTGCACATGCACCAACTCCCCCTCCTAAAGGGCCAGGGACTGATTTTAAAAGATTCAGTACGGTGCATATATTAAGAACTAAAATATGACTGAGTTCCGTTGCATTTACTAACTACACAAGAGGGGAGTTCTAAATTGGTTTGAAAGAGATAAAGGGTCAATTTATTTATATTCAAAACACTAAACCTAGTTCTCAGTTTCCCATCCTATTTAAGTCCTCTGGTAAATCCTTATCACACAATACCAGGGTGATTTACTGATGTGTGATTCAGATGTTATCTGTACACTTCATCCACACATCCTGCAGTTACAAAAAGAAGCGTTCCCTCTCCCTAAAGCAACTGAGCCATTTCCTCCCCCACAGATTGCACACAGTTCTCACCACCCACTGACTAATGAATCAGCACACTAAACAGCAGCCATCACCACCACTGTGACAAACTTAATCCCCCAGGAAATAATAGTCCCTAGTGAAACAGTATGCCCCCTTCTCTTTTGTTTTCTATCATATTCCAGCAATAGGGTGACCAGATGTCCTGGGTTTATAGGGACAGTCCCGATGTTTGGGTCTTTTTCTTATATTGGCTCCTATTACCCACCACCCCGTCCCAATTTTTCCACACTTGCTGTCTGGGCACCCTATCCAGCACACTGGACCAAGATACATTCTTTTAAAAAGACACTCAGCTCTGACTCATTGCCCCAGTCTCATCACATGCATCTTTTCATTCATAAGTGTTCGGTCAACTGCCTGTTTGCTGGTTGATCACAGTAATTAAACTGCAATGTTGATCCCACCTGTCTCTGAATCATACCCAACACTAGCTATTTAAAACAGCAGTCTTTCCAATGGTTTAATTTACTAAACATTGTCTCCTGTGTAAGAAATATTTATAAAATATTCGCTCCCAGTGAGAGAAATTTCATAAGGTTAAGCCCAACTTTTTATCATCTCATCTACTCAAAACCTGGTTTATGTATAGGGCCCACTAGTTAAAAGGTACAAACTCTGTTCAAGAGAAGTAAAATATTCAGTTAGGAAGTTATGTATCCATTTTTAGCTTTCAATTACTTTAGAAAACCTAAATGTTTTTATACATGTTTACTTGCATTATCAACTTCTATTAAAGTCCCCAAATATAACATGTGGCAACATTAGAGAGTCTCAAAGCTTCTTAATTTACAAGTTGGAGAATATACTCTAGAGCAGGGGTCAGCAACCTTTCAGAAGCAGTGTGCCAAGTCTTCATTTATTCACTCTAATTTACGGTTTCGCGTGCCAGTAATAAATTTAAACATTTTTAGAAGGTCTCTTTCTATAAATCTATAATATATAACTAAACTATTGTTGTATGTAAAGTAAATAAGGTTTTTAAAATGTTTAATAAGCTTCATTTAAAATTAAATTAAAATGCAGAGCCCCCTGGACCGGTGGCCAGGAACTGGGCAGTGTGAGTGCCACTGAAAATCAGCTCACGTGCCATAGATTGCCTACCCCTGCTCTAGAGGCCACTTGTGAGGTGAAAACATGTTAACACTTCGTATGATAGCATTTATGGCATTAAGTGAGGGGATGGGAACTTTCTCCCCCAATATTTTAATAATTTTAAGATTAATTTATATATGAAAATGTAAATTAGGGGGGGGAAAGCCCTTTAACTTGTTAATTTTTATTTTTAAAAAGTAGTACTTGCATATCATTAAAAATAAATCCTTTTGGTAAAATAGGATGGGCTACAACAATAATTGTGACATGCAGATTAATTAGCAAAGTTTAAAACAAGTTTATAGCTTAAGAGCAGTCAACCTAAAACTCCTGCTTCAGATAATACTTTTACATATTGATCATTCACACAAATCTGCTTAAAGAAACTAAGGAAAAAATAATCAAGTTACAGGTGACAGAACTCAGAATGTCTGTTTTACATTGTTACTATGAACAGCACACTAAGATCATGTTCTCATTGACTCACTTCAAATGGATTATATACATTTCCAACCAATTTTTAAACACATATGAACCAGTAAGGGGTACAGCATTTTTTAATCTTCGAGCTAAACAGTTTATTACTTTTACAAAATAGTTTTATTTAAAACAGATACATTTTAATTAATGAAGATTTGTAGTCAATCCTTACATTATCATTTGGGAAAGAGTAATTCTGGCTATCAATACTGCAGACTATGGTGATAAAACAAAAATAGAGAAACTGGATGGCACACTGGACTTGTACACAATACACCACGATCCAAATACTGATTTAGATTTGGACTATGTAATTGACTAGTGATTTATACAATACACCCTGCTGGAGACAGTGCTATTAGTTCTTCACTATCATTATACCAAGTGAACTCTCAAATTGCTAAATTATGTCAATGTGCAAGGTATTTTTTTTTAATCTTATTTTATTTGGCATTCCTGGACAAAAGCCTGAAATTAATGTCTCTGACCTCAGATTCTTAGATGTATATATGTTAGCTGGTGACATTTATGCAGGTGATCGCCATATAAATATTCTAAATTCTGGGTTGCTTACCTAGATCTTTCTAAACAGAGGTGTTACATCGTGGGTACTCTGAACATACATTATATTGACAAGTTCATTCTTTTGAAAGTTGTCTGTTTAAAAGAAAAATAATATAGTTTAACTCTCAATCACCTAGAGAAAATTCTTTAAAAAAGTCATCTTTTTGAAAGCTAAATTTAGCCAAATTAGTGACTTAAATTTGGTCTTAAAAACAAATCTCAAAGATGAAAAGGAAGCTACTCAACGCCTGACAAACTAAGCCCTATCTCCAATGGGTATGACTTTTTCCCCCACTCAGTAAACATCACCATGCTTTGTAGACGAAACTGTAATCATTTTACCATGGGTATTTCCCCCTTTTCATTGAGCCACAGTAAGCTACTGAGTCTAATGGTTGTTCCTTGCTTAAACATCTTCCATGATCTCGTAGTACAGTGCCTCCCCCTTGGTTAAATCTGATTGCAATTCTACCGTTTCCCCCCCTGCATTAGGTCATCTAGACGACATATCCAAAACACAGTATTAATTCTGTAAATCACATTCCAATATTTTTAGAAAGCTAGAATTCAAAATCAAGGCTTATATTTACTATACACCATTATCATTGGGCAACTGAGGAAACCCTGAAGAAACATATGGAAGTGAACATTACAGCACATTAGCTCTTAACATTTACATGCTGGACTGTATAGTAGAAATTATTCTATCATTTTAGATAAAATAAGAAAAATTATGTATTGTTTTTAAAAACAGCATTTCGTAATTCAATATTGCAGGGCTAGAAAAATTGGACATTTTGAGTTTTGCTGAATAAAAAAGGGATAAAATACTCTTTAAACAACTGAACTGCAAACTTTCCAGAAATCCTTATGACTTGCTAATAAACTCTAGTGCAGTTTTGCTAAAATTTGGGATGGCAAAGTATTTAAATATTTAATATTAGGCTCAAATATTTTTATCTGTAAATTATTTAGACAGCTCTTTAAATCTAAGCAAGTCAAAGTGTTATTTAACATTTATGAACTCCGGTGAGTTTTCCCTCTCCCACCATAGAGCAAAGCATCCTTTGCTCATTCTGTTTTTGTACCTTGGAACTTGTTACAGCTAAATTAAGAAACAAATGGTCTCCAGGAATGATATACGGTGAATCAACTCCATCCTCTACATTCTCAGAAAAGTGTGTCATTTAGTTTCAACTTCAGCAATGAGTCTATCACCTGCCATATTCAACACTCAAGAACCAGGAGGGAGAACAGTGCGAATTTTCAGTAGTTTTAGGTGTGCAATGGGAGTATTTTTGCACACAAATTAATAGATTCATAGCTGTCCATTTAAATGAATACTGAACTACTTTTGATAATCAGGCTCAAAATGCTAACTCTTCAGAACATTCTGCTGCTAAAATGAATATAGAAAAATGCTGCAATAATTTCTATCCAAGAATGCCAACACTGACTACATCTATATTTTAGCTCTCCAATTTTGGAGGAATTATTGGGAAAACAAATAGTAGCATTCTCTCAGTATAGCCACTCAATATAAAAATATAGATTCAGATTCAGAGTAACAAAGTCTTATAAAGATGCTCCAGGATTTGGAATAAATATCATCTTCCAAAAGCATGTTCCATAGCAAAAGCCGATGGATTGTCATTAAGCAGCTTAGCAACATTTAAATGGCGCCTGCTTTAACTACAAACAAAAAAATCATTTTCAGGACATTAAAAAAAATATTTACATATCTCAATATTAATGGAGTGCCATTCATTTTTACTAACACAAAGTAATATTCATTTGTCAGTTCCAGCTAGAAAAAGACTTGTTTTAAAGTTCAAAACTGTTACAGACAACTTTCCATACTGCTTTCCATACTGCCAAAATAAGTCACTGATACATTTAAGTTTTGAGACTATAACAGGGTTCAGAAAGAACTAGATGAGTTTATGGAGCATAAGTCCTTCAATGGCTATTAGCCAGGATGGGCAGGGATGGTGTCCTTAGTCTGTTTGCCAGAAGCTGGGAATGGGCAACAGGGGATGGATCACTTGATTACCTGTTCTGTTCATTCCCTCTAGGGCACCTGGCATTGGCCACTGTTGGAAGACCGGATACTGGGTTAGATGGACCTTTGGTCTGACCCAGCATGGTTGCTCTTGTGTTTTTATGAGTTTGGGTTTCTGAGACATAAGGAAACGGAAAAATACTCTCTTCCTGCCACAGTGAATAAATAGCATAGAATTTTCTAATGTAGCTTTTAGAAAAGTGAGAGTCATAGTACTATTAGTGCAATTGTATCTTTTGCTGCTATAGTGACTATGTAAACATGATACCTTTTCCAGGACTGTTAAATGTTTGGTTACAATAAACAAGCTAATTAGCAGTTTTAATGAACCACACAGTTGGTCTGAAGAGAACTAACAATAAAAGAACAGACATGATTAATACAATTTTCCAGTACTACAGATTTTATTCCTTGATGAAAAATCATCAGTGCTGTGTTTATAAGTCAGTGGATAAAAAAATAAAATGTAATTGTACCGAAACTGTATTCTGAGATAGTTACTTCCCCATAATTATTTTCTGAAGAGATACAACCTGAAACAGTAGCATTCTGGAATACAGGTACCAACATGCAAACCTGGAGTAATTCCCATATTCAAGAATTCTGAACTGTTGGACTGAGCATGGGATATACATTATACTTGACCAAACCCTGCAAAGGCTTTTAAACTTAAACCTTACCCTCTCTGCTACGCAAATGGCAGGTTTTGAAAAACTGCAATTCTTTAATTTTAACTAGGCACAATACACATGTTTTAAAAACTAGGCTTGTCAGAATTTTATTTTATATAATTTCAATGGATATATTGATGTTTATTTTATCTATTTAACTTTTTCACAGGAAATTATGGGGGGGTAGGGATCAATGACAAATGTTGAGATTCAAAAACTTAAAAGCTTTGTAACCACTAAAACGTAAACTATCAACTTCACAAATCTAAGTAAATATCCTTAAATCAAACTGTAGTAAGTTCTCACACCGTATTTTTCTTACTTTGCCTATCTGTAAATTCTGAGCATCAATGGAAATATTTTTGTTGCTTTCTGAGTGTATGGTGAAATCAGCATTTACGGATAAAAATCTAATATTTCCAAGTCTAACTATAACTACATACATTTCACTAACAAATCATACTCACACAACTAAAATTGTGCTGTTTTCTCCCATGTTTAGGCACATTATATGTTTTCCAGATGGAAAATTACAAAAAAGTGGTGAGGAAATTTATTTTCAATATTCTAAGATGGTATGAGAATACAGAATTACAATTAAAAACTACAAAATGGGCTTCCTCTAATCTAAATGTAGACACAATACATGGTAAAATGTAACCTAAATAGTAGCGGGGGGAAGGGGGCAATTCCATTTACAAATAAATTGCAGCGCTCCCCTTAAAGCATTTATACATGGCAAGGCCACCATGCTTGCCAATTGGAATTCTGCCACACATCTGGGCAGCAGACTAGTAAGGAATAACCAGAGTAGTGCAGAACACTGAAATAAGGTAGTACTCAAGAACAGTGCTTTGGCTACTAGGAATAAAATGGACTAGGAGGGCATTATGGTACATAGCATTTGCTCGGGCGTTGGGGGGCAGGGGGAGAAGAGATAAGGCAGGCAGCTCAGAAACAGCAAAAAGATAGAACAAAGGGATAAACAAGAGATGAAGAATAACTGATGTAAGTGAAACAGGAGTTATCCCAAAACTGGTGTAGCGTGGTTTTCACCAAGAACATGGAGCACCAAGGTTTAAAGGTGAGCTATTACATATTGTTAGTATCATCCAATCCCTCAGCAATTTTTCAAATCCCCTACTTCTTCCCATGTACAACTCAGCTCTGGAGGGCATGAAGCGATACCATAGACCATGCAACCAGTTCCACCAGAGCTGTGTTCACCTAGAAAAGCAGAAGGGAAGAGGAGAGAACCCTTACCTATCCATCCCTACAAAACAGAACAGAAAAACCGATGGCTGGAAAAGCAAGTTCAACTTTTTAGATTGCATGTGTTAGTTATTTTTCTCTCTCAATCCATTCATTTTGGTTTATTTAAATTTTATTGCATTCATTTTGACAAACTTGCATTTAATTTTTCACAAATCAGGTCATGGGACAATTTTTTTTTTTTGCTTTTGTGGTCTGCAGATTAAAAAAAAGCTGAGAGCCATTGTAATAAATACAATGAAATACTATTATTTTAGTTCACCCTTGTTAACTAAAATTGTCATATATATGGAAACGCCCAGGCTTCTCAAGAAGATGGGCAAAAGATTTCTTCATGCCTCCCTGTAAACATGCTTCAAACATTTTTTTGTGTGTGTGGGGGGGGCCTACAGCCTTCATATCCCTTCAAATCCTTGGCTTTTCTGCTGAGAATTCCCAACAAAAGTAACAATTAGTGACAATTATGGTGATTGTGTCATTTGTAAAACTGCCCTAGGATATTGAGAGAAACTGAAATTTGTTTCACATAGGCCACAGAAACAAATCAATGTAAATGTTATATTTTATGCTGAAAAGAGAGACAGACAGTTAAAATTACCTGTTTTGCTTATAATTGTTATACTATTTTACCCCATTTCCAAATCTTACATACTGTTGAATACATGATTAAATAAGGAACTTTCTAAAGGAAATTAAGCACATATGGTACACAGTGCTGTTATGAATCTAATGTATGAATATTTATTCAATAAATAGTATGGTATTAAGACAAACTAATGCAAGTTATTCAATTTTTGTCTTTTGTACTTTTTGTAGCTATTTAGCTTTCATCACCCAATAACATTTTACAGCATCTTGCTTATTCTGCATAGAAGACAATCAGCTTCTAATGAGGAACATTCCCAACAATGGCTGGAAATTTTCTTTAGTAAATCAACAAAGTAGTTATTTTTCACAAAACTGCCTTAGACGCCAAGCTTTTTATATCTCAAATTCATGAAAAAGTTACTCCAGTCAAAATAATAAATTAGATTAATTTCAGTTTTGTATAGACAAGAGATTGTCTGAGGAGAATTTCCCAACAGTCTGACACCAATAACAAATTTTTGGGGTGGATCGATCTCTTAAACTTACCACTTCCTGACTTCCCCACCAACCACTCAATTCTTGACATTAAAATAAACTGACACAAACTACACTACCTCAAAAACCTGTTTAAACTAAATGCACTTAATAATTGGGTCTTGAGTTCCAGACAAGTTGAAGATAGATTGAGAATGGGACAAAATGTTTATCCTGATTCTTCCATAAAGGAAGCAAAGGACCAGACTGTACATGACCTGTTGCACATTCTGGTACCTGTGTCTTTAAGATCAGCCAAAGCAACTGGAAATGCTAGTTTTCTTGTCTACTCTCATCTTTGCTACAAGCCTGGATCTTGGGGAAGCAGAGGAAATGTATGGATTTTCTACTTAGCCCAAACATCTGAAAATATAACCACCAGTAAACAAGAGAGATGATAATCCTTACATTGGCAAACACCTGTGGTTGGCATAATAACCCTCAGTACGAGAAAAGTTATTTTGTTCCTATATATCAGGCACCAAGTATGTTGTGGTAGGCCAACAAGCCAACCTGCTTGACTTTTTAGCTGACTATCTACTAAGCATTTAATTGCTTATAACATGCAAGAGATCTTCATTTACTAAGGGCTGGGCTAAATTGAAGAAAAAAAACGAAAAAAAAAACCCCATACATCAGCATAACTACATCTCTCAGGAGTGTAAAAACATCCACACCCAATAGACGTAGCTATGCTGACCTAAACTCCAACATAGACAGCACTAGGTTGGTGGAAAAATTCTTCCACCAACCTAGCTACTGTCTCTCGGGGAGGTGAATCAACTATAGTAATGTGTATCAGAGGGGTAGCCATGTTATTCTGGATCTGTAGAAGCGAGAAAGGGTCCTGTGGCACCTTGTAGACTAACAGAGGTATTGAAGCATAAGCTTTCGTGGGTGAATACCCACTTCTTCGGATGCAAACAGTAGAAATGTGATAAACCCCTCCTCGTCGCTGTAGTGAGTGTCTATACTGAAGTGCTACAGCTATAAGCATAGACGAAGCCTTAGAGTTCTTTCCTTTAAAATGGTATATCCTCATCAGAGGTAATCCTTTTACTCTCCATATCAGTGGCATCGCTTTCCAGCTTTGCTAATATTCAATAGCTTTTACCATCAAAGAACACAACAAGGAAGATTTCTGAAGCAACCAAACAGCTAGGCATCCAGTTTCCACTGACAGTCACTGGAAAGTGAGTGCCTAAATCTCCTAGGCTCCTTTAAAAATCACAACCAAAATAAATGAACGTAAACCAGTCCAGTTCTGAGGCCCAATAATTATCTCAGTTACTAGAGTATTCCAATACTCAATCTGGATGATAAAATAACTTAAGATGCATTCCAATAATTTACAGAAAAATCATTTTTAGTAGTAAGTGTCTAGATAACTCATAGGTTTGCATAACTCCTTTAAAAAGATGGAGGAATTCTTTTAACTGAATTTCACAAAGAGCTAGAGTCAATCAAATCTTTAATGATATGAAGCTTTTACTTCTCTCCTGCATTGAAAAAAATATGAAGCCACACAACTGCAACAATTCTGTCTAGTAAACAGAGGCCAAAGTGTGAACGAAGGAGAATCAGAAAAAACCCAAAGATTGGATTTTCCCCAAAACCTATGCTGCAAGGACTTCAGGAACTATAGTAATCCATGCAACACTCATAAACCTTATAGCTGGCTCCTCCACTATAAAAGTTAACTCACACAATTATTCTATTTTCATTCTCACTTTGACAAATATTAGGAGGCTAGAGGCTGGTATTAGGAAATTTAAAGTCTTGCCTCTATAGCGTGGATGGCCAAGTTTAGACCACTAGAAAAAGATGAAACGTATAAAATGATACTGAATAAAGCAACGATTCTACATGTAATAAAAGTTCAAGTTAAGGCAAAAGAAGTTTAAATTGCAGACATGAAGTACTACAGGGACATAAAAAAGGGTTGATAGGAATCATGAATCTCAGTAAGTATGGAGATGCTAAAAAAGTTGGTAGTTTTTGTTTTGAAAGTGTGTCAGTCTGCAATGACAACATTACTGCATTTACGCCTTATGCATAACTCTATAAAGACAAACTATTGTCCCTTCACAGCTTCAGCTACTTAACAGCAACCCTACTGACCAACAGCTGCATCACAAAAAAGAAAAAACAAATTTCTCTGGCTGCACCATTCCCTGATTCCCTTCTGGACTGTGGGAGCTCCAGGGAAAGCAGGATAGGAGATTGACAAGTTCTGTCCAAGTCAAAGGGAACTGAGTATCAAAGGATAGTTAACTCATACCACAAGTATCCAGAGCAGCCCAAGAAAGAGGAAAAGGAGAAGCAACGAAACCAAGAATAAGCCAGTTACTGCTCCCTGATTGTCTGCCACAGCCTTGGTACAGGTTAAAATAGCCTGGAGGTGGGAGTGGCAGTCCCTGAGTAGAAAAAAAGTATTAATAGTGGGCCCCTGATCTTTCTGAAATAATACCTTGGGCCCTTTTGCTGGAGATTAGACATCATTGGATTAAATGGACTTGCCCATATGTCACACAGGAAGTCTATAGTGCTGGGAATTGAACCTGGATTTCCTGAATTCTAGGTCAGTGGATCAATAAGATCATCCTATCAGAAAAATATTTTATGAACAGGATTGTGCTCAGAAGGACCAAGTGCCTTAAGCACAGAAACCTTCTAAGCAAACTCCAGATGT
This sequence comes from Chelydra serpentina, assembly GCA_037349315.1. NCBI lineage: Eukaryota > Metazoa > Chordata > Testudines > Chelydridae > Chelydra > Chelydra serpentina. The sequence continues at coordinate 8,923,470 of JBAIAC010000026.1, read as the reverse complement.
AAAGCAGGATGGACATGTAGTTACTACAGATCTGAATTAAAGGATTTTGAAAGCCCATTCCTAATCACAGTTCCTCCCTGGACTTCCAGCTAAGTAGAGCATACAGTATTAGATGTTCTATGTGCTACTCAAATGCACTGATAATGTTATGACCACACAGACCTAAAGGTCTCCTTGTGAGGAGGCACACCATGGTAACATGGTCCTTGGTGAATCCTACTGGCTCTACCATCTCTGTTCTTTCACCAGTGGGGTCAAACAGTGACAGGACTATTGTAACACTCTGCTCAAGGCACCCAGAACTGTAAACCACTATATTACCTCACTCTGCTTCAACAAGGGAGAGCTTTACTGGCATTTAGACTATACATTAGTTCCCTGTCACACAAGTCTGCCCACCTCTCTAAAAGTTCCAAGACTCTGACATTCTCATCCTTGCCTTGCAGGTAACATTCACTGAACCCCAGTTCCAGAGTTCCCCAGAGATGCCTCTCTGCAGTGTCCAGTGACTCTCACTGGATACTCACAGAATTATCATGCCTGCTGCCTCCAAAGAGAGACAGTGCACACACCAACTGCGGGCTCGCTGAGGACCCGTTCTTTATCTTAATATATAGCACTAAGATGGTTTTGTAATAAGACAGGGATAAGTTTATTTATAAAGAACAGATTTAAGTAATACCAAGCAAGAATTGAATAAGAAAGAAAAAGATTACAAACAAAACAAAAAACACTTTCTAGTACCTAAAACTTAATTCTAGCAAGCTATGTCTCTGCCCAAAAGTTTCTCACCTTAAGTTACCAGATTCTCCAGCCTCCAGGCAAAAGGATCCAAGGTTCACAGAACCAGAGAGTGCCGTCCCGTTTATCCCCTAAGTGATGGATAACTAAAATGTATTTTTGCTCCCCTTATATTTCCCAGAGTCCATTGCCTTTGCCTCAGGAGCCAGGAAGACCTCAGGGATGTCAAACTCTGGTATGTTCCCCAGTGTGCTCACCGTGCTGTTTCTCCCACCGTTTGTTAGCTTGACTGCTTTGTTTACCCTTTTTGTAAATGTACTTTCACTGTCTATGGCTTACAAAACTTAACCCAGATGGGTAAAACGACATTCCTTTGTCTAGAGCAGGCTTGTTTGCCAAGTCTGCCCCCAAAATATATTTTAGAAACATATTTCCAGCACACACACAACTATTTACACAGCATCGGTATATACATCGTGCACTGATATTCATAACCAGTGTGTCACCCGTTTTTACATAACTTACTCAATACAATAATATTGTATGCCATCGGTTGATTCAATTATCCTCATACATACTGTTAAAAAGACACAATAAGACAAAGTCTAGAGAAGGAATTTCTTAACATTAAGTGATTGGCTCTTGGAAGAGCTAAAGCACATAAGAGGAGGCTTAAATAATACAGAGGAGTTAGTTCTACTACTGTTAATTCTTGAATTACATCCTAAGGGCTCATGTTAAAAAGAAACCTGATACCAAGATACCAAACTTTTAAAAAGGAGATTTCAAAAAAAATGAAGAGGCTAGTAAAGAAGATCCTAAGGTCAAATGAAGTAAAACCATTAAACATATGGAGGCTACTTAAGGAAACACTAATAGTACCTCAGAAGGCACCTAACAAAAAAAGGGAACCAGGAAGACAAGTAGTAAACCAATATAGCTAATTATCAAGGCTTGAGAGGATATTCAAACAATTTTTTTTTAAAAGAACTGTACCTCGGGGCGGGGGGGGGTGTCAACAAACATAAGTTACAGCAGGCTATGCGTAAGAGGGAAATTAGGAGGATAAAACTGGATTTAAGAGCAAATAGGTATAAAAACAAATTATTTAAATATACAAGAAAGGAAGCCTGAAAAAAACTGATGGGTCCATTGGATTACCAAAGGTTAAAGAGCAGTTAAGGAAGATAAGGACATGTCTGAGAAACTAACTCATTTTTTGAGTCAGTTTACCACAAAGGATGTCAGGGAAATATCTACTATAGACCTGACCTTTTTTGGCAATAAAGATGAGGTTCTATAAGAGACTGAGGTGTCAGAAGAAGAGATGCTGGAATAGACTGATAATTTAAAAAGAAATAAGTCACCAGGCCCAGATGATACACCTCCAAGAGTTTTGAAGGAGCTCAAACATGAAGCAGCTGAGCTGCTACCAAAACTATGAAACCCCATCAAAAAAGCCACCATACCAAAGGATTGGAAGATAGAAAAATATTCTAAATCTATTTTAAAAAGATGCAAGGGGTGATCTGGGGAATTACAGACCAGTAAGCTTTACATCAGTAAATTGATTGGAAAGGTAATTAAAAAATGAACACCAGGATATGACTGAGTCCAACCAGCATGATTTCAGCAAAGAAAAGTCTGTCTTGCTAATGTCTAAGAATGTTTAATGTGCCAATAAAGTAGTGGATAAAGCAGAACTGGTTAACAATTTATTTACACTTTCAGCAGGACCTTGAGAAAGTTTCTTCAGCTTCTTGTGAGGGTCCAAGACAGGGTCTGAGAGGCACTGTCATGCATGAAAAACTGGGTAAGACACAGAAAACAAAATAGGAATAAATGGTCAATTTACATGTTGGCAAATGGTTAACAGCAGGGTGCCTCAATGTGGCATACTCCGTCTGGTGTTTAATATATTTATTAATGATCTCAAACGTGGTATAATTTGAAGAAGAGTGATGAATGTCAGAGGGACTTAAACTAGGTGAATGGCAGACAATGGCAATACTAATTAATGCAAAACGGAAGAAGATATTTCAATTACTCAAACACTTTACAAGGGTCTAAATTTACTATATGAACTCAAGAAAAGACTCAGGCATCTTGGAGGCTGGCTGTGTGAAGGACCTCTGATCAATGCGCAGCTGTCGTCAAAAAAGCAAATGATGCTAAACTGCATAAGGAATGAAATGGAGATTAATATGGAGGAAAATATAAAGTTTTATATGACTCAATGGCACAGCTTCCTCTGGAATATTGTGTGCAGTATTTGGTTGCCATACACCAAATACAGTGTTGCAAAATTAGAATAGGTTCAGAGAAGCATGACAAAAATGATTACAGACACAGAAAAACCTCACCTGGACAGAGATGGAAAAGAGTAGGATATTTTTAATTTTACAGTAATAAAAGCATTTAAAATAATATCAGGGGCTTCTGTTCTTTCTTTCTTTCGTTCTCATAATAGAAAAACAAAAGGGACACTCAATGAAATTAAATTAAAAAATGATAAAAGGAAATACTTTCTTACAATACAGACCACACTGCATTGGTATGTTTCGTCGTCAAAACCAATGCAATATTCAGAGACAGATTCAACTTTTACATAGATGATAAAAATATCCAGAGTTACAATAGTTAATGCTAGCCAAGGGAATCTGAAAAGAAATAAAACCTTATGTTTAAACCAATCTCTAACTCACAGGGATGAGGATGAGACATTCATGTGGGCAGATTACCCTACATCTGCCCACTGTTGGGTTTCTTGAACCTTCCTGTGAAACATCTGGTGATGGCTATTGTCAGACAGGACCCTGGACTAGGTGGGCCATGAGTCTGATGTGCTGTGTAACTCCTACACTTCTTTTGAGCTTTTTATTTTTAGAAGATAGTTGAAAGATTTTGTTTTACGATCGTTAGGCTCTAGAGGCAAATTTTTTAGAACGTATATATCCTTGTAGGTACAAAATAACTCAAATTGCACGTATCTGTCTGCGAAGATCTATCCCCCAGAGTCCCAATAAACTAGTAAGGAATTTGTTATCCTCAAAAAGGCCTCGTATGTCAGACTGCTATTCTGTGGATAAAGAACAGGATGCTAATTCATTATCCCTGGACAACAAACTGGACTCAACTACGGAATTTTTTTTTAAGCTTCCTTAGAAAACTATTTATCTGGAGAATAAAATTACATGATTAAGGACAAAAACTGTTTATAGACGGCAGTAATACACTTACAAATTCTGAATAAACTATTTCTGGGACATTAGTTAGTTAACCAAACACACTGAAACAGCTTAGAATTCTAGAATAAAAAATTCCAGTATTTGTAAGTTTAGCTTTATCTACATTCAGGATCTCAGAGTTATGCCTAGAATAATAATTAAATGACAGCTCCCTCAATAGCCTATATTTTATTCATATAATTAAAAACATGCCTTGCTGGCACAGCTCCAGTGATGAACAAACACACATTATGCCACTGCCTCAAGAGTTAAAGCTTACAAAAAAGTGTTGCATGGAGCTACAGAAATCACATGTCTGAGTGTAGAGATAGTTGAATATGTGCAAAAATATCATAATAGAACTCCTTACAAAGTTATATAAAGAATAAGTGACAGACAACTAAATTACAATACTATAATGCCATCAGGTGCTTTCTGTAGATAGCATAATGCACTTCTACCCTGTTTGCTTCTCTTCTCAACATGCTATGGGAGCAGCTTCACTTTAAAACAAGTTCTGTATAGTACAAGCTTGATGTCACATGTGATTTATAATAACGTTAAATCACACCCAGGAATTCATGATTTGTTCAAAGTACAGTACAATACCATTCATGTTTTATTGGCTGATCTTCTACTTCTAAATGGCCTTAAATGAAAAAATACAGAAGGAGACTTACAGTTAGCCAAATATTCTTAAAGTTTACTATAAACTAAAATGTAAAAAGCAAGAAGCAGCATACAGTGATAAGATCAATTATATTTGGCTTTGCAGTAGTATATACTAAATTCCTGCAAATCTGGTGGCTAAGTTTGCAGACAGTACAAAATTATTCAAGATAGTTAACTCCAAAGCTGACCTGCAAAGAGCTACAAAGGGATCTCACTAAACTGGGTGACCGGGGGAAAAAAATAGCAAATGAAATTCAGTGTTGATAAATGGAAAGTAATGCACTTGGAAAACATAATCCCAACAATACACACAAAATTAGCTGTTACCACTCAAGAAAGATCTTGGAGACATTGTGGATAGTCTTCTGAAAACATCTATTCAATGTGCAGCAGCAGTCCAAAAAACCAAAAAACTAACAAAGTTAGGAGCCATTAGGAAAGGGATACATAAAGCAATAAATATAATGCCACTATATACATCCTTGGTATGCCTATACCCAAAATACTGTGTGCAGTTCTGGTCGCCCGATCTCAAAAATGATTAGAATTGGAAAAAATACAGAGAAGAGCAACAAACATGATTAGGGGTATGAAACAGCTTCCATATCAGAGATTAAAAAGACTGGGTCTGTTCTTAGAAAAAGATGACTGAGGGGAGGGATATGATAGAGATCTATAATATCATGAATGGTGTGGAGAAAGTGAATAAGGAAGTGTTATTTACCCCCTACACAATACAAGAACCAGGGGTAACCTAATGAAATTAATAGGATGCAGGTTTAAAACAAACCATAAGAAAGTACTTTCTCATATGACGCACAGTCAACCCGTGGAACTTGTTGCCGGGGATGTTGTGAAGGCCAGAAGTACAACTGAGTTAAAAAAAAATTAGATAAGATCATGGTAATCAGGTCCATCAATAGCTATTAGCCAAGATGTTCAGGGTCACAATCCTATGCTCAGGGTCTCCCTAAATCTCTAATTGCTGGAAGGTGGGACTGGACAACAGAGGATGGATCACTTGATGAATTAACCTGTTCTGTGCATTTCCTCTGAAGCATTTGGCACAGGCAACTCAGCTAGATGTACCATTGGTCTGACCTAGTATGGCCATTCTTAAGTTCTTAATTCACCCTTTTAAAAATTCATTCCAAGGAAACAAAGTTAAAACAAAATCATGGAAGTAAATAAAATTGTTTATTTTTGGAATAGGCAAAAACAGACTTCAGTTTGTTATGTTACAAGAAAAAAGTCCTCATTCAATTATGAGCCAGAATCAATATTTTTCAGTAAGAGCCAAACTCAATTCATCTTGTTCACCACAGAAGCCAGTACCCAGCCTTTCCCCGCCCCACCCCACCCCCGCCTCAAATGTGTTTTTGAAAAACTTTTGCAGACTTCCACAGTACAGAATAGGTTTACAAAACACAAACATGATACTATCAACGTGAACGCCAGTTAATTTCAAAATCTGAGTTAAAAGAAACTTCAGGTACCATATTTGACCCTAAATCCTTTGAGAATTTTTGTGCTTTTGCAATCAGATTTTCCTATTTATACTGATGTGGGGAAAACCCAATAGGCTATTATGTAAAACTTTATGAAACATTTCCTCGTCTTTTAGTTTTTTTTAATGTTAGTAGTTACTTGTAACAAAAGAAGGTTGAAAACAGATAGTGTGAGTTTTAAGTTGAGGAAGTCCCTTTAAGAATCTTTATAAAAAGAGAGTTATTAGAAAACAATAGCACAGAAAAGTTACCCAGCCCCGAGGGGAGTCCAAGAGTATATACGCTGTCTGACCCAAAGCCCATGGTCAATGGAAAAATCACACTAACTACAATGGCTTTGGATCAGGCCCATATAGCCTACATAGTATAGAGAAACATATCCATTAAGCATTGTTTTTAAGTGTTTTTCCTATACAGTGAAACCATACATTTAAAAAAAACAGTAAGTTTATCACAGTGACCTCTCAAACAAGTTTTCTGAGATGAAAGATATAACCTAAACACCAATAAAGTACCACTGTGCCATTAAGGAATTTTAGTCTGTGGATCAACCATTTCAGAACAGCAAAACAGGCAAAGTCAGCAATTTATTTAAAGTAGTATTTATTCTTTATAATTTGCGATGGTGAAAGTCAAGTACAAAATGTCTAGTGGAAGAACAAGAGCAAGCAATTCCTATACTTCATATGAATTGCCAATCTGAGCCCTGCCAAGGGAATGTGCTCAGAGAAATTTTCATTAGTCTCAAAGATAACTTGCTAGTTAAGGTTTGTAATTTTAATGCAGTCCCAAAGCTGTGTCTACTGTACATTAAAAACTAACAAAATTTCAGTTGTTCCTAAACATTTTATTATGAAGAAGTGGGCTTCTGCCCTCCAAAATAAATGAAAGTTAATAGAAGAAAAGAACTAAGTATTATCCCACATACCTTTCCCCAAGAAATATAAAAAGTGTTTTAAAATAAGTTACAATTAAATTTATTTTTAACAATCCTTAGAGAAATTTAGCAGGCTTCATCTTAATTTTCATTAGTATTTTTTATAACTAACTCTACTATGCATTGAACTGTGGAACATTAAGAATTTCGAACAACACAGTTTATATTAAAAGCCCACTGACACTGCACATAAATCTTTGAATTGCAACAATTTCCTTCTTACCTTGCCTCCCTCTCTTTCAAAGTCGACATATTCCCGGGTCGGTGTCTGTCGCTGCTCCCCCTGCCAGCTGGCCGGAAAAAACTGGAGAGACAGATTGGTTCCTGTGGCCACAAAAGCCTTTTAGAAAAATCAATACAAACAGGATCAGGGAGCAAGACATTACATAAATTATGCAGGCAGTCATTTATTTTTACATCAGTTTATGTCTTAAGCCAAGCAGCATAGAGAATACTTAAAGTCAAAAACATGCACTCATCATTTTTCTTAAGTATTAAGTTACAAACATCTGATTCCATTTTGACAACATTTGCCATTGGCTGCTTCGGATATAAAATACAACATGGAATCAATACTTTCTTTCAAATCAGTTTTTGCTGACATTAGAATCTGTTATTTCAGAATTCTGTCAGGAAATCCCATACCAACAACTCAGTACCAAAACCTACTAAAAAAGTGCTTACATGTTGTAAAAAGTAGCATTTTTCCCAGTTAGAAGAACTTTCAGAAGAAAGTGAGCTGCAGAGACTTGTTACTGGGAGCACAGATTTTGAACAAAAAAATCCTATCTGTTTTTCACAGATATATAAATCCAGGAGGCATATTACCTGAGATCTAAAGACAAAAATGCAAGGAAAATATTTATTTACCCTTATTTTGCATGCTGACAGACAGGTGAGCGAACACACCATCAATGTACCTCTCCACGTACTATATAATATTACACTGTCAAGTTGTGAAATCTTGTTGCCACCATAGCTAGTGCGCAACCATAGCATAGTGAGTGGGCAAACACTTCCACGAAATCCAGATTAGTAGATGTTCCATGTATGAGAAATCTGTTATATTCTCTCAAAAACTCTTGAAGGGACATTGACTTAACCTTATCAGAAATGAGTACCATTGTATTCAAATAAACCATGACCTTCAACTGAAAATAAAGTTTCGCTTTCATTCATAAGAAGTTTAGACTCATGCATATCACAGCAATTCAAACAGGGAAAGAGAGCTCCAACTTGCACAGCTGGGAGGTGGAAAAACAATGTGGGTAGAAGTAGAATTCTGATTCACTGTTTCAGTTATGATATAGTACAGTGTGTAAATATGCATACACGGATACACACTTATACCAGAACATACCGTTAAAGTACAGTTATATCAAATAGAATGTCTTGCAATCAAATTTCTGGACTAACATTATTCACTTAAATTTAAAAGAATACTAATCCAGAAAACAGTTTATTCATAAAAAGTACATAAAAATATAGCTCAAAATAATCTGAACGTATAGAGATGATTTACTGAGAGGAGCATAAAATAGAAGTTTCCTCTAAGCAACGCAGAATTCAGCAACTTAGTAGTAATAAAAAAAAAAATCACTTTACTGCACTATCACTTAAAATATAGTTCACTGTGCGTCATTTTGTATAAGTCATTGTAGTAGAACAGTGTCACAGGATCAATATCTCTCACTTTGAAAATGAAACCTGCTTTGCCCTGACATTTTTGTAGCAGAAGGAGACTAATATCCTGTGATTAGGTTTCATCTATTGACTTTCTCTTATAAGCAGTTTTTGAGCATTCCCATTAAGCCAACACAGTCATTAAAATTGAAGACAGCAGTCATTAGTATCAAAGTGATATTGCACCAGTATATTAATCAGTTTAGAATACAAAACATACAAAGAAAAACATTTTAAATAGTATAAACTTGTAGTAAAAAGCTAGACAGAAGTGTAACTTAAGGATGTACTCCATCAACAGGTTCAGGTAACATGTAAACCGTAAGAATAGAACTAGAGCAATTGTCATCAGAACTCTGGTGGAGATTCCTTGCATTACATCATTTCCCCAATTTGTAGTTTGTTTGCTCATATATAAATACAGTATTTTGAAAAACAATTTTCTAGTTTTAAACACTATACTGAATCAACAATGCAGTAACACCAACACAGCCAGCAGATTTACTACCATCCTCTCAGCATTTTTAACCTTTAAAAACTAAGGCTGTTATTAAAAACAAACATGCACACGCTAATATAAAACATTGAAAGGGCTGACCCAGCTGAATTTTGCAGCTTTCCAGACTGCACAAGTTTCTGAAGGCCCAGAGATGCTAGCTCTGCAGTAGTATATTCTATTTGGGTAAAAGTCAACCTAGCGTGAAGCACCAAGAGAAGAAATCCTTACATGTATCCAGGAAATCATAGAAAAGCTTCAAGACGGGGAAAAGAATAGAAAAGACGACAGAAAATATGAATGCACGCCAACGCCCACTGAAACTGTGCAGCCTTAGTCTATAGGCCAGATACAGGCTAATACTGAGACTTTTATCATGTGAATTTTTAGAAGCATTGTGTTCCCCCGCCCCAATGAATTATATTAGATCAATAGTTCGTGTGCAAAATCCAGTAGCCCATCTAATGTATCATGTAAACGTGCCTGTTATTGCCATGTTTCCCCAACCCACACACACACACACACACACACACCCTATTGTGTGTAGGCTGAGGATGCCTTTCCTATTCTCCCAATCACCAGATATGCATGTCTGACTACTATCGGTATGTATGTAAAAAATCAATGATGTATTGACCATCCATCATCATTAGTGTTTTGTAGGGAGCTAGCAAGTAGTGTACAGTCCCATAAACCCTATTTCTGGATTTCTTGTTGAGCTCTAGAAAGGAGAAAGAGGTGTCTGTCAATCCAGGGCTTTTCAAGTTATTCCCACGTTGATTAGATGTCAGCCATGGAAGGAACTCCTGTCTTCCATCCTCATCAGGATGTCATTCCCATGTCTGACTGCCATAAATGACAGAGAGAGTGGAAACCTGATGGCCATGTAACATCTAAACAGATATTATTCCAGGAGTGGGTGGGTGAGATTCTGTGGCCTGCATTGTGCAGGAGGTCAGACTAGATGATCATAATGGTCCCTTCTGACCTTAAAGTCTATGAGTCTATGATATTATGCAGTCACAACAAAGAGGAGGAACAGGCCACCACATCAGCACTCTGATACCAAGGTTATAGAGTGACTTCAAAATATGACAGACTTTCTGCAGGTCAGGCAGCCAGCGGTTGTTTTAGGTTGGATATGGCCCTTTAAAGCTCTTGGCTTTTGTCACAGTGTTCAACGTTAAAAAAACAATTTCTATTTGAACTTAAAAGATTTACCATAAAAGATTTATAGCTGATTATAAAATATGTATACGCAAGAGACCAAGACTATTTAAATCTACCCAGAAAATATGCTTAACACAGGGTTTCAGGGGGTTTAAAGTTTCAAAAGTAGTTTTATGGATCAATAGACTGTAAAGGTTATTAGTTACATTTATTTTTCTTTTCCAAAGGGCTTTTCATTACCTAGTAGACTAGAAGAAGTTGTTCAGAACCATTCAGGTTAACCAAGTATGTATGTACAGTAAGTGTCAGGGGAGTTATTGTACATGCACAACCACCACTTTTGGAAGATTATTGTGACTGTAGGTAGGCTCTCTCCTCAAAATACCCAAAACAATATACCACTGATAATTTACAACTACATCTCAGTAATGACTTGTTTGATTTTAAAAAATTGTCCATGACATGATCACTTTGGTCTGAAGTTAGAGAACTGTGACTTTTGTATGACGCATTTATGGCCCCACCCCATCTTTATATTAATTTTAGACTACTTCTGGACACAACGCCATCACAAGGCACAAACCTCCCTGTGTAGAGATGAGAATACATTTTTTATCTGTAGCAAATCATCTACATAACTTTTTTTTTTTACTGAATTAACTAGTTAGTTTTTAAAACTTTGATCATACAGTACCCTCACTTTCTAAATGGACATGTAACAAGCAATCAGTCTTACTGGACCAAACCAGATGTCTTAGGTCAAGAAAAGAAGAAGCCATTTCCTATTATTATAGTAGACTGAAAAACTGCGTGTAACAGGCATCACCAGAGATTTTAAGGGGCAGAGTTCTGGCAGGGAGAGATGGCAGGCATAGAAATGAGATGGTGAAGAGACAGTAATTTCCCATTTTACAAAAATAACTTCACAAACCGTATTAGCTGTAACTAATTATAAGCTTATAGTATCAGAGGGGTAGCCGTGTTAGTCTGGATCTGTAGAAGCGACAAAGGGTCTTGTGCACCTTATAGACTAACAGAGGTATTGGAGCATAAGCTTTCGTGGGTGAATACCCACTTCGTCGGATGCAAACATCGAAATGGGTATTCACCCACAAAAGCTTATGCTCCAATACCTCTGTTAGTCTATAAGGTGCCACAGGACCCTTTGTTGCTTCTATAAGCTTATAATATCTGAAGTTTTCAGTGAAGTACTCAGTTACAGATGTATACTGTGCATTGCCACTGGTCCAGGAACCTTAAAAGATTAAAAATGCATGTTTTTCCTCCATCCATAATTGTTTTTAACAGAAAACTTTTTAAAATTTAAAAAAAAATAAAGCTCAGTGACAATAATTTAAACAAACCCAAGAGATTTGCTACACAAGGGTTCGAATAATTTCTACTTTTTTCTACAGATTCTCTATAAACCTTGCTCACTTACAATACACAATATAAAACATCCCCTGCTAGCTGTTGAAAACTGATAATTACTATAATAGGAATCTGCTATATTAGAATACTCCCCTCTTCTATTCACAAATTAAAGTACATATAGTAACTTATTTTAATAATTTGTGTAAAGGTGCATTCCACTATGTACACTGGGCATAAAAAAATCCCTAGTGTTACTATGTAGTAATGTAGGTTTACGATAAGTATACGGAAGTGTTTTATTAAGCCAAATATATGCCATTACAAATGAAAATTCTTATGAAAATCTAAAACCAGGTAAATCCTCATCTCACTTGAAATAAACCTTTCATGATGAGGAAAACTCTGCCACCATTTTCATTGTATTAAATAAAAAAAACCGGTGACATTTCAATATGAATGTTTTAAGGAACTGTACAAACAACCACATCACTAACAAGATACAGATCTTATTCGAGAAACATCAAGCAGAAATAAATCAGGAAATAAGTCCTAGTCACTTTTTGATTACATGGAGCCATATTAATCTTCTGTTTTACTTCATGTATCAGAGTGGTCTACTAGTACCATCACTAAGAAAAAATCCAATATTTCAAATTTTAACGGTTAGTTTGATATGTGCCTAATTTGGTTCAGAAAAGATTATTTACTCGACTTCAAAAAGCTTTCGGTGACCGCATCGCTGCTCCCCCCCCCCCCGATTTTAAATTTCACTATATCGAGGTTATTTACTAATTCATTTTAATTAGAGATCAGAACAATTTCATATTAGTATTATTTATTCCTGGAAGTCACTACTTCCTAGACAAAGGAATTTAAAGTTGAAATAAGTAGCTTATAATTTCAACATATACAATGGTGAAGGAAGAACTGCCAATATATTCTCACAGATCATTTTGTTGGGTATAAAGTACTTTTTCACATGTATAACACTACTTTTAAATCCTAATGTACAAGATACATACGTTTTTATTCCTTTAGTAATAGCAGAATTAGCTATTACTATTAGGCAAAAAATGTTTTCTAAAATTAACTTTTATAGAAGCAAATGGAGAATATTAAATGTTAATGAAAATGTATCTTCCCTTTCTTTTCTAGAGTACAGATATAACTAAAGCTTTCTACAACTGGGTGCTACACTTTAGAAGCACAACCACTGTATGTTCCAATGTAAGGCCCACTCCCTAGGGGGCAGATAAGTAAATAATTGTTTACATCAAAATTTGATGTATTTATATTATAGCACTTATTTTTAAACAAATCAAGGGATACTTTGTAAACAAGTCACAGAATATATATTATGAATCCTACATACTGAAGCGGATAGTTTCTACAAAACATCCCTCAAACAGCATCCACTCTGCCCCACCCATCCATGAGAGTTTTACATCTATGACTTTAAGTGTCCCTCATCCTTAAAGGTTTCAGGGAGGTAGTAGCCGTGTTAGTCTATCAGCAAACACAACGAGGAGTCCTTGTGGCACCTTAGAGACTAACCAATGTATTTGGGCATAAGTTTTGTGGGCTAAAACCCACTTCATCAGATGCATGGAGTGAAAAATACAGTAAGCAGTGTGTGTCTGTGTGTATATACACATATATTCATGTGCTGTAACATATATTCTGCTTACTGTATTTTTCACTCCATGCATCTGATGAAGTGGGTTTTAGCCCACGAAAGCTTATGCCCAAATAAATGTGCTAGTCTCGAAGGTGCCACAAGGACGCCTCTTTGTTTTTCCTCTTCCTTAAAGTATTTTTAACACGTTGCCATACGTTTTAGTTAAGCTGCTGGACAGAAAGACATTTATTTCTTTAAAGAAGTGGGTGGCTGGTTTAACTTCGGCTGCTTGGTTTTTAGTTTCCCTTTTGCATTCCCTATAAAGTGAACACCGGGTTGTCCAAGGTATATATATACAGGGGGGGTTTACGCAACCTACAGAGGTGGGGGAGTTTGGGGGTTGCTAAGTTTTGCGATCAAGCGCCCGGCCGCGCCGACAGAAGTCAATTTCCATCGCCCGCTGCGGACTCGAGCTCTCCCCCGCCTGGGCGCCGGAACGGGGCAGACAATGAGGAAGTCGCTCCTGCCGCGGAAGGGCTCAGCATCCGCAGCTTTGTTTCACCAGCTAGGCAGCGAGCGGGGTGTCTGGGCTCGGCACAGTTCCGGGTTGTTCGGGCGGGTGACGGGTCCGTGCAGCGCACGGGGGCCGGGCGGGCGGCCCAGGTGGGTTGGGGGTGGGGGGGGATGCGGGCAGCGCGGCACTTACGATCTCGGAGCGGCCGTCCCGGCAGGCGTTCTGGAAGCGGGCCTGCCGCTCCTCGTGCGGGCGGTCCCTGAAGCCGGTGTATTTAATCTGCGGGGAACAGGAGGCAAATCAGAGGCGGAATCCCGGCCGGGAGGGGGCCGGCCGCGAGCGATAAGGCGAGGCGGGGCGCGGAGATAGCCCCGCGGGCGGCCCGGGACGGGGCTCGGAGCGCCGCGGGGAGCGCCGCGGGGGAGCGGGGGTCCCCTCACCTCGCACTCGCGGCTCAGCTTCCTGAAGAACTCCTCGTTCTCGAACTTGCTCCGCTGGTCGGGGACAACCCGCGGCATGGTGGGGCCGCCGCTGCCTCCCCAGCCCCGGCGGCTCGGCTCGCCCCGCTGCCCTTTGTTCGCCCCCCCGACGGCTCCCAGCGCCCCCTCCCCCGGCCGCGCCGCCGCCGCCGCCTCGCGCCCAGTGCAGCAGCAGCAACCGCCAGAGCTCGCGCTGCTGCTGCCGCCGCCGCCGCCGCGCGTCTCGAGCCCCCTCCCCCCCCCGACTTCCTCCCCGGCTCGTAAACTCCGGCCAAACAGCCGCACCATTCACAACTCCGGGCTGGTGGTGCCGCCGCGCATGCGCGGCGCGAGCCGGGGGTGAGTCACCGCCCCCGCGTGGACCTCGGGAGCGGGGCGATCGCCCCCTCGCTCAGCCCGTCTCGCCGGCTTCCGGCTGAGCCCCCTCCCTTCCCCCACGGGACGGGCGAGACCTGCCGCCCCCCGAGTCCCGACACGCCCCTGGCCTGGCGCGAATGGGGGCCGCGGAACCCCGCGGGGATCGGCCACGCTCCGCTACCCCGCGGGCGTGGGGAGCTGGTGCCCTTCACCCTCAGCTGGGAGTGGGCAGCGCTCGGGGGGGCTTGGCTGCCCCATGCCAACCCCTGCGGGGCCTCTGGCTCGGCAGCCTCCAGCAGGGCGTCAAACTAGGCTCAGGTACTGCACCTGCCCCAGTGCTGGGAGTGGGGAGCGGTAATTACCCCTCCGCCCCCCGCCCCCCCGTTTGTTTTCTCTGGGCTGTGGTGGTGTGTTGGGAAAAACCTCCCAGGCAAGAGAAGCATGTTTGCAGAGGAAACTGCTGCCAGGTCTAGTCCCTCTCCCTGGGCGAAAGGAACTTTTGTGACTTGTAACAGCAACAGATGAAAACAAAAGCAGCAAGAGTGACTGTTCAATTGACCGTGGCCTTAGCAAAAATCATCTTTTTGGAACCAATCTCCTCTCCTGGATCCCAAACCCAAATGATCCCACTTGTGCCATCACCTTTATTCAGGATCCAAAATGAAAACAGCTTTTGAGCTACACTGGTCAGTGACCTCCATGGCAAGGTAGGGTTTAGCCAAAACTTTCAAGAGGGGTCGCTCATTTTGCATGCCCAACGTGAGCCCTTGTAGTCGCAATTTCAGAAGGGCCATGCACCCACAACTTCAGTTAAGCTGAATGGGAGCTGCAGCTGCTCAGTACCTTTGAAAATCAGGTCCAAGGTGTCTCAAGTTGGCCACTCAAAAGCCAAGGAATCTAATCTTCATGAATTTTTTGAATTGGCTGTTAATGTCTGAATCAGTTCTTGTTCAAAGCACAGTACTAAATCCTGAGCCCGAGCCCTTGGCTCTTACTTATTATTACCCACCTGTATTTGCATAGTCAGGCCCTAATTTAATCAAAGGGTGCCTGAGAATGTATGTCAGAGCTCCCTAACTTCTCTACTAGTGAACTTTTTGAATGAGCACTAAGATTTTTCTGTCAGTAAAAGGAGAATGCTATCTTTGCAGTTACTGATTGTGTTAAATATATGGGGTGGGATCCACACAGGTACTTACGTGCTTAAGTCCCCCTTTTCCCTGCACCTTGATTCACAAAACTCCTGCTGAATCCCGGGGGTGCCTAAACTCACCGCCTAAGTTTCTGCCTCTGGGCACGTGCACTGCTGCCTCATTCTAGGCAGCTGGAGACCTATCTCCCACCTAAGGGCAGGTCTACACTACAGCTGGGATCGATGTTCTGAGTTTGATCCACCGGCGGTCGATTTAGCAGGTATAGTGCAGACCTGCCAAATCGACAGCAGATCACTCCCCAGTCGATCCCTGTACGCTACCCCTTACGAGAAGAGTAAGGTAAGTCAACGGGAGATTTTCTCCCATCGACCCCCTGCGGTGTTAGGATGACCAGATATCCCGATTTTATAGGGACGGTCCCGATTTTTGGGTCTTTTTCTTATATAGGCTCCTATTACCCCCCACCCCCTGTCCCATTTTTTCACATTTGCTGTCTGGTCACCCTATGCGGTGTAGACCCCGCAGTAACTCAACCTAGTTACGTCGATTCCAGCTATGTTATTCATATAGCTGGAGTTGCGTAGCGTAGGTCAACTTACCGCGGTAGTGTAGACATAGCCTGAGCCCCAGAGCAATTCACAAACCAGGGAAAGAGAGCCATTTTGCCACCTAAATCACATGCAGGGCCTAATCCACTAGGCAGCCTCTGTACACACCTACTGGATCAGGTCCCATTCAAAATCCCGACAGAGGAGGAGATGTCACCATCCACTTTATAACTTTATCCCCATTGTTAGAGCACTCACTTGGGTTGTGGAAAACTCAGGCTCAGTTGGCCCAACTTTGGCCCAGTGACTGCTCCACTGTAAATACTTAAGTAGTTATTAGGCCACAGTACAACAGCAAAGGTTTGAGGGAGCCCTACATCAGAATATTTCACAGAGTATTCTCCTGATAGCATTTGAACAGGGGTCTCCCACATTTCTCCCTCCTGGTAGAGGAGATTGAACCTGGATCTTCCATATCCTAGGAAGTGCTTTAACCGGTGGGCTAAATGTTAAAAGATTGGCAGTGGCAGCCCCAGCCCATTTTGTGGAGTGCCTAACTCAGTCCTACAAGAAATCGCTTAAGCTCCCAAGCCACCTGACTCCAGAAGGTGGGATCCCATTTATGGATCGCTAAACAGAGCTAGGCACCTCCCTGTAGCCCAGAAACTTAGGTACCTATCTCTGAGAGAGGGGAAGGGCTTAGCCCACACCCTTCTCCTCAGCATCTCCCATTGGTTAGCTTAGGCAGCTCCCCACCTAGCATGCTGGCAGATTGCACTCTGAGGTGCCCGTCTCTCCCCATTCATTTTATAGAGTGCCTAAGTGCCTAACATGGCTTTGCGGTTCACAATGTTGCTCCTGTGATTTCTAGGCGAGATGATGCTCAGCGTTCCAATGCATAAGTCCCTTTGTGGAGCCCATCCACAGTATCTTACATAAATATAAGAATATGTAGACATTCCTGATTGGTACACTTACCAACTGATATTTGACCATTTCTATTTCAGGAGCCTTTCTATTAAAGTTATAGCAAGCTTGTCAGAACTCAATTTTTATTTTTTTATAATATTGATGAATAACACTGATGTTTGTTTAAGCATTTTTTCCTTTTTTTATCAATTTGCATTTTTACTGTTGTGAGGGGCAAGGGGGATGCCAGACCATAATTATTCAACAACAGTAGACAGCAAGATTTGTAAAGTTAAAGCTTTATAACCATTAAAACACAAATTGTCAACTTGATGGCAAAATATTTAAATTAAATATCCTTAAACTCTAATAAATTCCTAAGTAAAATTTTTCTTACTTTGCCTGTTTGTAAATTTCAATTATTATCAATGGAAATATTTGTCTGTTTGTGTGTGTATGGTTAAATTAACATTTGCCGACATTTACCAATAAAAATTTAATCCTTCCAAGCCTAGTTAAAGCATATTAAATATATAGATCCCTTGGTAAGGAAATAAGGTTTTATAGTCTCCTAGTAATGTTCCTAACTTTACATATACTCATGCAAATTAAGAGAGAGCAAAGTTAAGCCTGGATGGGAGTCATGATTTGCATGCAGTCCTTGTAAATTAAGGAGGAACAGATGATATGAACAAAGTGGCTGTATCCCTTAATTGTTTATTTCTAGACTTTCATACATTAGGATTTTTTTTGGGGGGGGGGCGAGGGGAGGGATTGAGGTAGAAGAATTATTCTATGGAAAGTTTAATAAATTTTCCACTTCTACATACTTTCAACTTTACTAATAATCTTTTTATTAATTTCTTATTTTTAGTATGAATGTACCTTTTGCCATAACAATTTTCTATGTCTAGCCTGTTTAAAGGTTATATGACAACAAAATAATTGGAGCAACTTCTATTGGTGGAAGGGACAAGCTTTCGAGCTTCACAGAGCTCTTCCTCAGGTCTGGAGAAGGTAATCAGCATGTCCAAGCTAAATACAAGGTATACCCTTTAAATACCTTTTGTCTTGGACATTCTAGTTACCTTCTCCAGTTCTGAAGAAGAGCATTGGTCCAATAAAAGATATTACCTCACCCACTTTCCCTCATATCCTGGGACCAACACAGCTACAACACCACTGCAAACAACGAAATAATTGTCAAATATTTATGATTATTTCTTCTAGTTATGGTCAAAGTGAAGGGGAACTATATTTTGATTGATGTAATAATAAAATAATGATAATGAATAGTTATACTCAAATTAGTACTTCTTAAAGTAAGTGAACTTCTAAGTCAGGCAAAACATATTTAAAGGACCAAAGAAAAAGGTTATATACATGTCTCCTAGCAGGATCAACAGCATCTGCTAACAGGGTGGCCTCACAAGAGAACTGCCAGTTTTTTACAGTAGCGATCCAGCTGCTTCCTGATTGTCAGTAATCCTTCACCACTTACTATTACCTCCCCCAATTTACTTCCCTCTCCCAAACTTAACATTATTTGGAGGCAAAGTTTCCAAAAATATGTGCCAGGTCAAAACAAATTTGATTACCGGATATGAAACCCTTCAATACAAAATGGGAATTTATAATCACCTAACAATTTGTTATTTTCACCTTGGCATATATTTTTCCAAATTTTATTTGGAGACAAAGTTAAGTTTGACTGATTTCTTCCCCACCACCCTTTACATGTCACTTTTCTTCTTTAAGTTTTCATCCTCTCTTCCCTGCAATGTTTTTGTTTAAATAAAACTAGGCAATAATATTTGTGGGCTGCTCACAACAGAACAAAACACTGCCTCCTGTTTGTTGCCTCCATTACTCTTAATACAGAAACAGAGCAGGAAAATCCACTCACTACTGGTTGTGAAACACTGGCACACAATAACATGTATTACTCCATGCATTTTTTTCTTTGTCTTTAAGCTGAGCTGATATTTTAAAATTCACTTTTACTCTGAAAAATGACACTTTCTTACTCAACAGACCTGGTTCCTCTTTATAAAAGCAGAGAAGACTCTTAACAGTGGTAAAACTACGTTTTTCTGTTTTTTACTTTTGGGCACTGCAGAACCATCACAGCAAAGAATGAGGTAGATTTAGTTTCTTCTTGTGCATAACGAACAGGATTGCTTACCAAGTTTCCTCTCAGTGACACCTGTGCAAATCTTTTGAAGACCCTGGGGTTGCACAGGTGTCACCAAGGGTCTAATTTGGACTGCAAATTCTTTTGGTGTTGATTCACAAGATACGAATTTAGCCTGCCTGTTAGCTCTGTAATGGAGTGTGCATTCAGAAAGTAGAAATAATTGACAGGTTGGTTTTACAGTCATTTTTCCGAGCAGAACTGCTTTTCAAAGTAACTTTTATAAATGTTGAAGGCATATGAACAACTTGAAGTATGATGGCGCTTTAATATTTACAGAGAGGTTATTTCTGAGCAAGGGAATTTTATTCAAATTAGAGGTGGTGTTTATGCTGTGGTTACTAAGTTCTCTTCCACAAAGAACGCCTTCATTCCTTAAGTTGCAGTTACCGATGAGCATTATTTGAAGTGCAAGGTACAGGTGCTGTGCCCCTTTTTATCTAGATTTCATGTACAGTATTGTGCAAATTAATCAGCAAGATTTCTGTGTACACTAAACCATGGATGTGTGGCATTTGGCGCATAATCAAGTACTGCTGGTATGTATATACAAGCCAATCACAGTTCAATTAATATAACAGACTATTTGAAAGGTATAATTATGGGCACTAAGTGTGAAATTCAGTCCATTCACATAAAGCCCTAGTATTCAGGTTCTCTCCTGTACCCCTAGCCAGGCTGGATAACCGCACCCATACAGCTGGTGCTCCATCTGTAGCCCCTTCACACCAGTTGGGTAGGGAATTGTAGATCCAGTGACCCCATAAAAACCGTGAATCCAAAGCCTCTTCTTTTGACTCCCCCCCCCCCCCGCCACCAAACCATTCCAGCCCACTTCCAAAGTGATCTCTGCCAGCCCAGCATCAGCTAAATCCATCATGTGGTCCAAAGACCCCCTACATAACTCTGATGGGGGCCTTAAGTGGTACAAAGGGCCTTGGTCTAGTCGTCTGTACCAGGGTGAATTTCAGACTGCTAGAATATATGTGTCTAATGAGTCAAAGCGACTGCTTTGTAAAGAAAAAGTTATTTTTATTTAAAAATATATGCGCACCATGTCTCTCACCGAATCAGAGCCTGCATAGTCTGTTATAGCTATATGGGAGGTAGTGTTTCCTAGTGGACAGAGCATTGGAATGGGATGCAGGAGACCTACTTTGCCATTGGCCTGCTATATGACTGTGGGCAAATTATTTCCCTCCCTGTGCCTCAGTTTTTCTTTCTGTAAAATGGATATAATGATACCAACCTCTTTGTGTAAAAGTGAAGTAGTGTTATTATTTTAATAAACTTCTCTGACATTCTTTTACCAGCAATTATATGGTTAAAAAAAAGTTAAGGACATGTAGAGGCATAAAAAGCTACATTTTGATATCCAGTAGCATTAAGTTTGTGATGCCACAAACAGGGGCCTGATTAGTGAACTAGGCAATACCATAGTCAAACAACCCTTCATAAAAACAAGGAGTCCGGTGGCACCTTCAAGACTAACAGATTTATTTGGGCATAAGCTTTCGTGGGTAAAAAACCCACTTCTTCAGATGCATGGAGTATTCTTCAGATACTGGACTCCTGGTTGTTTTTGTAGATACAAACTAACACGGCTACCCCTCTGATACTTTGAACCCATCATAATAAGTAGGAAGTCAGTTCAGATTATTTCAATTAGCAAAGGGAATGCAGACATTTTTCTAGAAACCAGCATGGAATGCAGACTTCAGAACATCAGAACCAGTTATTCATCTGATGATGCAATGTGGATTGAATTATACAATTAAAGAATTAAACAGATTTTTCCCAGAGGGCTACTTGACTTTTTCATACCTATTCCTTATTAGAAACATGGATGAGTAAACCGATACCAATTTGCATGATTCTACACCATTTATGTACAGTTAGACAATGGAACCATGTGATCTGCCTATTGAAAAAGCTTTTCCTTTTAAAGATTGTGGCATAAACTGAGAAAAGGAAGAACATCCAGATTCTTCTTTCTAAAACTCACGCGAACGTCATTTTAACTGGGCAAAAGGCATAATTCACACAAGGCTGCATACATAAAAATATCAGTGTTTGGAAAAATTGTAATAATCTTGTCATTGTCACCATTATTTGTATTGTTATTTTCTTTGAAGGGGGATGCTCTGGTACAGGTAATCACTAAGAATCTATTCATGTACTCAGGAAAAGAGAAATATTAACTGCTTAACATATTCATATTACATCTAACGTACAAGGCATAAAAGTGCCATACAAATTGGAGACTGTGACCCACAGAACTTAGAGTTTAAACTGCATCAGGACTTTTTAAAATAAAGACTTTCAAGCAGTGAGAAAAATGGGCCAGATCCTCAGTCCCAATATAGCCCCTTTAGGATGTCCTGACGTGCAGAGAGGCTATAAAGCTGCACTAACCCGGCACTCACCCAGCCTGGAGGAATCTGTGGTTGGCATAACCAGAAGGACTGCCTGGAGTGTGGTCAGAGTAGGGCTCCAGCAATCGCCAGCTGATGTTACAGACCCTTGGAGTCTATTACCAGCCAGAACCAGCTAGAGCTGGGAATGGGACTGGAAGGAACAACTCCTGGCCAGTCTCGGAATGAGGGTGTAGGCCCTGCACCAAGCAGTTTGGCTGGACCTGAGGATTAAGGGCATTAACTCCATTCCCTGAAATGACGATGGGGTAAAATAGGATTAACTCCATGTCAGTTACTTGAGTTACAATGTTGTCAAGCTAGAGACTCAAATCCAATGAATGTAATCAAATATCCCATCATTGCAGTCCTCTTGAGAAAATATCATCCTGAATACAGCATAGCTTAGAAACAGGAGCTATTCTATCTTAGCCCTACTTGAATTGACAGTTTTGAGGTATTTCAAAAGTCATCGGTGAGGGGGAGAAACCATAGATCCTGTCTTGCCAGGAAAAGGGTGGTCAGTGGGCTGCCATAAATTTAGACAACTGGACAGGTTCCAGGACAGCAGAAGGTCCACATTTCATCAGGGCTGGGTAGTCTGCCAGCTACATAGGCCCTGCAGCAGGCAAGTCTGCTCAGGAGAAGCTAAATATAGTTTCTGCAATTTCAAGTCTCAGCCTTTAGATTCCTATACTAGCTAGATTTAAATGTAACAACACTCCCATTTAGTTATTTTTTATTTGTTTATCTTATGTCTCTTCCTCTGGGTTGTTAATATCAGTGTATCATTAATATAACCCTAAAAATATTCTGTGCTTTGATTTTGTTGATCCAAACTAAACTTGTGGCTAACATCTGAGATGGAGGAGAGAGAAAGAGGTTGTGTGTATAAATCACACGTATCAGGTCCTAAAATCACTCATCTCTGCTCCTGCATGACCAGAAGAGAACATTTTTAAGTCTAAGATGTGTGAGCCAAACATTTGGAGGAGCCAGCTGCTATCCGAGTGCTAAATTGAGATGGAAGGGGAGAGTGAAAGTTACAGCGGAAACTGACAAATAGGGCCTAATTCTGATCTCTCATGTTTAAACTCACGAAACAGCACTGGTTTCAGTGTTAGCCATCGTTACTCCATTTAACCTAATCCATTACTCTTAATTCACACCACTGTCAGATCAGAATCAGGCCCACAGATTATGACCCGTGTGCAGTCACTACTGTCTAGTTCTCAAACTGAGACCGGAAGCAAGGGTGTTTTCACAGTGACAGCACGTGCAAACACTCCCCTTTCTAGTGTGTTTGGTACTGTGATGATTGTACGAGGTGACAGCATAAGGCAAATAATGACAAAGGAAAAACTACAACCTTGCATGTATAGAAATAAGACATTTTAGCTATACAGTAAATTTAGTAAACAAACATTTTTAGCTTATGTGCCTTCAAATAACTCTTAAATAACTTATTGGAATGAATAACAGCAGCAGTCTTGTTCATACGTCATTAAAAGCACATCTTTCCTCATTTTCAAGAAGTTTTTATCTTCACGCGATTTATTGGGGGTTGAACAAGGTATCAATCCTGAGCTTCTAGAATCTATAATACATTACAGTCAGACATCGCTTGTATTGCAACATACACAAAGGAAAACAATACAGAGATTATTTTTGGTGGCATAGCATTTCTTCCTTAACGTTAATGATGTTACCACATCTGTTAATTGAAAGATTACAAGTGACAGCATTCTTAAAACAGGTAGTGTACAGAATTATGGCTACTCAGGATGAGTTTTCAGATTCTGAATAGGTTATTCATGTCAACTCCATCTAAAATTCTCTCCTCTTAAGCTATGTCTACACGACAACCTATGTCGGCAAACTTTATGTCGCTTAGGGGTGTGCATATTCCACCTCTGGGCACCTAAGGGTGGAATATTCACCCACACCGACATAAGAGTTCATAAGCTTCAAGAGGGCCCAAGTGAGACCAACCCCCCATTGTGCTCAAAGCTGAATTAACACATAGGAAGAGACAGTCCCTGACCCCAAAAAGGTTATAATCTAATTATACCTTCAGGGCTTATACAGGAAGTCTGTGGCAAAGTCAGGAACTGAACTCAGATGTCTTGAATCCAAGTCCGCAGCTATTTATAAAAGATATTCTTCATCAACGCATTATACTGCAAGCAAACTCGCAGAACTCTGACCCAAGGGACTATATACCGTTAGCAATCTTTACTGCGCATTCTACAAACAGTATATAAAGCAATGCTGTTTCTGGAATGGAGATTCTTTATGTAGTTCCACCTGACTTACATCAGCACTGAGAGTAAAGAAAAGCTCATTCCTTGGGTGTGTATCTGCCTTTCTGCCCTCCCTCCCCTTATTTTAATATAGTGCTGTAGTTTGGTTCTCACTGATTTGATCCTTTGAGAATCTGGAAGTGATTTCAAAGAAGTGGGGAGTGGTAGTAACTTTATTCTCAGACTTTTTTCTCTGCTGCTGCAGTTGTTTGTCTTTATTGAATGTCAATTACTATGGTCCCAAAACTGGAACTGGTGGGTGCCAAGTGGGCAGAGCGTTACACCAACACAAAGTTCCCATTAACTTCAGTGTGGCTCTGGAAGAGCACAAGAGTCCATCCATGCAGATGTGACTGCAAGATCAAGGTCTAATTGTGTACTCAAAATAGTCTCTCTTTCCTTGCTTATGTTCAAAGGCAGATTTCCCAGTACACCCGACCATAAGATTTTTTCTTCCCTTAGTATTATAACCTCTAATCTGCATTTTTGTGCTTAGCTCCCCCCTCCAGGATTATGTTTCCTAAAGGAAGGGAGGATGGATAGAAAAATTCATATCAATTGGCATTACCACAGCACTACAAGGGATAAATGATGACAGGAGTAGGGATTTACCCCCAGCCCTTCACCTCTCAGTTGTGTTGCTGGTCTATTTTGACCATTCAGCTTTCAGGAAAGTCCAATTATGCTAGAAATTGACACCCTAAATAAACTGGAGGGAACTTCAAAAGTTTCACAAGAAAGAATTCTAGTGGCTATTCAGACCCTACAATCTAAATTTGATTCATGTGAATCAAAGTCGGATCTGGTTTCATCAGAGATTCTAGCTCTTGAACAAAGAACCTCAACTGCTGAGAAAAAGCATGTGAAAATTCTGCGAGGAAAGAGTAATGCAGCTCAGATGCAAAATGAGGCCCCCTCATTAATAAAAGGTATCACTTCTCTACACAGAAATATTGAGTTTTATAGAAGACTGTAATATCTATAAACATAAATACTGTACCTCAATGCTAGTAGAATCACACCTGAATCTGTCTCATGAGAAGTAACTCAATGTGACTAGCCATCAAAAATTCATGCATTGGAGAAAAAGGAACACTTTTATCATTTCCCTCATAAAGATAGTTAAGATACATACATACGTATAGTATTGTCGTTCTAACAGCAGGTGGCAGAACTTTCAGCAGGTTTTGCTCATTACAGTTTATTGTCCCATAGGAAAGGCCATAGGTACCTGAAAAGTTTAGTAACCCAGGAAGGAATCACTGATCTTCCTTGTGGAGGAAAAATATCTTCCCTTTCCTGTGTGAGAGAAGGAGCTGCCGTTCCTGGAAAATTTAGTAATCAATTCCCAATGTACGTATGAAGATGGGAGAAATCTGTTTCTTCCCCACTAGAAACATCCCTGTCCATTTCAGTTTATGAATTATTTGCAGTCCATCAGGCACAAAGCTACTACTGGCTACCCCTGTTGACTACATCAAGATAAAACAAGGGCCCTTCATTTTTGGTTTTTATTTGATTTGATTTGTCCCGGCAATTTATCTGTGTTTATTACTACAACAACAAAACCAGTGAAAACCAGTGCAAAAATATTAATAATTTTTCTGGGTAAATATCACGGTTTATTTTGGTGGACTGAAGGACCGGGGGAAAAGTATTCAGTAGACAAACGCTTTGATGAATGGAATTCACTGTGGCTTGCTGCGGAACTAAAACACAACTCAAAACACAATGCCACCTCTGAGTTTAAGAAAACAATATCTCTAATCCCCAAATAAAACTTTTCATTTGAATAAACAGTTTACTGTTGTAGACTTGTAAATGTTTATAGGCTAATGGTTCTATTTAACAATTGGGCCACACCATTTGCAGCGCATACAGTCAACTTCATCCTTTTCTCCTGGTTTTGTTTTTTTTAAACTTTCAAATACTTTGTTCTGAAATACATTCTGATACAGATTTTTGTTTTCTTCCCATGTTAGTGTGTCAGCTCTTTAAACCGTTATCTGCTAGCAGTTTGAAATGTGCATGTGATGGGCATGAGATTCACAAATATGTTCAGATGTGCACGCATTTCAGAACTTGTTTATTGTGTGTATCTGCTAGACTAATACACAGCCTTACTTCACCGGGCAGCTTTGTATACACACACAGAGAAACGTGTGATCGTAATACATAGATCTCATGCAATGCATTGTATTTTTCTAATAAAACAAGTTATTTTTTGTATATTCGAATGATACAAAAGTAGGGTGAAAATAGGAAAAAAACGAATAATACTTTTTTGTAAAACCCAGAATGTTTTTCAGTAAAAATTGGTTTAAACTGAAAACAAAGGGGCTTAGATATCATTAAAGCTGGATGACTCAGTCTCCTCTTTTGAGCAGTGCTGAAACTTCAGATTCCCACACCAAGCTACAAAAATACTGTAAGTGCCAATCATACTATCCCGTGAGCCCATTTACCCATCTCAGTACAGCATTGGTAACAACAACATCCTTAGAGAATATCTAATAAGAAGTGGGTCATTCCCTGGGGCACACAACCCAGCAACCCATCCCTTTCTCATGCTCACCAAGATGCACACCCGCTAGTTCACATAACTTTTCAAGTGAATGTCTCTGTTTTTCTTTTCTTTTTCTTTCCTTTCCTTTAATGCGTCTGTTGGGTTCTTTTTATCTCCTCTGTCTCTTTGTTACCTCACTTCCCTGCCACTGATCTCTGACATTTCACCCTGCTTTATAATAGCACTTCTTCCTCGCTCCACCTTCACTCTCCAGGGCTCCCAAATGTCACTGATCCCAGCTGAAATATCACTCCCAGCCAGGGCAGCAGGAAATGAGCAAGGTTCTTCCTACAGCTCCTGCTTGTGGTTACTAGAGGCTGCTGCTATGCAACACTTGGGATTCCGGGTGGTCCTTCTCTCCCTTCCTTCACTCAATAGGCCTCTCAGGGTATGTCTACACTGCAATTGGGACGGGATGTCCAGGCATACCTGAGCTAGCTCTGAGCAAGCTCCCTCTCTAAAAATAGCAGTGTAGCCATCCAAGGACATACCAAGGACAGGATTGTATTCAGGTGGGTAGTCCATGCCAGGGCTTGTGTCACTGCAGCCACACTGCTATTTTTAGCAAGCTAGCTCAATCAAAGCTAGGCCTGGTCTACACTACAAATGTAGGTCGATGGAAGCCTCGTTAAGTCGATCTAATCACGTATGTGTCCACACTACCAAGTCCCTTATGCTGACCTAAGTCTCCTGTAACGTCGACTTCTGTATTCCACTTCTGCGAGAGGTGAAGCGCTTGATTCGACACCCATGGGTCGACATGAGGGGAATGGAGACACTGTGTTGTGTAATTCAAATGAATTGGCCTCCAGGAGGTATCCCACAGTGCTCTGCTGTGACCACTCTGGAGAGCACTTTCAACTACACAGAAAATAGCCCCTCCTCTGTAAAAGCCCTGGGAACTTTTGAATTTTCATTTCCTGTTTGAGCAGCGTGGAGATCTCGCCAGCACAGGTGATCATGGAGACTCAAGGCCGCAAACACGCTCCAGCATGGAGTACACAGAAGGTGGTGGATCTTATCGCTGTGTGGGGAGAAGAGTCTGTGCAGGCAGAGCTCCGATCCAGCAGAAGAAACGTGACATCTATGCCAAAATCACGCAGGGCATGGGGGAGAAGGGCTACACCAGGGACACACATCAGTGCCACATGAAAATAAAAGAGCTTTGGCAAGTGTACCAGGGTGGCGAACAGTCGTTCTGGTTCTGTCCCACAGAGACGCTGCTTTTATAATGAGCTGCATGCATTTATATATGTATAGCTACCCACAGTGCACTGCTCCGTGCATCGATGCAAGCACTGCGAGTGAGAACGCACTCTCCGTTGACACAATGAGTGTGGTGTGGACACGCAAGATTGACTTGGTTAGTTTGGAGGCTTGATGTCGACCTACATAAAGTTGACTTAACTTTGTAGTGTAGACATGGCCCTAGTTTCGGTATGCCTACATGTGCTGTAAATGTGCCGCCCAGTTGCTGTGCAGACATGCCCTCAGTGTAACATGGTGGAATTGAACATAGGCAGGTGGAGAAAAAAGTCAGAACCAACTACTTCATACGCTCTCAAGCACCTTCCTTGTGGCCCTGAGCAGTGGGAACACATCCCACACCTGGGAAGGTATGATGAGGAGGCAACATGCATGCATGAGTGGGAGCCACTACACTTGAGTGAGAGCTATGTTACGGGAAGAACAAGGTGATGGACTGGGGAGCATGGGGGTAGGAAGGCAGGAGAGGGGAAGGTGAGCAGGACGAGAGAGGCAGGTGAAGGAAAGGGTGGAGGGGGGATGAGACTAGATCATTGTCGGGGAAAGGGACAGCTAGGAAGAATCGTCGTCAGAAAATGACACTGGTGACAGGAAAAGGAAATAAGGGAGAGACTTAAGGGACATAAAGAAAAAGGATTAAAATAAAGGGAAGGTTGCAGGCAGTAACTCCTGCAGCTAGTTCACACAGCAGGAATCAGGAAATCTGGATTATATTCCCGTCTGTGTAACTGCTTCACTGTGTGACCTTGGGCAAGTCATGCCACTACTTTGTGCCTCAGTTTCCCCATCTGTAAAATGGAGATAATATATTCCTCCTGCATATGTAGGTAAAAGTGCCATACGATTCTTGAATGAAAGGTGTAGCCAAGCATTTATGCTGCTTATATTTATTATTAGAATGGGGCACAAGCTGAATTAGGAAAAGCTCACTCGCGGCCATGAAAATGCCACTCAAAAGCTCGGTTTTATTTGCACTGTTTGTAGATACCTAACCAGGTACTGAGTGGATAAAGGACAAAAAAGGATCATGATACATTCATATGTACCCCATTACGCACCCATTTCAGAGCCATACAGTCACACGAGCAGCCATGTGCAATATTTAGATCCCATTTGGCAATGTTATATGCTTCTAATTTCTTGTGCTGGTGCCAGTACATGGACTTTCATATGTAATTTCTTGGAAACACTGTACGGTGTTTTGAAAATCAAACCCACAGATTTAAGTCTGACATTGTCTGTAATTCACCCTGGGGCATATTATTTAACTATACCTGGGATTTTCTTTTTTTGCCCGTGGAAAGTGTATTGTTAATATTTGATAAGTAACAAAACACAGAGCGAGTCCTGAACTATTAAACATGTGATGCAGAATTTGAGGAATAGTTAAATCAAGAGGTGTACAGTAACTTTTGGGCAGAAATATCTGGGTCTCCAAAATACCATTCCTCTGAACCGCCTTTGAACTTGAGAAGTGCTGCCAGCAATACAGGATACAAAGCTGATTATGCTTTTTCTCTGTAACAAAACATATGGAGCCAGGGAACATATGAGTCTTCAGAAAGTTAGTTTATAGGAGACCAAAATGCAGCACTTCCATCTTCACTAGCACTTCCAGAAAAGTAGCCCAGCTTCGTTTTCTCCAATAAGAATATACTTAGCATTTTCATAGCACTTGTTGTTGAAGGATCTCAAAGCATTTTACAGACATTAATGAAACCTCACAACATCCTATAAAGTCGAAATCGTCTGAGTTTTACAGTTGGGTAGACTGAGGTGCAGCAAGGTTGCGCATTGCTCAAGTCACAAAATGAGTCAGCAGTAACTAGAACCCCAGAACTTTTGACTCCCAGGCCTGTGTTACAACAACGAAACCACTCTTCCCTATCTTTGCCTACAGATAGGACACATTATCCTACTGCATCAGTGGGCTGGAATTATGAGATAGCATTAAATCCTGTTCTATCCTGTTTAGTTCCCTTTTTCCTCAAGTTAAGTATCCTTTCAGAAACTTTCAAACTGTCCTAGACAACTTCCTCCTCTTAACTTCCTGTATTTTTCCTTTAAACCCTTTATCAGTCTCTCATCAGTTTCTTAATAGATGTAGCTTTTGCTATAACATATATTCTTCCGCCGCATTTCTGCTCTCAATGCAATTATACCGTGACTCTCAGGGTTTATTTTTTTTAGCTGAATTACACAGCTAAGCTACAGAGCTAACTACAGAACTACTGACAAAGTAAAGTGTTGGATTCACTGTTCACAAAAACCTACACACATTATTTTCTACAGTTCATTTACATTCATGGGAACCCACCAGCCTTACCTCAGAATGTGGTCCTAAATTGTTCCCATGCTACATCCAGTTCTTGCTGGCATATTGTTTGGTGTGGGCAACCGTGTATGGAAAAATGATCATCAATACAGAACAAGCAAAGTGTCTGACAAGGGGTAGAGACTATTTTAAGTCCCTAGTGGTTGTTGTACTGAAAGATGTCTGTAACCAGGTGATGTTTCTAGCCTGTTTTGAACAGAATACACATACTCTACCTATATTGTTCAAACATAACTTCTTCAGCTTTATTGCTGACTTCAACATCAACAAAATATAAGCGTCAGCCTAAATTTTCTCCCCAGGCATGGTTATTCTTAGGAGTTTTTCCTGCAAGACTGCCTCGGTCTCAGCCCCTAGGGAGTGGCTTGGCAGGCAGAACTTTTAAAGTTACCCCAACTTGTAAGGACAGAAATAGTAGTTCAAAACTAGTGGTTGTGTTTAAATTGTCAGTATTACATTCTAAAGGGCTTATCTGGAGCTCCCACTGTATCCTGAGTTGTATGTATTACACTGGATAAATACGGCCTCAGTTCAGGAAAGCTTCTGTATTCAGGAAGCATGTATTTAACTTCCATGGGGTTTAAGCACATGCTTTAGTACTGTCCCGAATCAGGTCCTATAAGACTGATTTAAAAAACAAACAAACAACAAAAAGCCCACGTGTATAAAAAAAATAGAATTGTTATAACATATTAGAAGGTTGCTTAATGGGGCGAAGGAGAGCATCAGCTAACAGATCTTGTAGAGGTGATGTCTTGTAATAACTGGGGTACAAACTGGTCTTTGAAATGGCATCTTTTCATAACATATGAGTCGGAAGGTGGATTATAATGTGTAAAGTTTTCCAGCTCTCTATCAGCTTTAGAAAATATTCCTGGAAGCATGTGGTGTTTGATGAACTCTTTGAAATGTTTTCCTTGGATTGGATATCGTGTTGAATTTTGATTACGGAAATATACACTAGTAGAAGTTATGCAATGACGGATTAACAATTTCCTATCATTTTGTTAGGCTTATCATTATTTTAGCTGGAATACGTTTGTGCCAGTCAAATAATTCCATAGCGGCATTGATTTATTTGGAAATTAAAAGCTTTTGAAACAAAGACAGTTTTAATCAGAAAAAGTAACTCCAGACTTTTCAAAGCAGACCAACTGTTTTCCAAGCTGGGGCAACTTAAAAGTCTTTCCACTCTGTCAACACAGCTTGGGTTGAAATGAGTGGTTTCTAAAATCTGATGTAGGCTTCTGCAGTGCAGTTATTAGATGTATCACCATACCACCAAGCTAGCCTAGGCTTCCTTCTTCTGTGATCATCTGTGGCTGAGCTGTCCTGATTAAGAATGTCAGCAACGATCCCTTTGTAACTTTTTATGAAATACTTAAATCTTCACTGGGGCAGGGACTGGAACCTGAATCTCCCAGGTGATTGCTTTAACCACTGGGATATAGAGTCATTCGCATTCCCTCTCTCTCTGGCCCAATGAACGTTTAAGTATTTTATACAAAATGGAACAGCTTCTACAGGAGAGACAGAGACTCACCCCCAGAATACCCTGTAGCCCAGTGGTTAGAACATTCACCTGGGAGGAGGGAGACCTGGGTTCAAACAGCATATCCCGGGTGAGCCCTCTAACCACCGGGTGGAAAGAGGGCACTGCCTCCTCCTCTTGGCGCTGTGTTTTATGCAAGGCCTGATCCAGTAGGTGAGGTGGGGGAACGCCTAGTTTGAAGATCCCTCTAGGGCTCAGGCACTGAGTAGCTTAGCAGCAGCAGAATTTAGGTACCTTGGGGATTTTACTGGTGGAAACTTAAGCATCTAGAGAATTTAGGTGCCTACGGGGTTAGATGGCAGTTGAGCGGCAGTTGCTTTGAGGATCTAAATTTTCGATGTCGGCAAACAAAGTGGCAGTTAGGCACCTAAATCCCTTTGTGGATCATCTCCCAAGCACTTGTTAAAGCCTCACCCGAATTGTGCATATGAAGTAGAGAACAGACTGGACTAGACATCGCATGGATGAAATATTGCCATAACCATTAACAAGTACAACTGTCAACTTCCTAAACATCTCATCTACCCATTCTAAAACCTGCTGAGATATTCTACGCATCTGAAGCTTGTTGCAAACTTAGATTAATGGCATATCGTCTTGTTCCTTATACACCTGCTACTGGAAAACAACATAGTTATTCATGGAGACATAAATTTCAGAGAGAAGGGATTGTTGACTCTATAGATTTAAAGAGAGATTTGAGTAATGTGCAGTAATTATAGCCTCTGTGGGCAGCAAATGTTGTAGTTAAGGTTGCTTTCCTTTGATTAATATGCCTGTATCTTTTTTACCTAATAAATAACTCCACCTGAAGAATAAACATTCAATATACACTGTCCAACAAATGCTGCCTTGGTGTTGCATATTTAGTACCTTCGATAAATAAAGCCATAATTGCATTCACTAGCTTATTATGAATGGTTGTTTAAAATAATAAACAACCAAAGACAATTATTCAAATCGATATTAAAATAGCATTTCAAATAAATATAAATAACTAGTAGAGACCTCAGTGGGTCTGGACACTGTTGGCAAATGAATATAGACGCTTTTACTTGTGGGTCACTGGTTCAAATTTGACCAAGATGAGTAACGACTCAGAGTAATTAATCTCAAATGGCTATTTGGTGGTTGGCGTAAAATGAATGTGGTGGTTTGGGTTCATTTCCCACTGGACGGGTGTCCACGTTATAAAAATTGGCACTACTGAGACCAAGGTCTGAGTGAAGACAAGAAAAACAAACTACCCTCTGATTCTCAGAGGTTTTCCCTTCACGTCAAGGCTGGAGCCTGTTGATGGGAAGGAGCTGAAAAGTTGCCCCCTAAAGAGAAACGAAGGGTACGTCTGCACTGGGAGCTGGGGGCGTGATTCCCAGCTTGAGGAGATACGCACAGACACTGGCTCTCATCCAGGCGGTGGACTCAGAACAGAACGTAGCCACGGCAGTGTGAGCGGTCCGATGGGCTGGCTTCCCTGAGCATGTCCTCATCAGAGATCCTGAGCACATACTTGGAGCAGTTAGCCCATCCTGCAGCTTGTGTGCCACAGCTATGCTCTATTTTTAGCACGGTAGCGGGATCACACCCCCAGCTCTAAGTGTAGACATACCCTGAGTACAGGCTCTGAATATGCTGGCAACATTCTCGAAGCACCTCTCCGGCTTCTGTAACCAGCAGGGAGACAAAAGTTTGTGAACAATCTGTTTGTATGCAGGGGAATTCGATGCTTAACTGGAGAAATGCTGGTGATATTCCCTTCTAATCAGAAACTTGTGTCTGCATTATGGTTCTCTAATAACACATCCACGGGTCCATAGAGCACAGAAGGAAAAATATGTTTGTTGCAACTCATCTATTGGCTAAACTTTTAGAGGTAATGCATTTCTTAAATTATCTCCAGGAGGGCAGAAAGAGTCTCTAAAATACTTCTCTCCAGAGGGTCATTTATTTTGACAGAAAGGCTAATGGATATATCATTCTGTCCTGCCCCTACCCTGAACAGACTTTCTAGATAGAGTATCCCCACTTTATGTTAAAACAACGAGCAGTCCGGTGGCACCTTAAAGACTGACAGATTTATTTGGGCATAAGCTTACGTGGCTCACTTCTTCAGATGCATGGAGTGAAAATTACAGGTGCCGGCATAAATATACTGACACGCAAAGAGAAGGGAGTTACCTTACAAGGGAAGAACCAGTGTTAACAAGGCCAATTCAGTCAGGATGGATGTGGTCCACTGCCAATAATTGATGAGGAGGTGTCAGGATCAAGAGAGGGAAAATTGCTTTTGTAGTGAGCCAGCCACTCCCAGTCCCTGGTCAAGCCCAAATTAATGGTGTTACATTTGCGAATGAATTGTAGCTCTGCAGTTTCTCTTTGAAGTCTGTTTTTGAAGTTTTTTTGTTGAAGGATGGCTATTTTTAAATCTGTCATTGAATGTCCAGGGAGATTGAAATGTTCTCCTACTGGCTTTTGTAGGTTACCATTCCTGATGTCTGATTTGTGTCCATTTATTCTTTTATGTAGAGACTCTGGTTTGGCAAATGTACATGGTAGAGGGGCATTGCTGGCACATGATGGCATATATAACATTAGTAGATGTGCAGGTGAACGAGCCCCTGATGGTGTGGCTGATGTTGTTGGGTCCTTTGATGGTGTCGCTAGAGTAGATATGGGGACAGAGTAGGCAACGGGGTTTGTAACAGGGATTTGTTCCTGGGTTAGTGTTTCTGTGGTGTGGTATGTAGTTGCTGGTGAGTATTTGCTTCAGGTTGGGGGGGCTGTCTGTAAGCGAGGACTGGCCTGTCTCCCAAGGTCTGTGAGAGTGAGGGATCATTTTCCAGGATAGGTTGTAGATCGTTGATGATGTGCTGGAGAGATTTTAGCTGGGGGCTGTATGATGGCCAGAGGTGTTCTGTTATTTTCCTTGTTTGGGCCTGTCCTGTAGTAGGTGACTTCTGGGTACCTGTCTTGCTCTGTCAATCTGTTTCCTCACTTCCCCAGGTGGGTATTGTAGTCTTAAGAATGCTCGATAAAGATCTTGTAGGTGTTTGCCTCGGTCTGAGGGATTGGAGCAAATGCGGTTGTATCTTAGGGCTTGGCTGTAGACAATGGATCGTTTGATGTGTCCTGGACGGAAGCTGGAGGCATGTAGGTAAGTATAGTGGTCAGTAGGTTTCCAGTATAGGGTAGTGTCTATGTGACCGTCACTTATTTGCACTGTAGTGTCCAGGAAGTGGATCTCTTGTGTGGACTGGTCCAGGCTGAGGTTGATGGTAGCGTGGAGATTGTTGAAATCTAGGTGGAATTCTTCAAGGTCATCAGTGTAGCACAAGTAGAGTAGGGGCGTTAGGGGACGAGAGCCGAGGAAGCGTTGTTCTAAGTCAGCCATAAAAATGTTGGCATACTGTGGGGCCATGTGGGTATCCATAGCAGTGCCGCTGACTTGAAGGTCTAAGTTTGTCCCCAAATCTGAAATGGTTGTGGGTGAGGACAAAGTCACAAAGCTCAGCCACCAGGTGTGCCATGGCCTCATCAGGGATTCTGTTTCTGACAGCTTGTAGTCCATCCTTGTGTGCAATATTGGTGTAAAGAGCTTCTACATCCATGGCGGCCAGGATGGTTGTGTCTCGAAGATAGCTAGGAGTGCTGGTAGCATAGGGTCTGAGGAGAGAGTCCAAATAGCCAGATAATCCTGCTGAAAGAGTGCCAATGCCTGAGATGATGGGGCGTCCAGGATTTCCAGGTTTATGGATATTGAGTAGCAGATAGAATACCCCTGGTCAGGGCTCTAAGGGTGTGTCTGTGTAGATTTGTTCCTATGCTATAGCAGGGAGTTTCTTGAGCAGATGGTGTAGTTTCTTTTGGTACTCCTTAGTGAGATCAGAGGATAGTGGCCTAATGGTGTTGGAGAGTTGCCTGGCAGCCTTCTGTTCATAATCCAACCTGTTCATGATGACTACAGCACCTCCTTTGTCAGCCCCTTGATTATAAAGTCAGAGTTGTTTCTGAGGCTGTGGATGGTGTTGTGTTCTGTACAGCTGAGGTTATGGGGCAAGTGATGCTGTTTGTTCACAATTTCAGCCTGTGCATGTCTGCGGAAGCACTCTATGTAGAAGTCCACTCTGTCATTTCAACCGTCAGGAGGAGTCCACGCAGAATTCTTCTTCTTGTCGTGTTGGTAGGATGGTTCCTGGGGGTCAGTGCGCTGTTCAGTGGTGTGTTGAAAATATTCCTTGAGTCAGAGACAGCGAAAGTAGGCTTCAAGGTCACTGCAGAACTGTATCATGTGGTGGGGCAGAAACAGAGTCCCCGAGATAGGAGAAACTCATCGGCCAGGCTAAGTGTGTGGTTGGATAGATTAACAATATTGTTGGGTGAGTTAAGGGTACCACTGTTGTAGCTCCCTGCGGCATGTAGGAGTCAGATAGTTTACTGTCCTTTTTCCTCTGTAGAGAAGCAAAGTGTGTGTTGTAAATGGCTTGTCTCATTTTTGTAAAGTTCAGCCGTGTGGAAATTTGTGTGGAAGGTTGGTTTTGTATGAGAGTCTCCAGTTTTGAGAACTCATTCTCAATCTTCTCCTGTTTGCTCCTCAATTTCTTTGAGAATGTGTGGCACAATCTCTCACCAAAGTTAGTGTAGTATGTCGATCGAAATGGATTTTTTACCTTCAGTCCATTTGATATGATGTCCATCTGTTTGCACTTGGAGAGGAAGATGATGTCTATCTGTATCTGTGCAAGTTTTTTCATGAAGTTGATGGATTTCTACTTCATACGACTAAATTCAGTGCCTTGCATGGTGCCAACTATCAGAGGGGTAGCCGTGTTAGTCTACTTTATGTTCTTTGCTTAAATGTTATTACTTGCCTCCCCAACCCTCTTTGTTGCAAACAATTGTCTGGGGTTCATCTTCGTGTCTTAGGGCTGTTGTTTCCACTCCTGCTATGCTAAAAAAGCTGCTTCTTTATGGATGAGAAACCACAGGCCTGCTCCTAGTCTCCTGTTGGCTTCACACCAGCGTAGCTCAGTTGGCTTCGGCAGATTTATTCCTGATTTATGTCATTTGCAGTGACAGGAGAATCTGGCTCTCTCTGAAACAGCGACAGCCTAAAAACAAGGCTCCTAGATCCTGTTGTGCTTGGCAACTGGACCCCAGCACAGAGAAGCAATCAATTGAGTCCGCTATCTATGCAGTAGCTTCACTCCTTTATCTGCATGCACATTGCCACAGCTGAGAACTGTCCTTGTGGGCCAAGGACAACAGCTTTTCCAGTAGGATTTCGGCTTAACTAGTCCCTGGGGACGTTGTTCTTGGAATACATTAAATATTCCAGCAAGGAAATCTACAACTAGTGAAAGCTGATGAGATTAAGTATTTGCCTTGTTCTCTGCTGTGTGACCATGGGTAAAATCAATTACATCCTGATCTTTGAGTGCAGACATGCATAACCGCTGCTTTGCATGAACATCCCAAGTCTCCATGTGTGCATGCATGCGGCTTGCCAGGCAGACAGCTTCCCAGGTGTGCACACAACCAGGGATTTAAGCATTCACGGTTACTGTCATGCATGCAAAGTAGGCGCACAAATGTACAGAGGCACAGGTGGCAGGGCCAGGGGCTGAAAGATCAGGCCCTTAATTTTGCTGGGCTGCACTAGTCTCATAGACAAAACGAACATAACATTTAGCAAGTTTGTAG
This sequence comes from Chelydra serpentina, assembly GCA_037349315.1. NCBI lineage: Eukaryota > Metazoa > Chordata > Testudines > Chelydridae > Chelydra > Chelydra serpentina. Next base: position 8,885,753 of record JBAIAC010000026.1, on the reverse strand, counting down.
GCAGGCTGTGAGGCTTCATTCCTTAATGCTGGGAGACTGCACTGAGATCCTTGGGCAGAAGAGAAGCACAAAGTATTATTTTCTCATCTGCTTTTAAAGGAACCCAGTCACATCGGAATCCAAAGGAGCAGACGGGATACCCCTTTTCCCTGTCTGAGAAAGTCTGGCCCATGATCTTTATTTCTTCTGCCCTCTTTGCTCTCCTCCTTCAGTGCAAACTGAACCTAAGTCAGGCATAGGGGGGAGGAATAGCTCTGCGGTTTGAGCATTGGCCTGCTAAACCCAAAGTTGTGAGCTCAATCCTTGAGGGGGCCATTTAGGGATCTGGGGCAAAAATTGGGGATTGGTCCTGCTTTGAGCAGAGGGTTGGACTAGATGACCTCCTAAGGTCCCTTCCAACCCTGATATTCTATGATAGCCAGCCATGGGAAAATCCTCTGGAGTCCCAGAGCAGCACAGCAGCTTCTACATTACTCCTCTCCCTGTGGGGAATGTGAAGGGCAGTAAGCAGGGCTTTTTAACAACTAGCCAGCAGCCCCGGGCGGGGGAGGGATTGGCAGCTGGCACAATTTCAGGTTGCTCTAAATTCCACCAGGGGACTGGCTTGGGGCCCTGGTAGGCCTGAATCAAAAGCCATTTTTGCACCGCACCTCCTAGGCCTCACTTTGTGCTTCTAAGACCCACTTGAGGACCTGGGCCCATGTTTTTAACTTTATTTTCTTTGTGTGGAATAAGAAAAATGACAAACACATGCATGGCAAAAATATGTATGCCAAAACTAGACACAGGGTACTAGCAATGACAAGAAATCCAGTTTTTATTTTTTTAAGGAAGGACCGTTTTTTCGGTTAAGGCGCTGAATTGGGGATCAGGACATCTGGGTACAATTCCCGACTCTGCCACAAATTTCCTGTTTGACCTTGGGCAAGACACTTAGTTTCTTTGTGCCTCAGTTCCTCCACGGTACAATAGGATAATAAATAATCCATCCTTTCTCTCACCCTGCATCTGTCTGGTCTATTAAGTTGCCCGAGCACAAATGCCAAGTGTAGACCTGATTTACATGAGGACAGCATGCTTAAAATGGCTTAACATTTGTCATGCAAACTAAACTAAGTAAATAAAGCCAATAAGCAGGGAACAAAATCTTAACTTGATTCCTGAAACCACTAGACAGTGACTCAGCTGAGATCAAAGACCCTGATCCTGCAAGTGTTCCCACCCAGAAGTCAGTAGGCCTCTGAGGTGGGGCCGGGATCTACATGCACGGACACAGCCGCAGCACATGGGCAAGGAAGACATGCTCTTGTTAGTTATGAGAATAAGGAGAAATACAGCTGAGCTTTTGCCAGCCGGGCGGTTCCTTGAGAACGACACTGGGAGTCTGCATTTGTATAGATGCTAGTCATTTTCAGAATCTGCCCTCAAAGCACTTTTCTTCCTGTCAGTTAGGACACTGTTGTATTCATACTAATGAATCGTGCCTTGAGCCATTTAGTCTTTCTAAGTCCTTTGGGTTTATTTGCTTCCACAAAGGTTTCATCCAGTGTTAGGGTGCCATGGTCATGAACGGATACCTTCGGGGGCCAGGCTGCGTGTGTGATTCACATTGAGATATCAACCTCGTTACCTATTTTATTGCTTAACAAAAGTGCCCTGCTAATGTGCTTCTCTGACTATTCCAAGCCATTCCTCTCACATCAACTTGGGTTCCAAAAGTCCTTGCTGCCCTTTTGCCATCTGTGAAAACCTGTCTTGATCCACTATCAGAACAAAAATCCAGGGCGCACGCCAAACTGAAAATGCATGGACAGTGTAAAGTACATCGAAATGAATATGACAATATATAATACAAGGATGGCTGACCCAATTTAGCATATATTTTAGAAATCATATATATTCCCCTGATCTAAACAGTTTCCTCTTACCAGAACGTTAATCACACTCCCATAGTTCCCCACTATACAGAGTTAACAAAGAAGAATCAAACACACATTTGCAATGAGTCAAATAAAATGCCAATCTCTAATTCTCCCAATGGGACATGAAATGTATAAGGGCATGACCCCATGGATCACTTACTGAGACTCATTCCTAAGGGTAGGAGTTAAGCGTCCCAAAGTGGTTTTCATGCCACATCTTTTCTTCCCCACTTCTTCTCCTGGTAGATTCACTGTGTGTCAGAAGCCTGTGGCTGTGGTTCTACAGTCTTGTCTGGTTCCTGTTGCAACAGATGGTCAGTCGACCCCGTTGAGTCAGAACATGGTTAGAGCTGATTGAGTGGGGTGACACTGATCAGTCAGGCAAACTCGTGACTGAGATTAAGGCTAGAGAGCAAACCAAAATCTGCTGGGAAGCTCAGAAGAGACCTGGAGGAGTTTTCATGCTAGGGAGATTTATTTAAATATTGTTTTGATCATCTGTTTCCGAGAAGACTTCAGGAGAAATTGCAGTAATTGTGGGATTGGTACAGTATGTTACTTTTCAAAAAGTATATTCCAAAATAGAACTCTCAAAAAGAATGGGGATTCTCTTTTGTGTTTCTGTCACAGTAGCGTAGCCGGGGGGGAGCAAGGGGAGCGGCTGCTCCCCCACTGAGCAGAAGTGGCACCTTTTTTGTGCTCTGACAGCTTTTGCTCCTGCGCTGCAGCCAGAGTGAAGCATTTTTTTTTGCTCCTGGCGCTTTTTGCTCCCGGCGCCTTTTTTATGCCACTCTTCTGTCATGAGTCTATTTTAGGAAACATTTATTTAGAGCCATGGTCAGCTTCCTCTCTATGAATTGCTGTTCATCTCATCTATAGCTAATGGTGTTACACGGTGGAATAGAGACTCTAGCCCTTTTAATTTATCTGGATCTCTTTTCTTTCCCTTTTCTAGTTTTGTTGGAGTTGAGAGACAGTGGCCCAGGTTCAGATAAAGACAATAAGGGAGACTTTTTTTGGTTGTAGAGTCTTAAATAAATTGTATTTGTATTCTTTATTTGTTAACTTTTACATTGTAGTGATAATCACACCAGAAAAGCTGGTATTTTATATTGAAAAATGATGGTATCTAGAATAGTGTTGCCTCCTTTTCACCCAAGTGGCTAGTCAAAGTTTTGGGCTTTCTCGGTGTTCCAGTTGGGAGTAGAAATTGGTAGTAGGCAGGTATTTCTTGGATGCAGTCTTGTTTATTTACAAGGAATGTATAAAGTCCTGTGTCTCTGAATGCAGAAGGAACAAAGAACAATAAGGAGCAGTTGCTAAGCTTACCAGCCACACAAAGTGCCTTAAGTCAACACCAGACACAAAAACTTTCTCTCTAGCTTTCTCCAGGGTCACGCTGTGCTTACAGGCGCCTGCTTGGATTTTCTTGCCTCTGTTTTCTCTGCCTCTCTCTCTTCTTGTCTGTGACCTCAGTATCTGCCTGCGTGTTCTCTCCAACACCCACACCCATCTGGTCACAATACCCAGGCAAACCCTCTTCCCCCATGGCGCTAGTTTCTGGGCAAACTCTCTTAGCCTTTATTTTTGGTGGGGCCCCTCAACTGTCTCTTACAACTATCTTAAATGGAGGGCTCGTTCATGCATCAGCATGAGTGAAGTTTTAACTCAACCCATAACAAGCTCATAACAATAGTTGTCTGTCCAGTTCTCTAGAGAAAATTAGGAATAAGCACTTCAAATTCGATGTGATAAAATCAATAAGAATCCCATTATATTTAGATAAATCATCCCTGTGATGTATTTAAGAATTGTCCCCATTTTACAGGCAGGGAAACTGAGGCACGGGAAGGTCAGCAGAGGGGTCTGATGAACCTGCTAAGGGTAAAGCTGTTGCTCTGTTCCTCCTGGTCAGAAGATAGGTCACTTGGAGGGAAAGGTTCTGGGGTAACTGGAAGGCAGGGTGTCTGGGGGCTGCAGAAGGAATATGGTGGTTGGATGTACTTGGCAAGGTGCTGTCTGCGATCCACCACGTCCTAGAGCAGTAAGGTCTACTAATTGAAGTGCCTATAGGAACTCTGTCTGAACTCATAATACGCTGAGCAAACTAGCAAACATGCAGAGGGGTGGTGTACCACAACAGCAGAGCCGGTCAGGAATTCTTTGACAAATCATCTTCATCCAAGAATGCTGATGTTGTTGAAACTGATTCTCTTTGTGAATCCAGGTCAGGCTCAATGAATTTTCTAACTCAAAAAAAAAAAAAAAAAAAAAAGAGTTAAGAAAGAAAAGTGTCACAAATGTTGAAATGTTTTGTGCTACATTTCTGGGACAAAAAGTCCTGGCTTTCCAGTTCAAAATGACCTTTACTTTTGAAAGGTAAGTTAATTAGACTGACCAAAAAGCTTTAATAAAAAAGAGGTTGACATTGAAATGGAACATTTTGATTGACCTGAGATGGAAAAACAGCTTGGGTTTGAGAATATTTTTGAGATTTGGACTCTTCATCTCAATTCAAGATGGGGGAAATTTTCACATTTGCAGGATGGAAAACTGCTTTGTGCCGAGCTCAACACAGCGCTCCAGAGACCCCCAAAGGGGTTGATGATTGTAGTAGCTAATAATTATGCCCATTTTGCAGACAGGGAAATGAAGCACAGAGTGTTTAAGGGCCAAATTCTGTGAGCAGCTAAGTAGTTTTGAAAAGACGCTTAGATCCCTAAGTTTAAGTGTAGTAGCCGTGTTAGTCTGTGTCAGCAAAATGAAAATAAGAAAGAAAAACTTGTAGCACCTTAGAGACTAACAAATTTATTTCAGCATAAGCTTTCGTGGGTTAGTACCCACTTCATCGGATGCATGGAATGAAATTATATTTCAGACAGATATTTATACAGTCAGAGAAACATGATGGTCCAGGTGTATAGACCAATCTTAAGAGGCTAATTAGTTGAGAGGAAACATGACAGCAGGGGAAGAAAAAGCTTTTGAAGTGATAAACAAGATGGTCACACAGGTGTGAATGAGGATCGTTAACTTAAGGGAAATAGATTCAATTAACATAATGGCCGAGCCATTCCAAATCACGATTTAATCCGGAGGCAACGCAATCTAGTTTGCATATCAGATCTTAGATCCCTAAGCTTCCATTGATGCAGCACAAGTTGAGAGCGCGCAGACCCTCACAAGAGGCATTTAGAAGGCTCAGACTGCATGGGTATTTCTACACCGCATCTGGGAGCCAGCCTGGGACCATGGTCTCATGCAGGCAGGGTTGGTGCTAGCCAGCTAAAAATAGCTGCGAAGAGAAACCAAAGGTGCTTGTCAAAAGCCAATTTATAAATAATATTGTGGCTGATATTCTTTCAGTTTACAAATCCACCAACTAACTCCAACGTTTAGGGGGGCAAATATTCTGCAGAAGAAAAACACAAACAAGGAAGCAGATCTAAATTGTGAGCTCTCTCTTTAGCCTCGCTGTTATTGGAGAACACTGCTATGCCCTTTGATCCAGTATTCTTCTGCTAGACTGTCTTCATTTCCCACGCTGTTGGCTGTCAAACTGTCTGCTCTTTATAATTCTGCTAATGACACTGCATGCATTTGCAGGCTCATCATCAAAGCAGGGAGCCCAGTTCTGTTGCATATTTCGCTGAAGCAGTGAAGAAGAAAACCAGTGTTGGTTTGTTAGATATTCCATAGCACTCTGTGAATGTGTCTGGATTTTCATGACAGCCAAAGTTCTGCTGTTACTTCTTACAGACACCAAATGGAGGGCTCCCCAGTGTACAGTGGGTTGAGGCACTTCGCTGTACCATACATGGGGCACATCCCACTCACCTAACTCATGTGAGCAGTCCCATTGCAACCAGTGGGACTAAGACTAGTCACATTTGGCCTGTGACGAATGCAATCAGCCCGAACCACTTCCTAATGCTACTTTTTTTTCTATGCCTTGCGTGTTAACAGCAGCTCCCGTTGCCAACTACTGAGAAAAATGTATAGCTGACATGATGGTCCTTTTGTTCTAGCACAATAGGGTTCTGGTCCACGACTGGGGCTCCCAAGTGCAACAGTAACACAAATCAGTAATAATATTAGTATTGCATTGTATTGTTAAGGTACAGATAGAAGCCTCTGCTTATCTGTGTATTATGATATATGCTTATACGCCTGAGCTCGGAGAGTTGCTCTCAGATAGACACACATGCTGGATCTCGTAAAGAGTGGGATATTGTGCAACTATGTCAGCCTCATAAGAGAGCTACAAGAAAACATAAAAATACATGTCTACCACTTGGAGAAGATGCCCTGTTGCATTTTGCTCTAAACCAGCTAGGTCTTGCGACATTTTACAAGTGATCAAAACCATAGGAAAGGTTTTTTTAAACTTATGACCTCCCATTGAAAAGACATGGAGGACGACTCATCCCTTGTCATTCAGCTCAAGAGCAGAGCAAATGTTTCAATTCAGTTTCACAAACAAAGATAGGGCCAGATCCTGGGCCGCAGAACTCAGTGGGGGCTTTGTGAGACCAGTGCCCGAGCACACTGCATGTTGTTTGCCACTTTGCTCTAGAGTATCATTTCATATAACCTGCACAAACTGTTTGATGTTGCTGTAGTTGGCAAAAAGCCAGCCTGATACAGGTGAATGACTGTTGTAACCATTCGCTGCAGTCAACGTGCTAGAAGTTTTGCTACTGCCAGGGGGCTTATTCTGATTCCGCGCTGCTTTAGACCAATGTAATTCCATTGACTGCAAAGATGTTCCTCCTGATTTGTACATCTGCACGTGAGATCAGAATCAGGCCTGCAATATCGCTACTGAGAAGGTCTGTGGGTCTAAAGGAGGAGCACACGAGTGGATTTGTATTTGATTTGCAGGAGAGAGAGATTTGGGCCAGATTATGGCTCTCAGGGAATGTATGAGGAAACATGTCTAGTAATTGTTCGCTGAGTCCCTGCGAGCATTGTTCATGTTTTTCTCTGGCTGGATACCTGTGCCCAAAACTTCGCCTAGGCAGAGCAATGTTACAACTGCCATAATTTCATCTGGCGCGTCTGAATTTATTGTTACTGCCAGTTCTGCCTCTCTCAGCATGTATTACTCAAAGAGCTGGGAGTCAGCGTGCCTGAAGAAAGCAGGAGCCTCAAAATATGGTGTATGAGCGTTAATTCTCAAAGGAAAAACAGCTCCAATACTTCAAAAGCTTCTGAACATTTTATACCCGTAATCTAATAGAAAATTATAGGAATTACCTCAAGTAATGGGCAAAGCTTGGCTCTGACAGTGCTTTTAGCCCTAAGCTTTGTAGTAAGTAGTAGGCCAAAGCTACAGAAGCACTCCTAATAGATTATTGCTTAATAAAGGAACCTAACCTATTTTCTCTATAGATTTCAGTGTAATCAGCTGCAGACCACATTCTTGGAGAGAACCTGTATGCAAGCAAAGGTGTGAATCTTTTAGTAGGGGAGCACTGTGGGCTTGAGAGGAGGTGGGAGGGTCAAAGTGTTTGTAGAGTCCAGTTCTCATTACGGTAAGGCTTAAATATGCATTTTTACACCTGGGGGACTCTGTGGATAGCTGTGCTCAGGGCCGGCGCTATAACTAGGGGACCTTAGGCAGTCGCCTAGGGCACCAGGATTTGGGGGGCGGCGGGCGGCTGCCTCCTGCCTCCCGGCTCCACGCTCAGCCACTGAGCGTGGAGCCGGGAGGCAGCTGCGGCGAGCCACCCCCCTGCCTCCCGGCTCCACGCTAAGCTGCCGCTGCCTGCGGGCGGGGGGAGGGGGCTGAGCTCCCGGGGGTGGGGGAGGTTGCTGGGGGGGGGGGCTGCGTTGGGGAGGGGGCAGCGCAGGGCTGGTGCAAGGAAGTTTTGCCTAGGGCACGAAACTTCCTTGCACCGGCCCTGGCTGTGCTTGCTGGATGCAAAGGCTTTGTTTATAGAGACACCCCTATTTGAAAACTGACCCACGAAATAAGCACACTGGAAAGACGGCACTATGTTACATTAGTTACTAAAGGTCCAACTCCAATCTCAGTTCCACCAGATAACTGCTGACTGCAATGGAATTATTTGGATTTACACCGATGGAACTAAGATCTGAATCTAGCCCTATTTTTTTTTTCCTGCTAAAGATACATAGGAGTCTTTTCGGGGCAGGGGCTGTCTCCTACCATGTGTACAGACAGCATCTAGCACAATGGGTCCCTGATCTTGTTTGAGGCCTTTTAGGTGTGTGGCAAGAGTGATTTCTCAAGATCAGCATTGAGGGGAGCTGGATAATAATAAAAAAAAATACATTTGCAAATGCAGCTGCCTTTGGAGAGTTTTCACTTGCAAACCGTATAGGGAGGAATTGCGCTGACCCTGGTGAGGTATAGAATGAGTCACCATTTTACTGCCACTAAAAGCTGATTTGCTCTCCTTTGAAGTGAGCAGCAGGGAGACCATTTCTCTCTGAAGAAAGCTAGACTATGGTGACTATGCAGGCAGAAATGAGAGAAGATTAGAAACCACTCATAAAAAAACCCCAACACCCCAGCAGATGGAAACGTTATTGCCAAGCTAGGCAATTCACTACCCTAAGTCATCTACTTTGCCAGTGACAAAAAGCATAGTCCCCAGTCCTGCCAGACCTTGAACAAACACAAATTATGTGGAAAACATTCCACAGTTCATACAAAAAAAAAGTCTCCTTTTTAACTTCTAAACCTACCCAGTGAAATCTGCAGAAGAGACCACCTTCAGTCAACAGCTGCCTGTTTGAAGAGACTGCTGTAAAGTATCCTTAAATGTACCTAGTAGTTATTATTATTTATACTCTGGTGGCGTCGAGAGGCTCCAGTTGAATTCGGAGCCCGTTGTGCTAGGTGCTGCACGCACACATAGCGAGAGAGCTCCGGCCCCAAAGAATTTACAGAATAACTAAACAAGATGGACAAAGGGTGGGAAGGAAAACAGGCAAGAAGTAAACTGACAGCTGGCTAGTGGGGGAGGCATTGTGGCCTAGGGCGTGGAACTGGGACATAGGAGATCTGGATTCTGTTCCTGGCTCTGCCACTGGCCTGCAAGTGACTTCAACTCTGCCTCAGTTTCCCCATATGTAATGCACTTTGAGATCTACTGATGAAAAGCACTACGTAAAAATGAGATACTATTTTTAGTGCAGAGCAAGGGAAAGAACCCACATCTCCTGATTCTCACTCCAGTGCCCTCTTCTCTTGACCAGGCTATACCTCAGTTTTGCCTTCCCTTTGCTTTCCCTTCATTAAGCCACCAGTTTTTGCAGGGCCCTTGATTGTTCCCTTAAGAAAGCCTTCACCATCCGTCTCTGTCTCGCTTTATGATCTAGGTTCTTATATCATGCTTATAAGCTTGGTATCCAAGTACCTACGGATACTGGGCATATCTAAGAAAAATATAATACACAGAGAGTTAATGTAACTGTCAGCAAACCTTGAATGGCGGGTTTAGTAATTTTCCATGAAGCCCTAAGAATCCAATTTTGCTTTTAAATTTGCTGCCTCTAGGCAAGATGCAGCAAGTTTTTATACACATGGTGCCTCCTTGTCTGTGTAGTGGTCTCATGCATAACAAGGAGAGGAAAAACAAAGTCTATCTATATAAAGGATGCTATTGTGCAAAATTATTAAGTAAACATTGTAGCTGAGGCTATATTTACTGACGCCCACATATTGGGTTTTACTTTGCTATATGGAGTGGGGAGGGGGGGGTTGAGTGAGCTATGTTCGTTTCCCCCCTTTCAAGCCATATATCTTTTCAGCCCCAAGTTTCATAACAGCTTATTTTCACACACATCCATTTTTTTAGCCCCTGCACAGACCTCCTTCTTAGCAAAGAGGACCCAAAACAACAGCTTGATATACTAGTGATCTTCTTAAGCTTTTGAACAGGAGCTTGCAGTCTGCTTACTGTTATTTGGATAGTGAGTTGTTATCCCTGGGAAACAGCAGCCAGGTCTATGGGCAGGAGAGAAACGCGGTGTTACTAGGTGAGGTGGATTATTGCCTCTCACAACTGACTCTCCACTCACCAGTGTAAGGATGACCGGTAGGGCTTTGGCAAGGGCCACCCAAACTGGCCTTTCTCTTCTTGCTGCCAGTGACTCGCCCTAGGATAAATCGATGGGATCTATGACATGGCAGGGAGTGGTTTAATTAACATGCTCTTTCTAGGCAACACATCGTTTCTACTAACATCAGGAAATAGGCTCTTGGACTTTTAATATTTCTTATTAAAAAAAGGGCATGTGGAATTAATCTACATCTGTAACCCATGCTTATTCATCATGGTGCTCTGTCTCCCTCTAGTGGCTGGGTGACACAGAGCACTTGATGAGCCCGCTACAGCCTGGGTTAAGAGACCTGGCTCTTTTAACTCAGACAGCGGAGGCGCATGCTTCTAGAACCAGATGTCCCAAGTTTTTGCCTGGTATAGATGGTAGCATGAAGGGCAGGGTTCAATAAGCCTAGGTTGATCCCCTGCACCCAGAGCTGTACTCCAGGAAACTAAAGTTTAACCTTCTGGCTCCCCTTTCCAGGTGTCTTTTCCCCACTTGCAAGCACACATATGAACCACCACCACCTGTATCCAGGTAAGCACAAGCAGCAGATGTTTACCTATAATAATGTGGGCAAACCCCACATAGTGCATGCAGGGTGTAGACCACTCCACCTCACAGACTTCCTTCCCTCCTCCACTGGTCAAGAGGGAAGAACTCCATCCCACCATCCGAACATCACTCACTCAGATCCAGTGGGTGGCGAAGCAGATGGTTTCCCCACCCGTCTGCTTCCATCCAGTGAGGTTTACGGTGTCACACTCCACTCCACTCTGCCTCCACAGCTCCAATTCCACATCAGGTCCACTCCATCACCACTGGGCCGGGCCCACAGCGTTGAGTCCACTCTACCAGCCACAGAGGGTCATGTCTACTCTGTCGCCAATCTAGTGCTGTAAAGTCCAGTCAGAGAATCCACTACTCACAGGACTCCAGAATGCCGGCGTGGGAGATCCAGGCCACACCAGGACCACAGGGAGAGCGTCTCATATTTTCCACACAGAGTCCTTCAGCTCCCTCTGTTCCTTGGGTTTTGGACTCCATGCTAACAGTCTCATACCTTTCGATCAGGGTGACCCCCTTTTCCCAAGGCTACTCCTCTCATAATCTCCCTGCTTTACATAAATGCACTTACACACGCCATTAAATAGAAATTCCAGAAAGAGATCACAACCAAACACAGAGCCATAAAACACTGACAGAAATGCACTGGGGTGAAATGATATGTAATTCAACCCCTTTTCCCATAGAGGAAAGTAGAGACTTGCACCCCTCGAAGCTTCCCAGCTCTGGAGCTCACACAGCCAGCTGGAAAAATGCACGTATGAGATAAGATACAAGACTAGAACTCAGAAGAGATCTCTAGAACTCACTCACCTGCTGGATGACCTTGCGCAAGTCACGCCCCGTGCCTCAGTTTCCCCTTTGTCTATTTAGTTGTAAGCTATCTGAGGCAGGAACATCTCCGTTACTATCCTGTACACTGTTCCCTCTAAGCTGTGCGTGTGTGCGACTGCGCACGCACACAGATCCTCAACCCCGCGCACACAGCGAAACACCGGGTGCACAAAAATTTGCACAGAAGCACAACAATTTGCACAGGAGAAATTTTTTTGCGCACACAGCCTGTCAAAAATTAGAGGGAACATTGGTCCTGTACAGCACCTATCACAATGAGGCCCTGATCTTACCTGGGCATAGGCAGTGAGTTATATGGGCCCGGCTCCACCAATGTTTGGGCTTATATTTTCAGAGCCGTCCCATCCATAGAAGGGACCGGGGCAACTGCCCCGGGCCCTGCACTTTGGGGAGGCCTCGCACTTCAGGGGAATGTGGGGTCCAGGGCAGCCTGGGGGTTACCGGGGGGCCTGGTGCCGGCAGCAGCAAGTGACCTGGCCCCAGCCCACCCCATCTCTTCCCACCCCTACTCCACCCCAATCCCAAGCCCCGCCCCTGCTCTGCCCCCACCCCACCCCTTCCCACAAGCCCCCTCCCCTGAGTGATGCTGGGAGCTGGCGGGGCGGGCTGGGGCCGAGTTGCTTGCTGCTGCCCGCACCAGACCCCGCACTAAGCTCCCAGGTCGCCCTGGACCCCATGTCCCCCTGAAGTGTGGGGTCCCCCAAAGCATGCGGCCCTGGGAAGTTGCCCCGGTCTGTCCCATAGACGAGACAGCTCTGCTTGGACCCATTCTGGGCACCACCAAAAATTATACAAACCTGGCTCCCGTGCACCCGGGGCCTCTAAGTGCTGCTGAAATACAATTAAAAGGGGAGCTATTCAAAGGCACAAAGTGGGTTAAGTGCCCAACTCCTGTTGCCTTTCAATGAGAGTTGAGCAGCAAACTCCCCTTTGTGTCTTTGGAAATCCGCCCCCCAGTCATACCAGTTAGGCTGAAGTCCCCTAGACCACTCTTTCGGGAGATTACGCTTTGGGGAGCAGAATGCCGCAGACTAAAGTTACCAGAGAAGCTTCTGGTAAATGTTTCCACGTCGGTTTTAAGCGTTATAAAAGCTTTGTTGTTGCTGGTTGTGAAATCCAAAGAGGCTTACATTCTTTAAGGTGCGGGGGGGAAAAAAACAACAACCGACAACTCAAGATTTCTTTCGGCTCAAGAAGCCAGACTAAAAAAGTGACTGGCTATGTTTGGGCAAAGCATGACCTCACCAGCACTCTGCGTGTCTGCCCTCACCGGAATTAGGGCGGGGGAAAGCAGCTTGGTGAGAAGAAGAGAGAAAAAGGAGACAAAAGGAAGACGAAGATGTTGTTGTTTAGCGGAGCTGCCCAGAGAAAAAGCAATGATGGCTCTTGCCAGGTTGGACACCATGCCAGTTTCCCTTGCAGAAGACAAATTGCTCCTTTCAACAGCAACTGGGGATTTTTAGATTCTGGAGGTAATTGTTAGAGACAAATTTCCAGCTGGCTTGGAAGCAGCCGCTAAGTCAGCACCCGCCTAAAAACCACTATGCAATCCCTCTGCAATTAAGATGCACCCCCATTTTGTGCATTCAGATCGGGTACCCGGTTATGTGATTAGCACACACAAAAGGGGGGCATGTGTAATGGATGTGTGGGTAGCTGTGAGGGCACAAATATTCACAGGCCCGTTGTTTTCAAGCTCTAAACTGGAAACTGTCGCAATCTCAGTTGTGGCCCTCGAAGTTCTGAGTTCTTCCCACAGTCGCCAAAATAATACTTGTTGCAATTAATGATCTTCCCCACAGGGAAACAAAAGGAGTGACCAGGGGGCAGGGAGCAAGTGTGGCAAAGAGGAAACTTTGACTGGAATGTGTGCATTTGTTCTAAACCTGAATTCCATGAGACAGGGCTGTTTCCTAGAGGAACCCTGTGCATCTACTCCAAAGAAAGAGACTTAAATGGCTAAAACTCCATCCAAAGCATTCCGCATGTACCCCTAAATATACAGTTCAGAATGCAGAATGGTAGATCCATTAGAAAAGTCCCAGCAAGAGGTCTGTGAATATTCGGATGCCTCTGTGCTTAATTTTCTTACTATAGGTGCTTTATGGCCCCCATATCCGTATTAGCAAAGACCTTCACAAACATTGTCTTCACAGCACCCCTGTAGGCAAGTATTAAGGAGGCAGCATGGCCTAGTGAATAGAGCACTGGATTCTATTGCCACCTCTGCCATTAGCCCTCTGGGTGACCAGGGACAAGTCTCTTCCCCCTCTGTGCCTCAGTTTCCCTATATGTAAAATGGTACTGCCCTCCAGTGTAAAGTGCTTCGAGATCTATGGATGAAAAGTGTTATGTGTGAGCTATGAATTATTATCATTATTGTACCCATTTTACAGCCGAGGGACTGGGCACAGAGAATTTAAGGGAGTTGCCTGAGGTTACACAGTGAGTCTGTGGAAGAGCCAGGAATTGAATCCACATCTACTGAGTCCTAGTGCAGTGTCCTAATCCCAATATCATTCCCCACGCCCTTCCCATTTTGCTGCATCTTTAAAGCTCAGACACCATGAAATCAGCCTCAGAGAGATTTCTTTGTTTGGGTGGATTTGGCAACAGCTTCCGCCCAGACAGTTTTTCCAGGATACTTTGTCAATGAGATGTTTGTTTCCCAGTTCTTCACAGTTTATCCAGTGAAGTTTATTCAGTGGGTGTGCACAGTATTTTTACTGCCACGAACCTGGTAGTTAACCATGGGGAATATAGTTCCGTGAGACAAAACGAATCACTTCACTTAAAATTACCTCTGTGCATAATGATCACAACAGAACCCGACCCTACGCAGAACTCACCTGGCTTTGGGGTTTGTTCCAAACTTGCAACAAAGCCCAGATTTGGCAAAAGCTTAGTATTGACTTTGTTTTCAAGTGAACCTGGGTTGGGATATGAGGCCTGTATTGAAACTGAGCAAAACTCATAGGTCAAGGGACATCAGTGTAATTATACAAAAATAAATGGAGATATGCCTATCTCCTATAACTGGAAGAACCTTGAAGGTCATTGAGTCCAGTCCCCTGCCTTCACTAGCAGGACCAAGTACTGTCCCATGACAGATTTTTGCCCCAGATCCCTAAATGGCCCCCTCAAGGATTGAACTCACAACCCTGGGTTTAGCAGGCCAATGCTCAAACCACTGAGCTATCCCTCCCCATCCTCCTCAAGTAACCAAGGCTCGCAAGCTCAACAAGCCTTTACTGAGTTATAGGGTTTTTTAACCGCATCCTGCTGTCTGTCCTCTAGGGATGGACTCCTCTCTAGAGGCTTCTCGTAGCCTAGCCTGGAGGGTGTTATCCTGACTGCTAAATCTGGCCTTGGGGTTGGGAGACACGCAGATATAGCAGCCTGAGTTGGTTTGGATTTGAATTGTGTGTGTATCTTGTGTGGGAAACATAAAGGAAGATCACTTCTTAAAATGGTAGCCTGGGAAGATCTGGATCTTCAGGTAAATGAGATCTGATATCCATTTAAACCTCTCATAAATCCTACTTAACTAGTTTGTTTTGTGGCAATTAAATGTGGAGAACC
Source organism: Chelydra serpentina (assembly GCA_037349315.1). NCBI lineage: Eukaryota > Metazoa > Chordata > Testudines > Chelydridae > Chelydra > Chelydra serpentina. The sequence goes on along the minus strand of JBAIAC010000026.1, from coordinate 8,870,748 downwards.
AATTGTTTGTCTCTTGGAGTGTGTTAGTTGGTGCATGTGTGTCTCCGTTACGCCTGGTTGGATGACCTGTTCGATGTGCAGACATTTTTGTGATTTCTAGTGGCTGATCCTAATCACATGACAACTAATGGCATTTTGAAGCCCAACAGATTCTGCTTTAGCTTCAGTAGTGGCAGCGGTGTCTTTGGAGAAGACGAGCGTGTATTCCATCCCTGCTTGTGTTAGTGAAGTCCATTGGGTCAGTGTGTAGATGTGAGAAGTCTGTGCAGCAACAGGATTATTCTAGTTTCTGTTTAATGCTTGTGCCAAACCAAAGCCTTGTAAACTTCCCAAAACAGGTTATTCAAGATAACAATTCACAGGTAAGCTGCAAAAACCCATCAAGCCACCTTGCTCAGGGAAGTCTCAAAACATCATCCAGCAAAACCATAATAGGCTCTAGTTAAATCAGGAATTATTTTGGGGAAGTTCTCTGGTTTGAGTTGTCCAGGAAGCCAGCCTAGATGATCACCAATGGTACCTTCTGGTCTTAGAATCTATGAGTCTATAATGGATTCCATAGAGATTGAAGAGTCTCTTTTTTTTCATCAGGTCAAATAATGTGCTAAGTGAAAATGTCTGTGTGTGTTTGCAAAGCGAGCCCTTGTGGACTGCAGCTAAGAACTGTGACATCCTTTGGCCAGCCACAGAGCATATTGCAACCCCCAGAGCTACCCTCTCCGGAGCAGTAATGGGCATTATAATTGGGGAAGCCAACAATGACAGATTCCCGGCGAACAAAAATGGGCCATTTGTCATTTGGAGGCTCAAATGGATGGATTTTACTAATTGCCTCCGTTTACTGTACAACCTTGTTCTGTATACAAGTGCTTCTTACTGTCTTACTCCTCACGTGACAGGTATAGTGCTGCTCCAGCAACAGATCTGAGTAATGTGATGAGTTCTGAAATGGCCTCTTAAGTGTTTACTTGATTTAAGAAAACCCACGCAGAGAAAGAACCAGTTACAGGAACCCCGCCGTCCCATGCAAAATTCCTGTAACATCCACAACTCCTGAAAATCTATTAATATTCTGCATCATTAATATTAATGGAAGGAGAACAGGCCAAGCTTTGGTGTGGCATCAAGTTGCACTCAAAAGCTTTATGCACGTCACTCGTTGCTGAGCAACATTAAGATGTGCATCAAAAATAGCGGCAAAGCTAAGTCAGCAGTGCCAGGCACTTTCCTAAGAAATTAGAAATGGGTGTTGATGACCGTCATGTAAATGTGCTTTCCTGCAGTCATTCATCATTCCAGTTGGGCTTCTGGATAAATACTAATCTGGTTCCTTTACTCTCACCCTTTGAAATGATTGTGTTGCTATGGCTGTCTGGAGTTATTTGCATACGTTGTGTGTATCTCTCTGGGTTCTATTCTTGGTCACAGAAAAGGAAACGGGTTGTGTTCCGGCTGTACACGCAGAGGAGTTAGGTGAAAATTTGTTTGCTGGAAGGTTGCAGCCTAACACGCTGCTTTTACTCTTAGAACCGAGAAGGATAAACACACAGCAACTAAAACCAGATATACTCTAGTGCAACAGAAATTTGGGGGGGCGGGGGGAGGGGGCAAGTTCTATGGCCTGTGTTATACACAAGGTCAGACTAGATGATCACGGTTGGCCCTTCTGGCCTTGAATCAGTTTCTCTTGAGGCAAGCACGAAGCGGTATTTCTGGCAGGCCTATTCTAGGCCTTTAACCATCCAGCCTTAATCTAGGAACTCTATCCTTGCTAGGCTTGGATTTCCTTCCTATATAGCAGGACAGCTATGGGTCTCTTTAAGAACATGTAATCCCTGAACGAACGTCCTCCAAGCGCTTCCACGTTGTCCTGCCTTCCTGTTGTTAATTAACAAAAAGATACATGTTTCAATAAAAGCAAAATGGAATTTATCTGTAGTTCAAAGCGGAATCTGGATTTAATTCTAAAAAATCCACAGATTGAGAGTCAAGCGCTTTGGAAGGATTATAGAAAGCCATTTTATGTGGGTGTTATTTCACATCAGCTAACTTTCTTCATGACCCAAACTACTACAGGCTCCAGATGTGCTCAAAGATTCATCTGCATTGTACTTAATGCTGCATACGATATGGGCTCCATTCAGATTGTATGTAATATACACACACACATCTTAATAAAAAAATCAGACCTGGATACTATAGGAAGTGTACAGTGTTTAGCACACAGGCCCTGATTCAGTGAAACATTTAAGCATATGCTTAAGTCCCATTGACTTCAAAGGGATTTAAGCACATGTTTAACTTTAATTAAAGTGTTTTGTTGAACAGAGGCGACCTTAAGCACATGGTTTAAGTAAAGCACATGCTTAAGTGCTTTGGTGACTCAGGGCTACATTTACTACTACACCAGAATCTAGATGGTGTTGAGCTGGCTACTTATGGACTTTAAATGTGGACACAGGGATTCCTTTAGACAGACTCACAGGTCCAAATCCTCAGTTCATGTAAATTGATGTAGTTCCATTGAAGTCAATGGAACTTCACCAAAAGTACACCAGCTGAGGAACTGGTCTATAGAAGTCAAGAGATGGAAAAATCACATTCAGTGCAGGTCATTAAAATGAGGCATTTGCTACATATACCAGTAGCTCTATTTGTAACTCTTATATTTCTCTCTAAGTAAGGTACTCACATGGCCTCCATCACTGTACGAGCTGAGGTCCTCACGATCTTTAATGTATTTCCCCTCACAACATCTCTGTGAGCAGGCCAGTGGTATTATCCCCGTTGTACAGATGGGGAACGGAGGCACAGAGAAGCTAAGTGACTTGGCCAGGGTGACAGGAAATCTGAGGGGAGAGGGAACTGAATCCATGCCTCTCAAGTCTTAGGCTAGTTGCCGAACCACTGGACCAGCCTGCCTGTCTAGTTCATAGTCTAAGTATAGGGGACACTGCAAATACTGTGGTAAATGTCAATATTTAAATGGTATCTGTTACAGTTAGTCTAGTTAATCCCTCTTTGGCCATTGCAGGATTGTTCCTTCTTTTCTGACCACAGACGAGAAGAGTATAAACTCCAATGCAAACTGAACATAACAGGGTGTTCAACCAGCCTCCAGTGAACACACAGATGCATTAGAATACTAGCACTAAGATTTTAGCTTGGGAATATACCCTTTAAGTGACAATTGTGCCTCTCTGCTCTGAACATTCCCAGGCTCATCCAAGAGATTTTTTTTCAGGGTTGGGATTAAAAAAAGAAAAGAAAAGGAGTGTTGTCTAGTTAGAAAAGAGGAGACTGGAAGTCAGGACTCCTGGGTTCAGCTCCCACCTGCCACTGATTTGCTGTGACACCATGCAAGTCAATTTGGTTTTCAGAAGTTCTGAGCTCCCACAACTCCAGCAGAAATAAGTAGGAACTGTGGATGGTCAACATCTCTGCAAATCAGGCCGTTAGCTCTTTTGCATCTCAATTTCCCTGTCTGTAAAATGGAGATAATAATATCGATCAACCTATCAGGAGTGTTGCGAGATTCAGTTAATTAATGTTTGTAACTTTCTTTGAGATCTGTGAACAAAATGTGCTATTGAAGTTCAACATAATAATAAATACTACTATTAATAAATCCCACAGGAACTTGTGCAACTAAACCATTTTTTGTTTATATAAAATACTTATATATTTTATATTTAATGTAACTTGTTTTTCTGATCCTGCTCCCATTTTATTCTCCTTTTCTTAGTCTATATTTTTGCACGTCACAGTTCTCATCACCTTGTACAAGAAGAGAAGCCTATCTCACATCAATTTAAAATTAGACATAAGACTTGCATTTCATGAGCTTCTGCCATAAATGATGAAGGATGTCTCCCCTTCGAATAAGGCACTGTTTTGGCCTCCTTCTGACTGAAATGAGATAGGCACCTTTATCCAAAAGCAATATCTGATTTTTAGCACATACCCAAGTACTTGTGGTGTACTTGAATGTATAATGATGCTTTTTTAATGAGAGCAGAAATATGTCCCGAAGTTGTCAACGGGTTAAGTTACAAGAAATTCAGTAGCACTGGAAAAGAATGTCTTGAGAATGGAGCTCCACTGGATTAGTCCAAACAAAACACAGGAGATGAATTAAAAATAAAAATGCTATTAAATTCTTTCCGGATGTGATATTCAACAAAAGGGCTGTTGTGCACAAAATGGGGGGAAAGCAATAGAAACTGGAAAGCACCAAGCGAAGCAGTTTTGGAAGGACCACCGCGGATTTCTTTTTGGTTGTTTGAATGTAAATTTAGTTTGTGAAACGATATATTAAAACTTCTCCTTTGTATTCCCATGGTCCTTTGGTTCACTTTTTCCTTAGTGTGCAGAATGTGAAAGGTTGAACAACCAAGATTCACAGTTACAGGGCTGCTTAGGATAGAGCTGTGTTAAAAATATGAACTGTCCTTTCATAGGAAATGCTGTCTTTTTTAAATGACTTCCCATCCCTGGGAATGAAAAGTCAAAATATCGCACATGTCCATGAAATGAAAAACTCCAGAGAGTTTTGAGTTGTGAGCACAAAATGTCAAATTGAAACAACATGATTAGACAGGTCAAAATGAAATTGTCACTTCGTACATTTAGAAATGAAAAATTTTGGTTTGAAATGAGATTTTCCGTTTCAGTTCTCCAGATCAGAAAGTGAAAAAGTTTGTCCAAAAATCGACCGTTTCGCAAGGAAAACTTTTCCTTCAGTAAAACCACATTTTTGAAAATGGTTGACATGTCAGCCAGCTTTACTTCCAAGGAAGCCATGAGATAGGCAAACCTCAGCCTCCCGCAATCACAATCCACATCTCTTCTAAACATCATTGTTTATCTACTTCCTCTACAGCTGCTCTACGATCTTAAGTCCTCTAAGCCTACAATTCATATAATCTATACGGCTTTTCAAGGCTGGTTAAGACAAGGCTGATAAACCTACAGTTGAAAGGAGCCCCAGATCACAGGGTCCCAACCAGAGCTAATGTGATGTTTACTATTCAAAGCCCCATGCTGGAAGCGGTGGAGAATGAGCTGCTTTGTGCAGAGAGAGCTCTGGGCGGATGGGAACTTGAGACATGGAGGGCGATCAGGATTACTTGGTCTTTATTGTAGATGCAGGGGCACATCACAAGTTCCTCCCTTCCGCTTGCCTAACAAGAAATCTTGACCCGCCATGCCCTCCACAAACACACACAGCAGTTGTGGACTCATTGGGCTTGATTCTCCAGTGCCTTGTAGCCTGAGTGCACACTTGAGTGTGTATCGCTACCACCAATGTGACTGCGTGGAGCATTTTGACTTGATAGCATTTTACAGGTGAATAACTGCCCACGGTATAAGGCAATGGAAAGTCACATACTGTTACCCATCCCCCTGATCTGTTCCCAGGCTGACAGGTGGCCTGGCATAGGGGCTTGGAGTGCAGGACTCAGTTGCCATTTAGGCTCCAAATTTCAGAAGCCAATGCGTTGAGCAGTTTGGAAAAATCAGGCCCTTATTTTGGTGCCTACACAAGAGGTGAGTTCTTCGGAAGATCTGGCCCCAATGCCTGGTGCTGAGCTCTTGAAAACTTAGCACTGAGCTCCTTTGGGAAATCTGGCCCCATATGATTTATCCAAGGTTATATAGTGAGTCAATTACGGAGCTGGAAACAGAGCCCTTTTGTGGGCTCTCCACATGACAGTGGCAACAGGGGCTTGGGGAGACGTGCACGGGTCTTGGGAGGAGAAGGATCTGAAATCCTATCAGCACGTAGCCCTTTGGAGGCTGCTCCTTCCCATTAGAACAAATCAGAATGTGTTCACTGAGGATCAGTATGATTGTCCTCTACTAACTTGCTGTCACAGGCCTACTCGCTGGCTCTCACTTCCAAGAGCAACTGGTTATAATTAAATATCCGCTCACTATTCAAAATATAGGCGTAACCATTAGGTAATCAAAAAGGGGGACGTCGGACAGAGCGGTCAAGCCTCAAAACGGGTGCTTCCGTGATCAGTTGCAGCTGTGTCCCATACAGTCGCCACCCTGTTAGGTCTGGGTGAAGCCAGTCGTTAAGTACACTTCGGGTACTCGGTTTGCGAGGCTTGCAACATAATGAATGATTCATTAATCATTAACGCCAGCGGAGTAAAGATTTCGAGTCACGGATTTATAGCTATTTTGCGAGTGATTGACCTTTATAGAGGATACTGTCTGTTAGAGTCTGATGCCGGATACCTATTATTTAAGCACTGCCCGATAGTCCATTAGTATTGCTGATGTTCAGCTTCCCCAGCTTTACCTAAGAAATTGTGCCCTTTAATCCTTTTGGGATCTGATGTCCAGAGTGGCTGAAGATCCATACTGCCTATTGACCTCAGCTGGAACTGTGGGTGCTCAGCAGTTCTGTAAATCACTTCCTTGGGCCATGGGTGAGTAAATGCATAAACACACGCTCAACTTCAAGCAGGTGAATAAACCTACGGGCTTCAATGGGACTGGTCATGTGCTTAAAGATCGGCATGTGCTTAAGTACAGGGGGGTCCTGGGCCCAGAGTTTTAAAAGGTATTAAGGCACCTAGTGGGATTTTCCAAAGCATCTAGGCACCCCACCCCCATTGAAATCAATCCCACCTTTAAAAATCTGCCACTTGGTGTTTTTTCTAATTTTTGCGTATACAGGACGAAAGCCAAGATAACCATTGCAGTGGCCTGGCTAGATTTTAGCAGCTGTTAGATAAAACAGAAGAAGAAGTCAAATCTCCAGATCATGCTGTACTCTGCCTAAAGAACCAGCTACAGTACGGCTGGCAGAACACATGCCCGGTGTCACTGTGAATGTCCGATGCATCTGGTAGCCCAAACAGAAATTACTACCGATCTACCAAGAATCTGGCCATTCCACTGATTTGAAATGGAGTGTTAGTGGAAGGTGGGTGCACACCCAGTGGAAAGGAATCAGCAGCAAAGGGATTAAGGAGAGAATTAGAATCAAGGGCTATGCAAGAGCTTCTTGGCTCTTAACCTTTGTGGTGGCATCAGTATTACTTTGCATTTCTAACACTAGGAGGACACTTCCCCGGGGGGCATGTTATGCCCAAATGCCCCATTGTCAGAAACAGCATCGCAGCCTACGTGGAGCATTGGTCTGATCCAGTCTGGCAGTTAGTTTCCGGTACAGAGAGGTAATATTATAGCTGGATATATGCCTATCTCATAGAACTGGAAGGACCTTGAAAGGTCATCAAGTCCAGTCCCCTGTCTTCACTAGCAGGACCAACTACTGTTTCTGACAGATTTTTACCCCAGATCCCTAAATGGTACCCTCAAGGATTGAACTCACAACCCTGGGTTTAGCAGGCCAATGCTCAAATCACTGAGCTATCCCTCCCCCCGGGATGGGATTGCTCTCCACTTGCAATCTGGATACACTTTACATGATGTAAGTGACAGATGCCCTTACAAACACTTGTAATAAATTAATCAATGATCATTACGACCTTGGAGGCCTGCTACTAAAAAAAGGGGGTGCAGTTCCATGCACAAACGCTTACGGCAATGAGGTTCCTGTGCGTACAAGCAGCCAGTCAATTCCCCTTGCAAACTCCCCAGCGGCACACACAGTTGCAGCAATGGTGTGTGCAAATCAAGCGCAGATGCTTGACAATGAAGTCTTTCGTGTTGTTGAAAGGGAAATGACACCAAAGAGGCCAACAAAAACCTTGAGCTGCTGACAACAGTCTTGAGTAAAAGCGATTCATCTGAGACGTTTTCAAAATCCTTTCTGTTTAAATGCTTTGTGTGCATTTCATGCCTCTGAAAGATGGCTCTGGGACAAAAGGCCTCTCCTTATTCGTACAGCAGGTACAGCATGGACAGCATCGCTGCAGGTTTCCTAACACTGCCCCACCGTATGCCTCAAGCGTGACCTAGAGGGGTCAGAGGACCATCGAATCTTTGCCCTCTCTGCTGAGACAGCCAATCAGATAGCTTAACAATGTGTAGGTGGCTTTTCCATTGGGCATGAGACTGAGACCACCAAACTCAGCCACAAAGGCCACTCACACTAACATTTGCTCACAACCAACCTGGACTAGATTCATGGCTCCATAGTCCCATTTCTGCCCTCCAGCCATCCATGCCCCCTCAACCAGAATTCACACAGGAAAAGCCTGGTTCTTGTCTCCCGTGCTGGTGTAAATCAGGAGCAGCCCCACTGGATTCAATAGTTACACTGGTGCAAATGTGCGGAAAACCAGACTTCACAGGGGCCGTCTATACTGCAATCGGAGATGTGATAGCAGCACATGTGGACATACGTGAGCTAACTTTGATCTAGCTTGCACAAGTACCAGTAGCAGTGATGCTGCACCAATATTGGCTTCACTGCAGGTTATACAAGACCACGTGGGACCCTGGGTACCAGGGCCGGTTCTAGGTACCACCCTAGGAAGCACATGCTTGGGGCGGCACATTGTAAAGGGCGGCATTCAGGCCAATCTTAGGGCGGCACATTCCACTTTGCTCTTTTTGTTGTTGTTGCTTCGGCGGTGCTCCGGCTGGCTTTTTTTTTGTTTTTTGCCTGGGGCGGCAAAAAAGCCAGAGCCGGCCCTGCTGGGTACTTACCCAAGGGCTAGCCTGCACTGCAGTCCATGCTGCCACAGCATCACTGCTACTTCACTCACACTAGCGAAATAAAAGCTAACTCAGGTATGTCTTGCCATGCTGCAATCACACCTCTGATTGCAGCACACCTACCTTCCTCCCCACCCGCTCCCAAACTGGCTTTTGCTGTTGCCTATAGTTCAGCTGTTCTTAGGATCAAAGGGGAATCTGAAATCATTGGTCACACAACACAGACTATGCCGGGTACAAAATGCATTTGTTTAGATTAGAGACAAAGCACTGAGATAAACCTGAATCAGATGCTACACAGGCAATGTAACAATGTTGGTCAAAATGATGTCAAGCAGTTTTCCATTCCGTTTGCATATTGGCCGTAACAGTAGTAACAGGAGTGCCTGGAACATGCAGCTCTTTGGGTTTAAAAGCTTCTGAGTGCATTACCACTGTGAGCATCATTTAGCACTTGTGTTTTATGGACACATCATTCCAGCACCTTCAGGTAATTGCTATTTAAATAAAATGAGGCAATCATCTCACACAATGTCACTGGCACGTTTGGGATAGTTGGGACATGGGTTTAGGGGAAGTGACTTCTCTAGTATGGATCCATTTTGTGTTAAAAACAAGAAATCTGTTTTATATCGATTGGTGTTTCTCTTAACGTATTCTCGCAAGTGCTCATTAAATTTTCATTTGATTATCCCGTGCCTGGTCATATTTTCCCCATGCTTTTCAGTGGGAATTCACCATAATGGACAAACAGCTCAAGATACCGTTAATTTAATCAGAGAGAGGTAAATCTGGGGGGAGTAATGGAAGAAAGGATTCATACGGGGACAGCTGATGGTGTAATGACCCCATAGCTGAACAAACAGAACAATTGAAGCTTGTATAGTGCTATTAATGTTTGCTATTTCAAAGCACTAAGTACCAGGAAACGGGGAAAAAATAATGAACTAGGATACTCCTCAAATGGTAAGGGAGAGAGCACTTATAAACAGACGATGAATCTTCTAGGCAGCGGCAAGAATAAGAAGAAATAGTTACCATTTGGCATTTCTATAGCGTCTTTCATCTAGGCAGAGGGCTACACTGAGGCACAGGGATGTGAAATGACTTCCGAAGTGTTACGGTGGTAGAGATGGGAATTCTTCCCACTCCATTTCCTGACACAGCCCAACCCAAGCTTCCTTCTCCAGAGAGTTTATGGTATGTTCTTGTCCACCCAGTATAGTCCTACTGCTGGTTGAATGTGGCCCTGTCTGAAGTCTGCTGACAAAGGTCCAAATTCTCACCCATTCAACAAACATGAGGAGCTGGGCTTGGTGCAGCGATATTCTGTGGTGCCTGGCGATGAAGAATCATCCCTTTTACTCTATCTAGAGACAGCTAGTTGTGCCACTCTGGCCACTGCTACAGCCCTGAGGAGGCATCAGCTCCCAGTAATCTTGCTCAGTATGGCCCAGTGTCTTGTGGATCAAAGAGCAGTGGATCCACTGGCCCCACCCCACTCCTCCCCTGCCCTATGTTTACTACAGCTACAACTGTGCGTTTGCAATCGGTTTGCGATATTCAGCTCGCCTGGCTGCAACAAGCCCAGGTGAGTTGTGACCACACTGCTGCTTTTTTCACAACATGAACGTGTCAGCTATGTTTGTGTGTCCACAACTACATCACTGCCAAGCCGTGTGTGTATTGGGGTATCCTGGCAAAATCCAGTTAAGTATCTCACAGTGCCTCAGGCAGAGTGCCCAAAGCATTTACATGCAGAACAGCACAAGGGGCAATGAACAATGGGATGTCCTACCAACCAGAAAGCTGGGAGGCAGGCGTTAGGTCAAACTGGTTACAGACAGACAGATAAGCATGTCCTGTCCATGCAAAAATGCCAAACTGGATACAGGAAGAAACCATGTGCCAGGCTCTGGTTAGTAACACAGCAGTAAACATCATGTGGTCTGTGATCGCAAACCATTTCTTCTAACTGGATCCCAACTTGGTTAAAAGTTGGAGCATAGCCAGGCCTTAGAAATAACATGCCTCAAAATGGGGGAGAACCCTGCTTTTCTGCCATATCCACTTTTCCAATAAAATGCAGTTTCTACCATCCAAGGCCGAGAGTGATCAGTTGCTGAGTGCTAGTGACTGCTACAGTGGCCAGTTTGGTATCTAACTGGTTATGGTATAGTACTTTGGGATGCAAGTTATGCAAAGTTTGCTTTCTGTCTTGGTCTCTGAATAGAGTCATTTCTTGAGGTAGAGTTGCTTCCTTGGGACTAGATGTTCGTGCTGGCCTGAGATTCTGCAAGAAGGGATTACCTGCATACTGTTTGACCACCTCAGTTCCTGGACGGGTATGTATGTGAAATGAGTTACAGTTAGAATGGACGTCCCTGATTTCTCCTCTGGTAAGAAGTCGATCTGCAAGGCCTCAGACATCTGCTACTGCTTGGCAGAGCGGCAGCTATACATATGCCTTTTTATATGAATGGATTAACACATAGGAACAGCCTGCAAATTCATAGCTGGCTTCAAATGTACGGAGAGCGCTCCTGGTGTAATCTCTTCAGCATGTCTGAGTGGTTACATGCAAAGTTCAGAGCGGCAGTGCATATGCCATAGTTTATCTGGATTTCAAGACAGCCTTTGATAACGAACCACAAGGCAGACAAGGGCTGCAGCTGAAAAGGATCAAGGTAGTGAATAAAGAACTGGCTTGAAATCAGAAAGACATTGAGCCAGGCAGCTCCCACGCAGGGTGAACTGCTGCCCACTGGTATATATGTGAAGTCTCTTGGTAAAAGGACAAAAAGTGAGCAGGAGTTTTATCTCGGAACAATTTAGAAACAAATCAAGCCTTTGGAAATCTGTGTGTCTCACTTTCTGCAGGTTGATTTTTTAAAAATCACTAATGATCTAAAAGGGTAAACAGAAAATGGTGTGTCCGGGGATGGGAGGGAGAATAAAAGACCAACCCTCTTACAAGCAGCTTAATGCCCAAACAAACGAGCTAAGCACATGTAGCATCTTGCATTGCCATGAGCTTCACTATGTAGGTTAGTCAACCAGACTCTGTGAACGTTATTTATATGAATGGGACACACTATACCATATTTACCACAGCTGAATTGTAACAAAAGGAAATAATAGTAAAAATGTGCTGGCGTCTTTAGGGCTTTGGAATTAAGACTCCGATTCACAAAACACTTGAGCATGTGCTTAAATAGTTTCTGCAGTTGGAGCTATAAGATGAGAATGAAGGGCTTGATCTAAAGGCCATTGAAGCCAATGGAAATGAACTCCCACTGACTTCAATGGGAGTCAATTTGATCAGGCCCCACTAAGATCAGAATTGGAACCTTTAGAAGTACTTTGTGAAGAAGCAGCTTGTGAAATACTGAAAAAATTCTGACCTGGGGCTGAAAAGGAAAACAAAACTAACCTGGTGACTGGAGAGCACATGGATTATGACTAAGGCCCTGATTCAGGAAAGCACCCCTATTTGGGATGGGAGGGGGGATTTTCAAGAGAGCCTAAATGACTTAGGCGCACAGTCTTGTCCAGCAGCGCTCAGTTCCACTGAAGTCAAGCATGTGCCTAAAGTTAAATGCTGCGTTGAATAGGGATGAACCTAAGCACATGCTCAAGGTTAGGCGTGTGCGTAAGTGCTTTGCTGAATCCAGGTCTTACCTTATTAAATTACATACCTTGGAAATGAAGTAACATCAAAATTCTAAGGGCAAAGCTTTGCCTCTGATTCCAGGGCCCCAATCTAAGACACCCTGGGCCCGATTTTAGCAGGTGCTGAGCCTCTGCAGCGCCCATAGGCGTGTAAATGTTCACCCCTTCTGAAAATCATACTTAAGGTGTCTCACAATCAGTTGTGCCCCGAGTCACTAATGGTATGTTGGGCCATCATGCGAGTGTCAGCATAGCGGAATGAAAAGAACATTACAGTGTGCTGCGAAGGTGTAGAAACCACAGCATATTGCATTATGTCGTTTGAGAAATAGTATCATTTTCTGATTTGAGTACTTAACTGAACGGCATTAATATGCCATTATAGCACGCTTTCCCTTCAATGTTATAGTGGGGGAGCATTATTGTAGCACGTAGTAGTAGTTGGTTTTTTTAAATGGATGCTCCCAACAGTTCATGGAGGTAAATAAGCAGAATTAATTTATGCTAGGCAAGCAATGCTCAGAACAGGGTTTACTGACGAGTAAGAGAAATTGCAGAGAAAAATTGTTTACTAAGAAAGTCTGAACTTCTCTTTAATAGCGCCCGCATTTCCTCACTCTGCCCCTTTGGAATAATTCTTCATTAGCACCAAGAGGCAGTGCAATATAATGGATATTGCACTAGACGGGGAGTCAACAGACCCGGGTTCTATTCCTTTCTTTGTCACTGACCAGCTGTGTGCCTCACTGGGCAAGTCACTTCTTCTCTCTGTGCCTTTATTTCTGCTCCTACTATTTGTCTATTTACAATGTAAGCTCTTGAGAGCTGGGACTGTCTCTCGCTATGTGTAGGTACACAGGCCCCAGTGGGGTCCTGATCTTGGCTGGAGCCTAGTGTGCTGTGGAAATAGCAATAGCAAATAAGTTTCTCCTCTCCCAAGTAAAGACAAGGGAGAAGTTTCTTGCCCTGTCTAGGTTTCACTTCTGCAACAAACACTCTGGGGCCGGCTCCTGAATACGATGGGCTCAAGGGCTGCATTCTATGGTTCATGACCACGCAACTTAAAATGGCCACAAAATGCATTCCAGTGTAACAGGGATTTTCTCCGCACCTTTAAAATATGAGGTTTATAATGAAACTGCCAGACTTCCCACTCAATAGATTGTCACAAACTTGTCCTTACCGTTCTGATTTATTTCGCAATCTGTTGTGAGTTAATGTCTACCATCTGGAGTACCTCTGAGGGGATACGGCGAGCAATGTGTGTCTCACGACTGCCAAGCAAAGCAAAGCATTCCTTGCACCCGGGCTGCAAGCCTGATGATGGTTCACACCCTACAACAGACCACAACAACGTATTATAAACCATTTCACTAGGTCTGGCCTGAGCAGCAGTCAAAACTGAAGGCCCACATGGGACACCCAGATGGGATACTGTATTCTAGAATGGCGCACCAACAATGCTCTGTTCCACACCTTTCTACTTGACCTTGTATTCATTTTTTCCCAAGCTAGACCACCGTGTATGCATGTGACACGCAAGCACACACCCCACTACCTCTCCCCGGTGGAAATGTTATAGTGGAATAGTCCTGGGAGCAAAAACCTCCTAACTGTGCCTTCAGCGTTCCCCAGCTTTGTGAATAGTTTATGAGATCAGCTTTAGCAAAACAGGGGGTTTCTGTTTGCTGAGAAATCCTGAATTGTGTCGGGAGAGATTAATCTAATCAGTGAAAAGTACTTTGCTTTGTTCTTTCTCTTCCCCTCCTCATCTGATGGTATGTACACTATGCAAGCCTTATTTTCATCTCTAGAGGCTGCATTCCACTGTAACAATGATTTGCCCTGCACACAATTTAAACCCACCCAGTATGAGCTATGGGATGCAGGATTCAACCAATCAAATATTGCAGGTTAAGGGCAAGGGCTTAAAATGCCTCTGTTATTGTATTTCCTTAAGATACTACAGTTCAACCAAGACTGGAATTTACATCTGAGCCTCTAAGCTGAGTGGTGGGAGTAGGGTTGGCAAGTATTTGAATTTTCAGATGGTTCAGAAACCGGGGTGGACTCTGGTTAAAAAGCCGCTGATCTCACCTGAGGATAACTTCAGACTGTAAGAAGACATTCATTAAACATTCATTTCCTAGTCAGATCCAATGTGTCTTGCCAAACTCTTACTCCTCCCTTGCGACACAGGATTATTTGAGTCAATATACATTTCATTTCTTTCCAGATTTCCCCGTTCAGGGCACTGCTATAGTCTTTCCAGGCTATGTCAGATGTTCTGGGCTTAAGATTTACCTGTGGCTTTACAAGGGTAGAAAGCCCCAGTAGCAAACAAAGGCCTTAATCCTATAGGGTAATTAATACCTCCTGTGAGGTCAGTACACTCGGAATGCCACAGGCCTCATAGCTACATCAGTCTGCAGCAGTCTAGTCGTTGGCTCAGACTAAGTAGGGATCGTTATTATTATTTTACTGTGATAAGCAATTAACTCCCTGCTCCAGACTGGGTTTCTGCACTGGATTCTGCTTTACCGGAGCAAAAGTTAAACCAACACCACAAGCGTTATCAGAGACTCACATGCAACAACAGGGGAACGTGCAGACCTCCACTCTCTGACCCAAGCACCAAACACTAAAGTCTCACTTCCTTTTCCCCTCGCCAGCCAGGCAGCGTGACTTCTGCAGAACAGGGCTTCCTCTTCGCTTCTTGGGCCCCTCAGGGAGAATTCAGAGCTGCAGCTCACAGGTGACTCCTGGGCAGGAGATGTGTGATTATTCCAAGAGCGCAGAAGCTGCATCCCTGCTCCCAAATCCTTACCTTAAGGCACCAAAGAGCTGAGAAATGAATTTGCCATGTTTCAGAAGTTGCCATTGGTCCCTGACCTTTATTTATGGTCTCATAATGCAGGGGGTAAACTAGATTACCCTCTCTTCTTCAGAGTCCCCTTCCTATCCGGTGGTTCTACAATTCTGTTTGTCCAGGCCTTGGACTGATTCAGCGTCCCAGAGTATCTGTCAACCCCCAACCCGCACCTTCAATATAAAGGTCAGTTAAATGACTCACCACTGCTACTTTGTGGGGCTGAGGATGTGGGTGGCCGGGGAAAGGAACGGAAGGAATCGCATATGCCATCGTGCTTGTTGTTTATGCCCCAAGAGAAAAAGTTGAGAAGGCACCATTTAGGGAAACTCTTTGTTTCTTGAACAGGCAAAAAATAAAAAAAGATCCTGAAGCAAATAAATGATAGAAAGTGGTGGTGGGGACAGGTATTGATCCTGGAAGATGTGGTATCCTTTCTGTAAGGGGATATTGATATTAAGAATCATAGAATCATAGAAGATCAGGGTTGGAAGGAACCTCAGGAGGTCATCTAGTCCAACCCCCCTGCTCAAAGCAGGACCAACCCCAACTAAATCATCCCAGCCAGGGCTTTGTCAAGCCGGGCCTTAAAAACCTCTAAGGAAGGAGATTCCACCACCTCCCTAGGTAACCCATTCCAGTGCTTCACCACCCTCCTAGTGAAAACGTTTTTCCTAATGTCCAACCTAAACCTCCCCCTCTGCAACTTGAGCCCATTACTCCTTGTTCTGTCATCTGCCACCACTGAGAACAGTCTAGATCCAGCCTCTTTGGAACCCCCTTTCAGGTAGTTAAAAGCAGCTATCATTCTTCTCTTCTGCAGACTAAATAATCCCAGTTCCCTCAGCCTCTCCTCATAAATCATGTGCTCCAGCCCCCTAATCATTTTTGCTACCCTCCGCTGGACTCCCTCCAATTTTTCCACATCCTTCTTGTAGTGCGGGGCCACAAACTGGACACAGTATTCCAGATGAGGCCTCACCAGTGCCGAATAGAGGGGAATGATCATGTCCCTCGATCTGCTGGCAATGCTCCTACTTATTCAGCTCAAAATGCCATTAGCCTTCTTGGCAACAAGGGCACACTGTTGACTCATATCCAGCTTCTCGTCCACTGTAACCCCTAGGTCCTTTTCTACAGAACTGCTGCCTAGCCACTCGGTCCCTAGTCTGTAGCAGTGCATGGGATTCTTCCGTCCTAAGTGCAGGACTCTGCACTTGTCCTTGTTGAACCTCATCAGATTTCTTTTGGCCCAATCCTCTAATTTGTCTAGGTCCCTCTGTATCCTATCCCTACCCTCCAGCGTATCTACTACTCCTCCCAGTTTAGTGTCATCTGCAAACTTGCTGAGGGTCCAATCCACGCCATCCTCCAGATCATTAATGAAGATATTGAACAAAACCGGCCCTAGGACCGACCCTTGGGGCACTCCGCTTGATACCGGCTGCCAACTAGACATGGAGTCATTGATCACTACCTGTTGAGCCCGACGATGTAGCCAGCTTTCTATTCACCTTATAGTCCATTCATCCAGCCCATATTTCTTTAACTTGCTTGCAAGAATACTGTGGAAGACCGTATCAAAAGCTTTGCTAAAATCAAGGAATAACACGTCCACTGCTTTCCCCTCATCCACAGAGCCAGTTATCTCATCATAGAAGGCAATTAGGTTAGTCAGGCATGATTTGACCTTGGTGAATCCATGCTGACTGTTCCTGATCACTTTCCTCTCCTCGAAGTGCTTCACAATTGATTCCTTGAGACCTGCTCCATGATTTTTCCAGGGGCTGAGCTATGGCTGACTGGCCTGTAGTTCCCCGGATCCTCCTTCTTCCCTCTTGCTACATCAAGAAGGTGCTGGACTGTTTATAAATTTTAATGGAGGCCTCTGTGGCAAGTTCAATATCATCTTTTAGGTACATCAAAAGCCAGGTATCAGAAAGTATTGCTCAGGTATCCATGAAAAAACTATCCGCTGAAGTATTCTTCAAGTGTTTCATAGAGCTGGCTGCAATTTTAATGATTAATCACTCTTTATCAGAGCATCTATCTGGTACTTATATGTCCCCATTCATCACAGTATCTGAGCACCTCACAGCCTTTCATGTGTTTCTCCTCACAACAGTCCTGTGAGGCAGGGCAGTGCTATTATCCCCATTATACAGATGAGGAACTGAGGCACAGCGAGTATGTCTACCCTGCAGCTATGAGTGAGCCGTCCAGCCCAGCAAAGAGACTTTCCCCAATGGAGCTTGAGCTAGGGTGCTTACAAATAGCTGTACGGCTGTGGCTGTCAAGCCCAGGTGGTTGGATGGGCTTGAGAGCCCGGGCTGCAGTGGCTACTCTGCTATATTTAGCATGATAGCTTGAGCCCTGCTAGTGCCAGTCTGTCTACCAAGCTGGGAGGCTCGGTCCCAGCTTCAGTGTAGACATGCCAGAGAGTCTACATGACGTGACCAGGGCCCCACAGGATGTTTGTGGCAAAGCAGCAACTGACCCCGGGTTTCCCACTGCTCAGACTAGCCCGCTAGCCACCAGGCCATGTTTCTTCTCACAATGGTTTCATTTCCCCCCTGCGATTGGGTTTTTGAAACCAAACGTCTAGACGACAGCCACATTCTTTGTGCTTTAGACATTTGTCCATAGCTGGGAATTATGAGTCTGGTCCTCTCCATGTCCTTTGGGGTTTGGTTTCCTCTTGGAAATCAGAGCATGAAGCAGACATACAAGGGCGGGATTTTCACCCGTGCTCAGCGTTGTCCTCACTCTGCTTCCACCGATGTCAATGGGAGTTGTACCCTTGATTGGATGAGAATGCAAACAGTCTCACCGTGCCTCACAGCTTACCCTTAGCACTTGCGCTTCACAGACCCGACAGCCTTCCTTTCAGGGCTTCATCCTCCCCACTGCATCGCTAAGGCTTCCTGTCAGCCAGCCCTGTTCACCGCAGCTGCCTCTCCTCAGCCTAACCATCTTTACAGCCCATCCCCCCAGTCTTCCTCTCCTTCTGGGTCTCTCCCGTTGTCTCCCTGTCTAAGGGTATGTCTCCACTGGAGCTGGAGGAGTAATTGGTGTCATTTCCAATGGGGGTAGACACTCACCTGCTTTGCTCAAGCTAGCAGGGTACAAATAGCCGCATCGCCACGCTGGTGCAATGGGCTAGCCCCTTCGTAAGTACCTACAATCCCAGTGCGTGGACACTCTGGGTAGTTAGCCCTTCCTGCTGCCTGCGTTGCTGCAGCTACACCTCTGTTTTTAGCACACTAGCTTGGTCACCTCGTGCTCCTGTGTTGATGTACCCTACAAGGCAGGGAGCTTTATATGCAATTTCCTGTAAGGCACATAGCTAGAAGCAGGCATGTGATCTACAACTGCAGCTGTCAGTTTTAAAGGTCCCACAGGCCAGGCAGGATGAGTGCATGCACCCCAAGGCCCGTGCCCTGTTATAACCACCTCCAGGCTTTAGTTGTAGCTGTTGCACGGGGGTTTTTAGCAGTGGATATGTATTGTTCATGGAACTGCCGTGCCCCATGCCAAAACCCCCCTCTGCAGTGCCCCAAAGAGCTGCCCCCAAAGCAGCGCTTCACGGCGTTAAGGGATGCGAGATCTTTGCCTGGCCGCCTCTCCCACCCACCCGATGGAGTGGAACTGCAGCCCTTCAAGTGCTTCATCCCATCATAGTGGCAAAGATTGCATATAAAAATAGGAAACAGCGTAAGCTCTCAGCCCATTATAATTATTTCAGCCTGGGATGCGGTAATCTTGTGGTTTTCTTAGCTGCGCTCTTCAAACAAAAATGTTCCTTTAAAAAAAAAGGTAGCATATATTTGGAAGTATTAAAAGCAAACAAACGTATTACCTAAAGTGACAACAAGGCTCTTCTCTTAAGTGCTTGCGGTAATAGCCATTACTGGTTGTGTTCCGTAGTTGTTTTTTCCCCCTTTTGCTTTGCTCCAAGGAGAGATCTTGAATGTGAAACTGTAGCTGTTTTTCATACTGCAATTATTCTACAATGCTCATGAAATGGACTCTAATTAGTAAAGGTAAAAACAGCATTTAATTGCAGCGATGAGTTACAACGTGTGTATAATTCAGGACTGTGCTCAAGGAAAGTGGACACATACAAAAGCCAGAACCACTTACTGAGATGTATCTTTTCCCAGCAAAGTGAACTGAAGCCCTTCGTCTCGGAATGTGGAGGAGCCAGGGATGTTGACTTTTATTTTCAAGAATAATTAAGCTAAAAAGCGTTTGGTAAAGTACTTGCAAACTTTAAATAATGCACTTTACGAGTCTGATCCAACTAACATTGAAATCAATGCATAGTGAATAATTGGCTTCCATAACCCAGACTCTGAAGTCATTGACAGTGTATATAATCTCTTTAATACAGTTTTAGGAATGATTTATTTAATCTAATAATTAAATGCATTCTTTCAGTGCAGTGGTAAAGCAGATTTTGTCTGGCTTTGTGCTACATATACAGGATGATGGAGCTGTCTGGAGATTAAGAGATTTTGGCCGAACTTTTCAAAGATGGATGACTATAGTTATGCTCCCAAATCCATGTTTAGGCACCTACATACATTTTCAAGGGTTTCATTGACTTCAGTGGGATTTGTGGGTGCTTTAGCCCCTTCAGAAAAAAATATCAGGGCACTTAGATGTCTCAATGTGGATTTAGGAGATTAACTATAGACACCCAGGTTTGAAAACCTTCTGTTGAAAGGAATCTTAACCAGGCCTTCACAATTTCCTACAATGCCTTGATTAGACACTGATGATCAGTCTTTTAGCCCTACGCTGTTATTGTGCTCTTTATTATGAGCCGTTCCACTGCCGTTGCTGCTGGTTAGAGAAAGACTAGTTCTCCCACACTGGACAGATGGCTCACAAAACCCTGGGAAGTCTTAGCAATGGCGGGGGAGGATGGGAGGTGGTAATTGTCAGTCTTAAGAATGACTCACATGAGCAATTCTTGAATACGTGGCTCCTTTTTATTGCTTTTGCCTAAAGAACAAACTAGGCTAAGAAACCAACATCTCTAATGTACTTTCCGCCACACTAAGACTTTGTCTATTACCATATGCTTGATGTGATGTATTTACTTTTCAGATGGTTTTCTTTTAACCCCCAGTGTGTACAGTAGAATAGTTTTTGCAGCTTCAGCACTTCTGGTGTGTCTGTGATCCATACTATCGCCCTGATTCAATAAAGCACTTAAGCACAAGTATATGCTTAAGTCCCATGGAGTCCCAAAGTTAAGTATGTGCTTATGTCTTGCTGAACAGGGTTGGACTTAACCACCTGCTTAAAAGTTCAGCACAGACTTAGGTGTTTTGCTGAATCAGGGGCAATATGACCATCTTGTTTTTTATCTGCTTGTCTTGCTACCCTGTAGATATGGGAAATGCTGGTTTTACTATTCACGTGCATCTATTATAAACCTTGACTTGTCAATTGCATTTTTAATCAAGCGATAATCTTTTCAAAGGCAAGAATATTTGACAAACTGATCTGCTGCCACATCAAGAATTAATAAATCACCGTGTATGTTTTACGTTCCTACAACAAAATACAACGGGCAAAATCATTCACCAGCCGTTCATTTACACATTTCATAGAACCCAGGAGCCCACAGAGAGACTTTATAAGTAGCATTCGATGTTAGGCTGTTGTGAAAATCTGGCCACTTATTTTGGGGCAAGTTGGGGGAAAAAAGCACCTAAATTTAGGCTCCTAAGTGATTTAGGAGCACAAATCCCACAGCGGCCTGCCAAGCTCCTAAACCACTTAGGTTTTTTTTTTGAAAACTCTCATCCTGAGGTGCCTACATATGAAATCAGGGGCCTAATGTAAGGCTCTTATTGTTGACTACTTTGGCCTTGGTTCCTAAATGGGAGTGGAGCGCTGTTGAAAAGTCAGGCCCTTAATGCGCCAAGTGACCATTAGATGGTCAGAACTCAAGTCTGTGAAGATTTTTGTTTTATTTGCTAAGTTATAGCACACTTCTTTCAGCTGCGGCTCAGCACTGAAAATCGCTGCAAAAGCTGGGTGGGGTGGTTATTTGGTGTACAAGGAGGTCTACGGGTTTATTCTGTATCTTTTGTTGTGGAATGAGGAAGGGGCAGGCAAAAGTCATGAGGGGCCTGGATTTGGATCAAACTAAATTTTTCCTGTATTGATAAAACCCACCTCTCCATCTGTTCCGTTTAGACTAGCTCTGGTTTTTCTAAGGCACCAGTAGTGTCCTAGCTAAGCATCCTGTGCATTCTAGGCTGAGGCCATTGTAGCATGTTTCAATCCAGGGAAATTTTAATCTGATTAATAATGGAAATGTCCTTTTGGCATTAATTTGAGTGGAGCCAGTATGCCATGATATCAGATATGCACATTCATAACCGGGACTATACAAATTATAAAGAGCCCATTGAGAACAGATAGGTAAGGAAAGTGAGCAAAAAACCAACACCTTTTTTCAAAGCGATACTGTCATCTCGACACCTTGTCGATTACCAAAACAAAAAGTTAAAAGTTAAATTTCATGTACTGCAGCTCTTGCTGAGTCTCCCTGCCAATGTGTGTGATTTTACAGTCACAATTCCCAGAATTGTTAAATGGTTTTCTCTATTTTATGAAAAATCCATCCAAACAACAGGGGAAACTGACTGATTTATACATGGGGGAAATGGTGAAACTGACCATATCCTTCAATGCTGTCAAATGTACAAATTAAACAAACTGGAAAATTATTATTCTCTCTGATTTCTTTCAGGTATGGTCACCTTAAGGGTTACTTGTAACAGCAGGGTGTACAAAAATGTTTAAGCAGAATTATGATTTTGTAAAAAGGGACAGTATCACTTTACAGCATTATTATTGTTACTTAGCATTATCTGTATTACACTAGACCCTAAAGGCCCCAACCATATCATAGCACCACTCTACACATACAAAATAAGAGACAGCCCTTGCCCTGTAGAACTTAGAAGACAAAGGAAGTTGTAGAAGAGAGAGAGAGAGCCTGGAACAAGATCTGAGCCCCGAACCAGAGGCTGTGAACCAAAGTCAGGCTGTGTATTAAAGCAGATGCTTACAAATTCACTGCGCAGTACATGAACTTTGCAAAGCTGTTGCTGGAGTACTAGGCACTAGATATTTATATAAATATATTCCAGCTAGTACAGATACAGCCCAATCTAGTACAAGATAAAATACTTTGACAACATAATGGACAGGAGTGTTTTGTCTAAGATATCAGGAACAAGGGGAGGTAACAAACAACTTGCACACCACTTTGCATATTTCCTGACATTTGTGTATATTAGTTGTTTCTTTTAGCCTATAAATATTGGGGTACTTCACTTTAATTCTTTGTTCCGCCAAGAGGGCAGCAGAAAGTCCTGCCACTGATTGGGCCGATCCTTGTCACAAGGCACTTGTGTTAGCATACCTGTAACCATGCTAAACACTCTTCTCTACGCCAGCGAAACTTGGACCCCCTACGCTTCGCAAGAAAAGAGACTGAACGCCTTCCACATGCTCTGCCTCCGTCGCATACTTGGGATCACTTGGAGTGATCGAATAACGAACAACGAGGTGCTGGAACGTGCCAAGATCTCCACCATGTTCACTCTCCTCCATCAATGCCACCTTAGATGGCTTGGCCATCTAAGTCGCATAGAAGATGGACGGATCCCCAAAGACCTGTTGTATGCCGAACTTGCCTCCGGAAACAGAGCTACAGGACGGCCCCACCTTCGCTTCAAGGATGTCTGTAAGAGGGACCTGAAGACTGTTCAAATCGACATCAACAGCTGGGAAGAGCTCGCCCAGGACAGATGCAGATGGAGACACGCTCTGACTACTGGATTGAAAACTGGTGAAGACAAGCTGCGGCAGCTTGCCGAGGAAAAGCGGGTTCAACGAAAAAGGAAGCAGCGGCTCCAACCCACAGCTGACACTGCCTTCAAATGTAGCAAATGCAATCGAGACTGCCACTCTCGTGTGGGGCTCTACAGCCACAACAGACTCTGTACAACCATTAACTAAACATTCCCCATGGGCGCATATCCATCGTCTCTCAAGACTAACGGACTCCAACAACCATGGATCTAGGGTGGTAGGACTGTGTCTTGACAGCAATAAGCCTAGTCGAGAGCCTTTGTCCCTGAACCATGCCTGTGGTCTTTCTTTATGAGTAACATCTCAGCCTGCTGAACTAACCTGCTGCACTATCTACTAATAACATTAAAGCTCCAAGGGCAGAAGTGCCGAGCAGCCTGAACAGCACTACTGAGGAAACAATATTCCAGCCTCCCGCACTTAACCACGTACTATACTATCAAGGTCTGCTGAACCAGCTATCTGTGCAGAGCTGGGAGACAGCATTACAGGTGTCACATGGAAAGAACACACACACATGCAAGCCAACTGACAACAGAAGTATTATCAGATGGGGAACTGAGACACATTTGTCTCAAGTCACACAGGAAGTCTGTAGGAGCCCAGTTCAGTGCCTCAACAAGACTATCTCTCCTTTCAATATGGATCACTGTTTCTCACTCTGTGCTGCATGGACGACCAATGGTGTACATACAGAGCGGCACATAATCAGATGGAAGATGTGGGAAGGGAGGTGGATCCATTACATTGGTGGCACTTTCATTAAGTTGTCTTCATAACGATGAAGTTGAATAATCACTGGCTTACTTGTTATTAGATTTTGTATAATGCTTTATATAGTTACATTGCATCCTTCATCTGAATGTCTTAGGTGCTTTGCCAACATTAATTACACCCTGTGATACCATGTTACTATCCCCGTTTTACAGGTGTGGAAACAGAAACACAGAAAGCTACTGCAGCAGGGCCAGTACTAGAACCCAGAACACCTAGTCTTCTGGCTCTGAGCACTGGACAACACACCTTCTCGAAGCACGGAAAGCTTCACGACTGTCACATCATCCCTGCACAGGGGTCACCATGCTAATCACCTTTGTAATTGTCATGGTTATAGGCTTACTGCACCTCTGCCCCTTTCCTGGTCTGCGTGCAGCCACCACAGGTCTTAGGCCTACCCTTAGTCCACAGCCTGGACTATATTACTCAGCGTATCAGCCATCCTTATCCAACAGGTCCAACTGAATTTGGGCACCTGCAGTTCTTCCTTTCAGGAGGTTGTGGTCAGTGGTGAATACAGCAACTGGACAGCCTCTGTTACAAACCTCACCCGCATAGACTTACCAGCTCAAAACAGCACTCTCTTCAGTTTGCCTATAACAATTCTTAGCCGATCCAGCCAGAGAGGTGACGTGGCCCTCCAGCCCTCAACCCCTTCCAGGGTAACAGAGTCCCTTAGTCCAAATCCAAACAAAAACAACATCTTTGGCCTTCCTGGGCTCAGCCTGCAGTCACCTTCCTTACAGGCTGGCTTCCAGCAGTAATGGACTGTCTCACTGCTTACTGTCCTACCATGGGCCTCAGGCAGCCCCTATCTCTCACCAGTTGCTAGCTCAGGGCCTGCTTCTTGCCTCACATCACAGCAGCTGGCCTGATCTCCTCCCCAGCCATCTTATCCCTAAGAACTCACCTCCCCACGCCCTCTTTCTCCTTTTAAGGCTCACGTTCTGCACAGGTGTAGCAGAGCAGGGCTCATTGAACAGGGTTGCCTGGCCCCATGCCCACGAGAACAAAGCATGACAGAAAGAAGGATTTTAAACCAACCGTCTACACACACGTCTCTCCTACCTAGGCAGACCTAACTGCTCCAGACCTGCGAGTGTCTCAGTCTGGTTCCTCCAGACAACGACCGGCCCTTCGAGAGAGCGTTCCTTTTTTAACACCCGTGTTCATGGGCCTTTTCAGGTCTTGGTGGCGTCTCCGAGTGTTTGCTGAGAAGTGGCTCGTCTTGAGCCATTCTTTTGGCTCTCCCCCCCTCCCCAACAGCCCCCTACTAAATTAAACCTATATATATATATATAGTAAACATCCCAATAACCTGATCCACCTACAGTATTCCTAAGTTATTACAGAGCAACTCCACATCAATTACAGAAATCAATCTTTTTTCCATACTGACTATGTGCTGGCTCAAATCTCTGGATCCCCTGAGATGTTATAAAAGCTTTGCTGAATCAGATCTAAACCAGAGCTTTAAATTCCTTTGGCATGATTCAGGTTGGGGATTTTAAACCACATATAACTTTTTCATTAAAAGGCTGCTATTTCTGTACATGTTTTATTTTGTCTTCTTTGCAGCCTGGTATTTTTGTAAGGGAGCAGTGTGAGAGACACAGCTGTAGCTGCGAGTCATCTGTTTGGGGGCCCTTCACAACCCCCGGGGTCATATGACCGCAATGCCAAAAGTGTTCGCTTCCTGGCTGGTAGGACACTAATAGAACTCAACTGATACTTGCCCCCTCTTTGGGAAAAGCTGCTGAATTTTCATTTCCTCCTGGAAAAGGTGGGCGTTTATGGGGCATCCCCAAAGTTCTTGTGTCTACACACAAACTGGGGCAGAGGAACCCCTCGAACGTTTTCTGCTGCCCATTCCAGCGGTGGGACCGGAAGGTCTTGATGGAGCCTCTCCTTTTATGGCATTCGTGTGCAATCTTCCCATTCTCCTGGTGAAGCTGTTAACTTTAGAGATGTCAGCTCCAGTGGAAATAGATATACAGACCACTCAGGCTTATTTTAGGAGGTAGTTCTTTCCCTCACCTTCACTCTCTGCGCTGGTTTTCCTAAATGTCTGTTATCCATCAATGGAATTGTATTATGTCGTGCTCTCTGAATGTATTAATGTTAGCGAGGACTGAGGTGTAAGAGAAAAATGTAAGACTTCTTGCTTTCTGAGTCTTATCAGTTTTAAATCTAACAATTAGAGCCTTAGATACCTTCAAGAATCTTTGATTCAGGATTCTGCTCAAGAGATAAAGCCCCTGTGTATTCTGTCATATGTTCTCTTCCACTCTGCCAAGGGCAAGTTAATAGTATCACCCTGCTGGGTGGGTGCTGAAGAGGATGGCTTACACTGCAAAGTGATGTTTCCCCGTGCTATATAACTGGAGCCCCCACCCCTATTTAACTAAAGTGGCAAATCCACTAATTACCGGCTGATGCCAGAACGCGAGGAGCTGTCAGCAAACAACTCTGAATGGGTCCTCTTTGGGGGAGGGAATGCCTTTTGTTCTGGGTTTGTACAGCGCCTAGCACAAGGGGGTCCTGGCCTGAGTAGGGGTCCTAGGCACTAAAATAAGAATTCATTTGTGCAACCAACTTTTGAAAAACTGTAGCTGGCACCAGGTGTGGGAAATCCTTCTGGCACCATTTTTTAAAGGAGGCATTTCCCTGCATGGCCATCTGACGTGGGAACCTGGAGAAGAATCACCTCGCCTTATTGTCGGACTCACAACGAGGCCTATGCCTGCTCATCTCCAATCCAAAGTCATCCTCTCAGAAACCTGCTGTCTCAGTGTTCTCTGAAAACCTCTTTCCTACACTGAAGGGCGAGCGTCCCAGTCACCCTCTCTGAAAATCCCCCTTCCTTTGATCTCCTTCATTTTTACCTGGCCCCAAGAAATCAGGGCGCTCAGGAGGTTTATTCATTTTGGCGAGTTGTAGAACTGTCTTGGTCATGACCGCAGTGAGTCAGCAATTTATCTGAATGGAGGGCGTAAGGTCATTTGGCCTGTTCTTGGACAGGCGCTTCAGCCTCCCTTTAATACTGTGAGGAAGTGAGATAATCCCACTTCTCTGACCTCATTTCAGACTCCACCTAATGCAGAACTTGTAGGAGGCAGCCCAGGGCACGCCAGCCACCTCGGTCACTTTGGGAGATCCCCACATTTGTTTGCATAAGGCACCAGTCCTCCCAAAGGCCAGCCCTGCCACCTGTAAGGTTTCACTCCCTTATTGAACCCCCAGCAAGAATCCTTTTGCCCTAACCCTGGACTATCCGTCCTCACTTCTAATCCTCCGCTTTTCCATAATGTTATTTTCGATTTCTTCTGCAAACTGACTATGTGGCAAAATCAGTTTGAGCTTAAAATGGACTAGATTTCCCTCATTGCCTCGTCTCCCTTTCTCTCAGTTACCAAAGAGGAAATGCAGGGATATGCCCTTTTTGGTATTTCATACCCGCCCCCATGTTTTCTGAACTATCTTGCAGTGTTGGGTGAAAGACACAGAACAGCGGCGGCTTTGAACAGTTTGTCCCCAGGGAAGATCAGGAGGCATTCTGAGATGGATGGCTGTGCCGGATGGGTCGCATGGTTGATACTGGGCAACAGAAGCATACATAGGATTCGTTATTTTTCAGATGAGGAACCGATATATTTATGGATCAGTTTAATCCCCTCACTGTTGGGTGGACCTTCGTCATTCCTGTGTGCTAAGCTGAGCGCTATTCCGTTCTGTTCGGCTCAGGTGTCACCAAAACTCAGTGTCCCCCCCCCCCCCCCCCGCCATCCTAGATTTTACCTTCACACCCCCACTTTGGCTGAAAGCTATGGAAAAAACCAGACAGTTCCCTATTAGCTACGCACAGAGTCTGAGCTAGCCTAAAGGCACACGACTCCTTTTAAGGTCAATTGCAACTTCTGCTTCATGAACTGGCTCAAGTTCTGGCTCTTTGAGATGCTCGAGGATAACTGAATTTGATCCTTTTGCTTAAAAAGCCCATTTTTGGCCAAACCATGCTCCAGATGGCTCCTCGCCATCTCAGATGAGCAGGACGCGTGCACTTTTGGAGGTATTACAGAATACCATTCTGCTGTAATTTAAGGCCGGGAGCTGCCGGAAGCCCCTCGAGAACTTATTACACATTTCGGAGATACTTAGTGTAATGCTGACGGCAGAGTCTGGCTCTTGTTGGGCTCTCGGCTGCCTCAGTCCATTCACACAACTCCCCTCCTCAGCAGCTGGAGCTCTTCTGTGCCCCAAGGGTAGAGTCCTACCTGTGTTTGACACCATCCCAGCAGCAGATGGACCAATGACCCTCACCCTTCCTTCCAAGCAATGGCAGGGAAGTCTCACCTAGAGCAGGAGGACTGATCTGAGCTGGTAGCGGGTGTTGGGCCAGGCAGCTTGATCACTGGTTTTAGCAGCTGCTGTGCCTCCTTCTGCCAGCAGCTGCCTGCAGACTCAGGCACGTGCCACAGCAGTGGCTAGGCTAAGCGTGAATTTTCAACTTTTTCTTTGCAATCACGAGGGCTAGAAACATCATCACTTGGATTTGGAGGTCAGCACATCTGGGGCCCCAGGCCCCTGTTGTGCCAGCTCTGGTTGTAGATCAGTTAAGCAGTTGTACATCTGTGACCATTCTCAGACCTGCGCCGTAGTAGGGGCAGGTCTCCTCAGCACTGCTGCCGAAGCACATAATAGCCTCCAGTGTATATATTTGTATAGAAAACATTACATTTGATGCCCATTTGATGGCCTTGGCTCATTGCCCTGCCTGCGAAACCTCAAAGGCAAATCTTGGCTTCTGGAGAGGGAGAGGTAAACAATCCTGGCTTAGGGTTCGCACTGCACAGAATATGAGAAATCACAGACGACATGAAAGACTAATCAGATCCAGAGCATCAGGAGTCAGAAGCTGCAGACGTCTGACATTATTTTTCTCAGCAGTGACAGTTTGACCAGGATTTGCAGCATTTTGATGAATGTCAGGCTTAGGCCCTACCGTC
The DNA here is from genome assembly GCA_037349315.1 of Chelydra serpentina. Taxonomy (NCBI): domain Eukaryota; kingdom Metazoa; phylum Chordata; order Testudines; family Chelydridae; genus Chelydra; species Chelydra serpentina. The sequence continues at coordinate 8,841,873 of JBAIAC010000026.1, read as the reverse complement.
ACGCGGAAAGCCCAGGAGGGTTCTTCAAGACCCAGACAGGGTTTCCTAATGGGACTTCCCCTCCCTTCACTTGGGTTTGGAACCAGCAAGAGTTAGGAACTGCCGGTTGAAAGGAATTGGGTCTTTCCGGGGGAGGATTAAGGTAAGCCAAGGCTCTGCTCCATCAGAACTGTGGCACCCTCTGGCTAAGACTGGGCTGGACCAGGTAAGTGCAGGGCAGGGGTGCTTAGCAGCAGACTCGGGCCCTGATCCAACAAAGCACCACTTATAACTTCATTCCCTCGTGTGCCTCTCTGTGCACGGACTGTCCCTGCTCTGCATGCAGGGGTGGGAGGGGAGTCCTCAGCTAGCTCCCATGATCCCTCCCTCCCTGCACTAGGCACTGGAGAGGGAGTGTGTGCAGAGCGCATTGCTTTTCAGCTGTGCTCTGCTAGCACATGGTCCCTTGGAGGCTGTTGACTGCTAGCACAAGTGAGAGCTGCCCTCAGGCTGCTCTAATCTCAACTCAAGACAGAATCTTTCTGACACCCCACTCTCCGGTCCTCATCTGGGCTCACACCTCAACAAGACAATGAATGAATGCGGATGAAATCATTTAAGATACTTGAATGGAAAGCTCCGCGGACAGAAGTTGTTGCTATGTGTGCAGTCATTTTCAGAGTGGGTTGGTTAGCGATCCCCGGTCCTCCACAGATAGTTCTATTATTAAGAAATCATTTCACTTCGCTTTTGGCAACACACGTGGGACAGAGCCGTGGCTGGGGGGAAAAAATAATAATTCCACCCGAACTATAGAGCGGCTGGATGTCATTATGTGGTGAAATCTAAGCAGACACGTAAGCAGAGCCAGAGAGCGCACGCAAGCCGGAGGAGAGATGGGGAGAGATTGTTGACGCTGGAGTGCCAGTGCATGTGGCATCTCTGCTGATTTATCAAAACATGACACGGCACGATGCCCTAAATCTAATGTGCCCATCAATTGCGCCCTGGGATGCAAGAGCTGCGGCTCTCAGGTGAGCATGAAAAATGGCAACACCTACACCTTGCAGAGAAGCCCAGCAGATGCAATATCAGTCAGGAGGGAAAGCTCTTGGCCTGCCCATGTCCGTGACCTGTAGGAGCGTAGACTGCATACTGCGAGAAGTAATAAAGGCTCTCGCCCTCAGACCATCCTCACAAGTCCCCCACATGTACAGAGCCCCGTGGATAGGTCTGTCACAGCCTTTGAAGCAGCTCAGCAGAGGCTGGGATTTTCAGAGGCCCAAATGGCGGGGGTGTCGGAGAGTGGACTCCCTGCTGGAGCGCTCCCTCGGGGGTGGGCGTGGCAGCTCTTTCCTCTCCAGATCCCCCTGCCGATGATCACTCTGTTCCTGTGCTGGTCTGACTCTCCCGGGGACTCAGCCCTCCAGCCAGGTCCTGGGTCAGTTCCACCCCATCCACGGTAACGGAAAGCCCAACGGATGATAGTCTCAAACCTTACAGCTGGTCTTCAGCCCTCAACGGTGGGTGGGCCCTGTGGTCCTTCCCCCTTTCTCAGGATTTTAAATCATCCTTATGCCCTTGCATCAGGGCTTCCCAGTGGCTGATAGGGGAACCCAGGCCCACCCTCTACGCTGGGTTCCAGGCTAGGAACCCTAGGACAAGGAGCCGAGCCTGCTCCATCAGAGCAGCTGGCTGCTGCCTCCCTGGTTGCCGTCCTACCATTAGCCTTTCTCCACAGCCCCATCCTATGATTCTTACCCTTGGGTCAGGTTCAGCCACAGGAGCCGGCGCTAATCTCCCCACCCCCTGCAGAAGCCTTCCTCTTCCCCTCTGGTCGCTCTACCACCGAGAGAGGGCCTCGCCCGCGGAGCTCCTGCCTACAGGGTTCATCTCTTTCTAGCACCCCCCAGCTGCGCCCGAGCTGGGTTTCATCTGTAATTAGGACTAGCCCACTCTCCAGGGGCAACCAGATGTGTTAATTGGTCCCTCAGGCCTTTCACCTCCTGCATGCCCCGTAATGGGTGGTTGGGGAGGAATTTTCAAAAGCGAAGAGACAGGAGCACAAGTTCCACAGACTATCAGTGAGACTTGTGCGCCTAAGTCTCTTAGGAGCTTTTGCAGATCCCATCGTTAGTCCCCTGGCTCCCATGGAGCCAGGTGTCTAACTCCCCTAGGCCCCTTCAAAACTCTCAGCCTCAAAGCCCACATCTACAATGGAAAGGTGGCTTTTCTGAGGCATATGCGATATGGATCCTGATTTACAGGGACAGCCCGCCTCCTCAGCACTGAGGGGAGAGCACGGTCTATCATCCATCACCTTTTCCTGCTTGGGAACTTACACTTGGGGCTAGACTGCACCTCTAGGCAGAGCCCAGAGCAAGAGGTGATATGGGAGTCTCACCAGGAGCAGTCTGGGAGGCCTGGTGCCTCAGAGACAACCCTCTGAGGTGCAGTGCTTCCTCGTTCCCCCCTTGCTTCTGTGCTATACCAACAGCAAATGATGATACCCCCCAGTGCAGGCTTAGCTACGCTGGCCGGCACATTGGAGGGAAATGAAGCCAAGACTCTGCCCGTTCCTCGCCCTCACCTTGTCTACCTGCACCAAGGAGGGGAGATAGGAATGGTACTTATTCCTGTGAGCCCAGACTCAAGGTCTGGGTAGCCCGTGCAAGGGCCAATCCAAAGGAGGCAGGGTTCTTATCATCCCGTGTGGGTGTGAAGGGCAAGCGACAATCTAGCCCTTTGACAGCATTTCTAATCCTGCTGAATCCTAAGGCACTTTATAGAAACACAGAGAGACACACAGAGAGAAATTGTATCTCGTGGGGGTGCTGGAGTGAATACTTAACAGCACAGTGTCATACTACACAACAATTGAGTCAGGAAGTGAAGGAGAATGCAATATCTAATGAGTACATCAGTGTTATCCAGTATGGTAGAAAGCCTAAAAGCCAGGGAACACTCTAGTATCTGTACACCCAGAGAGTACTGTTCTGTTAACTTTTATCACACTCTGAATTTCAGTCATTTTACTGAGCTCTGAAAACTGGATAAAGATTTGAACTCCGTTATGTGTGGAATATAGTGATGCAATGGAAATGTGGCTTTTTCTTCTTTTTCTGCAACTGCTATATATTAAACGGGTGGAATGGACCAACCCAGAGGGATTCTATGGGGCAGATTCTCCTCTAATTTACACTGCTGTCACTCCATTGACTTCAACTGGAGTTTACTTTTCTTTAAACCCACAGAAGGAAAGAATGGTCAGACCCTATTGTCTTTATTAGAAAGGTGAATCCTGCAGAGGCTATGGGAATGGGTTGTGTTTGTTTGTGTGTCCACCCAGGCCAACGTGTTTGTGAACATTTTCCTTTTTTACATACCTCGTGGCTCTCCAAACCTCCCTCCTCTCTTTTACGATAGTCTCCATGGAAAACGCCTTGTAGGAAGATGTTTAGAGAGTTTTTTAATAGCAAGGTAAAAGTTTAGATTGGCACTGCAGCAACTGAACTGGTGTTTTGAGCCTCGCTATGTTAACCATTTATTTACCCGCCCCCCCAAAAAGTGAGAAAGTTAATGTGCGAGAGAGACTGCTCGCCTGTATTTGGAGAGACTTAGAAACTGCTGCTCCCTAACTTCAGAAGAAACATAATTGTTAATGTTTAAATTAGATTTATTTTCCATTCAGACTACATAGCTGGCTATTGATCGAACTAGCTGCTTCAGAAATAGGTCAATGTTTTATAGACAACGCTGTTCAATGAAGAGCATCGTTTAAAGAAATCCTTACAGAGCAATAGTTTCGCTTTTTCCGATATCCTATTCTATTTCTTGCTGTCTCCTGGACAATTGTTTGGGAGTCCATATTCCTTTGGGCATCTATCTGGAGAATTAGGATGATATCCTAGAGTGAAGTCAGCGAACAGAGATGCCCAGAGTACTGATCATGACACTGAGTTGCAATTAAAACCTTTACAGTTGTCATTCGTAATGAATATTATGGCAGTCAGTAACATTACCCTATGCTAAGCACAGGGAATACCACAATGAAGTTGATTTGGAAAAATGTAGCAATGCAAGGATTTTAGCAGCAACCACCATGCATGTCACTTTCTAAAGCATAGTAACAGATTACAATAGCGGATGGGGATTCTGAGAAGTAACCCATCTACTTTTCGGGCTCAGAAGCAAGAAGCGGTGAAAGTGGCCACGGCACTTTATGGCACTATAGTCTCACTGCGTTATCCACATGCACAAGGCAAAAGTAACCTGATGGTAGCTGTACCAGACTTTATCGTCATCATTTACATAGGACCGTTGCTTTCTCTGGGCCAGATTATCAGGCCTAGATTGTGATCAGACCTTACGCTGACATGGAGGAAGGGTGCATAAGAATCCTTTCCTAGTGCTCAAATTATGGGGGGGGGGGGAGAAGTAAGATGGCCCTGAATGTCAAGTGGCTGGCTTTCCTTTCAACATTAGGGAGAAGTAAGGGGGCCATAAGTCAGAAATAAGGTAGCCTCTAAAAGTAGTAAGGGGGCTCAGCCCACAACATTTGAGCACTGATCCTCCCCCCCCTTTCTGGGGCTAATGCAAGGCCCCGAACACAACAGCAAACCCTGTGAGCAGGGATTGCTCGCTCCCTCCTCCCAGCATGCAAATCACCCAAGACAGGGAGAGGGGGAGGAGGAGGAGGAAAGTGGGAGGCGGCTGAGTGGGGCTGGTGCAGCACTGGGCAGATTGTGCCCTTCATGGGGAGGTTGGGTAGCAAGTGCACAATCTAACCCTTCTTTATTGCACATGCAGGATTAGTACCCATATCCATGTGTAGGTGCAAATCATGGACTGTGAGTAACCCAATTTGCATGTGCAAATGGACACGCCTACATATATGTTAGATGTGGTTAGGAGGCACATTAAAAATGTGGCCCTTTTATGCCAGCAAATGGTGTCGCAGCACTTGAGGCAAAAAAGGATCCGAAACTTTTGCTTAAAGTTTAGATAACAAACATCTGAACTTATCTGCACTGAGCCGGTTCCAGGACCTTTTGATCTTCACCCATCAGCTAATTTAGAAGCATTTTGCACATGACGATTAAGCTCAGCTGACTGCGCAGCTACGGTTTTCACCTCAGAGTTGCTTTTAGTCTGTGCAGAAAATCGTCCACCACAGAGCTTGTAAGTGCTGCATTCTCTCAGAGGGGTGAGGTGAAAATCACATTTGCTTTGCATTAGCCAGAGCATCCACATCGACATGTGGAATGAGAGCTGTGTCCCGCTCACCCTTCCATCTCCTTCCTCTGGCTGCCTGCTGCATTCAGCCTTCCGTTCCATGGCTGGTACTGATATGCGGAGGCGGTGTCCCCTGAACCCGCGCATTCAGGAGACTGCCAGTAAGCTTCAAAGGTGCATTCTAGTGCCGCTGATTCTGCACCGCTCGGCCGTTTAGCTCCGAGGATGGTTTCACAGCCCATGTGCTGTACTTTAAGCAATGAAACAGATTTAGAGCATCTTTGGCACTGGTGAATCTTGGCAAGGTTTAGGTTTGGGGAGCCTATATCCTTTTAGTTTACTGGGTGGGGTTCAGTAACTCGCCATCTATAGTTTGTTTCAATTATTGATAAAATAAGTAAATAAATAGGAAAAGGAGATACCACGATTCATGCCCAAGTGCGGCTATAAAACAAGCACCACGCAACCCCCAGTCTCCAGAATATTACTATAAGGTGATATTAATTTCTCACGGGTATGCAAATATATCCCGCATGAGCGAGTCTGATACACTGCAGTGGATGAACACATATCGTCTCTCGCTCTCATACACACACGAGATGTAATGAATACCTGATGGGAATTTAGATTAATTTCTTACCACTACATTAGCTATCCCCCATGTGCTGACCTCTGGAACTAATTTTGCTAATTAGTCCTACTGTGGACAGCTGGCTTACCTTTCCTTCAATAGCAGCTTAATGGAAAATGTCATGCTAAGATTGTTCGCCCATGCCTCCTCACAGATGACAAAGTTCCTCCATGTGCACATTCACTGATCTTCTGGGTGACTTTGGACAGGTCATTTCCCTGCTCTGTGCCTCAGTTTCCCCTCATTTGAAAGTGCTTTGAGATATGCATGAAAAGTGCTATATAAAAGCTAGGTATGAAGTAACTATTATTATCATCATCATCTCAGGCACTTATATTTTCAATAGCCAGAAACTAGCAAGGTGGAGGATACCATAGGACCTGATTTCTTTCATCCAGAGGTGACTCTCAAAGCATAGAGCAGAGCATTTATTAAGAACGGAAAAAAAGGCTGTTTAATTTTTTTCCCCCAAGGCCAAATTTTCCACTCCATGCAACAGATTTTGTCACAGAAAACAAGGCAGCGAAATCAAAAACAGTGCTGACTGATTGCAAGACGGAACAGATCACTGCACCAACAAGGAGCCTATTCATCTCTTCAGAATAACATGTGTGAGATAGATGTAGGGCTTGAAGAGCCAAACCATCGCTGCAGATTGGACTGGATACCGAACGTCCACATGTGAGAAATGGGACCTTTAGACAGACCTGCTGGAGAGTATGCTGTAGTCTAATGTTTGCCTCTGAGATGCTGGCCAAGAGAGTCCATTGGTCGGTTCGACTCTGAGTGCCATCTTTCAGTGGCACTCTACTAAAACCTGCGCAAATCCTAGTAGTGCAGGGAGATAAGAATTTTGGAAACCAGAAAAAAGCTATCTTTCACTGCAGCAACAACAAGAAGTGGGGGGAGGAGGAAGGGAAGAGACAAACCTTTCAGTTGCTAAGCCACGGCAAGATTTCCCCGTCGAGTGACGAAGTTGACATTGAAAAATATGGCAGTGGAAGTAAAAACAGTACATGTTATTCAGATAGCGATAAAAAGGAATTTAACAACACACAGGCTATTTCAATCTTCCGAATAGCTTGCTAGATAGAGACTAAGGGACAGATCCTGGGAAGCACTGAGCATCCAGAACTTCCACTGAAGGCCAAGGGAGTCGAAGATCCTCAGCATTTATCAGGGGACCCTCAGCTCCTTTCAGGCCACTGAGACCTTGGGAGCTGGAACAGCCTAACACAAAATACGTTCACCGTTTTCTACGGGGACTCGCCTTTGGGGAGGCTTTTTGACTTAACATATAAGACGCAATTAAAATCTCAACTGACCAAACAAAAATCTATATCTATAGATCTCTGTACTGCACGACAAGAAGTGTGTGCGTGCACACACAGGCATATCAAATGCAAAGGCCAGCAGCTGGTTTATAGTTTTAACATGTTCCTGTCTTCCTCCTTGGGTCCACTGATCAGCTCTCTTGCAACAGGCCCATACTATATAGGACCTTCTCATGTGCATGGAATACTCTAATAAGTATTTATCACCTACTGAGCGCCTACAGAGCAAGTACTAGTCTATGCACATAGCCAGCAGGCAGCCAGTTTCAGTGATAATAACTAGAGATATTTCAGATTGAATAATTTAGGCATTGCCCTGAGGGCAGTTCTTTCTGCACTGTTGGTTGCTCCATGTGCAAGTTACAGCAGTAGAATGTGGCACAAAGAAATATCCTACGCTTCAGAAATACCTTCAGGTTACTTTGTGTGTTCAGTAAATGCAATGAATGGGATGTGTATTTAACACTACAGTGCATCTCCTTCCCCAGTGTTACTGTAACTGAAATGACTACGGAACATTCATCTCCTTGGTTCAGTGAAAAGGTAACTTGGGACAGTCCAGCCTCCTTACCACTCGAACAAAAGAAGATGCTGCTGTTAGCTGGAGTTGTACTAGGATTTATAGTCACTCCATGGGGCAGGTCAAAGAATGACCAGAAGTCATTCCCACCTGGTGATTGTTCATTGGCCCACCGGAAATGCGTTAAGGCCCTTAGTCTAGTTCCTAGTGGGCAGGTGTCCTTATCATAAAAATCACAACTGGCACTTATCAAAATGTGTACAGATACCGAGCTCCCATCTCGACAAGTGCAGAAGCCTCCAAGCCAAGGGTGAGGCACACTGGTGAAGTATCCAGGGAAGCTTGCACTGCCATGCCTGGGTAGGACCTATCCTGTGGATAGGACGTCTAATCCCAATTCTCTCAATAGAGCCTGTTCCACATAATGATTCACATGGAAAACAATGGTCTGTCTTTACTCAAATGGACCATCATGGCGTTGGGGAAGCTGCTCCTTGCTCCTTCACTTGTTCATTTCACTTCATTTTCATATTATACAGACACACCAATGAGATCTACAGCAAGGCAATTCAGGGGCCTCATGGAAATTTACTCTCAGTGAAAAGTGTTATCACTAATATGTCACTATTAGTCACTGTCCTGTGCCTTGGTGCATAGAAGGGGCCCTCTTTCACCCTGTTCACACTGCTCGTGCACCTGTCTCCATAGCACAGGGTGACAGTGCTCTCTTTGTAAACCAGCATCACTGGAGCCTTGAGCAGTATTTTCTCTGTACTCAGACACCCTGGTCTTGGTCGACCCTCTGAGGAACTCCAATAGAGCCATCGATCCCTAGCTATTTCAAGGAGGGCGAAGAAAGCAGTGTTCACCGCAGCACAGAATTTCCTTACTTGCGAAGGTTGAAGTAGGTTGCTTAATGTTCCTTGAAGGCAAGGTGAGTTTTTGCGGGTGTGTGGTTTAATATTATTTTTGGATCGTATTACATTAGAGTCAGTGCCAAACCACTTGGCACTAATTCAGGTATCTCTGACCTTAGACCTTTATACCTTTATAACGTTGGATTCCAGGGTGACATTTTCCCTTCCCACCCAACCTGCTACTGGTATTTTCCCTATGAAAAGGTCTCAGTGTTCATGTTGGCCTCCTTAGCCATTCATAGCTGGCCTGATATTTTGGAGATGGGGTGTCTTCGTTTGCCAGTCATGATATGAATAAAGGACCCAGAAGAGTTTGTGCCCAGGCTCAGTCTGGCAACTCCCTGATATTTCACTGCTGATGAAGTAGCAGAACTTCTCCCTGATATCCCTGTGTTGTTAGGGCTCTGCGGATAGGAGTAAGAGATGGCTTGTTGAGAGCTATGAACGGGCTCCATTTCCCCTGGGCATTTCAGACAGAATAATGTTACCTTTGGAGCAAATGTCATCCAAATTAGCATTCATCTTGAATCAAAGCTTTCTGGGGTCTTGACTCACTTCTCACATCAGTTTTATACCGTTGGCTTTACTGGGATCACTCCAGATTTACATGCGCATCAAGGAAAGGAAAATCAAGCACCTGTCTGCTAGAGCACCGTTAAGCTCACTACACTACAGTTGCTCACCCTCATCCCACCTGTTAGCGGTCTTGAAATAAAACCCAGTTCACTTGTGCTCAGAACTAGTTTCTATTTAGTCAGCCCAGAGCTTCCTCTCTTCTCCCCTTGAGTTTGTCCTAACTATGTCACACACCCCGTGCAAAACTCGGGGTGACACACAGAGCCAAATGTGTGGGTACAACAGCTGCAGGCTCAGTGGTGAGCTAATTGATGGTTGCACACTTGGCCCAAGCTGGTCAGATAATGAGTGTAAGTGGCAAAATAGTGTAATTTGCACCAATTTGACACTTGGTATTTGTGCACATAGGGTGTAGCCAGGAAAGCATTAACAGGAAGCTGTAAGTTAAAGCAAAGACCCCCTACCTGAGTGTAACTTACATGCCATCACACCCAGCACTTCCACTTCCACCAAGGCTGAACTCTCATTGATTTCAGTTGGAGTAGTGCCCACTTACACCAGGGACTGAATTTGATCCCCACCAAAGACCCAGCTCTGTTTAAGCTGCACTCCTTTTGCACCACTGACATCCACACCGAGTTTGGTCCATGACATGCAATCTCACAGCCTCCCCCTTCCAGAGCAAGGATGCTACCCATCTTCTTGGTTCTATCTCCACTTACGACTGGAAACATTGATTTGCTGGGGCCGCAAGGCCATTCCTGAAGAGCTGCAGGCATTTTGGGGCCAGATGTCAAATCCTGGTTGGGATACTCAGGAACAGGGATATTTGCAGCCACCCTGGTCTTGGCAGTAGCACTCGCTGCAGTTTTGGTCCAGAGGGGCAATGTTAGAGCCTGCAGCAGCACAGAAAGCTGTCCTGGGGAGGCAGGGGTCTCCGAATCCGCCCAAAGCCGGCAGAGGGCAGGCGGTTAGAGAAAAAGGAGGTGAAAAGAGGCTGTGCTGGGGTTGAAAGGGGATTTGCAGAGGAAGCTGGGGAGAGGAAGCTGGACAGCATGCAGGGAGCCCGGCCGCAAGGTGCAGAGAGCGCATGACCGGTGAGGTTGACCCCAGGACACCCACAGAGGGAATGCAGTTTGGGTGCATGGGAAATGGGCGTGGCCCTCCGGGTGCGGAGCTGTCATTTGCGGGCGGGCCCATTGGAAAGAGGTGCGGGCGCTGAAGCAAAGGAGCATCGCAAGACGGAGAGAGGCGAAGGCAGGACAGCCGGGGCGAAGCTGGGCTGCATCCTGGGAGCGGGGGAGTTGATTCCCTCTAGGGGTGACACAGCATGTTGGGGCAAAACTTCTTTTGTGGCGACGGTCATTTACAGTTGATTATTTTCCAAAGCAAGTCCATGATGTGACTTTACATTATATTACTGTTCTATTATTTCTAGGCTATTTCGGTTCCTGCCACATTTCTGGGGGGTTTCCTTTATAAAGTGTAAAATGTCTGGTTATCTCCATTGTGCTGGGTTGCCGCTGCCTCTCCTCACAGTGGGCACAGCCTCGCCGAGGCCTGGGGCAATGCATATTCATCACGCACACTGGCCTGCTGAACAAATAAGGTTTTATTTCTAATCTCATTTCCAAACCGGGTATCTTCTTTGGCCATCCCCTTGGTTCAGTGACCATCCCAGCTGCTGGGTAGAGGCCTTGTCCTGCACCACATACTCATTAGACGTCCCTGTGTGACAGAACAAACCATTTTCTTTCGGTGACATAAAACCTTCATCATTATAGAGAAGGGCAGAACAAAATGCTATGTAACTTCAGTCTTTGAAATGAAGACAAGGTGCTCTAAGTGATTTTTTTGGCCCTCTAATTAGCTGTTGATAATTATTTCCTACTGTCCTTTCCAGACATCCATCATGTTGGCAGCTGGGTGCCAAAGAACGTATCCCTTCCAGCGGGCATAGGCTACAAAGTGTCTGTAGAGCTCCATCTAAAATATTAAACATCCAGAATGTGACCACTTGCTGGTAGCAAATTCCTTTTAACATCTCCCATATAATTTGTGGTGTACAATCCTTGTTTGGCTTTGAGGATTTAGCACATTTTTGTTTCCCCGTTTTCGAGCGAGGGATTTGAGCTATTCAGGCTCCGTTTTGTGTGGTCTGGCCACCCCCGGTGCTCGCTGCTACTGCTGCTTGCTAACGAATGGTGTGTGTCCAAGGTAGGTGCTGCTAACGATCTCGCTGGGTGAGGTCAAACCTGGGGATGGGAGAACCCTAAGATGGTCTGACTCCTATTAAGGAGGACTCGGCAGAACGTGGTACAGTTTGTATTTAATGAGAACCTTCTATAGATGCTTCCCGCTATACATAAGGAATAATAACCATGCTTTGCACTCCTCCAGTGCCTTTCATCAGAGGCTGTCAAAGTGTTTTACAAACACCCTTGCTGTTAAAACAAGGCCCACAGTGTCCCTTCCAGTTCCCGTCCTTTACATTGGCTAGTGCTTCTAGCTGCCCCTTCTGTTCCCCTCACAGAAATTCACTTTTAAATGTGAGGGGATTTTTCATTTTTACATCACGCTCCCTAGGCCAGATCCATTCAAGCTGGAGCAGAGGGGTATAAATAATACAACAGCCCATCCCCTGTGCAAGGCTGGATCTCTGCAGCCGGCGGTTGTCATTGTCTTTGCTTGGAGCTAAGCCCAGGGCTCCGCAGAGGCGACAGAAGGGGGTGTGCCCTCTCCAGCCAGCAGGACCCACTTTTGAGGATACCTCTTCTCTGAGGGGGTCTCCGCTGTTGCTGCTTTCCACTGCTACCTCTGTGGTGATTTTTCCTTTGCTGGGGGGTCTCTCCCAGGGCCTGGGCCAGCGGAAGATAGCACTGATCCCTGCCCCGGCTGACTCTTCAATAGTGAGAGGCCACTTTGGAGTTTATGCTAAAGTTGTATTTTATATGAAGCAAGCGCCTTGGCTCCTGTTTGCCACTTAGTGCGTCTGAGGGTATGAGCCCGTCAGCGTGGGAATAGCTGGATCCATTTAAGTGGGATTCAGCCCAGGCCTTGCCTCCTCCACAGGAGACAATGTAAAAGCCCTTCTGGTGGAATAGCCGCTGTAGAGGTGACCCGGCCACAAAGCCAGAATCAGCTTTCTAGAGCTGGGAATGAGTGCAACTCAATGGTCAGACACAAGAGCCAATGGAGCTGGCTGTGATCGTCCGGCGCAACAGCGCACCCCGCGCTGACGCCGACAAACGGACGTGTGCGGTTCCTGAGCACGATTATGCATCAGCGACTCCTGGCTTAGCTCCCTCTCCCCCCAGGAGTGTGACACCTATCCTCTGGGATGTGCACTTGGGACCTATTTTACAGTGAATGTATTTCAGAGTCTCAACCATTAATATTGATAGCCTTGAATGACACAGGGCGTGTCCACCTGAGCAGCTATCTGCAGTCCTATGTCTTGATGCAGGAACGGGGGTTGGCAGCTAACTGCTGAGCGTCCCACGCAGGCAGAAGAAGATGGCAGGCATGGCCAGCTGTAGCAAAGCACCCATGAGTGTGGCACGCTCCCTCTCGCTCTCTGTGCCCGTGTGCATCTGAGGCTCCAGTCAAGACTTTCTTGTTTCCTTTTAAATGCTATGTGGTTTGTGGGTATATAATGGAAGGTGGATTCTTGAGGATTTTGTGTTCGTGCCAACCTGAATAATTTATAGAGCCAGGCCGTGTTCTTGAAAAAGAGGGTTTTTTCCCTTTTATTAAAAGGTTTTATGGAAAATTTTCAGGACTATCAGAACTGCAGTCATACAGGATAATGGTTAAACATTAAAGGAGCACAAACCCAGTCCAGCCAGGGCAGGATAATATGGGCCAGTCCAGAATGCCTGAGTTTAAATCTTAATGGTTCAATTTAACATGCTGGCATCTCAATTACTTCCCACATGTGAGAAAGCCTGGATAAGAGCAAGTCTCTTTGATAGCGTGTCTCCTCAAAGCACATGAGTGTTCCAGTCCACAGCAGCGAGAAGCTGTCTGCTTTGGAAATCAGCCAATAGCTTATCTATCACTGATGTGCGTGATGCTGATACGGGGAGCAGAAAGTCTTGGTTCTGATCTGGCTGGCGCCGGTGTAAATCTGGAGAAATTCCGCTGCCGTCAATGGCATTATACTGGGGTGACAGTGCGGAGCAGGACAGGCTCCTTCAGCGTGGAGAACAAGAGGCTAATTCTCTGCTCTCCTCTAACACTTCTGTGCTGTAATAGCTCCATTGGTTGTAGGCCCCAAAGACCAAATCCAGCCCTTGGAGTACGCAGGTTAAACACCCAGCGAAGCCAGTTGGGGTCGTGCCTGCTTGCACGACACACAAATTTCACCCCAACCGTCTGTGAGGGCATCTCCTCCGTCACTTTTGTTACCGGGTGATTTTCCATAGCAAATACCATTTGGACAGAGGGGGAGCTGAGACACAGCCCAGGGCTACACTAGGGGAGGGGGGTCGATCTACGATACGCATCTTCAGCTATGTGAATAACGTAGCTGAAGTCGGCGTATCGTAATCGGCTTACCTGACCAGGAGGACGGCGGCGAGTCGATCGCTGCCGCTCCCCCGTCGACTCCGCTTTTGCCGCTCGATGACGTGGATTTCCGGAGCCGACGGGGAGCGCGATCGGGGATCGATTAATCGCGTCTTAACGAGACGCGAAAAATCGATCCCCGATAGATCAATTGCTACCCGCCGATCCGGTGGGTAGTGAAGACAAGCCCACAGAGTCTAAGTCTACACTGCACCCCCCAAAGCCCAGGTCTACAGAGTTGGGCTCATGGGGCTAGTATGATGGTGCTAAAAATAGCCATGTAGACATTCCAGGTTGGGCTGGAGCTTGGGCTCTGAAACTCAGCAAGAGGCACAGGTCTCACAGCCTGAGATCCATCCCAAGCAGGAATGCCCATGGTAACGCCGACAGACCCCGGTCGTCGGCAGGCAGGATTGAACCTGGGACCTCTGGAGCTTAGTGCTTGAACCTCTCCCGCATGAGCTAAAAGCCACCTGACTGTTAGCTAAGGGTGTAGAGCAGGGGTCGGCAACCTTTCAGAAGCGGTGTGCCAAGTCTTCATTTGTTCACTCTAGTTTAAGGTTTCGCGTGCCAGTAATACATTGTAATGTTTTTAGAAGGTCTCTTTCTATAAGTCTTTAATATAGAACTAAACTATTGTATGTAAAGTAAATAAGGTTTTTAAAATGTTTAAGAACCTTACCTTAAAATTAAATTAAAATGCAGAGCCCCCCCATACCGGTGGCCAGGACCCAGGTAGTGTGAGTGCCACTGAAAATCAGCTCACGTGCCGCCTTTGGCACCCGTGCCATAGGTTGCCTACCCCGGTGTAGAGCAAACTCATTAATCTCTTTCTCTCTCTAAATGGTCTTGGTGCCACTAGATGGGACAAAACACCACCCAGGACTGGCTGGTGGCTAGTTTTAGCCCCACAGTGCGAGTCCAAGTCTTTAGAGCCAGGCTCTGAGATGCGTGACCATGGGTTTTTGGGGTTTTGTTTTGCAATGTAGATGTACCCAGATAAATTAACTTGACCAAAGTCACACAGAACGAACGAAGTCTCCCGACTCCTAATTCAATGCCTTAACCACAAAAACGTCCTTCTTGCTTTTAAAGCAATATTTTGTTAGGAGACTGGATGCCTTCAGGCAGGGATGTCTTATTAATAAAAGGAAATTATTATTACCATTATTATTACAGCAACAAACGTGTTGGAGTTCACACACACAGTGGGTTTCCGCAGAAAGAAAGACAAGGAAAGAAATATACAAGCATGCATGGAAGCCCTGACGAGCTACATCCTGACACACAGTAAGCTCTGGAGGACTGTACTTTGCAGAGTAACTTCAGAATAATTAGCGAGAGAGTTAGCTGCAGAGAACAGCTCCTTAGCACTTTTCAGTTGAAGCTGTTCCTAAGCCATCACTATCTGAAAAGTGAAAGGGCGATTTTAAAGGACACATGCTGGCATTTATAGTCCATGTCCAGAGAAACAATGTGTTCAGAGACAGAAGCATAAGTAACTATTTGAAACGAGATTCCTAGATTCCTTAGAAGCCCATTAAACTAAACAGTATTCCATTCACAATAAGATAATGGCCTGCAGCTTTGCCACCTTGCATCATGATCCCATCAACTACACCAATTCAATGTCAGGACTGGGACATGGGCAGTTCGACCTAGTGGTCAGAGCCAGAAACCAAGCCAGGGTCAGAGCCCAAATCAGAAACCAAGGATCAACAAGCATCAGGTCTGGAGCAGCAGCCAGTCAGGAAGTCTCTCAGTTGCTTGGACAACTTCTTGTGTCTCCTTCTGGCTTAAATAGTCTGGTCCAGCCAATCAGCGTGACCAGTTGTCATCACCCAATCCTCATGGGCAGTACCTCTGGGAGGGGTCAGAGTTCTGCTAGCCCCTCACTTGTAGGCATTCTGGGTAAGCTGTCCAGAGGCGGACAAGGTGTGAGGGCTGCTTGGGAACCCGTGAGTCTGGACTCAACAGCAGTGGGCCCTTAAAGTCAAGTCTGGTTAGTGCTTGGGTGGGAGACCTCCAATGACACCTGACATATTGTTCATGATTCGCTAGGTGATGCTCTTCAGTTCTGAATCAGTACTGAATGAATGCCCCAGCAGGATACTAGGGGTCCCTGTTGGGCTAGAGATGCTGATTGAAATGTCCAACCAAAGTTCTGGTCCTTTAAGATTGCATGGCATTATTTATAAGCGTTGGAGTGTTAACCCATGTGTCCTGGCCAAATTTAAACTCTGATCATTATTAGTACTATTTAGTAGTAATGGAACAGTTCATAGAGATGTCCTGTAAGGTGTTCAGTACTGTGCTAGATATTGCATACAAATAACAAAAACGGCCCCTGCAGCAAAGAGCTTACAGTTTAAGTATATGGTGAGGCAACTGGAGGATACAACAGACAGACAGGCCATTGTGAAACAGTTCTAAATTGTGTATTTTGCCTGCCTAAAATTCGCTCTGCAGCTTTAATTAGATGCAGGGTTATTATTATTTATTTGGTAGCATCACCATGTGCAGGACACCAGGCAAGGCACAAAATGTGCAGATTGTTCCATCCTAGGGATGGATACATTTCACTAGCATGATTTTAGGCGTAATTAGGCAGCATTGAATCCTGAGATTCCTGCTCACATATTACAACGGCCAAATGCCCACTGACCTATCTGAGAGTTTTGCCTCTCTTAGGATGTAGGGAAAATTGAGTAACAACTTCAGGATCAAGCCTTCATTTTTTAAATAATGTTCTGGGCTATAGGGAGCCAAAGAAGGCAAAGTACAATTATCCTGTCCTGAAGAATATATGTGTGTGTGTGTAGATGTGTTTTAATTAGAGGAATAACTAATGGGAATCAGCTATTCTGAAGCTATGGAGCTTTCTCAAACGCACCGATTAACTAAACACATTTTGTCTGCCTGAATTAGATCTAGAGAGACAGGGTGGGTGAGGTAATATCTTTTATTGGACCAACTCAAAAGCTTCCCTGTCTCACCAACAGAAGTTGGTCCATTAAAAGCTATTACCTCACCCACCTTGTCTCTCTATATCCTGGCACCAACACGGCTACAACTAAACTAAACTGGATCTCTTCATGTTAACTGCAGCACATTCCATACAGTAGCAGGTGGTGTCCACGTCTGTGTTAAACAAGGCAGCTATCGATAATGCAGCATTTCTATGTCCTATACTGATTGCGTCCCGACTAAGGGCAGAGAGCGCTGTTTCTGAACAACCTAATGCTGCTTGGCAGAAGAATGGAATTGCGGAGGGTTTACGTGGGCAGGAGGAGGCGTGAGAGCTGACAGATGTTCACGCAGCATTTGCATTTCTGTCAGTGCGATGCTTTCTTGAATCGGGGGTTTTATCTTTAAGGACTATGCTCTGCATTCCTGCCTCTAGGCAGCAGCCAGGTCTGGGTCAGCTGTGGTGGGACTTTGTGTCTGACAGCAGAACAGCTATGACAGAGACAGCACTGTGCTGAAGCGGCCGTGTAGCGTTCTGGCCTCCTCTCCAAACCATAAAGGAAGACATGGGAGCAGAGGGACCATCAGGAGCACGCCGTAGGAGGACTGCCCTCCATGTAGGAGTAGAAACCTAGCTGGGGTAATGAGCTATGGTTTGAAGCTGGGTAAAGCTAATTAAGCCGGAAGAGCTATTCCTCACCTTGTCTCTAGTGGTTATATACTCTGACCCCAGAGGACCGAACTCTTACGAGTGCCACCAATTATACACATATCCACGTTAAAGCGGCAGGGATTCTATACTCTAGTAAGTGAGCAGAGAACTGGAGAAAAGTGAAATGTTACTTTTATTAGATAAGATTCACATGGGAAAGAAAACCAGTGGATATTTCCAAACACTAGAATATCGGCTAAGGCTCTGAGGGATTATTTCGGGGGAGGCTCTATGGCCTGTGTTTGCCATTGATCACAACGGTCCCTTCCGGCCTTGCGATTTGTGGATAATTTAACAAACAAACCCAGAAGACCACCAGCAACAGCCCTATTACAATAAGCAGGTTTCTTATGGCATGTGCCTTTCTCCCTACAATAAATATTAAAATAAAACACTTGACAAAATCTTGGTCTCCCTCTTCCCCAAGTGCTCCATCATATGTGTAAATAGATGCTGGTACAGTCTGGCTACTTTCATACCCAGGTGTTATTTACCAGCAGAACATACTTTAGTAACACCTTCTCAGGTTATATATATATACTTTGGGTTCTTTCACACTCCATTAATATATACTCAGCAGAACATAGGTAATACTCGCTCAAATAGAATCTGCATTGGCTACTTTTCACATTCAGGAAACACAGACAAAGCAGAACATATTTGATAATACTCAAGCAGAATATACCCTGACTACTTTCATACTTTCAGGTAATATATATTTACATGACTCAGCAGCACATGCTTAGAGAAGACATTCTCAGGTATTATATATTCTGGCTACTCTAAACACAGTTAAGCATAAATAATTAATTGATTTTTTCCAAGCTATTGATCCTTTAAATACTTTATTACTGATCTAAAGCTTTAATTCACCTCTTACTCTGGGCAGCACCATTCCCTTTACCCCTGTGGCAGCCATAGTGAGGTGTCACTTTTCTGGGTGCTGAAGACCTCTTTTTGCCTCTCCCCACAGTTCAGACGAACCCAGAAAAACCCCCGAACATGTCACAAAGATGTGTTCATTTTGATCTGAAGTAAATGTAGTGATGGGAGTATAAGTCACTGTGTCCATTGCAAGGTAAGAGTTGAAAAAGCTGAATTCATTCACAGGATTATAAATGCTATCTTGAGTTTTTTATTCTGAAAGGAAGTTTTACCATTTTCACCACAGGTGACATGGAAATGACAACATTTTGCTGTGGATTAAAACCACAATGTTCGATATTCTCTACTCCCCAGTTTCATCATCTGCCTCTGCCACTAGATATCTAGAAGAGACTCAGAGAGACTATAAACTGCCAATAACTGTCCCCTGAAATGGCAGGGAATGGAGCAAGTATCATTTGTCATCTGTAGGTGCTCAGAGACTATGGAGATGAGAGACAGCAAAATTGTCAAAGGCATCTCAGCCCTGGGCTACACTAGAGGTGGGTGTGTCGATCTACGATACGCAACTTCAGCTACGTGAATAACGTAGCTGAAGTCGGCGTATCGTAATCGACTTACCTGGCCGTGAGGACGGCGGCGAGTCGATCGCTGCCGCTACCCCGTCGACTCCGCTTCTGCCTTTCACCGAGGTGGATTTCCGGAGTCGACGAGGAGCGCGTTCGGGGATCGATTAAGCGTGTCTAAATGAGACGCGATAAATCGATCCCTGATAGATCGATTGCTACCTGCCGATCCAGCGGGTAGTGAAAACAAGCCCTAAGTGACTTTAGTTTCTACGTCCCACTGACTGTCAATGAGATTTAGGCTCCTAAGTGCCTAGCCCATTTTTGAAAATCAAATGCAAGTTCCTAAATCACCTAGGCCTTGCAACAGGAAACAAAGCAACACCAAAACACCTTTAAAACTCTGGGCCTTAAGTCTCTTTGGTGCTTTTGAAAAATTGTACCCAGCCACTAATTAATGAGCTTTCTGAGTGCTCTGGCAGAAGGTGAGGAAAAAAGCAGCCAATGGTCCCTGCTGGTATTAAAGAGTAGAAAATTCACAGCGCTGTGCATGTGAAGAAGAACCATCATGGTTCAGCAGCTCAATCCCATTTATACCTTGAGATACCACTGGGATCCAAATAGGGTGTTCTCTTGCATGTTTGTGGGATTTTAAGAAGATGGCAACTACATTTGCTAGTACAAGCCTCCTTGCTTCGTTTCTCATTCCGCATACACCAACACACCCGGTGAGCCTGGGCAGTGTCATTAAAGAGCCATTTCTGTACTAAGCAGACAGAGTATTCAGGAGATTAGGGCCCCAGGGCCCCCCTCTGCTTGTCTGAGTGTCTAAGCTCAGTCTCCCCTGATAGGAAGGGGACAGGCTATGGTGGTTGTGCCCTACCACGTTCCCCTAACACCAAACCTGTGAGACAAACACCGCTAGCGAATACTGACTGAGTCACTGCCAGGGCGTCCCATGCTACGCTACGAAGAGCCCTTGAGACTGGCAGGCTGGAGAGCTGCGTCTGAAAGGGGCTGGAGCCCTCCCATGAAGCTACAGTGAAGTCACTGGGCCTTTGTGCAGATGGCTTATGCCTACGGGGCCTCCCTGGGACCAGTGGGGATCTCGGGAGGATCGGTGAGCTCCGTGGGTTGAAACCCTTGCAGGTAACACAGGTGGATTAGAACCCCCATCCCAGCAGAAGAATCCCCATGTGCAAATTCAGTTCCCAGCCCTATGCAGGTCATTCTCGTGTAAGGGAACACAGGGGCCTCAGGGCACAGAAATTGCTATGTCACCCTCTACTCTTATTTGTTACATGCAGCTTTATTTCCTGCAGCTCCAATATGCCTCCCCTTTCTAGACTGTGCTCACATGGCCTCATGGAGAGATCTCCATTCGTGGTACTGGTATTTCTGCACTACGCATTGCGGGAGATCTGTTTCAGCAAAAGTGTTGCTTTTTATTTATGCCCAGCACTCATTTGGGATCCATTCCTTTAACCTCAATGACTATTCAGATAAAACAGCGTCTGTGGGACCAGGTTATTGTAGCTGAATTGTCCTGGCCTTGCATTCAAGCCTGCCCCTTGGAAGGAAATTGATTCTCCATCTAGAATCAGTCCCGAAGGAAAGAAGTGGTATGATAGCAATTCAAAGGCACTCAGTCAATTTCTCACTTCCTTCTGAAACTCTGCTCTAGCACCATCCTTTTATAACATACAGATGTGCAGTTCCCCATGTGTTTCTTTCATTAGTGGGTCCATTACGTTCTCACCCGCTTACTTGGGGATGGAAAACTACCTTGTTGGGGTATTTAGAAACTAATTCTAGAGATGGCTGCAACCCGTGATATAACCTCTCCCCCCCGCCTCGCCCCAAACTTTGGGCAAACTTCAGATTTTGAGATGAACTTTGTGGCTTGAGGTCATTTCTATATCATGCTAAACCTGGGCCCGGTATGGTGGCGCGCGCCTGTAATCCCAGCTGCTTGGGAGGCTGCGGTCGGCAGATCGCTCAGGAGTTCTAGACTGCTGTGCGCTATGTCAATCGGGTGTCCGGTGCTACTGACAGCCTGGCCAGCGGTTAGTTGGAGGACTGGCTAGAACAACACATCTGACGTGTTGTGATCGGCGCTTTCTCCGTGAGGGCTGATGGACCGATCAGTGACAGTGACTAAACCTGGAGACTCAGCCCACCAGAATGCAGAACTTCTGTTAAATCACATCTCAGTGCTCTGCCTTTTCATGGAACATGCGCTGCGAAATCATGGCCACTTTTGTTTAAAGCTGCAGGCAGCAGAAGAATACGGCGTCTTTGCTCCTCCTATGTGGGAACATCAATGTTCCCTGTTTGAAGCCATATCGTGTACCCCCAGGTACCGTGGTGATGGCTAAGTCAGGAAATGAAGTCTAATGCATAGGGCTCTGGATTGTGAGACCTGGCAGGTCTGTTCTCAGCTCTGCCACTGACTTCCTGTGTGACATTAGGGAAGTCACTGGACCGTCCGTGACTTAATTTCCCCATCGGTATTACAGAGATATTCGTGCTTTGAGATCTATGATGAAAAGGGCTATTTATATGCTTAAGTATTGTCACAGTTCAGGGCAACTGCACCTGTATTTCCCCTCTGTGGTCCAGCTAGGGCACCCACTCTCCGGATTCCAGCTCCCTTTCTCGGGTGGAGACCCCTTCTGTCCAGGGTATTTCCAGGCTGCCCAGTTCCCTGCCTTCCCTGTGGTATTCCCAGCAGAGACAGGCTGCCCAAGCACACCTGCTGGCTTTCTCTTTGGAGACTGATAATGGAGCGTCAACAGTGATAAGTACCAAACAGTTCTTCTTATGCACACCTATTTTATTCTTACGGTAAAAGCATTTCAGACAAAGCGTATTAAAAACAATAAAGAAACCCATAGACATTCTAATTAGCTTACCAGAGACCTCCCCTCCCCACCAAATCCTAACATGGGCTCTGGCAGGAGCAAACCTTCAACTCCCATCCACCAAATTTCCTTTGTGGTCACACGTTCATCCCAGCTTCGGCTCTGAACAAGCACATAGGCTTATGGGGCCCCAGTAGGCCCAGACCTTCCAACCTTTTCCTTAAAGATTGGGGCCTTCTGTGTACCAGGAGTCCTGTCTGCTGGCTGGATCAGGAAGAAAGCCCTGAGCCTGTTTAACAGCAATTTATTTATCCAAATACCCTGTCTTTGTCTGTTAGTCCCTGGAGAATCCATTTTGACCTATTATATGCCCACCTCTCCAGGGTGGTGGCTCAAAGGTCTGATAACAGAGGAAGGTACATATAATTCCACAACACCACATACACAATTGCACTTTTAACAGAATGAACTCCAAAGATGTTAAAAGTAATTCAACAAGGTTTAGTTTCATTTAATAAGGTTCATCTTCATTCCATAGGGTTTGTCCAGGATATTTTAGGGTATTGTCAGTCTGTCGCAAGTATTTATTTATTTATCATCATCATCATCTTTTTAACATTCAAATGCTATAAATGGCTCTGGTGGGGCTGATCCAGAGCAAATTGGTAACAGAAAGATGCACATAAACTATATGGAACTCAGAAATGAGCTACAGTTATAACGTGGAGCTTGAGGGATTCACTGATAAGGAAAGAATAAAAGAATTATATATCTTTATATTGGCCCAGTGGCAACTATAGGAAAACTTGCTATAGATATTTGGCACTTGGGAGATGGATGTTTAGGATGGTCCAAAGGGCTATAACTAGGAATAATGGGATGACATTAAAGAAAAGGAAAATATAGGTTGTATTTCAGGACAATAAAAATTGTCCCAAGAGTACGAGGTTTTAGAAGGTTTAACAGTTTCCTCAAGGAAAATAGTGGGAACCCCAATGCTTGAGGTCTGTAACATTGGACTAGACAAGGCACTGGAGGCTACAGTGTATATAATCTGGCCTCAATTATGCATGCTGAGCACTTGAACTATCTGGCTCCGAGAGTGCCAGCACTATTAACACTACACCATGCAAATAGCCTCGGCCTTTACACTAAAATTATAGTGTGTGCCTTACTGCCTTCAAACCATCACCACGGTCTGTAAGCCAGAGAGCGGGCGTGGACATGTTTGAAAACACCTTCGGCAGGGTTTTCTATTTTGGCAGCCCTTTGAGGAGACCTTGGGGTCACTGATGTCCTAATCAACACGTTTCGGTCTTGTTTATTTCTCTGGAGAGATGCTGCTTAGTAGAAGAGTTGAGCTGACTGGGGTTGATTTGGTAAGTTTCAATAATTGGCAGGATACTCGGAGTCTGTGCTGGGGGCCTTTTGATCCTTTGATATCAAACTAAAATAATGGCCTGGCTACCGATGTACCACCATTATTAGTGGAGCTGTACTTACAAATGTGTGTATGTGAGTGAGTGAGAGCGAGACAGAGAGAGTGCCCTTGGGTAGCTTTTCATGTCATTAAAGTGTGAACAAAAAACGGTGTCAGTATGAGATGCACTCCACTGAGGAGGACTTTGCTGCTTAATTGATGATCCAGCACAAAAGTGCTTCTCTGTTCTTGCCTTCTGTGATTGATCCTGTAGGTAGTCAGTAGCGAACACCACTTGTCAATTAGCTGCTGCATTTCTCTTTCTTTCTTTCTTTCCTCTCCTCCCCATCACCAACTCTCCCCTTCCATTGGAATAGCTCATTAAATACCTTGAGATTTATAACACGGATAAGCACAGAATTAGAAGCTATCTTTACAGCTAGCGCATTGCCCCTGATGTGTGGGTTGTTTACGTTTACCCTTCTTGGATTATTAATGGGATGACAATTTGAATCCACGCTAATTGGCCCTTCTTCTGCAGAGTCTCTTAACAGCTGGGATAATTGCAGCAGTGGGAGAGTAGAGGTCACCAGGCGGTGTGTACTGTACCTTCTCTAATGCACTCTCAGAATGTTTGGACATAAGATCACTATAGAGCTTTACTCTGCTTGGATTTCGTTAATTTCCTTGAGAAAGAGCAATCTGACTAGTCTGTTGCTTGGGGTTTTTATCCTTTAAAGAATCTTAGGGTACCTGGAAAGTGATGAGCTGCAAAACATGTACCGTCCTCTGACCAGGAAATACTTGCTGCGGTGTGTTTCTTGTCAACCACCTTTCTTCTACCAGATCAGGTTATTGCTCTAGTGAGCAAACTACCCAAACAATAATATATTTGTTTATCCAAATCCAAACTGAGAACAGAAGCATTCTGAGAAGGGAGGAAAGCTATAGCAACTCAATGAGCAGTCTCTTCCTTCCCCAATCAGATAGGCTGATTTTCATTTACACTACGGACACTTTAAACCACTCTGCTTTACATTTTCACCTGCTTTAACACTACTTTAGACTGCCAGAGCATTCTAATGGGCCTTAGCATTAATGAGAATCAGGAACCAGGTCTTCAGCGTTGGTTTTCGACTGGACCAAACTGATATTTCATGATGATGGATTAAAAGATGGGAAAGTGATAAAAACGGCAAATGTGGTGACATCCTACCCACGTCAGTTTAGGCAGCATTTATAGATGTCATTCAGGCTCCAGCCACGTTGGACTTTGTAGCCCATTTGCATAATTTTCTGAAGATTTTTTTCAATAACTATAAATCAACAGTCATGGGACCATGGGAAATCCTGTGGTGAGCTCCGCCCAGTTTCCACCAGCCACTTGTTCACATCACACCGGTGGTGACTGGCGCTAGCTGGCTGCTTTGTTGGCAGTCTGTGAAGAAGATACATGCTGAATGGGTGAAGAGTGTGTCTTACCCCATTGCTGCCCTAGGGTGGTCCATCCACATGAGGGTGGAGAATGAGTGGTGCTTGGGTGTAGTGCAGTCTAGTGTCCCAGACTGGACCTGAGGAGACCTGGGTTCTATTCCTGGCTCAACTGCTGGCTTACCTCACACAAATCATTTCCTTTCTTAGTTCCCTATGCATAATATAGGGTGTCATAAACATATAGCTAAGGGTAGCATAAAATCCCTCCTTCACTTGTAAGGGGTTAATCAGTTCAATTAACTTAGTTGGCACCTGACCAGAAGGACCAATGGGGAAAGAAGATACTTTCAAATCTGTGGGGGCGGTTTTGTTCATGCTCTTTGTGTTGTTCTCTCTTGGGACAAAGAGAGAGACCAAGCAGGTAACCAACTCCAATTGGAATAATAAAGCTACAATTACAGCAATTGTAAGCAATTGTGTAAATGTATTATATTATCTTTTGTTTCAGCTTGTGATTTTTCCCTATGCTAAGAGGGAGGTTTATTCCTGTTTTTGTAACTTTGAAGTTGAGCCTAGAGGGGAATCCTCTGTGTTTTAAGTCTTTTTATTTACCCTGTAAAGTGACCTTCCATCCTCATTTTGCAGGTGTGATTATTTTACTTTTTTTTTTGTTAATAAAATTCTTCTTTTAAGAACCCGATTGATTTTCAGTGTCCTAAGAACCAGGGATTTGGTCTGTCCTTACTTTGTTAACCTTTTGGTTGGGATATTATTCTCCAGCCTCCCCAGGAAAGGGGGTGAAGGGGATTGGGGAAATTTTGGGGAAATAGGAACTCCAAGTGGTCCTTTTCCTGAATCTTTGTCTAAATCACTTGGTGGTGGCAGCAATACCGTCCAAAGACAACGGAAGGAATTTGTGCCTTGGGGAAGTTTTTAATCTAAGGTGGTGGAATATAAGCTTAGGGGGGTCTTTCATGTGGGTCCCCACATCTGTACCCCAGAGTTCAGAATGGGAAGGGAACCCTGACATAGGGATAATGATACTGACCTCTTTTGTGAAGTGCTTTGCAATCTACTAATGATCAGAGCTGTACTTGTACTCTAGGAAATAAAGAATTTCAGCCTCCTTCCCTTCATGCTATGTTTTTAAACAAACATATTTGCTGCAAGGGTCAGAGCATATGCATAGGCATGGTTATGCAAATAGGATCAAAAGAAAACTGATCGTTCTGCACTAATGTTCTGAGAAGGGCACTTTATTAACTGTACTCTTTGGTTTAAAATCAGACCAGAGTCGATCCTCATCCATCCACACTTTTAATAACTCAGATTACCATATTAAATATTTAGATCATATTGGAAAGACAACCACGAATGCGGACTACTCACCAAAAATCACATCAGCAGAAAGCAAATGTGAATTCTGATCATGCCACACCAAAAATGCTGAGCCACATCATCAGAAGGTCACCTTCTTGGAACATATAACAGCAGATCTAATCCCTTAATATCTTTCAAATATTTGACTGCTCTATTTATATGCAAATCCCGCCACAAACACTCCTGAATATAGTAAACAGGATTTTGAGGTTTGCAGGTTTGGGTTCAGATAAACTGCAAATAGGTGTGTCTGGAGATCCTGGGTATGATTGTCCAAGCCCAGCAGCGTGTGTGGTCATTTATACCATGCAAAGAGACTGTTTTGTCTCCAGCAATGGCCAGTAGCAGCTGTTTCAGAGGAAGGACACCCCCAGTGGGCACTTATGGGATAACCTGCCCCCAAAGAATGTTTCCTCCTGACCCCCATTAGTGAGAGGTAGGCTTATGCCCTGAAGCATGTTTAATATCCCTTCCAAAGTTCTTGTTTATTTGTTTAATGTTGACTATTATAATTCTGGCTATCTTTGATGTCCATGTAAATGTCCAATCTCTTTTACTAATTACTTGGTTTTTGTTTCTTCTGTGTGTAGTAAGTGACTTAAGTAAAGTGAAGAGAGTTTCCATGACCGGCATGTTCAGCGTACCTCCAGCTACATCTAATTCAGAATAACAGATGTAAACATTGCCTATGTAAACCCCACTATTCATCAGGGACCTATCAAGAGGATCAGGTAGATGAATGAACACCTTAGGGTATTTATTTAAGGGTCTCCTCCTTGGATCAGGAGGAAAAGTAGAACCAGTGACACACTTATATGGTTTAGGTTAGTCAATCAGATAACAATCGGCTTGAGTTTTCCCTTGAAGCAGGGGTGCCCAGACTTTGCTACAATGATCTCCATGCTACATATTGCCAGGGTCCTGAGGGCAACACCTAGTTTGTCTAAACATATACATACCTAGCAACTAACTACACACAGCCATGTTTGCTGGTACTTGTGTCTTGCTTAAAAGATGAAGAGAAGCTTGTAAACTCTTTAGAGCAGGGGCTGTCTTTTACTGTCTGCATGTGCAGCACCTAGGACGTGAGGTCCCCACTGGGACATCTAGGTGCTAACATAATATAGAAAAATAATTAATAACCATCATAGTAACGTTCCTGGTTGGTTTGAATTCACCAGCAGTGAACTCTACAGGTACTCTGCTTGTCCTCAGACAGCATTTTCAGGACTCTGCGTACCAACCTCAGTGGACCCTTTATGCTGCTCCAGAGCATAAAGTGGCCATAATAGGGGTAGAATGACACCCCGGGAAATACCTCCTGGGGAAAGGGGTCTTTTTCAGCCCTGCTATAGCCCCCTCACAGCCTATGGTGCAGAGAGCCAGCTAGCGGAAGCATGTCCCTTAAAATGCCATCACCAGAATGCTCCATGGTCTGGCTTTTATGCGATAGAGTAGCACAGAGGCAGATGCAGGAAGCTGCTGGAATTTAGAGCAACCCTGTGTGCTAAGGGCCAGATGCTGAATCAAGGCGATACAAAGGAAGCTTGAAGCCATTTTTGCCCCCTTGCCCTCACCAATCAGGAATAACTGTTCTGGTCCTTTAGGGTGCACTGTGGGCAGCACTGGCCTACACAATCCAGGAAAGAACAGACTGAAAAGCAGTAGTCATGGGTGATGGGACAATGTAGAAGGGAGACCCAAAAAAGTGTGCACTGTAATCCGGACAAGTGCAGCACATTATCTGGTAAGAGGTGCTGAGGCTTTAGAAAGTCACAGTACAGGATCCGAGTTCATACTCAGAGTTTCCTGTGCTGGATGAGGTTCGGAGCACTGCATAGAGTTGGGAGCTCCATTTGGTTTACTAGTTCAGTCCACCCAAAGAAGTTGCACTGGCAACGTGAAGGGATCCAGATTCCACATCTATCTGTACTGAGCTGGTCAGTCTGCTGCTGGGGTAACAGGGAAAACGGGGCAGCATTGTTCCCAAGGGTTGTTTAAAAAGGCTCCGATTAAAGGGGGAAGATAGGTGTACCTCATAGCAGACCACCCCTGGAGCCCACCGTAAGTAGCTTCTCTTCTCATGGTAGGGCTTCCCTGCAATTCCTCATTAGTGTCGGGCTCAGTGGAGGTGTCTGAGCCCAGGGCTGGTGGTCTCGAATGAGCTCTGCTCAGCGCATCATGGCTCCGGAGAGCCACAGTTGGAGAGTGCCGCCCACACAACCAGCATGACAATTGACACCTCTGACGAATCCTTTACGAAAAGGGCTACCTCTCTAGAAGAATGAAAACTCTGGAAGCAGTGGAGGACACAGGGAACACAGACATGAGCCATAGTTCATGGCAAGAGGTATGACTAGGCATGTTAATAGATCCTGATGAACCAAAGAGGACAGTGAGGAAGTCTAAACCTTGAAGAGTAAAATAAACCCAGTAGCAACAGGCAATAGAATTACTGTTCTTTTCCTCTCTTTAGTTACTTATACCACAACTTTTTATTGAGTGTGAAAGTGTCCTTTCTGCAGTTCTCTCTATGGGATAGGAAGCTGCCACTAGTTGCAAACTTGAAGTTAATGCTCTCTGAATGGAGTAAAGGGGCCGAATCTCTGCTACTGTAAGGTGGCACTGTTACATTGACTTTGCTGAATCGGGACACAAGCAGAGAATTTGTCTCGTCACCATTATTACTGAGGGCAGGCTATGGCCCTTTGGCTACAGCCCTGATTGCTGTTGTGTTGCGTATTCCAAAATATATTGATGTAAAAGGCACGAAACCAAATGACCAGGAGAAAATATATTCTGGAAAGAGCAGAGCAGGAATGAGTCAGGAGAGTTTGGATGGCTGAGGGATTTGAGGACTGAAGTAATGATCAAAGTTCTGGGAGGAGAGACTAATGGAAGGCCCTAAATAATAAGCAGAGTTTTAAATAAAAAGCGAAAGTGTCAGATCAGACTGTCCTGGCGTTAAGAGATGAGATGTGTGTGACACTGGGCCACTGAGCCGGAGAAGAGCACACGGGAGTTGTGGGTTAGGTAAATCACAATGAATTTGTGACTTTTATCTTGCAGCAGGCACCAATTTTTCTTCTCTGCAAAGTTCAGCAGTAAATCCTGGCAAGAAGATCACTTGCAGGCACCGAGGGACAGTTAGCACCAGAATTTACACCTAAGAGACAGCAAAGTAACACTGTAAATATAGAAAGTATACAGCTTAGCTACTGAGACCTACCTACTTCATAGTCTCCTAGAAAAACATTGCACCCAGAGCTTTCAGCTTTTCACACAGGGCTGTGTGGATGCAAGGTAAAAATCAGTGAAGGAACATAAGCTAATGGGCAGACTCACCAGCCAGGGCAGTCCACATAAAGACCAAATGCTCAGGTCACGTTCTGCACCCCTTTCCTTAGGGCAGGTGTTATTAAGTGGCAGAAGATACAGAAGGCTGAGAGTACTAAAACACACATAGCAACAAAGAATAAAGTCCTGGCTCCATTGAAATCAATGGGCATTTTGCTATTGATTTCAGTTTGACAAGGATTTCAACCAAAGACTTTCCCAGTTTCCACAAGGCAGGCCAGCACACCATCTCCTCACCCTTCCTAGAGAGTCCTTCCTGGCTACGTGTAGAGCCCACCGTTCTTCCCTGACACTGGGTCTCTTCGCTCTGCTCCCCTACTTAAGTGGCAAGAAGCCTTATATCTGGCTTCCTTTTGGTCACATGCTTGCTCCTAATCACATGACCTGCAACCACAGCTTCCATTTTTAAAGGGTCATAACCGGCAGATGTGCCCCAAGGCCCAGTGCCCTGTTACAATGAGAAAAAATGAAATGAGGCAAGCTTATATAGGTGAAACGCATCTTCCTTATCCAGAACCTCCATTTCATGGGTCTAGCATTGTTTTCTTTTCCTTTCCCTTCTGCAGAAGGGCTTGGGACCCTCTCTGATTCCCGAATCAGCATTTCTGATGGCAGTAGTGCATAATAATAAACAGTGAGATCATACAAATCTGTATAATAAATATTAATAAGCTAGCACTAGTAGTAGGAACATATGACCCTTAAACAATGATTCAGGGGGGTTTGTTGATCAGAGCCACTTTTATTTTTCGGAATCAGTTTGCTCCCTCCGCATAGTTGTAACAAGAGTTAAGCAACTGAAGGCCAAGTACCAGATTCTGCTCTCATTTGCACTGATGTAAATCTGAATTAACTCCATTGACTGCAATGTAGTGACTCCAAATTTACCATGGTGTAGTTACTCTAGATTTGCCACAGTGTAACTGTGAGCAGAATTTGGCTTGCTGATCCTTTGGGCCTAAATGGTGCTAGAAGTTCATTTCACATTTAGCTAGGGAAATCAATCTGTGTCATTTGCAACTGCTCTGCCAAGTAACACCGACAGCAGTAGGTTTGTGTGACAGAGGTTAATGTGGGTCTCAAACGAATGTCCAACCTTGTAATCAGGTGCAGCTGAGAGTCATGTTTGCACTCAGATTTTAAATTAGCAAGGGGAGGGATGAAAGCATGTAGATATTTTATAAGTGGTAAGAAAAGTTAGCATGTGTAGTTCTGAAAAGTGGCCAGCAATCAGGGAATATTATCATTTGGGCTAAAGAGGGGAAATAGTAGATCTCAAGAAAGAATTAACCTGTCACATGATCTGATGGCAGCAGGAAAGGATTATACCCAGGTGTTTAGTCCGGATAATAACAGAAAGAATGTGAAATAGAAAAACAAAAATGGGATCAAAGGGACAAAGCAAAAAATGTTTTGGAAATGTAAACGTATCTTTAAGAATTAAAAAAAAAATTCTCCCATTGGGCTTTGGATCCAGCCTTAAACGAAGGAGATTTAAAGTCTCCTAGAGCGAGGAAGCTTGGAATAAATTCATGGAGGAGGGATGAAAGAGTAAATCGGGTGCTAACCTGGAATTTGGAAGAGCTGGGTTATAGTCCCTGCTCAATTATACCTGGACAAGTCACTTAGGAGCCTAAACACCTCTGAGGAACTGAGCCTTGGTCTCTCTCTGTGCCTTAGTCCCCCATCAGTACCATGGGATTAACAATGCTTCCTCCCATGCAGGGTGTTGTGAGGATAAGTACTTGAAAGATTGAGAGGTTCTCAGAAGCTAGAGTGATGGTGGCCATATAAGTACCAAGACCGAGCCATGGTCTGACTCTCACTAAGGCCCCTTTACACCCTTACAGCAGTGTAATTTGGCCTGAGTTTATATACAGTTTGTAAACAAAGGGTCTGTTTCTCCATTGTCCTGCAGTTTATGTAGTTATTGACACTGGTACAAAGTGTGTGTCAAATGCTACCAGTGGGTAGCATTTTGCACAGGTGTACGTCATGCACAAAGTACAGGGGGCAGACATTCACACCCCAAGATTGTATACGGCCTGGGACAGAGACTGTTCTCTCCTGTCTGTTTGGTGTTTTACCATGACACAAACTGTCAAGTGACTCGTGATTTTGGGTGCTGCCCAAGTTTTTAGATGCCCACCTTGAGACGCCATAAAACCATGTGTCTTTCAGAATGGGCTAAGCATCCACCCTCTGAAAATCAGGCCCCTTTCGGGTGACTCAAGTTGTGCTCCCAGAATCACTAATCGCTTTAAAATCTATAGGCTTATATGTCTCTAAAGTGCCTAGCACAATAGAATGCCCCGACCTGATTGGGGCCTCTGCAATACAGCTAATAGATAACAGTGACTCCTGGGGCTGAGATCCAGTGCAGTGTGATGTCAGTGATTTACAGAATTCAATCAGACCTGGCACTCCCCATTGGATTTCCCTGCAAGTTGGCTCTGTTCCCAATGTCAGTATGGAGATGAACACTGGGGGCAGGAAAGAGGGCCCTGGATCTATGTCTATGCAGAGCCAATGGCTGGGAAATTGTATGTAGTAGTGGAACGGAAGGACCAGCAGCCACGATTTCAGCCTGGGCTTACTCAGGAGCCTGTTCCCAGATTAGGTAGCCATGGACTTCAGCCCCTGTGCTGATCCCTGCAATAGTCCATTTACTCTGGCTCTGTGCAAGGAGTGAATTTCACCCGGAGAGATCGAGTGACTTAGACGAGTGTTCCATGATGGAGTGGTTTTATTTCAGGTGAAAAGTATTCCCTGAAGCTGGCTATGTTTCAGAAAAAAAGCAACAACAAAAACCCATTAAGAGCATCACATAAAACCCATTTCTCTCCAAAGGCCGAGGTTAGTTTCAAAGGCCTGAACATTCAGGAGGCCCAGAGAATAAGTCAATAAAGATATAGTTGAATTTTAAATAGAGATTGCAGGGGTGGTAGCAGACCGACACTGCCGGGACTTGGGCACATTCAATTTGTCATTTAAAATAGCTTGTTTACCTCATGCATTAAAATCTATTAGGGTTAAGGGATCAGCAGAATCAAGTTTTGCAAAATCAGGAGCATAATCTTAGCTTCTCAATATGAAAATGCTGCCAAAACGATAGGTAGAATCAAAATCAAAGCTAAAAGGATGTATATATTGCCTATGGGATAATGAAGCCCTGCTTAGATCCTGCAACAATTTATAAAAGCAAATAAAACACGTGGGTTTAGGTTTTTTTTAACCACATCAGCAGAGTGGTAGAGAAGGCTGCGGTCCTGACAATACTTCACGTATGTCTACACTGCTGTGGGTCTTTTTTTTTCCTTTTGCAGTGTAGACGTACCTTGCGGCACATACATCACTTTACTTATGTGAGCAATGGGACAGTTCTAGGTACCTACACCAGCTGGGGACGTCTGGAACCATTGAAGAAAACAAGTGGTTCAGTAAATTACGCAGGCCGGATCCTGTACGCGCTGGAACCAGGAAGTCCAGTGGGAGAAGGACGGGGCCTTTCATTATCATGGTTTGAGTCTTTTTGGTTTTCCTAGGAGACACCAGGTTCCATAAGATGATGGTAAGTGAACAAGTTTTAGTCCTGGTGAAGATCAAGCCAATGAAGGAGATGAACTGTGATGATTCCCCCTCATCCCCTTCTTCCATTTTCCTGCTACTTTACTCCCTACCTCTGCCCCTAATAAAAAACCTACAGTAGCTGTAACTGACAACGCTGGGCCTATTCATCACCAAATTCATTGGCTTGTGCGTCGTATCCATGTCCCCTGCTCTTTGTGTCTTTAGACCACAATCCCTTCAGGGCAGGGATTCTCCCTTCTCTGTGTTTGTACAGCACTCAGCGCAATGTGCCCCGATCCTGAGTGGGGCCGTATGGTGCTACCAGCCTAGAAATATTTATATTATTACTACTACTCATTGCCAAAGGATTCCAAAAGAGCAGGAAAGGAGGCACCGGATCAAAACTCAGGAGACTGGGATACACTAGCAATCTAATAGTTA
Source organism: Chelydra serpentina (assembly GCA_037349315.1). Classification (NCBI taxonomy): domain Eukaryota; kingdom Metazoa; phylum Chordata; order Testudines; family Chelydridae; genus Chelydra; species Chelydra serpentina. Next base: position 8,808,516 of record JBAIAC010000026.1, on the reverse strand, counting down.
CATTACCAAAACCAACGTGTCATGGGTCAATTTTTAAGTTTGTCCTTAATGAGGTCTTACTTTTTGCTTCTGCCATTATCAGTGGGCAGAACATCATTCAGATGTTAAAGTACCTGATTTGTGGGTGCAGTCAAGTACTTAGGCATCTAAAGGGTACACATTTTACCCACAAACAATTAACAGCACAGATTCCGACGCCAGTGTTTGAAAATTGGCTGTCCATCAAGAACATGCCGACACACCCATACGTACAATCCAGATTCTGTGGAATAAAGACAGAGTTTATTTTAGGCTTATTGGAAAGAGATGTTTTATCTTCAGCTTCTAATTCTGGGAGATTGAATCCCGTTTTGTGTTCGTTAGGATTGCCAGACTCCCTTGATTTTATTGAGGGTATCACAGTTTTTTTTTTCTTAAAGCGCCACGTGTCAGACACTTATGTGAGAATCACAGCTTTCATTTAAAAAAAAAGTTTCTAGCCCTCTTGGTTGCAGAGAAAAGCTTAAAAATGGGATTTCCCCCTCCCCCAAAGATTCATAAACCAGAAGGCAAATAAAATATCATAATAAAACAAATATCATGATTTTTAAACTAGTCTCATGACTTTTGGGGGGTTGACTCATGATTTTGGAATACTTGGGGCTGGTTACATCGAAGCCTCTGTAATTCCTTTGTCGTTTCATTCTAAAAGTTGTGTTGAGAATGCTGGCTTAGTTGAAGGCTCTGCTTCTGAGCTTCTTTCTTTGGGAGTAGGAAGACACCTAGTGGTGTATTTCAGAAAAGATTTTCAGTGGCATGTAAGGGAATGGGCACCCAAATCCCATTGAGTGTCAATGGTGTTTGGGTGCCTAACTCCCTTAGTCTCCTTTGAAAATCCCAGCCTTCATATTCTGAAGGGGTGGAGGAAAGTGCGCTATACAGTATTCTGATCAAGAATGGTTTGAGCATTGTTGGATACACATTAAAAAGATATTTCGCTGAATCCGCTTATGTTTGATCATGGACTCAGAGACCCAACTGGTGAGAGACAGAACTGAGGCTTGCATTCGTGTAATGCAAGCCAGACTGGATACCATGGGTTCCATTTATATAAGCTCATATTTTCATCCATCCTCCTCCACTGCAGTCACAACATCTGTAAGTGTCTCCATATTGCGTATGCAAACGTTTGGTCCTCTTGGGGGCACAATTACAGAGGCCCACTAAAAAGCGAGCCCATAATACCTCCTTAAGCATCTAGACAATATGGGCACTGCAGAAATGGATGCTTCTCTTACTTTAAACTAGCAAGAGGCTTCCACTTGACTGTGCAAAGTAGTATTCACCCATGAAAGCTTATGCTCCAATACGTCTGTTAGTCTATAAGGTGCCACAGGACTCTTTGTCACTTGTGCACAGTAGGTTTCTCTTACAGTCACGATGTTATCCTTGATAACTTCCATGAATGATAATAAGCTCTTTTCACAGCCTTTGCTACCAGAATCTCCACTTGAGTTGTAGACCTTGAAGTAAAGAATCTGGGATTGAAGATACTGGAGACGATATGGAGTCTTTTCTCTAGTACTTAATTTAATTCCTAAATGGCAGCGGCAACAGTTTTATTGGTCCAGATTCTCTTGCAATTTGGGCCCTTTGCGCAGCTCAGGAGATTCAAAGGAGACCGAGTCCTCCCCCAACTGGCCAAACGAGAATTCCCCCAGTTGGGTGGGGGAAAAGTCCCACCGCTACAAAGCTAGTGGAAAAGCTCCTGCCCCAAACAAGGGAGAAGATGGGGCCCTTTATGGACCCAAACCAACTGTCTTAAATTAGAGCCGCTCCCGAGTAATCATGTGTTCTATATGGGCCTGCCCTGCAGCCCCTGTGCAGTCGGCCTTCCTATTTCACTTGAGAGGGATCCCTGCAGGATCCGGCCCTGGCTACCATCGTTGGATGCCCTTCCATAGCATTTATTATGGGGTGCTGCTGACATGACTGTGATGTGGGCACATCTGGGGCTTCTGATCAGACCCTGTTCCCTCCCTCCCATCATGACGTGTAAGCCTTGCCAATGGCTCTGTAGCAACGCTGTATAGAGGAGGGGACGGAGGGCATTTGTATTTGTCCCTTTGGTTTGGCTTTTATGGATGGGAGAGGAGAGTTGGATAGCAGCTCAATCCACGTCCTGAAATCAACAGTCTGGAAGATCCCAGTCATTGTTTCACCCGAGTGAAAACTTTTCACGTTGCAAACTTTTGTCCTGTGGAATATGGATCATACTTGAATATTGAGGATACTGAGGATATTTTGCTTTGGATAATCTCATGTGGGGGGAAACATGAATTAATACGTTTCTCTTCTACTCACCTACAGGCCCCTCTATCATGTCTACGATTATGTCCTGTGACATTGCACTCAGGTGAATCCAGTTCTGGCATGAATATTAAACCCTGAGTACGCTGCAGTTCAGACCATGTTAGCCCGAACCAGCAAGATGCTAAAACAGTTTCTTTGATGAGCACTGAGATGGCCAATAAGTGGATCAATCATTTATAAACCCCTGGTATGGACTCAACACTGTTTCTAATAGTTAGGTGCTGTCTACACTGGCCAGTGAATCCATGTTTTCGCCTTGCTTTAAATACAGTTCTGACTGACTCGGTTCCAACTATGAGGCAGGCAGCTATAATAGAGAGGGAGATGCGAGGTGCCATGATGTTAGCTGGGACCATGGAATCACAGTCCTTATTAAAAGGAGGTGTTCGTTAAAATACTCTGTAGACACAAGCAAACAGGCTTCCACGCAGCCCGAGTTCCAGCTTAATTTGCCTTCTTTACTAGGGACCCCACCCTGTCTGGGAGTCTGTACATCACACAGAGATAGCTAATGCCTGAATAATGTACTTTATGCAAGCATATAATTATACTCGGCCCTGAAGTAGCTTTGCAATAGTGAGGGCTCTACTTCTCCGCTCTCATTACAATCGCAGGGCAGGTTATGTAAAGGGGTTAAATTCAGCTGGGGACCAAAGGGCTCTCAGGAGCTATTCTCAATACAAATAGGAAGCTGAACTGGTTGGTATTTTTGCACAAACAGTTGTTTGTAGAAAAATGGCCTTTTTCCCCAAAAATCATTTTTTCAAAAAATGGGGCATGATCAAAATGTTCCTTTCTTCTGAGGGAAATGTTTGGGGACATTTATAGTCAAAAATTTTGTATTGAAAGTGTTTAAAATAGTTATAAAAAAACCTTTTTATTTCCCCCAAATCTGGTGTTAAATAAGAAAACCTGGTTTTCAGTAAATCAAAGATTTGGATACAAACACTGGTGAAAGAATGCCATGGAAATTTTAACAAAACACAAGAAAAAGACCTATTTCAAACAGACACAACTTTGAAATTTTCCCCACAATTATTGTCCATTTTTCTACCAACTCTACTAAAAAAGGAACGAAATGTAAGTACATGATGCAGTGTTAGAAAACAACAGACTTTAGAAATGCCTTTCACACAACTCCAGCCACAATATAGACATGCATGAGGATTCTCCATGGATGAAATACTAAGGCCTGGCACAGTTGCCAAAATGAAATATAATAAATCAATCAAATTATGCAGCTTGCATTTCTTTATGTTATAACCCTTCTTTTGTATTAATTATTTAGACACCAAGTTGGAGACTGTCAAAATGTGAACATGTGATTGTTCTGATTGCCTTGAGACACTGAACACAGCAAGTGACTCTTTAGATTACTATAGATTCTTCTATTTGATAATGGTGGGGCATTCATTCACATGTTGTACGTACCGCTGCTAGGAGACAGAGGGATAAGTAGTAGCTATTGGTAGCTAAAATGAGGTCAGCAGGGGCTTGATCTTACATTATTCAAATAATGGGAAACTTGCCCTTGATTCATTATTATGCTGATGTGGATTCTGAGAGACAGAAACCGGGATGTTAAAAAGACAAAAGCTGAGGTTTTCGAAGCCGCCAAGGTGTTTGGATGTCCACAAGGCATTTGGATGCTACAACAACACTGCACACAAGGTGTTTTGGATGTCCAAGTCCCATCCCAGCCAAATTTTGAAGGAGAGCGTTTAACAGAGTTCTTGAAATACACATTAATCCAAGGAGGTGAATGAGTATGCACACATGCCACGGATCTGTTTTGTGACGTACATGCTTTAATATTTCTGATTTGATTTTTAAACCATCACCATTGTGTGTGTAATAGGAGAAGAGGCTCAAGTGGATAGGGAGCCTTAGGGTGTAAGGTGCTAGCTAGATGTAAGGTACTAATTGTATTTTTGCTACAATATGGAGCAGTTGCCTGGCTCAGCACTCTGTGTGGGCTAACCAACCGTGGTAAGTACTAACTGTGGACCTGCTCATCCCTGAGATCTGGGAGTGGAGGGATCCTCCACACAAGGATCTACTCTGAAAAGAGGTCTCAGCTGCCACCATTGCATTGTCCCCCTACTCCCACCTCCAACTTGACCTGGATCTCAAGGAGAGCCCTCCACAGGTCAAGGGTTGCCAGCTGAGAGGGGCAGGAGTGAGGGCGGGGGGACATTATTTCCCTCCCACCACTCAAAGTGCTTGGGGAATCTGCAAAGAAGCTGATGCAGTAACTTTTCTTGTCCCCCATTCCATGCTCCAAGCTTCCAACTTCATAGCAAGGAAGAAAAGATGGCAGCTGCAAGGGACCATGATACCCTGGAGCACGTAAAGCCTCCACATGGAAGACTTACTTTCCCGGGGAACTGATTTCAGGGACCAGACCTCCACCCCCTATTTGTTCAACAGGGAGCAATCTTTTCCCCGTGATTTGGGGAAAACCTTGAAGGGAACTTCACTGAGTTTTCTCATGCTCCCAAAGTTATGCACTTGTAGTTAGGAAAATGATAGTATTTTCAGAATAAACTTCCTATCATAAATGAGAATCTGGGATTTAACAGTAAAAAAGAAGCCTAGGCAAAGATCTCACGTGGAAGGTAGAAGTGTGTTTCTGCAGGTTCTGGAGCTTCTAATGGAGAACAACAGCTAGAACGTCAAAGCCTGTTAGTTGGTGCAAAGGCAGTATCCTAAATTCTCATGGATTACAGCTGGTTGAAATTTTTTTCAAAATAATTTTAGGGGAGTCAAAAAGGGCCTTTTCTCAAAATCAGAAGTTTTTCTGAAAGTTGTTTTTGGAATTTTCCAATTTTTTTTTGAGAATTGAAAAATGAAAAAATTAGCTCTTTCTCATGCTTAATTTTTCATCCCTCCATCCTTCTAACCCTTCAGTTGCAAAGGGGAAAAATGTGGGGGGGAAGGGTGGAGAGGTGAAGAAAAACTTTTTAAAAGATAGTTTTGCCAAAAACTTCAAAAACTAAAACGTAGTTCCTTTTCAAAATGAAAAGAATGAAAAAAAAAATCAATATTTTTTTGTTCAGCTGTACTTTGAACCTGACAATTGCAGTAGTATGGTCCATTTTTTGCCCTTGCATGTGAAGTTAAAAGAAAACAAGACTGTTGGAAGAACCCACTGAAAAGGCCTTTAGATATTTTAACTCATATCATGTGATGAAATTCTAAACAGCTTTTTCTGTGAGTCTTAATAGAAGTTAGGAAAAAAACGAAGTTCTTTAAATATTGGCCATTATTCTCCCTACAAAAATATTGCTGCTTTTTATCAACAAAAGTTATGCCTTTGGATTCTCCTATTGTGCTTTATTAAGGTGTGAAAACTTTTTCTATCACTGCAGTTGAATGATGTATACATGAGTCTAAAGGCTGGGAAGGATCCTAATTCAAAGAAGGTTAGATGCTCTCAGCAATAGGATTAAGTGCTGGAAGCATTTCAAGTAGGTGATAGAAGTTTTTAAAACTATTTTAAATTTGAAAGAGTAATTGTTCTTAAAAACCTCTCTCAAGAGTCAATCACCAGTGCAAATACATTTCAGAACCACAGAGAAATCTTTTTTTCCAACCAAATAAATATAGTTTCCAAAACTTACAGTACCAGATCTCCAGCTCTGAAAATTGACTTTAATGGAGCTATGAAAATTGACACTAGTTGAGAATCTGGCCCGTAGCCTCTCTGACCATGGAAGAACAACTGTTGTCCACTGAAAGAAAAGCCAGAAAGAAAAGCCAAACCCTTTCAACTGCAGCCTCGCATTTCCTCAGCATGTTGATGGGAATGTTACTCTCTTGGGAATACAGCAGTTCAGAGGCTAAAATGATAATCCAAGTTTTTCTATACTGAGACGGGAGACTCTAGTGGTGGACAGTCCTTACATGTTCAGTCAAAGCTCACGCAAGTTGCTCCCCACTCACACCAGGTCTGAATACCTGTTTACAAACAGTGCCTGCCGGGTGCTCAGATGGACAGCAAGCTTCGGTATCAGAAGGTTGCTATTGGTAGTGAATTGCAGAAGTGAAAGTTCCCACAGAGAACAACCTGCCCCCATCCTGCCGTAGTGCAGATCTGAGCACTGTTGAAGTGCCCCCGCTGACCTCTGCCACCAGTGTGGTGCACAGGGATGGCCCCAGGAATCTAAGACGCCAGGGAACTGAGGGCATTCAGTGTCTCTCAGCTCCTGACAGAAGCAAGCTCGAACTAGGGTAAGGACCTGAACCATATTGATTGCAGATTAAAATCAGCACCTTGAATTGTACCCTTAAACTGGCAACCAGTGCTGTCTTCAGAGAACAGGTGTGATGCTCTGTGAATAGACTACAGCTAAAAAAGGGGCACCGTATTCTGCACTAGCTGACCAGTCCCAGTATTTCCTGCATGGGGCCCCAGGTGGAGCATATTTCAATGGTCTAGTCTAGGCAGAACAAAAGTAACATTAGTCTTGCAGTACCAAGTACCAGTACCCTAGCTGGGAGCTATAGGGTTCTGCTGATTTACACCACCTGAAGATCTGGCCCCCTTTCCTAATAAGGTGTCTTTCCCCAAGAGCCCCACAGTATGTAGATTTTTGGGCGATTAGTGTAAAACACACTATTAGTTAATGGGCCAGATCGTTACCTGGTGTACGTCAGCATAGTCCCATAGACTTCCGAGGAGCCTGCCCAGCACATACAGTTCTGTTCAAAGCAGCGAGGGTGACATTCCCCTGCAAAGGCCCCGTGAGGGCTAGGACATAAGATTACTCATTTCCCCGTGCACTGAACGTGTTATGTAAGTGCATGAAGTCCAGTGAGACCAAAGACAGCTTTATTCTGGGTTATTACGCTGGCGTCAGACAGCCAGGCTTTTCCTGGAGCAACCATAAACATTCAGTTCCGATTAGAACACTCCTTGGGGTGCGGGCCGCCGTCTGAACACTCTGTTTAACCGTCAGGCCAGGGGCGTGTCAGAAAAGAACGGGATGGCATGTTCTTTCACGGCAGGCTGCCTCTGATTTGCTGGTGCTATAATGGTTTGACATGAGAACATTTCCTGGGCTCTGCCTTTGTTTAATGGCCATGCCTCTCGGGGCTTAATTTTGACCCCTTTTTTCCTCACATGAGTTATTGGTTTCAGCAAACCAGTTTACGAGTGCCTTGAAACAATCTTTTCTCTCCAAATGTAAATTGTGTCTAGGCTTGTTCAGTTAATTATGACTGGCGTAATTTCAGTAGTTCCACCTCAGATTCAAGCCGGCTGATGTTTAGTAATCTCTGGCTCAGTCTCTTTTCTGATTGCCAATAGTAATATCATGTTAATGTATTTCATATTACATTATTTCCCACAAAGGGATCTCGAGGTCATTTAAGTAGCTTTGGCTGTTTTATTGATTGGATGGGACTGAAATTTACACTGTTACGAAATCTCTTTGAAACAAAACTGAGACAGTGAAATGAATGGTGGTGTAAAGATTTTTTGACCTCTCCTGAAAGCAGCTGCATCTGGATGGAAAATGATACAAGCACAGTGGTTGCATTCCAGATGTTTGCACTGGTCTTTACCATTCTCACTGGTTTGAGAAATACTAGCCAACATATAAAAGAAACTGAGAGGAGACAAATTCAAAACTGATCGAAGGCAAGGCTTTTTGACACAGCTAATCTGTGGAACTCTTTGCCTCATCATGTCTGATGCCAGGAGCAAGAATCATAAGGGGAGATCACAAAAAACATCTAGTTAGGATTTATTGGGTGTATCAATTTTCCTAACACAACTCCATCCACCTTGTTCCACCGTGAACAGCGCCCACCAGTTTAATAGCCTGACACGGTGAGGTGCCAAGCACCCGTCAGCTTCTGCTGATGTCACTGGAGGTGAAAGGGGATCAGCAGGTCAGAGAATCAGCCCTTTAGCCTGGCTTACAACCGGCACCGTTCCTATCCCATGTGCTAGTGATGGGAGTGCAACAAGAATCGAGGCTCCCTTTTAAAAAGGCTTTCTAGCCTGTTTCAAGCCCTGATTGGTAACTGCAGTTGAACGGAGAGAGGCTGAAGGCCAAGGTGGCAGATATTACAAGGGGAAGCTTCCCTTGCTCTAGTATTTGCATACTTATTATGCAAGGGTTACATTTACATTCTAATTAAAAACAAAACTAACAGTGACTGTGGCAGGGGGGGCACGCAGCATGGCAGGAGTTCCTGCATCGTATGCCTGGATGATATTTGGAGCTAACTGGGGTTGAAAGCCATGTCCCATCTTGGCATGCAGTGTGCACCCCACAAGGCTTTGGGTGCAGCTAGCCACCTCTGGTGGTTGGTGCAAACGTGGAACATGGACGGGGGCTTTCCTCCCCCAAACCCCTGCCGGGGCTAGCACCGTGGGCATTGCCAGCTCTGCAGTGTTCTTGCGCCTCCTGATGAAAGGACTCTTTTTGCGTCTGATTCGTGCCTGGGAGATCCAAAGGGAGGGGTGGTTCCTTGCACCCTCGTCTCCTTCTTCAGCATCCAGTTTATACAGTCTGCTCTATAGACCCCAATTCTGCAAAGGCATCTGCCCTGTTGACTGTTCCCATTCAAGTCAATGGGATTCTAGGCCGGTGTAAGGGTCTGCACATGCAGATCTCTTTGTACTATTGGAGCCTACATGGGGAATGATGTAGCTTGTTCTCGCATCAGCTGGCTCCATGCTACTCGACCTATTAAAGAACAGGGATTACCTGGTCAGAGATGCATTTTTTGGGGTCCCCTGCTGAAGGCTCCACCAGAGCTCTCTGCTTGTAAAAAAGCTATGTAAGGACAGAAAGGGGAGACAACTATTTAGGAGTTTACACTATTTTATGCATACTAGTATAATTAACAAATAATGACTAATAAGAGTGGTGTGGCAAGTAATCTGATCTGACAATCTCCGTAAAGAGCCCTTCCCTGCCGAGAGATGTTCCATCTCCTGACCTCTGTTTGCATTGTACCAAGAAAATGCGTTGGGAATACTGAACAGGAGTTATATTTATTTGAAGGCAAGTTTCCCCAGAAAAGGCTGGCAGGCAGCAATCATTAATTTATTTGCCTCCAGCATATAATATCTAGCAGAGAGGCTTTACTTTCCTGAGTTGCACTGGAGTAAATGGGATAGCTCACAGGATAGACGTGAGCGGGAAGTGACCCAAATGATGCTATTAATATTTAAGGGCCACAATGCATCATTGGATGTTTAGTTCCAGCTTTGCCTGCATTGTGCAGGAGGTCAGACTAGACGATCATAATGGTCCCTTCTGACCTTAAAGTCTATGAGTCTATAAATAGCCCCTGGCCTCTCAAAATTGCCCCACAGTGCGATTCTCCTGCACTTTTTGTGGTGATCACAACACCCCGGATTCAATGCTAAACTATCTTCATAGGAAACCTTTCTGCGGCCTGCTCAGATCCTTGGCTAGTGATAAAACCCATAGAGGTGTTGTATTTACAACAAATCGGGGGCTTTGGAACCCTGGCCAGAGCTCCATTGAACAAGGCCGTCCACTGAGTTTTTCCCATAGTTTTGGCTCTAGATTATCTCCAGTGTAGCACAGGATGGAAGAGTGAACTGATATTTTTTTAATGTTTTTTTCACTCCAAAAATCAATTACTATTTGCTCAAAATCAGGTGATCCCCCCATCTCCCGAGGTCTGGTTGCATGTTTTTATACAATTTGATGACCCATTTAAAATCACGACCACCTTTGTATTTTTCATAAGGAAATTAAGCCGAGAGATTCAGATGTGCTTTGGACAGTGGGTGGTGCTGTATGCCACCAAACCTTTTGGCTTGGCACGTGGATGGAGAGATTCCAGAGAGAAGAATGTTTTAAATCAGAATTAAGAAGAGCTACTGGAGGCTATCTGGAGTGCTTGGTGGGCATGGGGCATAGGGCAGGGGACTGGGAGTCAGGAACCTGGGGTGCTAGTCCTGGCTTTGAGTCATTTCACCTCTCCGCATCCCCAGCTGGTGGCGGGGAGGATCCTTAGTGTGCCCACCTTTATCTACCCAGGAACAATGCTATAGAGGCACTGAATTAAATGAATAAAGAAGTGAATTGGAATCAATATAGAGAAAGGTGGAGTGTTCTCCCATGCACAACCTGCTACTCTGACACTAGCAACAGCTGTTTTCTGTCCTCTTACCTCTGCTGTACCAACCAAAAAGACACCAAAGAACAAGCAGCCTGTAGAGGAGTGAATTATCCCTTTAATTTGTTCTCCCTCTCTCTCCTGTAGGTTCCTCTTTCCCCCCGTCCCTGGATAGTTTGTCCGGAATAGATCCTGTACAGAAAGCAACCATACATTGAGAGTGAGCACATGACAGGAATAATCTGATGGCAGAGTACGATGAGGGGGGATCACAGCACACAATCCCGCTGGCTCCTGCGCTTGCCCCTTCTTGCCAGGATTTCTCCACCGTGTAATAAATAAGTAAATAAAAATGAAAGCCGATAATATTTGGTGGAGAAAATAATGTCACCGCCTTTAAGTGAATCCGGATAACTGTGGAACTCCCAAACTCCTTTCTTTGCAGCTTGCCCAAACCATTTGATTAAATTCAATGGTGCTTCGGGGCATGACAAGTCACACAAGTGTTGCCAAAGTGTTAGGAAAAACAGACACCCCTCCCCCCAAGGTACCTATGGGAGGTGGGTACAACCCAACCAGGCTACAGTCACACACCAAGCTTGAGGTCTGATCCTCTGAGTCACTACGGTCCATTCCTGATCCAGTAGCAGGCTGCTAAATACCACTATTATTACTATTGATATTATGCAGTAGTGTCTAGGAGTCCCAGTCATGGGCCAAGACTCCACTGTGCTAGGCGCTGTACAAACAGAGAACAAAGATGGTCCCTGCCACAAAAAGAGTTTACAATCTACGTCTTTCAATCGATCTTAGGTACTTACGTGACCCCTGTTCCCATAGCATCTGAGCATCTCACAATCTTTAATACATTAACCCTCACCACACTTCTGTGAGTCAGGGCAGTGCTATTATCCCCACTGTATAGAGGAGGAGCCAAGAAACAGAGAGGCTAAGTAACTAGCCCAAGGTCACACAGGAAGGCAGTGGCAGAGAAGGGAATTGACTCTGAGTCCCATGATAACACCCTAAACACTGGGCCATCTTTCCTCTCTACGATGCTATCTCTGCTGTCTCTCTTTTCCACCAGGGTCAGGCAGCTTTTACCCATCTTTCTAGTCCATTTAATGGCACTTTCACAGTCACTGCAACCCCTGAGATTTCTGAGACAGCCCTGAGAGTCAGTGAGACCCCCCTCCCCAAAATCATTCTCTGAGCTAGAGATTCAGCAGGTTACGGAGACAGGCTCACGGTGGGAAGGAGTCCCAGAGCAGTGACATTTCATCTGGGTCAAGATAATGAGCATTATAGGGGTGCTCTACCCCCAGGAATATGTCTTCTTTATTTGTTTCACTGTATTTTTTTTTGTTCTCCTTTGGAGACAGTTAATAATTATAGCTTTGAAATACCCTTTGTCCATTCCCTCCCTCCACCCTGCCAAAGAAACCAGGATATCTGCATCACTTGGTAATGTTGCCCCGATTAAACAATCTTTTCTCACAGCCTCGAATCCCCAAGCTAAAGCAGAAATGTCACAAGACACAGACATAAATATCAACGCCTTAGTGTGGCGGCCACTGGCACTGCAGGCAGAAATGCCAATTCTAGACTCCCACAGGCTCCCAAAGAACCAACAGATAGTAACTACTGACCTGAGTCGAATTTAAACTGGGAATAGAGGTGAAAGGCTCCATATGCTACTACCAGGCCCCTGAGCCATTTTGTACCTGCTCTGTTTACTATTTAAAAGTACATGAAAGCCGGTAGGAGCTTTGGGAAGCTGGGATGTGAATGACTGTGAAAGACAAATTATTTTTCAACAAGACAAAGCGAACGAGATTCTTTGTTTATTAACTAGAAGTCACAGAGTCTGAATTCATTTGAGGCTTGGCAGGTAGGTAAGAATATTTGGGTTCGGGAAGAACTCAAAATCACATCTTGCTATCTTTATTTGGGATTATATTTTTCCTAGAGTGTTTTTAGGCTGGGCCATAGTGAGTCACTTATGGGGCACAAATAATCCAAGATAGAATTACTTCTATTTCCACAATCCGGGAATTGAAATGCCATGGAAAGACAAGAGTTTGGTTTATGTTGACCCTCAAATGGCTCCAGGATGCATTAAAATGTCTTGAAAGTTATAAGCACAAGTAGAAATAAACCCAAATGCAAACAGCAGAACCCCTATTGCAAAGCTAAAGACTAGTGATGGAGAAAACACAGATTAGATTAGATGCTCCCGTGCCTTGGGACACAAACAGTGTTTCCACCTCCATCTAATGCCATGTTTCTTGCTCCAGCATAGTCTGTTTCCATGACAGCAACATCTTTCTCAATCGTTTTCTTATGTGTCATCTGATGCCCTCCTATTTTGTCTTCCACCTGGTGCAAGGGTCAAGTGCTTGTTTAGAAATACATTTTCCTGACATTCATACAGCATGTCCAAACACTTCAGCCTTCTTTCTCGAATCACCATCTCTGCAGTCTGTTGACCAGTCCTTTGTAAATCATCAGTGTTGGTTATCTTATCCTACCAATGGACACCAAGTATTCCTTGCAAACATCTCTGATGGAATGAGTTAAGTTTCCGGTTGTGAGCTTCTAGCATTTGTCAAGTTTCAGAAGCTTATAACAATGTGTGTATCACAATGACATTATATTATCTTTGCTCTTGTGTGGATGTCCTTATTTTTCCAGATATTTGCCACCAGTCTTGAAAAAACTCCACTTGCCTTCCCAATTCTTGATTCCACCCCCTTATGGAGTTGACCTTCAGCACGGATTGTGCTTCCAGGACACACAAACCTTGCCATACTCCACTATCTATCACATACACACCATCATTGCTGACTCCTCTTTCTCTTATCATGATTTTCATTTACTTTTGGCTGATTCTTAATCTTCTTTGGTGTCCTACTTTGACCTTTGATATTGGAAGTTGTCATTTTCATAGCATTGTCATCTGTGTCCAATAGAATGTCTTCTGCAAAGTCGAGATCTTGCCGTTTTCCCTTTAATCTACAAAACTCCTGTATCTGCCTTTGCATTACATAATCTATCACAATGCATCAAAGAAGGGATGATAAAACACAACCCTGCCACATTCCAGTGACAATTGTGACGGGTTGGACCCCCCTTCCGGGGTGCCACCTGATGTATTGGGGTCCCACTGAGCCTGCCCGTTCCACAAGCTGGGCTCCCTCCCCCTGTTCCACTGTGCCACGCCCTCAAGCCTTCTCCAGCGTGTACACACAGGTGGGGACACACCCAGCTAGAAAATGGACACAGAAACACTGAAATCACCTCTGTGTGGGAAGAATCAGCCCAGGGATTGCCCAGCACCCAAGTGCACACTTCCTTAGGGATGCAAACCCAAAATTATATTGTCATGCGCTGTATAAGCTCATAAATTCACCCCCTCCCTCAAAGTGGAGGAAGACATGCATAGCTCTTTGCCCGCCCCCCCCAGTTATGAATTGCTCAAAGTGGGTTTTAGAAAAGAGGTTTATTAACTACAAAAGGTAAATTTTAAGTGATTAAAAATAAAACAAAACACGCAAACTAAGCTTAATACACTAAGGAATACTGGCTACAGATAATAATTTCTCACCCTAAATGTTTCAAGCAGGTTGCAGAGTTTCTTGAAGGTACCCTGCACTACTTGCAGCTTAAATCTCCAGGGATTCCTTTTATAGGCAGATCTGTCTCGCCTCGATTCAGGGCCCTGCCTCCCCCAGCTTAGTTCCTTTGTTTCTTCAGGTGTTTTCAGCAGTCTTCCTTCTTGGGAGGGGAGGCAGTGGAGAAGAGTCTAGATTAACTCACTCCCCAGCCTTAACTAGGATTTACATATGGCAGGAATCTTTTGTTTCCTAGCCCACCACCTTCCAGTGGAAAAATACCAGCTCAAGATGGGATCCTGTACCAGGTGATATGATCACATGACCACCGTAGTGTCAAAGCAGCATCCCAGGAAGCTTTTCAGGAAGGTGGGAGATTAGTATCTTCAAAGTCCTATTGTCCTTCCTAATGGCCCATCCTGGCTGTTTGCATACTGTCTGGTGGGCGTTCCCCAAGTACACACACAGTTGTAATTGTTATATAGTTAATATTCCTAACTTCAGATACAGAAATGATACATGCATACACATTGGATAATCACATTCAGTAAATCATAACCTTTCCAATGATAGCTCACATAACCCATCTTGCCTAAAACATATCATAGTTATGCCATATTTATATCACAACAATATTTCTGTGAAGAATATGGGGCGTGATATCACACCTGCCCCCTTAGATTACTGCCAGAGGGTTAGTTACTGACTAGTGCGAAGGCAGTGTGCCTACATTTTTCTTTAGGGCTTGGTTATCCAATTTCTTAGTGTTACCAAAAATTGTAGTGTCACCCACAGATGTTTTTACAAAGTTTTGGGTTCCTTTTTCCAAGATGCCTGAAAGCCTTTTCGTTTACAGCATTGTTAACGCAATGTAGATATTAATATCTTCTAGAGTGTGGGTGTCTTGGCATTTAGCCACCAATGCCATGAGGTGGTGTGCCTCGGTTTCCCCTTCCACACAGCAGTCTAGATTGGTTACGCTTTCTCGGCTGTGCCAAGCTCGAAGCCTGTTTACAGGTCCTAGCTGAGAAGAAGTATTCTTATAGGACTTCCTTGTTACCACGCCTAGCCTGAACTAAAGCTTTTACCAAAAATCATGCATGTTACACATTTTTAAAGGATTCACCATGAATACCAATTTCTTTGTCTCTATCCATAGACTGTGTAGGAAGAGACATGAAATTACCAGACAATTTATGGCAGGGAGGTGCTTCCAAGTATGATTATCAAACCACGCCTTCTGTTTTGACAGTCCAGTTTGCTCAGCATTTATTGTATTTTTCAACCCCTTTCTGAACCAGCGTATGTGTTCAGATACAGATTTCCCCTTCCCTTTAGTAATGGTTCTTGGTTCAGGTATGTCTTTGGGGCACTGGCAAGGAAAGGGTGTATGGAGACCTTGCATGTTACTGGCTGTGGAATTGCATTTCATCTCCAGGGCTAAGCCCATGCAAAGAATCTCCCCTCCTCTCCTGGGGTTCCTTTGTGTATCTCACTCCCATTACTCAGCATTTCGTGCTTAGCTGTTGGGAGGGGTTTCCCTGCCCGGGAAATGACTATCTCCTCCCCTTTGTCAGGTGGGTCATTAGCATTTTCACTGACACCCAAGTCCTTGGCAAAACCCTCATCCTGCCTTAAAGAGACAGATTTAGGGCTTGGCTACACTTGCAGATGTAGAGCGTTGGGAGTTAAACCAGCCTTCGAAGAGCACAGCAGGGAAAATGCGGCCGTGTGTTTACACTGGGAGCTGCAAGTGCACTGGCATGGAATATCTTGAAACGCCAAAAAGAACAGTGGATTGTGGTAGCTATCCCAGTGTGCAAGTGGCTGCAACGTGCTTTTCAAGTGGGGGGAGTGGAGTGTGACAGAGAATGTGTTGTGTGTATGTGGGGGGAGAAACAGTGTGTTTTGGGGGGGCTGAGAGCATGTCAGCATGCTGTCTTGTAAGTTCAGACAGCAGCAGACCCCACCCCCAGGAACAACATTTTGTGAAAGGAACATGTTGTTACATCAGGAACAACATTTTGCAGAAGTGGGACCTGGCTTGGGGAACTCTGTTTTCAGGCAGTCAGTTATATGACTGCTCCCCTCTGGGAGGTCAGTTAAACAGTTCCCTCTGAAGACCTGAGCCACCAGTAGGGTGCCTGGGAGCACAGAGGCAGATCCAGGAAATTTCTCCTGGGTAAACCCTTCCAGGCAATTAGTGAGGAGACATTCCCGTACCTCCCCACATCCCTTCTTAGCTTTCTTCTCTGGGCCCCCCTCTAAGGCACACACCTCTGTGCTGTCTAGAGCGGGATCTATCCCCTGTTCAGCTGTGGGCTCACAGCTAACAGCCAGAACAGACCTTTCACTGGTAAGCACTGTACCCGCCTCCCTTTTCGAATCGGGTTTGCCTCCAGTTACAGAGCTCATGGAATCTTCTCCCACCGCAGCGGTCTCCAGGGTTCCCTCTAAGACAGTGGTTCTCAAAGCCGGTCCGCCGCTTGTTCAGGGAAAGCCTCTGGTGGGTTGGGCCGGTTTGTGTACCTGCCGCGTCCACAGGTTCGGCCGATCGTGGCTCCCACTGCACATTTTCTCTTGTCTTTCCAACTTTATCTTTCCCGACATACTCCTGTTGGAAAGGATCTTCTTCTTGGCATGTCACCTTAACTTGCCTCTGTTTAAAAGCTTTTCTTTCCTCAATCAATTTCCATGTGCATGGCTGTATCCACTCTTTTTTCCTTGTTCCTCTTGGACCAAATGAAGTCGGGGCAGCTTCCTGGTGAACATCTCTAAAATGAGCCCGTTTTTCCTCCATATCATTGTTCATTGCCTGCCACTCTACAAGTCTATTTAAGAGATGGATTTTAAAATCCATTCTGATTTCAGGGTCAAACAGCGTCTTCAGATCAAATACCATATCTCTTTTCTTGTTGGCTTGTCTTTTTAGCTTTATTCTAATTGTTCTGATGAGAAGATACATCAGCATGTGTAAAAAAAACTGTATATCCACTCCAGCAATGTTCTTCTCCCCCAACTGCTGATGGCAATGTGATCCAAATGTTTCTTGGCAATGCCATCACTGACTTCCATGTTACTTAGCGTTTCCTACCATGAGGGAAAAGCAATCCTCCAATGCACAATTTATACATGCTGAATGGTTTAATGAAGCTTTCACCATTGTCCATCCACCCCTTAATTCCCTGTTTACCCATAAAATGTTCCTATCCAGGGTTGCTCTTATCAACTCAGGCATTCATATATCACCCATAACTAGAACATCATAAGCATGAACCTGGTTTTGCACTTCCTGCAATTTCTTGTAGAATATGTCTTATTAGTTCATCATGATCATTGGCTGGTGTGTAACACTGGGCGATAGTTACTTTAGCATGATTTGTAACAAAACATGCTCTTTGAATTCATGAATTGACTGTTTGCCTTTCCTATAGAGCTTGTGCTGCCTTTATGGAAAGGAATATTCTTACTCCCTCTGTGTGAATGTCATCTTGCCTTCCTGAATAGAGAACTGTGATACCGTCAGAATGGAGTCTTTCAGATCCAATCCACCTCATTTCACTCATTTTAAACCGAGTATCTCGGTTTCTCTGACTAGTGATTCAGGTTCCCAATGTTTCACATAGTTCTCATATTCTGGCACCCAACTGTAGTTTTAATGATAGCTGTTAAGCTCTCGTTTCAGGTGATGAACTCCCTCATGGGTTCGGATCACCACTTTTTTACTTCCAGCAGACTCATTTGTTGTTGACTTAGTGGTTCCAAAAGGCCATAATCTTCTCCAAATTGACTAGTTAAGAGAGTATCCTGTCTCTTGGTTGTTTTGATAGCTGTATATTTTTTTATGTGGACAGGTAGTTAGCCTGACTCACAACCATAAATCCATGGCTCTTTACTCAATATATTCAGAGCAGCCCCTACCATGTAGGGGTTCCCTCTTCTGTCACTCAAGGGACGTGCCTGTTAGCTTAGAATGTCCCAGGAAATCTCAGAAGGGTCAGTTCCGATAAGCACCAAAACCAGAATGTGGATTCTTCAGAGTATATCAAGTACTTCCTGAATAGCAACCCTCTGTATGGTTTTTCCATTTCCTGTCCCAAACAGGAAGCACAGAGGCACGTGAAAGGGCCAGTAATAAAATATAATAATACATAATTAATAAACAATGGTAATAAAGAAATTAGCTAAATTATTTTTCAACCATAAGTGTAACACTCATTTCAATTCGGGGAGGGGGGGGGGGGAAGGATGAAGATTTGGGGCCAGTTTTTCCAAACCCCGTCATTCATTGCTGTGGAAGGATGTGGACCATTCCAGCTTCAACTTTACATGGTGTAAATGTGGAGTAGCTCCTGTAGTAGACCTTCTGTAGTTACTCTGTATTTAGACTGCTGTAACTGACATCAGAATTTGATTCTGTCACTGCATATAATTAGCAGCATGGCAGAGATATAGTATTAAACTTTTCTTATAGGGTCAAAACGTATCTCTTGGTCCTTAAAAGGGGAGACACGATGTCATTTGTTTTAGATAATACTTCAGAGGACCTAAACTTTTAGGCTAAATTCACCTGATGGTCTAATTCCTGATTCTGCTGGTATAGATGCTGGGGAGGTGTAGGGGAGGAATCAAGGTTTGGATAGATTTGGGCAAATCAAAATGGTCACCATTTCCTTTCCATCAGAACGGGGATGAATGGGTGGGAAACTTAGGGTGCCTGTATTGTCCGAAAATTAGGTGGAGCTGGCAGATCGATTGGTTATGAGTAGGGCCCTACTAAATTCACGGCCCATTTTGGTCAATTTCACGGTCATAGGATTTAAAAAATAGTAAATGTCATGATTTCAGCTATTTAAATCTGAAATTTCACAGTGTTGTAATTGTCGGGGTCCTGACCCAAAAAGGAGTTCGGGGGGTGGGGTTTGCAAGATTATAGTAAGGAGGGTTGCGGTACTGCTGCTGGCGACGGCGCTGCCTTCAGAGCTGGAGAACGGTAGCTGCTGGCCGGGATCCCAGCCAGCAGCAGCACAGAAGTAAGGGTGGCAATACCTCAAAGCCCCTAAAATAACCTTATGACCCCCCCTGCAACTCTCTTTTGGGTCAGGACCCCCAATTTGAGAAAGATTGGCCTCCCCCATGAAATCTGTATAGTATAGAGTAAGAGCACACCAAAAAACAGATTTCACGGGAGGAGACCAGATTTCATGTGCCGTGACGTGTTTTTCATGGCTGTGAATATGGTAGGGCCCCAGTTATGATTAAGGCTGCCAAAGGATCCTATTAATCAATTCATCCCTTCAGCAACCTCTGCAGTCGGAGCCCTTGCTGGATTTTAAAGATCTTGCCAACTGACAGTAACCGTAATCCCCCTTTATGACAGAAGGATACCTCTCCCCGTGCAGGCCTGTAAGTGACTGAGCCAGTCACGTGAATCTGGCACTTTGCATATATACGGTAATTTGATATTTCAAACTTGAAACAAAAGTAAGCATCAAATGTGGCACGAAATAGCGAAGGGAGAAATTACAGCATTGAACACTTTTGTTGTGCGGTAAGAACCTGGAGATCCTAGAGTAAAGTTACAGCCACTGAGCCTAACACCGCACAAATCATGAGTGCCCACTAGGAGGCCAACTTCATATTGTACTATATTGAACATAGATGCAACTATATTAAACAAGTCAGGGAGGGACCAGGTATAATTATTGAATTGCTACTAGAGCTGGTTGAAATGTTTTGTTCAAAAGTTGGTGTTGGTTTTTATTTTGTGAAAAAAAGTGTCATTTCAGTCAAAACAGAAATTTCTACAGGAAATGTCCATTTTCAACCAAGTTTTTGCAGTTTTCTTGCTAATAAACTACAAAATGTTTTCTTTTTGGCAACCCAAAAGTAAAAAAAAATTTGGTCAGCTGGATGTTAAACTGGTCAGTGGGTTGCCAAAATAAATACATAAATAAAATACAATAGTAATAATAAATAATAATAATAATAATAAAAAAGGGGTTTCATTTTTTGGATGAAAACTCAAAAAATGTTGACAAATTTCAACCAAAATGAAAAAATACCCCTTGTGCTTGGAGGGAAACATTTCTTCACTGCCTCTGGTTATTATATAATTTTATCATGTCGACGGCTGTACATCCTCTGCACACAGGATGGCAGACTATCTGCTGAGGGAGCCTTCTGGGTGGGGGCATTAGTTCTTTGCCGAGGAGATCCCTGCCGATTTTAATGTAAACGTTATTTCATGCACGGCACTCGTGGGGCGTTTTGTTATTGAACCTGGCTGTGTGAACAGAACATTTAGCGTTGAGGGTGCGATACGCTTGGTAGACCTAGATAGAAAATTAAATGTACTCTCTGGGCAATATTTGAGAGTGATGCAAGTGTCTTCGGTTTGTTGGTGGAATGCCCCAGGTAAGCTGTAATACTGGCTTACCCTAAAGGAGCTGGGGGGGTTAAATGTTTATTCAGCAATTGCAAAGGACGCCAAGTGTCCAAGTTCCTTTCTTTTCCTTTGTCTCTTTCCTCCCCACCCCCCAAACTCTAATAGCGACTGTTTCTCAGAAGTGCCCATTAAAATTTCATTTGGCAGTTTATTGAGGTGGGTGTTTGCATAATGCATGGGAATGTCTTCACCACATTGCCTCTTGGTGGGGGGCTGTGAAGTGAGACTCCTAGAATATATATGAAGGTGCTGGCCATTATCTGTTCATTTGAATCATGCTGCCTCAAATGTTATGAGCATACGAGGAAGGCCAAACACAACAGATATGGCTGTTACAGCTTGGTCAGGGATCTTCTGGGAGCTGAACAGGGCCAGGGAGATGTGACTGAAAGTGGTACTAGAGATTTAGCTGAGGACACTCTTGGTCTGAATCTTTAGTGTCACTGGATACTAAAGCTGCTGGAGGTGCTGCCTTTTAGCAAGGAAATAAAATGGAGGTCCTGATGACTTGTGGTCACTGAAAATCCCCATGACACTTTCTACAAAAGCAGAAATGTTCATGCAAGTACTAGTATCCTGACCAAATTCCAGCTTAAGCAATTACATTTTGTTGACCTGAACCCCCCCATGCAGTTTTAAATGGGAAGAATCATTCTTCTTAATGTTCCCTCCCAAAAACACATTGTGCATTCACTGAGCACTTCACCTGTCACTGCCAAGCAGCCGCCTCTGGAGTGGAAAATGGAAGCTTTTATGCCCAGTCTGTAAAGTGCCTTGGTGCTTTTCAGAACAAAAGGAGTGGTTATGTATGCGGATTGGCTGAAATCTGCTGATTTTGGGAGGCCCAGCTCCTAGCACAATCTCAAAGGAATAGAGAGTGTGAGGCAAATGCAAATCAAAGCTCAGTGAATAGAGTTTTCTAATGGAACACACTCAATGACCCAGCAATGGCCCGGCTGGTATTTCCCAGGATTGTAGGAGACTGCAGAGCCATTCCAATGGATTGGGGCCAGGGAGAGGATACTCATGTACCTCTAGCATGGTGGCTTGGGAGAAGAGGACTGGATGATGTGTGCACTTGTAAATACTCTGCCCCAGGTTTATCCCCACCTACCACATGCACACGGTCACACAAAGGGTGTACCCTTCTCTGTACTCCCTCCTCCCCCGGCCAAACCCGCTTCTTCCTGGCAGAGTGGAACCACATCTGCTCTGTGTCTGTGGCCATGGAGGTGCAGGCTACATCTGTCCCTATAAAGTAATCTGTTCTTCTGCAGTGTGACTCCTGTGACTCATTGCTTCAGGTCAGACAGCTCCTCGTCTGATTTCTTAGCAGCCTCTGTGTGAGTGTTTAGCAAATGGCCAATATTCTTTATCTGGTGTTCTCTCCCCCTTCTTTACTGCCAACTAGATATGAGAGAAGATAATGGGAGTTAGGACTGGCTAGTGGACAGAGGCTGGAGCAGGAATATGTCTGGTACCAAAAGTCCATTAAAGAAACATGTTATCACCTTTGCTACTTCATAATGACCCGGATTAACTGGCACTAAGAAAGAGGAGTTATACCCCAGACTTAGTTTAATTCTGATGCACCTATATTTTTATGAAACTTTTCACACATTTTGGCTCAGTGTAACACATAGCACCAATTTGACCTTCTTAATTATTATTCTGTACTACAGTAGGGCCAAGAGGCCACAGCGGAGATCAGGTCGCTATTGTGCTCGGCCCCGTGATAACAAAGATGAGACTGTCCCTGCCCCGAGAGCTCACATTTTGAATAGACAAGACAGACAAAAGGTGAGAGGGGAATCAGAGGCTCAGAGAAGGGACGTGACTTGCCCCAAACCACACAACAGGTCAGAGACATCACCAGGAATAGAAGCCAGGTCTTCTGAATCCCGGCCACAGCATGCCCCTCACCTTCAGCCAGCATGCCTTGCTGTGCTGTCCCTTTCACAGATTCAGGTGCCACAGGTATTCTAGCACTGCCAGGGAATGGAGTTTCTGGTTTCCACTACAAGGCGCCTGTATTATTCCCAGCTTTATCACCTAAGAAGACAATAAATACCATCCGAGCCGCCTTCAATCAGGATAGTGATGAATTCCTGGACTTTCTTCGGCCCTGAACCAAGGCTTTATGAAAACTCTGTCCTGATTTGATTGTTTTTGAATCAAGGGCCTTTGCTGTTGAGTGAATTGGCGAGGTTCCCAGGAGCGCAGCCGTGGTGGTTTGTTTCTTCCTTCCTCACGAATGAGCCGATTCAAAAATTAACACAGAGGACCCTGGTTTCAATTCCCACAGTTATCATTAACTTTTCTGAGTAACGGGACAAGGGATCAGAGGGTATACAATGTACATCTCTCTGTTTGGTTAACAACATACTCCAGAATGGGTGCTTTGTTTGGAATGAAGTGAAAACTTTTGCATTTTGCCTCTCACTCCTTTTAGTTGATTAACTCTCATATTTGAACATGCGTCACACATGTAATAGGTTGTATAATGTTTCCAAAGACAAAGCGGTGGTTACCAAAAACAATTAAATGAAAATAAATCTGGCTTCCTAATAGGATGACCAGACAGCAAATGTGAAAAATCAGGACAGGGGCTGGAGGGTAATAGGAGCTTATATAAGAAAAAGACCCCAACATTGGGACTGTCCCTATAAAATTGGGACATCTGGTCACCCTACTTCCTAAACTGAATCTGTCCCTTTAAAGAAAGTAACACCTTGCCAGATCGGGTTTGCTTTTGCAACTGATTGCCTTAGCTACAGTCCACAGCAAATCCTATTGACTGTAGGTGTTCTGGTAAAAGCTATACATGGCTTTGTAACAAAAACCCAGAAGCATCTACTTACCAATTTTTATACCAGAACTGAGAAAAAGAGATGTTTCAGAAAAAAATCTGTGATAAAGAATCTGTGTAAGCTCCAGAAAGGATAGCCCCATTTTTAAAGCTATTACTTACTTATGGCTCTGGGGCAGGCAATCCCTTTTTACTGCCAAAGAATATATTCTGCAGTAACTTCCAGTGGGGGCGAAATCAAAGCAAACCCAATATAGAATTTATACTCCTCATCTATCTGTCCTCCTGACCTTGGAGAAAAGTCTTAAAGGAACATGAAATTTATAAAGCATCTCCCTGAACATAGCCCAGGGACAGGTTCCTGTTGCTGTTTCTGATTAATTCAGTAACCCAAGCATGACCTGTATGGATGCAGTAGGAAGGCAGTGGGGAAGGATAGTGAAATGAAGATTTGGATCCTGACACTGGAATAAATCAGAAAATAATAAATGTAAGAAATATATTGGCTAAGGGTTTTTTGCGGTGGGGGACAAAGCCCCCTGAAAAATATACCTAAATATCTCTGCTGTGCTACTTTAATGGTAGAATCACATTTGTTACTTAACTCCAGAGAGATTATGAAGTGATGTTGTGTATGAGAAATTAATTTGCATGCCTCCTTTCTGGCAAAGTCCTATGGGACTTAAGAACTTTTCCATGGAATTTTTAAACCAACCTATACCATTCAACTCCATATGATGGTATTGAAAGAAGATACTTCTCCGTTAGGTTTTAAATTCTTTAAGAGCTATTTAATTTCTATTGGCTTTATCCCCATTTAACTCTATAGGACTTTTCCGCTGTAGCAGTGTATTTAATAACAATGTATTAGGGCTATATGTTTAAAAGCCTGTGTGGAGGCTAGGGGAATGGCAAATCATTTTGTCTAGGCTATGTGTGTAATGCATGCAGGACCAGATCCAGCACCAAGGAAACCTTGCCCAGAATTCAAAGTGAACCTTTCTGAGGTTTTAACAACTTCATTTCTCTCTCCTTTTACACCTGTTATTTGTCATTTTCGGGTACTGCTGCCCTTTTGGCTTGTAAGGTTAGATACGTTTTGTATATCCATCCCTCAGCCAAATCAGACCTGAACTCCAAACCTTAATCAAATCCCTCTAGAGTGAACATTCTTTGGGTGACTGACACCTCCTGCCTTTTACACCCTGAACCTTGAAACACTGGAGTCATTTGTCATTTAATAAATTCACAGAATAGAAGTGGTACCACATCCTGGCACAGCTCCACAATCTGTGTTTCATGATGTTGGGATGTTTCAGCCAAACCCCAAAATATTTCAATTCAGCTATACCTGATGCAGTACATCTTGGCAGGGGTAGTTCAGTTTCCTCATGTCCCTATTCTCTTCTATGGGCTGGGCTCCCCTGCTGGACTCCATCTCCCATGATGCAACACAGGCAGGGACTCCCATGATGCAACTGTCTCCTCTCACCAGGAGACGAAACCATGGTACAGCTAGTGAGCCCGACATGTATAGGAGAATGATGCACCCAATGTACAGCTCCCACGAGGCACCATTTCCAAATCAAAACATTTTGGAGTTTGGCCAAAAAAAGGCGCTAAAAAGTCAGATTCTCCATGGCAGAAAGAATCAAATTTTCTCACCACTTCTCTTTTATAGACATCCCAGCACATGTGGGTTTTAGCACATTACCAGTCATGTTGGACTACAGTTGGTTTTAAAGTATCGTTTTTATTTGCTCTGGCAATTTGCCTTGTGCGTGTTTTAAGCTAAGAGTTTACCCCTATTTGCCATGAAGGTAGTGTGTGACATGAGTCACAGTTCGTGCGGCCATCAGTAGGAAAGGGAGGAGGAAAAATGTATTTTAGAGGTTTAAGCCTAGGCATTTTGGGTTTACAATCCTGAGTTCTAAACCTGACTCCACTGATTCCTTACTGTGCCCTTGGGGAGATTAATTGTGAAACTTAATTAACAAATGTTGGGAAGTAAGTGTAAAATATTATTATTAAGCATGACAGCCTGTCGGAGACACCAAACAGTGTCAGTGACGGAGATTCAGACAATTACAAAAGAATCTGAGGGTTAAAACTAAATTTGAGAAATACAGTACTCTGCTATGTACATAGGCGGTAGCAGATAACATGGAATGGGATTAGCCACCTGCCCTGTTCTCTCAGTTTGCTACACTCCTCTTCTGGAAGAAGGCCTTGAACAAAGCCTTGGTGTGAAGGTATGTTTCACAATTATTTCCCCACATTTTGAAAATCTTAAACTCTGCAGAGACCTTTTACATTGAGTTATATTGATGACAACTGAACTGACATTAAGATAGCCAATTTTATGCAAGGATCCCAAAGGTTCTCAATAAATGTAATCTCTCTTTCTCGCTTTATACAGGGATTACTTTACCTATCACTGAAATATCACAATCTATTTTACTTATCTATCCCCCAGCACGGTGATGTCTGAATGCTTCTCAATCTTTATTGTATTTATCCCTCGCAACACCCATCTCTGGGGTGGAAGGCAACAACCTTTAAATATCAGATACCAGCACTATACAAGACACACCAGTCGAGGATTCAAACGAAGATACTATATTGAACTGGGAGGAGGGTCCAAATTTCAAACATTAGCATATAAAATTAGAAGCCTATTTCCACATTTAACACACCTAAAATCCCATGTTCGTTACCTATCTTCTGATTGAGGAGCCAATAGGCTTCTACAGAACAATTGTTTCAAAGTAAACCTTAGTCAATCAATTTAAATTCCGATGTGTGATATACCAGCACACAGCAGTCATCATGCGCTCTCCCAAAAAGAAGGAATAAATCTTAAATGAAGCATTCCAGCCCACATGTCTGGTTGTAGCACTACAGGCTATTGTCCTGGTCTTGTGCACCCTGAAGTCAATGACAAAGCTTGAACTGATGCCAGTGGTGCAGGATCCATCCTAGAAGTGATCAGCTAACAAGAACAGTTTATTTGCAAACATGTTGGCAAAATCTGTATTCGTGCCCCTTATTGTGTGACTTGCTTTTTTCCAAGAAAGTTCAGACAACCAGATTCTCTTTCTACCAGTGTTTGCAGAGGCTTTGTTATTGGACTGATCTTTTTTACAGTGCAAATATTTGAAATAAAAAATAATATACACTTTGATTTCAATTACAACACAGAATACAATATATATGAAAATTTAGACAAACATCCAAAATATTTACTAAGTTTCAATTCGTATTCTATTGTTTAATGGGGCGACTAAAACTGTGATTAATCTCAATTAATTTTTTGAGTTAATTGCGTGAGTTAACTGCGATTAATCGACAGCTCTAATTATGCGCTATGAATAGTTCGCCCGGCTTTACAACGGACTATGATCTTCAAACTTCCCAAAGGTGTAATGACATTCTAGCACATGTGGCAAATTGCCGGCACTACTATGATGGGTCCTGCACTTTCTCTTCTTGTGGGGGGGTTTCAGGGTGCCATTTCATGCCCCTGAACTGGGGTAATAGCTATCCTACTAGTATCCCAGGGAAGGGGAGTGGAGAGGGAGGGACCCAGGCCTGCCCTCTACTCCGGGTCCCAGCCCAGGGGCCCTATGATAGCAGGTGAACCACTTGTACCAGTGATTCTTTCCCCTGGGCTACTTCCCTCTCCTACCTTCAGCTTGTGGGGCTTCCTGCCTTCCCTCTGCACAAGCCAGGTGTCCCTTTACCTAGGATCTTGGTCTTCTTAGCCCGCTGCAGCACTTCTCAAAACTCTCCTCCGCTTTCCTCCAAACTGCTCTGTTCCACCACCAAACCACTCTGCTTCACTCCTCCAAACTGCTCTCTGCTCCACCACCAAACCACTCTGCTCCAGCTCCTCCTCTGTCTGATTGAAGCAGGGGGATTTTATCAGGTGACTGGCTTCAGGTGCTCTAATTGGTTTCAGGTGCTTTTAATTAATCTACAGGGAATAAGGCTTCTCCTCATCCTAGATCACTCTCCTGCTGCCTTCTGGCCATGCTGTATCACACACACTAGAAGCTAAAGGCTTGATCCAGTGCCCAATGGGAAGCCTCATATTGACTTGAGTGTGCTTTGGACCGGGCCGTAATGAGCAATTCCTTCAGGCTGAGGATAGCACACTTTTCTGTAGTATTTGCCTTACTACAGACATATTTGTGTACAGATAAAAGCGGCTATACACACAGCAAGGTTTGCAGCTGAAATAACTCTCAACACACATCAGCTGTTCACATTCATGACAGATCAACTTCCCCCTTCTCTTGGTGAAATGATCGGGAATGTGACAAGTTAGAAATTCACCAATTTTAATATCTTTGCAGTAGGAGAAACACCAGCTCCCTGTTACCACACCACTGAGATTTTTCTGGATGAGCCATAAAGCAAAGGTCATTTCCACTTGTTACCATTGGAAAATCTCATGGTAAATTTTAGGAAAGTTGGGGTAAGCATTCAGAAAAACCTGCGTACAACTGCCCTCAAAATGTGTGTGAACCTGCGCATTTAATCCACAGATCTGTCAGGCGGTCTCACATGGAGACTGCACTCTGTGCTCAGAGCTAGCATGGTCCAGTAGGTAGGCCACTAAACTGGCACTCAGAAGATCTAGCTCTTTCACTGACCTGCTGTGTGACCGTGTCACTTCATCTTTGTGCCTCTGTTTCCCCTCCCACCTTTCATTGGCTTTGTCTCTTTAGATTATAACCTCTGACTGTGTGTTTATACAAAGCTTAGCACAATGGGGCTGTGATCTCAGTCGGAGCCCTGGGGTGTTTTCGTAATACAAACGTAACCATAAAAATGTCTTGATTTCAGACACCCAACTTGTCATTTGCACACACAATCACTGTGATTGGGTATAAAACTGGCACAATCACCCATCCAATTTAAGCAAATGAAAAAGTGAAAGGCAAGCACTTTTTTTTTTTAAATGCCCAAGTAGCCTGGGAAAATTCCAGCTGGATAATTAGAGTGTTTTCCTTCATTCTCTGGTATATTTTACAATAGGAGACGATGCTCTTTATTTTCTATTGTGTGTTGGGGCTCTACACAATTGCCATGTCTCACCCTAAGAGAATCTGCATTTCGAAGTGGATGGAAGAAATGGGAAAGAGACAACCAGTCAAATATTATGCAACAGATTCTCTGCTGTGATACCTCCATTGACTTGAATGGAGTTATGCCAGCAGAGAATTTGGTCCTATGATTTCATTTATGTATCTGTTACAAATCTTGACTTCTCAAGCCATTATATTTTTTAATAAAAACAATTAAGGCCCAATCAAGGCCTATCGAATCAATGGAAAAAGTCCCCATTGCCTTCTGTAAGCTTTGGAACAGGCCCTTAGTAGCTGAGTTATTTAAAAATTTCTGCTAGTGCAAAAATCTGAGTAAAGAAAAAAAATTGGAAGCAAACGCTGAAAATTGTACAAATTGAATTATTTTCAGCTTAGTTATAGCATTGGCACTGCACAATAGGCCTTTAATCTGCAATGAAGAAAAACCATATTTCCAATGAAGCAGACTGCCCCAGAACAGAAATAGTGGAATACTGTGAAATCGGCAACAATACTGAGAGTTTGGAGGGAATCCAACGCTTGTAACCAGCCAAGGAAGAAAAAACAAAACAAAGTAGCACTATAAAAATAAGACTGGGGAAGGGTCCAGATGGCTCAGGTGACGGAATGAGATAGGGTGCCTTTCATCTCTTGGTCGCTTGTTCAAACGTGACTCTCTCCATAGTAAGAAAGTCTTTTTCGTCTGCTGGCTTTTTGGTGGCATGTTTGAATGAGCTGGTGGTTTCTGTACTTAGTAAAAGCCACAAGTATTATTCCCTTATTGCCTGTCGCAGCTGAGAGGTCAAGCACTGAAAAAATGTGGCGCTTGTTTTACTCTGTAAAAGTCCTGCTAGATCCAGGCTGAGGCGTATTGGCGAGGATGGCTGATCTGGCGTTACCTGTGGACAGAGAGAGTGCTTCAGTCTACGCCATAATCACACGAGATGGTGCGTAAATCACGTTGGGATTACGCAGCCCCCTTTACATGCGTCTGGATTTCATTAAATCACGTTAAGTAGTTCTAAGCCTGAGCCATTTGTATACAATCAGCAGAAGATTGATTTGTTTCAAAACCTGCACGAACTGTGGAATCCCCGGAAGGTTAGTGGCCAACATGCACTGGAAGGTTTCCTGAAAGGACGGGTCTGTAATGCACAGGTTAGTTTGTGCACTGAAATAAGTGCCAGGCTCACAGTGTCTACAAGTGGAAACCACTGAATGGTTGGCAGTTTGACTACAGAGGAGATGCAGGAGAGGTAAACCAGAGGAGATTCGAGTCTGGATGGAAGCCTTCATGGGAGCCATTTGGGGAAGCTTCCACAACTGCCTACTTACACCGTATCTATCCCTAGCCTGCTGTATCCCTCTGCAGCTTGCATAAATTCTCCCTTTTCTCCTACTTGTCTTTCAGTTCCTCCCATCTTGATAACTGCAACCTCCTCCTTCCCAACCTGCTTGACACCCACATCGCCCCATTCCAGTCCATACAAAACACAGCTGCCAAGATCATCTTCCTTCCCTGTCACCCTGACCATGGCGGCCGCCTCTCTACGTTCCTCCATGAGCTTCCCTCTTTCAGCACCACATCAAGTTTAACCTTTCTTGTCCCTTCATCACAACGCTGCCCTTTCCTCCTTGTGTGTCTTTGCCTTCCCAGCTCCTCCACCAGTGATGCCATGCCTGGACCTTCCATTCGTCCAACTCCTCCCTGCTTTCTTCCAGCCCGCCCCTACATACAGAACACTCTTCCTGAGCTCATCAGATACGCTTCTGGGGCACAGTCCCTCCTGGTGCTTTAATTAGGGCGGTGAATCTCTCAATCATCTCCAACATCGGTTGTTACTAACAGTTTCAAGTGGGCCCATTACAAATTGTAAATTTTATTTTGCTAAAATAGGTACAAGAATGGCTCCCCTGCAGCCCTCTGATCCAGTAGCTGATTTGAAGGAGTATTTGGAAATATTTTTGTTAGCAGCTCAGACCTTTCATTCATAAATTCTGCCAGTGCTCTTGGATGGATGCCCTCCAGCTCTGGTGACTTGTTACTCTTAAATTTATCAATTTCTTCCAACTTCTTTTGTTTTGTTTTCTCACTTCAGTCTGATAGGGCATCATCTTTATTACCTGTAAAGATTAGGTGTCTCCGCAACATAATTGGGGAGGTAGTCTGAGCAAATAAATCATTTAGCTTCTCTGCCATGCGTTTATACTGCTTAATTAAGAGCCTGTGCATGGAAGGTGTAGTGAGGCAAATTTACATGAGAAATAATACGCAGTTTTTTAACACCGTGGAAAGTTAATTGTTGGAACAACTTGCTAAGGGATGCTGTGGATTCTGCATCACTGGAAGTCTTTCAATCAGCATTGGATATATTTCTGAAGATACGCCGTAGTTCAACCACAAGTTATTTGGCTTGAAGCAGGAATTACTGGGTGATAGTCTGTGGCCCATATTATGCAGGAAATCAGATTCCAATGGGCTCTTTAGGCCTCATAATCAATGACTCTGTAATGGCTCCCTGTAATCTCTGATAGTCCAGTGGACCCACCACTCAACAAATATGCCTTTCACATATGCATGAGTCCATTTAAAGGAAGTCCACTTCCCCCGCCCTCCCTTCAACATGCTGCTCTTGACCATCCAGGCAGGCACCTTTTCTTTTATTGTTCTTTCCCCCATCAACCAGCTGCATTTGTTTCCATTTCAGAGGTTGGTTTCCTTTAGCTGGTGATGAAGGTACAACGTGGTGGAATGACAGGTCCCTTTTTCTATCCTTGACAATGTTGCTCACAGACATCCAAGTCGCAGGTGATGTGTATTTCATTTTGTTTTGGTCACATCAACTCTTAACAATATAACTAAACCAAAACTGAATTTTCCCCCTGAAGTATAAAATAGACCAAAGAAATTCAAAGTAGCTTTGAGTGAATAGTCTGAGTGGGGTTCAAGGCCAATTAAACTGCACACAGCTGAGTCTTCCAACCCCCAACTCCAGCATTGAGAGTTATACTCAAGAAGCATAAGGGTCACTGCCTTTTCAGACATTGCAGAGCTGCAGGGCAAGTGTCTCAGAAGGAGCA
Organism: Chelydra serpentina; assembly: GCA_037349315.1. Classification (NCBI taxonomy): domain Eukaryota; kingdom Metazoa; phylum Chordata; order Testudines; family Chelydridae; genus Chelydra; species Chelydra serpentina. Next base: position 8,777,007 of record JBAIAC010000026.1, on the reverse strand, counting down.
GAAGAGTCTTCTCAGCAAACCAGCAAGAACACTCTGAGGACTTCATTCCCTGAGTTCTGAAATAATCTGCCTCGTGAATTCAGGTTTGGAGTGCAAAGCAGAACCCCAAATTCTCTGGGTTTGGCCAGCCCAAGTTCAATACAGGGTACCTGTGATGTTGCACTCCATATGCTTTATAAAAATAGGTCTGTAAGTGTGAATATGATGTAACTGGAATATGTTTTATGCAAAAGGCCTCTTGTAAGGTGTCATTACAAAGCTGATCATCTACTGAGTGTGGTCATCCTATTTGTTTGCATGTATTATTTGTATGTCTGGAGTTAGGAGAATAAGATATAAACTTGTATTACTGATGTAAACATATTAAGTGGAAGCCATTAAGAACTTGTGAATGGGTTTGTTTACCCACAAACCCACCTATGTAATGAAGGTAATGAAGAATGAGGTCTTACAGTGACATATGACTATGTCACCTAATACTGGAATCCATCTTAAACCTGGTGCTTTTCCATTTAGAAGGAGGGGTGGGGACCCAGAGAGACAAAAGATTCCCGCCTTGTGCCAAAGCTATAAAAGGGGGTGGAACAGAATAAGGGAGCCTGCCAGTCATGAGGAATCCCCTCAGTACCACCTGAGCTGGAACTAACAAGGACTGTACCGGGGAAAGGATTGGGCCCAGACTAGGAAGAAGTTTAGTCTGTGAAAGAAGCTTATTGGAACATCTGAATGGGTAAGATTTACCTGTATTCAGTTTCTTAATGGATTAGGCTTAGACTTGTATGTTTTGTTTTATTTTGCTTGGTAACTTACTTTGTTCTGTCTGTTATTGCTTGAAACCACCTAAATCCTACTTTTTATACTTAATAAAATCACTTTTGTTTATTAATTTGGCCCAAAGTAATTAATACCTGGGGGAGCAAACAGCTGTGCATCTCTCTCTATCAGTGTTATAGAGGGCAGACAATCTATGAGTTTACCCTGTATAAGATTTATACAGAGTAAAACAGATTTACCACTGGGAGCTGGGTGTTTGGGTGCTGGAGAGAGGAGTACTTGCTGAGCTGTTTTCAGTTAAGTCTGCAGCTTTGGGGGTCGTGGTTCAGACCCTGGGTCTGTGTTGCAACCAGCTAGCAGTCTGGCTCAACAAGGCAGGGTTCTGAAGTCCCAAGCTGGCAAAGAAAATGGGCTCAGAGATAGTCTCAGCACATCAGGTGACAGTCCCAAGATGGTCTCAACCCAACCCATCACAGTCCCAAACTCAGGGGAGAACTTATCTGAATGGAGCCTTCTGAAGTTCATCAGTCAGTCGGGTAATATATTTCAGATAAAAGCCATACTTGTGACAACTGGCATCTGTTATCAGTTTAATACTGGTTCCTCACTGTGTCACACCAGATGGGAAAGACAGTAATAGATTGCAGGTGCTTTTCCCTGGGGATCTATAGTAAAGTTCAATACACTCTTCCTTTGAGTCACTTTTGACTTTCTAAAAGGTTTTGTTTCTCAGAGATAATGCATAAAGCTGGCAAGCGCAGTACACCGTTTGAACGAGGTGCCGTGTGCTACCACCCAAGCCACCTTTTCCCCTGACAGCACCAGCCAGTTGATGCTTTCCAGCGATCACACGTCACCCCCAGCAGTTTTGCCCTCTGTGAATCATTCAAAATGTGGCAGCAGCTTTGCTCTTTTCAAACAAGTCACTAGGCAGCAGTTTAACCTCCCTTATTTTTCACTTCCAGGCACAGACCTCAAAGCTTTCTGAAGTTCTCTCCAGCTTCTCCTGATACCTGGAAGAAGGTCCTGCAGAAGTGAAGCCCAATTGGCCAAGAGCCGCTGCAGAATCTGACCTACTCGCTGTAGGGAGACAAAGTTGGTGGAATCAAGGGAAGTGAGAGAAGGAGGTAGAAATGGTTTCACTGGCTGGACCTGGCCTCACCTCACTCCTCAGCGGCAGAGCAGAGTGTGTTCAGTTGGGCTTTTTGGATCTGGAAGAATTCTATGGGAAGTGGAAACAGGTAAGGACTGAAGGGAAAAAAACCTGGGATTCGTTTGTCAAAAGAGAGGACCTGGTGCTCAAATGCAAAAGAGAGCTTTTGGGAAGTATAAGGAATGCAATTTGCAGCTGGGAAATGATACAGCGAACAGAGTTCTTCCAATGAGAAAAATGAACTCGGCATCATATGGTGTTGATTTAGAGGCTGAGTATGAGGAACTAATGAAATTTACAAAAACCCACAAGTTTATAAAAAGATCTTTGTGCAAACATGCCACTTTAATACACAGAACTGGAGTTGCATTCCTCCTGAGGAGTATGTGCTATTGTCTGTAATTAATCTTGATTAAGCAAAAGAAAAAGAAAAACTCCTGACTATATTAAGAGGCTACCTACTGGTGAGCATCCTGTGCATTTGAGGTGCTGGCTGCTGCTTTTTAAAATATCAGCAAGGAAAGGTACGGGGGAGGGGGAGAGTCTCAGAACTACGTTGCAAATGCAAACCGCGGAGTCCTTCTGCGGGCAAAATCCTCATTGGCTTTAAAGGGAGGCGTTGTATCTGAGTAAGCACTGAGTGTCAAGTGAGTGAGGGCTTCATTTTGTGTATCTCTAGTACGTGGGCCATGGCAGGAGGAGAGAGGGCACTTTGCAAGGGAGTGTGAGTATGAGAGAGAGAGATTAATTACAATCTCTATTATTTTCAGACCTAGAGTATTAAGCTTCCCCCATGAGCACATTCATCACTTTTTTTTATCCCCAATTTTAAAAAGCTCTTGTTCCCACTTTACAAGTATGAACCAACGGAGACAAATGTTTTCCATGTAAACTTTCAAAGCCTTCCCGCTGTTTCATATTATCTTGGACTTTAAACTTAAAAAACAGTAGAAACCACAGGACACCTATAACTATGGAGGCACTACAATATTGTCATAATCTGGGACTGATCAGTTCAGTCTGCATCTATATTTTATTTCCTGTGGCTACAGCTAATAAACAACTGTCATGAGCAGGCTTGGCGAAAGAATGTAAAAAATAAATATCTTTGGCTTTCTGCTAGTAACTTGAATGTTGGCTTTTATAATAGTCAACATAATCAACAGCCAGACACTTGGCTGTAAATTAAAGACACTTTTCATAAATTACACAAATAAAAAAGAATCATGTTGCTGAGATGTAATAGATTTAATCGCTTGTGCTTTTGTTTCTGTCTTTGTGCTCTTTGAGCCCAATCCTGGAAGATGCTTGTAATGGCACGACGACGACACCCCTGCAGTGCCTCCTGCTGGTCGTCCAGGGAATTAGCATTCCAGCCTCCAGAGCGCCCTCTGCGGGCCGGTGTCCCGCTTGCCCCCTTGTCCCTCCTGGACCCCGGTGTCCCTTTGACTGGGGTGCTTCCCCCTGGCAGTACCCCCTCAGTCGCTGGGTCTCCCCTCCCAGGGGAACCCATCCACCCTCTATCCTCACCTCGCCTCAGCCTATGGGCTACTGCCAGTCATCAAGCAGCCCCCGCTCACTGAGGAAGACAGCATCTGTATTAGCCAGTCATCACAGGCAAGGGAGGTTCGGGCCTGCCGCCTTTACCTAGCCCCAGTACCTCTGTGGGCCTTGGACAAGGCCCTGCAACCTGGGTAGTTGCCAGCCTGGAGCTCCCCTGGACTTCCCTAGCCCTGTTTCACTCCTGTACCCTTAGGCTCCCCAGGCAGCTAGGCCCATCTCCCTCCTCAGTTAGAGGGAGACTGGCCTAGCTCCAACTAGCAGCCCTTTTATAAGGGCCTGCTGCAGCCTGATTGGGGCGTGGCCCAGCTGCGGCTGCTTCCCCCAATCAGCCGTCCCCAGCCACAGCCCTCTCCCAGGGCTGTTTTAAGCCCCTCAGGGCAGGAGCAGGGTAGTCATAGAATCATAGAATATCAGGGTTGGAAGGGACCTTAGAAGGTCATCTAGTCCAACCCCCTGCTCAAAGCAGGACCAATCCCCAATTTTTGCCCCAGATCCCTAAATGGCCCCCTCAAGGATTGAACTCACAACCCTGGGTTTAGCAGGCCAATGCTCAAACCACTGAGCTATCCCTCCCCCCGAATAATTTTTAAAATATTATGGAAATATGCCTATCTCCTAGAACTGGAAGGACCTTGAAAGGTCATTGAGTTCAGTCCCCTGCCTTCACTAGCAGGACCAAGTACTGTCCCCTGACAGATTTTTGCCCCAGATCCCTAAATGGCCCCCTCAAGGATTGAACTCACAACCCTAGGTTTAATAGGCCAATGCTCAAACCACTGAGCTATCCCTCCCCCCCCAAGTCACCCCACTACAGTGCTGAACACGGTCTAGGAGGCCTTTTTCTTCCTTGTGTTCTTCTGCCGTGAACTTTCCCTTACAGTGTCTGTAAACATGCATCACCCTCTGAACCTCTTAAAATGGCAGTATGTGCTAGCATAAATAGAGCCCTTAGAGCTTCCTGGGGCAAGAGCACGGTGACCTCTTGTATGAAACTAAACAGAACACAGATCCTTCACTTATCTGCCTTAGGCACTTATGTGGCCCCCATTGTCTGAGCACTTGCCAATCTTTCATGTATTTAACCTCACGACACCCCTCGGAGGCAGGGAAGTGGTATTATCCTCATTCTTTAGATGGGCAGCTGTGACAGTGACTTTCCCCAAGGTCACACAGAAAGCAGGAGCTGCCCCAGGTCCTAGCCACTGGACTAGCCTCTCTCTTCCAGATGTGTACTGACTCTGCAGGGCTAACAGGAGAAAATACTTGGTTTTGACACTAAGCTAAGCTGCTCAGACTCTGAATACACACAGGGGGCGGAGCTACTATCAGATAAGGTGCTACTGTTACATAGTCAATTCTACTTGTGTTTTGTCCGCTCCAGTTTTAAATGGCTCTTCATATGAGGAACCCACCATTCTCCTTGCAGTGAGTTTTGCAGAGGGCTAGATGGACTCTATGCAGTGGGCTGCCTTACATGTGTTGAAAGAATTACTGTGGATTCTCAGATGGTTGACTCAGGTCAGTAGTATCATTTTAGACTTTAAATCCTATCCCTATTATAAGGCATGTCTCCTTACTTCTCACACAACTGTCCCAAGCAAATGTTTCATTAGGTACCCACTGTAATCAACAGAGTGGACTCTTTTCAGAGGAGAGGCAGAGGGAGCTTGCCATAAATCACAGCAACGAGGCACACAGCTGAATAGATAAAGCTGCCATTGGGCTATTGGCATGGACAAAGCTACTGTGGTTTAATGGGCAAATAGAAGGGATGATAAAGAGCAACATTAACCTGCTCCCTAAGCTGACAAAGTCTTCAGAAAGGCAATTAGTAATAATAATGACAGGCATTCATATTGCACCTGTCATCCAGAGCCCCAAGGCCTTCTACACCATTTCATCTGCCACGGTAACATGGCCACCTCTGGTTCGGTGGGCAGGGCATAGTAGTGAGAGGGATGGGATATAGTCCCAGTTCTTCCATTGACTTGTTATAAGACTTTGGGCAAGTCTCTTTGTCTCTGTGTGCCTCAGCTTCCCCTTCTATAGAGTGGGGATAATAGTGCACTAGCTACCTTTGCAAAGTCCTTTGAGAGCTACGAGTGAAAAAGACTGTAGAAATAAGTATCGATACTTCTCCCAGAATCCAACAAATGCTTCAAGTGCCATGAATGCAATGGGCAGAAAGGCGGGGGGTGGGGGTTGCCTTTGGGTGTTTGTCCCTCCTTTTTATAATTTCAGTTCCTCTCTTGAAAAACATTTACAGCTGGGAACCAGGAGACAAAAGGCTCTGGGGAAGGATGTTCCCTGCTGCTTTTTCCTCACCTGTTTGAGCTTCCTTCCTGCTTGATGATTCTGTTTACTGCTTAAATGCAAACTAAGCAGAGCACATAGATGCCGACTCCATGGGTGCTCCAGGGCTGGAGCACCCACAGATAAAAATTAGTGGGTGCTTAGCACCCACCAGCAGTCAAACTCTCCCCCCACTCCCTAGCACCTCTTCCCCACTAGCAGCCCTGCTGATCACTCCTCCCCATCCCAGCACCTCCTGCCCACTGTGAACAGCTGTTTCGCAGCATGCAGATTGGCCCTGGGAGGGAGGGGGAGGAGCAGGGACAGGGCATGCTCAGGAGAGGGAGCGGAAAGAGGCAGGGAAGAGGTGCGGTAGAGGCAGAGCAGGGGCAGGGGCTTGGGGGAAGGGGTGGAGTGGGGGCGGGGTATGAGATGGAGGGGGGTGGTCGAGCAGCCCTCGGTAGAGGGGAAGTTGGCATCTACGGCAGAGCCACATTTCATTGTCTGAGACAGACCTGTTTGCCAACCTCAGTTTGGAACATATGTTAAGACCAGCAGAGAGTGGAATCATATAACTTCACATACAATGTTGCCACACATCTTTTCACAGGACACTACTGATCAGCCAATTATGAGTTTTCAAATGATACCTCACAAAGCATACTTTGTACAAAGATTATTACAATAGGGTAGGCTGTGAATACCGAGGTACATTCTGTCATAGATAACAAAACCTACCCACTTATTCTATGCAAAATGTATGCAATCTAAATATTTCTAATTAACCTTTTCAGAGATTTTTTCATGCATATAAAGTCATATCACCATTGTCTAATACTTGTTGTGATAAATGATTCTGGGGGATAAAAAGTACATCTTTAAGTGGCCTAAAGTGCTAGGATTGGAATATTCATTCATATAAAGTGGAAGCCCTTTAGAAAGGATTTGGGGGAAGAATTCTATCCTGTGTGAGAACAGTATCCAAACAAAGTGCAACCTCAGTTTTAATAAGGTCTTGAAGATCAGCCTTCATTCAACTGGGGTTCTGTAAAATCATAGAAACATGAACTAACCAGCATTTTGCAGACATACCAACATCCTGAGATTGTATATGAGATATGTCCCCATCTGCTTTCTCTTTGCTTTTACTCACACAGAGTAGGCAGAAGAAGCCAACCCCACTCTCTACCCCACTCTTTCAGCATTAACTAGTTGAGTCGGTGATTTGGTGGTAATTGCATTCAGGGATGTGCTAACAGATCAAGAGTGCCAGTTGCCCCAAGGAATGATTGATAGCACCAAGGTACCACTGGCAGCTCCAGTGAAGGATGCACTCATGGGCCAGAGAACACAAGGGATATTTCAGATGCAACTGAGTGTGGGAAATCTGGGCTCCCAAAACATCAGGGTTCTGAGGTATGGAGACCAATAAGGTAACTGTGCTTACTGGGAGAAATGCCCCTAACTGTGGGTGATCAAATCACTTTGCCTAGAAAAGAACTAGAATTTGACCCAGTGAGGATGTGTCTCCATCAGTAGATACAGAAAGGCAGAGATTATTATAGACTACCAGATTAACCCCAGCTAAACACAATTGATTACCCATAGTGCTGCAGTGCCTAGAGATTCCACATGAGACCCAGGCTCCATTGTGCAGGCACAAACAGCTGGTAAGCAACAGTCCCTGCCTCAAACAGTTTATAAACTAAACAACCGCTATCTTCATTTTACCAAGGGATTAAGTGATTTGCCCAAGGACACCCAGGTAATCTGGGGCAGACCCGGAAACTGAACCTAGCTCTCCTGACACCCGCGCTAGTAATTTAACCAATGACAGGATGCTCTTTAATGCTATTAATCTCTCTAGATATAGCTATCCTCTTTACATTAACTCCATCATGGTGACATTTATACTCCCCCTGCCTTCTGTTATCGCAAAGAGACTGACTGTGGTTCTTTTAGCAGAAACTGAACTGGAAAAGGTGTCTGGATTGGGAACCACCAGCTTTTCACACCAGCTTCAGAGTGAGGGTCTGTAAGTGTCACAGCAGCAGCTGCTGGGTGCCAGTCACTTCTGAAAACCTTTATTTAGGTACTCAAGTGGGAGCTGAGCTCTTTTGAAAATCTAGCCTGAATGGAGGGGACTGAGCTCTTGAAAACCTGCCCCGGTGTGGCTAATAAATAGCCAGTAACCACCAGAGCTGTATAGTTAGGCAATTCTGCTCTAAAGCCATCTGGTCTCAGATTCCAATAAGGTTTTAAACTCTTGGAAGTCATCAAGAACTTCCTGAGAAATCAGTGATTTAACTTGGATGCTTCCTCAAGTGACAGAGGTATTCAAAAGCCATCCAGTGAACAAGAGACATAATAGCCCTGAATCATCTCCAGAGTATGATCTGTTTTAAAGAATCCCAGATAGTTTGGTTCATGTCTTCGCTGTGGGTTATCCACTTCCCTTCTTTGGTCTATCAGTGATGGAATGAGATTTACACCCCACTGACTCTTAACCACCAACAACAATAGCTTCCCTGAATGACTGCCTTGAACTAAAACAGATATCTTACAGCATGGAGTGTAATGGTGTTAGCCTTTTGGTTTGCTGCCTCCAATTCCTGTCTTAACTATTGGATCTGAGAGACTACTAAGTGCTCGTCCAAATTTTCAGTGCAACTTTCTAGGCCTAGACATATCTGGATGCTTTCAAGAGTGTCTTTTAAATGGATAATATTATAGTAAAATTAAAGCCATTTGTGTAAACAAAAGGCAAGTTTGAGCTTGCCACTGATTTGATCTTACAAAATATATTCCCACCATGAAACAAAATCTTCTTTAAAATGATGACCATATCATAATAAAGGCTCCAGTCTGTAAACGGAAGAATTGCAACAGCTACAATGTGTTGACTCATCTATTAAAACAAAAGAAAGGATGCATTGCTTGGATAATATTATAGCACTTTTGCAATCTGAACTAACTCTGCTCAGAAAAGACATGTTCTCTAGAGTGCCATCCCAGAACAGAGCAGTGAAGTCTAGTCTAGTGAAGAGTTTCCTCCTGCAGTGGCCCATGCCAGGTGCATCGGAGAAAGGATAATTCCCATGGTCATTCGTACAATAGTCTAAGGTGGGCTAGATCCCTGTCTTTTATTGCTGCTCCAACACAAAGTGTCAGAGTTTTCTCCAGACTACCATTTCCTTCCTTCCGAGTTAGGGTCCAGCAATGCAATTGTCCACCACCTCAAAGTTTTCTTGGATGCCCAAGGTTTGGATCCATAGCAAATCTTCAGAATACACCCTTACCAATTTAACAATGAAGTATGATTGTTTGTAATACCCTGAGAGACACTGGGGGCCCAATTCCATCACCTATACTTGTGCTCAGTAGCCTTTTATTAATTAAATTACTCATGCAAATCAAAGACTACTCAGTGTGAGCAAAGGTGCTAGAATTGTGTCATTACTGTATCTGTAAACCCTCGGTCAGGGTGTGCAAAGTGGCTCACATTGTGCCCAACTCACAGAGAAACTGAGTCTGCTACAGCTCTTGTGAGCTGGCTCTTTAGCTCAGACTGTAGCCGTTTGTGCTTTCAGCCCTGGAGGTTCCTGGTATATTGGCCAAGGTGGCCGCCATCAAATAACGACATGCGAATGCCAACATTCCATATAAATAAGAAACAGAGATACCGTTATGAGAAGTAATAATAAATACAGAAGGCGGTTTAGAGCTTCTGTCTGTGATTTTCAAAGCAAAGGGAGGAATTTGCTCCCGTGACTCTGATTGAAATTAATGGGAGTTGCGTGGCTAGTTGCCTTTGAAAGCCTTAATCTCCTGAACCAGCGAATATTAATTAGCAAGTTTTGGATGTGTGTGGAAACAAACACATGGCTGAGTGCACATGAGCGGGTTATTAAACATGAGTGTAGCGTGAACGGCAGTGTCCCTCTGGCTGCAGTGTGAGAGGACATGACAAAGTAAAACATGGTCTCCAAAGAACCCGTATATCCTAGGACACCTTTCCAGGTCTGTGAAAGAAAAGGAGAGCTTTATCTTGCATAGAAATTAAAGACCCCAACCTGGGATCCTGCTCGGCGCGATGACCCCTTGTCCTGGCGCACTGTGACGTTAGTATGGCACTGGTAACAGGAGTTAGTGTGCTTCACTTTACATGGACAAATGTAATGGCATAGAAAAGGGAGGACAGTTTCACAGCTCCTTGGCTCCCTTTGCATCATCCTCTTGGAAGTGGGAAATAGCCACGATATGGAGTAAACAGTAGCCTGTGTGCACCCAGGGGTGCTGGAACAATTTGTATCAGGGGGTGCCGAGAGCCATTGAACCCAAATGTAAACCCCGTATATGTTGGAAACCCCGTCAAGCCAGGGGGTGCGGCAGCACCCCTCGTTCCAGCACCTGTATCTGCATCACAACTCTGTCGGCATTGGCGGTTTGGATGGCAACCTGCCCACATCCCACTCCATGGTCGGTACAGCTGCAGGGGACCAGTTTTCAGCTGCTCAGTGCAGTAATTCCAGCTGCAAGTTGCATTGCAAATTCTACTGCCCTGGGAACAAAGCATGGTCCAGTGAGGCGCTAATCCCTCACCCCCTCCACATGGCATACCAGAGCTGAGCTCCTCTGGAGGTCACTTACCCCACTGCTATCTAGCAAGGCAGCAGCAAATGCAGGATTAGACCCCAGCCCTCCTGACTCCAAGTCCCATGTCTGGCCCACTGCCTCACAGCTTTCTCAGGCAAGAAGACACATAAAATGTTGAACACACTTACCAGCTGCCATAGCCACCTAAGTTATGCCAGTGTGGCTGGTTAATGGGCAGCTAAAAAAGCCGAAGGCATTCTTTCTAACAACGATGAGAATAAGATCCCCTATGTCCTGCATGGAAAACAGACAATCATAGAATCTAGTAGGGATTGAGGGTCACAATAACTACCAAGACAAGTGGAGGCAGCAATTAAAACTTAAAGGGTCGGGTTGCCCCTTTTAAAAAAAAGAATAAATCTCTCTTTGCTTTGTAAAACCAGTAATGACAGACTGAAATGCGGCACGGAATACAGACAGAAGGCTCTCTAGGAGTGACATTATCCTGCTGGCACAGAGACCGTTACACAGCATGCAATTTGGAATCGGCACAGCAGGGTTCTAGCATCTCCTGAAGCACTTATACTCCATTCTGTTGGGGTTAATATCCAGTCGGTGGCTTTAGAACGCTTGCAAAAACAGCCACCCAAACCAACCCACCGCCCCTAAAATGTACATCTGGGTTCAACTTTCAGACCGACACAGATACACACACACAAACCCCTGAGCTCGCCCGGGAGAACTGCAACTGGCTGGGGGTTGCCAGAGAAGGTGGAAAGGAAATAAAATATGGATGGCGATCGATTCGCATTTGTAGCAGGAGCAGCTACGTGTGGTCATGTGTAAAATGAAGTCTGAAATGCGTCTGGGACCCACCAAAAATAAACCCGTTGCAGAAGCAAGGGTAGCTAGAGAGGCTGACGCAGCAAGTGGAACAGTGTCTGTCATAGACGCTGAGACGTCTCCTTTTCTTCCCATTAAAGAGCCAGGAACGAGGGTAGCAGCAGAGAATCCATCTATCTTCTCCTTCCACTAATGGCACACTATTAACAGCAGCCCAGGAATAGTAAGACTTTATGCTTACTAGATATAGCACCCTCTGCCTGAGAACCTCAAAGTGCATTACTAGCATAAGTGAAATCAAGCCTGGTTATCTTTCTAAAAGCTCTGCTATAATTCAAGCAGCAGTAATGGGCTCCAGGCAGAAATTGCTGGGTGAGGTTCTCTGGCTCGTGATATGCAGAAGGTCAGAGTAGATGGTCAATGGTCCCTGCTATCCAAGTTCATTAAACTGAACAACACCTCTGTGAGTTAGGTAAATATTATCTTCGTTTTCCAGATGCGGAAACGGAGGCAGAGCAAACAAGGGCTCTCGTCTGGCTTTTGCAGCCAGAGCCCCCACTTGGAGGCGGATGGAGAGCTGTGGAGGCGTCACCCCAGAAGCAGCCCAATGGTGACCTCTTAAGCGGTGGCATGTCCCCTGGGAGCTCCAGGAGGTATATTGCACTTAGTACCTCCCCAGAATCCTACCGGGGCTAGTGCCGAGAGTTATAAGAGCCCCAGAGGAGGGCTGTGCCTCAAAGGAACATCACAGCCGGGAATTAGGCATTGTGGCTTATCAGGAAGGTTGCAGATTCTGCAACTTCTAAACCGTGAAGCTTGCAGAGTTGGCGTCAGAGATGGCTAGGCAGGGCTGCTGCTCCTGCTGCCTCTGCAGAGGCTGGGCCACTGAAGCGGGACCAACAAGGCAGCACCATCAGCAACTCTCTTCCCCTCACCTTCCCGCAGTGCTGCCGATGTGGGGAGAACTGGCAGGCATTGGTACAGCGGCGTAAGATGCTTTACAAGCTGTCGCTCAACATTGCTGAATGTTCCAAGCAGATTTTATGGGAAAGGGAAGGAGATTTTGATTTAAAAGATGCAGGCAAGGACTTGGGGGCATTTTTTACGCTAAATTCTTGACTTCGGCCTATTTATCCTATGATCCAACTGTGACTTTTCGGAGACTGTGCAGCCACGATCCGCTAGTGCTCTACATGTTCCATAAAGTAATGCCATCGCGGTTCAACATGCTATAAAAGCTTCCAGACAGACTATGCGTTGCACTCAGGTATCAGGGGGCTGGGTCCTGGCCATAAATGGCTAGTGGAGACTTTGCCTGGTGGAGGGGAACTCCCAGCTGGTATAGACCCAAAGCTGTCCCCTTGTCCTCCAATGCAGGGAGCATGCCAGGGAAGGGAGGGTATGTCGGGGGCAGGCAGCATGCAGCAGAGCAGAGCTCTGCTGTCTCTATCCTCCGCTGATGTAAATTCCCTTCAGAGCCTTACCCCAGTTGTATAAGTTACAGCCACCCCCAGAGAAGTGTACGCAGTGTTATTTTTCTAACTGTATTTAAAACCCCAGCTCTAGGCGATCGGGGTCCGATGGCAAACACAGACAGAATCCTAAATAACAATCTGCCCATAATCCTTAAAGAACAGAATAAAAAATCGCCTGACAAATGAAAATCCCTTTAATTGGACAACTCCCAACCAAATCCTCTCGAGAAAGAGGAACCATGCAGCTTGCCAGGGAGGTCAACAAATCTGTGCTGGCCGGGGCCTGACTGGGAATAAGTTCTGAAGTCAAGAAACGCCCCTAGCCAGTGGCCTACCACTAACCAGCTCTCTCTCCCTTTTAAACCAAGGAGTTGTTAGCTAGGGGGACTTCACAGATTCCAACAGCACCAGGGAGGGAGGTTGTCCTCCAGAAAGCCAGGTTCTGTACCATTTAGGGCTTTATACAGTAGGTCAACACTAACTCTTTACTCTCCAGCTGGAAATGAATTGGTAGTCAGTCCAGAGCCTGACGTTCCAGTTAATAACTAGACAGCTGTATTCTGCAGCAGCTTAGGTTTCTGAAAGGTCTGAAGGTGCAGCCACATGCGGAGTATGTCACAATGGCACGATTTTGAGGAGGCAAAGGCTGGATAATCGCAGAAAAGATGGTATCAGAACGTATCACCAAGTAGAGATGGATAAAAATTTGCTCTAAGCATACTCTACCCAAGCATCCTCTAGGAGCTGGGGAACCAAAATGACCTCCGAATGGTGAACAAAATTAACAAGAAGAGACACATGTCCTCTGTCAGGAGGAATGATACAATGTGTAGTCTTTCTGGTAGCTTTCTCCTGCTAGCCTGGCTACTTTACTTTTGTTTTGGATAGGTGAAATCTCAGTAAGTTAGCGCTCACTCAAAACCACTCTCCGGGGACTTGCTTGACTGCACCCACTAAGTCAGACAACATGGAGACCTAGAGCTGAGTATTGTCATCACCATGGCCGCCCATCTGAATGTGCTAACAGTCACACATCCATGTGATATCAAGAGAGTGGCAGGAAAGAAGCCTGGAGCACGATGCACAGATGAGCAAACGCTCAACACTGCTCTCTGGCACCTCTCAAACAGAAAGAAACAGTCACTCAAGGGACTTCTAGGGATTTGAAGTCCCTGTCTTCATACAACTTTCATCTTTTGATTTTGCTCTCATTTCACTTTTACCCCTGGGGCTAAAATATAAATCGTGTTCTATGGTTTGAGATGGTCCTATGGACTGTGGTCTGTCCTCTCCATCTCTGACCCCTTTGACTTCATAGGGCTCATGTACTATCATTCTCCCATCTACACTGGGCTGAGAAGATGGGAGGAAGGGGCTGATTTGGTTACATCCTGCCGCATGAAATTTCACCTTGGCTATTACCTGTGGGATCTGGAGTTGGACAGTGTATATGGTCATCCATGTAAGAAGATGCAATGGCGACAAAGTGTTGCCAGTGTAAGGTCTGTGAGCAGATGTCACCATGACTAGATGTTACTCAAGTTAAGTGTGTCACTCCAGACATGGGTCTGAAATAAAAAGTGGTCTCAATTCCCCAGACTTTAGCTAAATTCAAATTCAGTTCCAGATCTGAGCTATAAAGTCCAGGCGCATCTTTATCTCCCTCTCTCCTCTCCCCAGTAGAACAGACAATGCAGGGATAGAACAAGGTTACTCCAGGTCAGGTCATTCATCAAACTTCCCACATCAATAACCCTCTGTTCAGATCAGATTGGTCCCCAGTGCCAGCTTGTGCCTTCTCATTTATTTTAAAATAAAACTGAGGACACCACTGGACTTTTCAGTTATTAAAATTTGAGATAGGCCTATCCACTATGAAAAAACTCAGGTTTGTTAGATTCCAACACAAAGCTATCGTAGAACAACAGGCGATTAGCTATGTGGCTCCTTGATTTATCTTCCAAACAAGTGACTGAATGACAGAACCTAGAGGAAATGTGGCACTTGAAAGATGTGCCCTGCTGGCCAATGCACTGAAATAATCTTGTAGTGGCACCATTTATGATGTGCTCTTGGAAGGTCAGATATCTACAGGATGGCTGCGCTATGCATCCCATTTTCCATTTAGCTCTGGTTAAAAATCGAATGTTAAAACCCAATCCTGTATCTAAAGTCCCTGTCCCACATGGGCTAGGGCCTGTTCAGAGCATCTGAATGCATTCAGTGACGTAGCAGAATCAGGCTGCTCTTGATAATCTAATTATATCGAAAGCTGATGAATTACACTGCCAATGATGTCTCACCTAGTGGAAGACTCCACTGCCTCACAGTCCCTCTTCTGCTGACTGGTGCTAACAGTTTGATTACTTCAACTTCCCAAAGGGCTGCCAAGCAAAAAATGAGACCTTGGTTAGCTGTTAATTGTTGGTTGTTGTTGTTTTTTTGCTGCTGCTGTTGCTCTATAAGTACGTATAAAAGATTGGAAACTGTCTCCTCCAAACTGGCAGCGGTTTAATAAAGATCCTGCTTTCATAGCAAAGTTCTCACTTGCATTATTTATATACCATCTGCTGGGAGACAGGCATCATTAATGGGACCCGCTGCAGTCGAGAGCGATTTTTACCCCTGCCATTTACACCGGCAGCTTAAAGGTCACTCCAAATGAATACCTTTTTAATCTCCTTGTGCAATCACACAGCCAGAGCAGTTATCTGAATTCATGCACGGAACTGGCATTCATTATTCATAAACCAGGTGAGCCTCAAGAACGCTGCCTCACATAACAACAGTGGGGTGTGCGGGGAAAAAAAGTATTGACACAAACCAGATAAGGAACCGGATTGTGTGGCCGGGTTCTTGACAAGTCAGATCCGCAATTAAGGGACAAGACAGAGCTGGATTTTAATTAAAAAAAAGAAGAAGAATCTCCCAGAGGGATTCCCTCAGGTGGTAAATGCTTCTGAGGGCCCACATCACCTTCACACAAACACGGATGTAGCCTGAGTGAGAATGAATGAAGAGATGCTTGGGTTCTACATTCCCATAAGTCCGTCCCTCTGTCTAGGTACTTATCTGGCCATCGGAGTGCCTCACAGCCATTGCTGGATTTTAGTCAAACACCCCTGAGAGGCAGGGAAGTGCTATCCCGTTTTACAGATGGGGACTGAGTTACAAGGGCGATTTAGAGGATTTATCCAAGGAGCATGAGACTGAGCCAGGAATCAAACCCATCTCTCACATCCTAGTCCAGGGCCTTATATGCTTGATCAGGCTGGCGAGAGAAGAAATTTGATGTCTGTTTGTTGTTTGGATTTGTGGCGGTTCCGTGGCATGGGATGAAAGAGAAGGGGAGAAAATTGTGGCTAAATGACATGACTCCAAACCAAACCGAACTTTGATTCCTGTAAAGAGGCAAGGGACTCCAACTGCAAGAGGGCAGATGTACCAGTTACACGCCTACTTGTACTTTCTTCGAATTATTGGGTCAGATTCATTAGCTAGTGGCAATGGCTAACAGCAGGATAAGCAGTCACGGAGGTACCCAGTGGGGATGAGTGGGATAAGACAGCACAAAGCAGCCACAGCTCCACTTATCGGGTCTGTGTGTGTGGTGGGGTGGGCGAGAAGGCTTGCACACCCGGGGCCAGTGCAGCCCCAGTGCAGATGGTGCTTGCCAGAATGGATGCGTTTCAAGCCCGTCAGAACTGAATGACTTGACCTGCCCTGGTAGAACCCCGGCTGAGAGCAATACTGGTAACGCCGTCTGCCTTCCACAGCAGTGAGTCTGGCAAGGGGAATGATCATTTAAACCTCCCTGGGCCAGCGTGGCGGATTTTAGCCCATGGAATGGAAAATACTAAACAACACTCAGACCCGAGGGTGAAAGTACCTAAAAGTCTTACCGGCCTTGGGCAGAAGGGGCGGGGCTGGGGTCGGCCTCCCACAACCGGCCCTTCAGCACCTCCCGGCCCGTGCCCCCCGGGGCTCCGGCGGAGATTTAAAGGGCCCAGGCCGCTGCCTCAGTAGTGGTGGAGTTGGCTGGGAGCCCCGGGCCCTTTTAAATCGCTGGGGTCCAGGGCAGCTGCCCCTTTCCCCTCTTCCCCCCCCCCAGCGGCCCTGAGCAGGGGAAGAGAAAGGGGCAGCGGTGTTAAAGTGTGCCACTTCTTACTGGTATGCTGTACCGGTCCACTTTCACCCCTGCTCAGCCCTTAAAGTGTAATGTAATTGACTACACAAGGGTTGGACCTTTGCTTTCTGCATATTGCACCTTTAAGTCTCTAGGACTGTGCTGTCTGAAGAAGCAGGCAGCCATTTTGTGTTTAGTGCAGATTGTTACAGAAGAGACACACGCTCTGCTCTTTCATGGAGACTCTTTCTTCCTTGTCTTCTGTTCTCCTTTGCTTATCGAAAACAAAGGCCATTTTGATTGAAAGGAACTGTTTGCTCTGTGTCTGTGCATGGAGAAATGTAAGGAATACATAGAATAGCTGAATAAATAGGGACCCTGTCTATGGATACATGTAATCATAATGCACTGACATTCCACTGGCCAAAAACTTCCAGGAAGAGCATATACTGTCCAAGTGAAAGGGATGGATACCAATTGAAATGTTTTAAAAAGAAAAAAAATGAAAGAAAACACAGCAGTTAATTTCCCTAGCATGATCTGAGTAGCTGAGGCATAAGCAATGCTCCATAACTAATTCATTGTAATTTGTTTTCAAACAAAAGGCTCTGAAAGAAGCAGTCAGGAGAGAGGGTGTCTGAGCAGTCTTTCCAATTGGAGCGGTAAGCAAGAATCTTTGGACTGAAACCCAGGGCCCAGACCAAAGGAGCCTGCAGATGTCAAGGCAGTTCACTCTCAAGGCCCCTCCCTCGTCTTTCCCATCCTAAAGCAGCCAAAGCAAGGAGAAGTCACCTCATGCGGCTAGAGAGAAAGGACAAAAGAAAAGTCAGAACATCCCCAGAACTGGGGCGACTAACTGGATAGTCTTTTTCAAGGGCTCCCCTGTACTTGCTTCCCTGCACTACATAGAGCACCACTGGCAGCAAGAGGGTCCATGCATACAGCTACAACTACAGCCTCACATAAAGGGATTCTTTGAACTTTTCTCCCCCAGGATCTTGGGTTACACTGAGCGTAGAAACTCTTGAGCTAAACTTCTGCAAGGATTTTTTCAAATGTGTAAAAAGGTGATTATGAGTAACTGCTGGGGGAAGGTGCTAAAATACCTACAGACAGTGGAGAACAAATACAATGCACCCATCTGAGAGGGAAAGAGAAGGGAGTGGGGAAAGAAGGGCTCATCAACCAGGAGGAGCTATAGGAGTTAGTTATGCGCAAGGAGAAATGATGAGGAGACACTTTTTGCGACCTATCTGGTTAAAGTGGTAAGTCCCACCTTCCAAGAAGGGTAAACAGCCCTGAGAATTAGCAGGGGAAATGAGCTGCCTGATGACCAGTAAATGGTATCATCCACCTGGAACAGTAGAGAAGTCCTGGGGGTTTGTGGCTACTTAATATTCAGGGAAAATAAAATGCTAGGAATTCGGATGCTATGGGAAGTGCAATTTCCATTTTTTGGCATTATGGTTGGACTAGCCCACCTGTGCTTTGACTTCTTGAGTGAGCTCTGGTACGTCAGTTCAGAGACCTATTGTTTTGTTTGTTATCAAGGAAGCTCTGGGCAGGTTTGCGAACTTGAGCTGAATTAGAAGTTGGGTTCTGCAGGAAACCAAAGGAAGCTACTCTAATGGGAGCTGGGCAGCCAGCCTGGAGGGGAACACAGGTCACAAAAATGAGCTGATCAGAGAGTCAAGAGCAGAGCTGGCCTGAAGTCCGTTTGAGAGCTTTTTGAGGAAGCCTGAGAAAGATAATGGAGGTGCATGTTGACTAAACACCCCGACAGTCCCTACCCTCCTGTTTGTTTTTGAAGTAGTCTGAGAATGCAGGTAGTGTGTCAGGAAAGCCAAGGCTCTTCTTTAGACAGTAAGCTCTTTGTGGCTCACCCTTATAGATGCTTGGGATGAGCATCATTCACTGCAGCTGAACCCATCCATCCATGCATGCTCATCAATCTCTGCACTGAAGGCACACACCTGTGATTACTTCCATGGTGAGAGAGAGAGCTCACTTTCTCTCTGATGGCCCCTGGATGGCCCCTGTGACAGACTGGCAGACGGACCCACACTTACAGAGTTCAGAGAGCAAACCTCTTCTCTTCATGCCCACGTAGCTCTCATTTGGCTTGCTCCTCTTTCCTGAGCCTCAAGTGATACTTGTGAAGTTCTTGCTCCAGATTTTCTTCCCTGACCATTAGTTGTGCTTTTTTTTTTTTTAAGCTCATAAAACAGATGAATGGAGAAGACCATTAACTCCTTCACTGCCAGTCTTCCAGACTGCAATGTCGTGACAAACCTGGCATGGGGCTGGCACGAAGGATACCCCCAGGGCCAGATTAAGGCACTCCAGGGCCCCACGCAAACCATGATATGGGCACCACCCCCATATCCCTGTACAACTGTGAGAATGAATCCCCTTTGACTATCTTTAGTTGATTGCAGACCATGTATAGTGGGGTGGGTCCCTTTTTATCTCAGAGGGGCAGGGGTAGCAGCAGTGGCCCAAGGGCCCCATTTGTAGAGGGGCAGAGGCAGCAGTATGAGCTCCCCCTTCCCTTGGGAGTAGGCCCCTCCAGTACTTACCCCAGCAATGCTGCTGTATCTGCTTAAGTAGCTTGGTGTGTGGCATTTGGGGTGTAATTCAGATCAGCGAGGGGTCATGTCACCATTTGCCCTGCAAGCCTTGGTGCTTCACAGAGCTTTGCTGCTATAGCTCCCAGCCTGGGATGCTCCCAGCCAGCCCACCAGCACGCTGGTCACACCCTGAGAGTCTGTGTGCTAGACAGCCCTGGTTCAGCAGCTCTGACCCCAGCAGCCTGTGTACAGCCCCACCCTGGCTTCCACCAGCCTTGGTTACTACTTGCAGGGTCACCCCAGCACACTCCTCATCCTGAATTTCCCCCAAACTGTGTGCTCTGCAATGTCCAGCCCTCTCCTGGGCAGTTCTAAAAATAATATGGTTTATTTGTTCCTCTAAAGACACAAAAGCACATCACAGCATATGAACTTAACCCGGGTAAATACGCCCTTCTCTGAAAACACTGCACTGAGTTGTTTTATAGTAAAAATAAAACAAATGTATTAATCATTGGACACAGGTTAAATGATGCCAAGTAAAAGGAATAAAGTTAGAAAGGGTTAAAAGCCAATAAAAGTGAAAACACACATCTAAACACCCAAAACTTAATCTAGCAAGGTACAGTCTTTTTAAAATATGGTTTCTCATCTATATTCAGTTTCCATAGACGTTAACTCCCCGCTGCTCTCTTGGTTGAAAGACCCATCTTTCTCAGCTAGCAAGAGCTCTGTTCCCTTGTGTCTGTCTAGTGATGGATGCCAAAGGTGGCTTCTGTCTTTGCTTATGTCTTCCAAAGTTTAGTGACCTTGCTTCAAGAGGAAGGATGACCTCATACTGTTTTTCTGCTCCAGTGGATTTCCTATCCTCCTACTGATTTCCATGTAAATGAGACTTGCACTCTTTCTGGTCACACCTTGCTTAATTTCACTGGAGACAGGTAGATAGCTGCCTCCCCTCCTGTCTGGGGAAAAACTGTTTCTCCCTTTGTTCAGTCACAGACTGGAAAGCAGAAGATCAATGAGTATCCACAATTCCTTATATAGTGTTAATGCATACAATTAACCAGGATATTAATCACCAGTGTATCATAGGCTTTCATAAAACACCCCACTCGCGACACTTTTGCAAAACAGTAATATTGTATACAATCAGCTGACTCTATTGCTTACCACTTAAGGTTCAGACCCCCTGTCCTTATAGACCAGTGAATCTTTGAAATGGATTCTTCTGAGGATTGCCCCTCCAAGTAAAGTTTGTTTAATCTGTCAGGAAGGCAACATGATTCCTTCCTTCCTTCCCCCACTTGTTAGCTTAGTAGCTTTGTTTACCTAATATGTCAAAATGGACTTTCATTGTCTTTGCCTGAAGACCAGGCTGGTGAGAATAAAACACACATTCCTTTATCTAAGGCAGACCTGTTTACCAACTCCCCTTGACTTCCCTGGTTTAAACGCATTTAGTCATAATTCTAGCATATAATCCTCATCTTAATACCCACCACGTACCTAAATCACACAAGAATATTAATGATCAGTGAGTTAGTAGTTTTCAAATGATACCTCAGAAAGCATATTTTGTACAAAAATTATTACAATAGTGTGTAGGGTGTGAATACAGGGGTGCTTAGTGTCACATTCGGGCCTGCAGCACTCTTCTTCTCCTGCCCCCACAGAGCCTTCTACTGGGGTGGTGTTGGTGAGGCCTCCCACAGTCTTGAAGCAACCTGTACAGAGCATGAAGGGAGGCACACAAGTTGACCAAGGGAAGAGTTTGGAGAAGGCATCAGGATGCCAATCTGTGTATGCTTGGATTGAATGTTAGTTACAGGTGCAGCACCTCTGTAAATTGTGTGAAAGCAAGTCTCCCACCAACAGAGATAACACAAAGAAGAAGTGAGAGATTGGTTCGAAGACCAGACCAGCATACCTGAAGGAATATGAGGCCTAATATGAGACAAGCCACAGTGGGCTGGCACTAAGGGCCACGTCCTTAGGGTAGGCTAGGTACTAGTAACCTCTGGCCCCCAAAATCAGCAAATGCTTGCACAAAACACACAACAACAAATATTATTAAATGGAAAGATGTAGCAAACTGCATGGAACCTGGAGAGAGGAGCACAGGTTGCAGGAGGGAAAAGTTTGGAGGAGGCAGCAGGAAGGAAGACTCTATGCACAGGGCTGGAACGGCTAGCTGCAGCTGTAGCACCTCGGTAAGCAGTTCTCCTAACAACGAGCCAGTTTAGTTTTAGAAACGTAGAGTCTTCTCATGTCATAACCCAGCACACCGCATATGAAATAAGTCTTGGTGTTGAGACCTTATTTAGATGAATGGGGCAGTTTGCACCTTCTCAGAACCACTGTTTCAGCCTGTCTGAAGACTCCGGCATAGGTCATTGTCTCAGTCACACTCAGGTCATATTTTCTTTTCTCAGCCACGAGGGGCTCCAAACTTACATTTCAACATTCTAATGTAATCACGTGACTCCAGGAGCCAGGGCCCTAGGACTGGCCTGTAGCGCCTCTGCCTTAATCCAGCCCTGCTGGAGGGATGGTTTCCCCACTGCACCAGAAACATGTCGCAGCAGTTAAACCCATGCAAATGGGAACAGGATCTCCCCAGCTCTAATTGCTTCTCATTGTTAAGGGCTGAGGAACAGGAAAGCCCATTTGGCCAGTAAGCACATCTTGAAGGTATTCCCCTTTAATTGAGCCTTTCGGCGCACATATTATAGGGTTCTTGTAGTCCTGTGTTTATTTTAGGAGGGATGATTCATTCCAAGGGATGTTCTGTGGTTCACCATTATTGTCAGAGTCTCTAATTATATATTGTGCTGCGTTTTGCACAGGGGTTTTCAGGTTTTGGCATGTCAGCCTCTAACAGCAGCTGGCCCTTGGGCGGCTCTTAGCCTTCCATGTAATAAATGTGCCGTTTTTACAGTTCATAATTGACTCAGAGAGGGTGGCCAACACTCCCACTTTCCAGCTCCCAAAGCCGCAGTTGATTTTTAACAATTTATCGAGATGTGGACTTGCGTTCTCAGAATAGAAACAAACCCAGAGAGTGAAGACGGGGTAGGTAAGAGAAGAGACTGGACGGCTCAGGGGTTGTGAATGGGATATGCAACCTTTCACCTCAAAGGCCCAGCTTCAAATCAGGCCTATGTGAGGCCTACTCAGTGACCTACTGCCATACTGAAGCCTTATAATTCCACCTATTATGCAGGAAGGGAGTCAGTGTTATTCAGTGGGATCCATCCTGGGAAGCAAGAAAGATCCTACCGGGCACAAGGAATTTGAGGAGATAATAAGGTTTTGGAGGTGGTCCATTGGCCGGGTTACTGGACTGGGGCCCAGGAGACCTGAGTTCTATGACGGATTTGGCTGCTGAGGTGCTGTGTGATTTCATTTCACCTCTGCTTTGCCTTCTGTCTAATTACACTGTAAGGACCAGATTTTTGAAGGTATTTAGGTGTTGCTGTATTCAGTATCGCAACACCTACCTGATTTAACCGATTTTCAAAAGTGGTTTAAAGACTTAGGAGTGACTGTCAATGGGACTTTGCCTCATAAGTGCCTAAATCCCTTTTGAAAATGAGACAGGCTCCTAAATGAATTAGGTGTTGCAATGCTGAGAACAGCAACATCTAAATACCTTTAAAAATCTGGCCCTAAGCTCTCTGGGGCAGGGACCGTCCCTTGCTATGTGTGGGTACAAAATGGGATCTTGATCTTGGTCGGGACTTGTGCAACTAATAATAATAATAATATAATAGGGCTGCAAAATAGACAGAGTTTCCATTTGGCTATATAAAAAGAACTCAAGGCACTCATTATCTGAGCTGTTCAAATCACTGTTTTTTTAGTTCAAGGGCCAACTTGAACACCCCCTCCCCCCCCAATTTAATTTGTATTGACAAACACCCAAAACAAAATGAAAAAAACTGAAATGAAATGAATTGGGGACTGGTTTTTGTTTCATTTCTGAGGTGTTTTCCAATCCACAATGACATTTTGTGGGGCTTTGTTTTGAGTATTTTGCACGCATTTAAAAAAAAATAACTATAGCTAAATTTCTAAGCAAATCATAAATTCTGAAATGAAAAGTCAAAACATTTCATTTTAAAATGGTCACAACAAACCATTCCTGCTTTTTCAAAAACATTTTCTATGCTTTATTTCTAACCAAAATGATTCACCAAATTGCACCTGAATTCACGACAAGTTTTGGTGTCCTAAAAAATGAACCATTAAGTGAATTTTCTATTTGCAGGGGAAAAAAGGAAATTTGCCAGGCTCTACCCATTATTTGATTCAGGAGTGTTTATTTTGAGTTTAGGTTCCACTTTTGCAAATTTCAGTTAATTTGAAAAATACCACTTGGTCTTTAACTCAGAAGTGTTTCCCTAACTTTCCCCTGTGAGCCACTAAGTGAACATCCATTTATGCTCATTTAACACAAACAAAACAACACACTTTCACATCAATTTTTTTTAAAAAAATATCCTGTACAACCCACACATGAGCAGCAATCTGGGCCTGATTAAACCTTTGGAAAGCTGAAGATATGAATTAGCAGCTGTAAATGGATCGAGAAATTCAAATACATGAAATCAAACTCCTGGATGGAAATAAAGGGGTGGTAACTGAGTATTTACAATTTCACTTGGAGCCTGACATTAACCCATTTCATCTTTCAATAGAATTTGAAAGCTTATTTGGCATAAATTAGAGGCTGCAGATGCTGAGTCAAGGATGTTCTACAGGCTGCTGCATTAGCTGTCTACTACTGAGCCAAATTCTATATCAGGAACCTAGTCCTCTCCCCCGACCCAAATTTTGGCAGCCTCAGAATGGCAGCTCCTGTCTTCCACATCACGTATCCCCAGGGATGGATTACTTCATTATTTCACAGATTGGCTGTGGGGACTTCATGCCATGAAATAAAACTTCCCCATAGTGATATGCAAACATTCTATTGGTGTGCGACACTCATCTGGGTAAATATGGAGCAGGTAGCTAGAAATGTTAATGTACTATGTAATGAGGCCAACGCACACAGGACTTTAACCCTGTGAAATAGAAAATGTTCCGGGGTTGGTTTAAAAATACTTAGGTTAGTAATTGTTTGGGGAACTATCTTGCAACAGACTTGGCTAGAGCCCTGGATGCATCTCTGCAAATGTAGATAAACAACGTCCAGAACAATCAGCCTAGCAAACGTTCTTACCTGTGCTGCAAACAGAATCAGGATGTAAATCTCGTTTAAAAGGTACGTCTAATATATCTTCTGCTGAGACAACAGATATTATGCCATCTGCTGCCTGTCCTGCATTAGGGAGGGAAAGCATGGCAGAGAAAGGCTGGGCGAGTCATTCAAAAGGCAATTAACAGGATGTTAGAGGAAAGGTATCATTAAACAGAGTAAGTATCAAAAGGCCTAAGTCATTTTTTTCCCCCTGCAGGAAGACATCTGAAATCAGAGACACTTGGAAATACCAGTGGGCTCAGTAGATCTGATTCATTCTCTTGATTTCTTTTCCTCCCATTCCTTTCGCTGTTTTTGGATAAGACTCATTTATAGCAATACATCCAAAGAGCTCCACTAAAGTCAAAGGAGTTTGTCCGGATTATACTGGCCTCATTGAGTTCAAAATCTGTCCCTTTGTTTTCCTGCTCCCGTCTACTTCCTGTTGCAGAGTTTCTATCCCTCTAGGACCAAATTCTGGCCCAGGGATACACCGGAACAACGCCCATCAAAGTCAAGGAGGAGTTTGGCTTATGTAGTTAAGAGCAAAATTCAGCGCCTAGTTTTCAAGTTCCCCTTTTCTGCAAAATCCTCTAATTCCGGTTTGATTCTTGTTGGCTCTAGGAATGAGTTCTGAGATAACTCTATGAAATATACATATTTTAAGTGTTAACCTAGCCTGACCCTCACTACTGGTTTAAACAAGGGTTTGCAACCCCAGCTTCACACGGTCCTCGTGCTAACCTGAGTGCGAGGACTGGGACTGGGCTGTGCCTCTAGGGAGGGTCAGAAAGAGGGTCTTTAGTTTAGACTCTCCCCACCCCAGGTGTGCACACAGGGGCAGAGCACCCAGATGACAGCAAATTGCAGACTGGCCTTTCCACAACAGCAGCTCTAGGATTGGCCACCACACTCCTCTAGTGAGATGCAAGAAAAGGGAGTTATTTCTGGTTTCAGTGCTGTACTAGGGCTGTTGCTATGTGGTTGTTATTAAACCAGGACCCTTATGAATAACATTTTCAATTTCAATACATAAATCATGGGGCCAGAAGAAGCAGCTGCCCGAGTTTCCAGCAGTTAGTGGTCCTTTTCAGTGTGTTGTTACCAGCAGTATTTAAGGAAGCATAGGGGCTAGATCATATCCTCTCTATCACTATTAGAAGCAGCAGAGTTCAATATAGTCACGGATAGTATATTAACAAATAAACAATACTGGGTTTTTTTCTGTTCATTCCCCTCCTCCCCCCCGAGCCTCTGGTCACAAATACACAGCATGAACATTTGTTTTTGTGCATTATTCAGGACTCCAGTACAGCTTCTCTGGCTGCAGCATATTGTTCGGCAAAGAAGCTGCTAATAATACTCGTCAGTGCATAATACTCAGGACAACCTGTGTTCCCTGGCAAAAGGTCCATCTGCTCTTGCTGATGGACCTAACGCCACCACTTGTGATGCCATAAATCTGCTGTCACGTTTGGGGTGAAAGAAAATATAAAGATTCCCCTGACACGGGTCCAGATCCAGTTCTTGGCTACCAACCTGATTCATTTCATTTGGTTCTAGGGCAGGCAGAGAAATTGCCCAAGGAACGGTCCCTACACTTCTACTCCCACACAAGAGCTATATCTGGATGGAGTTAATGGTTGAGAGTACATATTGGTGATTTAGGCTGGAAATACATGATAGGATTAATTTGCCCAAGACAATGTTTTATAAGCCTGAGAAATTCAGAGTTAAACCTAAAAAAAAATCCAAACATATTAAAGTCTGGAAAGGCACAGTCAAGGAACCCAAACAGCCATAAATCTGCTCTGCAGTGACACCATGAGGGAAAAAATCTGTCCCTTTAAAAATAAGTTTAATTCAGTCTGGGACCACGAACACTAAAATGCCATAATCATAACCATATGGTTATTGCATGGTATCGCTGCTATTCAGATGACTGCAAGAGGAGTGATTTGGTCCAGATTAGGTCTCCAGCTGACTCGGGTTCAAGGGGCTCAGACTGCAGGGCTATAAAATTGCCATGTAGATGCTCGGGCTTGGGTTCTAGGATCCTTCCCCCTCACAGGGTCTCGGAGCCGGGGCTCCAGCCCAAGTCCAAAGGTCTAAACTGCAATTTTATAGCCCCGTGATCCTGAGTCAGCTGACCTGGGCCAGCAGCAGGTATTTTACTGCAGCGTGGACACACCCGAAGACCATTACATCAAGGGGAGCCTTTCTATTCCCTTCATTGGATTTCGGATTAGGCTCCAAATTGGAAGCATTCCGGCTTTCAGTGAGTTAAAGCAGGTGAATGAATGTCAGCTAACTTGCTATCATTGAGCAGGTTGTCCAGCAAAGCTCAGCATTCTGGTGACCAGTTCCCTGGCTGGTCGCTTTATAATTTGTGTAGCAGGCTAAAGACAGACATGACTGCCCTGAGTGCTTTGTTGGCTGTTTGCCAGCCTCTGAACATAGACTGTTAAAAATAATTGTAAGCCAGCAGAGAAAACTCAACCACTATCCCGCTGCTCACAATCCCACTTACTGTAGTTTATCATTTTCAGATAGATCACTTAGAGTGACATCACTGGGAATCAAGCTTTGGAGACCCTGTTTCTCCAGGACCTAATGCACACGTCTAGGAGAATCTGAGACCAATAGAAATTAGAGATGGAAAAGACATGGGATGTGAGGTCATCTTGCCTTACCTTTCCCATCTCCCTGCCAATTGTTTCTATAATATTCGCTTGAGTGGAACTGGGTGAAATTTTTCAACCAAAGCTTCTTGAAGGGGAGTGGGGGGGCCAGGGGGAGGAAACGCAGATTTCAGGTAAATGGAAATATTTTGTGGATTCATGTCGATTTCAGGAAATTGTTTTGGTCGGGAAAAAAAATCTTTAAAATAAATCCCCCAAGGTTGAAATGTTTTATTTTGACATTTTATAAATGGAATGTTTTGATTTTTCAGTTCAAAATTACATTGTTAAAATTACTTTTAATTATTATTTTTTAATTCTAAAAGGGACAAAGCTTAAAATCAAAACAAAACATATTTTTGTTTGACCCAAAATGAATTTTTTTTAGACTTTTTCAATTCACCAAAAATTTCAAAACAGTTTGTTTTCAAGTTAGCCTGAAACTAATTATTTTATTTTTCAGAATTATTAGCAAACCAAAAAAATTCATTACTGGCACTGCTCTGTTCTTTAGTGCTTTGCCCAAAGCATCTTTAAATGATGAGACTTAAAAAGGGTGGCCGGAGACGGAGTCAAAGTTTCTGTTCCTGACTCTGCCAGTGACTCGTTTAAAAGAGAACTGGATAAATTCATGGAGGTTAAGTCCATTAATGGCTATTAGCCAGGATGGGTAAGAAATGTTGTCTTTAGCCTCTGTTTGTCAGAGGGGGGTGATAGATGGCAGGAGAGAGATCACTTGATCATTACCTGTTAGGTCCACTCACTCCGGGTCACCTGGCATTGGCCACTGTCGGTAGACAGGATACTGGGCTGGATGGACCTTTGGTCTGACCCAGTACGGCCTTTCTTATGTTCTTATGTTGTGTGGCCACTAAACAGCTCTCTGCCTCAGTTTCCCCTTCAGTAATCTGGGGTAATGATACTTCCTACCACACAGAGATATTATGTGGCATAATTCATCAATATTTCTAAGACACACTCAGGTCTTCAGATAGAAAATGTGCTATAGATGAGCAAAGTATGACGCATATACATGCAGATAAACTTTCCAGAAAAACTGAGAAATGTTTGGATTTGGGTTAGGCTGGAGTTACACCTTATGCGCCTCTAGGCACAGCATATCAGCACCCCTGCTGCAGGAAACCACCTATTTAGCCATTATGGCGGAACTGTTCTCAGTTAGGTACCCATACAAAATACAATGGCACATGAACGAGAGCTTTGCCACTGTCTTCACAGCATGCTAGGTCAAGCCCCAAATGGCAGACATGGTTACACTGAACAGTTAGTTGTGCTTGTACTGAATAAGGCTGGGACCTTCCAAGGGGGACCTACCCAGTTACCATTTTCCCAGCAAAAGGGATCATAAATCTAGGTGCATCTCAGCGGAGGTGGTGATGTTGGGAGGTGCTGAATGGTCCTGGGAGATGCCGTGAGCCCTCAGCTCCCACTGACCCAGAAGGTGCTCAGCACTTTGCAAGATTAAACGCCGTCCTTAGCAAGTGTGACGCAGAAAGTCCTATCATGGAGCAAAAAGCCCTGTACAAACAGGTTTAAAGAGATTTCTTGGCACACGATAAGGCATGTGGGAAGCCGTCATTGCACCTAGAGAGATTTTTTTTGAGACCGTGCTTGAGAGAAACATTAAAAAAAAAAAAAAAAAACCCAGGAACATGCTTTTGCATTTTCCTCCATAGGTCCATTTGCTGCACTGACAATCTGGATTATCTTCTCACATTCGCCCACTCTCATGTGAGCTCCCTTTTGGCTGCTGTTTTCAGAGAGCTGTCAAATTTCAGCAGTACTGAACACCACACTACCTAGCAATGCACGGAATGCATGCTTCTCTTGCTGACCTCCATTTTGGGGCCGGGACTCAAGTCGCTACCGTGCACAGGTTGCTATCAAACGCAACATACAGATGTATCCAGACATACTACCAGGCTGGATGGCATATAGACACAATTTGCTGTGATACTTTCAAGACTTGCTATACTTAACCTTCTCCAATTACCATGGCACCAGAGATCCCTCACATACATAGAAAGCCACAGATGGCAATCTGTCTGGATACAAGTCATGTATGTGGTAGTGATATGAACGTGAAAAATGTCAGGGCCCTGCGGTAAATTGCTGCCTCACCTGCATTCTGCCCACTCTTTCATCTTGCTGGGACTACCTCTAACATGCCAAGTCTCCAATAGCTGAAAACAGCCATGCTTTTTCTTTTTAAGACAACCTGACTGAGAAACGTTTGCTTCCCCTCTCCCCCATAAATGTGAATTTCCTCAAAAATGTCACTTGTCTCTGAAGTACAGCTATAAGAATAGGTGGCCCTGGACCTATGACTAGATTTAAGATCCAATATCTCATGATCCAGAAGGACTAGAAATGGGAACTTTATGCCATTGGAAAGGGGAGGACTTCAGTTTTTCAGACAACATGCAGCCTGCATATGGGGAAGGCTGCATGTTACCTTCTCCCTATGCAGCCTGGGAAGCCCTTGAATAGCAGATTGCAAGACAGTTGTATTTTTATACATAGAAAAGCTATTTTTAGAATACTTTTAGAGGTGTTTTAAATATATTCGTTATTTTCTTTCCTCACTCCGAGGCCTGTACAATTGAGTGGCTGGTCCTAAAGAAGGTGAAAGCATACAAAAAACAGTTCCAGTAAAAAAGTATAAAACATCATTTGGGATGACTTGCTTATGATAACTCATTCATGGTCTCACAGCTCGATAATGTGGTTCTCTCGAGCTCAGAGCAGTGTGGTGTGCAGGTCTGGAACGGTTCCACACGAGTGCTGATAAAACCTTTCGCCATGCCACACCCCACACCAGCGTGTATTCTGCACATACCATATAGCTTGCTGCAAAACTGTTCTGGGAAAGTTTTTTTTTAAATAAAAATGCATACAGGAATGTCTCTCAGATCCCTTTGCATGGAAGGGCAGGCACCTTTGTTACTGAGTCCAGATGTGCCGCGTTCGGAAGGGAAGAAAATCTGAAACGAATCCATGTAAACCGCCACTAAAAACGACTTTATATGCCACGGTGGGATTTTAAGGACGGTAGAGTCAGTACTGGGCGGAAATTCCTCACGGAATGGGAAGTTCATCAACACTCCAGGCAAAGCTCAGGAGGAAGAACCAAACGACAATGGTGCCTCGGGCCAGCTGATTTGCTAATGAACAGCTTGAGTGGGTGTAGGAGTCAAATCTCCCATATGAAAAATGAACCGCGGTATTCTACAACAACAGGGCGAACCATTAGAGACCAGATCCTGGCTCCAGCTCAGAAACCGGTCTTCAAAAATGCTCAGTGCCAACAATTGGGGCCAGATTTTTCAGACACCTAAATGACATGGGTCAGGTTCTAAGCCATGCACAGTAACTAGCAGCTACCATTGAAAAACAATGGGAGCTGCTGGGAGCGGAGCACTTTTGAATGTCTGTCTCTTAATGTTTGACAAAGAGGTACTCATTGACCCCGCGAGAGCAAGTGGGTGTGTGTTACAAGTCTTCCTCTCTGCTGATCCACAGAGCGTGTGAGTTGTCACAGGCCACAGCACACTTTTAGGTCTGGAGGTTCCCGGTTTGAGCCCTGATTTATTGGCCAAGGAGGGCAGTCATCACAAAGTCAATGTACGCAGTAAATCCATATTCTGTCTGACTATGAGACATCCCACAATCCCCAGACTGTGCAGACACCTCAGTAGTCTAAAGGGTTATTAGCATATAAATGCATAGACGGTGATTCCGGATAGATAAAGCCCTGGTCCAGAATGCAACATTCATGGCATACGCCATGAAGGAGCTGTGAAGAAGCAATTCCATAGGTTTAGAAGTAGGTATCATTTGAGTACAAAAGAGCTGCCCTACTGTTCCTCTTCATGCTGCAGTTTTTAGGATATACACCCAGCTCTAGCCAGCATTTAACTTACTAAAGTGAGATCTGGTTTGGAAGCTCACTTGTTGTGACCATGGCATGGGAGATCACAGACCTCTCATGTTGAGCAAGGCCCTCAGTGCTTTAAAAAGAGAGCTTTCTCATTGTCCCCACTTCTCTGCCGGTAACTGCTCTGTGGCAGTAAATGGCCAAAGCAGTATATAGGGGCTGCACAGTCCAATCCCTTTAATTGTTAACAGGATTAGTGGGTATAGCTTCCGCTCGCACCACTTGGAACATTTAGCTGTTAGCATTCATAACTCTAGACACGTACTGGTAGGATACTCTAGAGTTGAGAAAGGTCCTGTTTTTTCTCTAAGGAATTTCTGATTCTACAGTCTGTTCTGTAGAATCTGCCTTTACCATTAGGATCAGCTCTGATCAGTTTATGTGGTTAAACAAATTTCAAGATGGGGAAATGTTTAAAAAGATGGTAGGTTCCTGAAAAATGTTCAAGCTGTCAAACTTGTTTTCCTTTAGACATATTTTCCTTTTTAAATGGTGATATGCATATTCGTTTTTTAAATAAAAACGTTATCAAACTGGTTATTGACAATTTTCATTTATTGAAAATTGGGATTTGGCCAACAAAACATTTCAGACATATTTTTTAGATGCACAGTTTTTCATGAAAAGTTTCAACTGTGCTGACAATTTTTTTCAAAAAAATCATTTACAAAACAGCATTTTTTTTGGCAAAAATATTTTGTATTCACATTATTTGACCTCCTCTATGTGTATGAGGTGGGAGAATTGGCAAGCTGTGGTGTAAAACTAACTCCAAGTGGGTGCACAGATGGCAAATTGATAGGTGATTTACAAATATCCGGACAGACCAGGCAGATAAGCTATCCAAAATGTATGAACCAGCATCTGACTATAAAATCTAAGCCATTTCTTGGGTTGAGGGGTGTATGGATTCCTAGAACATTTCCACATTTACTTTGCCTTCCTTTTGCCTCTACCTTCAAAAACCCCTTGTTATTGCAATGCTTCTCTGAGCCTCTTGACACCACCTTGAGTACACTGCGGGGAGGAACTGTTCCAGAGCAAGTGAAGAAGCTGTAGTCACCTGAAAAGGGAGGAAATGTTCTGCCCCTGCACGGTTGTCAGTCCTGGTGGCCCAGAGAACAATGAGCAAAGGAAGGGCTCCAGGTTCTCGCCTTAAGCAGAACTGAGATGGGTCCTTTCTTGGGTGGGAAATCCACATTTGCAATCTTCACCTGCTGTGTGTTGTCACTCAGTCTGATACACAGTTCTGTTCTCTTCAGGGTCTGATATTGAGCATAGTATTTGAAAGGCTGGGTCTCACTCGAGCTGAGCTGCAGTTCTGTGCTGGGGGAAGTGATTCTCTCATACAGGTTTGTAGAGTGTGGCGGGTTCCTTTGGAATGAAAGGTGCAATGCGGTGTAGCGGCATCTACTCACTGTTGGGAGACCTGGATTCAACACCCAGCCCAGTCACTGACTTGCTGTGTGACTTTAGACAAGTCAATTTGCCCTTTGTGCCTGTTTCTCCTCCCACCCATTGTCGGCCTTGTCCATTTATATCCTTGGGGCAGTGACTGTCTCTGATTATGTGTGCGGACAATGCCTACCACATGAGGCCCTGATCTTGATCTGATCCTCTACGTGTTACTGTAATAACAATAATCATTCTGATTCCAGCTGTGAGGCTATTGGCATCTCACTCGCTGAAGCGACGTTTGTTTGCCATGTGTTGTTCTTTTTCCAGCAAATACATTAAAAATATATACACCGTGATTATTTTCCCACAAAATAATTTATAAGCCTAGTGGCAGGATGCTCTGAATGCAGCAATACAAACTAGGGTACAACTAACAAAAAGTCCTGTTGCCACAGCCCCAAAGGAATCAATTAGCTGCATCTTTCGTAGCTTGGGGCCACGGGTCGCATTTTTGACTCAATCAGGCCCGAAGTCACTAACTGTATCAGACCCGTCCCAGCATTCTGATTAACATTCCTTTTAAGAATCCAGAGACATGGTGGGTGGCACATTGGGCTCGTACAGCTGTTTAGTTCTGGAGGCCTGGACTCAAATCTGAGCCTGGCTCACAAGTCAAACGGTAAGTTTGGGGGTCTCCTGTTTCCCATGCCAGTCCCCATTTGCACAAAAACCCTGCATGCTATTTGGCACGGCTGGCAATCAGAGATCAGTAGAGGAACTGAGTAGCAAGGCTGCTGTGGGAAGGGACTGAGGTGCGGTGGTGCATGGGTCAGTTTGTCAATTTTCCATTAACTCGAGTGTCAAGCTCTATGGAAATCATGCCTGGCTCACTCTTCCAGCTGTGTACCGATATTAATCTAGTGACGGATTCGCCTCGCAATCGTCACATAAACTGGTACATTGGCCACTAAACCGTAGCTTGCAAAGTATCTGAGACACGTTCTTGGGGTCTGCATGGCGTTTCTTACAAAAGGCCATAGGGTCATAGGATGTTTATCTAAAACGTGTCCCTCGGTGGAATCCAGGATGGAATTTTCCCCCGTGGGAGCTTGGACTATAAGGATCTTCCTTTTCCTCATCCAAAACCTTAAAAGCACCCTACCAGCCAATCTGGCTCATAATGGGCTTGACCCCAATACTCAATGAACTCCAGGGGTGCTGGAACAGGCCATAAAGGCAACTCTGCCTCAGCCAGCTCTGATTTCAGTTGGAGGTGCCGCCTGGCACAGAGCAGGCTGGAGAAGGAGCAAAGTTAGCTTCACATCTTCCTCCTCAGCTCTACCATGCCCTCCTTGGCTGCATCCCAGGATCTAGCCCTATTTGGTTTTAGTTATCTGTCAACAGTGCAAAAGGCCCAGATGACATTACTTTGAATAGCTCCATTATGCAAATATATTCATCTCCCTGGATGAGATTTTTCAATTGACTTGGGCACCTAACTCCCGTAGGCCCCTGTGAAAATCCCAGCTTCTGTCTATCTACTCATTTCCGAAAGGTGCTAACTTAGTGGCATGATGCTGCAGATGCTTGTTTTATTTAGAGTCATGGAGTCATAGACTTTAAGGTCAGAAGGGATCATTATGATCATCTAGTCTGACCTCCTGCACAACTCAGGCCACAGAATCTCACCCACCCACTCCTATAATAAACCCCTAACCTATGTCTGAGCTATTGAAGTTCTCAAATCAAAGACTTCAAGGTGCAGAGAATCCTCCAGCAAGTGACCCATGCCCCACGCTGCAGAGGAAGGCGAAAACCCCCTAGGGCCTCTGCCAATCTGCCCTGGAGGAAAATTCCTTCCTGACACCAAATACTGCGATTGGCTAAACCCTGAGCATGTGGGAAAGACTCACCAGCCAGAAACCCAGGAAAGAATTCTCTGTAGTAACTCAGATCCCACCCCGTCTAACAGGCCATTGGGCATATTTACCGCTAATAGACAAAGATCAATTAATTGCCAAAATTAGGCTATCCCATCATCCCATCCCTCCATAAACTTATCAAGCTTAGTCTTGAAGCCAGATATGTCTTTTGTCCCCACTGCTCCCCTCGGAAGGCTGTTCCAGAACTTCAAATGAAATTCAAAATGATCTGGACAAATTGGAGAAATGGTCAGAGGTAAACAGGATGAAGTTTAATAAGGACAAATGCAAAGTGCTCCACTTAGGTAGGAACAATCAGTTTCACACATACAGAATGGGAGGAGACTGTCTAGGAAGGAGTACGGCAGAAAGGGAGCTAGGGGTTATAGTGGACCACAAGCTAAATATGAGTCAACAGTGTGATGCTGTTGCAAAAAAAGCAAACTTGATTCTGGGCTGCATTAACAGGTGTGTGGTGAGCAAGACACGAGAAGTCATTCTTCCGCTCTACTCTGCGCTGGTTAGGCCTCAACTGGAGTATTGTGTCCAGTTCTGGGCACTGCATTTCAAGAAAGATGTGGAGAAATTGGAGAGGGTCCAGAGAAGAACAACAAGAATGATTAAGAGTCTAGAGAACATGACCTATGAAGGAAGGCTGAAGGAATTGGGTTCGTTTAGTTTGGAAAAGAGAAGACTGAGAGGGGACATGATAGCGGTCTTCAGGTATCTAAAAGGGTGTCATAAGGAGGAGGGAGAAAACTTGTTCATCTTAGCCTCTGAGGATAGAACAAGAAGCAATGGGCTTAAACTGCAGCAAGGGAGGTTTAGGTTGGACATTAGGAAAAAGTTCCTAACTGTCAGGGTGGTTAAACACTGGAATAAAGTGCCCAGGGAGGTTGTGGAATCTCCATCTCTGGAGATATTTAAGAGTAGGTTAGATAAATGTCTATCAGGGATGGTCTAGACAGTAACTGGTCCTGCCATGAGGGCAGGGGGCTGGACTCGATGACCTCTCGATGTCCCTTCCAGCCCTAGAATCTATGAATCTATGAACTTCCCTCCTCTGATGGTTAGAAACCTTCATCCAATTTCAAGTCTAAACTTCCTGTTTATTTTTTTTTACTTCTTGAAAATGCCCCGAGTGACCGATTCATTGCATGCCACCATGGAAATCCCCGTGTAGGATTCCAGGCCATCGTAGGGCCGTAAGTGACGCAGCGTGTCGAGAACTTCACCGTCTAAAGCCTAATTAGCTCCACGTAGCTGCATCCCTGTGGTGTCCCAGGCTCCCTCAGTGCTTGCAAGCGCCGCTTTATTCAGTGTCCAGTTCCAACTGGCTGTGCCTAACCAAAGCTTCCCAGAGCCCTGTCCAGACTCTCTGTCTGGGAAGCTCAGCCCATAAAGGCACAGTCCCTGATCAGTGTCCCAGCTTGCTGCTCTAGATTCACAGAACCCAGGGCAGAAGAATCCTGGAAATTGACCCCACAGCTTCCGTAGCTCAGCTGGGCAAGAGCCAACACAGCTGTGTTTTCAGGGGCTAAGAGCTCTAAGTTAGTAATTAGTATAATATGATGGCTTTTAAGGGCTAAAACACTGGTGGGTAGAGGACCAGTTCCCCTGCTGGGAGTAGAAAGACTGTTTGCCAGTCAGCATCTGTCAGAAAAGATTAATGGATAAGTAGGTTGCAGGCCGGATGCCAGCATTATATGCCCATCTCTTTATTTCAGAAACAGACAGGTAGTTCCCGAGTGACAGCGAGAGAAGCTGTCCAATATTGGAAATGTGCCCACATGCTCCACCTTGTACGCATGCACTGGGGGTATTTTTAGGGTGAGAGGGCCAGTTCTGAACGTGTGGGCCCCTTGCTGAATGAGGGAGGGAACCTTGTGACAGAGGATGTGGAGAAAGCTAGTGTACTCAATGCTTTTTTTGCCTCTGTCTTCACAGACAAGGGCAGCTCCCAGGCGGCTGCACTCCGCAGCACGGTATGGGGAGGAGGTGACCAGCCCTCTGTGGAGAAAGAAGTAGTTCGGGACTATTTAGAAAAGCTGGACGAACACAAGTCCATGGGGCCGGATGCACTGCATCCGAGGGTGCTAAAGGAGTTGGCCGATGTGATTGCAGAGCCATTGGCCATTATCTTTGACAAATCATGGCAATCGGGGGAGGTCCCGGATGACTGGAAAAAAGCGAATGTAGTGCCCATCTTTAAAAAAGGGAAGAAGGAAGATCCGGGGAACTACAGGCCAGTCAGTCTCACCTCAATCCCTGGAAAAATCATGGAACAGGTCCTCAAGGAATCAATTCTGAACCACTTAAAGGAGGGGAAAGTGATCAGGAACAGTCAGCATGGATTCACCAAGGGCAAGTCATGCCTGACTAACCTAATTGCCTTCTATGATGAGATAACTGGCTCTGTGGATGAGGGGAAAGCAGTGGATGTGCTATTTCTTGACTTTAGCAAAGCTTTTGATACAGTCTCGCACAGTGTTCTTGCCAGCAAGTTAAAGAAGTATGGGCTGGATGAATGGACGGTAAGGTGGATAGAAAACTGGCTGGATGGTCGTGCTCAACGGGTAGTGATCAATGGCTCCATGTCTAGTTGGCAGCCGGTATCAAGTGGAGTGCCCCAAGGGTTGGTGCTGGGGCTGGTTTTGTTCAATATCTTCATCAACGACCTGGAGGATGGTGTGGACTGCACCCTTAGCAAGTTTGCAGATGACACTAAACTGGGAGGAGCTGTTGATACGCTGGAGGGTAGGGATAGGATACAGAGGGACCTAGACAAATTAGAGGATTGGGCCAAAAGAAATCTGATGAGGTTCAACAAGGACAAGTGCAGAGTCCTGCACTTAGGACGGAAGAATCCCATGCACTGCTACAGACTAGGGACCGAATGGCTGGGCAGCAGTTCTGCAGAAAAGGACCTAGGGGTTACAGTGGACGAAAAGCTGAATATGAGTCAACAGTGTGCCCTTGTTGCCAAGAAGGCTAACGGCATTTTGGGCTGTATAAGTAGGGGCATTGCCAGCAGATCGAGGGACGTGATTATTCCCCTCTATTCGGCACTGGTGAGGCCTCATTTGGAGTACTGTGTCCAGTTTTGGGCCCCACACTACAAAAAGGATGTGGATAAATTGGAAAGAGTCCAACGGAGGGCAACAAAAATGATTAGGGGGCTGGAGCACATGACTTATGAGGAGAGGCTGAGGGAACTGGGATTGTTTAGCCTGCAGAAGAGAAGAGTGAGGGGGGATTTGATAGCTGCTTTCAACTACCTAAAAGGGGGTTCCAAAGAGGATGGATCTAGACTGTTCTCAGTGGTAGAAGATGACAGAACAAGGAGTAATGGTCTCAAGTTGCAGAGGGGGAGGTTTAGGTTGGATATTAGGAAAAACTTTTTCACTAGTAGGGTGGTGAAGCACTAGAATGGGTTACTTAGGGAGGTGGTGGAATCTCCTTCCTTAGAGGTTTTTAAGGTCAGGCTTGACAAAGCCCTGGCTGGGATGATCTAGTTGGGGTTGGTCCTGCTTTGAGCAGGGGGTTGGACTAGATGACCTCCCGAGGTCCCTTCCAACCCTGAGATTCTATGATTCTATGATTCTTGAGCTGGTGTAAATTGGTGTTGGCTCCACTCAGGTCAGGCTGGTTGACAGCCGCTGAGGGGCTGGCCTGTGGGGTTATTGCCTCCTAGAGCACAGACACCAGAGCGAAGGACCCTCCCTTCCAGCCGCATGCTGAGCCCTGCCAGGCAGGAACAAGTGAGGCCCCGTCCCCCCAGAATATGGGGGCTCAACACTGACCCAAGCCACGCTCCTCCCAGCACTACAGAGGGAAAAGGAAGAGGTTTCTCACCTCAGACACAGGGGCCAGCCGCAGGAAGCCTCGGAGTGGGGTGTGTAGCTCATGCACCTCCTGGACAGACCATCTGTGCATCCTGCTCTCCACAGGGACCCTGGGACCGCAGCAAGAGGAAAATTCAGGGGAAAAGTGTGACACAGACGGGCCTGGGAATGGGGTGGGGCTCACATACCCCCTCCAAAAATGAAGCTCATGAATAATGGATTAGATGCCAAAGGGAGCTGTACCTGCCCCTTGACTCCCCATTGCTGTTGAGGTGTGTGTATGGGGGTGAGGGGGTGGTTGTTAACTGACAGGCTTCAGTTGCTCCTGGATGGCTGCTGTGTTTTGCAGCTGTCTGGTGGTTCCCTGTGAGGAGAGAGGACACCAGCCCCCTCAATAGTTCCTTGCTCAGCTCTCTACCGGGGAGAGCCTGTTGGAAAACCACGGAGCCCCATCTCCTTGGAGATCAGTCCCTAGCCCCAACCCTGCTGTGCAGTGAGGGGATGGGCAGAGACACTGACTGCAGGGGAGAAGTAGTGATGGGCAGCTGTGGAGCCGCTGCATAGCTACTGCTAAGTGACAACTCCCTGCCCAGTACCGCAGGGCAACAAGGGCTGAGGCTGATGTCAATGGTGTGTGTCTAAAAGTGCCATGCACGTGTCTGGAGCTGTACAAATGACAGCAAGGCTAAGCCCGCCTGGGTCTGACTGGGGCTCGTCGAAGAGGATCTCTCCCTGGTTTCAGCACACACATAAATAAATACCGAGCAGTCATTCACAGATTCTCGGCAATGAACATGACAAATTCTGAGATTCGGAGACATAGGCTGGGCTGGGCTTGGATTTTGTAACTGGGAACTGTGCGTATGTGTTAATCGCCAAGTGCCCTGAGTGCACGAAGAAAATGCAAATATACTCGTGGTACCTGCACACTTTGCTGCATTATGTTCCTTGAACACAGTTCTTAACTCAACCACTTGGCCCAAATTCATCCATTTATGTCCACAGAGTGAGGGATTTTACCCTTTGTCTTCCCATCAGAAATGCCTCCAGCCTCCTGGTAGTTGAAATAGGATAGAAAAAATGATCCATTCCATTTTTTCAGTTCTGAATAAATGTCCTGCTCTCTGAAACCTTCATAAAAGCCAGACCGCTTTTATCTTCCTCTATCAGCACATTGGAGTGAGTATCAATTTCTTTAATGATACATTTCTAGTATATAAACATACAGTATACCTGTATCTATGAGCCGGATAGGGCTAAAGTTCTATTTCCAGTACATATTTTATTCTTAGGAGCGCAAAAAGTACAGGTCCAGTTTAACAAATAGGGCACTGTCTATCTTCTTTTCATAGATAATAATGATTAGATGGGAGCTTTTATGATCACTAGATGGTAGGGATAGTAATGGGCTGCCGGGGTCACTCCAGAGATCAAACCATAAAAAACGCCTTTTTACAGAGAAAATAGCTCTCGGTTTTGAAAGGGTTAAAATGAAACGAACCGTTATGTAGATTTGGCAGTGTGCTGCATGCACAAAATGGTGACAGTGGTGAACAAATACATTTACATTTTCCATTGTCTGAGGCTAGTTTGGCACCAGGCCAGTGTTAAGTGCGGGCTTAGATGCAGTGAAGACTTGAATAGGATAGCTGATTTATTAATAGACCTACAGCAGAGAGTGCGGCTTACTAGTCCCTAAACAGCCTGTATACTCTGCAGAATGAAAGCTGACAATGTCTGAGACTGATCTCTGGTAAAGGAATGAGACAGCATATCATGCATGAAGAAAATCCTTCTGGACTTGGGGGATAGCTCAGAGAATGCTAGGGGGGTTCTCCAAGGGCTGTGACTCATAAGCCTGCCCTGGTTCAGGTAAGCACCTAAGAACGTTTTTTCTGTCCATCACTCTTCAGGATAGCAGTTAAGCACATACCTAATATGTAAGCATGTGTCCAAGGTCCACAACTTCAATGGGACACTCAAGACACGTGCTTAAGTGTCTCGAATAGGGATTCCTTCCTGAATCAGAGCATTATACGGAGAGAGACACCGACTCTGAGTTAACTAGAGGAGCAAATGTCAGTCACATGCAATGAGCAGACAAACATGATTCTTACCATTGCACCATGTGCTGCGTAAAGAACATATTTCTGCGAATTGTCCGGCTTTTGCATGGCTTTGGATCCGACTCACTAGCCCCTTGCCATGGCCTCTATTGAAGTGCACCGCACCCAGGTGAAATTTTGTACATTGTTAAAACATCCCACTAATGCACTGAAAACACATTCCTTATTTCTGCCAACATGAAAATCCGAGTGTATTCCCATGAGTGACCTGAGCTGGCCCTCATAAGAGGATTATTGTGCTATTAGTGGGATTGGGACCTTGGAAAGGATGTTTTCAGAAATGTCCTGTCAGATCCGTTTGAAAATGACCTGTATTGATCAGTGACCATGGCTTTCCATGGGAAGAATAAGAATATTCGAATAGCCGTGCATGTCTTGTGAGTACTCATCTGGACAAGCCATTGCTTTTCATTATTTTGCTTTGAGCTATTCTGGAAAGTAGCTCGTTATTGATATTCTGATATGTCATACTGCTTTCCAGCCACAGACATTAAACCCAGAGCCGCCTGGAAGAACAGGATAAAGAACAAGGGCCTATTTCCACGATGATTTCAAACAGAACAATCTCACACACACACACATTCTTCATCGTTCAGGAGTTACAAAGAAGTCAACAGAAAGACACACGGCAGGGAGCTCATTCTATTGGCACAGCTAGCAGTAAATGGCCAAGTCCGTAGGAGAATTTGTGGCCTCCAAAGCAGATGGGAAGATCTGAGACACTGGACTGAATGGCATAGAGGTAGCCTAGGCTTAGCAAAGGTGCACCTCAGTGTAGAGTGGTTTTTGTAGGGATTTTTCTTCAGCTGCAGTTAAGACCCAAAGCTGTTGGCCTGATACCGAAGCTGTGATATCTATTAGGACTGCAGTTTGCAAAAGCTACCACTGCTGCAACCTGTGTGTCCTGCACTAGCATGGGCGCTCTGATTCTAGCTCGCTGTGTGGTTGTATTCATTATAATTAGGATTGTTTGTTTATATGATTGTAGTGCCTACGGCCCCTAACTGAGCTCAGGGCCCCTTTGTGTGAAGCCCTGTACAAACCCAGAGTAAGAGACAGCCCCTGCCCTGGACAGCCTACAGTATAAACAGACAAGATGGACAAAGCGTGAGAGAAATGAAGTGTCATTATTATTTCCGTTCTACAGGGAACTGAGGCACAGAGAAACTGACCTGCCCAAAGTCACACAGAAGGTTTGTGGCGGATCTAGACCTTGAATAAGTTCCTGAGCACCAGTCCAGTACCTTAATCACCAGGAATTTCTGGGAGTGAGCTCTAATATTGTAGTATCAGAGGGGTAGCCGTGTTAGTCTGGATCTGTAGAAGTGACAAAGACTCCTGTGGCACCTTATAGACTAACAGACGTATTGGAGCATAAGCTTTCGTGGGTGAATATCCACTTCTTCAGATCTGCTCCAATACATCTGTTAGTCTATAAGGTGCCACAGGACTCTGTGTCGCTTCTAATATTATAGTGTACCAAGTTTTAAAAGTGTGTTTGGGGGAGAGGGGAGAACTGATAAGCAAAATTCACCATTCACGGAGCCTTTAAAGGAAATCTTGAGGTCTACAGCCCGTTTTTCACTTCCTGTCTGGAAACTCCAGCCTCAGATCCACTACATTTCAGTCAACCATGTGCTAAGTAACACGTTTTAATTAACACAATTATACATTCTAGTGTAGCTAGTACACAAGCATTTGTTAGTAGCTTAGAAATGATTAAGCGCAACTGCAACAAATGTTTGTTTGGGGTCTACACTGGGCCAAGGGCAAATTTTTTGAACAAAACTTTCTATGCCAAAAAAAATGCACATTTGGGTAGACCAGCATATTTTGCAAATTCATATCAAATTCATGGAATTTTTTCAGTCAAAAACAAAACAAAAACACCCCTCAAAATCAAAACGTTTTGACATTTTCTATTTGGATTCAAAGTGACTCTGTTTTAAATTTTTAGTTCGCTGAAAAATTTGAACATTTTTTTTTTCAGTCAACCCGGAATTATGTTCCCCCACCGATTTTTGCATTTGGCCACCAAACCAAAAAAGGAATGATCTGCACAGCTCTAGTATCTACACTGGACGTCACAATGGTGTAAATTTCCAAGTGTTAAAACACAAGCAAAAGTTCTAATGCAGATATTCGTTGAGAGGATAAATTGTGGCATGCTAGCAATGAAATAAAAAACAATTAAAGGTGGCCGCTAGTACTATAAAGGCAAAGTGATTGTATCCAGCTAATTTCATAGGTCCTGTATAGATCAGGACCTAATTCAGTTCCC
The DNA here is from genome assembly GCA_037349315.1 of Chelydra serpentina. Classification (NCBI taxonomy): domain Eukaryota; kingdom Metazoa; phylum Chordata; order Testudines; family Chelydridae; genus Chelydra; species Chelydra serpentina. The sequence continues at coordinate 8,734,156 of JBAIAC010000026.1, read as the reverse complement.
TGCCAAGCTGCCTGAGAAGTGTGCGCACCATGTAGAAATCCATGCAAAGCCACTACATCTTGTTTGTGCAATGTATGAATGTTATAGAAAGCATTTGTACTGGAGTTATTAGCAGCTTTACTGTTCGTTTTAAGGTAGTGTTATACAAAGCAGAGGAATCCTTTCCGGTGTGACACTCAGAGAGAGCAGACGGAGTTTTAGGCCTCATCTCTACTACAGATTCAGCTGTGTGTTTGTAATCAGTTCATGACATTGTCCTCTGAGCTGGTTACAACAATCACAGTTGAGTCATGTCCACAAAGTAGCTTTTTTGCACAGCTGGGTATCAGTTGGGTTTGTGTTTCCATGCCTACCATGCTGTCTGGTTGTATCAGGAGATTCAGGCAGAATGTGAGCAGCTATCCCATAGTGCCTCAGCAGGGAAGAAAGTGGTACCCGCAGCATGTGCAGCAGTGCATTCTGGGATGCCCTACTGAAGAAAGCTAGAAGGAAGAAATTGCCCAAACTGATTACATAGGTACAGGTGGAGGTGTCCGATCTACACTGGTATGACCTGGTCAAACCATGTTCCAATCGAGGCTGCTGGCAAGGGTGACGCCTGGTTAGTTGCTATGGTTATGTACCAACTACTAACCATTTTGTGTATAGACATAAACCATGTTTAAAGCCAACTATCCCACTGGTTACAAACTGGTTAAAAGTTATAGTGCGAAAAGGTCTCTGAATGAACTGTAATATCCTTTCACTAGGAGGTAATAGCAATGGCTAAGCTGTATTTGCTGCTCCTACCTCAACATCTCAAAAGAATCTGGAGCAGCAAGCAATACCTCTAGTCCATTCACCATTGCGCATGCTGATGAACCAGGCAAAACAAGGCAACCTTCAGTTCTTGCTCCTCCAGGACTTGGATAATTCACATAAATAAAGGGCCTCTGGTGAATTACACTACTGGAGAGAGAACGGGAATGGTCCTTTATAAAGGCAGGTATTCCCTGACTTATTTTATACAAGAATGCTCCATTCCTCCTAGTCTGGATGGATCCCAGAGAGCTACATTTACTTAACCTGAAACTGTATCAAGGTGGAAAGAAATCTGTAAGTGGTATCGACAGAGAAATCCCATTATTAGTCATAAAATATGCATGTGCCATGAATGCTTAGTATGGGTGCAATTTGCAAATGTTCAGCGTGAATTGGTAAGAGTGTTGTGCTGGTGATTTTAGGACGGTAACCCTTGCCCTCCCGGCCTCCCTCCGAGACAGAGCTCCAAAATCCACAGGATTTTATTCACGTTGTCTGTCCTCATACAGATCACTACTCGAATGAGCTCACATGGGGAAAATGATAAAAGACAAAAACACCCTGTCACCTGTGGGTGAACACTTCCCACAAGCGTTCGCTCTATCTCTGACCTACCAGTCCTCATCCTCAAAGGAAACCTGCACAACACCTTCAAAAGATGAGCCCGGGGGCTTAAATTCATTACTTTGCTAGACACTAAAAATTATGGATGGAACAGAGACACTGGATATATGGCTTATTACACCAATCTCTAACTCACTAGCCCCTTCTTTTTGTCCTATGACTGCAGAGGTGTTAACAGGAGTATTCAAGGAGTCCCTTGAATGGTCCCATACAATATGTGCTAACTATTTATGCTAAACAATCTGCTCCACCTTGCATTTTGTTGTGACATTAGGAGTATCTTTCCCAGACCTGAAGATGAGCTCTGTGTGGCTCGAAAGCTTGTCTCTCTCACCAACTTGAAGTTGGCCCAGTAAAAGATATGATCTCACCCCCCCTTGTCTCTCTGAGGACAGCCAGGTCATCAGACCCAAAGCCTCAAGGAACAGCCTCACAAGGAGGGCACATTTCATCTGCAAATATGTGATGTTTGCAAGCAGCCTGGAAATCCCACAAGCAGGGTTGGTTGCAAATGTTTTGAGTGAGCTGGGGGGTGGAAAAAACTGAGTTTTAGATATGGAGACCTTTGCCAGTGCACAAACCAATGAGGGCCAGACTCTCGAAGCTGACTGGCGATATGATTTTTTAAAAGAAACTGAAGTGCAATTCCCTGGGGCACGTCTACCTTGGAATGAGACTAATGCGTAATAAAATGTCAGCTTACTGAGATGAACATTTCGCAGCTGTTGGAGCTGCAGATCACAGGCATGCTCTGCACATTGGCCACAGGGACAAGCTCCTCTGTTGCAGTGCATTGGGCTTTTATCCCGTAAGAACCCCATGGAAAAGTAGCCTGTTGTTCTTCATAGAGATGGGTGAACCTCAGAGGGTACGTCTACACTGCAACAAAATACCTGCGGAACAGTCTCGGAGTCTGGGTCAGCTGACTTGGGCTAAAAATTGCAGTGTAAACATTTGGGCTTGGGTCTCAGAGGTCTCAGAACCCAGGCTCCGGCCCTAGCCCAAATGATTACACTGCAACTTTATAACCCCACAGCTTAAGCCCTGTAAGCCTGAGTCTGCTGATCTGGCCAGCCATGGCCATGCCACAGGTCTTTTATTGCAGAGGAGACATACCTCATGTGACCAAGGGATCAATTCCCATTGGGACAATAAAGTCTGGATCCTAGACGGACATCTTGGGTCTGCAAAACTAGTCCAGAAATACCTTGGGATCTGACTTTCTTATGAGAGTCCAATACTTCCTGCTTCTAGATGGACTGTAAATACTGGAAAAATAGCCTTTTGGTCCTTCTTGGCTGGCTGGAAGTAGGACATGCAACAGCACATTAGAAGGAGTAAGGAAACTGAGGGCCTTTATTTTGTGTTGGGGGGTTACTTTTGTTAGCCCAGGCTGATGGGCAAGATGTAAATGCTTTGATAGATATGTGAGCAATCAATGGATGAGTTTACATTCCTATCTTTTCTATATGGAAATAACATAACCGCTGTCTCCTTATCTCTATATCATTTGTCAGCCTGGGTAGGTTCTGGGCTAGAATGTTGTGGGTTCAAGTCCCCTACCGTTAGAGATACCATAGTTTAGATTCGATTTTACCTAATGTCTCTGGGGGCCACGAGGGAGGAAGTAAAAAATCCTCTTGTGGCTCAGGCCAATAGTACCTCTGCCATTACATCTAAATGTCCAGCGCTGTGTGTTCAAGACTCACCCTCCCAGAGTTCCCCCTCACAGCTTACTGTGGTGGTACAGCCGTTCTACCTCGGCTTCCCCACCGTGCTCTTGAGCCTACTCCAGCCGTGGATATGGGGCCAAGCCACCTCAGAGAGATCAGCTCCTTCCAGGGTAACAGAGTCCAACAAAAGCCCAAAACAATGTTCAAGCCCAGCCAGGCTCAGCATCCAGCCCCTCCCCCTCCTTACAGGTGAGCTCCAGCTGCAATAGCCTGTCTCACCACCAACCAGCAGATACCTGGGCTCTGGGCATCTCAACAGTCCTCCAATGGGCTCTGGCCGGCCACAGTCCTCAGACAGCTTCTGGCCCTCAATCAGGCTTCTTTCTACGAGGCCGCCAGCCAGCTCTCCTCCCCAGTCAGCACCCAACCGGGGGGTTTTCCTCCTCGTACGTCCAACTCCTAGTGCTGCCGGTGCAGTGTGATAGAACTGGGTTGACCAGCCTTTTGGCCTCCCAGCCCTTAAAGCGGCAGGCCACCCGCTGTTGCTGAATGCCATGGTTGCTGTTTGCCTGCATCTCTACATACATAGCCACACACATCTCTGAGGCACTCTGAGTGAGAAAAGTACAGCCCACAATTACTTTGTGGCATTCATCTAAAGCGGAAGATGAGCAACCTTTCTGGACAGGTATGGGATTTTTAGCATGGAGTGCCACCAATTTAAAAGCTTAGCAGATTCCTAGGCCCCATTCCCACTGCTTACTTGTCGTAATTCACACCTTAAGGCTTTGTAAAGAGCATCTTATTATAATGGCAGGTTTCAGTGTAGTAGCCGTGTTAGTCTGTGTCAGCAAAAGGAAAACAAGAAAAATACCTGTGGCACCTTAGAGACTAACAAATTTATTTCAGCATAAGCTTTCGTGGGTTAAGAACCCACTTCATCGGATGCATGGAAAGCTTATGCTGAAATAAATTTGTTAGTCTCTAAGGTGCCACAGGTATTTTTCTTGTTTTCTTTTTATTATAATGGGTGTTTTGTCGAGCAGCCTTTCACCGCATCATCCATGTAATGTCAAACGTTAGTACAGCCTTTGCTATTTTGATCTTTCCCTTCCAAGGGCATTCAACAGATTTGTGAAACTACTTTAGCATGGCTGAGCCGTGGCTCCGTTCTCATGGGTCTTGAATGCAGGGAAATCAGGCCTTGCAGATTCCATAGGGCCAGTGTCATGGGATGCTGGGAAATCAGGCAGTGCAGATGCTTCCACGATGATACTTTTAATTACTTTTATCTGTTTTCTCACTTTTTTTTAAATCAAACTTTGTGCTTTGCTTTGCTCTCTGAACATTTAGGACTGACCTCCCATTGGCCAACTTCAATTACTCTGCTAGTATTCGTGGACTGTTGCCAGCAGCTAAAATGGCTGCCACATATTTCCTGTTAACTTTTTCCCCGTAAGCAAAGATGCCCGACTCAGGAGTTGAAAGAACAGAGAAGACAATTCATCTTTAGTTTGGAAGGGCTAAGAATAGAAATATGAATAATTTTTCTTCTTTTTCTGCAGGATGAGGCAGCTTGTTCTGTTGGATGTGGTGATGTCTTACGGTTGATTTGTCATGCTGCTCTTTCCTGGAGTTCATTCTTAGCCAACTCCCTTTTATTTTCTCCTCTGCCACCAGTTGTACTGCCTTATGGCAAGCAAATCAAGTCACATGCTTAGGAACAAGCCCAACACTCGTTTATTGGCAGAATTCCATCAGCCTTCTCCACATTAACTCTGACAGCTTGTGCACTGATTCTACATTCCAGCAATGCTGCAGTGTGCACAGCTGCTTAGTGGCCCTACAGGAACACACCATTAAAGCGTAAAGCTTTGGACTCTAGCATTTTGAAGTCAATGGGGCTTAAGGGAAGCCTGCTGACATTTTTCAAACTTTTGGTGGTTGTTGAAAAATAGCCTTGTTCCAAAAATGAAATTTTTTACCAAAAGAGAAAATAATTTTCTCAGACTTTTCCAAAGAAACCACAAACCCAAAAATGTTCAGTTTCCATTTTTTTCCCTTTTTTTTTTTTCCAAGTGGAAAAAAAGTGAGACAATGTGGTGAAAAAACCTGAACATTCAAAGAACATTTTTAAGTCAAAAACCGAAAGTAAAGTTTGTTGAACTGAACCAAGGCTTGTTCTTGTTTGGAAAATGTTCATGAAGAGAAATACAAAAATGTTGACCAACTCTAGTATTTATTAATGTAGTGTCATTTTTGCTGTTCAATAAGATAATGACTTCTTCAATGGACTCCAGTTTTACATGACAGGAACCAGAACAAATTCTTTCTTGTGTGCCCAGCGAGGCAGAACCAATAAGAAAAGCAATATTTGCGTAATTTGTCAGGGAAGCTGTAACACACTGTAGCTAAATATATTGGCTATTATTTATAATGCATGGAACAAATCAAAGCTAAGCTGTCTCTCTGTGCTTTTCATATGCCTTTTCATTTGCATTTGTTCCTTTTTTACAGCTCACATTCTGTCCCTTACACTGCTGCTTAGTTGATTCTCAGATATATTGGGTCATTTAGGGATATTTTAACATCCGTTCCAAGTATTTCACTAATCACAGTTGCTAACAAAGTGAGGATTTATGGTTTAATTTATGAAAGCTTAGTGTAGTTCAGTTGTCCTGCAGACACGGCTATATTACCTAATTGCTGCTCAATGGTGTTTGTGCGTCTGATTCACGGCACTGTTTACTGGCCTTTGGTTTTAGAGCTCATTTGACAGTGGTTTCAAAATTGGGGCTATAGGATTCTGAGGAGTCAGGCTTTGTTGTTTGGAACTGTTTGAGTTGATGTACTTCCTTTGGATGCAAGGAGATATCTACATACTTATACAGCCCTCAGTCCTGTAGTATCTGAGCACCTCACAGCAATTAATATTTATTTTATCCTTAAAACAGCCCTCGGAGGTAGGGAAGTATTATTCCCATTTTACAGACGAGGCACTAAGACAAAGGGTAGATTAAGTGACTTGCCCAAGGTTATGCAGAATATCCCAGATCCTAAGAGGTATTTAAGCTCCTAACTTCCACTGTAATCAATGGTAGTTAGGAGTCTAAATACCTTTGAGGATGTGGGTCAAAGTCTATAGCTGAGACAGGAATTAATCCAGATTTCTTTTGCCCCAATCTGGTACCCTGTCCATTGTACACCTGGTATGCTCTTGTCTTGGACATCCACCTATTTTAGAAAGAGTTGCCTGGGAGTTTATTTTCCTAAGCAATAAGATGTCCTATTGGATTCTTTCTTGATATGAGTACCTGAATTAAGTTTTAGTCACCTTCGCCAAGTCAGCGTAATCAAAAGAACCATTTTCCTCTTATGTCCAGTCATCTAAAGCAGAAGCCCCAACAAATCCAAGCCAGCGAGTTTACAGCTTGCAATGGGCATTCCTTTTTCTCCGTGCAGGACACAGGTGCCTCCTATTAGCTCAATAGGCCACTCTGAAGATTTTGTTTCTGTGTTATTAATCCATATAGCATCTTTCAATAGGGCGGCCAATTAAAAAACAATTGCCTAATGCAGGACATCTGATGTGCGTTCAGAAGTGGGGCACTGCCAGCAATGGTAAATCTGTGAGTTACAGGACACAAATACCATGCAAGTATTCTCAATGCACAGTACGTAGGCTATTAAACAATATTAATGTCATCCTATGAGCCCATGTAGTGGGTGACTGTTTAACTGGTAAGGAAGATGTAATTTAAAACAAATCTATGACTTTTATTTTTGTGCAAACCAGATATTAAAATGGGGTTGGGAAATATTGCTATGAGCATAATAACATGTAGCCTGTAAACCAGTCTGTTGACAGAGTATTACTGTATAGTAACATGGTATATGCCAATAAACCCATGGGCTGAAGTCAGTACTGAGACTTGCAAAGGAGGTCAGTATCATTATCTACATTTTACAGGTGGGGAAACTGAGGCACAGAGGGGGGTGGTGACTCACTCAAGGTCACCCAGCAGGCCATGTGTTTGGTCTCAGTAGCTGCTACTGTAATATAAGTGATTTATCACATGATTCAGATTGTCTGACGGATTGACTGACTGCAAAATAAAAGCAATTGCATAACGATTGGCTCAATACAGGTTTACCTAGGTAACATTCACTGGCCTGTGTTATACAGGAGATAATCTAACCATCTCTTTCGGCCTTAACATATGAGTCTCAGTCTAACAAATTTGAAAGATACTAGTTTAAATGCCTCTATGTTTTATATAGTGGAACCAATATATCTTAATTCTCGCCAGTAGATGGTGCTGGTTGTTATTGTCCAGTGCGCCTGCGGCAAAAGTGAACTGGGGTGTGAGAGAGTGTGACATTCCATATGCCGGTGGAGTGTAAATCTGATATATCCAGCTACCGTAATGAAAAGTACATTCAGTGGAGCCACTCCTGTTCAACAGTGCTTGCAGAATTGCAGCCATAGGTCAGCCCAATTTTGCCTGGTGTCCGGATGGATCTTTCACAGCATAGAGGAAAAGAAATATTTTTTTTTTAAAACAGGGCAGTTGAGCCAGTACAAAACCACAGAAAACAGCAGGTAAAACTAGGGGCAGCTGCTAAGTAAATTTTTTAAAGAGCATTTTTTGGTGTGAAAAATGAACATGCAACGATCATCTAGCGATTCCTGCAACATCCACGGGGGCTTTGAATTCACAAACCGAGGCCCCAGTCATGGAAACAGTCACTGGTGTGCTTGACTGTGCTCTTGTGAGTAGTTCCACGGGTTTCTAAATGACATACATGAAGATAAGTATGTGTGTAACCATTTGCAGGATCAGAGCCCAGCAGGGCCGGCGTGCCCACTAGGCGACCCTAGGCAGTCGCCTAGGGTGCCAGGAGGCGGCTGGCAGTGGCTGCCTCCCGCCCTCCTGCCTCCGCGGCTGAGCTGGGGGGCGCCGCGAGCGGGGGGAGGCTGCTGTAGGCGGGGGACTGAGCTGCCAGCCCACGCGGGGGGAAGAGCTGCCGCGGGGAGGGGATGGCTTCTGCGGGGGGGCGGTGTTGGCTGAGGGGGGGCGCAGGGCTGGTGCAAGGAAGTTTCGCCTAGGGAGCAAAACGTCCTTGCACCAGCCCTGGAGCCCAGATTCAGCAAAGCATTCCCCTTCATGCTTAACACTAAGCGCTGAAGACCCACTGAAACCAGGAAGTAAAAATAAACACAATAAACAACAAAGACCAAATGAACTGTTGCAAAAGAATAAAGGAATGAAGTCAAATGGACTTAAACTTGTTGTTAAAGTTAAGCACCTACTTAAGCGCTTTGCTGAACAGAGGCCTGGAAGTATATTGTGAGAAATCTGAAATTCATTCATGGGACCATTTCTATTTTCCACTGTCATGTGATACATGATACCGCACAAGAAAAAAAAGAACATGCAGACACGCAGGAAGGATCCCAAGAGAACCATCCTGTGGCCCACAAGAGAATTTGTTTCCCGTTCCAACAGTTCATTCGCTCTTTGCTCTCTACTTCCCCAGGCTTTTCCTGAAGATGTTTGTATGTGATATTTTGAAACTGACTAGATTCCCATTTGATGGTGTCCCTTTAAGTATAAGTACACTGGCCCAAATTCTGCCCTCAGAAGCTGAAATGACCTCAATGAAGCTTTAGTCTGGGGTAACTGAGAGCAGGATCAGGCCTACAGATTTGTCTACAGTGAAGATCAGTCTGGTTTTACTGGGCTGAAACCTCTCTCTCTCTCGTTCTGTCAAGCTGCTTCTTCCTCACCTGTCTTGTCTCTCATCCCTTTATGAAAGGTAGACTGTGTTGTCGCACCATCACTCGGCTGCATTAAACCATGAGGCTCAGGTACATTTCACAATTATCTTTCCATCAACAGCAAAGTGCTATCTTTTCCCCCGCTGGAAACCCTTGTTTAAAAAAAAAAAAAAAAGGAACACACCAAGTAGGTACATCACAAAAGAGAAGGAACTAGGGAGCATGAACGAAGTTCAAACTAAAGTTCTGTTAGTCTGTGTGTTCCCAATGCAGGCCAGGGCCGGCGCGCCCACTAGGCGACCCTAGGCAGTCGCCTAGGGTGCCAGGATTTGGGGGGCGGTTGGCCGCGGCTGCCTCCCAACTCCGCGGCTGAGCGTGGAGCTGTGGGGGGTGCCACAGGCGGGGGGAGGCTGCCGTGGCCAGGGGGCCGAGCTGCCGTGGCCCACAGGGAGTGGGGAATCATGGGGGGGGGAGCTGGCTGCTGCGGGGGGGGGCAGCATTTGCTGGGGGGGCGCGCAGGGCTGGTGCAAGGAAGTTTCACTTACGGCATGAAACTTCCTTGCACCAGCCCCGATGCAGGCTCAGTGTCACGTAAACACGTGCTCACAGGGACATGCACTGTCAAGTGCCCAAAGCTTCATTCCGTGATATGGCTTGTACAGACCTCAGCAGTCTAGAACAAGATGTCTGGGAGCGTGCTAAAGCTATCTCAGATTGTCCCTTTACTCTCCTAGCATCCTTTACTATATTGCACATGAGCTACTTCAGTAAGGTACGTTTGTTCCCATAATGCACCCTTTACCCTAGTTCTGAGCACCTTGAATGTAGCTATGCTCACAACACCCCTGTGAGATAGGGGCAGGGCTGTTACTGAGGCACAGAGACACCAAGATCCAGGTTTTAAAGGTGCTTAGGTGCAAAAGCAATTGGCCACTTAACACTGAGATACTAGCAGCGTAAACACCTTTACAAATCTGGCTTTAGGTGACTTGTCCAGGGTCACACAGGAAGTTTATGGCAGAGCAGGGAGTTGAATCCAGATCTCTAGTATCCCAGGCTAGTGACCATCCTGCCTTCTCCTGTGTTTGAGCTTTCCCCTTTTCCAGTGGTTTGATCAGGTGAGTGAGGGCTCATTTAGGATTTAAGTGATACGTAGGCCTTGAGCCCCGATTTTCTCCTGTTTTGACCCCTTTGCGCTGCTCAGACGTAGTGGCAGAATGTGGTGCTACCTGGCTGTAAAGTTAAATGAGACCTTGAAGTCTTGGTCCTCCAGTTCCTAGAAAGGACCAATGGATGTGTTTGCCCAGGGCACTTCTAAGTGATCTTCAATAAAGCTCTGACACCTGTTAGAAATGCCTGTGTGCTCCTTGCCCCTGCCTGCCCGACAACGCTACGCTGATCAGAGAATCCCTCAGTGAAAAGGGGTCCAGCAGGCTCTTAATCTAACTGTCCCCCACTTCCACCTGCCACGCACGTCTCCTTCTGTCAATTCACACCCATGAATGGTCCCATGTACAGACCCTAGCCAGCGGGTGCGGGTTAGAAGCAGCCCGTAAGCTGCTCTAATGTATGACAGTTGGCCACAGTTGGCGCAGATGCACCATGTGAATCACGGAGGTGTAACATGTTCTGTGACACCCTTTCCCAGGTTGTCTAGAGTGAGTGTCTCATCGCAGAAGAAGATCCGGGCAATGTTACACGCCAGGCCGTCATAGGAGGCTAAGAACTTGAAATACTGCTGTATCTCTGGGCTACAAAAGTAAGTCATCGGACTAAGCTAATTGTGGTTTATCTCATGAAACTTTTACCCCTCGGGTCCATTTTCCTTCTTCCTGGGAGGAGTAGAAAAAATGCCGCTGCGGATGCTGGTTTGTGCTCATTCTCTGCTTCTTTACCGTCTCTTCTCTCCGCATATTCTGGGTCAGATACTGAGGAGAATTCAGCACTGCTGAGAGGGAGGGCCACACAAAGAAGGTCTAATGCCCCTTCTTTCCATCCTTGGCAGCCTTAGGGCCGTTCTGATTTGCAACAGGTGCCAGTGGCGCCAAGGGGCTGTTCTGTCAGTGTGGTGTTACTGGGGGATGAGAAAGCAATGGCTTTGCCTGGCCATTCCTGTCCACTGACAACCAGGAGAGAGGTATGCCATAGGATCTACTTGGGAATGGGAAAGATTCAGGGATGGAGCTTAGATATAGGTGAACTTGGTCCAGGTGTTTCAGAAGTTATAAGAGCAAATCTTGAATACTGTATGAACTGCACAACCTAAGGGTCTCTTACTGTACTGCTTATTAAGCAATACCTGCAACCCAGTTTGGATTCTGATTTCCCTTTGTGGGTGTAAGTCAGAGCTTTAATATGATTTGAAAGCACTTTCATTAGTTTAATAGTAGTAATGCTGGTAGCAAAGACACTGATTTGCATTTACAGTCATATTTGGAATCAATATCCCTCTAATTCATCAAGCAATAAAGAAAACCCTTGTTTGTACCAAGTATCTACCGAAAAATTATGCTTCAATGCCACATGGAAAGATTATTTGATAATTATTTGTCTTTTTAAACCTTGCTGAATTGAAATGATGATATTAAAGCATGCTCCATTTGTGCTTTTAAAATATCATCTGGAAGTTGATTAGTTTTGCATTACTATAGAACAATATTAAATTATCCTCAGGGGCTGCTGATGCTGTTTTTTATATTTCGTATATGCAAACATTTGATTTTTTTTTTTTTTGCAGTTATGGTAGCTTTGCTTACAACCAAAATTGCCTCAGCAATTTTCCTGCACTGGAGTGATCAAAACAGTTCTGTAATTAACAGCTGGAACATCCTTCAATGTTTGCTGATTACCACACATCAGATTTTCAAATGATGGGGCTAAATCTTCTTGTCAGAAGAATGTAATGCTTACATTTGCTTGCCATGATTATCATATTTTTTTCTTGCGAATCAATGTGATGCACTATTTATAATCACTGACCCTGGACACCTGAGGTGAATAAAACTGACCATCTTTTAACAGATTTTCCTTTGTATAGACTGACATCAGCATCATAGAATCATAGAATCTCAGGGTTGGAAGGGACCTCAGGAGGTCATCTAGTCCAATCCCCTGCTCAAAGCAGGACCAACCCCAACTAAATCATCCCAGCCAGGGCTTTGTCAAGCCTGACCTTAAAAACCTCTAAGGAAGGCGATTCCACCACCGCCCTAGGTAACCCATTCCAGTGCTTCACCACCCTACTAGTGAAAAAGTTTTTCCTAATATCCAACCTAAACCTCCCCCTCTGCAACTTGAGACCATTACTCCTTGTTCTGTCATCTTCTACCACTGAGAACAGTCTAGATCACCAATGTATTAGAGGCCAGATCCTCAACTGGTACAATGAGAACAGTGCCATTGGTTTTAAACCAGTTTACACCAGCTGAGGATCTGGCCCTGATTGTTTAATATGTATGAACATTTTAAACACAAATATACACACAATGCGTGATTAGGGACCCAATCCTGTGAGTTCCTGCATGCCTTCAACTGAAGTGAAAATTAGCAGCGTCCACAGTTAATATGTAATAAAGCATGTGATGCAAGTTGATAGGTAACAGAAAATAGAGGTTGATACATTAAGGCAATGTATTTGGTAGATGGAATATTGTTTTATATGGGATGATGGGAGTGAGATATTTAAAACAGTAATTCCCAAATACATCGTCCAATTGTTTGGTCCTATTGTTGTTACTTCGATAAGACACGAACGACCCTTTGCAACTGAGACTGAGTATGCTCAAAAGTGATACTGATTTTGGGACTGATGTTAATCCTAGCGAAAGAAAATAGGGAACAGGAAGTTTAATTCAGGGATTTGACAGAGGTGTGAAATAGTGTTGGGATGGGGAAGGGAACACTTAACCATGGCTGCTCCTCTATGCCCCTGAGTGGAGTCATGACACTGAGGCAATCAGTCAAATGAGAGAGACAAAAATAGAAGGCCTGACCTTTGGCAAACAGCACTTGAAAGTACATAGAAAGGCAATTACTTTGTGTGAATGTGACAATCTGAATCTAAGCAGAAAGCCTGCTAAACAGTCAATCACTCTGCTTTATATCTGTCTCCCTCGGTCAGGAAAAACAATTGTTTTTTGTTTGTTTTTTTAAATAAAGCTGGGGTCTACATATGCAGCCAAATACAAAGATCTTTCTTGCACAAAAGATGATAGGAAAAGCTTTTAAATGTCCTCACATTCTCTAGGCTGGTTTATATCGTATTTTTGCTCTTACACTCTCTCCCCCTGTGAGAATCAAAGCCCAAAGAATTTGTTCAGACTTTCCTCCTATTTAGGTCATCCGATCAGGGAATGGGAACAATACCATGTGATTTAGGCAGCCACTCACATATTGGTTTATATTCGCCTTTGTGCAGAGGACTGGCACAAGGCCATTACACTACATAAGCCCTCAAAATAGGGGTTGAGTTGGATTTAAGTGCTGGGCAGGGGTGAATTTCGCTCGCTGAGAATAGCAAATCAAGAGCCAGAAATCCTTGAAAGAAACAGTTAGTGAGCGATCCACAGAGATTCAGCTAACAGTTGTGAAAAGATTAATAAAAATCCAGATCTGTTAACATATACATTGGGAATACGAAAAAAGAGTTGGTGGAAGGACTAAATTCACCAAATGAACAATTTTTGCAAATTGGTTGCCCAGCTCTGGTTGCAAGCAATCTTTTAGGAGGAAAGGAGTCAGGGACTGAATATAACCAGTCTAAAAAAACACAAGTGGGCTGGGAAGAGATTTCATCCACGTTTTCTGGAAACTGACAGCATCCCACAAGGGCTAGAAATCACACTTCTTCCCCACTGCCTTAGCTCTTCTGAATTGATTTGTCATTTCAAAACCTAGTCTGAGGGTCCTAACTTCAAGCACGTAGCTACCTCCTGAGGTAGATGCAGGAATCAGTGGGTGACTTGGTGACCTGGGCTATGCAGGAAGTCATACTAGTTGATCATAACAGTCCCTTCTGGCCTTATAATCGATGAATCTAAGGGAGTCAGGTGCCCAACTCCTAGTGAAAGCCATCAGAAGCCAGGTAGCTAATATCCTTGGAACCATTTGAAAATCTCAGCCTCTGGGCCCCACTATCACGTATATTAAGACCGCTTTACACCTCTCTAATGGTATGAAGGGACCTTAAAGTGGCCATAAATGACAGTCACACCCATTTAAGGCCTTTTTACACGGCCAAGGCAATAGTAAGGCTGGTTACCTTGAAAAGTGACATTGGCAGAGCCACACCCCTGAGAGACATGGTTCAGCTGAAAACAGCACTAGCTACTGCTTCTCAGGGAGGTGGATTAGTTACTGTGACAGGAGAACCCCGTTGTGAGCCGCTGTAGGTAGTGCTTACACTGAAGAGTCTCTGGGTTAGGCTAAAAGGGGTAAAAAACAAAGGTGATGTCATGCTAGGAGTCTACTACAGGCCACCTAACCAGGTGGAAGAGGTGGATGAGGCTTTTTTTAAACAACTAACAAAATCATCCAAAGCCCAAGATTTGGTGGTGATGGGGGACTTCAACTATCCAGATATATGTTGGGAAAATAACACGGCGGGGCACAGACTATCCAATAAGTTCTTGGACTGCATTGCAGACCACTTTTTATTTCAGAAGGTTGAGAAAGCTACTGGGGGGAAGCTGTTCTAGATTTGATTTTAACAAATAGGGAGGAACTCGTTGAGAACTTGAAAGTAGAAGGCAGCTTGGGTGAAAGTGATCATGAAATCATAGAGTTCACAATTCTAAGGAAGGGTAGAAGGGAGTACAGCAAAATAGAGACAATGGATTTCAGGAAAGCGGATTTTGGTAAACTCAGAGAGCTGATAGGTAAGGTCCCATGGGAATAAAGACTGAGGGGAAAAACAACTGAGGAGAGCCGGCAGTATTTCAAAAGGGACACTATTAAGGGCCCAAAAGCAAACTATTCCGCTGGGTAGGAAAGATAGAAAATGTGGCAAAAGACCATCTTGGCTTAACCACGAGATCTTGCAAGATCTAAAAAATAAAAAGGAGTCATATAAAAAATGGAAACTAGGACAAATTACAAAGGATGAATATAGGCAAACAACACGGGAATGCAGGGGCAAGATTAGAAAGGCAAAGGCACAAAATGAGCTCAAACTAGCTACAGGAATAAAGGGAAACAAGAAAACTTTTTATCAATACATTAGAAGCAAGAGGAAGACCAAGGACAGGGTAGGCCCACTACTCAGTGAGGAGGGAGAAACAGTAACAGGAAACTTGGAAATGGCAGACATGCTTAATGACTTCTTTGTTTCGGTCTTGACCGAGAAGTCTGAAGGAATGCCTAACATAGTGAATGCTAATGGGAAGGGGGAAGGTTTAGAAGCTAAAATAAAAAAAGAACAAGTTAAAAATCACTTAGATAAGTTAGATGCCTGCAAGTCACCAGGACCTGATGAAATGCATCCTAGAATACTCAAAGAGCTAATAGAGGAGGTATCTGAGCCTCTAGCTATTATCTTTGGTAAATCCTGGGAGACAGGAGAGATTCCAGAAGACTGGAAAAGGGCAAATATAGTGCCCATCTATAAAAAGGGAAATAAAAACAACCCAGGAAACTACAGACCAGTTAGTTTAACTTCTGTGCCAGGGAAAATAATGGAGCAAGTAATTAAGGAAATCATCTGCAAACACTTGGAAGGTGGTAAGGTGATAGGGAATAGCCAGCATGGATTTGTAAAGAACAAATCATGTCAAACCAATCTGATAGCTTTCTTTGATAGGATAACGAGTCTTGTGGATAAGGGAGAAGCGGTGGATGTGGTATACCTAGACTTTAGTAAGGCATTTGATATGGTCTCACATGATATTCTTATCAATAAACTAGGGAAACACAACTTAGATGGGGCTACTATAAGGTGGGTGCACAACTGGCTGGATAACCGTACTCACAGAATAGTTATTAATGGTTCCCAATCCTGCTGGAAAGGTATAACGAGTGGGGTTCCGCAAGGGTCTGTTTTGGGACCAACTCTGTTCAATATCTTCATCAACGACTTGGATATTGGCATAGAAAGTACGCTTATTAAGTTTGCAGATGATACCAAACTGGGAGGGATTGTAACTGCTTTGGAGGATAGAGTCATAATTCAAAATGATCTGGACAAATTGGAGAAATGGTCAGAGGTAAACAGGATGAAGTTTAATAAGGACAAATACAAAGTGCTCCACTTAGGTAGGAACAATCCGTTTCACACATACAGAATGGGAGAAGACTGTCTAGGAAGGAGTATGGCAGAAAGGGATCTAGGGGTTATAGTGGACCACAAGCTAAATATGAGTCAACAGTGTGATGCTGTTGCAAAAAAAGCAAACTTGATTCTGGGCTGCATTAACAAGTGTGTTGTGAGAAGTCATTCTTCCGCTCTACTCTGCGCTGGTTAGGCCTCAACTGGAGTATTGTGTCCAGTTCTGGGCACCGCATTTCAAGAAAGATGTGGAGAAATTTGAGAGGGTCCAGAGAAGAGCAACAAGAATGATTAAGAGTCTAGAGAATGTGACCTATGAAGGAAGGCTGAAGGAATTGGGTTCGTTTAGTTTGGAAAAGAGAAGACTGAGAGGGGACATGATAGCAGTCTTCAGGTATCTAAAAGGGTGTCATAAGGAGGAGGGAGAAAACTTGTTCATCTTAGCATCTGAGGATAGAACAAGAAGCAATGGGCTTAAACTGCAGCAAGGGAGGTTTAGGTTGGACATTAGGAAAAAGTTCCTAACTGTCAGGGTGGTTAAACACTGGAATAAAGTGCCCAGGGAGGTTGTGGAATCTCCATCTCTGGAGATATTTAAGAGTAGGTTAGATAAATGTCTATCAGGGATGGTCTAGACAGTAATTGGTCCTGCCATGAGGGCAGGGGGCTGGACTCAATGACCTCTCGAGGTCCCTTCCAGCCCTAGAATCTATGAATCTATGAAGCACTGGAGTGGCACAAATGCAGCCCTGCATCTGTGCTGCTGCAGCGTTTTAAGTGTGGATGTACCCTAAGTTGTAAGAATCCGGCCCTCTCCCTTTTCCTTTTTTAATGCTAGTACTTCTAACTATTTGATGTCTCTTTCAGTTCTTGTAAGCCCAATATTTTGTCCTCATCCGGGACCACCAGTCTTTATTTGTTTTTTTTTTATTGTTGATTTTTATTTTTGCTTGTTGGTATGTCCTTCAGTTATTCTTTCCCAGAGCTCTGGATCAAAGGTGCTACATGGCTAATTACAATGAAAGGGCATCTGACAAGGGGAAAATAGGGGGTCACCAACTGAGAGTGAATTGATGTTCATGTCAGAATGGGATTTTTTTTTTCATCTAAAGGCTCATTAGCACATGGCAATGAGCCGCTTGCATCAATGAATTAAAAAATTGGAAATAAGCTTTCAGGGTGTAGCTTTCAGTAATATTTTGGACATGAAGAGGAGGTATCCCTCCGGCAGGGAAGTAATGAATGGAACTAGCTAACTTCTGATTTTCTTCACCCAAGGTTTTCTGTGTTTGCGTAAACTCATCCGCTTAGCCATACATAGCATAAAACATTGTGATCACAAAAGTTCCAGCATAGGATTTGAACACAGCAGTCATTTCTTGGCATTGTTAGAAATTGTTTAGAAGATTGTTGACAGGATTTTGGTCTTTTGCTGCATACTCCACCTTAATCACATCACTGATGCCACCAAAACTTTAGATGGATAATAGAGGAGTCCATAATACCTGCTCTAAGCACGCTTGGTATGGTCAGAGGGATACGCAAACCTCTCCGGAACAGCCGCAGAAATCTTCTGAGTCTCACTCTAGTTTAAATGACTGCAGTAAAGGGACCGTAGACAAGCCATAAAATATTGGGCAGAAGAGATCAGCAGGGCACGGACTCATCAGGATGGGCTTGGAGCTAAGGTGTGCCACTAGAACTCAGGACCTCTGGCTTCACTTTCCTGAATGACCTTGGCCAAGCCCTGGAATCTTGCTGTGCTTCACTTCCCCATCTGTAAAACGGGGACTTCGTCTCTCCCACCCTTTGTCAACCATGTCTATTTACATTGTAAGCTCTGCAGGGCAGGGCCTGTCTCGAATTATAGGTTTGTACTGTGCTAGCCCAGCCTTGTTTGCAGGGTCTCAGTGCTACCATAATAATAAAAGCATAAAACTCTGAGATGCAAAAGACCTACTATATTAGGTTATCTAAGCTATCTCCTGGCCAATCATGGGTTGTTCCCTGTGGAACATTTTCTAGTGTTTTCTCCAGACTAGATTGAAATGTTCCAAGTAATGGGGTTTCCCTTTCCTTTGGGAGACTATCCCACAACAGAAACAAGCTTAGATTCCCCCAGCAGTCTCTCATTGAGTGAACTGGTCAGACCCAGGAATGCCACGAAGTAGATGGGAGTGTTGCGCTCAGCTCCTGGGGTGGGTGGGAGGCCAGGGGTTCGCTCATCCACTCCGGAGATGTAGGTGTGCTGTTGCCAGGCACCTGAGAGGACTAGATGACACCCCACTGAAATGGGAAGGCCTAGACACAGGGAAATAAAGAGGAAACACTGTTAAGAGCATCTCAAAGGGGCCTCAGAAGAAGAGCCTGTCATCAATCGATGTTTGAATGGTGTATCAGTTTATTAGCTGCTGCCTCTAACTGTGCCCATGTGCAAATCGGGGAGGAGGGTGGGACATGCCATGATTAGACTCACCTTTGCAAATGGGTACATGCACAAAGTGAGAAGCCAGCTGTACTGCGCCCGAAACCCAGGCCCGACAGTGGGGTTTTGCAGCTTGTTTTCCTGTCTCAACGTTCAGCTCCGCTCTGGTCTCCCTAGCAGCCGGATACAAAGTGAGACAGATGTGCTGTCACTAAGAAAAGCAAGGAAGCTGTGATAATAATAACCATGCAACAGCTCCCCAAATGCACCCCTTCCCTCTCCCCCCACCCTTTCATGTGGCTATTGCAGCTTAGATAGCACAGTGGAAGCAGATGTTGAGCAGCCCATGGGAATTTCTGCTGGGGGATAAGGAGGAGTAAATGACAGAGCCCATGCCATCCACACAGGGCCATCCGGTTGCGTTCACTGCATCTGTGAATCATCTTCTGGCAGCTTGACGCAGCTCTATGTATTATTATTCCCTTATGAAAATAAAACGGGGTTTCTTTGTAGTCTGTCTGCGATATTCTCTGCTCTAGGTAGACAGAGCACACGCCACTGTTTTGTGAGGGCGCCTACTGGATTTCCAACTGGGGAACATCAACATTCCCTGGGCTGTTTGGAAGCACTAAACTGAAATGAGGATAATCAGTCAGTCATTTGCTTTATCAAGTGTCAAGCCAGGAGAATGTTAACAGCCATGGCCAGAGGCCAACTAACACGCCAGCCATGGGAGTGTAATATCCAGAGACCACTGGGATGTGTCCCGGGTACCCTGGGATGAGGCACGTTGCTATCACCTGCCCTTAGTGTGAGGATGCCTCGTCTGGGTCTGCTGGGGGTCAGCTCCCCAACTCCACTGGTCACAGGCCCCTCTAGGCCTAGGCAGCGCCTCTCCAGGTTAGCGATAAGCCCACTCCACCCCTTGCACCCTGTGAGCATCTTGCTGGAGTGTCCACCTCCTTTCTGGCGTCATACAGACCCAGTGTTCTAAGCCAGTGGTGGGCAACCTGTGGCCCATCAGGGTAATCTGCTGGCAGGCCGTGAGACAGTGTTTATATTGACTGTCCGCAGGCATGGCCGCCCGCAGCTCCCAGTGGCCACGGTTCACTGTCCCCGGCCAACGGGAGCCGCGGGAAGCAGCGCCAGCCGCAGGTTGCCCACCACCGTTCTCAGCCATATCTATCGAACTGCAACCAGAGTTCTTGGTGTTTTCGAATAACACGCAGCATTTGAAAACTATTTTACGATGACGTTTGCTACATAAAACATCTTGGAACTGCTTTACATGCCTACAGAAGCCTGTTGATTTCAACACTGCAGACTCTTTGAGAGGCCGTATGGGCTATTGGCTAGGGCCCTTGACTGGGCGTCAAGAGAGCTGGGTTCTGTTCCGACCTGTCTCATCCACTGACCTGCTTCGTGACGTTGCCTGTCTTGTTTAAATGGTAAGCTCTTTGGGGTAGGGACAGTCTCTTACTTTGTGTTTATACAGCTCCTAGCACAATGGCACCCTGAGCTCAGTTTGGGCTTCTCGGTACCACTGTCATACCAATAAAGTAATACTAATAAATAATGATGTGGATAATCTTCCATAGACTTCCACATTCGCCATTTGCTAATCTATACTGGTTTATGGATAGGGTGCTACCAAATTCACGGCCCATTTTGGTTAATTTCACAGTCATAGGATTTTAAAAATCATAAATGTCATGGTTTCATATATTTAAATCTGAAATTTCACGGTGGTGTAATTGGAGGGGTTCTGACCCAAAATGGGGTTGTGGGGGGGGGCGGGGTCACAAGGTTATTGTAGGGAGGTCGCAGTATTGCCACCCTTACTTCTGCGCTGTTGCAGATGGTGGTGCTGCAATCAGAGCTGGGCACTTGGCCAGGAGCCACCGCTCTCTGGCCACCCAGCTCTGAAGGCAGCACAGAAGTAAGGGTGGCAATACCGCGACCTCCCTACAATAACCTTGCTACTTCCCTGCAGCCCCTTTTTGGGTCAGGACCTCCAGTTTGAGAAACGCTGGTCTCCCCCATGAAATCTGTATAGTGTACGGTAAAAGCACACAAAACACCAGATTTCACAGTCCATGACGTGCTTTTCACGGCCATAAATTTGGTAGGGTCCTATTTATGGACATGATGAATTTGTTATACAATAAAAACACAAGACAACCAGCGAGATGGCTGTTCCATTATGCTTTAAAAACTCAGCCTGATTATTCCTATGGGCAGTGAAGCTCATATAAACTTCTATCTAGTGGTCCCAAGCTACAGGTTAATATCCCTGGCACAAGGAAAAGATTTATAACCCCAGCAAGGTAATGTAACTATTTTATGTACTGCTTTTGGAAACGTCTAATCATTTTAAATATATTTCAGTAGAGATTATTCTAAAAAGTCCATAATTTAACAGTTAAATGATACCTTTTCTATGTTTTTTTTTTTTTAAATCTTAAAGCAGTTTAGAGCAGGGATCAAATTTTGTATCGAATTCTATGTTGGGGGATTTGAAAAAGAATGTGGAGAAAAGTTATCATTCTTGGTGATGTTCTACAGGACTTTTCCATAAGGGGCAATCCTTTAATCCAACAATATACCTGGCATGCGGGAGTATTTCAGCACTTTCAAATAATTTTAAAGGCAAACTTAACTGGAAAAAACTGATGTTCGCAGCCTTGTTTTGTGCATAATCCCATGCCTAATTATAGCAATTGCATATACAGCAAATCAGGAAACTACATGCACAAATAGCCACATATGCATTTAATTAACCATGTGCACTTGTGGGAACTTGCACACACAAATGATACTATCATGAATTAGCTTTTATTTCACCAGTAGATCTCACAGAGCTTTACAATGGAGGGCAACTCTCATTCCTCCTCATTTTACAGATAGGAATGTTGATTTGGGACTAACAAGGGGTTTTCAAAAGGTCCAATGCCCAGAAGCAATACTGATTTTGATTAGAAGGAAGCTACATACAAAGGGCCTGATTCTGATCGTACTTACTCTGGAGTAGAAAGGAGTAATCCCACTGAAGTCAGTTAAGATACATTAGACCAGGGGTCTCAAACATGCGGCCCGCGGAGTTATTTCCTGCGGCCCACCATAGGCGCCGACTCCACTGGCAGCCAAGCGCCAAACATTACTCAGTGTTTATATTTTATTAAAACCCCTCTTTGCATTACAGTTTTTAAAAAGTTAATACATTGCCTTGGGGAGGGATAGCTCAGTAGTTTGAGCATTGGCCTGCTAAGCCCAGGGTTGTGAGCTCAA
Source organism: Chelydra serpentina (assembly GCA_037349315.1). Taxonomy (NCBI): domain Eukaryota; kingdom Metazoa; phylum Chordata; order Testudines; family Chelydridae; genus Chelydra; species Chelydra serpentina. The sequence continues at coordinate 8,712,302 of JBAIAC010000026.1, read as the reverse complement.
TCCTTAAGGGGGCCATTTAGGGAGTCTGGGGCAAAAATCGGGGATTGGTCCTGCTTTGAGCCAGGGGGTTGGATTATATGACCTCCTAAGGTCCCTTCCAACCCTGATATTCTATGACTTTTACTATATTACTCTTAATTTTTTTCATTTTTGACTATACTATTGTATGAAAAGGTTTCAGTAATGTGGCCCTCGGGCCAATTTACTGGTTCTCATGTGGCCCTCGTGGTGATTCGAGTTTGAGATCCCTGCATTAGACTAAAACTGGGATGAGATCAGAAGGCGGCCCATGTTTTCAATCTTCCAAAGTCCTGGTTTTGGTCTTAATAAGCTCAGTCTATATTTGCTGTGACTTTGGAAATCGTAGAGCCTTCTGGTATGTCATCAGCATCATTTCTGAGATGCGATACGCACTGCGGTAGATTAACTCGTATCATATGTTTTTTCCGAGAGTTGCACTGTACATCTGTCGACAAAAACAAAAGGAAACAATGACTATCCCTGGTCCAGCACCTACCTTCCCCTGCTCCTATGTGTGTGTGTGTGTGTATGTGTGTTTAGAAAAGGATGCTCCATTTTGTCTGCCCCTTGTATTTATGGGTCGCATCATTCTGGTGACATGACAAAATTCATGATTTATTCAGCACACTTGGTCTACTGCTCCTCTCGCGCGCACACCAGCATAAATCGGAGGAACTCCACTGAAGTGGAAAACTAGTGGGAAAGGAAAATCAAGCTCTATATTGTTTTTCAGTACGTTCTATGTCATTCTCTGCAGCACAGAAGAAAGGGCTGCTCCCAGCTATTGTCCTGTAAAAAAAATAATTAATCTTTTAAAGGTGAATGGCTCCAGTTTTGATTAGCCCAAATATCTGGACTTCTGAAAAAGTAAAAGGGGCTCTTCATGCCATGGAAAAATATGAGCAAGGTGGGCTTGGAGTGGAGGAAAAATCAGCAGGAATTGGATATGGGAACAGGCTGAAATAACTCTCAGATTGCGAGTGAGCAGCACGGAGATGGGGGTGGTGACAACGGGGATGCAGACGGTGGCATCCATTTTGCTGAAAACTGACCTTTGAGCCAATGACTGGAAGTGAGGTTGGAGAGCAGGGTTTGGGAGAGGTCAGGAAGCAGATTCCAGCGCTGGCTTACCCGTGAGGAGAAGAGTTCTGCTATTTCAACCAAATCTTACATTGGCCGTTGCTGTAAGTAAGCCAAACCTTTCTCCCATCAAGGTGGTGGTCAGTTTTTCAAAGTGTCTGGTGATGTTCGCACACTCTCAATGCCAGCAGCACACGCATTGGCCCAGAAGTGGTAGCAGAGTTTGAAACCATTTTTGCATGTGTCTGCCATCATTGATTCAGTCTGACAGGCGCTTTGCCGTTTGAATGTACAGAATAATGGCAGGAAGAGAGGAACCATTGTTTGTAAGGTGCTGAGGAGCCTCCAAGAGCAAAATTATTTAGCCTCAACATGACTGGAGTAGAACCACGCTCTACAACACAATAGATCAGAACAGAAAACAGTTTGTACCTCACCCTGGGAGCCGTCCCACCAACAGAGCTACTTGCCGAGCAAGGTACTGCTCAATGTTGTCATTTGTTTGCCCTTTAACTCTGCTAACACAAACCCACGTACTAGCATGTGCGTGCCTGACTCCCATTCAAGGGCAAAACTTGTCCCGGAGCATCAAGCTGATCAGCTCTCTTCTTTTTGTCTCGTCTTGCATGTAATCATTGTGATGTATTTGAAATTACGTCCTCTCTCCTTCACGGTGCAGATGGAGCAGTGAGTCAGCCTCTCTTTCCCTGGGCCTCCGAAGTGCATTTTTTTCTTTCCTTCATAGGTTGCAGCCATTTTTGTCAGCTGTTCTAAAGGTTAGATGTGAGGGGTTTGAATGGTGCTGTGGAAATGTACTAATGTGTATCAAGTTTCCCAGCAAACTCTTTGCAGAACTCAGAGGTAGACTCCCGTCCTTCCCCTCTGCTGTTCTGTAGGTGAAAAAGCAAGCTCTGGAGAAAAGTAGTATGACAGTAGCCAACCCTTGTTTTCATGAAGGTTAAAACCCTGAAGCCATACAAAATGAGGGTGAAATTTCAATTCCACCTTCCTGTTTCTCCAACACTTCCACAGGAAACCTGATCTAACTACAGCTTGTGGTTTCATCACTCCTTCTAACATGTTCTTGGTGATGCATATGAATGGCAGTACTTCCAGGAACGCCATCACAGTGACAGCACTGATCGGTGTTGCCACATCTTTCCCCTAGATTATGGGACTGCTTGAGGGTAGTGAATCAGAGGTGACAGTCAGCGAGATAGTATTACTATGTGAATTGCAAGGAAGCTGGAGTACCCAAAACCTAATCTATGGACAGGCCTGGTATGAACAACTCCTGACCATGGAGGCAATGGTTCTATGTACAATCAGTCTGACCCCTTCTACTTCCATGTAAAGCACAAGGGCTGATCTAATTTAAAACAGCTGCCAACAGGTTTTTCCAGCTGCTAGGCATAAACAGAGCTCAGGGGTGTCCTGGCCATCTCCCCTGGCCACTTCCCATTGTCCCTTTCCCACCAACCCTTGCATGCCTGTCAGCAAAGCGGTCAGGATAGGAGCCGTAAAAGTAATTTTACACTGCACAAAGATTCCTTTGAATAGGGAATCCTGTAGTAGTTAGATCTGCAGGGTTTAGAGCCAATTGTAAGCCTGTTAGCCATTTTATTAAACAAAAAAATAATCATTAGAAATGCACATGATAACCTCTTTTTGTTGCATTGACTAATCACAGCATAAAAAACCCAGCCTCCCAAAAATCAGGACTTCATTTGACCTACAATGTGCAGAAATGGGAAATCCAGCAAATCCTATTAGTTAGCTGCATTCATCTCAGGACTCCGTGTGCGCTACTTTGAACATGCTCCCTTGGGTGTTTGCTGTAGTTTTTCTAATTTTAGCTCTCCTTTGTCAGTGGGAACAGGAAGATCATGCCAGATAATGATACCGATGAATGGTTTTAATGTAATCAGAGCACAGAACACAATGTAGCGAATTTCAGGAGTAAATTCAACTACACATTTTAGATCTTTTCAAAATATCCCAGGATTTCTTTGCTTTGCCTTCCACACTTCAAATTCTCTGTTCATCATTTCATTAAGGCATCTAAGTAGCAGTAAATCTTTTTACCTGTCTGAGGGACTGCCACTAGGGAGAAACCTCAGCCACTCTCAGCTGGGCCATCACTGAAGAGCAATTGTTGAATAGAAATGCAAAAACACATGGATTATTTTCAGCAGCAAAAGTACGGGCCACATGCTTCATAAAGCTTCTCCTTTGGATTAACAAGGGCCTCGTCGGACAGAAATTTTACATTCTACACAGTCACCATTGTGGGTGTTCTCACTCAGAGTCTCAGGAGGTGGACTGTGGATTTCCTGTTACAATGGAAACCTCTCTTTTTTGTCTCCAACATTAAACTTCCTTCAGACTCCTCAGATGTGTTTATTACAGAGTGGATTTAAAAGGCTGCAATGCAGCAAAACAAAGTGCTAGGGGAATTTACCCTCAGTCACTCAGGACAACACTGCTCTTTCACACCTCAACATTTTATATAGCTAACATGGCCATTGGATACAGCCATGGATAGAATTCAAGAACGTCACTAGATCCTTTAAAATGAACCTCCACTGTCTTTCACCTTCTCTCTCACTGCTTGCTTATATTATTTAGGCTCCTCCTTAAAATGTTACTCCCCTGATTCAAGGAAAACAATCTAGAGTATTTGGGAACATTTCTGCCTCTAAACCCATGGAAGGACTGTTTTGCAATTAAGCCACTGGACTGAAATTCAAGGAATAGTAGTTCAGTTCTCCACTCTGCTGCCAGCTTCCTGTGTGACTCTAGGTGAATCAATTAATCTAGCTGTACGTTGAATACTCATCTGTAAATTGGGACTAATAATACTTCCTTAAAAGGGGGGCATGTGTCTGTAGCTGATGCTATGGTACACCACCAGAAGTGCTTTGGAGGAGAAACCAAAGTGAGCACTATAAATACAACTATTGATTATTAATTATTATTATTATTATTAATTGTGGGTCTCAAGAATTCCACAATTTGGGCTTCCCATTCCTCACCCAAGGCCATAATTCTAGCTCAGATGCACCGCAATTAGATATAGGAAAATAAAACACCTAGGACAGTAGAGCATCTAATCTTGATAGAAGAGATCTTGGAAGTGAATGGCCGCTCAGTGGAAGCCAGTGCGGTCCAGGGGACAGCATGCGGGGAGGGGAGTGCTGTTCTTAGCTTTGCCGCGGACCCTTGCATAAGTCTCTTTGCCTCTCTTTCCCATCCAGTTTCTTACTATGGGTGTATATAGTGCTGAGCTTGATGGGCCAAGATCTCAGCGGAAGCCTGTAGGCGTGCTAATAATCATCAGCCATCACCCTGTTCATACCGCATAGTTCTTTACACTATATCAGAAACAACAGAAATGCTGATGGGGTCACAAACAGAGGATTGTTATCGGACAGAGACTAAACAGCCGAAGATGTAAAACCCCCATATCTCAGTCCAGTGTTCTTATTAGTAAAAAAGAGAACATGCTGCTATGTGTATCTATATGATCTATCACATACTATGGAATATACATGATCTATAAGCCTACCTGTGAGTAAAGACGACATTGAAAGAGAGATGGACAATTCTGCCATCCTTACTCATGCCAGATAAGACTAACACAAATGGTCCCATTGACTTATTCCTATTAGTCTACTCATTTGAGTAATGCAGCCCCCTGCGAGTAAGGGTGGCGAAATCATGTTCAGAACATTTTCCATGAAGATGTCACAGGGTTCACCCTGGCGGTCACTGGAGGCAATCGCAAAACTTTCATTGACAATGGTGGAAACAGGATCCAGCCCATCTATTTTAAACCAAACCACAGGAAAGGAACACACTAAGCTCTTTATATTAAGATTTCGTTCACACATGGTTTGTAGCGGGTTAAGAAATGATTAATACTGACATAAGTAACATGGGTTTCAGATAAGCACATCAGTTGAAGCACATCAGAAGGTTATAAGCACTTCACCACAAGTTGTTATAGATTGTTATAAGTAGAGCTGTACAAATATTGGATTTTTTTTCAGGTGATTTGCAATGTCAAAATAAAAAATCATTTTGGGTTGGACCAAATCCAAACAAACATTTTCAACATTTTTGGCAAATGAAATTTTAAAAAAAATAGTTTCAGGTTAAATGGAATGTTGTGTTTCAATTTTTACCTCTTAAAATGGTTTTTGATTTTCTTTTAAATGAAACAAAATTACAGAAATTTGGAAACAAAAAGATTTGCTTTTGTTTGAAACAATCAAAATGCTTCGTTTAGAAAAATATCTAATGTTTTGATTGTTCCACCTCCCCCCCGAAACGAATAATTTGGTGAAACCAACTTGAATTGGCAAAACATTTAGGTGTCATGGAATCTCCATTTTTTCACTGCAAAAAGTTTTGGCAAAAAATTTCTCCCCGCTCTAGTTATAAGCAACTTATTGGACTCTATAACAAATCTGTAACGATCAATTAATCATTTATTAAAACATCTACTATTCATTTATTATCTTTTTATAAGCTATTTATAAGCGGAACCTTAATATAAAGTGTGACTCAAATATTAAGGGCACGTGCAGCCACTGTTTGCAAATCCATCGGTTTTGTTGCCCAAGGAAGAATGTGTGGTTTCAAAAGCTGCAAGCAGAACAATGCTCAGCTTCAGAAGTGAGTGGGCTTTCATTTTTCATATATGTATATGACATGAAAATTCTTTTTTGAGGCTGGTGGAGGCACAGAGGGGGAAAGAATGGAATTTGGTTTTGTGTTACCCCAATTTGCATGTGTTTTGTATCCCTGGGCCATTGAAAACAACAGAATGGGAGAACATAGTGAAATGGCACAGGGGTAAAAAGGAGACAAGAGGCTGTTTTGGATTCTTGTAGGCAAATACTGCATAGTATTTGAGAGATGCAGGAAGGAGACTCATTTGCGGGACAGACACTGCTGCTCTGATCACAATTTCTTCTGTATGCTGCATCATAAATGTAGGGCCCCATCCTCCTGCGTGCTGGGTACCTTTGATCTAACTGAAGCCAGTGGGAGGCAACAGTCCATCCACTATCCTCCTTCCATACTTATGCCCATGATAGAAGTTGAGGATGCTTAGCACCTCCTAGGAGATGTTCACCACCTTGCAGCATGTGTCACTACTCTTCAGACTGAATTCCTCTTAGAGGTGGGGCAGCTTTTTAATACTTCCATTGTGCTATGAACCTGGTCTAGAAGGAAAGAACCTTCTCAAGGTGTGAGATGCCCTTAGATACCAAGATAATGTGTGTCTTAGAAATACACAAGGGAGACGTTACTTGGAAGCCTGCTCTTTTAAGAATTCAAGTCCATTCTCCGGAAGAAAGAGGTTCAGATCATTCCACGCTTTGGGATTCTAGTCAATCTGAATCACCAAAACTTTTGAGGTTTGCCTATCACTGCTTACTAAGACATCATCTATTGACAAATTTAATTTATGGAATAAAGAGATTTAATTGGGGGAAGAGAGGAATGTTATACAAAAAATGAGAATAAGTTTCACTTTTAAAATACTCAGAAGAGACACTGCGGTTCTAGGAGACATGTCAGAAGAAATATCAATCTGTTAATACCTGTTGATTAAAACTAGAAAATGATCTTTAAAGAAGTGCCATTCTGCACAGTGACTTGACTTTATCTCAGAGCTGGAAAATCACCCACTAAGGATTATTTAATCGCTGTCAGTGCTGACATTTCATATTTACTTCCAACGTGCTTTGCACAATAAGGTCACTTCACTCGCAGGTTCAAACAAATGAAGCCGTCGGTAAAAAGGAGCAGGGTGATGATACCTGTCACGCAGTGTTCATGTGCAATATGGTTACGACCCCGGGGAATCTAGAGATCTGCGACAGTTAAAATACAAAGGCTTTTCAAAGGCAGGATCAACGGGGGGGAGGGATAGCTCAGTGGTTTGAGCATTGGCCTACTAAACCCAGGGTTGTGAATTCAATCGTTGAGGGGGCCACTTAGGGATCTGAGGCAAAAATCTGTCAGGGGACAGTACTTGGTCCTGCTAGTGAAGGCAGGGGACTAGACTCAATGACCTTTCAAGGTCCTTCCAGTTCTAGGAGATAGGCATATCTCCATTTATTAATTTTATTTATTATTTATTTAATAATTGGCAGGGCTGACTCCAGGCACCAGACAAGAAAGCACGTGCCTGGGGCAGCGCTTGTAAGGGGCGGCAGTCCGGGGATTCCTGGGGGGTCCGTTTTTTGGGGGGGTTTTTTGCTTCCGCAGTTCGGCAGCAGCCTTTTTTTTTTTTTGGCTTGGGGCGGCCAAAAAGCTAGAGCCGGCCCTGATAATTGGAGAGACTTGTAGGGTCTAATTCACCACTCTGGTGGTGTAAAGGGTTTTAAGCCAGGCATTTGTGTTGCGAGAGTGGCCTAAAGGGACCTTAGTGTAAATAAGAGTTAGACCCATGATATTGTACCTTGGACAACAAGAAGCTGTGCAGAGAGGAAACCGGACCACAGCCTATGCTCGGTTTACAAAGAAACTGCAGTGATGAGCTCAGAATCGAGCTGAGTTCCGGGGAACCAAGTGAATAAGGTCTCGGAAGCCATCCCAACTTACTTCGGAGTTGAGAAGGTCTCAGAGGCTACGCCAGCATACCAGTGCCGTGAGTCGGATCCACTCATCCGCAGCAGGCAAGGTATACACCCCTTAGCATGAGGGTCACAAGCAGTCAGGGAAGTGACTTCAATATAAGGAAGTTAGTACCACGACAGAGAAGTGGGTTAAATCTAAAGGCAGACCCTGTGGACTGCTCAGAACAGAATTAGAGGGAGGTTGGGACTGGGTGAAAAAATACTGGGTGAGCTACTCCAACACCACATCAATGGAAAAAGCCCTTCCGGCAATGTAAGCAGGGTTTACACAATGCCACTGTAACTGTTGTGGTGCAGAAACACCCTCTGTGATAAGCAACCAGAAGTACTAACGTCACTAACAACCGGCAAAGTGGATTTTTTTTTCATCCAGCAGTAAAATTGGCAAAAGCTTCCCTGTACAGATGCACAAGTGATGAAGAGTCCACACGCTATCTATGTGTAACACTGACAGACCCCGGGCGTCGGCATCAAACCCGGGATCTCTGGAGCTAAATGCATGAGCCGCAACGGCATGTGCTAAAAGCCACCTGGCCCTTAGGTAAGGCTGTAACAGACCCATGAATCTCTAAGTTGTCTCAGTGCTTCCAGAGGGGAGAGAGCACCACACCCAGGAGGTGTGTGGGTTACGGTACAGAAACCGCCCAACAGTATCACAAGCCTCCAATGTCAGCTCACACGCTGTCAGACTGCTGCGCTCTCGGCAGCCTATTTTTAAGCACAGAGAGCCTTGTCAGCAGTCTTTCATACGTGCTGCCAAATATTTTTTAAACTTGAATTGATGAGTAATTTGCTGAAACTAATCTTTCCCCTAACCTTTCAGAAACACAGCTTTAAATAACTTTCAAATATGCCTTTAAAATTCTTTTCCTCCTTGTTTAAGTATATAATTGTTTTTAGTCGCAGTAATCTCCTCTTAGATGTTCATGGGTGACTTATTAAATAAATCCTTCTGTGCATTTAAAATCATCCATTAGCATTAAAGACCTTGGCACTCCATTGGCCATAAGAAGTTTCCCTGCATTTTAAGTAGAGATGTGCCATAACCATAAATGGAGATATGCCAATCTCCTAGAACTGGAAGGACCTTTCAAGGTCATCGAGTCCAGTCCCCTGCCTTCACTAGCAGGACTAAGTACTGTCCCCTGACAGATTTTTGCCCCAGATCCATAAATGGCCCCCTCGAGGATTGAACTCACAACCCTGGGTTTAGTAGGCCAATGCTCAAACCACTGAGCTATCCCTCCCCCACAATAAGTGATTCAAGGGGATGAGGCAAGGAAGGAGTAGCTTACCCATCCTGCAGGTGGTGCTGACACCTGCTCCCAGGGCCTAACCACTGAAATCCGGGGGGTGTATTTACGCTAACGTCAGCGGATATACACCCCCGGCTGTGGATCAGGCCCTCAATACCTCCTTGTACAAATTAATGAAACACAGGAGGAGATAGACAATTGCTTGGCAAAGCTGCTCTCGTCGTGCCCATGGTTTGGGGATAACAGGCTGGGAGTGCTGGTTTGACCTAGCAAAGGAGAGGCTAGATATTTCCCTCAGTGCTACGTGAGTGTCGGCTGAGCAAAGGAGAGTGTTTTCAGAAAAGGAATGCTAGTCTTCAGCGTGACAAGGCTGTGCTGGGGACAGGGAGAGAGGGACTGGGTGGGGCAAGAGGTTGAGTCTCCTAGGAAGGAGTTGATAAATTTAGGAATTAGTATGGTGACTGAACTCCCCTCTCAGCCCTGGAGCAGGGTCCTTTCACCTCAGCAATGAGGCCTGCTGATGGAGGAGTGAAGGGAAGCTTGTTCTGCTACTCCCCCTGTTTCCCCTGCTCTGTGGAGAGAGGACTCCAGTCTCCATCATCTCTCCCAAGCACTGCACTATTTTTTAAGATGGAAAATACAGGAGAGAAGCGGGAAAGAAAACCAAACCATAGGGGTGACATGATGGACTCTCTCTCAGTGAAGCTTCCCGGCGTAACACTAGTGGCTAACATTCTTGATGGGGCTCTAGGGGTTTCCAGGAGTCCTGTTCAACCTGCCTCCAAACAAAAAGCAGGTTGGGGCAGAGTTGGGCGATATTTGGAATTTCCACCCAGCAGGAAATTCCAACGGTTCAACATTTGTTTTTGTCCCAAATCAGGACAAAAAGTTGAAGCACATTCATAATATTTCATTCCATGAAAAATGTCAAAGTGTTATTCAGAAATGTCAAAACATCTTGACATCCCCCAAAACTGAAGTGTTTCATTTTGGTTTATTGAAATTATCCAACTGCTTCATGTTGAGTCAATGCAATATTAAATAGTATTTCCCTACGGTGATGCATTGCCTCATGGGAGTTGTAGTTTAGAACCCTGATGCCCCAACTTCTTGGGCCAGTCTCCCTGCCCAGACTACATCTCCTATGTTGTACCTACAAACATGTGATTCCTATGATGCACCATGCATTTTGGTCAGAGGGAAGTCTGATTTGCAATATTGGAGATATAGTCCCCCAGGGACCCCAGGCCTGAGAGAGAATGGGGACCCAAACTACCAGTCCCATGAGACAATGGGAAAATTGAAAATTTTCAGCAAAATTCAAATTTTCCCAACAGAAACTGCATTTTCTGTCAGAAAATCATTCAGATGGAAAATTCCCAACCAGCTCTAGTTTGGGGTAATTTCCATGCCTCTATTATGGAGTCACTCCCACTGAAAACTGCTGAATCATCATTGCAACAGAGGACTCTGCCCTGAGGCTCATACAGGTACCTCCAAAGGGTACATCTGGTGCCTTGGCAACATTGCCAACTTCTGCAATTTTATCATGCAATTTTTACTGTTTTTCTTAAAGTCCCAGCTGAGTCATGCTATTGCATGAAAATCTCGGCTTTTTTTTTTACTTAAGTAAGTTTCTATCTCTTGTGGTTGCAGAGAAAAACTTGAAAGCATGAAACAAGTGTATCCTGAAGGCTAAAAAAAAACCTTAAAACAACCAGAAAGCAAATAAAAACCCCAATATTTATTTATAATGTATTCATGATTAAGGCAGTCTCATGATTTTGGGGCCTTGATGCATGATTTTTGTTTAGGGTTGGCAATTCTGCTTTTGGAATGTACCAGGTTGCATCATCTGTCAGGCACCGTTAGCAAAGATTTAATCACTGGAAATTGAAGTCAACAAAGGTAACATACAGTTCACACTTTTTCATCAACACTGGGACAGCTTACCATGGCATGTGGTAATTCTCCTCCATCACTTGCATTCTTTAATCAAGATTGGCTGCCTTTCTAAAAGATATGCTGTCGTCCAACCACAAGTTGTTGGCCTAGATGAAAGAATCACTGTGCGAAATTTGTGGCCTGCTACACAGCCACAGCTCTCATTAGAATAAATGTGGTAGGCCCCCAGTTATTGAAACTCTTTGAGACCGAAGGGGCTGTATAAATGTCTTTATTATTATAAGTAAACAGCCAGGAAGATCAAAAGTGTTAAAAAATGTAAGCAAAAGAAGTTGCCTACATGTTTTTCAGTCCTCAGAAAAACATTTGGGTTCAGGTCAAGTTGTTTTATGCAAACAACAACTTTTATCCCTAATACAACAATGAACTCAACCATAATCGATGAGGAATGGGGATGTTATCTGTTTTGTGTTGATTAGGTTCAAAGGAATTTGTTCCACGTTGGGTGGGGTATGTTAGTGTTTTGTTATGAAAGATGATGTATTTCAGTGGTTAAAAGCAGAAAATAAGAACACTACTAAAAATTAGAACAAAGAGGGTTGCTAGGGAACCAAGAATGAATGCCTAAAACCCTTGTCCGAGATGAGTTGACTATAAAATCAAAAAAATCTCAATTCGTATACTAAGAGCCACTAGATTAGTTCATTAATAGTACTTATTATTTCCCCCCTTCTGGAACCAAAGAACAGCACTCATATTTCAGTCGCATGACAGGCCAGTAGGCTGGTCAACCTTTAGCACCTGTTTTTAAGAATGGTATGTGTGGCTCACTCTCCACTCACTCTGCCTTCTGGTGGCTAGGCACAACATAGCAGCCGCCTTTCACTCTGGCATCCCCGACCAACAGCCATTCCATCACTGTGGTGGTCGCTCTTCCCGCAGCTCTGGCCAGGGCATTCTTAAGTCCACCCCTCGTGGGGTAGCAGAATCCAAACAAGCTACAGTCCAATGACCTTAAAGATGGGCTCCATGGTTCTTACACGCCTTACCTCAGGGGGTTTCACCCCACCTTCCACAGTGGCTGGTAGGGGAACCCAGGCCCTCCCTCTACTCTGTGTTCCAGCCCAGGGACCTGTAGCTGGTAGCCACCGAGTGACTGCAGATTTTGTTTTCCTCCCCATCCCTTTCTAGCCCCCTTTCTGATACAAACCTCCTGGCTTTATAATCACCATCCAGCCCCCCTTCCCCCTCCAGCGCGGCTTCATTATCAGTTATTCTCTCTTGGAGACGCTGGGAGGCCTCCCAAGGCCACATTAACTCCTTCAGGGCTGTGTGGAGTGCATACCCCATCACACATGCTGTTGAACTGCAAAGGACCAGTTAAATAGACTATATATGTGGCCATTCATATTCACAATTGCAGCAAGTGGGTGCTGAAATCATGCAAACACTTTTTTTTTGCGCACATGCACTTATGCACATTAGATTTTACACACTTGGTCCTTAATTGCAGGTACAGAACATTCTCCTCAACAGAGCTACATAGGCATCACCATCACTTCAGCCCCTTCTGAAAATAACCCCCGGACTGGTATCTAGCAGGGATTTGGGATGTCCTGGATAGAGAGGGGAGACAGGGTCAGTGCATTGAGTCTCGGGTGGTTAGCTTTGTGTTGCAGAAGAGCAATTATTCTAGTTGATGTCTGGTCCACTAAGCTGGAAGGATGGTAGCTTTGATGCAAGGGCTCAGGAATAAGGGAGGACATTCAGGGCTCTGATAGGGACGTGGGAAAGCCCCACCCATCTGCGGTGCAGAATAAAATGGCTTTCAGTTTAACTGAATGCTATCGTGCTGAATGCTATCTGTTCTGCAGTCGATCTGATCCCAATACATCCAACAGCTCCTAATCTAGCATGTTCAGATTTCTGAGTCTACGAAGGGGCTCTATGAACTTCAGATAAGTAGGGCCCATTTGAGTCTAGGGAAAGTTTCAAACTGACTTCAGTGAGCTTTGGACCAGACCCATCTAGTTCTTTCTGTGCATAGTCGAAGGAGTGGTTCTCAGAGGCACAATTTCACTCACACATATTTCCGCAAGGGAAAAATATAAATGTTGGCAGAACTTTGTTTACTGCTGACCTGAATTAATCCCAGCCAGTCCCATAATCCACCCAGCTCCTTGTGTTACAAAGCATTACATCCCACAAGTGACTTTTTAAACAAAATCAGTGTTGAGATTGTATAATTTGTCTTCCCTTCCTCTGTACTTTAAATCCTCCACCTGCTATAGACCCCAATTCAGCAAAGCATCCGTAGTCAGCAAAGCACTTAAGCACACACAACTTTAAGTGGGTGCTTCAGGGCTTTGCTACAGCTGCCAACGGTCTTAATTGGCTTGTCTTGGCAGCACTAAGGAAAGATGGTTTCACTTCAAGTCGCACATCTTTATTCTTGCAGGGACTGTCACACACGTTCTCAGTTACCTCTATGATATGCTCTCATTTCCCTGTAGATTTTACCTACTTAAAAAAAAAAAATGTTCCAATTCTTTCACCTCTTCTGTGATGCTGGGACTCAATGTGTGTGATTTACACAGACTGACAAGATCATTTCTATTATCATAAGGGGGATTTCGGTTGTTTGGAGATTCTCCATACACTGTTTTCAAAATCTACCCCTCTCTCCAGCTTTGTGGCTCTGCCTGTCATCCAGGATGGAGCATGTCAAATCCTTTTGGATTTTATGCTTGCTCAGGTCTCTCCTTCCTCTCACCCATTCTCTTGTGTTTGTTCAAAAGGGGCATTTGTCGATTCTTTATTAGACCTTGGTATGCCAGTTGTCACATTCGGAAGTATTTTCCTTTCGAACTCCAGTCTGGAAAAATAAACTCTTCCTGTTGATCTAACCGAATACATAATTCTTTTTTTAAAAAATCCTTTTTTATTGCATGTCTAAGACACACTAAGAGCCCTTGTCCCCACCTCCACCTCTTCTCCATCAGGGCCAGCTCCAAGCACCAGACGGCCAACCGCGTGCCTGGGGCGGCACCCTGTAGGGGACGGCAGTCAGGGGATTCTGAAGCGGCAGCCATTTTTGCTTCGGCACTTCGGCGGCAGCCATTTTTTTTTTTGCTTCGGGGTTTTTTTGTGTTTTTTTTTCGCTTGAAAAGCTGGAGCCAGCCCTGTTCTCTATTCCCTTCCCCTTCCTCCATAACCTCCTGGTATCCCCTTCCAACAAGAGACAAACATTACAGACAGAGTGAAACCGCTACATTTAATCTCTTTGCTTCTTTGCCCAGAAACAAATTTTAACTGTTTCTGCTAGGCAATCCCCCATTTCCTCCCACGTGATATCAACCAGAGCACCTTGGAAGGCTAGTGTCTGTAATAGCTAAGGAGAAAAACACTTTTCCTTGGTCCAGCCAGAGTGGCAACCAGCTGGCCCGTCAGCAGGCCTGTGTTGTCCTAGCACTCCAGGAGCTGACGTGTTCTCTTCCACATTGTCCAAGGAGGGTTAGTGGGTCCAGCCATCAGCCCACGTCTGCTATTGCTCCAACCCACAAGTCTTAAACGTAGAGGTCTTAACGTTTCATTGAGGGCCGGGGCCACCGTACATGTCTCTCATCTTGCACAGGCTCTAGAAGCAGCCCTAGCTCATCCTGTATCCTCCTGCATTTGTGAGTAAGGCTGGTTGACATTTTTCTATTAAAACTGTTTTCTGAGGGAAATTTGGGTTGTGACTTAATGACCTGTTTTCCCTAAAAGTGAGGACCATTGCCATTTTGGTCAAAAATCTGAACACTGGCAAACTCAAAAAAAAGTGTTTGATTTGCAACCACAATATTTTGGCCAAAAAAACTGATCTTTTCGATTTGGATAAGCAGCACCGGTGCCCCATGGGAGTTGTAGTTTGATGGCCTCGTGCTCCAATTCTCCTCCATGAGCTGGACTTGTAGCCAAACTTCATGGGGGTGTGGAGGGGAAGAGGCTGTGGTGCGATGCATTGGTTCCTTGAGGTATAATAGCCACCTGACGCAACTTAGAGCAACCCCCAGGCAGCTCTAACAGGCACCCTGGCTGGTGCACAATACCTGGGAGCTGTAACCCGATCCCCTGTTCCACAGCACTCAGGAGGAGGCTGGATGAGCTTGAGAATCTGTCCCACAGTCTCTAACTCTTTTCCCCCCTGAATCCCACTCATAGTTATGAAACCCTTCCTGAGAATCTCAGCCTCCTCTCCTGCTTTAAATGTTTGCCCTGTGTCGGAGGCCCACCCACGTCACTGAAACACACATTCTGCATTACTCCTCCGTGCCCCTCAATCAGAGGGAGCTGAAGCATCGTTTCCATCTTGGCCCCATATCAGCAAGTCAGAAAACATTGCTAGCCACATGGCCATGGATCTAATACAGTGGTTCTCAACCAGGGGTACGTGTACCCCTTCTGGGAGGGGACATCAACTCCTCTAGCGATTTGTCTAGTTTTACAACTGGCGGCATAAAAAGCACTAGCAAAGTCCGCACAAACTAAAATTTCGTACAAACGATGGCTTGTTTATACTGCTCCATACACTGTACACTGAAATGGGGGATGTTTTGTTTAGGTTGGATATTAGGAAAAACTTTTTCACTAGTAGGGTGGTGAAGCACTGGAATGGGTTACCTAGGGAGGTGGTGGAATCTCCTTCCTTAGAGGTTTTTAACGTCAGGCTTGACAAAGCCCTGGCTGGGATGATCTAGTTGGGGTTGGTCCTGCTTTGAGCAGGGGGTTGGACTAGATGACCTCCTGAGGTCCCTTCCAACCCTGAGATTCTATGATTCTATGATTCTATGAAATGTAAGTACAATATTTATATTCCAGTTGACTTATTTTATGATGACATGGTAAATATGAGAACATAAGCAATTTGTCATTACTAGTGTGCTGTGACACTTTTGTATTTTTATGTCTGATTTTGTAAGCAAGTAGTTTTTAAATGAGGTGAAACTTGGGGGTACGCAAGACAAATCAGACTCCTGAAAGGGGTACAGTCATCTGGAAAGGTTGAGCACCACTGATCTCATATGCAAGAGGCCCCAGTGCAGCTGGTTACCCAGCCATCCATGAGGGAGCTACATGAGCTGCTCTTTCCTTTCTCCGGCACATGGGTAGCATTTCTTCCACTTAAGCTTTCATATACGGTTCCCACGGGTGAGTGACACAACTGGCTCCATATGCTTATTGTGTGGCAGTCAACACCCTGCATTCTCTCAGAAGAAATTTCCTCCCAGTAAGGATGTTGTGCTGCTTGATGAAGAAGAGCAAGCAGATGACTACGAGAATGTTAAGTGTGTTTACCGTTTCCATCAAACACAGTCTGCTTGTCCAATAGACGAGGTGTACTGAAGCATATCAAGGAACCTAATGACATTTCTCCTAAGCTCTTTATCAAAGTACCCGTAGCTAGGAGGACAAATAACTTCTCTTGTCTTACATTTGTGCTTTTCCCTGCTAAATAGGCAAACAGAAGGTTCTGAGGCCTTGCAGCAGTGTCTGTATCTAAAACACTGCAAGTGACCTCTTTAGTTAGAGCACCACAGGTGCTTTAGGTTCTCAACATCCTAATCTCATGTGGTGTTGGGGCACAGGGGGAGTAGAAGGGGAACGGTACAGAGGTGGCCACAGTGATGTCCCGGAGGGTGGCATGAGGAGGTAAAGCAATTGCTCTTCATAGAGAAAGATGAAAAGGTGACAGTCCTGAGCTCTGTCAGGGAGGGTGAAGAAGTAAAGAGGTTGGGCTCTTGGGAACGGAGGGAAGAACCCAGAGGCAATGGAGTTTAGTAATCCAGGAGAGGTTTGGGAGGTAATGGAACCAAAAGGAACCGTTTGCAAACAACCCACAGGCTGATAATTTGTCACTCAAACTCTCTGATGCAACAGAGATGGGGGCCAGCTGAGTAAATGGAGAGCTAGGGAGAAGGGGGAGAGACGGACAGATCATTATGCTTACAAATAATGAAGACACTCCAAGAGATCAGGATGGGTTCACAAATGTCTGGGGACCAGAAATAAGGGCTACCTTCATAAGGAATATTGAATCCTTTTTCCCAGCCCTCTTTTTCTTTTATTTAACCTGCTAAGATCTGAGTCAATGATTCTGCGTCTCTCTTGGGACAGCTGGTGATATCATTTGTACCTAAACCCCAGGAAGGAGCCGCATTCTTTATATTGCTTTGGGGATTAGTGATGTATTCAAGCAGGGCAGAAGAACACAGGACCCTGATATTGTTAGCGCTGGGCAGATAAGTGAAGAAGGAACTGACTTTGCCCCTATCACTTACAAAGACCTTTGTCATTAAAGTCTGTCTATTGCCTCTAGCGATTTGGGATCCTAAGCATGTGCTTATGTGCTTTGCTGAACCCAGGCCTAACACAGTTCAGTTTTTAAAAAGCATTTCACTTCAGTGTTAACACCCAGAGCAAAGGAAAAACTCTTTCTAGATGAATCTAAGAGTTACAAAAAACAAATATCTTGCCCCTGTGATTGTCTAGCTCCACTGAAGTCACAGTCTCCAGCAGCGGTTCTCTACCTGGGGGGCTGCGAGCAGGCTTCAGGAGGTCCACCAAAATAAACCAGAGAGAAGGGCCAGCGTTAGACTCACTGGGGCCCAGGGCAGAAAGCTGAATTCTAAGCCCCTCTCCCCTGAAGCCGAAGCCTGAACAACTTCGCTTTGTGGGGCCCCCTGTGGTGTGGGGCCCTAGGCAATTGCTCTGCTTACTACCCCTTATAGCCAGCCCTGGCTTCTAATCTACTGAAAAACATTTGTGGTGGCACAGGTGGGCTGGGGAATTTTTATAGCATGTTGGGATGGGGGGGGGGGGGGGGGGGCTCAGAAGGAAAAAAGGTTGGAAACCCCTGGTCTACAGCACCTGACGATCAGGCCTAGGGTGACCAGACAGCAAGTGTGAAAAATCAGGACGGGGGTGGGGGTAATAGGAGCCTATATAAGAAAAAGACCCCAAAATCGGGACTGTCCCTATAAAATCGGGACATCTGGTCACCCTAATCAGGCCCCCAGCCAGTCTGGCATGTGCCTTTAAATAGATAACTTTCTCTCTCTTCCTGCAGAGGGAGTTCCTGGCCTGGTACTGCTGCTGCTCTTCTACTCATGCAGCGCAGGGCTGGGCTGTGTCTCAGGGATGCTTCGTTCACTCCACTCCCTTCCTCCCCGTTTTCTTTCCCTTCAGATGGAAACACTGGGCTGCGTAAGGGTCCCCAGGCAGCTGTGTTTCTACTTTTTAAATTGCAATACAGACTTCAGGGTGACTGGTCTCTATCCATGCATGGAGAAGCGTGATCACAATTTCCTCTCATTACTCCTTGCATCACCCTAAAGATTTCCTCTTCTTGGTATTTTCACCTTCCCAGTGACAGTACAGCATAGAACGTTACCATGTACAGTCAGCGTTAGACCAAGCTTTAGTTTCCATATTAGAGCAGATTTTGCAGAACTGTGAAAGTGCAAAACTGTATGGCCATTTGTACATCTAATTTCCACATATGCTCACTGCATTTGTTCATGCACCTACAGACACTGTGTGTGCAAATAGCCAGAGGCAGAGCCAGTCATTTGCATGCACAAATTACTGCAGCTGCACAAAATCATGGTAACTGAGCATTCAAACTATTCAATTGCACAGCCTGTCCCATTCAGGTTTGGGGTGTGTTTTTTCTCCTTCTCTCTTCCCCCCCTGTAAATTATTCCCATCAACCCCTTAATTATCTTTATTCCTCTTCTTTTAATTCCCTCCAATTTGTCAAAATCTCATTGGTATAGAGGTCCCTGTATCGTATATTCAGGTGACCTGTCCTGGAAATCTCAACATAAATACAACAGCACATGCTACAGTGTTTATAACAGTATCCTTTTGTGACCTGAAATCTCTTTCCACTCATTGCTGCAAAGTCCTGCTGCAAAGAGCTTAACTTAGCCTTGCTTTTTGCCCTCCCCTTGTGTATAAATAGAGCTAGCGGGAAATTTTCATTTCAGAATTAACTGTGCCAATCACAGAAGCAAGCAGCCCATAAAAAGACTATTTCTTTTCACAGTACATAGTCAATCTGTGGAACTCATTTCCACAGGAGGGAGAATACTATGGTTGGATTTTAGGAAGGTCTGAGGTCCTAGATGTCTGCTAAGAACCTTTGCACCTATGCAAGCTAAGTTAGTGATGAAATGTCATGATTTACAGTGTACGATTATCACTGCATTTATCTAGCTGAAAAATGTACGGTGGTGCTAGTGAACAAGGCATTAGTGCGCCTTACACCAGGGAAACAATTACAAAACAAACATAGCAGAACCCACTCCTCACTGCATGGGATCAGGAAACTATTGTAGTAGAGAGAAATGTTCGACTGGATAAGTCATTTTCAAATGTGGGTGCCTAAAGTTAGGTATCTGAACCCATATTTTCAGAGGAGATGAGCAACTCTGAAAATCAAGTTCTAATGCTATCTAAATAGGGACCCAGATACCTACCTTTAGATCCCCATATTTAAACATTCCCCCCTCCCCTTTTTTTTGCCATCCTCTGAAGTATCAATTATTGGTCACTGCTGGATGTAAGATACTAGATAACTAGAGGGACGCATGTTCTGATCCAGTTTGGCAATCTCTGTGTACCTCTCATACCTCTCTGGTGTATGAGGCTGAAATGCTCAACATTAAATCATCATGAGATGGAGATTTGTGTTGCTTTGATGATAACTGATGCCGGGCAGAAGGTCAGGAGATCAATGTTGTGTGGAATATGTGATCTCCACTGGCATCAGCATTAGTCTTCATGAAACCCCTAATGCCTTGAACCGCTAGGCCATGGCTTTTTAAAATTTTATTTTAGATGAAATATTGAGTGGATATTTATGGGGTTTTAAAATACCTAATAAGGGATCAGAGTTCAGTTTGGAAATGTCAACAGGTGGAGGTTGTGGTCACTTCCTTTTATCACATGACATTCAAGGAAATTCATTAAGGATTAATGCATAACTTCCAGGTGACATTGAGTCGATAACATTCCTTTATCATTAGACTTTTTAAAAAGCATAAAATATGAATGATCTAATAATAGCCTAGAAAGCCAAATGCCTTTCAAGTCATGTGGGTGAGGACAACAGCGTATAACATCACAACACATGAATGCAACTTCATAAATGTTTCCCACTCTTTTTTCAGTATTACATTCGAGGCTTTTCACACCCTAGTCCCACCTACATGTCTTCCTCGGTCTCCAACTCCTCATCCTCATGCAATGCCACCCTTAATTAATCCAGTCATCTTATTCTCTCATTGCAGACTTTGCACCTTCTTTTATGCTGTCCCTGTGCTTGGAACAATTTCTCATATTCATAAAATAAAAAAATCACAAAAACCCTCCTGAAGATTCAGCTATTCCGTGAGACGTTCATTCCACATGCCCCAATTCAGCCAATCCACGAGCTTAAGTCCATCTCTGTTTGGCACAGCAGTTAAGCACAGGCACAGTGATGAGCAGGGACGGTTTGCTGAATCAGAGCCATAAAGCTCACGCTCTGAGACGGCTCCTCCTTTCACTTTCCCTGGGGTGAACTGGGAGTAACTACACTGAAGTCGGTGGATTACTCCACTGTGAGATCAGAATGGGGTTCTCTGTTCCGGATGGCATTGAATCAGCGGATGCCTTTGGACTGCAAGTTCTTCAGGGTCGGGACTCTTAGTTCTGCTGCAGTTTCCCAGCTTTGCAATGTGGTGCACACCTCTGTTGTATACATAAATAATTATGATCAGATTTATCAGCTCCGTCTGGCAATGGTTAACCCAGTCCACATTACTACCCTGACCTTAACCTGTAGAAGCAGCCCTTTTGGAGCTAGAAACAGAACATACCCTGTTCCCATGAGTCTTTGTTTACTGGCTGGAACTGGCGTCCCACCAGATTAACTCTTAAGAACCATAAGCAGAAGCAGATCTTTCCCAGGATTTCCCCGTTGCCTGAACCCACTGCAAATAGTTCAGAGCATCTGTCGGTGGAACCCAGTGCGAGGGAATATGCTGCAAGGCTCACCATTAGCAGAAACCACTGCAGATGAGAGGGACAAGCACAAAATGAAACTCATCGGTTAAAAAAAAATCCTCACCTGCATTACAAAAAGTGAACTTAAAAATGTAATTGCCCTGTTGCCATTTATGTTTGTTTACTTTTTACATAGCACTCCACTTCCTCAAAGCTTTCCATTTTCGGCATAGCCGGAGTTGCCTTCCTCATACTCTGTAACCATCTTTCAGGTGGCTTTGGAGAATGATAGGATGAGAGCACAAAAAACATACCACAAATCTGTCTTCATGTTGCCTAATGCACTCCTAGAAGATGGTTTGATACTACAGTGATGAGTGCAGAAAAAAACCCAACATAGAATGGAACAGAACAGAGCAGCCTTTTGTTTAATTAAACATTTTATTAAACTGCTCATAAGAATTAAGTCCTGTAGATTCACCGATATGAGCAAGATGGTGTAATTACTTCAAAAAGGAGAATTTCTACACTGAAGGCCACTTGCTGTTGCACTCTGGGGAAAACATCTGTGGGAGCTCAAGCTGCCTGTAGGAAGAAATTCAAGGAATTTCTGAAAAATTCAGTCAGCATTTTAGAGTAGTCAGTTCTAGAGTTTGTGTTTAATGCTGCCATTGTGGGGAGGAATAGGATGGGGCACTAGACAGGAGACTTTGGTTTGATTCCAGGCACTGCCGCAGACGACTTCTGTGAACTTGGGCGAGTCACTAAATCGACAGTGTGCCTCAAGTTTTCCATCTTTAAAATGGGGATAGCACTTTCCTATCTCACAGGGGTATTAGGAGGGTAAATTCCACTAATGATTGCGAGCCACTCAGATTCTATGGTGGTGAGGGCCACATAAGTATCTAGCTAGATTAGGCCACGGTGTTTCAATGAGAGTACAGAAGTATTTTAAATACATTAGATTAGATAGTTATTGCATTCTCAATTTGTAAATCCACTCTATGCACTGTTTTATTCTTCTGTATCGTACCAGTGCTTTTCTGGATGTTTGACATTTTCATAGAGATAGCACAAATGCCATTGGGATCTTGCGTTCAGGAACTATGGTTGTATTTATCATCTTCCATCTCTTCAAATTCTCCTCCCACTAAATGCCTGACTCCACCATTAATGACAATGATCTTCCTCTGAGCAATTAGGCTCAGTAACAGAGATGTAGTAGTACTAAAATACTTGCTACCATCTTAGAATGACTGGTTACCCACATCTTGCTCGTTTTGATACTTATGCCGAAGACACAATTAGCAGCATTACCCACTTATCCAAATCCATGATTTATATCCTGGTCAGATCTGAGAGTAGAAAATCCATTTCATCCCATACATTCCTTAACTCTTAGACCTCCACTGCTTTTCTTCTTTACAGCCATATGAGTAGAACTGAACTGCCATGTGGGAAGGGACCAATTGGCTACCAAGTCCAGTGCTTTCTTCTCAGCCATCTCATTTTCCTTGAACTTCCTTGCTGTGTGGCCAAGATTTTCAGTGGACTAAATTTATTTTCAGTTTCCTTTGTGTTCTGTTCGTTCAGCATCCAGCTAAAGGAGACTCAGTACACCCGGCACCATGTTAGACCTCAATGTCACACTGCTTTTATTTAGCATGCTGGTGCATTTCCATTTTAAGGAATGGGATGAATGGAAATGGGCAACATACTTCATCCCATCTGGGGATGGTTAAAAAAGAACCTCCTGCGGGGAATGTTCAAAATTCAGCACAACACATTGTGCATTAAGTCAGGCTGGTGATCCTCTGGCTAACAGGGCAAGACCAAGGTGCTTCAATAGAGCCTCAATCCTCCACTCACTTATGGTGCTTCAATCATTTACAGATGCGCATAAAAGTGTCCGTGGACTGAGACCTTAGAGGGCAGGGCTTTGGAAAGTGTGCAGCAGTATGGTATATATCGGTGCACCTTTTTTTTTTTTTTTTTAAGTGTCATCAATGGTTGGATTGCTGAATCAAGTCAGGACTTGGATACTATGGTGACAGGCACCTTAGAAAGATAATTAGACAGATACAATTAGACTGATTCAGCCAGTTTTCCATTTAACGTCAAGCCCAGAAATGTGATTCTAGCCTAAGTAAGCTAAGCTTTATAAAATCACCAAATGTTTTCTATTTCCCACAAGGATTTCAATTTTTTATGAAATATATTATCCTTCCTATTTCTTTAACAGGGGAAATTCCACACTGAAGATTTAATCTCTCCCTCAGTGATAGAATCCCAGCATTTTATTTGATGCCATCAGCCTTTTAATCTCAAAACATTAGCCTTTTTTTATGTAGCTGTCTGAATCTCCTAGATTCAGACCTTGGCACAACAAACATCTTAGTATCAGTTGTCTCTAAAATAACTCAGGAAATCCTGAGTTCACAGAGACATTTCAAGCAAAGCAGAATCATTCAAACTGCGCAAAGGCATTCATAATGGTCTTGGGATGCATTAGGCGAGGTATTTCTAGTAGAGATAAGAAGGTGTTAGTACCGTTATACAAGGCATTGGTGAGACCTCATCTGAAATACTGTGTGCAGTTCTGATCTCCCATGTTTAAGAAGGATGAATTCAGACTGGAACAGGTACAAAGAAGGGCCACTAGGATGATCCAAGGAATGGAAAACCTGTCGTATGAAAGGA
This sequence comes from Chelydra serpentina, assembly GCA_037349315.1. Classification (NCBI taxonomy): domain Eukaryota; kingdom Metazoa; phylum Chordata; order Testudines; family Chelydridae; genus Chelydra; species Chelydra serpentina. Next base: position 8,688,652 of record JBAIAC010000026.1, on the reverse strand, counting down.
GACTCAAGGAGCTTGGTTTGTTTACCTTAACCAAGAGAAGGCTGAGGTTAATGATTGCTCTCTTTAAATATATCAGAGGGATAAATACCAGGGTGGGAGATGAATTATTTAAGCTCAGTACCAATCTGGACACAAGAACAAATGGATATAAACTGGCCAGCAGGAAGTTTAGACTTGAAATTAGACGAAGGTTTCTAACCATCAGAGGAGTGAAGCTGTGGAACAGCCTTCCAAGGGAAGCAGTGGGGGCAAAAGACCTATCTGGCTTCAAGATTAAACTAGATAAGTTTATGGAGGGGATGGTTTGATGGGATAACATGATCTTAGTCAAAGGTCACTTAATTGCCATCAGTGGTAAATAGGACCAATGGTCAGTGATGAGATGTTAGAAGTTACTACAGAGAACTTTTTCCTGGGTGTCTGGCTGGTGAGTCTTGCCCACATGCTCAGAGTTCAGTTGATCGCCATATTTAGGGTCGGGAAGGAATTTTCCTCCAGGGTCGATTGGCAGAGGCCCTGGAGGTTTTTCGCCTTCCTCTGCAGCATGGGGGACAGGTCACTTACTGGAGAATTCTCTGCATCTTGAAGTCTTTAAACCATGATTTGAGGACTTCAATAGCTGAGACACAGATGAGAGGATTATTCCAGGAGTGGGTGGGTGAGATTCTGTGGCACTGCATTGTGCAGGTCAGACTAGATGATCATAATGGTCCCTTCTAGCCTTAAAGTCTATGAGTCTATAATAAACAACTGATTAAGAAAAATTCACCTGCTTTTCTCTTGCAGTGTCAAACAGATTGTAATTTTTTCAAATGTATTTGATATCCAAAATTATTTAATGGATTTTTTGTAAATTTCCACTATGAGTTGCTATTCAAATTATTACATTCAGGAAGTATTGTTTAATTGTGACTGGTCTCAAAAGTCACATGACATTGTTTTTGTTCCCTGACTGAAGGAAAATAACAGAGTAACCCTTATAATAGCCTTTCTTCTGTTGCCTATCCCAGTGAAGGGCAAAATTTTAATGTTACTTTCATTAACATTAAGGCTACTAAATTTCAATCTCAGGAATGTTCATGAGAAGAGGGGGGGGGGGAGGGGCCCAAACATGGTTGAAACAATTTCACTTAAAATTTCCATTGAATATCGGTGGAACATTTTTTCATTAATTCTAATAATAATGACAATACTGGGACCTCAAACATGGGGTTCTAGGTGTTGTGTAATTCTATTTTTAACTCATTTCAGACAGGTTCCCTGGAACTGAAGTAAGACTCAATGGTCCATGATTCCAAGGATCAACTCACATACTTGAGTCAGACTCCAGATGGGGAAAAGCAATTTAGTTTTGTTTTCTTACTGCAATATACTAGACGCACAACATTGCTACCCAGAGAATGTTTGAGGATGTGTGTCTTGTGGCAGCAGGATTGGCATGAAAGATAGATGATGTGTAAGCTTAGTGCACCTTCTCCACGTGAAGCTTTTAGATAGACGCGTGGCACTCTGCAGTTGGCCCTTCGGGCCGGATCCTCAGCTGATATATACTGGCCTAGCTCTGTTGACTTTAATGGAACTACTCCAATTTACACCAGCCAAGGATCTCTCCCTCTGATCTGTAATATGATCATGTATCTGCTCCCAGGTATCTAATGAGACTTCCCTATCCGTGTGCAGTCCCCATCCTTGTTTGAAGATTACACTCAGAAATAAAGACAGCACTGGCATTTGCTATATGCTGAGTTTATAGTTCTTAAAACTAATTGCCTCATTACATTGATTTTGTGACATCAACATGTCAATACTGAACATCCCATTTAGTTTATGGATACCTGCATTAGCCTAAGCATGTGACATATGGGTTGGAAAGGGGCATAGGATTCAGGGCAATGGAAAAGGGACATTGAGCTGGGACTCTTTTATGCTTTGTTTTTCTTCTTACGTCTATCAGTGCCTTCACCGTATGGGTCAAAGCAGCAGGTGTATCTGCAACCTGGGTGTTCATTCTAAGTTTGTGATACGGACGCCACTAAGAGGAGCTTGAATGGGCTGTGGAATTGCAGAAGATTGCGGTACTTGAGGGGAGGAGGGGGAATGTGATCAGAGCAGCAAGAGAGGAGGAGGCACTTAACCACAGCATATTCTTGCATGGACCAGCAGGGTGAGAACTGACATCCTGGGGACCCAAAGAAAGAGGAGGAGGCTGGAATCACGGATAATGCTCCAATATGAACCAGTGTTTTAGCACGGCGGTGGACTTTAAGCTGTTCTAGCAGAAGACGTGACTGCATTTGTCAAGCGTGTAGAAGCGAGAAGAGAAGGGAGAGAGAGGAACTGGAGATCACTCCATGGTGTAGAGCCTGGGAGTTGGGGAAGCCCAGAAGGCACCATTGTGCTCATCTAGCCTGTCCTCCCACATGGGGGGGAGGGATAGCTCAGTGGTTTGAGCATTGGCCTGCTAAACCCAGGGTTGAGAGTTCAATCCTTGAGGGGGCCATTTGGGGATCTGGGCCAAAAATTGGGGATTGGTCCTGCTTTGAGCAGGGGGTTGGACTAGATGACCTACTAAGGTCCCTTCCAACCCTGATATTCTATGATTCTATAACACAGACCATCACATTTCACTGCCGTATTATTGCATCCACACTATAATTTCTTGTTGAGCTAGATCATATCTTCTAGAAAGACATCTGGATTTGATTTAAAGATTTCAAGGCAGGACGATTCCATCTCATCCCTTGATAGGTTGTTTTGAGTGGTTTATTACCCTCCCTGTTTAAAATGTGCACCACTTTTCTAGTCTGAATTTGTCTAGCTTCAACTTCCAGCCACTGGATGGGACTCTAACACGGCAGACCCAAATATGTAGCCACTCAGCCATGCCTTTCATAGTGGAGCAGTCAGCAAAAAACTCTTGTACGCTCGATAAACTCTATTGATAAACTTCTGCACAAACATGAGCTGTATCAGGGCAGGTCTATGAAGTCAATAACTTATCCCACTGATTGGTGTAGTCTATCAATACATGGGAAATCATATGCCCATAATTCTTTATTCCTGGTAACAGGAATGACACACTTCCCCTTCCCTCATTATGTCAAAAGGATCAAACTCTTCACTGTGCATTAGGAAGGAATTAGATCCCAAAGATCCCAATCCAGTTTCTTGAAATGAAACTTTGTTTAAAATACACTGATTGCTTAGAGCCACTCAGTGACTGGGAAAGTAATATTTTAATGAGTCATTTTCAACATTGTTCAGTATCTGGCAAAGCAGGTACTCATTCAAATATATTTAATGCAAATAGCTGCTTAGAGACCGTAGTTCAACATATTCGACCTCTTTAAACTTTAACGGCATCACCTTACCAAGTGTTCCACCTAATGTGCTTACTGCATGAAGAAAGGAGAACAGGCAGAGCTGAATTTCCCCTGTGGGGGGAAATGTGGGGTTAGCTATGGAGAAAGTAGGAGTGATTGTAGCTATATAAGATGGACAGGGTTTAGTGGAGGTCAGGGAAAGCAGGTGGTAAAAGGAGTATGTGGGTGCAAAGATAATTTAATTTTAAAGGAAGCGTCATAATAAGGAAAGAGCACTGCTACCATTTGACTTATAATTCCATCCTGGCCATTTCAGAGATGAGAAAAGGAGCTTAATGGCGACATTGAGCTAAGGAACTCAACAAAAAGAATGCAGAAGAATACAGATGTGTAAACTGAGGCTCAGTTTGGTTAAGTACTCGCCCAACTGTAAAGCCAGGAACAGAAGCTAGCAGTCCTGATTTCCAAACCCTGTTCTAACCACTAGAGCAATGTTTCCCAAACTTGGGACACCGCTTGTTCAGGGAAAGCCCCTGGCTCGCCCAGCCAGTTTATTTACCTGCCGCATCCACAGGTTCACTGTGCCCAGCCAATGGGGGCTGTGGGAAGGGCGGCCAGTACGTCCCTCAGCCCGCACCGTTGGCCGGGCACAGCGAACCGAGGCCAGTGGGAGCCGCGATCGGCCGAACCTGCGGACGCGGCAGGTAAACAAACCGGCCAGGCGCGCCAGGTGGTTTCCCTGGACAAGCGGCGTCCCAAGTTTGGGAAACACTGAACTAGAGAACAGATTCCTAAGTGGTGGACCATGGACCACTGCTTGTCTACAGAGCACTTGCTGGTAATCTGTAGACAGCTGGCTGGTAATATGTATCTGCTGTCTTTTCTTTATTGTTTCCAGCTGTGAAATTGCACTAAAAAGTGAAAATACACTAAGTACTTCCTTAATATTAGTTTTCCATGTGGCCAATTATAGTAGTTACCACAGGGAAGGTTGGACATGGGAAGAAGGTTGACCATGTGACTGAGAATAGGAGGAGGGGTGGTCTACAAGACGATCCTTCTTCTAAGATGAGGACCATTTTAGGAAGAAGAGTGAGGATTTCTGCGTGAGACCACACTTCCTCCCAATAATAAGTCACCTAATTGTTCTTCAAAGCCTCTGCTTTTTGTCTTGGAGGGATTTTTATAATGTTTATGTCTCTGTGGGTCTGTCTGTCTGCAATTAAAAAGTTATTTTGTTCGGAGAGATTCAGGCAGCAAACTAATTTTTACTGGCGATATGAACAACTTAGAAAGAACTGCACCACAATTAACAATACAGCATTTTTTGTAATATGTAAATAGCCCATATATCCAGCTAAACAGAATGTATAAGACTATCTGTAATAGTACCAACTGGAGATTTCCAGTAATATTATAATATTGGGCCAAATTTTATCCATGTAGCCCCACTGACTTCAGTGAATTCACCTTCTTACCAAGCCACTGGTGCAAATGCAAGTTGAATCCCAAAGAGGTCCCAAGATAAATTATCAGATACACTGTGTCTAGGTGCCATACCAGTCCTTCATAGCTTACCTACCTGTACTGCGTTCATATATTTTCCGTATTATTTGCCCAATTTTAAGTGTGGCTATGGAAAAAGTCATTTTGCTCAGATAGTTCCTTATCCCTGCACTCTGCCAACCTCTATTGGCTACATGTTCGAAGTGTAGTTCAGCATTTTAGCTAGATGCCTCCCGTGGACTTCATGGGACGCTGCACCCTTAAATCTCCGCATAAGCCTGTGACCATGTAACCCTGAGTCACACCTGCTTTCCCGACTAACAAAACCCAGCTCTAACTGCTGTCTGTGAGCCATGTTGAGCCCGTCTGGCTGGGGAAGAACAAACTGTGTCCCATCCTGTTAGCACGCACACAGCATCCCCGACTAAGCCCTTGGGAAAGGAAGGTGTTGTGGTTCAGACCTGGGAATGGGCTGTGGAGAGCTAGGTTCCATTCCCAGCTCTACCATGCCCTGGATAAGTCGCTTAGCCTCTCTGGGCTAGTGTTCCATCTGTAAAATGGGGGTAATAGTTAATATTGTCTTTGTCTTGTCTATTTTGGGTGTAAATTGTTTGGGGCTGGGACTCTCTCGTGTGTATGTACAGCACTGTGTGCATAGCACAAAGGGACCCTGATTTCCGCTACAGCCTCTATGTGCTGCTGTAACACAAATAATAATAATAATAATAATAATAATAATAATAATTAATAATATATTCGGATCCTCAGACCAAACCAGGCCATATTTATGCCTCCGCTAACTTCACCAGGGATGAACTGGGCCCACAGTGTTTTTCAGATCACAAGTTGTAAAGTTACAACACATCTCAGCCTTCTAGGCTTCTTGAATAGAGTCTCCCAGGTTGCTTCTGCACAGGGGTTGCCCTTTGACATTAGCAGGCAGCTGGCCACTAATCCTTCCTCACCGCTGAATCTCTGTGGTTCTCTTCCCTACTTTCTCTGGCTCTTACCTCCATGCCTACTTTCTCCAAGCCCTCTTCATCTCCATTACAGCTTCCACCGGATCCTCCCTTCCTCTGTTTGCCGGACACCTGGTGGCTGAGCTGTCAATTTAGCAATGCTGAAGGATTAGGATTAAAAACACCATCCAAAAAGAAGGAAAAAAAACAGGTGGAAGGAAGCACTTATTGTTGCATCCTTTAATCTAAGTAGACAAATATCCCTGGTGAGTGAAATATGACCTTGTGGTCAAAATAGGATGTGATTATCTAAATCTCTGACTGGTCCAAGCAAGCCCGATTAGCCATAACCTGACCTGGAACACTATCTACATGTCTCAAGTAAAATGAAAACTCCTGCAAACAACAAAACCTTTACACGCCAAAGGAGGCACGTTGCCACGTAATAAAATGACAGCACACTCCGGAGCACTGAACATTGTATTTAGGACAGGACTAAGAGGATCTAGACATATGATATCTGGGCTCTGTCTGACTGAAAGTGTCAGCTGTTTTAAAAGCCCACATCACCAACACAAAACAACTTAGAACAGGACATGATCCCAGGATACAATATCCAGTTGAAGCCACAAGGGAATTTTAGGAATGTAATTACTCAAGTTGGAAATTGACCAAGGTTTAGTACTTCTGTTCCTACAAAAATAAATGCTGGACGAACTTTAATGATCTTAAGTGATCAGGACCGTAATTATGCTTCATCCAAACCACGGCACCTCCTAAAGCACATTAATAAATAGCACAATGCTGTGACATTGGGTAAGTACAAATTCAAAGGGGGAAATCTCACATTCTGACTCTACACTTTTTGCAGTACCTGGCCTTCCATGAAAGGTCCATCAGTACTAATGAGGCCCAAACCTACTAGTGTGATCTGACACGTTTAGGTCAACTACTTTCTAACTGGGTTCAAACAGTGACTATTTGACGTTTGCAGTCCTCCATCTAATAAGTGTCAGATTTAAAGATCTGGTGTGCAGGACTGGAGGCAGGACATTGGTATTGCCAACTCCTATGGTTTGAACCTCGCAATAGCTCATGTTTTTCATAAAGCTCCTTCTGTTGGAATCAAGAGATTGAAAGAGAAAAAGCAAGTTTGAAGAGATTGAAAGAGAAAAGCTAGCAAACACCATTTAAGAGCATCCTAGAGGCTGAGAAACCAGAAGGCAAATAGGAAGAAATTAAAATGTATTATTGTTAAAAAGTCTCATGATTTTTAAGCCAAACCCATTATTTTTGAAGGCTTTCAGTTGGGACAAGCTAAGTAAGGGCATTCAACTCTGTGTCTAACTGATCAGCATATGAGGGGTCTAGAAGGAATTTCCCCTCAGGTCAGATTGGCAGTGAATTTGGGATTTTTTTGCCCTCCTCTGCAGTGCGGGGTGTGGATTACTTGCTAGGACTATCTAGCTATACCTCATTTAATCAATTCCCTGCTACTGCAGGGGCCTCGGGCACCGGTGCACCTCACTCCCTTCTATTCACTGCCCGTGGCATATAATAGTCCAGTGGCTTGTGGGCTCTAATACTTTAGTCCAATTTCAGTTGTTGGATTTAGTGTGCGAGTGCTGGGGGTGTGTTGGCAGCCTGTGATTTGTAGGAGGTCGGGTCCCATCTGGCTATTAAACTCTATGAAGTTTGGATCTTTTCCTCCCCTCAGCGGGTTGAACAAAATGTGTTGACTGCTGGGTGCATTCTGTGAGGCCTATCTGCCTGGTCAGGCCTTGGCCTACGGGGCTGGTTTATGGGGATTGGGTGTTTTTGTGGGGAGGGATATTACTGAATCTACTGGTTGATACACAGTGCTCATGCTGTACTAATGTCTGTGTTTCTGTGCATTTTATTACCCAAACCTCTCATTAGATACTACTGGCAAACGTATGTCCCGTGGGGCAATGCTGGGATGGGGTCAGAAGGCCCAGGGAGGATTTCAAATCCCAGGTGCATCTGAGTAGGATAACAACCCCAGTGCTGCCTTCGAACATTAGGCTTGGGAGTCCATGACTCCAAGGAGGAGCAGTGGGGCCGCTTGGGGCATAGCTATCTCCATCCCCTTAGTATTCATGCCTATGTTGCAGCAAACTCTGACAGTGGTGCCCTCACTGTTCCTTTTGGGGTCACCAGCAGGGCTGCCCCATATGTAAAAACCTCAGGGTATCGTTCACAGGGGAAGAAGGATGCTCTAGTGGGTAGGGTACTGGATGGGGACTCAGAAGTCCTGGGTTTAATTCCTGACTCAGTCACCAACTTTCCATATGCCCTTGAGCAAGTCAGTTAATCGACCCAGTGCCTCAGCTCTCCATCGGTAAAATGGGGATAACAGCACTTCCCCTCGCCAAAAGAGGGGTTGTGAGGATAAGATCCAGTAGTGATTGTAGAAGCGACAAAGGAGTCCTGTGGCACTTTATAGACTATCGGAGCAGAAGTTTTCGTGAGTGAATACCCACTTCTTCAGATGCATGCAGTGGAAATGTCCAGGGGCAGGTATAAATAAAGAGTTCTGTGACACCTTATAGACTAATGGACGTATCGGAGCAGAAGCTTTCGTGGGTGAATACCCACTTCTTCAGATGCATGCACTGGAAATATCCAGAGGCAGGTATAAATATGCAGGCAAGAGTCAGGCTAGAGATAACGAGGTGATTGTAGTGACTGTGTGGTGCTCACATATTACAGAGAGTCAGGCCATGTACAGTAGCTAGGGAGAACTAGAGAAATCAAAAACATGCCAAAGAGACATGAAGTCAACAGATATAAATAAGGAGACCCAATAAAAGAGCCCACCTAGCAGCTCTTCTGCAGTGTATGCTGGGTAGGTTTAATTCCCTAAGTAAAATGATACGATGCCAGCCAGCAGAGGCATGGAGAGAAATACAAAGCCGGGGGTGGGGGGGAAATAGAACATAAATGAAAGATCTGGATCTTGGTGATGTTATGATTGCTTGTGTGAAAAATGCATGGCTGGCTTCTTCATTTACACCTTTGAGTCACACCTCATGAGCTGAAAAGTGTCTTTTCATGGTGACTGATGTTCCATCTGGGCGCTGTTAACCCTGCGCCACACAGGCGGAAATATTTTTAGGGCATTGAATTATTCAAGAATCTGTGCTGCTTTCTGATGATTTAGTTTGAAAGGCAGCTAAACAAGCTCTCTCTGTGCGCGCGTAGGTGCTTGGAGGCTGTTTTAAGATTTTGGAGCCCAAGGTGTCCCAGGAGGGAAGCGTTTGAAGCCTTTTCTCCCTCTGGATCGACACGGCTTTTAAAACGTTAATGCTCACGTCCAACAGGGCTACCGCATGGATCATTTACCCTCTCACACACCAGGGTGACGAGCTGTGGGGAGGGATGCGGGGTTGAAATGTGCGTTGTGGCATCCTGAGGAAAATGGGCACCACATTACAATGCACAAGTCTCCGTGAGGGGACAATGCATGAATCTTAGTGGAAGCAGATGCATGGTCCACAGGCTGATTCCATCAGTTATTCATTCGTATTAAGTATTTATGTGATGATGATGCCCGAAGGCTCCACTCAGGATCAGGGCCCCATTGAAGGCAGCCCTGTACAAACACCAAAATGAGACAATCCCTCCCCTCAAGGAACTGCAGTCTAAAGCCACACACAGACAAAAGGAAGGGGGTGTAGACACAAACAGAAGTGACTGAATATGCTGAAGAATTGGCCCAGCACTGTTAGCTACATGAACTGCAGACTTATCATACAAGCAGCATCTACCCCAATGTAAGCAGTACCTAATGGGGCTAGTGTCCATAGGTGTGAGCACCTGCAGGCCTCACTAGGGCTGTATATGCTCTGTAGACCTAAATCATAAATGATCGTAGATCTGAGACTCAGACTAAACAGCATTTCAGTTCCTTTGCGTGTTCATTTTCATCCCTTCCCTCATTTCTTTGTGTGTGTGTGTGTGGGGGGGGGGGGGTGTTCTAATTATACTCCAATTACATTTTAAAAACTTGAGGGGTGGGGGGAAGGAGAGGGGAAGAACCTATTGGTTTCGAAGCACCATTCACTCATTACAAAACATTCCTTTCAATCCAGCTCTTTGGAAGAGCCTGATTTCCAAAAGCCACTTCCCCTCTCTCTGTGGTCTCTTGTCATGTCTCCCTGTCTGACAGCTTGTAATGTCCTTGGGGTAGGGCCTTCTCCAGGGACACCAAGGCTGCTCCAGAAATAACAACGAGCAAAAAGGAATCACCCACTAGATTTTAAGAAGAACATTGTGTCATTGTCACCCCCTTTCCTCCCTGAACATGTAATTTCATATACATGGAACAGGCAATATGACTTTATAATTTATCTGTTAAGAGGGGGATCATTTTCCCCCCCAAGGTAAGCAAGTGACAGAAGAATAAGAGATAGAGACAAGTGGTTTTAGATGGTGCAGGTCAACTTCAGCTTGTTTTCTTTGAAAACCCCTCCTAACACAAAGCAAGCGAAAGAGATATTGCCTCATGCAAATCCTGATCACTTTGTTTTACTTTACTAGCCTAGCCTAGGCCTGCCTTTCCTTGAAAATAGAGCCCTAGATTAACAGAACCCATAACCAAGAGATTGTTTCCCTAAGCTTTCACCTAGCTAACAAATTCTCCTTAGCTTCAGATCTGTTGGCCCTTGCTTTACTTTTATGTGACTCAGCCCACCTGTTGGCCAATGGAAAGCCAAAGATCATCAGCTCTCACTGATCATGCTAGCATTTCACCTGTTTCATTTGCAAATCCTTAGCGCTGCCACCTTGCTTAATTAGCTTCTTCAGGTCCATCCCACACCCGTCTAGAGTGGGGAAGCAGCCCTTCCTCTAAGCAATTGACCTTTCATCTCTCATCCTAACAAGCTGTGCCCCATTTGGTGTTACTGCTGCTAAAAGAATGTTCAGATGTAGGTGCCCCACATCTTCTGCTGAAAACTGACTCAAATCAATCATTTATTAGCTTCTCTGCCCTGTGCTTGTCCACATTAATTGCTCTCTTTACCCATTCTGGTGGTCCAAAGGACTCATCAGTTCTCTTACAAGCCTTTCTGCTTCTGATACATGTTCAGAGTTTCCTGTTATATGTTTTTATCTTCTTGGCAATTGGCTCTTCAAATTCCCTCTAACCCTCCTAATTCCCCACTTATCTGCCATGGTCCATGTTCTCCTCCCAATGATGTCTTACACATGGCTTGGAAATGCTAAAGCAATGAGACTGTGCAGTGATGTCTTTCTGACTCAACAAGCCCTCGGCTTATTCTCTCAGAGCTGGATTGTTAGCCCTTGTCATTTTTTTTCTAGCCTATGTAATTGCAGATGCTTTTGTTACTTCTAATTGCATTACAAAGAAGTGAATCATTGTTATAAGTGTTGATCTATCTGCCATCATGGAGATACAAGTTGTCTGGAAGGAGCAGCTGTACATAAATTATGGGTGTAGGTGGGGACAGGGGCAGGCACTCTACAGCAAGCTCTGGCACTTGGATCTACTCAGAGGAACATCATCAGCTCAAACACTTCAACGACCCCTGGTTCAAGCTAATGACTTCCATATTCCACATGTTTTTTATGTACAATAAACCCCAAGCCCTGCATTGTGCCAGCTTTACACTGGTTTTCTAAAAGCTTTTCTGGAGGGACCTGAGCTTAATTCAGCTTCAAATGGAGACAATAAATTAAAGTGGTCTCCTGGACAGAAGGCCCCTTATTATACCCCTAGATTCTCCGCCCCTAAACCATAATAACCACGTGTTGTTTGATGCTGGGACTCTGAGGAAGAGTGTTATTTTCCATCCTGACTTCCTCCTTTTATTTGGACGACTTTAATGATAACCCCTGTACCACTGTAGTTTGCACCTGAAATAACTTTTGCGGAAGCGACCACAAGGCCTAGGAGTTAGGTGCTTAAATATCTTTGGGGAGCTGGGCCACGCACTTTACAGCAGAGGAGTGGTGTCTCTCCTGCACCAGAGCTCTACTTAGTACAGGACAAGGGGGCGGCAGTCCCAGGGAGCCCCACCTCAATCCCAACCTGCCTTAGCACAACTGCAGGGCTGTTCTCAGTTGCACCCCCAGAATAGAGCCTTTGTGGAGCCCAGGCCAGTGGAGGACAGGTGTAGCGGAGTTCCACTCTGCCATGCCCTGGCATGACCCTCCCCTTTCTCTACATACGCCCATAGTGGGGGGGGGCACCGGTGCAGAACCCAACTATGGAGTTCTTTGGCCAGCAGTGAGTCCCCCTCTGATAGGGGAATTCTCTGCTGGATATTTTTGGCCGGATGATGCCCCTTTGTGGCACCTGAGCAGCCCTAAGCATTCAAATCTAGTAGTAAATCAATCCCTGGCAGTTCAGGTTGAATGCCTCAGCATCCCAATGCTATACAGTGTGCCAAATTCTGCCCTGACTCACACCGTCTCCAGCCTTACGGATGTCAACAGCAATGGATTCAATATCAGATGTGACTGAATTTGGCCCTGCCCTGCCCTAGAGCCTTAAAATCGTACCTGCCCTGCAAGAAGCCTGGAAGACAAAACATAAACAAACGGCACGAATGGTGCAGCGTACGTTACCTGACTGCAAATCTTCCAGCTGTATGGGCTTATTAGCAATGCAAATGGTGTTGTTTTCTTGAACAGCTCTCAAATAAATACAAAGCCTGATTCAGCACTTGTGTCCTCTGTGAACTTCAGTGGCCACTCCTGATTTGCACCACCGAGAAAGAGAATCATGTCCACATGGGAGTTGAGCCACTGATTTCCTTAAACTCCCAGCCCTAAGTTCGTGACTAGTAGACTCCATCTCTCTTTCTCTCCAAGGTATTTGAGATCAGATGGGTTGTCATGTCTTCTGTCTTAAGGTTCCATTGGAAGCAGACCAGGGCAGGGTTTACTTGGTCTATGCACAACTCAACTTAATAACATCCACCAGGGTCCTTCTTAAAAGTCCTCAGTGCTCCATCCTAGACCTGCTGCTCATCCCAGTTCTTCTCTGAACATGTTTTCCTTCCCTTTTTTTTCAACCCCTCTTCCTTTTGGAATTATTTGTCTGCTATACATCCCGTGATATTGTGGCAAAGCTGGTCTGAGTCCCAGTTTGTTTGATTGTTATTTTAAAATGATACAGTGCCCCAGATGTTTATAGAAACTAACAAAATAAATAAAAAAATTCATTGGAAAATTTTAAGATTTCCAGTAAGTCTGGAATAAAAATGTATCATTAATTATTGTTATTATTACACACTCCTAATGTAACTGTTGACTACAGTGAACTTACACCCAAAATGAATTTTGCTCATGATCTCAAATTAAAAAAAACATCGATCTACCCTTTAAAGGGAGTGGTTAACAATGCATTGGAAATGCCTGTCCTATTAAGACTAAGCGGAGCCTTGATTTTTATGGAGCATGATTCATGAAAATGTTTCATATTCGATCAATAGGAAGGTCAATAACTACTTTTGATGCTACTGGATATTTAAATGTGCTGAGCAGTCAGGATTCCAAAGAGAAGAATGACAAAACAAATAATATGTTGTCTACAGTGTTGTTGTAGCTGTGTCAGTCCCATGATATTAGAGAGACAAGGTGGATGAGGTAATATCTTTTATTGGACCAGTTTCTGCTGCTTAGAGAGACAAGCTTGCAAGCTTAAGAGCTCTGTGTAAGTCTGAAAGCTTGTCTCTCTCACCAACAGAAGATGGTCCAATAAAAGATACAACCTCACCCACCCTGTCTCTCTAAAACAAATAGTAAGGCTGTAGTAGATGCGGATTGTAAGAACAGAGCAGGCTCAGCTCATGGTCCCATTGTGGGCTCAATGGGATACGTCTAATAACAGAGCCCTAATTAGTCCTTCATTGAAAGGCACAAAAAGCAGCCAAAAGTATAAATGATGATGGTTTGAATGACTCAGATTCACCATAGGGTCACTGGTCCATATCCAGTCCATATTTATTAGGGACTGAAAGTCATTATCATCTAATGCCTGTTTGGTAGCCCAGGTTACTACTGGAGAGAAATCCCTCACAGAACCACCTCATTTGACACAATCTTAGACTCATAGACTTTAAGGTCAGAAGGGACCATTATGATCATCTAGTCTGACCTCCTGTACAATGCAGGCCACAGAATCTCACCCACCCACTCCTGGAATAATCCTCTCACCTATGTCTCAGCTATTGAAGGCCTCAAATCATTGTTTAAAGACTTCAAGATGCAGAGAATCCTCCAGTAAGTGACCCGTGCCCCATGCTGCAGAGGAAGGCGAAAAACCTCCAGGGCCTCTGCCAATCTACCCTGGAGGAAAATTCCTTCCCCCAAAATGGCGATCAGCTGAACCCTGAGCATGTGAGCAAGACTCACCAGCCAGACACCCAGGAAAAAGTTTTCTGTGTTAACTTCTAACATCCCATCACTGACCATTGGTCCTATTTACCACTGATGGCAATTAATTGACCTTTGACTAAGATCATGTTATCCCATCAAACCATCCCCTCCATAAACGTATCTAGCTTAATCTTGACACCAGATAGGTCTTTTGCCCCCACTGCTTCCCTTGGAAGGCTGTTCCAGAACTTCACTCCTCTGATGGTTAGAAACTGTCTTCTAATTTCAAGTCTAAACTTCCTGATGGCCAGTTTATATCCATTTGTTCTGGCAGTCCAGTTGGCAGTCTCAGCAGAGGAGTCAATTAACTCTATTCTCACTCCTAGAAGAGGTCTCTGGGTTCAGGGGTGAAGTGAATTGGCAGAGTGATGGTGAGGGGGAAGCTTAAGCTGCCAGTTGCTGCTAGGCCATGACTCTTCTGTGGATAAACAGAGGAGAACTTCAGCCTCCAGGACTCTCACGCGAGCAGCTTTCACCTGCTTTAAATTCACACACACACACACACACACACACACACACACACACACAAAGTGGAAATGAACCCACCATCCACAGGAGGAATCAGGCGTCTCCACATGTGGGAAATGGGAAGCTGGCCAGACTGCAATGGAAGACGTTCCAGGGTGTAATTGCTCCTTCCAGTCCTGACACTCAGTATCGGTTCTGGCTCATGTTTTCAAAAGTGTGACCACTAATTTTGGGTGTCCGACTTGAGACAACTAAAGGGTGGTTGCCAGACGTGCTTGGCACCCACTATCCCAGTTAAAGTCAATGGGTCTGAGCTGAGGACACGTGAAAAGAAAGCCCCTGGGTGTTTCCTGGGGTGCAAGCAAAATTAGTGGACTCTTCTAAAAATGTTGCTCTCTATGTATGCGTATTGTCATGGGGGACAGGAGAAAAGGAGAAAGGGCTGGACAAAGGCAAGGATATCAGAAAACAACCTTCCGAAGCATGGATATGGGTAAGCAGGGATAAACCTGACCTCTGGCCAACAGCTCCTTATCTTGTTTGGTCCTTAATGAAGGCAACAAAAGTGCTATGCTATTCCCCACAAGCCTGTGGGGTATCGCAGTAATCTACATAATTGGTTCAATGGTACCTTGTTAAGACAAACTACTGTATTTGGCTGGGAAGCTGATTCTCCCACTGAAGAATACAAGGAACCCCCATTGGTACATGGTTTACAGTGAAAAAATTATGGTGTTTTCCTTCAGTAGATCTCAAAGCACTTTACCAAGGAGAGCAGTATCATTATCCCCTTTTTACAGATGGGGAAACTGAGGCCTGGGGGGTTAGGTGGCTTGCCTGAGATCACCCAGCAGGCCAGTGGCAGTGCCAGGAATAGAACCCAGTGTCCTGAATCCCAGTCTAGTGCTCTGCCCACTAGGCCACACTGCCTCCAATAGGAGCCTGCGCTTTTGAAAGATGAGCAGCAAAACTTTGAAACAGACTATGAACGGGCCGGATTCTCAGCTGGTGTAAACTGACATAGCCCTATTAACGTCAGTGAACTTGTGCCAATTTACATCAGCTGAGGATCTGGCCCACGGTGTCTTTAGAATGTAAAATGGCAGCTTTATGGACATGCTTTGCACAAAATGGATGAGAAGTGCATGTGAGGAACAAGGTGGCTATAACGCCAAGCCTCTTCTTGGGCATGCTTTTTAAGCTAAATCAGACCCTTCTTCCAGTGCTGGGAGCTTTTCCCAAAAGCCAAGTTTTCCGGATATTTTATGCTGTTTACGCAAGTTTTACTTCACATTTCTTCTCCTTACTTGAAAGCTGCCCCAGTGCCCCCCTCCCAGACCACAGTACTAAAAATCAGCGTTCAAGCACCATTGAACAATCCCGAAACAATCCTTTGGGTGCTTCCAAACCAAATACGTGTTCGCTACACTGTTTGTGGCTGATGATACGCAATAGATGCTCCAAGATTCTAAGAAGATGGATGGTTTCCTCTGTCTCAGCCAGTTACTCCAAAGCATTTCACTCGGCGATTATGATTTTTTGGCTGCAGACTTCATTTCTTCAGCATCGAAAGTAGTTGTCATTTTGTCACCATAAAAGGAAGATCTTTCCTGTTATGCGTGCACGGCTTGATCCAAAGCCAGTGAAGTCAATGGAAAGATTCCTGTTGGCTTTAGAAGAGACTCTAGATGCTTAAAATGGAGACCTAGCCTGCTACATACTATAAATCATCTCAGGTTTGCAACATGGGCCAGTCAGCTCTGCCTCCAGATTTATAGACTCACAGGAGTTAGAGACAAAAAAGACCTATTAAGGTCATCTAGTCTCTTTCACTGCCAATGGAGGATTGGTTCCTATTTGTACATTCATTAGTATTCCATCCAATATAGCTTCAAATGTCCCAAATGATGGCTCTCCCTGCTCCACCATTGGCCTTGGTAGTCAATTCCACAGCCTAATAGATCTCACTGTCAAGAAGTATAACTTGACCCTCAAGAAGTTTAACTTTCTTTGCTTTATCCCATTACTCCTGGTTATATCTTTTGTACCCTAACTAACTTAACTTATCTCGGCTGCTTTAGGCTTCACCTGTCTAAGCACAATCCACCAGCAAAGTCGGTCAGTAACCTGATCTGCACACTGTGTCAGGAGAGGAGACTTAATAATAAGTTGTGGATGATACTGCAATTTAAATGTCCACAGTAAGCATAGGTAGAGCTTGCTTGGTAGCCACACATCTGACAATAAAGTGTTCTCAATACACTGGTTTCTTTTAGAATCCAGCCTCCCCACCCACCGATGTAATTCTATAGCTGCACATAAGCAGGCTATTTCAGCAGGAATCACTCTGGAATCCACTGGCAAGAGAGACGTGGAAATATAGGTTCTGATCCTGCAAACAGTACAGCACAAGTGTAACTTTGTGGCTCCTATTCATGTGAGCAAACCAGAGGGACTTTTTAATGCTACTCATAAGCATAAGTGGTTGCTGGATTGGGCTCTAAGGTACTGTCAGACGTACTCATGTTGGGCTCGAAGGTACTGCCAGACGTACTCATGTTGGGCTCGAAGGTACTGCCAGACGTACTCATGTTGGGCTCTGAGGTACTGCCAGACGTACTCATGTTGGGCTCTGAGGTACTGCCAGACGTACTCATGTTGGGCTCTGAGGTACTGCCAGACGTACTCATGTTGGGCTCGAAGGTACTGCCAGACGTACTCATGTTGGGCTCTGAGGTACTGCCAGACGTACTCATGTTGGGCTCTGAGGTACTGCCAGACGTACTCATGTTCACTTTCCCATTCATTGTATGTATAGATAGTGTGAATGAGAAGCCTGCCCTCTGTCTCTAAAGCCCAGTTAAAGAAGTGTAAATGCAATTTGCTCCCACTTTAAACCCCCTTTACCCTGTCAGTGATGTAAATGACCTTCAGTGTAAATTAGAATCAGGCCCATTTTGGTTCAATCTAGTTTAATGGAACCATTGAAGGACCATAGAGGGGAGAGCCTCAAAGGCCCACATGATAGGTAAACACCTAACATCCAGCAATTAAGCACCTAACTGCCCTGTGTACTTCTGTAAACCTCATCCCAAATGCTAGTTTACGTGGGCAGCATTTATACCAGGTTATTTAGGAGTTAGCAGTAGATGGTGGTAGTTCTCCCAGGTCTTTAGAGTTGTTTTAAGTGTAATCCAGTGTCCAATATCAATCTTCCCGGGTATTTCTAGAGAGGAAAAACCAATACATTAGTCAGATGTATTGGAGGCTGAGATGGACACACGGTCACGCAATCCCACCTCAGCAAGTTACCACTACTCAGGCCTAATCGGCAGGTCCCTGATACTCTTTGATCTGTATCCAATATCCACTGGCAATCAGACTGAAGCAATTAAACTCATTTCACTTGTGGAGCCCAGCACTGCAAAGAGGAAAGGTTAATGAATTAACCAACTGTGCTGCATAGTGCCGTCACCGTGTTTCAGTTATAGCTCCATGGAAAACAACCACGCTAGTTGGTGCTTTCTTGGGACGAGTAAATATGTGCAGTGGAGAGAGGAGAATGTCAGAATTAAATCTGGCTGTGTACTGGTAAGTCTATGTTCTCAGTCTAAACAATGTCCAGGGCTAAAAAAAACAGTAACATTTGGAAGCTACCACTGTGCCTTTCATCTACATTCCTTTGCTGAGGAAATGCCGGAAACAGGAGGTTTGTTTGGGACCGAAATGCAGTTTTACGTGAGAAGTTCTGTACGTGAGCACTTAAAGACCAATCGAAAGATAGAGAGTTTTTCAGTTAGATTCACTCAAGTTCATTAGTATAATGTTCACGACATACACCCAGACAAGTCAGATCAAAACATAAAATATTCTTGTTGGAAGATTGCAATGTAACACTACTTTTGCTTCTTAGGATTCAGAAGGATAACACAAGAACCCCAAAACAGAGAGAGGCAAAGCAGGCTGCTCCCTACAGCAGAGGCACGTCTCATCGTAGCTTTCTCTAGGCTAGCTCTCTGTGCTGACTGACTCTGGTTTCATGTTTCCCTACAGAACCCTGTAGCCTGCAAACGGGACCGAGAAACTCCTTACAAATTAACTTTAACACAATTTTCCATACACTACAGTTAGACTAATGTAAAAGGCGCAAAGCTGACAAGAGGGAGACCTACACTAGTAGATAGGAGGATATTAGGTCACACAGTCACATGCTTGGCATTTGATTTAAAAACAAGTGATAATTTTTTGACCTGGGTTTCCTGTAGATCCCATTCCATTTGGTTGAGCCTCCATGTTTTTATCAACTTTAACTCAAAGATGCACAATGCTTATCATGCAGTGTTGTTTCCATATTTACTGTTCTGATCCACGGCAACGCTTTATGCTGTCGGTGTGATATTCATCGGGGGATTTGCAGTCTTAACACTTGGTGTTTGAGTGGCGTAATTAATTCAGAAAGAACACATGAAAACATCGAGAGCAGGAGCAGCACAACTGTGCCAGGACACGTCACACAGGTGAACACTTAACCATTTTAGAGTATCTGGAGTATCTCTCCAAACCCAGTAGGGTGAAAGTTCAGCAACACAGAAGCATAAAAGCACTGGTGAAATACATGAAGCTATTCTGATTTATCAGCTAATACTGGCCCATGTGTATTTATTGATGAAACGGAATTGGCATGGCTTTGAGGGGTATAACACACATATTCTTTAGGACAATTTAAAAGCATTGCATAGAGATTTAGCTGGATGACTTCCAACAATCATAATATTAGCTGCAGTAATGGGGGGGGCATGATCCATTGGATAGAGCACGGGACTGAGTCAGGAGACTTTTTGTAAATTATTATTATAAGGTCATAAGACAGACTGAGTCAGACCAATGGTTCAGTTAGCCCAGTATCCTGTCTTCCTATAGTGGCCAGTGCCAGATGCTTCAGAGGGAATGAACAGCACAAGACAGTTATCGAGTGATCCATCATCCCCTGTCGTCCACTCCCAGCTTCTGAAAGTCAAAGATGTAAGGACACCTGGATGATGAGGTTGTGCCCTGATCATCTTGCCTAGTAGCCATTGATGGAACTATCCTCCACGAACGTATCTAATTCTTTTTTTGAAACCAGTTATACTTCTGGCCTTCACAACATCCCCTGAGTTCCACAAGTTGACTGTGCGTTGTGTGAAGCAATACCTCCTAATGTTTGTTTTAAACCTGCTGCCTATTAATTGAATTGGTTGACCCCTGGTACATGTGTTATGAGAAATTCCTTATTCACTTTCTCCACACCAGTCATGATTTTATAGACCTCTGTCATATCCCCACTTAGTCATCTCTTTTCCAAGATGAACAGTCCCAGTCTCTAATCTGTCTTTATATGGAATCTGTTCCATATCCCTAATCATGTTTGTTGCCCTTCTCTGTACCGTTTCCAATCCTAATATATCTTTTTTGAGATGGGCTGACCAGACTGCATGCCATATTCAAGATGTGGGTATATCACGGTTTTATATAGTAACATAATATTTTCAGTCTTATTATCTATCCCTTTCCACAATGACACCAAGATCTCTTTCTTGAGTGGTAGCAGCTAATTTAGATCCCATCATTTCAGATGTATAGCTGAGATTATGTTTTCCAATATGATTACTTTGCATGTATCAACATTGAATTTCATCTGCCATTTTGCTGCCCACTCACCCAGTTTTGTGAAATCCCTTTGTAGCTCTTCACAGTCAGCTTTGGACTTAACTATCTTGAGTAATGTTGTATCCTCTGCAAATTTTGCCATCTCCCAGTTCACCCCCTTTTCCCAATCATTTCTGAATATGTTGAACAGCACTGGTCCCAGTACAGATCCTTGGGGGACCCTGCTATTTACCTCTCCATTGTGAAAACTGACTGTTTATTCCTACCCTTAGTTTCCCATCTTTTAGCCAGTTGCTGATCAATGAGAGGACATTCCCTCTTATCCCAAGACTGCTTAAGAGCCTTTGGTGAGAGACCTTGTCAAAGACTTTCTGAAAGTCCAAGTGCACTATATCCACTGTCTCACCATTGTCCACATGCTTGCCGACACGCTCAGAGAATTCAAGCAGATTGGTGAATCGGGATGTCCCTTTATTAAAGCCGTGTTGACTCTTCCCTAACATATTGTGTTCATCTACGTGTCTAATAATTCTGTTCTTTACTATACTTTCAACCAATTTGCCTGGTACTGAAGTTAGGCTTATTGGCCTGTAATTGCCAGGATTGACTCTGGAGGCCTTTTCATAATTGGCTACCCTTCACTCATCTGGAGTCATATTGTTTCTTCAGTGCCATATGTCTGTCTAATGTTTAGCCCTAGGGTTTACTGCCAGTGGGGAAAGATTTTCGAAAGCACCAAACCATTTTAGAAGCACAAGTTTGATTGACTTTCATTTAGATTTGTGCTCCTAAATTCCTTAGGTGCTTTTCAAAATCTCCTCCAGTAGCACCACTGACCTTAAGTGAGTCAGTTCACATTTGTCTACCTCAGTTAACATGGGGATAAAATGTTTACCCAAATTTGTAAAGCACTTTGAGCTCTACCAGTGAAAAGTGCTGTACAAGGGCTAAGTATTGTAATTATGATTAATAGCTAATAAATAAGGACCCAACACCAAGCCTGGGGAGCCTGTCACATCATGAGTTAACGACCCTCCCTCTTGCAAAAAAATATTACTCCTCTTTAATAACCAGAGCTTGGTAGGCCATTAGTTGTACCTGTCACCCAAAACATGGGCTCACTTACGATCCAGTTCAAAGTCTGATCAGATTATGAATCTTGACTTCTGAAAATGTTCAATCATTTTTTTGGTTCCAGTTTCACCACATAAATATGATTTAGCTCCTTCCAGTACAAAACATGTAGATTACATTTTTCCTCATAGTGCTAATGAAAAGGTCTTATTTTTCTGATTAAATAGAAGACAGGCGCTTCCTAACTGTGGAGTTTTTATGTGTATCCACATTTTCTATTAATTCTATAATACCTTATTGTTTCTAATATAGAGGGCCCCATCCTGCAAAATGTCAGTAGGTCTATTCATGTGTATGAAGATCTGCAGGAGCTGGTCAATATGTTTAGTTACCGGTAATTTTAATACCCTGAGTCTAGCTCAGATATCACTTACAACAGTGCCACTCACCTGGCTTTAATGCAGTTATACTTGATTTAGAGGAAATTCACTCTGGTGCAGCACTAGCATGAGGCCTATGCATTACTCAAGTCCTTTTTAAGTCCTATTTCATGAGCTTAAGTGAGACTGAAATGGGGCATAGAGCTTGAGCGTCCCTCTGTACAGGGGGGAATTTTACTGCTAGAGTCCATTCCCGCTCCTGTTGGGGAAAGCTCCCATTGACTCCAGATAGGATCAGGCTCCTAGCGCCCTAAGAATATGTGACTATACGATTTATTTTATAAATAGGGTGGTGCAGGACTATGAGGAGCAAGACAAGAGTGGCTACAAGCTCCACAGAGCCATTTCAAGGCACCTTATGCAGGTGGGTGGCAGCCCCCTGACTAGACCTCGTGGTGCAGCTACGCCAGTGCACTAGGGAAGATACGCTGCACTGCCCCATACTCAAGGTAGATCGCAAGCTGACCATCCATCCCTATGTGTCTCGCTCTAAGACTAGTTTAAATAAGACAAGGTGCATTTTAAATCCATTCTTTCCAGTGCAGAAATGTCCCCACAATTTTAATAGGCTTAAAATATATTTAAATATATATGAGGGGCCAGAGTCTAATCTCACCAAGCCTCAGTGTGAGGCAGCCTGTGATCAATCAGAGCCCAATAAACCCTCTGACTGATGTACATGGGGCTTTTCACATGCTTAAAGTTAAACGTGCTAAATGCTTTGCTGGATCAAGGGCTCCCCCCCGGTTGTCATGCACGAGCCACCCACACAGCTCTGTGCTGGGCCCACCCCATTGAGTATGGTTGGTCAATTGTTAAAGGGGCAGTATATTGAACTCCACACCTAACTCCTAATAATGCTAACAAGCATGATATGTGGGTAGTTATACATGATAATCTGTAGTCTTCAGTGCTCAGCATCTCTGAGTTAGAGATTCATAAAGTACATTTTCTCTGGGATACTGAGGTTTCACAGTCTGGGATAGGCACTGAAATTTTTTTTTAATTAGTAAAGGCAAATTGCATCAGGTATCCTGATACTTAGGCATAGGAGTAGAAGAAAGTAAGAGAGAAGATGAGGGAAAAACCACCCTGTGTATCAGATCGTGCTTTCTGTGTTTATAATGGTAACACATCTACTGTACAATCTACTGGAACCCTAAGACCTGCAGATCTGGGAAGCATTCATTCAAGCCAAATTTAAAAAAAAAAATCTTGCCTCATATTTTTAGTGTTGCTCCATAAATGCCACAAACTATATATCGCAGCGAGTCCTGTGTCTAAATTTCACAGGCCGTATGCCTCATTACAATGATGTACCATCTCCATTTACATTACGATGTCTATTTCCATTAGTATATTGTGTTACATTAAATGATAATCCCTGCCAACACAGGCTATGATAGATCATGCCACTTGCTCCCAGCTCATGCTGCGTTCCATTCCATTCCACGACAGATGGATGTATGCTGTCGGGGTTGTAGCTCACCAGACAAGAGTGTCATCTCCTAAAGCAGTATGGATATAGAACGGTCCCTTGTTATGAGTGATGTGCCTTAATTTGGACCCACAGTTTCCTCTAGCCAACACAAATCTCCTTTTAATTCACTTTAATTGTTGCAAATTACTGACTCAGGAAATGCTGGGTCCAGAAATGAGATAACACAACATTATTGGAGCTGGTGAGATGAATCCTGCACTGTTTGGAAGCTCCCTGCTCTCTGCTATGTTTCTTGTGGTCTTCATTTTGGATATTTGTCCCACACTTGGGACCCGATACAGTGTGTGGAGAGGCATAGGTCTTAGACCATGCAGTTCAAAGTGGAACATAATGCTGGAGTGTGTTTTCTTTTAGTGTATCTTTTGTTCAAATTAGAAAGGTTCCAGAGCTGGGAGAGGACTTCCTTCCTCAGACAAACTGAAATATCACATGTAGTTAGGAAGGGGTTTGGGAAAGAAGAGAAGGCCTCATAGATTACATGGCTGAGACTCATTGGACACATGTACCCCAAGGCGAATTCGGAGAAAACTGTGTTTACTTTTCAACACAGGAAATATCAAAAAGGGACTTTGATTGCCAGGGAAATATTTCTCACCGGCAATGCAACAGAGATTGCCCCATGGCAGTGATATGTTCTGCTTTTAAAATAAAATGGAGGAAAAAATCTCTCTGTTTTTTCCTTGCATGAAAGGTAAAACAGACTGATAATGTGAGGAACAACAGGCCCTACCCTGGGCCCACTGAAGTCAATTGGGAATTTTGCCATTGACTGCAATGGAAACCAACTCAAGCAAATCCCAGTGTTTGAGCACCAAACAGCATGAGACTGTAATTAACTGGGTGACTTCCGCGGAACATTCCATAGACCTTTGACTATCAGTGGTAAATAGGCCCAATGGCCGGTGATGGGATGTTAGATGGGGTGGGATCTGAGTTACTACAGAGAATTTTTTCCTGGGTGTCTGGCTGGTGAGTCTTGCCCACATGCTCAGGATTTAGCTGATCACCATATCTGGGGTCAGGAAGGAATTTTCCTCCAGAGCAGATTGACAGAGGCCCTGGGGTTTTTTCACCTTTCTCTGCAGCATGGGGCACCGGTCACTTGCTGGAGGATTCTCTGCATCTTGAAGGGTACGCGTACATCAGGTTTTACATCAGACTTCATAAAAAGCACTCGCGAAGTCAGCACAAACTAAAATTTCATACAGACAATGACTTGTTTATACTGCTCTATATACTGTACACTGAAATGGGAGTACAGTATTTATATTCCAATTGATTTATTTTATAATTGTATGGTAAAAATGAGAGAGTCAGCAGTTTTTCAGTAACAGTGTGGCTGTGACACTTCTGTATTTTTATGTCTGATTTTGTAAGCAAGTAGTTTTGAAGTGAGGTGTAACTTGGGGGTACATGACAAATCAGACTCCTGAAAGGGGTACAGCAGTCTGGAAAGGTGGAGAGCCACTAATCTAGAGTCCTGTTATGCTCCTGCTGTGCTCTCTTGTCACACTTACATGTCCATTCTCTCAGCAAAGTGCATGTATAACTTCCAATAAACTCCATCTAACAGTGATCCATGCACATTACATGGTACAAAGTCATTATGGCTCATTTAGTAAACAACATATTCAAACGTGGGCTGGACTTCATAGAATCATAGACTATCAGGGTTTTAGGGACCTCAGGAGGTATCTAGTCCAACCCCCTGTTCAAAGCAGGACCAACCCCAACTAAATCATCCCAGCCAGGGCTTTGTCAAGCCTGACCTTAAAAACCTCTAAGGATGGAGATTCCACCAGCTCCCTAGGTAACCCATTCCAGTGCTTCACCACCCTCCTAGTGAAATAGTGTTTCCTAATATCCAACCTAGACCTCCCCCGCTGCAACTTGAGACAATTGCTTCTTGTTCTGTCATCTGCCACCACTGAGAATAGCATACCTCCATCCTCTTTGGAGCCCCCCTTCAGGTAGTTGAAGGCTGCTATCAAATCCCCCCTGACTCTTCTCTTCTGCAGACTAAATAAGCCCAGTTCCCTCAGCCTCTCCTCATAAGTCATGTGCCCCAGCCCTCAAATCATTTTCGTTGCCTTCCGCTGGACTCTCTCCATTTTGTCCACTCCTTTCTGTAGTGCAGGGCCCAAAACTGGATGCAGTACTCCAGATATGGCCTCACCAGTGCTGAATAGAAGAGAATAATCACTTCCCTCGATCTGCTGGCAATGCTCCTACTAATGCAGCCCAATATGCCATTAGCCTTCTTGGCAACGAGGGCACACTGCTGACTCATATCCAGCTTCTCGTCCACTGTAATCCCCAGGTCCTTTTCTGCAGAACTGCCGCTTAGCCAGTCAGTCCCCAGCCTGTAGCAGTGCATGGGATTCTTCCTTCCTAAGTGCAGGACTCTACACTTGCCCTTGTTGAACCTCATCATATTTCTTTTGGCCCAATCCTCCAATTAGTCTAGGTCACTCTGGACCCTATCCCTACCCTCCAGCGTATCTACTTCTCCTCCCAGCTTAGTGTCATCTGCAAACTTGCTGAGGGTGCAATCCATCCCATCATCCAGATCATTAATGAAGATGTTGAACAAAACCGGCCCCAGGACCGACCCCTGGGGTACTCCGCTTGATACTGTCTGCCAACTAGACATCAAGCCAGTGATCACTATTCACTACCCTTTGAGCCCAACGATCTAGCCAGCTTTCTATCCACCTTATAGTCCATTCATCCAGCCCATACTTTTTTAACTTGCTGGCAAGAATACCGTGGGAGACAGTATCAAAAGCTTTGCTAAAGTCAAGATATAGCAGGTCCGCTGCTTTCCCCATATCCA
Source organism: Chelydra serpentina (assembly GCA_037349315.1). Classification (NCBI taxonomy): domain Eukaryota; kingdom Metazoa; phylum Chordata; order Testudines; family Chelydridae; genus Chelydra; species Chelydra serpentina. The sequence continues at coordinate 8,662,466 of JBAIAC010000026.1, read as the reverse complement.
CTTGTCACAAGCTGAACTCCCACACCAGAACTCAAAGCTGATCATGGGTCACAGTCCTTTAGACTTTGCAGAAAGTGCACCCCGAGACCTACAGGTACGTGTGCATCCACTGTGATACCTCTCAAAGGAAGAGCATCTGCAGTATGTGGGGGATAGCTCAGTGGTTTGAGCATTGGCCTGCTAAACCCAGGGTTGTGAGTTCAATCCCTGAGGGGGCCATTTAGGGATCTGGGGCAAAAATTGGGGATTGGTCCTGCTTTGAGCAGGGGGTTGGACTAGATGACCTCCTGAGGTCCCTTCCAACCCTGATATTCTATGACGCTAGTGCATCACTACCATGCTGATTTGCATTGTCTTACATTCCTAGCTGAAAAGAGCATGACCACAGGCTACGGATAAGAACAATGCCACTTAGCCACTCACTCATATGCATTGGGAAAACCAGCCTAGCTTTTGCTAATTACTTGCAGATGGATTCGTTGTTTTCTACGGTGATGCACCAAATCTCATTTTTTACAAGGAATTCAAATTTGCTCATACATATTCAGCTGAAATTACATGCTTTACATCTGTGGTAATGGCACGGTTTGGCCTATTTTTTAATGAACTACTGGAACCTATACACATATGAAGTCTTATGTCAGGTGTCCCAAACAGCGTACCGCTGAGGGAAATACAACTGCCGCTCACAAACCAGCTAGTGTGTGTGTGTGTGTGTGTGTGTGTGTGAACACACACCCGTACATTAAAGAGAGAGAATAAGTGCTTTATATGCTAAATGGAAAGCCCAGGTGCCTTTCTAATATGCCTGGCCAGGGGATTCTATAGACAGTGATCATCATAACTGCTGACCGAGCAGTCTCTTAAGGCTACACAGAAACGGCCAGGGTGCTGTCCACACAAGACCATCCTTCACAGTAGCACAAGAGACAGTGAGCGACAATGAGATAGAAGCAACTGCACCACATAATGGACCTGATCCAATGCTCATTGAGGTCATGCGTAGTTCTCATTGACTTTAATGGGCATTGGATTAAGCCCAAGGTTGGGGCAAGTCTTCAAGAAGGTCATAAAAGGGAGATGATGTAGAGTTCTCCACTGGCCACACAGTGGGCTCAGGACTCCGTACAACGTGGTGCCACCATTCCTCCAACACCAGAGAGCTACATTATAGACAGGGCCCTATGACGAGTGGTGTCTCTGGAGCAGCTCCGTGGCTGAAGAACTGATGAGTAATAAGACGAACAAGAGCAAATCTGGTTTAGTGAGTAGAACTGTGTTGATTTTTTTTTTTAATTTCAACATTGCACATTTTAATTTTTTTTAAAAAAAGAAACCAGACTTTTTTCGGGGTGGGAGAATGAATGTTCCTTGATTTCCCTCCACTAGCTCTTACAGTGACAAAGGTAAGTCAAACTATACAGCAGCCATCATCAATAATAAATGAGCATTGCAAGAAACATGCAAGATATTCAAAAGAGGAATAATAATTCGGCAGAGGAGAAATTAGATCCGGGGATAAGAGTGGTGAACAAAGGGGTGGGAGAAGGGGGGGGCGGGGAATTTAGTGCTGTGTAGTAAAGAATCTGATCCTAGATTCAGAACGTTCTGACATGCAATCCCCCGGGCAGCAGCCAGTCCAAGGTGGCTCAGCCTGCAGTCACCTGCTTCCTCTTGTTGCCTTGAGTGAACAGGGTCAGAGGAACAGGCCCGAGATGGAAATAATGGTGTATTTCATCCTTAAAGGAAAAGTGGAATGGGAGCTAGAGTAAAGCAGAGTCAGAGTCTAAGAGTGGCTTTTGTGGTTACATAGATCCAGTATAGGGGGCTTCACTTGGGGGCCAGGAGACCTAGAAGGCTGACTGGGGCTCAACAGTCCCCAAAGTCCTAGGGTGGCTTTGGCCAGCAATCTGAGGCTCTGGTGGCAGTTACAGTCCATCATCCCTCACCCATCATCCCAGACCCTTCTTCTCCACCAGGGCCTGGCCCAAGGGGGAAGGGGTGTCTCAGTCCCCTCTTGCTGGTGGCCCAGATTGGCCTCCCCTGCACCACTTCCTACCTTCCCTGTGCTCTCTTCAGTTTGGGGCATGGTGTAACGTTATCTGGTTGAACTACGGCCATATAGATCATTGTTGCCACCAGTGTTATATAATTGCAATAAATCTTGTACAAAATGTGGCATGTAAGATGTCTACGGAAAGGTTACGATTAGCTGAATATGATTATGCTATTTGTATGCATGTATCTTTATTGTAGATGAAGTTAGGAGTATTAACTATGTGCCTTTATTTCTAAGGTGTTTGCTCCTAGGGTAATGCCCACGAGGTATTTAGCCTGCACAACTTGAAGGGACTATTCAAATTAAGTGGCTCATCAAGGAACACTTAACTCACAATGGACCATGGGAGATGCCCATCTAAACTGAATGGACTTTCCCACTACGACTAAGTGAAGTCATCATGCGTGGACATGTGACTTGCTCATGTGACTCCAAACTCCATCTTTTACCTGTAATTTTCCACTAGCAGTGCTGAGGGCTTTGTTTGAAACAGTGGATTTCCCTCCACATGGCAGAAGCTATAAAAGGCCATGGAAACACCTCCATTTTGCCTCTTTCCTGCTCCAGCCTCTGGACTATGGACTTATACTAATGGCAGCATTCTCACCAAGGGACTGAGGACCTTCCAATGATTTGGAAGCAACCAGAGACTTGACTTAAGCCAGCAGTTTATTCCATCACTGCTACAAGCCTGAACCAAGAACTTTGCCTCTATTGTATGTATTTGATTCCTTTAACCAAGTTTAACTCTCATCTTTCTTTCTTTATTTTTATAAATAAACCTTTAGATTTTAGACATTAAAGATTGGCAACAGAATGATTATTGGGTAAGATCTGAGTTATACATTGACCTGGGTGTGTGGCTGGTCCTTTGGGATCAGAAGAACCTTTCATTTGATAAAATTGGTTATAAAGAACCACTCCTCTTAAAGTCTAGTCTTTTTGGTGGTGATACTTCTTGTTAGCCAGTGTGGTGAGACAGAAGTTTATTTTTGTTGCTGGTTCGGTAGATATTAAAGGAGAATAGCCACCAGTTTTGGGGTGTATCTGCCCTATTTCTCAGAAGTTTGTCCTGAATTTGGTATTCTCAGTTGTGACCCACGGAGGCACGGTTACACATGGTCACAGCACTGTACTTCTCTCCCTGCGGAGGGCTGCTCAAACAATCTCAACAATTCACATAGTCAGTTGGGGCTTCCTAGCTTTCTTCTCACCATCCAGTTAATTCCCCTTGTCAGGGAGAAGGAGAGAGAAAAATTGTCAGGCCTCTGCCCTCCTGGACAGGTCTTACCCACTGCCCCTGTCCATCCTTCTGTCCCAGGCTCCCTTCCTGCAGACAGCCTCCCCTTCCCTCTCCCCCTGCCTATGTGTCAGAGTCCCTTTAAACAGTTGCTCCATTTGGAGCACGGTCTGCAGCTGCTGAGAGGTGGGACCTTCTTGGCCCAGTGCTGCTCCATCTCTCTGTTAGCCTCAGGGCTTGTCTACACCTGAAACACTACAGCTGCGACACTGTAGTGCATCAGTGTAGACGGTCCCTGTGCCGACGGGAGGGGTTCTGCCCGTGGTTTAGATTATCCACCTCCCCAAGAGGCGATAGCTAGGTCGACGGGAGAATTCTTCTGTCAACCTAGAGCTGTCTACATCGGCGCTTAGGTCGGCTTAACTATGTCACTTGGGGGGGGGGTGGATTTTTCATACCCCTGAGCAAGGTAGCTGGGTTGAGCTAACTTTTTAGCATACAGCAGGCTTTAGAGTGCATCTGTAAACTCCGTCACACCCACTTCAAAGATATTTTGGATTCTTTTTGCCAGCTTCTAATCTGCGTTGAACTGGATCCAGAAAGCTCTTAAGCACGTGCTCAGCTTTCAGCACGAGTAGCCGTGCTGAAGCATGCGTTGGTGGCTCAAGGTTGACTGACGTATTCCACACTGAAGTGTTCTCCACCTCAGCCCCTTCTTTAAGCATCATTTATAGTTGCACTAAAGTGGCCCTCTGGATTTGACCCGTACTTCACCTCAGTGATTGGGTTTGCCATCCCACTCTGTATCTCAGCTTTTTATGTTCTACTTGGGCCTAAACAGCAGTCAAAAAATATTCTGAAAGAACGACATTCAGCCGTCACACACCAGAATCGAGACAGGCACAATCGAAATGTGAGTGCTCGCTGCATAGGAAGCAACAGCAGCGAGAGTTTGGCAGAAAGTCAATAGTCTAGGTCACCGCTTCTGTGGAGAGCCAAGTCACCAGCTGGCATGCTCAGAAGGCACGCGTGGCCCATGGAGTTCCTGCAAATCTGTGGCCATCCGCCAGCTTATCAGGAAGAAGGAAAATATCCCCATGTGCCCCCGGATATCAGCCTGTCGGAGAGGAGGGGCAAGTGTTAACTGGCTAGCAAGGAATGTTCAAAGAGCCTGGTAGATAAGTTACATGCTCCAAGGGGAAGAAGCAACTCCCCTCTGTGTGAGACTTCTAGGCAGGCATAAAGGTCAGGCCTGCAGCCATATCACCTTGGGGTGTGCTATTGCCATGGGCAAGTACAGGCAACACTTGTATAGGAGTTCTCGCTCTCTCTCTCTCTCTCTCTCAAAAAAGACCTCACCGTGCTGCAGGCCGCAGCAATGGTGGTGCCTGGCTCGGTGCTGCCCGAACCAATACTGACCACGTCCTAGTAGAGAGTTCGGGGTCCGTCTGTTGAGGACGGTGCAGGCTTTCTGCAGAGAGCTAGCCCTGAGGTTCCAACCCCTTGTCATTAAAGTTCTCTGCCACCGGGCAGCCCCTGCCTTGGAGCGCCCTCCGGCGGCAGGCAGCGGCATGACAGGAACACCTGCCCGGCTTCCCTCCTGCAGACTCCCCATAAATAGCCCAAAGCATCTTCCCCAAGTAGAAATAGAGCCCTTGTGGGGCTCGTTTAGTACAAAGGTCCTGTGCAAATGAATCATAACGAAACAATTCCCAACACCATCGTCCAGAATTCCCCCAGCTGAGTCCAAACCGCACATGGAACATATAGCTCTGGCATCCCTCTCCCGCCTCCCCCCACGGCTCTCCAGCACTGCCCCCGCCGGCCCCCCTCACCGCGCCCTGGCTCTCCAGCGCAAGGTCGACCCTGTCCTTGTACCAGGACAGCCTTCCAACCGGAGTGCTTACCTCACTCTTCCCAGCAGGAACCCCCACACTCTCTGCTGGGAACATCCATCACTGCCCCATACCCTCTCACCATTCGTCTGGGCCCATCTCTCTGGCCCCGGAGGTGTCAGCAGGTAAGCTCCTCCACCGCTCCCCTGCCTTCAGCCTTCTCCAGCCCGTGGCTCCATCTCTCCCTCTTAGAGCCGGCAGGCAATTCCCTCTGCTTCTGCTCTTCCTGCTTTCGGCCCTCTGGTGCTGGCTCTTTGACTTGGGGACACCAGCCAGCACATCCCTCTGGGTGCTCTCCTGCCTTTAGCTTTCTCCTGGCAACCACCTTCTGCTCCCTTCCAGGAGTCCTCCAGTCCCCTGATCTCTAGCAGGTCTCACCTGCCCTTCCTGACTGAACCAGTTGGCTATGAATCACTGGCACTGCCTCTAACCAGGGCTTTCCCCAATCCTTTATAGCCCCCAGCTACTGCTCCGCCCTCTTAATTGGCCTCAAGCATGTATGCGGAGAATGTCCCTGGAGGAAAGAGAGAGCAAGCTACAAGCATACATACTTGTCTATTAAAGGTCGAATCCAAAGTCCACTGAAGTCAATGGGTCAGGCCCTAATATGCTATTGATAGTGACAAATGCCACACATCCCCCATTAAATGGGAGTTCTTCTCTGTTGGCCAGCCTCTGTGTTACTGACTCCTGGTATCCAGTTATGCCTTTTCCCCCTCTTGAGTTTGTCCTTTTCGTGTCTCAATGTCTCTCTGAAGGGAAAGCCAGCGTCCTTGCCTTTGTGTCTGAAAGACATTACAACGAATGAATCTGGATTAGCTGAGAAACCCAGGAAGGTTCGGAGATTAAGTCTCCATTTAGTTAACCACATGACTTCGGCTCTGATTTAATTCCAAAGACAAAATGCAAGAACAAGAACACCACAACTCCTAGACAGCATGTGTGTCACCGCTTGCTCTAACTAAATGTGTCTGCCATGACTGATTTCATTACTCATCACTTTACACTTTGGGCATGGCTGATTACTTTGAAGGGGACACTGAATGTGTATAGTTCACTGCCAGTTTCTGAGGGCTCTTCTACACTGAATCATAGGTCAATCCAGTCACATTGCTCAGGGGTGTGAATAATCCACACCCCCTGAGAGATGTAGTTAAGCAGACCTAGCCCTGGTGTAGACAGCATAAAATCTACCTCCACCTAGCTACTATGCTCTCATCGCTGTAGTGAGTGTCTACACTGAAACCCAACTGGAGCTGTGCCACTGTTGCATTTTAAGTGTAGACACAAACTATATTATAGTTCAGCCTTGAACACAAGTCTAATCTGGGCCTGGGGTGACTTTTCCTTATTGAAGTCAAACCTACCAACCATCCACTGTGAGGCGAAGCTAGACTCGCCACTTTGATCAACCCGAGCCAATACCTTCCCTTCCCCGCCCCCCCCACCCAACACCTCTCAGAGCTAATTCCCACAGTCATGTCTTGAGTCAGAGGGCTGGATTCTCCACTCAAGTAAACTGATGTCACTCCCTTAACGTTAGAGGCCCATATCCTCAGCTGTTGTAAATTGGCACCACGCCTCTGAAGTCGACAGAACAATGCCGATTTACGACAGCTCCGTATCTGGCCTTCTAGATTCGACAGAGGTCAAAACTCTGAAGTGCAAGGAGAGAGAGACGGAGGGAGAGAGAGGAGAACATAGTGATACATGACTGGGGCCTTCAGGCGGTAGCAATGTGCAAGGGACTTGAGTTTGGCTTCTGGGTTGAGTGCCTTTCTTCCAAGGCGGACGAGCTGGGATCAGGGATTGTCCACACACTCCTCTCCCACAGCAAGCTCCTCTTTACCAATCCTTCCAGGCAGGTACATTGAGTGTATGAGATTGACTGTAGAGACAGCCACTCCCAGCCCTCTTTAACGGGAGGGAAGAGACGACACGAGGCTGCTGATGGGGTGGGAGGGAAGAGACCATACCGGGTGGGATTATAGAGACCACATGTAGCGAGGTGGAACCCTGCTCAGGCCCTGAAGGGGCATGAAACAGCCCAGGAGAGGGCTGATGCTGGAGCAAGCAGCCCCAGGCTGAGTGGGAAGGCAGGCTCAGCTGGGGCCATGCCCTAATTAAGGCTCAGCTGGCTCTTATAAGTGGGCAGTGAGCCAAGAGCAAGTAGTCTTCCTCTGCCTTTAGAGGGAGAAGGGCTTAGTTGCAGGGACCTGAGCAGGTACCTAGGGTGGAGCAGGGCTGGGGAAGGCTAGAGGAGCTGGGGATCTCCGGCCTGAGAAAACCCCAGGCTGTGGCCTAGGGTTAGGCCCAACTACATACTGGGGTTGCAGGGGCAACCCACGGGTAGGCCGAGGCAGCAGGTCCAAACCCCCTTTGCCTGTGATGCGTGGCTTATACTGCAGTCTGCCCCAGGGCACAGGGGCTAGCTGGTGACTGGCAGTAGCCTACAACTGAGGTGAGGTGGGGATAGTGGGTTGGGGGTCCCCTGGGGAGGGGAGACCCAGATCTGTGCCCCAGTTAAAGGGGCACCAGGTCCTGGGAGGGACTCGTGGGCCCGAGTGGTCAGGCGGATCGCCGGCCTGCAGAGGGCACTCCAGAGGCTGGTGAGCTAATTCCGTGAACAACCAGCAGGAGGTGCCACAGGGGTGAGTCTAACCCTGTCATACCACATGACTAAACTTCATAGCAGAGAGGTTATGGAACTGGACACCTCAGCTCAAATAGAGGGATAATATTTAATTTTAGATAATAACGAGCCTGTTGAAAGAACAACAGTTTGTTGCAACAAGGTTATCTGTTTAACAGGTTTCTATGGTGCATCCAAACAAGGCTATTATTAATTATTATTATTAATAATAATTATGGCAGTGCTTGGAGGCCCCGGGCTTTATCAGGGCCTTATTGTGCTAAGAACTGTGCAGCCATATAGTGAGAGACAGTCACTGCTCCAAGAATTTACAATCTAAATAGACAAAAGGTGGCAGAAAGGGGGTATTATTAGACCCATTATAAAGATCAGGAACCAAGGCACAGAGTGATTAAGTGACTTGGCTGAGGCCACATAGAAAGTGTGTGACAGAGATGGAAACTCAATCCAGATTCCTTGAGTCTAAATCCAGTGCTTTAACCATAAGAGTATCCTTCCTCCTCGGGCTTATTACCTTCCTGACTGATTTTCCATTTGACCAAGGATAGTCAGAAACATGAATTCCTAAACTGTAGGGTATCTCTGAGCATCAGATTAAGCACATATAGTGTAGCCTCAAGGCAACACTGATTCAGCTAGTCAATGCTAGCGATTTCCTATTGGAGACGGAGTCTTGTAACCGTGTTTTGATGACTATTGAGCATTTCTTTGGCATTAGATACATCTGGCTATAGTTTAAATTTAATCAATTAGCATTCCATCCAAAGCTTTAATTCTACTCACTGTTTGCATCTGACAAGATTTTACTAGATGGCTCCATGAAAGATAAACTTTTGTGTTTTGTTAGAAAAAGTAAAGTGTGGGCTAAAAGTGAAGCAAATGATTCAGAATGAATAATTTAACCTATAAATTTAACCTCTCATTCTGGATACCTGGTAAGCAGGCCATGATTTCCTTGAATTTATTCATTGCATACTTTTTGTTGTTGATTTCTCACCCCTGTGGACTGATCATTAATACTTCACTCATCATCCCATTACGTCATCCTGGACTCAATAGTCAAAATTCAGCTCCATTATTTACTTGGGACAGGTCACATGGTATAAATTTCTGTTCCCTGATTAGATGAGCACAAAATAATTTCTGGCACAAATACTAAGGAGTGCAAATGTAAAAACTCAGTTGCTGTGAATAGTCATGCGTGCGACTTCAAACCTGTTTTGCCCCCAGTTTCCATGTGAACGCAAATAGAGTCCAAGCCTGGCTGATGCAAACTTAACCAAACATAAACCCTTTTGGGGCGACCTAACTTTTGGGTGGAGGTTCCACCTCTAAACCATAGCCCGGGCTGTAGAGATGTTTCTATCTCAAAAGCACAACACAAAATATTCCCTTTAGCTAACAAAGAGGAAAAAATACATGTTTTCTAGTTGACTCACTAGGAGTTTAAGTAACAGGGAAAATGTTGTAGAAATTTTGGGACCTTCCCAGGCTATCTCCATAAGGTTCATTCATCCCTGCTCTGCAGTGAACTGAGAATAGGAGCTATAGATATGCCTGGATATGTTAGTATACCCTTTCCCCTTCTCCGGGTACCTTAGCCGGCATGGGGATAGCCACCTTAGAAGCACTGAAGCAAGACAGATCCTCCACATCTCTAGGGAGCACTTCTATATTGTTTCCTTCAAGCATTTCCCCCCCCCTCCTCCTAGAGATCTGGATTCACGGTCCCGGTGGGGCCTAATGGATCTCTTTGGAGCCAGCCAGTACATCTCCTTAATTGTCGAGAGGGTATCATTGTTATGCAACACAAGGCACTTACATCCCTCGGAAGCTGAATGTGCTGCCTCTGCAGTGACATGTAATTTAATCTCCATCGTGGATCTGCTCTTTATTATAACCTTGAGAAAACATACAGAGTTACACATACATCATGCGCTCATCTCCCGGTCCAGTCTCAATAAAGCAAAGGGGAGCGGTTTGCTTGGGCGTTTTAGTGGGGAAAATGTTCCTTTCAAAGAGAAAGGCTCTGGTTAACTCCGGGGGCTGAGGACGGCAAAGCAAACATGCGTGGAGAGAACGAAATAAAGTCCCACAGAGATGGAAGGAACAATGAGAAGTCAAGGCACCTCCAGATCACAGCCCATTGCTTCCTAGGTCTTGCAAATCACTTGCTGCTACTAACAGCATCAGTGGAAGGCAGTGTAGTCCACTGGCTAGGGCACTGAGTTGGGTATCAGGACACCCAAGTTCTACTCCTGGCTTTGCCACTCACGCTACGTGACTGAGCAACAAGTCACCTCTGTCTTGTCCATTGAGATTGTAAACTCTTTGAGAGGTGGGTCACGCTCACTCTGTTATTGTACAGTGTCTAATACAAGGGAGCCCTGGTCTGAACTGCAGCTCTAGGAACCAAGAGCAGGGCCCCACTGTGCTATTCACTGTGCAGACATGTGGTCAGAGGCAGTCCCTGCCCTGAACAGCTTACAGTCCACAGCTCCATCCTGCACATCTGGACATCGGCACTTGTGTGCTATTGGCTGCATGGCTTATTATTATTTGTATAGGGCTGGTACCTAGGGACCTCAGTCATGGATCGAGGCCCCATTGTGCTAGGCGCTGTACAAACACAGGACACAAAGACTGATCCTTGGCTAGGGACTCAGACTCAGAGTGTGAATAGACAGGAGAGAGACAGGCTGGGAGACAGGAAATACTATCATCCCCATTTTGCCAATGGCAAACTGAAGCAGAGAGGATTAAGTGATTTGCCCAAGGCCACACAAGGAGTCTGTAGCAGAGCTGGCAACTGAAGACCAATCTCCTGAGTCCCAGTGCAGTGCCTTAGCCCCCCCAAATGTTCTTCCTCTCCTTTTCGTGAAACTGTGAAATGCGAAAGCTGCACCTGCAGAAGTGTAATGGCTATTCAACGCTGCCTCCTTTTCACTTTGTAACATGACCGCTCTGCCAATGCACACGACTCCTGGCCTCCAACATGCCCAGGTGATTCAGTGAGACACCACCAGGAGAGCTTCAGTAGGTTCCGCTGAGTTCTATATATCCACACTCACAGGCCCCAGGTCATTGCAACCAGCTAGAGGAGCCAGTTGTGAGTCCTTCCCTAGCCCACCAAAACAATGCCATGAATTATCGTGTGTGTGTGTGTGTGTGGGCGGTTGCTGCTTTCCCCATAGGCTGTAATAGCTTCTTCTTAAGCAGTGTTTGCAGCCACTAGTGCCTTAGGGAGAGCAGGGTCTGAACTCGGATCCCCCACTTAGCAGTTGCTACTAATACCAGCCTCAGCTCTGCCGTGCTTGTAAGATACGGACAGCTAAGAGTAAGCATGAGACCAACAAACTCCTCTTCCCACGTGATCTGAGCCAGGCTTGGAAGCCAGGTTTTCAGAGGTGAAGGCTCGAGAGTCGCCACGTTCCCACCCTGGAGCCGTTTTAGTTTACAACTGGGGGAAGAAAAGTGATCAATAAAGGTGGTGGCTTCGAACCCTGCGCTACGTTTAACTGGGAGGAAAGCTCCGGAGAGTTCCCACTGAGCATTTTGGAGAGGCACCAAGGGAGAGTGAATGAAGCATTCCATCAATAACCATCGGCGTCAATGCTGGAAACTGGAGTGAGCTGCGGTATGGAAAAGCATGCGCCGGAACACCAAACAGGAGTGATGCGCAATTGCCTCCTTACATCGGCCTCATACTTGTGCTTGAGGATGACCTCAGCATCTGCGAGAGGAAAGGATGCAGGTAACCCAGCAAGTCTCAAAGGAGATGGGAAGAGATGTGTGGGCAGGGAGGGCACTGTACAGGCCTCCTAGGGTGGAAATATGAGTTATTAGTTACAATCACCTGTAAAGGGACCTGAGACCCATCCACTGAGGGACGACTTCTGAAACTCGAATGGAAGGAATTCCAGGAAATCAGGAAGGCTCAAATGTGTTGGCATTCAAAGCATGGCTAACTGCAATGCCCATTTCCATCTCCTCTCCTCCCTCATCATTTGTATTTTTACTACTACAATATCGTATGCATCTATAGTGTAGCTCTTTTGATCCCTAAGGAACCCAAAGAACATTGCAAACTATCGGTAAACATGTAAATACTTCTCCCAGCACTGAAATGGAGCCACCTCTGGGGTTGAACATGGCAGCTGTTTCTGCATGCACTACACTACACAACAGTTAAGACAAGACAGGAAGAATACCACACTGAATTAAAACGTCAAGGGAATTTAGGTCAACAAAATTCTGTCTAGTGGACTGAGTTGAGCATGGATCTGAAAGCACAGAATATCTAGGATGTAATCCACACTCTGTCACTGATTCACTGTGTGGCCTTAGGCAAGTCCCTTGGTGCCCCAATCTCAGTGGGATGATAACGAATAACAACTGTGTGCCATGCATCAACTGAGACCCAATGAAATAGAAATCCAGTTCAGCAGCATTCATCACAAACTCTGCCTACAACAAGAAACTTGAGTCAGGTGACCCTTCCTCTAAGTGGCATCAAATGGCGTAAGAAAACCAACACCCCAGCACTCGATATGTTGCATGGTGTGGGGACTGGGGAAGCAGGAAGACTCATCAGCTCCAGTTAGGTGCTGTTCTCTGCTGTGCTGTGTCACATCAGGTCACAGGCTGATTCATGTAACAGGACATGACCCAATCTAATCTACCCAAATGATATGCGGCTAGTTCGAAAATATATGGGGACAAGTTGCCAATTCGAGGAGCGTTCTCAAATCAGATTGTGTTGTTTCTGAAAGTTAATCGCACCATTAATCACACACACCCGCACACACAAGGGGTTGTTCCTCACCAGAGCATCAATACAAGGCATTTTCTCTCTCGGTAGCTGCTTTGATTGCCTGAAAACGGACAATCCCTTGCAAAGTTCCCTCTCCAGCACATGTGCTGCAAAAGGCTTTCAGCAGCCGTTTGTCCTTTGATCTCTTTAAGCTAGTTACATGTGCATATTGTAAGCTCTAGCTTTGCTCTTCTGCTGCAATGCCTTTGGAACGGCTGCGCTCCAGATGTTTAGGCATTTAGCAAATGGACTTTTCAGACTCTTTGGCAGTGTGTTTCTGTTAGCTTTCAATTAATATTTGATGCTGGGTTACATGGGGCATTGAAATGACCAGACTCTTCCCTGCCCAGTTGAGGCAACCGCTGTTATTTTAACCAATAGCCTGTTTAAAGTATCAGTCTGGGGTTTTTTAGCGGAGAGAGAACAGGAATGGTGCTGCGTCTCCTTGTAGTAGCCCCTGATAACCAGAAACTTCTATGCTTAAACTCTGTGCCATTATTTTTATTTTTAACATTATCTTAATAAAATTTTTAGACCTGCCCTTTATTCTTCTGTTCATGCTAATCGGATTTTAGAGAAAAGTTGGGATGGGGGTGAAAAGCTACCGAGCTCTTTGATCATTTCTCCCCTCCCACCTCCACTGAAATGAACCAAACCAAGACTAGCAGTGATCTAGTCTCTTGGATATCAATGCACTGCTCAAGACCATATGCACATCTGATGTGTTAATCCGTACGTCTGTCACACGCCAACTGAATGATCATAGAGCAGTAAAAGTCTGCCGCAGTTTGTTATGCAACAGACAAAGAAAGGGTCATTGCAGGGAAGGGACTGTCCTTCTGAAGTTAGTAAATAGAGATAAAGAAAGAACAGGGATGCCGAAAGCACATCTGAGGCCGGATCCTGTGAGATGCTGAGTGAGCACCAGCAATTCCTGCTCACTCAGGGCCAGATCCAAAGCCCTTCTAAATCAATTTTAAAGTCTTTCTATTGATTTCAGTGGGCTTTGGATCAGGTTTGACATGACTCAGGATTGGGCCCATGGGCTGGAAATCTCTAAAGAACAGGCCAACACCGAGACGTTTAGAGGTGTATGAAAATTATAAAGTAGAGGTACTGTAGTAACTTTACACGTATACACTGTCTTTCGTCCATAGACCTCAAAGCACTTTATAAAGGCGGGTAAGTATTGTTATCCCAGTCTGAAAGATGGCAGAGCAGAGGTACAAGAGAGGTAAGTGCTCAAAGGCTCTCAGTGGCCCCTCCTAACTTTCAATGAGCTGTTTAAGAGTCACCCAGCCTTTAAAATCATTTTTAAGATGTTGACTGGACTCTTCAAACCACAGAAAAGGTTTGCTAAAGAATTCTGGGCAAAAGGTCGGATTATCTTTTATAGGCAACAAAATTCCTCGTATTTACTGGCCTGAGTAACAATTGGATGCTTATGTGATACTTGTTATCTAGTTACTAATTTATATAAAACGATATATCGGGAAAACAATGCTTTCAATGGAGAAGCGTGAAAGCTATGGATTTCCCAAGATCTTTACTTTCTGCCAATTCCCTTAGCCCTGGTCTACACTAGCCCCGAAATTCGAACTAAGATACGCGACTTCAGCTACGTGAATAACGTAGCTGAAGTCGAACTATCTTAGTTCGAATGAAAAAGCACTTACCCGGGGTCCACACGCGGCGCGCAGGCTCCCCCGTCGACTCCGCCTACTCCGTTCGTCGAGCTGGATTACAAGCGTCGATGGGGGAGCACTTCCTGGTTCGATTTATCGCGTCTAGACAAGACGCGATAAATCGAACCCAGAACATCGATCCCGCGCCTCCGACCGGACGCGTAAGTATAGACGTACCCTTAGTCACTAATTGCATTGCGTTTTGGAGGAGAAAAATAATTTACAAGTGGATTTTTCAGCGCCCCAAAGCAGCAGCTAAAATGGAAGCAGGTATTCAGCAGCTGCTTGGCTTATCAACATGCTTCCAGGCAGATGCATGTTGGTTTTGCATGTAGCCTATCTGGTAGTTTGGTGCGCTGCACATCTGGCATTTCCCAAATCCCCAGGAATACTGCGAGTTTCCCCCTTACACACGCACATCTGGCAGTTCCCAGTTCCTTTGGATACCTAAATCCTCCTGCAGTTTCAGTTAGACATGATATTTCTCCCTCCCTACCCCAGCTGTTGTATAGGGTGGCTGTACACTGTCTGAACAACTGCTGTGGTCCTCCCCAGGGGCTGGTTTTGGTGGTGGATAGAATGGTTAGGGAGTGTAATATTTATCTTTTTCCTGTCAGGTGCTGAGCATTCTCAACTCCCACTGGAGTCAATGCAAGTTGAGGGCACTCAGTCCCTTGCAGGAGAAGTCAACGTATAGTATCAGGCCCATAGTTCGTAAAGGGATCCTTCCGAGGGATGCTTTGGGATCCTTCCGAGTGAAAGTGGCTATGAAATTATGCAAGATATTGTATTACTTATTCCAATGCTAAATCCCGAGAGATGCTGAGAACCTGGGTCCCAGTCCTGCTCCAACTGAAGCTCCCATGGGCTTCACTGAGAGACAAGAGTGGCATTGTGCTTAAGGCCATGTCTACACTACGGGTGCTACAATTGCACAGCTTCGGTGCTGGAGCTGTGCTGTTGTAGCGCCATAGTATAGACGCTTCCTAGAGTGACGGAAGGGTGTTTTTCATAGCTGCAGTTAATCCGCTTCTCCGAGAGGAGGCAACTAGGTTAACAGAAGTCTTCTTCCCTGAGCTAGCCATGTCTACACCTGGAGTTAAGTTGGTATAGCTACGCCGCTCGGGGGTGAGAATTTTCCACACCCCGAGCAACAGTGCTATGTCGATTTACATTTTAAATGTAGACCTGACTGAAGGTACTGAACCGGGGCTCAGGTCCCAGCTCTGACACCGATCTCCTGTTTGACCTTGGACAAGTCACTTGATCTCTCTGTTCCGTCTCTCAAACTGGGATAATAATTGAGACTCCAGACTCTCTGGGGTAGGGGCTGTCTCTCACTGTGTCTGTGGGGTCTTTGATTTGGGACCTCCGAGGGGATGTCTATGTTTGAGTTGGGAGGTGGGATTCCCAGTCTGGAGCCACACTAGCTCTGCTCAGGCTAGTGCAGCTGCTCAGACTAGCCCCCTCAAGTACAATCCCACCGGACCCTCCTGCGTCTGTATTCGGCCAGCTAGTCCACGCCACTGCTCCTGCCATGGTGACCACGCTGCTGTTTTTATGCACTCAGGCTCCTTCTAAGCACCTGCATCACCTATTGACTTTAATTGGCATTTTAGGGGCATAGTTCTTCTCAGGATTCGTCTTCGGCATCATCGGTGTTAATGTATTTCTTACAGGTATAATGACTATTGATGGGGACAAACTATCTGCAGATGTAAAAGTATCCAGCCAGGGCTGCATATCCTAACAATCCGTCGATCTGCCATTCAACCCTTCACCTTGGGGGCTCATTGCAGACCAGCCCAGAAAGGTTTACCACAGACGAAACGGGGGGTGGGGGGGGAGAGGATGCCGTGCTGAAGTGAAGTGAGTCATGACTCCATACTGTAAAGCCCCCTCCTGCCTGTCTGCAGCTGCTGCGCCTCCTTTCCAGGTAGCAGAGCTGGCTGTCTTCCCTGAATGAAATATTAAAATCTGAGCTGCATGGAGGAGTGAGGGAAACAGCAGGTTGCCACAATGGGAGAAACCACCCTGGCCTATTTCACAATCTGCTGCCTCCTGAGTGGCCGCTCGTTATCAGGATGGGGATGTGGTCCAGGCAAAACCAGCTGGCTTTCTCCTGAGGATAGCATCCCTGTGCTTCATTGCCCCGTGGGGCCTCCGCAGTCCCTTTCTGAAATCTTAAGGGACTTTTACACACACACACACACACACACACACACACACACACACACACCCTGGGGTAATTAATAAGTGATATTAATGCATCTCTCTCTCAAAGCCATCACCCAAAAAGGAAGCAGGCTGCAGATGGGCTGGTTTTGATTCCAATCCTGGGTGGCATTCACTCTGTTACCCCGTCATCCGTTTCCTCTCTCATTTGGCTTTGAGAGGCTAAAAATAGAGACTCGCGCGGTGGATTTGCAGACGACACGAACAGACAGCTCCAGCCAGCCACTTCCAAAACAGGATCTCAGATCGAGGCGGTTCACAGTCACATTTCACACCGAGCGCCTGTCACCAGCTCCACAAACTATGTTATCAATCTGCCTCACTGTATTCCAGCCCCTTTTATCTCATCATTCGGGCTCTGAGCATACTGTACATAGCAGCATCCGCCCGGCAACAGCCACGGTGTGTGCTCAGGGCTCAGAGAGCCCTGATAAGCAAGCTCTTTGCTAGATGAGCTGAAATGCACTAGAGTCCGATGCCAAAGCTCACTGAAGTCAGTGGGCATCTTTCCATTGTCTGCCATGGGCTTCGGATCAGACCCTAGGTCTGCTTTTTCCACTCGTGATATGAGGGGTAAAGAAACCCAGGGCTTTATATGCACACTCTTGGTAGAAGGGAACACAAGCTGAAGAAGGGAACAGCATGACAAACAGGGAAATCACAATACTAAACAAATAGTAATACCATACGTAATTATTAGGCAGGTATTAAATGCGGGTTTTCTTTTACATGTAATATGCACCACTACCGCCTTGACGGCATTGTGCTGAGGCTGTATTCTACAATCCCATGTGCCATCAAAACAACTTATTAAACATAATAACACGGTCCGCACTTGCTTCTTCGCTACCCTTTTGGAGAATTCTCTTCGCTTGGTTTCTATGGAAACCAGAGAGTGCACATGTGGTAGCTAAACTCCCTGTATTATTTTCCACCCTTCGGGAGGAGTCTGGGCACTGGATTTGTTTTGGATCTGCATTTGCGTGTGCCTGCTCTGAAGGGGGACGGGGGGCAACGGTAACGCGGCCCACACCCCCACCACCGCCCCCGGGAAGAGTCACAGCAGCTTTGTTGGTAAACGTCCTAAAAGTAACCTTACCTGTGCGCCGCTCAGCTCACACGTGGCTAGTCGCTCTTACAACGCTGGCGGCATTTCCTAGATGGGCAGTAGCAGGCCGGTGAAAGCCTGACAGGACACGTAATACGGTTCGACCAAATAATTCATCGCACTTTGCACTCCTACAGCAATAGGTGGCATGACTGGGGAACGTGGCCTTGCTTCAACTTTGTATTATCCTCTTACTGTGCCCCTCGGCGCAGGACTTGTGCATTTCCGCTGCTGGGTCCCCGCACACACACTCTCACACGCACAAGGCCCGAGCTCTTCAAAGTCAGCCTTTAACATCCCCACCAACTCTTTGCAGGCGGTTCTAGAGCGCCTTGCACTGGAGAACTTCCAATGACACAGGCTCCAACGGGTTGAACTGCAAACCCTGCCCTGCCCTTCGTGCTCTCTGCATCGATGGGGACGCCAACAAATGTGGTGATTCCCGCAGGAGGAAAAGATAGGGAGAAACCTGAATTATCTGGCACCTCTCCTA
Organism: Chelydra serpentina; assembly: GCA_037349315.1. Taxonomy (NCBI): domain Eukaryota; kingdom Metazoa; phylum Chordata; order Testudines; family Chelydridae; genus Chelydra; species Chelydra serpentina. The sequence continues at coordinate 8,644,285 of JBAIAC010000026.1, read as the reverse complement.
GGGTGACCAGACAGCAAGTGTGAAAAATCAGGACTGGAGGTGAGGAGGTAATAGGAGCCTGTATAAGAAAAAGATCCAAAAATCGGGACTGTCCCTATAAAATTGGGACTTCTGGCCACCCTACGTGTTCCACACACATGCCCGCTGGTGGGGAAGATAGCGAGGCGATGCGGGTGGCATTGACGCCCGCACAGAGATGGCATTGATGCAGCTCTCTGGATCCTTTTCACTGCACCCAGATGGCATGGTGTGGAGACGGCAGACGCTCTCTTTGAATTGGGGGGGGCTGAGGTTTGGGGTTAGGGACGTGTGCCAAGGAGTCCGCAGTGCAGAGAGCTCTGGCAGTGGTGGGGTTGGCGGGGCAGGCTCTCACCATGGCCTTGAGATGCACAGCCGTCAGGGCAGGTGTGGTGTCATGGTGTCCTCACCCCCCTGCCCTGGGCACCAAAAGCAGCTGCCTGCCCAGTTCCCTGCTCCCCACCCCCGCTGCTGTTTTTCCACAACTAGCAGCCGCTCCTGCCCTGGTGTGGAAACAGCCCACTCACCTCCCCATGTTCCCGAAAGGACCTTGCTCTCCTGGCCTCCCCTTCCCTGCCCAGTCGGCTCCAGCCCCGGCCTGGTCTGGAGGCATCTCCCCATCTCACACCATCTGTCCCATCTCACACCCTCCTGTTAGGCAGGAAATATTGCTGGGGTGGAAATATGGATGAGCCCCCACAATACTTCCATTGCATGGGATGCTAGCCCGCACTGTCCGTCCCCCCCACACAGTTCCACCCCCCCCCCGGCGGGGTGTCCTTTCGGTCCCAGTGCCTGGCTGAGCTTGGGACTTGAGTGGGAGTAGAACTGGCTGCAGCGTTATTCAGACCAGCTGGGCTCTGACACTGCAGAGCTGCTCCCAGGGGCCGAGGTGGTGGGTGCCCCCCGGCAGAGTACGTTTACGCACCTTCTGACCAACGTTTCTCAGTGCAGGGCTGCTTGTGGGTCCCCGATCACTCCTGCGTTCTCAGATGCTGCCCGTGGCCTAAAGTATTTTATTTCTTCTGGGGCTGGGACGGTGCCTGAGAAGATTTCTCTCTGACGTGGCCCATTAAACGCAGCCTGTTGGATCGTGACAAGGTGCTTTACACGGGCCTCACCTTGGTGGCCACTCAGAAACTACACGCAGGATGCCAGCCTCTATCGCCTGCTGGTTACATTTTCAAACACGCCCCTTCGTGCTTTCTCCCGTGCCGGCCCGTGTGCGTGGGAGGCGCTCCCCATAAACAGCCACAAAGGCACCTCGTTGTTCTCCTTCAAATCCCTCCTTAGAACTTGCCTTTGCTATGAGGCCTGCAAAAAACGCAGCCACGAGAAGGCAGCTGGTGACCATGCAGGTCAGTATTGCCTTGTTGTTTCCTTAGGCTCCCCCTTGTCTGCTTGTCGTAACCATCTAAGTCTTACGCTTAGTTTGTGAACGCCTCAGGGCAGCGACCTTCTTTACATTCTATGTTTGTCCAGCTCCTAACACAGTGGGTCCAGCTCCAATACATATACTTACAATAATCATAATAAATAACAATAATTAATATGCAGCTACCTCTGGGATGAAACATGAAAGCTGTTTAACTGCACAGTTAGACTATCCAACAATTTAGGACAGGAAGTGAAGAAGAAAACCCTACCCAACCACAGCGGCCAAAGGAGGGGAGAATGTCTTTACCAGAGTTGGAATCTGGCTACCATGTCAATTCTTGCAAAACGGTCTGTGGGATCAGTACTTTGGCTCCAAAATACGGCACCTCTATCATCTCAACAGTGCATAGCACCGTTCTGGGGACTTATTTCAGCATTGACTCAGAAGGAAGACTGCTACCTACTGATTTATCAACACCACAACCTGGAATCTTTCATCTGAACACTGATATATAACACACACCTACATATATAAATATAATATACTATAGAACAAAATTAATTTTAAAAAGTCATTTCAAAATGAAAAAAAATCAAAAGGTTTTGTTCTGAAAAATGTCAGAACTTTCTTTTCCCATTTCCTTCCAACAATGACATTTTGGTGAAACTGACACTTTTCACGAAGTGTTTTGATTTCAATAGAAAATGGTTCCACCAAATTTTCCCCACCGGCTCTATTTATCAATAGTACATAATTGCCTCTAGGTACATGAATGAGAAAACAATAACCAGCCCAGCTGTGCTAAACCGACAGCGAAGCAAGAGTCAGGAGAATTCAAAAGGAGGAATCAGGAAAATAAACAACTAAACCCAAGATTAAGCAGCCTCCTTTAATATTACAAGCGGTGTCCCAACATTTAGCCTCGCGGCTTTGTGCAAGTTGGTTGACAGAGTGTTTGAGAGCCGGATTTTTGCATGCATCCAAACTCCAGAAGCATTCTAAAAAGAAGGTACCTGAAACGTCTCTTCCTTTTGGCTGTTCAGGATGGATTCATTCAAAGAGGCTGTAGTAAAGTGAACCCCGCATCGTGTTCTTTTGCAAGGAAAAGCACTCCAGCGTGGACCCAGAGGTGCAAAAGCAGCATTTTGACTTGTCATGCAGAACTCCTTGGCTCACAGTCCTTAGCAACCCCAAGGTCCCTCATCCCCACCTATAGCCACAGAGGCTGCATCCTCACTAGGAAAAAAGTGGCGCTGACTGAGGATTCGTCTTCCTTGGCTGGAAGCAGGATGTAGTGATGGTCCCACGAGAAATATTGAATGTGTGAGATTGCCAGCAGAGTTTTGCAGACCCAGGAGATTCAGGAAGGGGTCTTGCTGCCTGTAGTGAGGTGGTGTGGTGCCCTACCACCCTGCCGAGGCAAGAACCTCCCCAGACACCAAAGTGGGCGGAGCCTGTAGATCCTGCACCCGCCCCCCCAGAGGTCACGGCACATGACAGGAAGTATAAAAGCCCAACCTCAGAGCTCACTTGGGCCGCCGCCGCCAGAGAGGCCAGATGCCTGTGGCCTGGCTCTGGCTTGGGAGGCCCCGGCAATCCACAGCCGACCCAAGGATTGGCCAGACCTGCCAATGCCTGATACCGACTGGGGCACGGAGGAGCCACCAAGCTTAGCTGTCACCACGTACCTAGAGGAGCTGCCGAGCCTGCCCCTCGCCCGTTACCCAGAGGAGGAACCCATGGTGCTGGAACCCTCCGAGGACACCACCCCGACCCAGGTACCCGAAGAGAGGGATTCCGGAAGTAGACCGGGGGCAGCCGACCCTAGTCTGGCTGCAGCACTGCCAGAGCCTATGTCAGTGTGTTGTGGCCAGGATCCCCACTGATGCAGCAGCAGGACTTCTGCCGCTGCTAGGGCCCCGGGCTGGGACGCAATGGAGTGGGAGGGCCTGCGTCCCCCCCGCCACCCACCTCGCGGGTGACAGTCTCCCCTTCTTCCTGGTCACTCAGAGCCAGGAGCCTGGTGCCTTCTATTGGGCCTTGCTCAGTCCCTGTCTGAGGGCCTGAGCCTCTGACTATTTGTTTGCTGCCCGCCCTGACCCAAGGCCTGGGCTTATATTTTACTGCTTGCAGGGTCTTGCCTGAAGGTCTGGGCCATAGACTGAGAATTCCCAGGGGTGACCAGACAGCAAGTGTGAAAAATCGGGACGGAGGTGGGGGTTAATAGGAGCCTATATAAGAAAAAAGACCCCAAAATCAGGACTGTCCCTATAAAATCAGGACATCTGGTCACCCTAGTATTCCCCAACCCAGCAGAGCGTGTGTAGCGAGGTGGTGGGGTGCCCCACCACCCCGCCGAGGGCCAAGACCCCCTACACTGCCCCAAGTTTGTGTCTAGCATCTTGGATGGGATCGTACTAGGCATTTACACGGCCAGCTTGAAGTGCAAACATGCCCTTAGTGAGAGCCAGACCCTACCCCAAGAATTCCTAACCTAGATAGGCACAAGTTGGGAGAAAGGAAGGGTTTTTACCTGTTTTACAGATGGGAAACTGAGGCACATAGCGCTTGCATGACTCATCCAATGTCACACAGAGAGTTTGTTGCAGAACCTGAGTGCTAGTCCTGAGCCCGAACCACAAAAGCAATGCTCTCCCCATTTCCTTGAACTGATTTATGTTACCAGTTTTACCTGAATTATTCGTGAAGCAAATCAAACCTACAAACGTAACCTCTGCACAGTCACTTGTCACCACAACGGTTCTAAGCCACCGGGTCAGCGCTAACAATGTTTTGCTGGGTTGCTGAACTGTATTTTTGCTAGGTAATATCTGTGCCATATTCCCTGACAGTGTTTAAAATGTTTTTATGATATTGGATGTTTGCTAATATAATTATTGGCCCTGGATAATTGGGCCAGCTGGTGTGTTTTTAACTGACCTTGCTCTGCACATATGAGAATCTCTGAACAGGGTCCACAGCTGACGTTTTCGCAATTGCACTGGGCAAAACTGGCACCGCTAGCACCCAGAGACCTATGACAAACTAATGTCTCATGAGTTGCCCTTCGTCCCTACAGGATACCGTGTGTTAGACGTTTCTCTGCTTTGGCAGGCAAGAGACAAATCCATCACTGCTGGCACTCCTATAACCTTTACACTCTCTGAAAAGATGCAGCAAATCTGCAAATTCTATCAGAAACGCAGTTGGGGAGAATTGGGGGTTTACATGACGGATGCGCCAGTGACAGATGCTTTGAAATCGACGCGGTATACCCGTTTTTAAAGGCAGCCCTGTCTATCCCGCTTTTTATCTGAACAGCACTCAGCAAGCGTAGTGCACACACTCAGGAGCGTGCTGTAAAAAACCCCTTCGTTGCTGGGCAGAATGTGCATCTGTCTGTATGGCTGTTAGAGAGACCAGGCGGGTGAGGGAATATCTTCTATCGGACCAACTTCTGTTGGCGAGAGAGACGAGCTTTCGAGTTTACCCAGACCTGAAGGAGAGCTCGGCGTGGTTCACAAGCTTGTCTCTCTCACCAACAGAAGCTGGTCCAATAAAGTAGCTCACCCGCCTCGTCTCTCTCATATCCTGGGACTGGCACAATGTATGCCTGTTATTCAGCTGATGTTCCACTGGAATTCCTGGCACCGTGCATTCATCTAGTAGTTCAGGTAGGGGGTATTGTTTGCCTGTTGTGCCTGCTACTCTCCATTCATCAACACTGAAGCCATTTAACTTGATTTGGGCAGCCACTCCCACCAAGGAATCGAAGAGATGCATCCTCCACAGGGCAGTCCTTCGCTCGAGGCTGAGGCATGGGAGATGGTTTAGTATGAAGACCTGCACTCCTTCCACAGTTTTCATAAGCACATTAGAAACATTAGTTGAAAGTCTCACAATGCCGCGATGGCCGTTGTTTGATAAGCTAAACTGATTGAGCTCCTCAAACCTCTCATTGTCAGGCCTCGGATCATTCTTGTAGCTCTTCTCTGCACCCACTCCAATAAAGACTGTAGCAGATGGCTCTGAAAAGCAACTCTGAACATGTTCCATAGTTTTTGTGTCACAACAGCTTCCAGATCATATTTGCTCAGTTTAAAAGGAAGAGGTGGTGTTTTTTCCCCTAACCGCCAGCTCTGCAAACTAAGCATAGACTCTGAAGGCTGGATTCTGTCTGGCTCACATGTTAGAAAGCTTCTGAAATGAGAACTTAGTTAAGAACTCTGTTGATAATGCCCCGGCTAGAATAGAATCCAGCTCACACTCCCATAGCGGTGATGTCTCTGCAGAGCTAATGGGGAAAAAGACCAGTATTAACTTATTTTAGGGAGTAAAATTGTACACAGTGAACATGTCTATTGAGTAAAAAAGGGGCCATTGTTGCTCCCTCATTTTTTCAGAGTAGCATCCCGCTCCAAAATGCTCTTTGACTTCACTGAAAGATTGAAATAGTCTGAAGATTTATTTAAACAATTCTTTGGCCAAGCACACCCAGCATAAGGGCTATTCTTTATTGTTTAGCTCTTGCGGTTTCATAACAAAGGATCTGGGGGCTTGCAGATTTGAAGTGTGCTTTATTTTATTTATTTATTTTGAGAGTAAAAGCCTAAATCTCAGTTGCAAGCTTAAACTGACTTATCGGCCATAAGCTCCATAAGCTCTGGCATGCCATAAATAGCAGTATTCAGAGGGCGCTGCAAATTACTCTCCCTTGGTAAGCTCAAATGTAGCAATTTCACCCCATTCGAGCTCCTTCTAGCAGCCAAAATTAATACATAAACCACAACCAGGATTTGAACGCAGGGTCTGTCATAGTGAAAAAAGCCCTGATCTAAAGACCACTGAAGTCAATGGAAAGACTTCATGGAAAGATCAGGTCCATTAACACCAGTAAAAGTGATGAAGGAGCAAAGTATTGGGAGCTCTGCTTTAGCAAACAGGCTACTAAGCAGCTTGTAAATCTGCATTGACAGGGCCTTGTAGCTTGGGTTTTTATAGTTTCAGTCAGAAGGCCATATAAAGAGGCCTCCAATCCATTCTCACACATAACTAGCACTAGCACATGTGTGCAAATTAGGTAAGCTGCAGACCTGGAATTATTTCCATCTGGGTTGCTGAGTTCATCTTGAGCCATGCATGTTACATGGTGCAGGTTTGCAAGATCTAAAAATGAGGAAGTGAAGCTTACATGATGGTGGCCTGGTATCCAGATGATGTCATGGCACTGAAAATATCTCCCCAAGGGAGGGAACTCAAGTGATCAGGAAGAGACAAGAACTAGTAATGGGGGATTCAATTGTTAGAAGTATAGATAGCTGGTTTGTGATGACTGGGAAAACTGCATGGTGAATTGCCTGTCGGGTTGAAGGTTGTTGACCTCTCAAGACATCTAGGTAGCCTTCTGTACAGTGCTAGGGAGGAGCCAGTGGCTGTGGTACATGTAGGTATCAATGACACAGGAAAAGATAGGAAGAGGTCCTGGAGGCCAACTTTAGGCTCCTACGTAAGAGATTAAAGTCCAGGACCTCCATGGTAGCTTTCTCTGAATTGCTTCCAGTTCCACCTAGGGCCAGTTGGACAGGCAGAACGGCAGGGTCTTAATGTGTGGAGGAGACAATGATGTATAGAGAAGGGATTTAGGTTGATTAGAAACTGGGGGACTTTTTAGGAAAGGAGGAGCCTGTACAGGAAGGATGGGCTCCACCTAAACCAAAATGAAACCAGATTGCTGGCATGTAACATTGAAAAGGTCATAGAGGAGTAAACTAAGGGCTGGGGAAAAGCCAACAGGTGTGCAGGAGCACAGAGTTCAGCCAGACACATCCCTTAGGGGAGGATTTATTAAAGATACTCTATATCCCAGTAAAGAGGAGAGGCTAGAAGCTGATAAAGTACAGGTAGGAACTGAAGAGAAAAGTCAAATGAAAAACAGCCCCATTCAATTACATCACATGAAGGCAGAAAATTAAATATTGACAAATGCTATAAGTGCTTGTATACAAATGCAAGTCCAAATACTAAGATGGTTGAACTTGAGTGCCTGGCATTAAATGAGATTACTGATATAATAGGCCTCATAGAAACTTGGTGGAATGGGGATAATCAATGGGACATGCTAATACCAGGCTACAAAATATATAGGAATGATAGAGTAGGTTGTGCTGGTGGAGTAGGTTGTTTCAAAAAACAATTAGTTATATTCATGGAGGATAGGCCCATCAATGGCTATTAGTCAAGATGGTCTGGGCCTCAACCCCATTCTCTGGGTGTCCCTACACTTCTGACTGACAGAAGCTGGGACTGGATGACAGGGGATGATGGATCACTCGATAAATTGCCCTGTTCTGTTCATTCCCCCTGAAGTATCTGGCACCAGCCACTATCTGATGACAGGACACTGGGCTAGATGGACCATTGGTCTGACCTAGTATGGCCATTCTTCTGGCAAGTGGGAGTGTGATCCGAGCCAGTGGGCGGTATACATAATAGTACACTTGACTAAAAAGAGATTCTGTGATCCAAATAGGCCTGCCTGAAAGAGTATCTACTGCAATATGTGAGAGGGACCTTGCAGATGGGTGTGTATCACAGTAAAGGGGAAAGGGATGGATTTAAAGGGGCTCAAACAACTTATATTTGAAATCTCTATCTGCCCTTTATATGAATGCAAATGACACTAAACTGGGAGGAGTGGTTGATACGCTGGAGGGTAGGGATAGGATACAGAGGGACCTAGACAAATTAGAGGATTGGGCCAAAAGAAATATGATGAGGTTCAACAAGGACAAGTGCAGAGTCCTGCACTTAGGACGGAAGAATCCCATGCACTGCTACAGACTAGGGACCGAATGGCTGGGCAGCAGTTCTGCAGAAAAGGACCTAGGGGTTACGGTGGACGAAAAGCTGAATATGAGTCAACAGTGTGCCCTTGTTGTCAAGAAGGCTAATGGCATTTTGGGTTGTATAAGTAGGGGCATTTCCAGCAGATCGAGGGACGTGATCATTCCCCTCTATTCGGCACTGGTGAGGCCTCATTTGGAGTACTGTGTCCAGTTTTGGGCCCCACACTACAAGAAGGATGTGGAAAAATTGGAAAGAGTCCAGCGGAGGGCAACAAAAATGATTAGGGGGATGGAGCACATGACTTATGAGGAGAGGCTGAGGGAACTGGGATTATTTAGTCTGCAGAAGAGAAGAATGATAGCTGCTTTTAACTACCTGAAAGGGGGTTCCAAAGAGGATGGATCTAGACTGTTCTCAGTGGTAGAAGATGACAGAACAAGGAGTAATGGTCTCAAGTTGCAGAGGGGGAGGTTTAGGTTGGATATTAGGAAAAACTTTTTCACTAGTAGGGTGGTGAAGAACTGGAATGGGTTACCTAGGGAAGTGGTGGAATCTCCTTCCTTAGAGGTTTTTAAGGTCAGGCTTGACAAAGCCCTGGCTGGGATGATTTAGTTAGGGTTAGTCCTGCTTTGAGCAGGGGGTTGGACTAGATGACCTCCTGAGGTCCCTTCCAACCCTGAGATTCTATGATTCTATGAATGCTTCCACTTATGCAACTTTAACTTCAAAAATCCTCACCTTGTACAGGAACATGCTAGAGGGAAGCCTCCTATTCTTGTAACCAGCAAGCAAATCCCTCTAGACTTGAAAGCAACAGCCAGCTACGCGCCTAGTTCAAAGTGCATCCCGGTTCAACAACCACTGAAACGTCTATAGAACAAAGTAGCCACCAGAAAAAGGTGTAACATTTGCAAAGATTGTAGCAGATCAAGAATCTTCATACCCAAGGTACCATTGCAAAGGGGTGTTTAATTATGCTTTGCAAATGTGTTTATGGATTTGATTAAACTGTGTAAGGATTTTAAGACCAAGCTACAAATCCATAAGGCATTCACTATATTCAATAGACAAGGGTTTGTGATTTTTTTTTCCTCCTCAGAGCTTTAAATATATAACAAATACAATAAACCTTACTATCCAAACCAGGAAACAGCAAACCAAAAAAAAAAAAGCAAAACACTAAACATCAGAGAGAGGAGATGATCAGTGGCTGTGTCAAATAACATGATGTGCTTGAGAATTTTCTGCTTAATTATAAATAATGCCGTTATAATTGCGCTCTGAAAGAATGGCATTCTTATTTCCTTGGCATTAAAATGTCCATCGGTAACAGAAGGGAGCATTCTGTTTATTTGGATTAGAGTTTTTCTTAGCTGGAGAGACCAGTTTGGAGCCAGTCTCCATCTTGATGTTTTCTCATGTGTGTCTGTATTTGCAAAACTAATATGTCCCCTGGCTGGCCATGCGGGCATTATCAGCTTGCTCTCTCTTCTTCTGGTGGGGTGCAATAATACATTACGCAGCCATTCCACAGGTGAGTGAGCATTTACAGGATCATGAGCTACAAGAAAGTAGCTCTAGCCTGTAAATACTTCCCTTATGGGCAGACCCTAGCACCCATTAACCTCAGTGGGGTTCTGCACCGGTGTAAGGGTCCACCAGCCTGCAGCTCCTTGCAGGATCAGGGTTATGTGGATTTACACCAGAGTAAGAGAGATCACAAACTGGATCTGGGAGTGTAGCCATGAGACAGAGGACTCCACTCCCCGGTAAAGTCCACTCTGGTTCCAGACTTGGAGTAGACATAACAATGAGCGGGGAAGTTTGTTTGCCAAATACGTAACGAAATAAATAAATATATATATATATATAACAAAGAAAGTCTTTAGAAGTTTATACAAAGTTTCCAACTGCACAGAAACCTCCTTTCAATCAAGTATTTCTTCCCCAGTCCCAGAAGTTTTGAAAAATAATGACAGTGTAGTGAAAACTTTCCAGTCTGCAGGTAGAAATTTTTTCCCCTTTAAACAACATCCTCTGATGTAGGATAAATTTACAGATTGGCTCTTCATATAGCAAAGCTACCAGAGGCACATCCGCTTGGTTAATTGGCATAGAAGAAAACTAATTAAGCCAAATTATATATGTAAAAACCCATCCGTTTTGCTAAGGGAGTGTAGTGAGCGCCACAATAATCTCCAGCATCTAAACTCCACAACAGATGAATATCAAGTTTTCCCTCCACTCTACTACCACTGTAAGTTCATTAGGAGGCCGGAAGCAATGCTGATTATTTCTCAGTGTCACAGCCAGTGTGTTCTGGGTCTCAGAGGAATAAGTGCTTTAGGTGTCTGAACAGGAGATCAGAGTTCGGTGAACTCCCCATGTTGTGTGCACTTTCTGAGTTGAGTTTAAGGGGGTTGTAGCAGAATAAGCAAGGAAAGAAATTCGATCATGCGTCCCTTTAATGGAGGGAAGCTGAGGTGGGGGGCAGAGGTTGGAAGACTGTGGCAACTGAAGTGCTGCGGTCTATCACAGGACCAAATTTGGGTCAGCAACTACGCATGCGCTTCATTTAAAGTATGCTCTTACGTCCTACTGACTTCAATGGGACTTTATCGCATGCCTATGTGCTTTCTTGCGTAAGGCCCTAACAGAGCCGGTGAAGCCATGACAATAACAGATTCAAATATATTCACAGATAAGCAGATTGACGTCATTCCATTGCCATTTGTGGAGTCCTCCTCTTCCCGACCACTGGGCACTTGTGAAAATGTTCGCGGATCCCAGATGTTTCACACATTTTAGCTCACATAGCTATTTGGTTGCAAATTGGTACCTTGGCTAGATCTTCTTCTTCCCACTCCTGTGCTCTACCAATAACACCAGCCTCATTACCCTGTTCATCGGCTTCTCCCACAACCTGGTACAGGCACTCTGCCATGCTGCCCCTGAGCCTGGAACGCTCCCCCTCTCCCCCCTCCCCCCCCGAGCGAATGTTCAAAGCCCCTCCCTTACGACCCACTTATGCCAACATAACTTAGTCGACTGTTTACGCTGAATTAAAAAATAAACCTTATCTCCATCATTGTGTGCACTAGCCCTCAGGGAGTAACCATGGTTACTCACTGGTGTCACCCATTCATCGCTCCCTGGCCTTACTGTCTTGTTACCCCGTCATTAATAGAACTGCATGAAAGGTTTTGGAGAATTTTTTTCAACCAAAAAAAGGCCCCTTTTTTTCCCCTAAAAGAAAAATTTGTAATGGCAAATTTTTGTTTCATTCCAAATTTTCCACGTTATGAATTAAAAGCAAAACTCCCGAGCAGCTACATTGTCTTTCTTGCTTGATCTCCCCTCCCTAAAATGGAAAAAATATTATTGTTGGTTTTCTGTTGAAAAAATGTAACATTTCTGCATAGAATATGTTGGGGGAAAGTGCATTTCTTTTGAAATGTGTCATGGAAAACGCATACCCTATTACAAGCAGCTCATTAACATCACATCTACTATTAATATGTACGCTGTTCAGAGTGGGGATCATATCTTTTTCCTATTCTGGGAAGTGCTTAAACTTGGGTGAAGATTCATTAATAATTATTTGAGTCTGGATTTTAAATGCCTCCAAGCAGCATACATTGTGTGTTCTCACATCACCAACAGAAGTCTATGAGAGTGTGCAGTGCACTGATTCTCAGAGAATGACGTCAGAGCCTCAAGGCCTGGGTGGAAGTTCAGGTTCATATGCAAAGATGTGTGAGCAACTACAAAGAGAAATCACCAAAGAGACACAGAAGTGGCCACTTAGTTCCCTGATCATCAATGCATATAAGTACGTTCTTTTCTTTAAGCACAGGGGTAGCCAACCTGAGCCTGAGAAGGAGCCACAATTTACCAATGTACATTGCCAAAGAGCCACAGTAATACATCAGCAGCCCCCCATCAGCTCCCCCGCTCTCGCTCCCAGTGCCTCCCACCCACCGGCAGCCCCGCTGATCAGCACCTCCCCCTCCCTTCCCGCACCTCCTGATCAGCTGTTTTGTGGCGTGCAGGAGGCTCCTGGCGGGAGGAGGAGCGAGGGCACGGCAGGCTCAGGGGAGGGGGTGGGAAGGGGTGGAGTGGGGGCAGAGCCAGGGGTTGAGCAGTGAGCACCCCACCCCCACCCCCGGCACATTGGAAAGTTGGCACCTGTAGCTCCAGCCCCGGAGTCGGTGCCCGTACAAGGAGCCGCATATTAACTTCTGAAGAGTCGCATGTGGCTCCGGAGCCACAGGTTGGCCACCCCTCCTTTAAGCACATGAGTAGTACCATTGACCTTAACAGAACTAGTTAAATACACATGCTACGCATGTGCTTAAGCGCTTGCTCTCCTGGATGAGGGGAGCAAGTATGATAATTACATGTGTAAGCTACCTAAGCAATTGCACCTTTTTGTAAAAAATGCAATTCTGGGCCTATAACCCATTGAAAAACCAGACCTTTAATGTTATTTTATTGATGTCCTCTCTTTCTGGTTTCATCATGTGCAGAAAGGGTGCAATGTCCTTGTCCCCACAAGCCCAGAGCCTTATATTTATCTCCTGCAAATTGCTATGCAGTGCTAATGACTTCATTTCCAAGAGTGCAGGACGGATGGACATATTTTCCATGCACAGCACAGAGTTAGGAACAGCTTCCGTCATTCAACAGCACTCCCTGCCAAACAGGAATAAAAGTTTTATACCGAATTTGAAACAGCTCCCTTTACTAAATATGTATTTGAGCTGAGTGAATATTGCAACACACACACACACACACACACAATGTTTGGCAGGTGTTTGAATGAATTTGCTTTGACACACTGCTTCTGCATTCGCTTTCTTCAGCTACTGTAGCAAAAGAATTTCCTGTTCAGAATCAGCAAATTAAGCAAATATTAGAGAATATTTACAGAAAGCACATTTGAATTCACAATCATGAGTATCAAAAACCTGATGCTAACAGTTAGGCTCATCCAGTTAGAGAACAGACATATATTTAACCGAGGGATAGCTCAGTGGTTTGAGCATTGGCTTGCTAAACCCAGGGTTGTGAGTTCAATCCTTGAGGGGGCCATTTAGGGATCTGGGGCAAAAATTGGGGATTGGTCCTGCTTTGAGCAGGGGGTTGGACTAGATGACCTCCTAAGGTCCCTTCCAACCCTGAGATTCTATGATTCATTGCTCTGAGGCCGCTACCTAACACCCTGTGCTCCCATCTCTCTGTATCCACCTCTTGTCTTATACTTAGCTTGGAAGCTCTTTGGGGGTGGGGACTGTCTTTTTGTTCTGTGTTTGTACAGCACCGAGCACAATGGGGGCCTGCTCTGTCCATGTGATCAAAGGTATGTCTACACTGCACACCAAACCCAGGTCTGTGGGACACGGGCTTGTGGACTGAGTGTTTCCAAGCCCGTATTAGAGCACTCAGGCTGCACTGCAAACCTGGGTTTACAATTGCTGGGCACTACTCAGAGTTTCTGACTCAGCTCCAGAGCTTGTCCTGCATCCACAATGCAAAATGGCAGGACTTGGACCCACGTCCCAGCAGGTCTGACACCACCCCCGCAACATACATACAGGATCCTTAGACTTGGGTCCTGAGCGCTTGCTGACCCAAGTCGGAGATTGGTGTGTAGCCATAAGGGGGATTTGGGCTCAAACCTGTACCTGGATCAGAGCCCAGGCTTAGTGTGCAGTGTAAACATACCCTATATGTCCAGTCAAAACTGATCAGCACATCCCTAGTTCGGAACTTCATGTACTGAATATTCATAATGAACTACTCGGGAATATTCTACAGCCCAAGAATTATTTGCCAAGATTATTCAGCTAGTAGTACTGAATAGTGAATCAGTTGGAGAAAATCATGACATGTTCATGGACAACATGTAAAGGAAAAAAAGGAAATTGTCAAATAAATGATTCATTACAAAGTGATTCACCTACATTTTATGTTTATATTAGCATATTAAATAGCTATAGACACACACAACTTCTCTTTTCTTTGCATTTATAGAATAGTCTCTAACAAGAGTCTTAATGGATTTCATTGGGTCTGACACTACCCATGCTGAAACCGACGACAAAACTTCCATTGAATCCAGCGGAAGAATGGCCGAGCCCTACACGTTTTGTTATAAAGATCTAATTTCCCTCATGATCTCAGTGACTGAAACCCTGTTACTCTTGTGAAATTCCTGCTGTCTCTATAGGACCCTTCAGTGACGTATTGTTAGCCCTTAGCTACAGGAATTCCTAGTGTGAAAGAGCCCACCTGCTGTGGTGCCTGCATTACATCACCACAGTCACCTTTTGGGAGTCTAAAGCCGCTGATCTTGAGCTGACGACACTGAGCTGACTGTCCTGTACATTCCAGGTAATACAGTCATTAAAATGGGAGTCGTGAAAATCACAAGGTTCATTTTATATCGAACAAATTTCACATAAATCTGACGGGCTCACACACGCTTGCCTCACTTGAATTCAATGGGACCATTCGGGCTTAAAACTAGGCACCTGCTTAAGTGCTTTGCTGGATCAGAGCCATAAAACGCAGAATATCTCAAATGGAGGGAAGCGACAAAGAAAGGTTAAATCTCTCCATAAGGCAAACAAATATTATTGACACCAGCAAGATGCCCCTGGCCACTGATTTGCCACTGCTCTGCTGTGCACATGTTCCCAGGGGAATAATTATCCCACTTGGGTTTGTCAGCTCTTCATAATACGGAAGGTAAACACAGCTTTCCTGTTTGTGGCTTTATAAATACCCTGAGCGCATAAACAACCAGCAGAGGGGAAAAATGGTCAGCAATCCTCTTTTACTAGAAATGGGATTGGAAATACAGTAATCTTCTAAATGCGCAGGACTGATGAGTTGATAAACATAACTCCTTTTTATTATGGTGATGAGGTCGCTAGAATGAGTGTAATCCTAGTCCAACTGTGCTGGTGGAGTGCTGTCAAACCTCCCCCAAATCATCACATTAGTCTGATGGGAGAAAGTAAATGAGCTCTCCTCCGGCTGTGTTGTGTAATGCCACTGAACAGCAATGGAGCAGGGCACAAGGTAAGCATTGGGCTCTGCACTTTTCTTTGAACGTTAATTAGTTAATGTTCGTTTCGCCTTTGAAAGTGTAAAGCACTATATAAGATTTATTGTTATAACTGTCTCTCAGTACAATAAACATAGGTCTAAATATACTGTAAGAATGAGGAATTGCCACACTGGATCAAACCAGTGGTCCATATAGCCCAGTATCCTCTATCTGACTGTGGCTGGTAGTAGCTGCTTCACAGGAGCCATTTAATTTCAAGAGCAGCTTAGTGCAGCTAGTTGTCCAGCAAAGGTATTAGAATCTCAATCCCTGCCCCAGAGAGCTCACAATCAAATTAGCTAAGACACAGTAAGGTTTAGGAGAAAAACCTGATGCACAGGGAGGCAAAGTGACTTGCCCATGGGCAAAATGAAGGTCTGTAGCAGTGTTGGGAAGAGAACCCAGGTCTCTTAATTCCCAAGAGAGTGGGCTAGTCACTGGACCACAGTGTCGGATAGAACCATTGAAATAATAACTAAATACAAACAAGAGGAACAATGACAACCACAAAAGACTATTGAGCACAAAGCAACTGAGCGACTTACCACAAAGACCAAAATACAATGACCAAAGACAAAATCCCACTGGGCTAAATTTTGCATTGACACCTTTGCTCTATCATCGATATAGCTCCACAGACAGCAGAATTTATAGCCTGACCCACACAGGGATGACCCCTGTGATCATGCCAAGATGTGGCATGGAGCCTTATTAAAGACTAAAGAGCAGGAGAAGATTTGATTTTATATATAAAGTTAAAGTGCAGCAAAAGAGAAGCTCTAGGCACCCTGACAATTAATTAATCTACCGTCACCATAACAATGAACACTCAGCAGAACTGAAAAAAATCATATGTGAATAGCACATAAACAGCCCACGAGAGACACAAAAGAATTATAAACAGTAACAAATTAAACCATTCAACTAGTAAACCAAAGCAACAAAGTAGCTCCCTCACTATGGGAACCTCTCTTCCGTCTCTCTCAAAAACACTTCAAAGAAACAGCTTTTTGCACCATCCCCAGAAGGTCATCAAGTTTGCACCTTTTGGGATTGAGGCAAAGCCAGAGAAGATGACACAGAGAAGGAGTAGGACAGAATATTCCATGACCAGATGGAAGATTAGTAGTTACTATTCTTTTAAAGTTAATATTCATTGTTGTTTGGGCTTGATCTTGATGCACAAATCATTTTGAAGTTGCAAAATGATCCAGAAATATATTTTGGATTTTTTCTCCCCAAAGTGTATGTTATTTTTGCACCACCCAACAGAAGCCGATTGTAATTTAAGATCACCACATTCGGTGTGCAGATTCTTCAAATGTTGGTGAATGAGTTTGGCTTTGTTTCCATTAATTATATTCCCAGATAAAAACTGTGTTAAACTGGTGATGAGGTTGAGTACATATCAGTAACCTACAGGTAAAAACATGACAAGGATGTGAAGTGTTGTCAACCCCAAAGGTTAAAAAATCATGATATTGGCTTCAAAATCAGGAGTGTGGATTTTTTAAAAGAATATTACATTTTGGGTTCTTTTTCTTCAGCTTTTTAATTTTTGAGCACTCACTTCACATTTTCAAGATTTTCTCTTGCAATTATGATGGCTAAAAACGTACTTTTTTAAAATATAAAAGCAGATTCTCAAGGAATCTTGATTCTAGCAGCCAAGGCTTTAAGAAAAACACCCAATATTGTGAGACTCACAATAAATTTGCAAGAGTTGACAAGTGACACTGTAATTATCCCCAACACAAGCATTACTATGCTGTCAGCAGCCACCATGTTCTCTGAGGGCAGCTCGGCTTCATTCTCACTGGAAAAAATGGGAGCAGGTGGCCATTTTGAAAGTTCTTTCTGGAATTTTCTTTTTGTCAGCCTCTGCTGAAGGGGAAATTTACAGTTATAAAGAAAAGTGGCAAAAATGACCATTAATCTTAAAAGAAATTCTTCAGCTGTGGCCAGAGCATGAGATCTGAGTGAGTTTTAACTAGCTGGTAAGTTTGAAGAGTGTGTCTTACTCTCTTATGAAGATCATTTGAGACAATGAAATGGTCTAACGCAGTATATTAAAATTTCTTAGAGGACTGATTTTTTATTTTAATTGTAACTCATCAATTAACAAATTCTCAATTCTCATAAAATTCATACTGTGTTCAAAGAGTACTAGCCCTTGACAACAGTGATTGTGCCACAAGCGCTCAGCTGAAGTGGGAGCAACTGAAGAACACAATCGACGATGCAGCTCTTCAGTCTTTGAGAAGGAAAACAAGACCAATGACTGGTATGACGCATATTCCAGTGTATTGATACCAGTCACAGAGGCCAAACGCACAGCCCAAACCAACTACAAGAGAGACCCAAATGAAAAAAACCTTACAAGCATTGAGAGTGGCAAGAACCAAGGTACAACAAACTGCTCGATGCTGCGCCGATGACTATTGGCTGCACTTATGTGAAAGCATCAAAGTAGCAGCTGATGCGTGCACATCAGAAACATGTATGACGGGATCAAGAAAGCTTTGGGTCCAACTTCAAAGAAGACAGCCCCATTGAGATCAACAACAGGGGTAACAATCAATGACCGCACCAAGAAGATGGATCGCTGGGTGAAACACTGCTCTGAGCTTTACTCTCAGGAAAATACTGTTACGGACACAGTCATCAACACCATCAAAAGCCTGCCTGTTATGAACCAACTTGATGATGAACCGACTGTCGAGGAGCTTAGCTTTGCCGTAGATGGCCTCCCCAATGGAAAGGCCCCCTGAAAAGACTGCATACCATCCGAGGTCATAAAATGCGGAAAACCTATTCTACTGCAACATCTTCACAAGTTGCTCTGCCTGTTCTGGAAAGAAGGCGAAGTACCACAAGAAATGAGAGATGCCGACATCTTCACTCTCTATAAAAACAAGGGTGACAGGAGCGCCAATAGTTGTTACAGTCGCATTTCCCGTCTTAGTATTAGGGGGAAAATCCTTTGCCTGAGTTGTCCTGAACAGACTTCAGATCCTTGCAGACAGAATCTATCCCGAATCTTTCAGGGGCTACATCAACTCCTCCAGATATTTGCCTAGGTTTACAACAGGCTACATAAAAAGCACTAGCAAAGTCAGTACAAACTAAAATTTCATACAGACTGACTTGTTTATACTGCTCTATATACGATATACTGAACTGTAAGTACAATGTTTATATTCCAATTCATTTATTTTATAATTATATGGTAAAAATGATAAAGTCAGCAAAGTCAGCAGTAACAGTGTGGCTGTGACACTTGTATTTTTATGTCTGATTTTGTAAGCAAGTAGAAACTTGGGATACGCAAGACAAATCGGACTCCTGGACGGGGTACAGTACTCTGGACAGGTTGAGAGCCACTGCTCTAGAACTGCCCTGAGACCACCAACACATTTCACACTGGACACATCCCACACATCACATGATAACAGCTTTCAGACATTATTAATTGAATATGAGAGCTACAGTCTCCAGACAAAGCCTATTCCATTAGTACATATCATGGCCTACTGCATAGGTCTAAAAGATTTCATGGAAATTAGTCAAAATACAGTATGTTCGGCTCTGCTTCTGAAACAAAATGAGGTATTTAAATATGTTCATTAAATGCAGAGCAGTGTTGCATGATAAAGATAATTAAGTATTGAAAATGGAGTGACTCCTTTGATAGTAAGGGAAGGACAAAGAAAAAGATGGTCTCTAAAGCACAGCCTTATACCTTTGGATCTGGATTCACTCCTTTTGCAATAAAATGCATCTACCTTATCTGGCAAATCAAAGAAATCTTTCATGATCACTCCCCCCTCCGAAAAAAAATGTGTGTTAAATTAACTGTAGGTGGGTTCCCTTATTGTTTCCTGAGTGCCACAGAAATATACTGAGTATTACAAGGGAAAAAATGTAATAATAAAAAATGCTATTAAGTTTGTGCGGTGTTATTAATCACTTGGATGGAATAGCTCACTCCCAGGCTACACACTCCAGCATCATTCCAAGCAGTGTCTTCATTTTTTCCCCAACATTTAATTTTCGACAATAGGCTTACAAGGAAGAACATGGTGCTATTCACTAGGTGGCACTCTTCTCTCCATCAGTGCGGAAGTAATACCCTCGTGTGGTGTTAAGTGACACCGCACTGCCCTCTTTGTGGCGTAACACTGCGGGCCCAGCTATTTGGTAGTAATGGATCATTGACACTTCTCACAAGAAGGGTGTCCAGGTCAAGTTCCAATCTGGATCGCTCCATTCCCTGTGCCCACTTTGCCACTCCAGCTTAATTTGACCAGCCCACTCGTCCCTTCCCAAAGCATGGTGTCGTGTTTCTCTGTGCTGTTCAACACGTCACCTAGAGACAGTTGCATCTTACTGGTGACTTGGGCAATTCCTATATGGACAGATCCTCGGCTGTTGTAAATTAGTGCAGCTCCCTACTGTTTTAGTATGGATTTTAAAACAACAAACAGCCCACACGCATATTTATCCTCATCTAATCTTACAAGCTAAATTAGAGAGGCTTTCCTCTGAAGTTACATCACAATCCCTTAGCAAGCAAAGATCCTCCTGGGGCCCATTGTGGTTCCCTCTGACAGCATACCCTGCTATTTTTCTTCTAGTCCCTACCTCCCTTGTCTGCGAAAGTCTGTCTTAAGCAGATGAGCAGCCCTGCTGTTCCACAAGGACTCTGTTACCACCAGGCTCAATCATTTCCTGTTTCAGGACCCAGGTGCGAAGTCTCCTGGTGCCTCGGACAGGCTTTTCCTGGTGGGAAGGAGCATGCAATGAAGCCTAGCAAAGAGGACAGATGCCCCTGTGAAGACTTTTCCATTGCTGGGTGGTTGGACTCATTCAGTCATAATGGATTGTAACCATTGGCCTGATAGCTGTCTCTTAAGGGGGTTGAAACTCTCTGAGTGGGTGGGGCCCCTAACATACAATCTTAAAAGGGAAGCAGGTCAATCTCATTTTAGATATGGATTGAAATATGCAATTAGTACAGACACTTATGGTCATAGAGTTTAAGGCCAGAAAGGACCACCAGGTCATCTAGTCTGCCCACCTCAGTATCACAGGCCACCACCTCACCCACACACCACCTCTACCCCACCCACAACCCCACAACCCAAATGAGACCAAAGCATTACAGCCCACAGGACACTAGATTACTGCATGGCGCACGTCACCTATTGGCAAAGTTTACAATGGAATTATGGGAATGTTTGGAGACTCTTTCTATTACGATTTAGCTAATGAAAGTGAGCCTGGGTTACCAAAAGGACAACAATGCCAACATAATTCACCCTGGACTTTAGAAAAGCTTTGGCAGCAATGACGCATGAAAGACAAATCTACAAAGTCAATAAAATGTGGGGGTAGGGGAGAGTTTCTTGGGCGAATAAAAAGATCAAACATCAGTGGAGATATCAAAGACTGCTGGGAACACAAATGCTTCTGCGTCCAGGGAGGCAACTAGTAAAAAGCTGCAGTAATCAGTACTATAGTGTTAGGATTCATTTTATTCACCTTCTGTATTCCTGGCCAACTTAGGTTGTAAGCTCTTTGGGGCAAGGACCATCTTTTTGTTCTGTGTTTGTACAGCACCTGACACACCGTGGTCCTGGTCCATGAATAGGTGCCACCGTAATACTATTATTATTAATAAGAAGAAATTAATTAATACATAATAATGATAAATAATTTAAAATGGAAGGGGGTTATACATATTATTTTATAACTTCACAAGAAAAAAATCATAGGGTGAGATGGTCTGAAAAGCAGAATATTCAAAGATAAAGGTGACCTGCAAAGGACAAAGAAAGTGGGATCATGCCCTCTTTGCTCTCCTGAGCTCCATAAAGAAGGCCTGAAAAGGCTTTGTTTGTTTCCCCCCCAGTGCCCCTTTAATTCTTTTTACTGATTGTTTTTCATTTTAGGAATATCAGGTTCTGTTCTCCTTGGTTTTACTGGAGAACTCCGGTGCTGACTCAGAGAGCTGGATTGAGAGCTTTCTCAGACCTCGATTGTAGGGATGAAGGCTGCTGCTGAATCCTTAGGAAAGAGATTCGTTAAATAGGCTTTAATGAAAATCCAGAGTTTTAAACAATCAATAAAAGTTACATCCTCTCTTAATTGATCAGGTATTGTGAATCAGTAAGATCACTGGTGTAGCTGATGTCATAGTTCTGATCATATTCTAGTCCTCTCTAGGCTCTTTCAAGGCAGAAAACACCTGGATTTCTAATGTAAAATCCAAGCACAATTGTTATTAAAACAAATCTTTTCAAGCTTTTATAAAGAATGGGAAACAAGGGCCGACCCCTTTTCTTTCCTGCACTTGGAAAAAAATATCCCGTCATAGCTTATAAAAGAACATCTGAAACCCAGGGAATTAAAAAGTGAAGGATATATTTAAGAATCATCTTGTCTAACAAAATACAGCCACACTATCTGGAGGACTGTGGGCGTGTGCCCTTCTATTGAGTTCTCCTCAAACCCTCCTTTGCCCACATTTCACTTCTTAGCCTTCACCTTTCCCTTTCTATTTTTTCTTCTCACGTCTATTTCATGTTCTCTTTTCTTTTGTCACCAGGAACAGGTGACTGATTCATGCCACAGCTGCTCACTAATAGGCATGTCAATCATTGTGATATCTTAAGAAGTTTTCTAAAGTAACTCTTGTATCAGAGTAAAGTGAAGACTGTGTATTGGGCATCTGTATCAGTGTTCATTCCTTTCTTTCTCAAGTGATTTATATGTACCTTGAATGTTGCTTAAATGAAGTTGCCATTACTGCAGTACTCACAGCAGAGTCCACAAATTGTAATTAGAGGTAGTCAGAGAAGGAGAGAGGAGGGTGCTTCTACAGAAAATGTAGAATTTTCTCTGAAAAAATCTAAAACCAAAATATTGCTAGTTGGAAATGTCACCAAGGTGCCTCATGGGAGTTGTAGTTCAGGTGCCTCATGGGAGTTGTAGTTCAGGTGCCGCATTTTTCCATTCTCCTCCACTGGGCAGGCTCCAGGACATCATCTCCTGTTTCATTCAGAGACACTTTTTGTTTTGCATGCGTTCCACTTTGACAGAAACAAACTCACTTTTTCACCGAAAGGAGACGTTTCTTACAAAACAATTAATTTTGCCGAGACCCCTAGCTGCCACCAAAAAGCTGTGTCAGTGGAACATTTCCAACCAGTCCTGCTTGCAATAGAGCTGTCAGCCACTGGACAGATTGTTAAGCAGCTTTGGTGGTAAACTGGCCATATTTTCAAAATCAAACTCTGGGACACTTTGGTGGCAACATCTTTCAGCGCCCTGAAATATTAAAACACCCAACATTCCTTATCCACCTTTCAATTCTCATATTAATCTGCATCTTCTCTAATTTAATTAATACATTTTGCACCTGGAATTGTATCAAATGCCTTACTGACATCCAGGTGGATTAGATCTACTGCATTTCTTTTGCCTAAAAAACCACTTATCTTCTCAAAGAATGAGATCAGGTTAGTCTGGCATGATCTACCTTTTGTAAAACCCATTGTGTTTTGTCCCAGTTACCTACCTGAAGCTTGGAAAAACCTCAGCGGGATCTGTTTTGTTCTGAGATTCCCTTTTCTATTCCTGACATGCTGACACATTTAGGACAAAACTGAACTTTAAAATAAATGGCGGCAAGGAACTCTCAGGTTCTTTGCAATTCAGCAAATGACTTCTATGTGATAAGAAATTACAGGATCTATTCTGCATTAAGATTTCTACCACATGGCAATTGCTATCATTACAAGGGACAACTGGGATTTCATTATTCTAAAGCTTCTGCACAGGTGACTGATTACAACCACAATTCACCCTTTTTTAGGCAATTGTTAGAGCCTTTAAAAAGTGACAAGCAAAACAAAAATCCCATATTTTTTAGTGCATTTCATACACAAAAGCCTTTGAAAACGTGCCCAGTAGGTTTGGCCATGAAAGAGGTTTCTCTACAGCTGAAGAATTTCCACCTCTTATTACTTTCGTCGTGTTTTCTAGGTGTTGTTAAAAGCACTGAAGTGGCTTTTCATTTTTGGATCCAGCCTGGGAAAAAACTGTAAGGGCAGTTGATAGCATTGATATACCAAACGACATACAAGAATCAGTTCATTTACCACTGAAATGCAACCACTTCTGGGGTGGAATGCAAGAGTTTAACGAAAGTCATATTATTTATTTGTATTGAATGAATATCCAAGAGCCCCAGTCCCGGGCCAGGATCCCATTGTGCTAGGCATGATACAAACATGGAACAAAAAAATGACCTATGCCACCAAGAGTTTACACCCTAAGTACAAGACAAAAGACAAGAGACAAGAGATAGAGACAGACCTACAGCACGGGGAGCACAAGGAAACTTATGTCAGGATAGTTTAAGACAGGAAGTGGAGAAGAATACCCTATTCTATTACAACTGTCGAGGTTATTTACAAAGGCAAAATGTTATAATTCACGTTGGAGTTTGGCCAGGATTTACCACTGCAGTCTTGCAAAAAAGTACCATGGGATCTTTAATGGTCACAAGTGTCAGGAGCTGAGTTCTACATCTCATCTCAAAAATGTTATAGTTTAACAGTCCGGAAATGCCCTTTTTGCAATGGAAATGTTTCATTTCATTTTGTTTCATTAAAAAAAAAAAATCTGTAACAGGAATGAAACATTTTCATTTCTTTAAAAAAGTCACAAAAATTGAATTCTAGTTTTTATGCAGAGAAAACTCCCATTGAGTGCAGTTGCCTGGGGACGGCTCAGTGACAGCTGAAGGAAGATGTAGCCTTATAGCAGGGAAGTGAGATCTCCAGTTTTCTATTCCCAACGCTGCCACTGTCTCTGTGACACTAGAAATGTTGTTTCACTTCTCTGTCCCAGAGCTTCCCCACCTGTTAAATTGAGATAATCACAGGGTTGTCAGGAGGTTGTATGCATTAATCATAATAAAGAATGAAAAGTGTTAAATAATATTTTAAGCACGCATTAAAATTAAGAGTGATAATCTCCCTACCTTTCCCCCCTCCTTTTTTTTTCAGGATAGGTTTGTATCCTAAAATGTTGTCTAGTATTTTTGTATATTGCTACACATTTAGGGCCTGAGCCAAAACCAAGATTTCATTAGGACTCATTTTGTTCAACATCTTTCAGGCTATTTGTGTTTATTTTTCTTTTGAATTATACATAGAATATCAGGGTTGGAAGAGGACCTTAGGAGGTCATCTAGTCCAACCCCCTGCTCAAAGCAGGACCAATCCCCAGTTTTTGCCCCAGATCCCTAAATGACCCCCTCAAGGATTGAACTTACAACCCTGGGTTTAATGGGCCAATGCTCAAACCACTGAGCTATTCCCCCCTCCAGTCATCAAAGCCTTTAAAGAAACAGTTCTCCAAAATACCATGTTTTTACATAACCTCTATGTAAAAATAGAGATCGGTCCTTCTCAACATCCAAGCACACAGCCATTGCATCATATAGGACTCCTCCCTTTTTCCCCTTATGACCAGGCCCTTGCCAATCCTGCTGTTAATTTCTGTACAACATCTCTATTATTCACCCCTTCCTCTCCACCTCAGCTATCAAGACCTCAACCCATGTTCTTGTAACCTTTTATTTTGGTTTCTGGAACCTTCCTCTCTTTGGCTCACTCCATTCTCACCTCTCCCTCCAGCTGATCCCAAACTCAGGTGCGGAAATATTTTTTCTTTCTCACTATTCAGACCATGTCTTCTCCTGCCCAGAATCTTTTCACGCTTCCCGTGGTCTCCATTGCAAACCTTTGATTGGCCTCTCTTGATTTTTTCTGGTTTCTATTAGTGTCTACTCAAGAACCACCAGCCCCAGGGACCCAATGCCCAACAGACTTCTCTCCCCATTTGCCAACTGTGACCAATGGAACGTTCCACTAGAGTTGTCTTCACCCATATAAAATTCGGGCTTCTTCTCTAGAGCGATCTTCATCCACATCACATTCAGGTTTCTTCTCTTCACCTTCAAAACTCTAGCCCTTGCTTCAGCTCTTCCTACGCCTTCTTCTGATCATTAGTCTCTATTCAAGTTTCGTCCTCTTCTTCCATTGGTCTCCTTTGGCTACTCCTGTCTCAGAGTCTTTGTTCATGCTACCCCCTGTTCCTGGAATAGCGTCTTTATTAACATATACCAGGCTCCCACTCTCTCTTCTTTCAAGAAGCCACTAAAAACCATAAAGCTTTCAAAGCTCTAATGACCACAGCCTACTTTGCACATATTCTGTCTTGTATTGTACTGTTGATTTCTTTGGGGCGAAGTCCTGTTGTATGTTCGACACTGACGCAGGATCATTGTGCGGTACCATGTACATTTACAATGCTATATAAATGAATAATTATCCTAATAATCCACCTCTCCCTTTATTCCCCATTGATCTATTGTATTCTCTTTTTAGGATACAAGTTGGCTCTGATTTATCTCCTGTTCTATTGAAAGGAAGTGACATAAAGAAGAAAAATAAAATTGGTTAAATAGAACACAAATGAAATCTTTTTGGCCCTGAGAAAGGTAGAATACATGCTAATTAAGTAGATGAATGCATTACTGGCTGGAGGGGCTATTGAACCTATTTAAAACAGGCTAAAACTATTTTCTTTAAATCTGAGGTTTTGGAAGCTTTGGAGCTAACTAATTAGATGAGCTTAGTTCTAAGTAAAATGTCTACAGATTAGGCAGAGCAGGATTTCATTAGAACTCATTTTGTCCAACACCTTTCAGGGTATTTGTGTTTATCTTTCTTTTGAGTTATAAAGTCATAAAAGCCTTTGAAGAAAAAGTTCCCCCAAATACCAAGTTTTTACATAACCTCTATGTAAAAATAGCGAGCCATTAAGCAAGATACTATGGTCAGATCAACTAAGCATAATTTTCCTATTATACTGTGCACAGAAACTGAGGCTGTCATGTAGGGACAGAACATAAAAAGTGATCACTGATTTTGGGGGCCCAACTTGAGAGTAAAGTCTCCAGGAGAGAATATAGTGTGTGCATCTCCCCAGTAATAGGCTGCAGCAACTCTGAGAGCAAAATGGCTGATTTCTCTGCACACAGCCAGATTATTTTTTTTAATGTAAAGATGCAATAGAAAGAAAACAAAGACAGTGCCATTGTTATATGCAAAACATTATCCAGTCTGCCTGGTTCTGAAAAATTTGGCTTGAAATTTATTCAGAACTAAACGTAGCCTGACTGCTGAGCCTTTAAAGGGTTGGTAACTAAGCTGTAATTTTTTGTAATGGTATGAGTAAAACTTTCAAGCTGAGAGAATGTGTGAAAAGCCAAATGGAGAGCATGCCAAATACTTCTTGTAAATACTCTAAGTAAATTTCAGTGTTTTCCATTCAAAATATGCTTCATTAAAGGCAACGTAGAATTTTCAATAGAGAGGAATAACAAATTAGGGTAGGAAGAAATGAAAGCAACTTATATAACCCCCAGCTGTACCAGATCTTAAAAATTCAAAAGTAGTCCAAGTGGAACAAGGAGGGTCTGATTTAATTCATCATTAACTAAAGGACTAAGACACAAAAAGATCAGGGAATGTCATGTGGAGAGAACTGCTACAGGGCAACAGGCAAAGAGCAAAGACTCGACCATTCCCTTCCTGAATTTACCCTCTTTAGCATTTCCACCCGCTGGTCTCCTATTTCAAACACAGAACCATTGCCCGACCTGCCACATCCCAAATCCTGATTCAACTGTTTGCAGGTCTTCTTTCAGGTGCCTCCGCAGCTGGTGGAAGATCAGAACGGAAGTGGCGGGAAGGAAGTCCAGCTGAACAATGCAACAATGCGTTGCTGAGTCTGAATGAAAACTGAGGACCTCACACAGTTCAGCAATTACCAAAGAGCTTCCTTCTAGTCAAACCTCTAATGATCTGGCTAATTGATTTGATCCCTTTCATGTGCTGATAGTCCACAGCTCCCTCAATGACTAGTTTGTAATCTCCTGATGTTCCTGAGAACCAGGTCATGCTGCTTGTGGCCAGAACTCCCTTGATTGGAGACCTTATGGAAACTCAGATAAGCACTCTGAACTCATTCTCTATAAACATCTGTATCTTACTGATTTGAAACATGCCCCTCACTTCAGGTGCATGGTAAAAAAAAAAACCCTTTAGCTCATTTCCTCATCCACTCCACTAACCTCCCAGAGTAAAAAGCCTGAGAGAGAATAAATAGACTTTGCAACAGGTCTCACAGATCTACAAACTGGGAGAGGCTGGCCTAGAAAGGAAGGATGGTACCATGGTGTGGGCCCTACTCAGGGCTATTGGAGACCCTGCTCTGCCACAGACAGCCAGTGTGACCCCGGTCAAGTCACATAGTCTCCTTGTTTAATAATTTGTTCCAGTTTCTTTCCTGGTATCAAAGCTAGGCTGACTGGTCTATAATTCCTGGGGTCCTCTTTGTTCCCCTTTTTAAAGATAGGGATTATGTTTACCCTTCTCCAGTCTTCTGGGACATCACCCAGCCTCCATAAATTCTCAAAGAGAATTCCCTCGGGAATATATCTAATTTAGCGAAATATTCTTTAACTGGTTCTTTCCCTATTCTGGCTTTCTCCCTTTTGTTATTTGACATTGCTCTGAACCCGATTATTAAGCCATCTGTTGATCCTCCGCTTGGTTGAAAATCCTAGTCTGCCCCCGGAAATAAACTGATGATTATTATAATTTTTATTGACTTCCTAAAATGTCGTTATTCCATTACGGCCAAGTCGGCCGCCTGTATCGATCCCCGGGCCAGCCTGCCTGTTTCAGAGCGTTGTGATTTCTCAATGGTGTTGGGTGACAGTGTCCTGTGAATGGGGAGATTACATGCACAGCTGCCTCTCTCCTTGTTGCAGGAGGAGGGGAGGGTGCGTACAGGAGGGTGGGAAGGGGAGGCTGGCTCTGCTCAGAGTTAGCTGCTGCTGCTGCTGCTTCAGCTGGATGTCTGTGCTGCTGCAGTGCTCGAGGACACGCCCTGAAACAGATTGTTTAAAAAAAAAAAAAAAAAAAAAAAGCCAAGCTCATTCTGCTGCCAGCCAACATCAGCTCTCTTCTCTGTAAGGCAGATTACAAAAGCCATTTACTATATTAATGCTAACAACATGATGCTCCCCTCCCCCAAAAGGCACAAGTTGGTTTTAGGAGATTAATTCTGCATGTGGCAATCCAAGCTCCATCTCTATTCCTGTTATCACAGTATTAGCGAGGGAATTCAGTTCAGCTGCCATTTGAGTAGTACCAGGGGCACGTCTATTTCAGGAGACTGCAGCTCACATGGACTGCATTCCGCTTCAACGGGCTGAGAAGGCACCGATCCTCCGAGGTGCTGAATGCCCTCAGCTCCCAGAGTTAAGGATGCGCAGTGCCGCACAACATGGGACTCTACAGAGTGATAAAGCGGTGAAATCCAGAAACACTGCCCTTCTGTACAGTACAGCATCCCAAAGTTTCACTGAATTAGTCAGATTCGTTTCCTAATCTACTTTCCCTGTAATGGGTGGTAAAGAATTTCCTCCAAATGAAGAATTCTTCCTTCAGTGAAGCTTCTGATTACTTTTATTAATTGATTTCCAAGTATTCCATGAGCAAAGAAAACAAAACAAATATTCTAACTTTGCCACAACAATTGCCCTACCAGCAGCAAGCACCAAAGGCATTCCACCTAAATATTTGTATCTGCATCACATTGTGTCTTTAGTATCAGCCAGATTTACAATGCATGTTTTTTCATGCTGGATGGAGAAGTCATAATAGTTATTATATACAACCTGTTTAAGGGACAGACCACAGCTACACTTCTCTATCCAAAGATCCACAAACTCTTGGGGGGGTTTGAAGTCTGAGCCCAGATCGAGATTTGCAACCTGAGCTCTCCTCTAATTTACGTGTCCAAGTAAAGACTATCAAACCGCAGAGCAATTCTTCTGTGCTTCCACCACTCCACCCTTGCCTTTCAGCTGCAGAGGGCCTTCTGTCTATATCTCTCTCTCCATTCTTACTTCATGCCTATCAGCAGTAGAGGAGAAAAGCAGCAATCAGTTATGAACTCCCTTTGTGTCATGTGACAGATGGCACAGTTCTACGTGAGGTAGAGTTTTGGTGCAGGGGCACAGGGAGAGGGTTGGGAGGATAAGGGGATCCACTGTTTTGGAGAAACTTTTCCAGGAGAGGGCGGCCATCCCAGCCCTCTCAGCAGCTCTGCTGATGTAGTGAATCATGGTTTGAGCCTTCTTCTTCTGCGGAAAGCTGAAGAACAGAGCGGGCTAATTTTTCTTTTTTAATTTCGGAATTTTGACGTCATTTCCATTTCACAGGGTTTTCAGTAAGCAAAAAACCACTGGGAACCATTTCCAGAACCGGCTTTGAGAAGGTTTTTGGGGTTTTAAAAAGTAACTGAAAATGCTGTGAACAATGCACAAATTCATAAGAGTCAACAGTTTCTGGCAAAACCTATACGCTTTTGAAGAAGACCATTTTGGGGACCAAACATTTTTTGTTAAAAACATTTTGGCCAGCGCTACTGAAAAATGCCCAAATTCAGCGTAGCTCTCCATTTAGCCTAGTTGAATGACCTAATCTCATTTCACTTTGTTAGGAGTTTCTTAGAAATGTGTTATCATCCGAAAGAGGTGAGATTCCCATTTTAATGCTATTTATCCAACCAGTCCAAGATACTGCTGGTAAAGCCCAATAAGAGAGCTCATCACCAGTTCTAAGAAGATACCTAATGTGGCCATGAAATAATCTTTCTCTTGGCTTTCTGAATATTACTATCCAAGTATCTGATCAATGAGCATTGCCCTGGAGTGAGTGCAGTGGTTCCGAGACTTTCCATAGCAGGTCCCACCAATGTGGAAAGGGAAGGGTGGTTGCCATCAGATACCTATTTGCAACCTTCAGGTTGAGAACCTACTTCACAGTGGAAAGGATCCTGAAGATATCAGCTCAGCTTTGTCCCTGCTGACCATGAGACCCAACATTGACCAGGAGACTAAATGGTAATGAGATCTTATGGACTGATTACATAGATTAAGCGATCATCACCATATGGACACATGATTCTGAATGTCTCCCAGGCTAAAGTCCTGAAAGCCACTTAGTTCAGAAGAGTTCCACTGTTACAGCAAAATGAGACAGTGACTACCCCTGATTGGGTCTATGTTGTAAGGCAAAATATAGAGTTTGTACAATATTGGCCCACATTTCACATATGCCAGGAATGTAAAGTAGCATTCTGGAAGTAGGCAGTTGTCACCCCACAGAAGCATTCACCTCAGCTACCCTATAAAAATGGTAGCGCTGCATTTTGCTGTGGAAGCAGAACCCAATCCACTGCTGGTCTTCAGTATGTTAGCTGTTATTTAACGTTTGCACTGTAATCTAAGGAATTCGCAAACTGATCAGTTGGGCCAAAATACATCATGAACATAATTTTAAAAGTTTGCTTTGGGCAGGGAAAATGTTCAGGTTAACACATAAATTCCTCACAATATCAAGCGCTAAATCCTCGAATTACCATGTCAAAAATAAGAAGATTTTAGGGTGGGGGAAAATACACCATTGTCTGAATCTATCCAAAGAAAAGTAGCAATACTCAGGAGGAAGGCGGAGAGAAATGAAGGGTCTAGTCTTTTGACATCCTGAGCATCCTAATTTCCCATGGAAGGCACTGGGAACTTAAGAGTATTCAGGAATAGGTTCTAAATATATGATCCTGCTCTCTATGTAATTGATCAGACTTCTGTCACTGATCTCAGTGGAAGAAGTATCAGGATCCTTGATTTTGGTCAAGCTCATTGGTCCACAATAGACAAATATCGCATGGTTAAATGCAACATAGATTAAAGTAGAGCAAATAACCATGTAAGGTCAGGTCTTTCTCAGCTACTTGTGTGGAGCTGGTGTCTAAAGGAATCACTCTGGCAAGAATGAGACAGGATGAAAGAAGACGACAACGGCTAGGTGCACTGGAGCCAACCGACCAGCAAAGAGAATTAAACTGCAGCTCAACAGCTGAAACAGAAAATGGAGAGCCGTAAATACACAGAATGCAAATAACTGGGGCATTGATCAAAAGTATGGAGACGGTATCCGACAGGCAGGGAAATAATGGAAACTTTAATTAATGATCCCACCAGCCAGTGCACTAAATATTAATAGCCCAAGCTGGAGAAGGAGAACACTTCCTCGGAATGGCAACAGCAAAAAGAATGAAATTGATTTCACATCAAACAACATTTTACTGAGTACAAAATTAACGGTTGTGAAATTGAAACGAAGGAGGAGGGAGCTCACATGGAGGACAAGTTAGGCACCAGGGGCCTGCTCGTCCAAGGTGCAGAGCGCTCTCCACTCCCATGGACTTCAGGGGGAGCTGAAGGTCCTTAGCACTTAAAAGGATTCTGCCCCATGAGTAGATGTCATCCCTGTGCTCAGCATCTGCACGATGCCTCCTGAACCACTTCGGTCCCAATGAAGTCCTGTTTTCAGAACTTAAGGGGCCCATGGGCCTCTTGCTGGACCTCTGCCCCGTGGTGCTTTTCATGGGAATCAGTGATGTGTAATTGCTTTAACGTCGTTGCCCCTTTTGCCTCCCCCAGCAGCAGCACTTTAATGTGGGCTGCGTACGGGCCGGTACCGGCGTCTTACCGGTATGCCGTCCCGGCTCACTTTCACCCCTGTTTTTAGAGCACACTTCCAGGGAAGGCTGCTAGGTTTGGAGAACAGGTATTTCCTCTGTGCTGTTGCAGTCTCCCGCAGGACGGCTCTTTTCCAGTATTGCGTTAATAAGCAATGGGGTTTAAGAGTCAGACAAGCTTTGATACCACATTAAAGTGGACGGTCTGACTTTTAGGACTCTTGTGAACGGCATGGATTAAATAACAGCTCAACAAACCCAAAGGGCTAAACTGAAGCTTGGCCAGAAGGCCGGAGCACCTTGGCACAGCAAATAGCTGCATTGTCCCAGACACAGGCCAGGAATCAAGGTGAGGCTCATTGCACTGCTGAACCATGAGCAGCCCACCTTCAGGATACTCTATGCCCTGAGATCTGCTCCCCACTTTCTGCCAAGGAAATGGGAAGAAGGAAAATGAATGAATACGCTAAAAATTCTGACCTTAGCAATGTGCCACCCCCGCTTCTCCTCTATTCTCTTCCATCCCTTTTCTCCTTTAGCTTGGTCCCACCTGGTTGAGTTTGCTCCCTGATGTTGTTTTCTCTCCATCTCCCAGAATCTCTGCCCTTTCTGCTCCCGCAAATCTCTGTCGATTCCTCTTCTCCCTCTTACTCTCTCGCTTTGTCCCTAAGGACCTCTACCCATCCCCCCAGTTGCTGTGTCCCTTTCCCGGGCTGTGATTTCCTTCCTAGCACAAATCTCTCTCTCCCTCTCCCTTTTTTGCACCATTCACTCCATTCCCATCTCTCTGCCCTCTTCCACAGAACCTGGCCCCAATATCATCCTTCCGCCTCCTCCCTTTGGTTCTCCCAATCTCTCTGTTCTGTCCTATCACATTTCTTGCCAACGACTCCTCCCTCTCCCTTATTTCTCACTGCCTCTCCCTTTCTGCTAGGCCTCTCAGCTCTCGCCCTACCGTCTGGCTCCATTCGTCCCTCTTGCTCCTCCCTTGGGGCTTGGTCCAGCGCCCACTGAACTCAATTGAAAGACACTCCAGCTGACTTCAATGGGCCTAGATCTCCAGCAGGCCAACGAAGTTGGAAGTGGCACGGTGGCAAGTTTCCCGTGGCTTTTGCCTCATTTGGTGGTTGAAAATGATTGTTTCTGAGGTCCTAGGTGCAGCTGTCACTCACAGGCATTGGTAACATTCTTACTAATGCAGCCAGTCTGTTCCCTTGATGCCTCAAGCCCTCTTGTTACTCCTAACAGAGACTAGCTATTGTTGATCAAAGCCACATCTTCAGATTCCCCCCAAGCAAACTAACTCATGCTGTATCTTTCACTGGCAGGATGAAAGACATCTTTACTTTATAGGTTTTCTTTGATATTTCCCCCCAAAAAACCCACATAATGAAGATATTGTGTCTAATCCAAATTTGGAATAGTCAAAAGAAAGTTGACACGCGTAAGCCGTGCTCCACACTGTGAAAAGCGGTAATCAAAGCAGCCTTTTAATTACTGGAGTAATGATTTAGATGTGCAAAAACTCAGACTAAATGTGCATGACTAATTAAATAATTAAGCACAGCCTGACAAGTGAAGAACATAATTGTGCATCTAAAAATCAAAACCACATCCTGGTCCCCCTAAGCGTTTGTGACACTCAATTGGGAGACATTCAGCACCCTTTTGCACACTGTGCATCCTGCTGTTGAAAGTTTGTTGCACTTCTGTTGAGGATCTGTGCATACTCAGTTATCCAGGCACGTTGCCTACAACAGCAGTTCGGTTTTTAAATGTTTCATCCCTGGCCAAAAAAATATCAAATTCTAAATTTAAGTGAGTAGCAACATTAGAAATAAATGACATAATTTGGCCCCATGACATAAACGGAAGCCCTGGAATCTGTGAGAGATGTCTGGGCCATGACAAAGTTCCACGGAGGTTAGTACTGTCCCACGCTTCACCATCTATGTGAGACAACTTGGAGAGGTCGAGAGTTGCCACAATCGCTAGTGACAACAGTATGCTGATGATACCCAGCTCTGTATCTACCTCTTGGCAGATGCCGCGTCGTCTGGATGGTGAGTGATGTTACAGGTCCTCCTACAGACGTAAGAAATAGAATCTTCAGGACCATCTTGGGAATTCTTGGACTTCTGCATAAGCGCACAAACTTCCCTTGCGCCAAGATGGAGCTATACCGAAATGTCCAAAGGGCAACATAATGCGCAGATTGTGAACCAGCTGAGACAGTGGATGTGAGGGAGCATACACTCCTCTCCACAAACAGGTTAGAACATAGGTGCTGGAACTAGGAGTGTGGGGGGCTGCAGCACCCCCTGGCAGGAAGCAGTTTCCATCACAGGGTTTCCATCAAGGGTTACATAGGTTTCCATCAAGGGTTTGAAGGTTGATTCAATGGCTCTCAGCATCCCCACTGTACAAATTGTTCCAGCCCCCCGGGGTTAGAAAAGGGCCTTCAGGAACCAGTTTGATGATGATGTTGCAAATGGGTCACAAAATGGGTATCAGCTATGTGGTAAAATAACGTAAACTAACACTCATTTGGCAGTCAGGTGTGCAAACTGGGTGCAACTTACACACTTAGGATAAGGCAAGGGAATGTGGCTGAAAAATTAACTCACAGATGGGGGTCAAATAACACAGGAGCTCTCTCACAAACACACTGTTAGAGTCTTCTCTCATTTATACTGCTGCAACTCCACCGACGTCGGTGAAATAAGTCCTTACTTACATCAGCGCTGGCTCAGGGCCGCTCTCTTTTCAAAGAAGGGCTGGGGATTTAGTAACACAGCTCCTGCTACCATTCAGTGGCATTTGGGCACCTAATTCCCTTAGGCTCCTTTAACGATGCAGGCCTGAATGGCAACTCTTGATACCTGCCATGATTTAGTCTGACTATGAGCTTTGTTGGAATTTCTGCCGATATGAGGCATTGTCTGGCTTTCATACACATTTGGTGCATTCTCTTGGTCTTACAGTAGTTTTGGGTCAGGGATGTCCTTTTCTGAAGGACTTGCACCACAAGTTCTGTTTTACTAAATCCCCCCCAGATGTTTCATTGTTCGGGGCTGAGAGATCTGAAAGGCAGGAACTATCTCATAAAGACAGATGGAAACGTCTACAATTGGGATTGGCACATGGCCTCATGCATGAAGGGTATGAGTCTCCCCTGACTTTACCCTGGTGTCGATCACTGGAGTTCATGTAGTTACATGAGCAGGGCCGGTCAGAGCAAAGCAGTCTGCCCTGTTTCCCATCCTCACTTCCCCTGTATTGTCCTTGCACACACGCTGAGGAGGGGAGGCAGTAGTGGTCAGTCCCACTTGAGGGGAGAATAAGGAATGAGTCCAGAACTGGCGTGTGTATTTCTGGAGATTACAGGTGGATGGAGGATTTTTATTAGAGAGGAAGAAGGTGAGTCCACAGAGGCCACAAAACAAGGGGAGTTGTCGTGGTCCCCCCAGGGTGCTTATGTAATTAACGCCACTTAGCTCTTCCTCAGGCATGAAAACAGCTTATACCCCGCGCCAGGCAGAACTGCAATATGAATGGTAATGGTCAGCCTGGCATTTCAGGGGCCTGGAGGACCCAGGAGTCGGAGGCTTATCGCAGCTGCAGGTTTGACAGCTTTATCTGCACCAGCCCTGTACACCAGTGTAAAACCAGTTTGAGATCGGACTCAGTCCTGGTCTTTCTCTCTTCTGGGATGTCAGTTACGTGGGCCTCTCAAAATCTAAGCTCAGTCATTAATGGACAATAACTAGCCCCATCCACACACACAAGGTTCAAAGGGTTAAAAGGCTCGGTGACGAGTAAAGAGATGACAAAGACTTGCCAAGCAAGCTTACAGAAGCCATTTAAAATATTAATACCCTGCTGGTCAGAACGGTGCGGGCTAAAGACAATTTAAAAGTTGTCTTTTAATTGTTTCATACCATTAGAAAGCGGATTCGCTTCTATTCCCCCAGACCATCACCTCGAATCATTTCCGGGAAGCCTCCTTTGACAACACTCAAAACAATGCAACATATTGTCAGGACCTGCACTCTGTGATATTTTAATGCCTCAAAAGAGAGAGAGGTAGAGTGTGTGTGTGGGGAGGGGGAAGGGGAGAGAGAAATCCTGTCCACCCCCAGGAGGATTTGAATGCTGCCAATGTTCTATATTTTGCCATACACAGTTTGCTATTAGTTCCATTGCCTGGTTACCAGTACAGCTGTCTGAGAAAAATTGCCAGTACCATCCCTGAATAATACTAACAAGACAGCTATTGGTTAGATTCTGCCTACAGCCAGCACCTGTGCACTCATTATCAGGGGCCCGCAAGTCTCTTGACATTGACACTGGAAGAGGTCTCAGTTCATTAGTTATCTCTTCTCCATTTGATGTCAGGATGCTGATAACTTCTTATCAGCCCCTGGAAGATTGTCTGCATGCTGGTGAACCTTCAGGAAGAAGTGATTTTTCTGGCAAGAGAGGAATGAGTTCTCCACTGCATATACAGTGGAATGCTGCTGTGAAGATGAATTTTGGCAGCCGTCTTTTTGATCACAGTTTCTGAAGAATCACTAGAGTATATGTGAATCCCTGAGCTCTTCAGATCAGACATGCACAGAAGCAAAATCTCCATCTTGCAAGGACTGAACAAATTCTAATAGGTACTTTAGTTGCATGATAGGTCAGACAAATCATTGGCTGTAAATGTCACTTTCAACAATTGTACCTGCCGTCAGATGGCATTCAACAAGTGTGAAATTCTTTCCCGTTTCTGAAAACATCAAAGAAATTCTGATCCTAACAACTTACACCTTATAACTGAGAACCAAACCAGCATATCATCACCAATGGGAAATGGCTCTTGGATAATGGGGTCTTGCCAACCCAAAAAAACGTGCACCAGTTTAGTGAAAATCAGTTTCAAAATTGATTAGTTAAGTAAGTGCAAACCTCTGTGTGGACAATCTTAAATCAGTTTCCATCAGGTTTATATGAACAGATTTTAGTTAAACCAATACAAACTTTGTATATAGACAAGCCTATGTAGCTGAATGATCATTATAGGCAGTTATCAGTAAAACTCAACAGAAGTGTGTAAACCAGTACATGCTATATACACAGAAGCAATAGAATCATTTCAAAGGGGCTAGAGACTTAGCCATCCAAGATCCCAAATGTCTGTTTTAGGAAGAAAAATGTCCTTGCCCAAGGGAAAAAATCTTTTAATAATAACATAGATGTTAAGAATAAAGTGGGAAAGAATAATAATTACTCTCCTTGCCATGCGGTTTGATATTTTATTAAAAGATGGCTGTATGGACTAGGAGCTAGAGCAGATGTTTGGGAGTCAGGGTATGTGTGTTCTGTAACCTTTGCTTTTAAGTATTAAACATAAATATTGAACAGCCACTTACTAGCTGTGTGCATCACTTAACTTCTGCATCCTTAAGTCACTTACTGTAATATTTTCAAAAAATCATTTGAAAGACCCATTTTCAAAAGCGACTTAGGCACTAGGGCACTTAGATCCCATTTGTGCCTAAGTCATTTTTGAAAATTGCACTTGGACTCCTAAATAGAGTGACCAGATGTCCCGATTTTATAGGGACAGTCCCGATTTTTGGGTCTGTTTCTTATATAGGTTCCTATTGCCCCCCACCCTCTGTCCCAATTTTTTACACTTGCTGTCTGGTCACCCTACTCCTAAATCACTTTGAAAACCTTACCCTTAACCATGGCTATGTCAATGAGGGCCAGATTTTCAAACACGCTCAGCACCCACAATCAAGGTCAGATTGTCAAAGGAGCTAATTTTAAAAATCTGGCCCTAAGTGTCACAGGTGCTAAAAAAAACCTGGCCTTTATTGATGTGCCTAATTGTGACCTGAGCTCTGTTGTAAAGCCAGACCCAAATGTGGGTACTGAGTATCTAGATCACAGAGCCATACAGTGTTTTGCTCTGAGTTGCACAGATATAAATCCAAAGAAATTCAGATAGACTGTAACTCAGGCTGTGATCTGAATCCAGTCCTTAATCTCTCTGTACCTCATGAATTTGGGAATTTCTAAAAAACATATAATAAACAG
Source organism: Chelydra serpentina (assembly GCA_037349315.1). Lineage (NCBI taxonomy): Eukaryota > Metazoa > Chordata > Testudines > Chelydridae > Chelydra > Chelydra serpentina. Next base: position 8,606,138 of record JBAIAC010000026.1, on the reverse strand, counting down.
GCAGCCACCTAGACCACAGAGGTATTGTGTGATTTAATTAAGTGTTTGTGAAGTGCCTGGAGATCCTTGGATGAAACGTACAATAAAAGGGAAGAATATTATATGAAATACTAGTATCCATTGCCACGGGAGATTGTAAGAGAAAGCCAGCTGGGGTCTGAGCCGTCTGCATTGAGCCCGTTCTTTGGCTGGATTTGTTGTGAGACGCGAGCACATAGAAAGCCCATCATGTTTTCTGCCCCCGACTAAAACCGACCAGTGAAATAGGTTTAGTTAAGAAAATGTGCTCATGCATAATACTGTGTCCAAATGAAACCGGCCTCTGCTTTGAACCTTGCGAGCCCAGTGACTTCACTTTGCCTTTCTTCAGACCCTGCTCTGAAAAAAGCTGCTGCTTTGTTGCGCTGAAAGGCCCCGTGTTCCTGGAACACAAACGAAAAGTGCCTGAGGAATCCAATCCTGTTTCTCGCTCAAAAGGCCAGGTAATTCAGTCAATTAAACACTGGCCTTTCCTATTCAGGATGAATCCCAATCCACCATGATTTTAGCTGCTGCGAGCCATGCATGTAACAACATTTTTGTGGGGGGGAAGGGAGGAATTATTTAAGATCCCTGAAAAACTAAAGTCCACAGGACAAAGGCGCTGTGTAATTTATGCATTTTCTAGCTTAGGGTGTTCCAGCCCTGAAAGAGACACCACACTTGACTGAGCGCAGAGACTGTGCGCAGCATTTCTTCGCATACTGCTTCAGGGCTAGTCAATAGGAAACAGCAAGTTTTCCACTTGCACTTTAAAAAGTTCTGAACCCCGAACTGCCCCCCAATAATCCCTCCTATCTGAGGATCAGAGAGATGCTGATAGTTTAGAGGAGATGGGGTTTGGTCAAGGCTTTGGTTGGTAACTCAGTGTGCTAACGCCACATGGGAGAGTGGCTCTATGTTCATGAGTAGCCCTGATGTTTTTTCTGGGTCCCGCAAGGGCTGAGTTCCTGTAGTTCAGAAAGGATCCCTAGTGACTCTCAGGGTGGTAGATCAGACTAAATTATGACTTATTTTATGTGGAGAAAATAGCAGCCCAGATGAAGGGCCTGGGTAACTGACCATCTCTATCTTCCTCATCTAGACTATCTGTACATAGTCTTCAGGAATGTGAAGTCCTCCCCTTCCTTCGCCACTTAGAATATATTGTTGTGGGAGGGTAAAAGGAGAAACCTATGAGTCAGCTCTTCAGGTGGTGTAAATCGGTGTAGATCCACTGACTTCAATGGCACTATGCCAATTGACACCATCTGGCGATCTGGCACAATGTCTTTACAAGGTAGAGAGCTGGATAGCTGCACCTATATTTTATCTTTTTGTATTTTAATGAACGTGATCAAATATTGGTGAACATCAATGCACAAATTGATCAGCCAGGTCAATGTCACTAATGGCATTCTTTTTTCATCTCTCATGTCTGTAATTCTATGACAGCCAGGACAGAATTTCAGAAAATAAAGGAACCATCTGTAATGTTTTATTTAACTGAAACAAAAACATCCCTTCCGGCATTCCCCTATACATGCAAATGCACATAGACGCTCACCGTGAGGTAGGAGGTTTGCAGAGAAACCAGCAGTTCTGAAGTGTAACCCTGAACAGATGGCAGCTCTATGCATGGAGCCTCAGAAGGGCACTTTTTAAAGTAAATAGCAACAAATGGTTTGGTGCATAATGCATTGAAATCTACATCTCACAGAAAGCATTTTCCAGCAGCGGAAAACTGCTTGTGACAAATCACACTGAACAAATTAAAAGCATAAAGCAAAACTGGTTTCAAAACCAACAAAAGAATTCATTGAAATCCTTGCATCGGCACTTTGCTATTCAAAACTTTCAAACCTGTAGATTTTCTCTTCTTTCCCCCAGCCCCAGATTAAGAGACTGATTAAATAAAAATGATAGATCCATCTTAAACATGGAGGATGCGTACAAACATTCTGGAAGATATTGGCCCATGCAGCTGTATGAGGCTTCTGAGGTCTGGAAGCTAAACATTGTAATGGCGTTAGCGTGCTGGCTGGGGGAGTGGGTGTTTCTGGGCACAGCCATAGACAGCCCCTGAAGGGCGTGGCTCTTCCCAGATGGGAAGACCCTTGTCTCAGGAAATAAGATAGAGGGGTACGTGTCCTGCCTTGGAAAGAAACCCAAACTTATTAACAATACGTTCACGTAGCGTGATTTTGACTAGATCTTGCAGGCATCACAAGTACCCAGCCCAATATTTCAGACAGATCTGTATTTCATGATCTCACCAACCTTGATGGAAACGTCTAAGGAAATCCAAGGTGCAGCTTAGAGTGATAGTGTTGCTTCAGTAGGTGGCCCTCTTCCCTCTGCATAACTACCGAACCACTGTCCCACCCTATAGTTAGGAGCCACTGTACTCCAGGAAGTGCTGTCTTTCAGGAAAGAGCTCACACTGAGGTCGTGTGCAATGGGGATCATTAAGGACACATTTGATAAGCATAAGGTTCTCAGGCTCTGTGTCCTAGACAAAGTGCAAGCCAAAGTTCCCACTGGAATTTCCGATTTAAGGGTAATCTTCCTCGCTCTCTGCCCCCATGCTGTGTAGTGTGGCTCGGCCCTGCTATTCAGCAGCTGCATTTCATCTCAGAGGTGGCTACCTATCAGTAGTCGGCAAAGTTACCCATGTATTTGTAAATTTGTAAAGTGTTTCACAATAAAAGATTGCTATAAATGTCTAAGTCATTATCATTACATAGGAAAACTTTCAGCTTAACAGGGCAAATAGGACACTCTGACAGAATAATAATAGATGAAACAATAACTTGTGTTGGAGGTTTTTACTCTAGGAGTCTGACATTAAAGGAAGTTACCATCATCAGGGTAGAACTCAGCCTCAGGACTGGGTTTTCTGTCCTTATGATCTTTAAAAGGCAGGAGGCATTTGAAACAGGCCGTTCGGAAAGATTGTATGAAGCGGGCAGTTTGAAGTAGCAGTTAGAAATGGCGAGCTGGGAAGGGCACTTTGAACTGGGAGAGACGTTAAAAACGGAAGACAGTGTAGTGAGGGCAGGAGAGAAGAAACAAAGAGGAAATGTTCATCTGAAGAAGCACAGAAGGGATGTGGAAGTGAAGTAAATAGAGAGAAAGGGCCAGAGCCAAAGAAGAAGCCAACAGAACCAGGGCATAGAAAGAAAAAGAGTGAGCCTCTGGCTATCACCCTCACTGCACAGAGAGTATGGAGGGTTTGAGAAGCTGAGATGAAAATACAAAGCTCTCATGAAAATATACCTTTCATAGATGTTTTTTAAGTCAGTGAAGGAAAAGCGCTACCATGCCTCTGTCAATGCAGGATTGGTCCTCACAGCCAGTTTACTAGCACTTTGTCAAGTCTAGTTTTAAATAGCTGGCGTTATTACCTGTATTAGATCCTAGAGTCCCAGTCAGAGATCAGCGCTCCATCTCACTGTACAAACACAGAGAGAGTGACAGTCCCTGCCCTGAATAACGGTGCTCTGTCATGCCAAATAGACTGCATATTTGACCCTAACGTGATGGATACCTAAGGAGTCCCTTTTCTTCTTTTTATAGTCCCGAAAACCACTGAAAAAGCAAATCCAGACAAAGTTCCTCTCCCCTGCTTCTTGTTCTTCAGAGTGCAGGTGCCAAGTCTCTTCTTCATCCTCTGGTCAATTTGCTTTCTCGACTGGCTCAATCGCTTTGTTTACCTTAGATGCAAATGTATTTTCATTGTTCTTTGATTGGAATCAAGCCATGCTGTTTTCCCATCTGCCTGTTAGCTTGATCCATGCAGACAGGTAAATCCACATTCCTTTGTCTAGGGAAGACTTGTGTATCAACTGTCTCTGCAACACATTTTGAGAACATCTTTCCAGCACATAGGCATAACTCTTTATACACAACCCGTAGCGACATTACACAGTGATATTCATGACCAGAATCTGTTTGGCTAAACGTTCTGACAACAGTATGTTGACTGTGTCCTTTGCTGATTGGCATAAAGGGGCTCTTAGGGTCACAGGGTCACTCTCTTATTTAATATTTGTGTTGCAGATTAATTTTCTCCAGATGTATTCACCTGCACGTGTGCAGCACAGAACTTACATTGTTAATTCTTGGCCATATTAGTAACCCATCTGGGTCCCGTTCTATTAGTTCTCATCCTTGTGGTGTCTGCAACCACTCTAAGTTTAGCAACCTCCGCAAACCTCATGCTGTTTATCCTCTCTCCCGTGTTCGTAAATAAGACACGGTGCCACTTATAAGTGAGACAGCCTTCTAGACCTTTCACCTCCATTTCACCCATTACGGGTTATCATTGCTCTTTGTTTATGATCCATTTCAATCTATGTGAAACTATTCATATCCAGGTGCTTTCAAACTTATTTTTCCAAATAAGATCTCAGGAGACACTGATTCTAAAGCTTTTCTAAAATTAAGAGGTGTTAGATCTACTGTGTGCTCTTCACCTCATTAATTTTGTAATTCTATCAATAAAGTGGTAACGTTTGTCTGGCTTAATTTGTCCTTTAATCTTCAAACATTCTTGCAGCTAATTGCTCATAGGTCCATTATCCTCTAGGAATTTACAGATTTTTTTGCTCTCAAAATGTTTATTCTCCAACATTACTAGGGATTGAAAACAGACTTTTACTGGGCAATAATTGCAAAGAACATTCTTCTCTTCTTCTTTGAAGATCAGTATCACATTCACATTTCCCCCAATCTTCTGGCTCAGCTCCATTTTTTTGGTAATGTTTAAAAAATATTAGTGGAGAAATAAATTAGCTAATATCCTCCCTAAACCACCAGCCATCTAAGACTGGTGCATATTCACATTGTCTACGTGTTCTCTTATGTGTTCATTTGTTTTGTTTTTTTAATTTCATGCTGTATTTAAAAGGATTCCATTGCTTCCAGTTGTCTCATTTGTGGCATTAAGCCACAGCCTGTGCAAAGGAAAGGTGCACAAACCCAGTGAGCGCTCCTGCAAGCATTGTGTCTAAGGCAGGGAGTAGAACAGGACTCAAAGGGAAACAGGAACACAAACAGATTAACCAGCAATCCAAGATGACCGTGATGGGTGCTATTGTATAGCAAACTGCAGAAGCAAAGCTTGAGCGACAAGAATCTTGCATTGCAATTGTGCTCAGATGAGTGATTATTTTAATAATATGTTAGACAGCATACGAATCCCAGCTCTGAGCCCATGTACAGCAGATTTCCTGGCAATTCCTGCTGTTAGCTGTTTCCGATACTTCAATGTCAGAGCAACCTCTCCCCAGCCCAGAACAGCCCATTGCAACGGGGACTCAGTATGGAAGGAGAGAGTGGTGGCTCCCCAATATTCGCTCTTCCTGTATATGAGGCTGGAAAACTCAGGAGTTTCCACTCAAGGATTTTTCTCCTGATTCTTTTGGTGGGTGAGGCTGAAAGTGGAAGAGGGGGTTCAGCCCCCCAACACTGGAAATCATAAAGGCAGGGACCATCCAAAAAGGCCCTTTGCTTTTGCATTGCATTGCATTGCTGGCAGGCACTCTTTTCTTCTCTCCATCCCCATGACACTAGAGGTCCAATGGAATCTGCCAGGGTATCCCCCTTCATTTCATGGCACCTAGAACATCCCCTCTGAGAGGCATGGGAGTTAGATTTTACAACAGTGCTGAGGAACTTGTGCAAGCCAATGCTAACTCAGTCTGTTTCAGTGTGCAGGCAACACTCCATAAATATTTGCTAATTCCATAGGTGACACTCTTCCCTCTGAATTCATGCTTACCCATTGCCCAGCATGCTATTAGGGGGCACTGAGGTATTGGAGATATAAAACTGGGGTCCTGACAATTTACAATAATGAAAGATCTTTAGCTCTTTTTCATAGAATCATAGAATATCAGGGTTGGAAGGGACCTTAGGAGGTCATCTAGTCCAACCCCCTGCTCAAAGCAGGACCAATCCCCAATTTTTGCCCCAGATCCCTAAATGGCCCCCTCAAGGATTGAACTCACAACCCTGGGTTTAGCAGGCCAATGCTCAAACCACTGAGCTATCCCTCCCCCCTGTTGGTTTGTTTATAAAAACAAGGTGTTAACTTTTGTGCTCTGGCCAAATTCCAGATCAGGTAACTCAATTCTGCCTGTTTAAATCTCCCCTGTAGTTTTAATTGCATATGTGATCTTTCTTCACTTCCTCTCCTAAATCGCTGTGGAGTATTGTGATGCACTGTTAAACAGCAGCCACATTCCACCTCAGAGCTGGCTGCTCATGAGTGATGGGCTGGCTCCTGTATGTAGGTACCCAGATCTGGAGTGTGCACCTGTGCTCTGGGGTCCCTCTGCTCCCGTCCTCTTATCTTTGCACAGCCCATTCAGAGACCACTGTGCAGTTTAATTACAGTGGTTCACTCCACCAACTTTTACATACTAGTATAGTCATTGTATGGACAGTGTTATCCAGTGTGACAAAGTTCCTCCTCTACCTTGGTGAGTCCTGTGCTTATTGGCGGATTTTGATCGCCTCAGAGATCTTCCCCTCTGGTAGAACCCACAGTCAAATTCCTCCTGTGTCTGATCAGGAGTTGGGAGGTTTGGGGGGAACCCGGGCCCGCCCTCTACTCCGGGTTCCAGCCCAGGGCCCTGTGGATTGCAGTTGTCTATAGGGTTTCCTGTAACAGCTGCGTGACAGCTACAACTCCCTGGGCTACTTCCCCACGGCCTCCGCCCAACACCTTCTTTATGCTCACTGCAGGACCTTCCTCCTGATGGTCTGCTGATGCTTGTACTCCTCAGTCCTTCAACTCTTCTCACTCTCAACTCCTTGTGTGCCTCTTGCTCCCAGCTCCTCGCACGCAACACCACAAACTGAAGGGAGCTCCTTTTAAAACCCAGGTGCCCTGATTAGCCTGCCTGTCTTAATTGATTCTAGCAGGTTCTTCTTAATTGGCTCCAGGTGTCCTAATTAGCCTGCCTGCCTTAAATTGGTTCCAGAAAGTTCCTGCTTGTTCTAGTGCAGCCCCTGCTCTGGTCACTCAGGGAACAGAAAACTATTCGTCCAATGGCCAGTATATTTGCCTTCTATCAGACTTCTGTGCCCCACTTGTCTGGGTCTGTCACACCAGCTTGACTACCCCTTCTCCAAAGGAACTCCCTTTTGTCAGCACCACTCCCCTGCTTCTTCCCCCTGCACTTCCTTCCTGTGCTCTTTCATCCAGTCTCTTTGTTAATAGGCTAATTAGCTCATTAGCTTCCCAGCCCCAATCTGCTCTGGTAATCAGGAACCCCCCTTCTTACTCAGGAACTCCCCAGGGGCCTGATGGGTTAACCAGTGACCAGAGTGCTGGTTCAGCTGCTGATTCCCAGCACTCTGGCACAGCAGGGTTTGTGAGGTGCTCTGAGATCTTCGTGAGAACAGGTGCTACGCCATGTCATTATTAAGAGTGAACGCGGCTCTTTCCAAGAAACAGTAGTAACGATGGGGGATTCGCACCTGTGGCGAGTTGATACATTTGCATCCTTTCCCATTGCCTTTACGCAGACATTCAAATGTCATTCTTTATGCAAAGCTCTTATATTGGAGACATGATTGGAATGGGATTTTTTTCTCCCACTGATCTACTCTGTTGAGCGTCTTCTGATGTCTATACATGTCATTATATACATCAGCAATTGCTTTGGTGCAAAAAAAATGCATCAATAATACAAGCTGGGGTTATGAAAGGGAGCTAGGGGCCCAGCTCCCATTGAATTTCAATGGATTTGGGTGCCCATTTGAAAGTCCCAGCCACAGTCTTTAGAATTTTGTTCCGTGACATGCCTCAGTGTATTTCCATTACTTAGACCTTTGGCAAATCAATCTGTGTTCTCTTAGAAGAGGAAACTCTGGAGACTTGCACGCCGTTTTCTGTAGCACTGACAAGGAAATTAGAAAAAGAGAGATATATTACAGCAATGCCTGGAGGTGTCAGCTGGCATTGGGACCCCATTGTGCTAGGCACTGTCCAAACCCCTACTGAGAGACCGTCCTGGCCCTGAATTGCTTACACTGTAAATACACAAGACAGACAAAGGGTGAGAGGGGAACAGAGGCACCACCTCAAATCAGTGGTAGAGCCAAGGGTAGAATCCAGGTCCCTGGGTCTGCCTACACAGAAAGGAGTTGCAGGATCTGGGCTTATAAGTGATAAAAATATTAACTCTTAACCTCAGTCTGCATGTGAGTAAAGTTACTTATATGAGACATTCCTCATTGGAGGAGTGTTGGAAGGATTGGGTCCTTATACAACTTTATAACACATAGAGCTTCATTATAACAGCAAATATTGTATAAGTAATTACAAATAATTGCTACCATTTCCCCACACTAAACCTTTCCCTGTGTTTAATGGAGAACCATGAATTTGTGTTCTTTTGTTTGCAAAATGTAATAACATGTTTAAAAGGAGCTGTTAGGTTTCGAAGTGAGCCATCAGCCTCCGTAACATTATGTTGTAATGTTGGGAGCTCACGGTTGCAGCTACGGCACCACCACAACGTCAAATCACTTGGGCTGGAGGAAGCACTTGGTAGGTGTTCAGATACCAGTCCATGAGCACAAATGTCCAGTGTGATGGATGGATGGATAGACTCAGCTAGTTTATTTCCATGTGCTCCTGTGCAAAGAATCAGGATTTATTACACCACTCATAAACCACTCTTGCTGGATAGACATAGTTAGATGAGCCTAGGATAATCCCAGAGTGATTAACCATTGGAACAAACTACCAAGAGAAGTGACAGATTATTTTCCTCAAGAAGTCTTCAGAGCACACTGGCTGCCTTTGGGCTTAATACAGAAGTAACTGGATGAAGTTCTATGGTCTGGGTTACACAGGAGCTCAGACTAGGTGAGTTTATAGCCGGGGTAGGCAACCTATGGCACGTGTGCCAAAGGCGGCATGTGAGCTGATTTTCAGTGGCACTCACACTGCCCGGGTCCTGGTCACCGGTCTGGGCGTCTCTGCATTTTAATTTAATTTTAAGTGACGCTTCTTAAACATTTTAAAAACCGTATTTACTTTACATACAACAATAGTTTAGTTATATATTATAGACTTATAGAAAGAGACCTTCTAAAAATGTTAAAATGCATTTCTGGCACATGAAACCTTAAATTATAGTGAATAAATGAAGACTCGGCGCACCACTTCTGAAAGGTTGCCGACCCCTGATTTATAGTCTTTTCTGGACCTAAAGTCTCTGAATCTCTGAGTTTCAAATGTAACTTGAAAACATTCATTAATGGCAATTCCATGACACCTCTGGCAATGACTTTCACTGCCAAATTGTTCTCATAATTAGATAGTTTTTCATATATTTAATCTGAAGTTTCCTAACTACAGCTCGGTTGGATGACTTATTGCTTCCATCCCTCTGGGCTGACTAGCTTGAATATGTGCCTTCATGTATTGATAGGGAAGGCGATAGTCCAGTATCTCCCATCATCTTCCTTTCTCTGGACAGAGCGTGCCTCATTCTCTTAACAAACACATCTGTGTTAGAGAGAGACCCAGGTCACCAAATGCAGATCCGGATCTGAGCCTGAACTTCCCCAAACTTTGGGGTTGGTGGTTAAATTTGGCCTATTATAGAGATAGGCCGGAGTAATATAGAGATTTGGGGGGCAGATTCACTGCCCATTAAGTCTGCTTTCTGCTGGTTTCATTGCAGAGGAATCCCTGGTTGCACAGGGTCCGGGCAGCGGCTCCGAGACACTTACGGGCCACACTGTAGGGATATAGCCAGGAGAGCTGCTACAGCCATCTGATCCCCAGCTGCCATAACAGCTCCTTTGTTCCTTAGGCAGCTGGTATAAGACAGAGCAGCCCAAAGGATGCTCTATCTAATGCTGGCCCCCATGACCACGGATTTGCAAAGCTGGCTTCATGTCATCTTTGCCTCCCACATCCCAAAAATGCACTGGGCACAGCTCTGCCAGGACGATAAATCCGCTTTCCATTATCTTGATCTGGATGTAAATGAACTCCAAAGTTCAAAGTGAGCAAGAAGGGAGAGAGAATGGGTGCAGCTTTGGCTTTGCTCCCGTCCCACCCCACCCAATGTGCCAAACAGCACAACTGAGCTAGCAGAAGTGGCTGGCTTATCTGCTGCTGACAGAGCTCAGTCACAGATTACCATACCGCCCCCGCAAAAGGGAAGCAGGAAGGGAATTGGGCCTCGGGAGTGGGGGGGGGGGGCAGGGGAGAGGAGGGGAGGCACAATGCCCCCCAGGGTTATTCCTTGGGTGGTGCCATTTATACCCCACCCCTTGCTCATATCCCAGGCAAAAGGTACAATCTAGCCCTAAACTAGCGCAAAAATGTTGGCTCTTCTGGGTTGACTAAGGTGCTCCTGTCTATGTTGTTTTGGGCCATCATTTACATCAGAAGAATCAGCAGGTGAGCCGAGCAACAAACTCACAGCAAATACTTTACTCAGCGCTGTGGCCTCTTTTTCGGCTCACGAAATGTCTGTGAGCAGATCACAATTTCCTTCAATTTATTCATTATTTCAATTTATTCGACCCAGATTTTTTTCCCCCTGTATGGATGGATTGGGAGCAGTTTGCTGCAAGTGTCTGACAGTAGATCAAGCTATGTTTATTCGTGTAGCTGTGTTTGGCCACATAAATCACAGGGTAGAGTCCCTGCTCCTTCACTGAACAAGTGTAGCTTTCGCTTGGTTGGATAGCAATTCTAGGAGGAATCAGACCACCCCACTCTTTTTTAGCCTCATTTGTTTGTTAATATGTAAATTAACTTCACTTGATTATTTTGAGATCATTAGCTGAGAGGAAGAGAAACTGACACAAGGGTGAGACTCAAAGAGTTTGATTTACAATACCGCGAGAGCAGAGCAGCCATCAATGAATCATGTATCTTCTTGCCTTTGCTATAACCACAGGCAGGAACAGACTCAGGATCGTGACCCGTGCATCCAGCAGGGCATAAATCCATAAAGCCAGCAGGTCAGGATTGTACCTAGGATATAGAGGATCTATAACTTTCATGCTAATCTCCAAATCTACCACAATCAGAGATTATTATCCAGCGTAACAAACAGCTGCTATTGTCTTTGCCTTACAGAAAATACAATAGGCTACATTTAAATTAATTCCTGGTGTAAGGTTATTTAAAGCAATGGAATTACACCCAGCATAAGTTTGTCCCCAATAGCTTCACCCAAGCGATTTGAAACTATGCATGCATGGGCCAGATATCCTGCTGCATTTTGATATCCATGGCAAAAAAACTATTGATGTCAATGGGGCAAGGTCAAGCCATAATGGTGGTTCACCAAAACTTATGTTATAATGGTTTTTACCCATAGAAACGTCCATTGCCCTCCAAACTACGGGGGGAGAGAGATTGAAAAGACCCCAAAGCAGGAATAATATCTGGTTTATTCTTACACACTTACCAATGTAGCACCAGCAAACAAGGATAATTTTCGCCAAAGAGATGACCATTCCAATATAAAAGAGGCTATTGAGATAGCTTACATTTAGGGAGAGCTGTTCACCCTCAAAGGTTCCTTAAGCACTTTCCAAACTATGCATATACACATGGATCATGTCGCCAGCTACTGCAACGCAGCCGCTTCTGGGATTAGAACGTGCCGGCTGTTTAACAGTTCACAACAACACTGCCCATAGCTTAGGAGAGGAAGCAAAAAATATCATATTCAAAAGAAACTGCAGGGAGAATTTAAAGAGAGAGAATTAAATGGCTATCCGGGCAACTCTTATTGATGCAGCATGTCAGGGATCCTAGCAAGTTGTCAAAAGCCACTGTGAGCCCCGAGTGTAGGAGAAACTAAGGTAGTTATGTATCCTGACATCAATCCCCGGGAAGCTTGTGGTGGCATCAATTTGGTGGCCTGACTACAGCTGCCATACCACTATACCAATGCCGACTGGAATTTGTGACAGGTTGGATCACAGAAAACCCTTTGGGAATTGCCAACAGATGTACTGAGACTACTTCTAAGTCTGTTTTCCCTGGCAGCTTGGGACTTCAGTGCCCTGCCTGGTTTGAGCCAGACACACTAGCCGGCTGCAAACCCAGACACAGGTCTGAACCACATCCCCTAACAGCTGCAGGCTTAACTGAAAGTGGCTTAAGAAGTGTTCCTGTCTCTAACACTCAGATGCCCAGCTCCCAATGGGGTCCAAACCCCAAATAAATCCGTTTTACCCTGTATAAATCTTATACAGGGTAAACTCATAAATTGTTCGCCCTCTACGACACTGATAGAGAGATATGCACAGCTGTTCCCCACCCCCCAGGTATTAATACATACTCTGGGTTAATTAATAAGTAAAAGGTGATTTTATTAACTACGGAAAAAAAGTAGGATTTACGTGGTTCCAAGTAATAGCAGACAGAACAAGGTGAATTACCAAGCAAAATAAAATAAAACACGCAAGTCTAAACCTAATATAGTAAGAAGCTGAATACAAATAAAATCTCACCCTCAGAGATGTTCCAATAAGCCTCTTTTACAGACTAGCCTCCTTCTAGTCTGGGTCCAGCAATCACTCACACCCCTGTGGTTACTGTCCTTTGTTCCAGTTTCTTTCAGGTATCCTTTGGGGGTGGAAAGGCTATCTCTTGAGCCAGCTGAAGACAAAATTGAGGGGTCTTCCAGGGGTTTAAATAGACTCTCTCTTGTGGGTGGACACCCTTCCCTCCCCCTGTGTAGAATCCCAGCTACAACATGGAGTTTTGGAGTTACATGGGCAAGTCACATGTCCATGCATGACTCAGAACTTACAGGTAGCAGCCATGGTTCACATGCTACCTTGAACGTCCTTAAGTAGACTTCTTATGTGGATTGGAGCCCTCCAAGATCCATTGTCCGTTAAGTGTTTCTTGACTGGGCACTTAACTTGCAAATTCCTTTCCAAAGAAGCTGCCCAAATGCCTTACTAAGGCTACTTAAAATCAAACCAGTACACAGCCAATATTCATAACTCTGAATACAAAAATGATACATGCATACAAACAGGATGAATAGATTCAGTAGATCATAACCTTTATAGAGATATGTTAGATGGCATATGTAGCATAAAACATATTCCAGTTATGTCATATATACATTCATAAGCATATTTCCATAAAGCCTTATGGGGTGCAATGTCACAGAATTAATTTAGCATATCTTTAAATACATCCACAGCCACAGAAGGAGCACTTTCAATCAAGTGGAGAGACACAGGATGGGATTTCCCCCCACCCACACACCTTTGGGTCTTTCAGGAAAGCAGCCCAATATATCCTGAATCACCTGGCCCACTGCAGAAGCCTGGTCCCTGCTCATCTTGCTGAATATGTATTTTTATTTCATCTCGAGTTGCTAATGAAGATCTTTCCTTATAATTAGTCAAACACAGACACGGGCCTGAGATTAGAAATTAGGTGCCTAAATACCTTTGTGAATCCCACCCTGAGGATGCAATCCTGACCCCACTGACGTCAAGGGGAGTTTTGCCACAGACTTCAGTAGGGCCAAAGTTTAACCTTAAGGGCATGAGATCCTGCAAACCTTACTGAGATGAGTAGCCCTTACACATGCAAGTACGTTTTACAGTGTTTTCTAAACATGGTCAGACTCTGTCTCTGTCTAATCTTTTGACCTCACTTGTTTTACAGCTGATACTCCAACAAATGCAAACAATTTGCCATTTGCCTTTCTTGCAGTACTATCCCATTCTTGACTAGTATTCAATTTTTTCAGCCATTAGAATCCCCCAGATCCTCAGTCAGCACATCTTCAGTGTAGTTTGTATTCTTTCATTTGCATCTGAGTAAAAAGTCCAGTCCAGATGAGTTTATGGTGTGCGATAAAATATCACCAAAACAGTTGCAATAAAGAAACCTAGCATTATTACTATACCTATTACTAAGGCTGATATTATACTTGAAAAATAATGCTTATTTTAAATATTTAATTACAAATTGCTAATACAGAAACACAAACGAATGGTTCTAGATTACACATGGAGAGAGATTAAGTGTGAAAAAATGGTACAAATGATGTTTAACCAATTATGGATTATTTGCCTTAGCAGTGAAGCTTTATGTGCTGAAAAGTTGTACACATTAGTTTCCTTCAATAGCACCACTCACATAAGTAAAGACAACTCATATGAGTAAAGGCTTGTGTCCTAAGATCTGTGTACAAACAAAAAAGGCCTCTCGTGTATTGTAATAGAGTATTTTAAAAGGCAGGCTCTGAGCCTGCATTTCATGATAGCGTTATGAACCGACTGCTGCATGTATGCTATCAACGGCATGGTCAATATCTTTTAAATAAAAACATTTCCAAATGTAATTGTAGTACTTTAACTTTACTTTAATCGCACCTGTAGGATGATAGCTCTATGTAGACACAGGAATCACAAGTGGGTCTTTTTGTCTGTCCCTCTGAATTCGAGCAGGATTTATTTCATTACCCCCAAATCGCCATTGTTGATGGCTGGGAATCAGGACTAACTATCCTTGAACATCTTTATCTGCATTAGTTCCACAACTTTCCATGGCAGCTTGCTCAAGTGCTGAACCGTTGTTGGAGTTTAGTATTTTCTAATACAGAACTTTGATAGAATTTAAGTTTCTTCACCACCTCTAATTCTGTTCTATTTAAGTTCTCACGGCACCTACAATCACCGTGGTATCAAATGTTCTGTCCTTGTTGACCAAAAAGAGTATTTAGCTCTTGTCCTCTTTATAGCATCATATTATGCAGGAATCAGATTGGGTCAGAGGAGTAGGAAATGGTGCTACTCTACTTAAACTTCACCTCAAATCCCAGACTCTATTGTAGGCATTTCTCTTTTACAGCACACCTGAGTGTTTCTGCTAAAATGATCAGCAGTAAAATAGATAACTATTTAGATTGTGAGCATCTTTGGGCAAAGACCTTGTATTTTTATCTGCCTTGCACCAGCTGATACTATACAAAATAATAATCATGTTGACATTTAAAGAATCATTAGTGAATAGTTCTTGAGGAGAATAGCAGTAGTGTATGCCTCCTTAGAAATAATCACGCAAATTCTCTTCTCACTTATATTGCTGTAAATCTGGAGTAATGCCCCAGACTTCATTATTTTGGGCAAATTGTGGACAGGCAATGCACTGGGTCTTATTTGGGAAGTTTATTCACAATTAGAAGAGTCAGAAACTTTTTTTCTTTTCCATGAAAGCTTAAATTCTGCAAAGGTTGATGGGGCTTCCAGGGAACATGCTGGTGTAGCACATAGCATGGAGTAATGGTTCAGTCTAATCACCACCTTGATGTGTTTGTGGACAGTCACCGTGTCTTCCGTCAGTGTTTTCTCCACAGAGAAGCTAGGCCGCTCTTTTCAACTTTCCTAATTCACTGGTGTTCCTCTCCTCTGAACACTCTCCAAGAGCTCTACACCTTTTTGTTCTTCACGTGGTGGCCAAAACTGAATGCAGAACTTCAATGGAGATTCAGTACGAAGCGTAGTGAAATCTCTCTCTCTCTTTGGGTTTTGTACTGTGTCTCATCACCCTAGTATATGAACAGCCTTCTTATAAACGTTATTGACAATAGCAAAGTCCATGGCGGGTTTCATGGAGTTTCTGGCTTTGCTCCCCTTTGAAGTTATAGGAAGCTTGGGGGTAGGATTGTTTTTAAGGGGGTTGAAGGGAGAAGAGAGCAGTAGTCAGTGTCATTCTGGTGAGGGTAGAAAAGCTTTAGCAAAGATGAAGATTTTACAGTATTTTCTAAACATGATCAGATTCTGGCCTCATCTAATCTCGACTGTGCTTGTTCTACAGATGGTGCTCCTATACATGCAAACAATATGGCATTTGTGTTTCTTATGATAGTATCTCGTTCTTGAGTCATATTCAACTCAACTCCCTCCGCCCCCGATCCGCTCTGCTTGTACCTGTTTTGTGTAGTTGGTACTTTGCAATGTAATGGGCTGAATCCTGATGGATCCTTACTCCGTTTGGATTTCTCTCTCACTCAGGCAACCCGTGCAGAGAGTGAATAAGAAGTAAGAATCTTTGTGATTTGGCCCAAATATTTGAGCATTTCGGTATTCCTTCCTCTGTCATTATCGTCTCTCATTGTCAGTCCATTTCTCCAATTTAGTGAGATCAGGCTGTATTTTAATCCTGTCTTCCACAATATAACTAGGTTTAACTGGGTGGAACTGAAAAATTAGGCTGAATAGCCAGAGACACGTCCTAATGGTGTGGTCTGCCAGCATGTGTAACAGTCTCCCAGTGAAACTGGCGGAAGTTCCATTACTAGAGACATTTAAACGTAAACTGGAAAAATACTCTACACCATAGTAAAGGACCAATCTTGCCATAGGAGTAAGACAGACTAGATGAACTAAAAGGACCTCTCCTATCTCTGCCTTCTCTGATCTATGTTTAACTGGCACCCTCTTCACTCCAGCCACCAATTTGTTCAGGAAACATTGAACTAATAATAATATCAAATAATATTGGACCTAGGACATAACTGATGCCTCCTCCCCATATTATTATTCTTTATTACTTAGATTGTGGTGGCATCCAAAAGATCCTAGGCACATTCCAGACACAGAGGGAGGGGTAACATTTTAAAGTGCCCTACTTTCTCAGGCCCAGATCCTCGCAAGGTATTTAGGCTCCTCAATCCCCTCAATTTCAGCAAGAGTTAGGTGACTAAGTACCTCTGAGGGGCTGACTCTTAGGCACTGATGTAACTTTTGAAAATTTTGCCCTACAACCTAGAGGAATTACTAACTGCTCCACGGACCAAACTCCACTGGAGTTTGCCTTGCATCAGGACTAAGTGAAAACTGAGGCTTCGTTGTCTCACCACCCTTACGTGGCTACACAGGGAAGTAAGAGTGCGTAGGGCCGCCTTTGCATTCCTGCTTACTCTGATCAGGTTATAACTCTGGGCATGAAGGAGAAAGCAAGGGCTACTCCCCCACTACTCCCTCTCCGTGAGGAAGTGGGGAGGGAGCGGGTGGAGAGGAAAAGTGGAAGAGTTTTAGTTCTGCCCCCCTCCCATCAATTCACCAGCCAGAGTATCCAATCAGATTCACAAGGAGGAGTAAGCTGCCCCATGGAAGGGAAAAACAGCTTACTCTTCATCCAGAACAAGAGGCAAATTGGAAGGGAAACAATGCCTTTGCTGCTTGCTAGGGTGTCTGCCCAAAGTCACAGTGTAGCTCTGAGCGAAGACTTCAGCATGTTTATTATTCTAGCTAGCTAATTATTCATTAGTTTTATAGTAATTCCATCCAGTCTGCCTTTCACTCATTTCCCCACAATAATGCTATGTGGAATTGTATCAAATATCAGACAAACTGAAATGCTAACCCTTCACTGCATTTCCGATATCAGCTAAGTTTGTTATCCTCTCACAGAGAGAAATTAAGTTAGTTTAGCATGATAGGTTTCAGATGAATCCACAGTGTCTACTATTTACCACTTTATTATCCTTCAGCTGTGTACAAATTGATTGCTTTATTAATTGTTCTAGAACAAGGGTTGAAAAATCCACTCATCTAAGGTGAGTAGGAAATTGTCGGTGGATAGCCTCATGCATCCATATTGGAGAATGTAATTTTTCATTAAAAATGTGTGCAGACTTTACATTCAGGAAGATAATCTTCCAAATGTGAATTGGTAACAGTGCTGTTTTCTTAAGTCTATAGACAAAAACCTTCATTGTAGAGCTGGTCAGAGAATGGGTTTTTTCCTCCATGGAAAATGTTAGTGATTTTTATTTTTTATTTTCATCTAAATTTTCAACTGTTTGTCCAAAACAAAAACCCAGAAACCAAACAGTTTTCAGGGTTCATCACTTTTCATAGTGACCCCGGGCTGGTAGTTTTAATCCTTGGGTTGATAAGTTTTCCAAGCTCTGAGCAGGTATTGACATAACATTTTTATTACATTCACATCACTCTCTGGAGTAACACTGGTGTGCAACTGGGAGACGAATTTGGTTCACTGGTCTGTAATTCTGCAAGTCTGCGTGTTTTCCCAATTGCACAAATAATTGAACATATTTACCCCTTCCAGTTCTCTGAGACCTAATCTGTTATCCATGGGTTCTAAGAAATAATTGAGTTCAAATGTTACTTCTGATAGTTCCTTTAAGACTCTACAGTGAATTTTGTTAGGTCCTACTCATCTGAATTTGCTCACATTATTTGGTGTTCTTTAATCTTTCTCTTCCTGATTCTGCCTTAAAACCTCTCCCTTGCCTCATTAACTATCAGCCATATTCTTCCCCTCCACCTAGTACAGGGGTAGGCAATCTATGGCACGGGTGCCAAAGGCGGCACGCGAGCTGATTTTCTGTGGCACTCACACTGCCCAGGTTCTGGCCACCGGTCCGGGGGGCTCTACATTTTAATGTAATTTTAAATGAAGCGTCTTAAAAATGTTAAAAACCTTATTTACTTTACATACAACAATAGTTTAGTCTGCACAATCATCAACCAAACATTCCCCATGGGCGCATATCCATCGTCTCTCGAGACTAACGGACGCCAACAATAGACTTAAGGAAAGAGACCTTCTAAAAATTTTAAAATGTATTACTGGCACACGAAACCTTAAATTAGAGTGAATAAATGAAGACTCGGCACACCACTCTGAAAGGTTGCCGACCCCTGTCCTAGTATGTCAGAAGGGGAGATGGACAACCCCGTTCTGAAGCGGGAGGTTGGAAGGGAAGCTGTGCGGAGATGTTCCTTCCACAAGAGATGTTCCTCTCTTTATTCCATGGCTGATGTGATGAAGATCAGATTCCCATAACTGGGAAGGGGTGTGGGCAAGGGAAAGGTGGAGGAATACAGAGGAATAGTCATTGTACGTGGCATGTTCCTCTTGCAGATAATCAGGAAATTCAGTTTTTCAAGCATGATAAGTTAGGCTGAATAAAAGTAGCTGGTGAAGCATTCATGCCTTCCCTTTCACATCTGTTATTTGTTTTCCCTCACTGTTAAGTAGCAGACCTCCTTTGCCATCTTCTTGTGTCTTATCTATTTATAACATGTTCTTTTGTTCCTTCTTACATCCTTTGTCAATAGCCCTCCATTTTGTTCATTGGTCTGTGTGGTGCATTTTATCTCTACATATCCTTACTAACCTTCTATGCTTGCATTCATCAATGTTATCTCTCTAGATATCATTCATGCTCACACATCACAACAGCCATCAACTTTATGGGATAAAATGAAATATAAATATCACCTGTCTGCAATACCATGGAAGAGTTTTAAACAATGCCATTATTTACCCTACTAGCACTGTCTGTTCTCTTCTGTTTCATAATTTTCATTTAGAACCTAACTGATAAAATTAGTCAGGAAATACAGAATGTAGCTGGCTGGAATTCCAAGACAACTGTCAGTTTTGTGGGTGGAGAATAATAATACAAATTAGAAAAATAATAATCCAGAAAGGATGGTTCTTTTGATTAGCTAGCATGGGTTGGCCCACGAGGAGACTAATCTTGCTCACCGTACTGATGCCAAACATATCCAAAATATTAACATAAAAATTATGAAACTCGAGTATCTAAAGTCAGGCACCTACATCTTTCAGATTAAATGGCATTGGTCAAAAAGATTTGAGTTTATATGCAAAGATTGGAACTAATAAAATCTAATACACAAGAATGATTATATTATTTATTTATCTTTTTACATGTTAAAGGGACTGTTGGGTTAAAAATAATCATCTGTTATTACTAAAATACTGGATTATTATAACGGCGAGAGTGTTCAATATTTAATTTTTCACCACTATTGCTTTTTATTATTATTTTTTGTATCCTGGATTATGGAAATAAACTAGTCAATTTTACTTTAGTTTCTAGTCAATTTCCTTGTTTGTTTCCAGTGCAATAGCACAATGCTGCAAGACCTAGGTGGCAAACAATGTGGAGATTAATTTTCAGGTTAAAAAAACCCCCAAACTGTTTGCACTGATTATTTCTAAATATTATGAACTATTTCTATTAATATTTGGGGGGTTACAAAACAAAACAAAAAATCTAAATGTTGTGCCCAAACACTGACAGAGTCCCTTTTGGTGATTAATCTAATGACATCAAGCAATGTTTAACTACTCTCCCTTTCAACTTCCCTCCCCGCCAAAAAAAATAATAATCCCCAGATAAAAACCGCACGAGGAAAGAAAAAAAAAACGGAATTAACAAGTCAGTGTATAAACCTGAGGTGGGATTAGGGAAACTTTTGCTCACTTCATTCACCCCCCAGGAACAATTTTGTCTAGGCCTAAAAGGGTTCATCTCTGCAATCATATATATTTCATAGAAGCATATATTATGCTTTATATGACAGCAGCACCCTACAGGCTCCAACCAAGGCAGGGAACCCACGGTGCTAGGCGCTGTACATGCATAGAGTAAGAGACAGCCGCTGCCCCAAAGAGCTTACAAAACAGACAAGGGGTGGGAGAAAGGAAGCAATCTCTCCATTATATAGGGGGGAAACTGAGGCACAAGAAAAAAGCAAGTGACCTGTCCAAGGCCAACACAGGAAGTGACAAAGGTAGAAATTTAACCCTTTGCTCTCATAATTATCCAAGTTAGCAATAGACAAGACCTATTAGCTTTCCCGGGGGCGGGGGGAATGAATGGAGACAATGGCCAGTTGTCCACCCAGCGGCTCCAAGCCCAGACTCCCTCCCTCTAGCGTCTAGACCCTGCTCCGGCTCTTCCAGGCTGCAGAGCACCTGGGCAAGCGACAGAGCCTCTCCTAAGGGACCCCTCGGGGCCACTGGGGCGCGGCCCCTTTAAGAACCGCCGCCCATCACCCTGGCCTCGCGCGCGGCTGGGGCTGGCGCCTCGCTGCACCTGAGGGAACGGCGAAGGCGCGCGAGCCCCCCGCCCCCCAGGCAGGCGCGCGGCTCCACGGTAGCAGCAGCAGCGCCTCGCGGGGAGCATGCGCGGGCGGGCGCCGCGGACGTCACCGAGGCCGTGAGTGCGGACCCCCGGCGCGCGCACTTTCCCTCGCGCTCGCGCGCTCTCCCCTTCTGCTTCTCTCTGCGCCCGGATCCGCCGCGCGATGCGTTCGCTCGCCGCCGCCGCCCATTAGAGACCCCCCACCCCCCCTGCCTGCCTTCCAACAACAACCCTCCCGACAAGAGCAGGATCCACCCTTTCCCCTCCCCCCCACCGAGCCCTCTTCCTCCTCCTCCTCCTCCTCCTCCTCGTCCAGCAGGAAGAGCTCAGCCTTTTTTGCACCAGCCCCAGTGCCTGGCTGCAGCCCTCTCCCTGCCCGGCTCCCCCTTGGATGCACTGATTGCTAGAGGGAGCGGTACAGGAGGGGAGGACAGCACCGGACAAAAAAAGGGGGGGACGCATTTGGTTGCCCAGATTTTTTTTTTCCTGGGGGGTGATTTTTTCCCCCTTTCCCTCGGAGTGTCTGAGAAAGGGGGGAGGCGCCCGCCGAGCGGTGTGGGGTTTTTTTGGGGGGCCATCATGGGATGTACACTGAGCGCAGAGGAGAGAGCCGCCTTGGAGAGGAGCAAAGCGATCGAGAAAAACCTCAAGGAGGATGGGATCACCGCCGCCAAAGACGTGAAATTACTCTTGCTAGGTAAGCGGCAGCTCCCCCGCGACCCTCACACCGCATCCCTGCCCCTCTCCCGAAGTCATCCTGCCCTGGCTGGGAAACTCTATTTCCCCAAGATCAACCCCCGCCCGCCCCGCATCCATTAACCCAGCTGCTCTCCCTCCTATGTAATCTCTTTGATCCCCTTCTATGCTCACACTCACCGGCTCTTTCCTTTCTGTGTCTGTCCCCACAGGGGCTGGAGAATCTGGGAAAAGCACCATTGTGAAGCAGATGAAGTAAGTCCTTTGGGGCTAGTGCCCTGAAAGCATTGATCATTTGCCTTAAAAAAAAAATTTGTTGGCATCCCCCTGTTGATTTTTTTTGGAGGGGGGGGTGTTGCCATAAGGCGATTCTTTAGTTGTAAGAATGCCTCTGACCGCCATATTGATCTGAGCGTTATTGTTATTATTATCTTTTGGTGTGGCTTGTGGACCCATTGGTATGGCACATCTGTAGCAGTGATTTCTGGTTTGGGGAAGAAGATGGAGGGGGATCCAGCCCTTTGCTCACCATGGACGATCAGGTGTCTGCTGTTCAGGGGGGTGGTGCTGAATGGACGGCGGTGTGGTTTCTCTTTTCTTTCTCACAAGGTGTGTGTGAGGTGGGTGGGTGAAGGGGGCAGGGTGGGTTTCCCAGCTGATGTGAATGGCCCAGATGTAACCAGGGCATCACCATTAAACATACCACTGTCAATTAAGATTAATGTCAGGTTTTTATCTCCCAGCGCTCTCTCCCCTCAACCTACACGCTCCCTTCGGTGTTTGATCTCCTGACATGGGCTGCTGGGTTGGCTCTCTGGCATTTGTTTATTTATTTAAAAAAATCTCCCTGTAATGCGGATTTAAAGCAAGGCTTGCTGCCATTCAAAGCCCCTTTTCCCCGAGATTTCAGCCTTTCCTCTTAATTCATTAGAGATGAATTTGGCTTCTGATCACCAATTAAAATTAAACGGGGATTTTTTTTAAAGGACAGAAAATAATAACTAAGCAACAAGGAAACCGGCTCCTTTATAAAAGCACCGGCCAATTCGGAGCATTATTCCTCCTTCCCCTCCATCAACCATTTCTCCTGAGCTCGGGTGTGTTTTAAATCTCACGAGGCTGTCTGGAAGCAAGTGACGACCTGCTGTGGACTTGTAGTGCGGGGGCGGGGGGTGGTTCTGCTGTGACACCTTTACACACACACACACACACACACACGTTTGCTAATGAGGCAGTTGCTGTGCAATAAACAAAAAAATGGTTCTTTTCCCAAGTTGGCACCGTGGCCGCAGAGTGACTGCATCCCCTAGGCGGCGGAGGGGGGGAGGCGAGGCGGGCTAGTGAAAGGGGCGAGGGGATTCTCCTTTCACAAGTCCTTAAACAAACAAACAAAAATCTCAGCCTTCCCCTGGAACAGGCGTGACAAGCTCGTTCGAGGTGGCGCCATCACTGAGCAATCCCCGCTCGCAGCCTTGCGAGCCCCTCGCCTGTTCTGTGAGATGTGACACGGTGCAGGGGTGGGGGGCGAGGGGGGGGGGGGAGTCATGCATTTATTTCTGCAAAGCAGCCGGGGGGCTGCTGGCAGGGTGTGGTGGGCTAGTTGCCAGCGGCTCCTGTCCACCTGCCTGGGGGAGCGGGCCCCCCTTTGCAGAGCAGAAAGGGGTTGAGCATGGGCCGGGGCGGGGGGCGAAGGGAGGGGACGTTGCCTGCAGAGCAGCTGCCTCCCCCGGGCCGGTGCCCGCGCCGCGGGGCGAGCGGGGAGGTTTCAGGCGGTTCGAGTGGTGGACAGCGCCCAGCGGAGCCTGGAAAAGTCGATTGGCTCGGCAAGGCTCGGCGGCGTTCGGAAGCCGTCGGGAGAAACCGAAGCGGCTCGGAAATGGCCGAAGGGGTTCGGGGCCGCTCGGCGTTCCATGCCTTTCAGAACGAAGGGCCCGATCCACCGGCTCCCGCTGCAGGCAAAGGGAGGGGGGGGAGTTTTGCCATTGCCTGCAAACGGGAACAGGATCGGGCCCCGCTCTCCCAGAGCCCCACCCCGCTCCCTGCCGAGGTGCCACACACAGGAGAGGAGGGGGGTGCTGACTGTGAGCTGGGCTGGCCCCCAGAAACACCAACGGGCAGGGCCTACCTCCCAGTCCCTCAAGAGACAAATAGGGCTCCTTCCAGAGGGGAAGGGATATTTTCTAGCCCCCAGTGATATAGGAAGAAAACTCTCCCTGCCTCCAGAAGCTTTGGCAACCCTCAGCCTCTCAAGTGGCTTTTTGTATATTGATATCTTTGTGTCTCAGTAAAGACTACACGCTCCACGTCCGCTGCCTGGAAGGGGCGGTTTTGCAAACAGTCCGCGCAGTTTTGTCCTTTGGTTTAGAGGGTCTACTGCAAATTAACACCACGACATTGTTAAATGTGCCAGTGGGATCTATTAGATTGTCTGCAATAGACCGATACAGGCTTTGTGTGTGCGTGCTGACATCCACATATCTAACCACGTCCCTTCAACCAAACCACCCTTAAAGAAGATGAACAGTAGGATGAGTTTGGCAATGTACATTATGTGACTATGCAGGCATATAAAGTTACTGTACAGTAGCTCTGTGGCAGGGTTCGTATTTTTAACAAGATAAGATTCATATTTTTAACAAGACGGAGCAAGATAATATACTGATCTGATGCTGCTCTCCGTTTATTAAGTAAGATGATAATAATACCTAATTGCTATACAGTGCTT
Organism: Chelydra serpentina; assembly: GCA_037349315.1. Lineage (NCBI taxonomy): Eukaryota > Metazoa > Chordata > Testudines > Chelydridae > Chelydra > Chelydra serpentina. Next base: position 8,581,733 of record JBAIAC010000026.1, on the reverse strand, counting down.
TTCATCAGTAGATCTCAAAGCAATATATGAGATGCTTGCAGTTCTATACCTCAGTTAAAAATTCACAAAAACCTGTCTTTATGAACCTGCTTACGTTGTCAGCCGTCAGAACTGGGAGGTGTCTTTTACTGTGGAAACTCAGTACACTGGGTAGGGTGTAGATAGCAGTGTTGCTATGAATACAGCAGGAGGCATATTTAGAGAGCTGTTCAAAATCTCCGGCATTGAGAATTATAACTGTAGAATGAACAACTTGCTGATATTTATATTTTGGAGGTTAATTAAATAATAATATGTAAATTAGCACTTTACCTGGTCAAGCAGTATTATATAATATTCTAAAGTAACGCCTGATTTAATCACACAGGCCTGATGAGACCCTAATGAATTCTTAAAAGACTAGAATGTTTGTTTGAATGTGATGAGGGAGACTGATATTACTTTTATATCACATATTTAGGGCCCCACCAAATTCACGGTCCATTCTGGTAAATTTCACGGTCATAGAATTTTTTTAAAAGCTTAAATTTCATGGTTTCAGATATTTAAATCTGAAATGTCAGTGTTGTAATTGTAGGGGTCCTGACCCAAAATTGAGTCATGGGGGGCGGGGGGTTTGCAAGGCTATTGTAGGGGGGTGGCAGAATTGCCATCCTTATTTCTGCTGGTGGTGGCACTGTCTTCAGAGCTGGGCGGCCAGAGAGTGGCGGCTGCTGGCCAGGAGCCCAGCTCTGAAGGCAGTGCTGATTCCACCAGCAGCAGCAGCAGCAGCACAGAAGTAAGGGTGGCAATACCATGCCACCCTTACTTGTGTGCTGCTGCTGGCAGTGGTGCTGCCTTCAGAGCTGGGCTACCAGCCAGCAGCCACAGAGCTTCCTGCAGCCAGGGAGGTTCCTCGAGGTGGATCTGACCCGGCCATGGGAATGCCCGTGCAGGGGAAGAAGCTGATCCCTCCCCAGCCTGGCCAGGACTAGCAGCTGGAGCCCAGCGCATGGTAGGAGCCCCTGACTGGGATGCCCCAGCCCTGCCCCTCTCCAGCTCCAGGCTCAGTGCTCAGGGGTTCAAGGGGCCTTGGGCTGACTGTGTGGAGCGGGGCGGAGGGTGTTACCACAGCACCTCCCCACCCCCGACCACAGCACGCTGGGCAATTACCCACCCATAAGGCTGGCCCTGCCCCCCCCCCCCAAGTGACAACCCCCCCCATATCCTGCCACCCTTACTTCTGAGCTGCGGGTGGTGGTGGTGCTTCCTTCAGAGCTGGGTGCTTGCCCAGAAGCTGCCACTCTCCCGCCACCCAGCTCTGGAGGCATCACAGGAGTAAGAATGGCAATACATCAACCCCCCTACAATAGCCAGATTTCATGGGAGAGACCAGATTTCACGGCCGTGGATTTGGTAGGGCCCTACACATATTATTAGGTGCTTCTAATTAGTGAATTACACCAGAAAGCCAAGATACTGGTAGTTTTCACACTGAGGTATATGGTTTGACAATATGCCTAGAATTTTGTAGAATGATGAATGCTAAAACAAAGGAATAGATAACATATGCTGGTAATAGAGGATTGAGAGCATTACACTGCGACTAGTTAATCATTGAAATGATAAGTAGTGCTATAAAACGTGGCAGATAGAAATTACAGCAATTTAAGAGATGTATTTAGAATTTGGATTAGGATTAGAATGCCTTTATAAAACCTAATTACAGAGACTTTTGAGAGAGTTTGATGTATCTTTTGGCGTGATGGTTTTCTTTCAGTGAACAAGGATGTTCTAGTGATTGATCGATTTAGAGCATAGGTTTTTTGAGAGAGTATATCTCAGACATTTGCAATGCAGACATGGAAATCATTATAATTGCAATCTAACAATGAAGATAACTTTGATGTACTACAACCCCATGTCTGTAGCTGTATTTGTAGAGTTAACAGTTGGCTCTCCAAGAGTAATGTGACTTGTTTCATTTTCTTATTATTCTTGCAGAGTCCAATCCTGCAAATTGTTGCATATGGGCAGATTGCTGCACCCATGCAATGAACTGCAGGATCAGGGCCATAGTAGTTAGGGGACCAGTCCCTCAAGGTGCTCTGTCACTCTTCACCCCCATTCAGGTCAGTGTGAGCATAGGGCACCCCCTTTTCAGAATCAGTCCTGGGTTCAACTCTGCTCTGCTACAACATAAACTAATGAGTGTTTTTAATGGATATGCCTGATCTATTTGGTTATAAACAAGCATATAGCAAGGAATTCTTTTACAAGAGAAGGAATCGCCCATTTGTATTTAGGCTTCAAATAAACGTGACAATATCTTGTGTCTTAAATCTTAAAATAAATGCAGAGATAGTGATAAATTATAATATGCAACTTTTCTTTCTGTACTATCTGTAATGCAGTGTGAAAACTAGACAATTTTTTTAGATAATGGGGTATGGCTTGGAATGATCACAGTTCAGGAAAGCATTGAATACCTGGCTAAGTCCATTCCTATTCAGTAAAACATGTAAACACGTGCTTAAGTGCTTTGCTGAATATGACTGTTCAGTTGTGAGCCGTAATTAGCATAATGGCATGTCAGACAAGCTGCAGAATAATGGGTTTTTGCTAATGGATCTCGATTTCTTTCTTATTCTCTGCACTCTAAGTATTAAAGCCGATACCTTGGAGAGGTAATAGTGAATTGCATTGCTTCCTCTCTTTTGAAATCTAGTGTGGAACTCTTTGCAATGAATTCAACCGTCATATGCGGACATGAAACATCCAGTCTTGTTGAGAGTGTTCCAGCAAACTAACCAGATGCAAGTACTACCCTTGATGAGCTCTGAAGAAGTAGAGCATATTTTGTATGAAATTACTACAGTGGGTGTTTTGGCTTGACTAACCAGCAGGTTGTAAGACATGCAAAAAGCCGTAGTCTGAATCATTAAAATTTTTTAAAAGATTCACTAATTTTCCTACTGCTCAAGGACACAGCTGAACACATGCAGTACACTCCTAAACATTGGTGCAGTTGTGAGCGATAGTTAGCATGCTGGCATAGCTACTTGGGTTTTTGCAGATCTGCGTGAAGTTACTAGGGAATGCATGGCCTAATGTTTAATGTACAGGGCTGAGTCAGAAGGTATGGGTTCAGCGTTGGGCTCAGCTATCAATTCAGTGTCACACCGGGCCTTGGTTTCTCCAACTGTTAAGTGGGGATTCCACTACCTACTTGACAGAGGTTTTTTGAGGTTTAATTGGTTAGTTTTTGTAAAGCATTTTGAAGTGCTATAGAATAAATACAAATGATTATTATTATACTGTAGTTTTATCATTCTCATTTATTATCTAGTTAAATACTCTTCCCAATCATCAAAATAATATGGTATATTGGTTCAAAGTTTTCTCAAAAGCCAAAAATAGTCATCAACGCTCCTTGCTCTTTGTGTAAGTGAATTACTTATAACCTAATAAAAGTTCTTGAAAGCAATAAGCAGTCCCCACCCACTGTGTTTCCAGCCAGCCTAAGCAATATCATGACAAGGGACACTGGAAGTGAACAACGCATACAGATAGCTGCTCGATGCCTTGCTCCTTTCAAGAAGACAACAGGCCCCAAAGCTTTTGTGGTTTCACACGGTCATTGGTACATGAATGTGTAGCACAAACTTTTCTCCCTGAATATATTGGTTCGGAGGGGTGCCATGTGCAACCAGAGAGCTCAAAGAACGTAAACTGGAGGCTTGAATGTAAATTTACAATCTGCCATATGTAAATGCTGGAATATCGCTGCATCTCCCTAGGAATACACCAGGAACAATTTGTGACGTAGGGAGTCATTATTCCACCCCCTCCCTTTACCCCTACTTGCTCTGGGGAGCAACTACATTACTTCACCCTTGGTCATGGAGCTGCTGACTAGCTCTTGAGCATCCAGCCTGGGACTCTGGTCAATGAGTGATGAGGGTAGAGCCCGGGCTCCTCCCACTCCCTGCTCATTTGCCAGCACTTAGCCTCTGCTCTCCCCACTGCAGCCAGTGACAAACTGGGCAGGGGTATTAAAAAGGGCCTTGCTGCTTCTTACTCTTCTGTATGGTCAAGTAAGGGCTGTAATGATCTAACCCTGGGTGGTTTTTGAAGTGAATTTGAATAAGCTACAGGGAAAAGTTTTGCCACCTTTGTTCTGAAGAGTCTCAGAATGCTGTTCCATTCGCTATACTGGAACTAGGGACTTCCTTCAGATTCTACACTGCCTTTCCTTAGTTTGCTTTGTATCTTTAGACCCAATCCAGCAAACATTTGTGCACAGTACCACTGGTAGTAACTTTGTGGGACTACTCTTAGTTGGAAACATTGCACTTGGTAGTAAATTTTGCAGCATTGGAGCCTGTTTTTTTAATTTTCATATCTATAAGTGTGAAGAAATGCCAACTGTGCAGATGAAACATTAGAATACTTTTTAAAATGTCAGATAAGCTGAAGAATGTGTTGTTGGGTTTTTTTGGCTAATGGATTTTAATTTGTTTCTTGTTCACGGCTCTCGAAATACGAAAACCTATATCTTGCAGAAGAGCTCTGTGTAGCTCGAAAGCTTGTTTCCCACCAACAGAAATTGGTCCAATAAAAGGTATCACTTCACCTTTTATATCTTGCAGAGGCAGTTGTGAACTGCACAGCTTTCTCTCTTTGAAATCTAGAGTGGCACCCTTTGCAGTGAGTCATAGGCTGACATGAAACATCTAGTTGTGTAGAAAATGTTCTAGAAAACTAACTAGACCTTTGCAAATCGTTCCCTTGATGAGTTCTGAAAAACTAGAGAATATTTTGTGGGGTTTTTGGCATGATTAACCAGCAGAGATGGGAAAAACCTAGACTGAATCATTACATGTGCTAAAAAGATTCAACCGTTTTCCTGCTCTTTGAGCACACAGCTGAACAGAAACTCTAGGGCCTGACTGTCCTCTCAGTTATGCTGCTTTATACTAGTGTGAGACGATAATCAGACCCCTAAACGTCAATGGCACAATTGTTACCTATCCAGTGTGCTTATTCAGGAGAGTGAGGGAGGTGACTTGGCCCCCCAGATTGCTGGTGGGGGTCAGGAGAGTAGACCCTGTGGGGCTGTTACTTGTTCTCTACATCTGTGGAGGTGGGCAGGGGTGGGACATGAGCAGAGCCTTGATTCCACCTCTCAATACACTGCCCAGCAGAGGGCGAAATGATTTGCTGCTGGCTAAGGACAATTATAGATTACATCTCACCTGGAGCAAGGTGAGGGAACTAGGCAGTGAGTTGTGACGCTCAGTCGATTCACTTGCCCACTTCTGGGGCCGAGCTACCTTACTCAGGGCAGTTTGTAAAGTTACGGTCTAGTCCTAAAGCATATTATCGGGGTCCTCTTGATTCTTCTCTAATGTACAGTGCTGCGAATCAGGAGTAACTCTATTGAAGCCAGTGGAGTTACACCCATGTGAAACTGATATAAAGAGAAGAATTGGGCCCTAGAGCCTTAGAGGAAGATGGGTGGGATTTGGCATCTACTATTATCAAAGAACTGAAAATGATGAGAATAACCGATTCAAACAAACTCTTCAGACAGGCACCCAAACATCAACACATCAGAACATTTAACAGCACTGCCAATTTTCATGATAAAATCACGACCCTCCCAATATTTGGTGTTTTCCTTAAAGCCCCAGCTCTTGGAGTCAGGTCATTACTTGAGAATCTCAGTTGGGTTTTTTGGGTTGGTTTTTTTTAAAGTAAGTTTCTAGCCCTTATGGTTGTGGAGAAAAGCTTGAAACTGACCCAAGTGTAACCTAAAGGCTCAAAAACTAGACAGAAAATAAAATTAACCCCAATTTTTTTAAAGTTTCATGATTTTTACCCAATCATGTGATTTTTGGGGAGCACCGACTCCTGATTTTGAGTGTTTTGGTCGGCAATACTGGAAACTAATCTATTTATCTCTCCCTATTTTTTTTTTAGTTAAGGCCAATCCAAAGTCAATTGGGAGTGTTTCCATTGACCTCAAATGGCTGTGGGTTGAGTGCCTGTTGCACAATGCTGTTAAAACCAGAGCCTTTTGAATGGACTTTCTTCTTGCCATCCTAGGGTTCACAGCCACGTCTCTTCTCTTCACTCCTTAACGTAGAATTCTTATGCTGAAAAGTGATTTTAAAGCAAATATCTGTCCAGGACCTTTATGAAGTATACGACAAGTAACAGAGAGTAGTGGATTCAGTTGAGCACTGTACTGATTCCTTTATCATTGAAGATGGTGAATGTAAGGACGAAGTACGGCAATCAAGTAAAGGAAAAGAGTGTTGGCATTTTAGACTTACTGCCATTTTCCTCTTAATATTTCTTTTGGCCTCATTTTGTTTAAAGAAAATATTAACGGTTTTGTGTTATGCTTTTCGTAACACAAAAATGATATGAGAGAATGAAAAATCCCTCAAAACTGTTAATTAAAGCATGTTGCCTTTTTAAAACCATTCATGCAAGCTGCATGGGTAGAGGAGGGCAGAGGATTACAGGCCTGATTACAGGACGCAGTCTGTATTCAACTCAAAACAAGCAAGTGCCAATTACTGCTGCAGAATGCCAGTGTCTAGCATTGATCGGTGAAACTGACAAACATCTAGTGCTAAGGGAAAGGGTCTTGAAATCTGAGGCTCAGTTATTGTCTGTAATATAATAAAAACTCTCTTAGAAAGATTTCTTAGGGCACCAGTAGAAATGTTTTGCTTCTTGAGCTCTAGAGCTAATTGCGAAAGAACTGAAGGATATTCACCGCCACTTAGAAAGCCGCCCTGGGAATTGGGGAGATATTTTATATCAGGTCTGTTTTCAATGAGAGATCAATCATAATATTTTTTTACATTTGTGAGACGTTAACAGAAGCTGGATGGGAAGGGTCAGGAAATGCACAAATTTGCTTTTGGAACTTGTATTACTCCCGTTGTCAGTCTCCATCTACTCCACAAAATGTTACTTTTAGCTCCTCAGCAGAGCTTTAATGTGAATATAATTTTGACGTTACAAACAAACAAGCAAAAGTCTCTGGGCTATTTAGGGCCTGATCCTACTACATCCTTGGTCTGACACTCTGGTCCCCTGAGTAAATGGGCTTGGTGCAGGAGACAAACAGACCTGATGGGAACATCATAATTCTTCCCTCAAGCCCAGAAGCAAAGTGTGTGATGCCCCTTCCGTTGGGCTATGGCTGCTATTATAGCCAGTGGGTAGTTCGCAGTATTTTGGCTCCTTCATGTCTGGGAGAAATTTTTTCTAAGTCCTTACTGAGGCAAAACTCACGTCAGCCTTCAAAAGGAATTCTGTCTGAGTAAAGACTCCAGGACTGGAACCCTTTGTTAATGAGCTAGCTGGGCCAGCCAATAGCTATTAAATGTCTCTGTGGTGCAATGGGGTCAGCACATTTAGCTGATAACCGAAAGGATGGTGTGGAGCCTGTTCAGGGGGGTGAGAATCACCTTGTCGGCATTCAGTGATGGGCACAAAATAAGAACCTAAATAGAAAATGTGTTCAGTACCATCCTGCTGAAGGGCCATCATCTAAAAAACTCCATAGGCCCAGCACAAGTAGCTTATCCCATCTTGTGGCTTCAAGACCACAGACTCATAGAAATGTAGGGCTGGAAGGGACCTCAAAAGGCATCTAGTCCAGTCTCCTGCACTGAGACAGGACTAAGTATTATCTAGGCCATCCCTGACAGATGTTTGCCTAACCTGTTCTTAAAAACCTCCAGTGACGGAGATTCCCCAACCTCCCTAGCTAATGTGTTCCAGAGATCAAGTATCCATTCAGTTAGGCAGTTTTTCCAAATGTCTAACCTAATTTTCCCTTGCTGCAATTTAAGCTCCTTACTTCTTGGCCTGTCCTCAGCAGATAAGAAAAATGTACCACCTTCTGTTTCATAACAACCTTTTACATACTTGAAAATTGTTATGTCCCCCCTCAGTCTTTTCTTCTCGAAACGAAACAAACCCAATGTTTTCTATCTTTCCTCGTAGGTCATGTCTTTTAGACCTTTAATCAATTTTGTTGCTCTCCTTTGGGCCTTCTCCAATTTGTCCACATCTTTCCTGAAGTGTGATGCCCAGAACTGGACACAGTACTCCAGTTGGAGCCTTATCAGTGCTTAGTAAAATGGAAGAATTATTACTCGTGTCTTGCTTACAGCGCGCCTACTAATACATCCCAGAATGATGGTCGCTTTTTTTTTTTTACAACAGTGTTCCATTGTTGACTCATATTTAGTTTATGATCCACTATAACCCGCCCCCCCCCCCCCGATCGTTTTCTGCAGTACTCCTTCCTAGGCAGCCATTTCCCATTTTGTATGCGTGCAACTGATTATTCCTTCCTAAGTGTAGTACTGTGCGTTTGTTTATTCAGTTTTGTCCTATTTAAGTCAGACCATTTCTCCAGTTTGTCTAGATCATTTTGAATTTTAATCCTATCCTCCAAAAGCGCTTGCAACCCCTCCCAGCTTGGTATTGTCCACAAACTTTAGAGGTGTACTCTCTATACCATAATTCAAATCCTTTATGAAGATATTGAATAGAACTGAACCCAGGACAGATCCCTGAAGGACCCCACTCGATATGCCCTTCCAGCTTGACTGTGAATCAGTGATAACTACTCTCTGAGTACAGTTTTCCAGCAGTTGTGCATCTACCTTATAGTAGGTTTGTCTCTAGGCTGTATTTTGCTAGTTTGCTTATGACCAGGTCATGTGAGACTCTATCAAAAGCCTTACTGAAGTTGAGGTATATCACGTCTACTGCTTCCCCCCATCCACAAGGATTGTTAGCCTGTCAAAGAAGGATATTAGGGTGGTCTGACAAGATTTGGTCTGGACAAGTCCATGTTGACTGTTACTTATCACCATGGAGTTTTCTGCTTAGCTTTGGCCATTCCTTGACTTTACAAGTGAGGGCATGATCTGGCCCTAAGACCTTGATCCTTCTCCCATTGAAATCAATAGCTAGACTCCCATTGGCTTCAATGGTGCAGGACTGAGTATTTCATGCAAAAGATATTGGGTCAGATTTTCATTTAAATTACAAATTCTTTACATCCTTCTAGGCGCCTTGAAGGTGGGTCTAAATACTGTATAATTTACTCCCATTATAAGGCCTCTTTACACTGTCAGAGTGGTGTAAAATGGGGTCAAAGTGAATCTGTCCTTTTGCCACTAAGGTAATTAACATTTTCTTACCTTGATAGGAGTAACTCTCAATGATATACTCCTTTCCATATTTTGGGGGTCACTTCTTATCTTGTGTGCCTGTAAAGCCTAATGGATATTAATAGACATTAATATTAATGCAGATATGCACATCAAAGAGATTATGGAGCCTTTAGCATACATCAGTTGTATAAGTGCAAAAAGCCAGAAGAAAAGAAAGTTACAGTTACATAGATATCTTCCACAGTGTCATCATGCTTTTCATTAAATAGCTTTGGGGATTGATCACTTGGCCAGACTTGACAAATTTTTTCACTTGAACAAGAAAACATTTACTTAGTAAAGCAGAAGGCTTCGAGTAGCATGCCCTTGTTTTCCTCAATTTAACTACAGATAAATTGATATTCTCCTGATTTACAGCTCAGCAAAAAGCAAAGCGCTGTATCAACTTGTTAATTTCAAGGTGGCTGCTGCATGGCCAGGAAACCTGATTCTTCTAAATGTTTGCATTCAAAATGTGTTTAAATTGAATTTTAGACATTTGAGCTGATGATTCTTGAATTTTTAAACCCCTCCTCCCTGTGTGCACTAAAACCTTATAAAGCAACTCCAAGAGGGACTGGGGAGCACTTTTTCCTGCCAAGATCTAAACTCAAGGGTTCTGCATTCCTCTTGCAACATTTAACGACTTCACTGTCACCTTAAAAAAGAGCAGGGAGCCACATTTTCATTGAGATCTGCCCATATTGGCCACCATCCTTCTGGCTGACAAGTAAACACATCTCTGAAGTTGAACTAAGTAGCCAGAAGTGTCACTGTTGGGTAACATGCCCAATTTGCTCCAGAGGTTGCCTCCCTTGTTGGAAACTGACTTTTTATATCTTTGCTAATGTTACATACAATGTTACGCCTGCTTGGCCACAGCTTAATTCAAAGGAAAGGAACATGAAGACAAGAGGAAAAAATAATTTAGGGCAAACCTAAAATATTTTTAGAAATTAAGTGGAAGAACCACTTCAAATAGAAAAATTTCTGCCAGGACTTGTAACATGTTTGCTTTTTAAATAAACACCCTTCCTTGTCATTTTCTTCTTGCCAGTGAGCAACAGATGCTAGGCAGGGCAATCCAAGTACAACCCCCATACAGCTGAGTAAATAACCTACAATTAATAATTTGGTGAATGTAGCATCTTTTTCTGATTGGGAAATATCTTCATGCAGGTTCTGATTTCTCTGAATTTATTGTTAAATCACATTTTTATAATGGGCATTTTTAGTTTTTTGTTTTTTTTAACCTGTGAAATGATCATGAATATTCAGCACTTGTGCTGGGTTACTTGGCTGTGATTGGTCAAATAAATCATGCCACATTTTACTCTTCTCTGATTCGATAAGTGTACAAGCACTTCCAGCATGAATCCTTGCTCATATGACTTTAAGATTCAGTTTTTCACAAATACTCATGCATGTGACTTTGAAATTAGTTTTCCATAAATGTTTGTGGAGTGTCAGTGAAATTTGCTTGCTCAAAACTCATGGAAAGTGAACACAAAAGAGGCCTAAGTCTGGCCTTAGTGAATAATTTAAAAATTGGGAACATAGACCCCAATTTACAAAAGTGACTAGTGAGTTCCTCCATTCCAGGAGTGAAATCCTCCATGTTAGGATTTAATTTTAAATGCAAGTTTCATGCTTTATGAACTCCAGTCAGGAACAGTTTGATTTCAGCTGATTTCATTTTGAAAGTGGCATTTCAGCTGCAGAAAGAAGCCCTGGCTTTGGAAGACGAGGTTGTTTTGTACTCCATATCTGCGGGCAGATTCTATTTGCTATGTAGGTTCTTTCACATGGACAAACATAGATGCAGAAGGAGAATGAAATTCTACCTAAACCCTGCTTTGTCAAATAGTTGTGCTCCAAACCTACCCACCTGGAAGGGAGAGGAAGTCCGATTGAAAGCTTTTGTGGCATTTTACATTTTGGAATGTGATGAATCAAGAGAATGGCTGAGAGATGCAGAATTGCTGATCGCTGTCTCCTTCAGTTACACATGGCAGCTGCAGCACATACGTCTTAAGTGATCTGCTGATCCTTTCTGACCTGAGCAGCTAGTCAAATTTTGGGGCACGGGGGATTTTCCAGGTGAAAGTAGAAATGGATGGAGTTTGGTATTTTCTTTGATGCAGCCTTGTTTATTTATAAGGTATTACAAAGTTCCACTCCTCTGTACACAGGAGGAACCGAAGCCAAAAAGAATAGTTTCTTAGCTTACAGCCCCAACCCCTTTAGCCAACAGACCCCAAAGTTCTCTTTCTTGCTTTTCCCAAGGTCACACTGTGCTCTCCGGCTACTGCTTGGGTTTCTTGCTTTTTGCCTCTGCCTCTTTCTCTGTTCTTTTCTGTCCTCAGTTTCTGTGTGTCCTCGTTTCCCTGAAAGCCACTTCCCCCACCTGGTCACAATACCCAATGAAACACTCTCTCACATGTTGCTAGTTCCTGGAAAGACTCAGTCAGGCTTTGTTTTAGGTGTGCCCCCTTAGCTGTCTCTTAAAACTCTCTTAAAGGAAGGGCTTGTTCACACGTCAGGTAAAACTAGGTTTGAACTCAACCCTTAACAAGGTTATCCACGTAGCACAGAACCAACCTGACGCTCTCTAGTGCACTGTTACTTCTTCTCCTCTCCCGTATAATTGTCCACGTTCACCAAAAACTACGGCCCCGATACTGCAAAGACTTTGCAGTGCTTAACTTTCTGCATTATTGGACTGATTTTCAAAGGGGCTGAGATGCTGCAGCTGCCATTTGTTTCAACGAGAGTAACAGGTGCCAAGCACCTCTGAAAACCAAGCCATTCAATTAGTCTGGTTGAAGTCAGCACGACTCCTTACAGCGTGGAAAGTTAGGTTCCTGCGTAACGCCTTGCGAAATCAGGGCTCACGTTTGTTCCTTTCACTCAGTACTCAAATGCCAAACCCCAAACAACCACGCCATTCCTATAAACAATACTGACCCATATGTGCATCATTGCGGATAGGCTTGAACCAAAACCCTGAATCCAACTACTCCTGATTTTTGGTGAAGTTCTTATCTGGATGTAAACCAGGTCCAACTCTAGTTATATTATTATTACCCCATGCTGGTTTCATATTGCACAGCCAGCCTTTATACAAATATCCAGTCTTTGTGTTTCTGATCGATCTTAGTGAATTCAAATCAGAACAAGTCATGTACCCCAGCATTAAAGGCGTCTTAAAGTGAATCCACTTTTAAGACAGATTTACATTGCCAGGCTAGTTAGTATAAAGTCTTAGCACAACTGAGAATCAGGCCCTGACACTATAATCTTTTGCAGGTAGTCATTTTAGTTGTTACTTATAACAATAGCAGGTACAATATTTTCAGTCAGATTTTTACAGTGACAGTACCCCTTTAAGAGGAGATATTTTTAGATAACATGATGAAACTAGATTACCTGGAATTGTTTTGGGCTAGATTCTACCAGCCTTATTCACAATGAATAGTTTCTTAGGCTATGTCTATACGTACAGCGCTGCAGCGGCACAGCTGAACCGATACTGGTGAAGATGCTGGGACGGGAGAGAGATCTTCAGTTGGCATAAAAAACCCACCTCTGTGAGCGGCATAAGCTATATGAGCGGGAGCTCGCCCGCTCGTTGTGCCTACGAGCGCGTATGTTGGTGTAACGTATGTCGCTCTGGGGGGATGGAATATTCCCATCCCTGAGCAACGACAGTTTTGCTGACATAGGCTATGACTCCATTACAGCCTTACTGCACAAACACTCGCACTGAAAACCACAGGACTACTTGTGAAGTAAAGGGGGTAGAACTGGGCCCTTTAATGTTACATTTAAGTGAAGCTGTGAGTAGATATAGAGTGCCAGTCAGCTGAGTATCTAGATGAGATTCATTTAGGGGGTGAAAGGTACCAGAATAGTATTTGTGAAGAATGAAAGCAAGAGAGGTACAGACAGTGCGGCTTCCCCCAAATCAGCCCACTTCGTGTACCTCAGCTTGACCCAGACAGGCTCTGTCTAAGGATTGGAGTCTCCGTGCCCATTCAGTCCTTTCGTGTCTCTGCCAGAATAGATACCAATTGTGATGGTGGCCACCAAACAGTCTTTACATGGTGATGACTTTTGGCTGCTATGGACCCAAGTTGGAGCCAAACTCATAACTTTGAAGTAGCCCGTTTCTTTTCCCTGGAGTTACCCAGTGCTAGATTCTTACAGATTGTGAAAAGTGTCTAGTCAGGAGTTAGGTGCACTACATGCCTATCTGTATCTTGAGGCACCTAAATACCTTTAAAAATCTGGGCCCCAGTGCCTCATATTACCTGCTGTAAAAGAAATGCAAAGTCTTCCACAGGCAACAAATTCGAGTGATGCGTAAACAAGTTTGCTGTGACCCATACTGCGCTGGAGAAGAAAGTGCCTTGGAAGTATTTGTCGTTGTTGTTGTTTCTTTTAATTAGACCAGCTCTTCTGCTAGTGGAGGTCAAATCCATTTTGGCTAGGCTATTTCGATTACATTAACATTTTTAATGCACAGCTAAGTTTCACTTTACGCTAGAATGATCGCGTCCGTCCCATCACAGGCAGTAGGTAAGTTGGGCTTTGGAGGCGTCTCTCTCCCAATTTCCCTCCCCTCTGCACACAAACATTATCATTTATCGAATGTGCTTTATCCAATTGGCTTCCAAGTGCTTTATAGTCTTTACTGTACAAACTGTAGCCAAAACTTTCAAATCGGCCTTTGATGGGCATTGTAGATGCACTTAGGAAAGCCAGGCCGCTTACTTAAGTAACTAAATAGAGATGTAGGTACCTAACTTGTGGCATCTACGATGTTTGAAATTTTGAGGCTATAACTGTAGAAATCACTCTGCAAGCAGTAGAAGAGCAGCCAGCTCTGGGGTGAAACATAGCAACTGGCTAACCACTCCTCGTGATACGACAACAAATTTAAGAGAGAAACTGAATAATTCCCTTTCCCATTGAAATTACAGGGGGCATTTCAGATTGGCAGCATGTATTTTTCTACTGTGGAATTTGGTCAGGACTCTGATGCTTATGCCCTTTCTCTTGCAAAAATTACATTGAATCTTACAGGTAGTTTGGAGTACCCAACCTTCAGGACTAATTGGGGGGAGGGATAGCTCAGTGGTTTGAGCATTGGCCTGCTAAACCCAGGGTTCAGTCCTTGAGGGGGCCATTTAGGGATCTGGGGCAAAAAAAATCTGTCAGGAGACAGTAGTTGGTCCTGCTAGTGTAGGCAGGGGACTGGACTTGATGACCTTTCAAGGTCCTTCCAGCTCTATGAGATAGGCATATCTCCATATATAGCACCTCTAGCAACAGTGCCCCATAACCTTATGCTGGGGCTGGGTCAGTTCTGACTTTGAAGGGAGACTGCCACTTACAGAATCCCCATCTTCCCTTCCTGGAGGTCTGTCATCCAAGTATTGACCCAGCCTAGCTTATAAGAACGTCCCAGATCGCAGCTTGAAGTAGAAAGCTTTTGTGGTCTTATTGTAAGTCAGCCAAGCTGGAAAGGCCTTCCTTGTAAGAGTTGTTTGTCGTGCTCTTATGTAACCCACACTCCTCCTCCTGGGTGTGGTGTTCTGTCCCATCTAGTGGCACCGAGACCACTTAGAGAGAGAGAAAGTGAGTCTGCTCTACAGCCTTAGCTAACAGGCTATTGGCTTTTAGCTCATGCCGAAGAGGCTCATGCACTAAGCTCCAGAGGTCCCAGGTTCAGTCCTGCCTACCGACTGGGGTCTGTTGGCCTTACTGTTACATATGCTTCTAATGTTCAAAGAGAAGAGAGTCTGCTCTGAGTTCTTAGTGCAGGCCTACTGCCCTCAAAGGTTGATGGCCATTTCTTCATGTCGTGATAAACTATCAGTTTGTAAGCAGGGCATCTCCTCTTTTCCACAAAGGTACTTCCAAAGAATGACCTGCTTTTCAAAACTAGCCAGATAAAAGTTGCTACTTGTTATGAGCTTAGGAAAATAGGCAGGACAAGAATCTTTTGGAAGCTGTTGTTTTTATTCTGCTTTCTGAAGCGACAGGTACTTATTGCTGTCTTATAATTTTCAATGGGGATTTGAAATTTCACCTGCTCTTTTTCCAGCCCTGGAAGCCTATGGCAATATATTATTTTGTTTAAACCCCGGAATTAAAATAATAATTTTAAAGTAGCAACGCAAGATCTTACACACCACCAAATTGCCCAGCAATAATGGTGTATTAGTGAGATTATTAGTGCCCTCTGCTAGAGGAGCCACCAGAAACAAACTTGTAGCCATAAGTACAACAGGATTCATCAGTATCACCACCCCTGGAGAATTGCTCACCTGTAGCAGAGAACACTGTAGTGGACATACAAGGGCAGCAAATATGAGACTTGGTATTAAGAGAGGGTACGAGAAGGGTGTGACACCACCAAACTAATGAGGCATGCATGACGGGGTAGCGGGCCCATTCAATGAAACTGGGCGCTGTTGGGCCAATTAACAGGGCAGGACAGCACCTGGGGAGCTCTGAGGAGTCTGGGGAGATTCCGTGTGTCAGAGCAGACTGAGGAAGGCCTGGTCTGCACTAGAAAATTAGGTCAGTTTGTCTATGTCGGAAAAAATCCACACCCGTAAGCAGTATTGTTAAGCTGACCTAAGTCTCCATGTGCTAGGTTGGTGGATGAATTCTTCCCGTTGACCTCGCTACCGCCTCTCGGGGAGGTGGATTGCCTACGCCAATGGGAGAACCTCTCCATTCAGCGTACATAGGGTCTACACTGAAGTGCTGCAGTGGCTTTAGCGTTTTCAGTGTAGTCAAGCCTAGTCAGGTGACAGAGCAGGAGATAAGAGCTGCCAGACAGAAGGTGGTTCCTGGGAGAGGCCTGAAGGCAGCAGAGCAGCAAAGGATTTGCTGATGGGCATCCCTGAGCCAGAGCCAGAGGGCTGAAGGCAGGAGGAGCAGCAGCAGTAGAGGGAGATGCCTCTGACCCAGAGCCAAGGAACAGAGAAGACTGGAAAGAAGGGGGAGAAGCAGAGGGGCTTTCCTGCTGCTGTCTCCTTGCAGGAGACCTGGGCCCCAGAGTAACCATGAGAGGCTCCCATTGGGAAGAGGCGGGTTGCACGGGGCTGTCCTGGTAGAGGGACAGAGGAGGACTGACAGAGTCTGGGTGTGGTGCAGGACACCAAAAAGCGGTATGTATTATGTAAGCAGCTAGGAGGATATGTGATTTGAAGGACGACTTGCACTGGGGTGAAACGGACTACACCTCGGGATTCTTGCGCTATGTTTGGTTAATAACTTGTGTTGGCTTTGAGCACATACGTCCATGAAGTTCCTGGGGACTCAAAAGGGACACTGAGGTGAGGGGCCACCTGCACGGCTTCCTTGAAGCTGCTCGTTTCCAGTATGACACTCAGGAGTACCCGTAAGAGGCTGGTCTTCATTTCCTGGTCCCGGCCACCTGACAGAGGTCAGGATTTCAGACTGTTAATCCTGCCACCACTTGGCAGGATCGTTGTCCATTGACTGCAGTGGCTACTGTTATGCAGATATTAAGCGCGATGGAATGCACTCCTGTGTTCACCCCCTACCCGCCACTGTAATAATATTTGTGCAGAATATGCCTGGTGAGGTGTCATTGAAAACTAATAACTCACTGGTCAGTAATATCACGATGAAACGCGTGTAGCAACATTATAGGTAAAGTCATAAATAGGTGCTGGAATTAGGTCTGAAAGGTGTTTACCGGACAAGTTTGGGCAAACCAGTTGCCCAAAGGATAAGCTGATGCCTGTAGTTGGCTGTCATCTAAGTTGATGGCCAATCGCCTGTCAAGTGGCCACTCTTTGGTAAGGAATTGGGGTAGGAACAAACTGTATCTTAGCCAACAACAGCATGAAACCTCTTTCACCATGAGCCTCCACGACGCCAACCTCAGAGCAGGAATGAACTTTGTCTAGGGGTAACCCACATGAAATTGCATTTCAAAAGGAGGACTGGACTATAAAGTGAGAGGCAAAAACACCCCAAGGTATCTCTCCCTATCCATCTCTCTCTCTCTCTCTTTCACCTAAAAAGACAAAAGAAACAGCCTTTGGGGTTTGGGAGCAGATCTTGGCCGGAGAATTTGGTCAGCAATATTACTGGGAACATGTGGGAAGATATTTCACCTTGAACCAAGTCGAGTAGGAAGCGTTTTATTTTTATTTCTCCTGTAGCTGTTTCTGACTTTAATGCTTGATGCTTGTACTCACTTAACCTCTCTTTGTAGTTAAATGCACTTGTTTTATTCTTTAATCAAAACTAATCCAATGTCTTCTTTAAACTGAATGGTGTGGGTAACTCCATTTAAAGTAGCAAACTATTGGATATTGATCCCCTTAGAGGGGCAACGGACTTAAAGTATCTGAACTGTCCAGGAGAGGGCTGGACCATGCAGAATGCACATTTTGGGGGTACATTTGGGACTGGGAGTGTGGTGGGATCACCCTGCGAGTGCTGACCAAGGCTGGTGGAAGCCAGAGAGTGACTGGAATGTGTTGGCAGGCTGCAGCCATACACAGACACTCAGGGCGTGACCTCTGTGCTGTTTGCCTGTTTGTGAGTGGCCCAGGCTGGGAGTTACCACAGCAAAGCACTGTGAGGCCCCTGGTTGCAAAGCAAGTGGTGACGCAGCCCCTCACTGGTCTGGATTGCACCCCAGAATGTCATACAAGGCCACAGTTATTTTAAAGGCAGGCATCCTCCTTCTTATTCGTTATCCAGTAAACTAAAGGAACACTACAGAAGAGCCAGCAAGTATATCTGGAAATTGGGAAAGCTGCCATAGGGAGCGGACATGACACGCTGCAGCCATTACACCGGACAGAACTGGGTGACAATGTGAGGCATTGCAGGAAACCTTAGCCCAAATGGGAGACAGTATGAGGATGTATTGGCAGGAGAGCAGTAGATATTCTTGCTGCAATAAAGCCAGTGTCCACTGCTTCACATCGGACCCAAGTCTCCTCTCATGTCGGTTTCACACCAGTGTAACTCCATCGACTTCGATAGAGTTACTTTTGATTTGCACCCAAGGAAGAGAAGAATCAGGCACGTTGTGTATTCATTTAATTGACTGTTAATTTCACTCCTAAGCAGGGAGGATGGAAGTAAAGAGCATGACAGAGGTTTGGGCATTGCCAACTAAAAAGAGGGGAAAACACTAAAGAGTAGTGGGGGAGACCTTGAAAAGCATAAAACAAGAGCTTGAGAAAGGCACTTTCATGTTTGAAATAGGAGTCAAAGGAGGAAATATCAGAGAATTCAGCTTTCTGATCATAAAAAGGGTTTGCAGAGGCTTGATAATGTTTTCCTAAATGCCCATCCAGAGCACTGTTACAGGTAATAGAGAGGCACATTTGACATGAAGGTGTGGAGCTAAAGTGTACTGCTGTCTCGACGCTGAAGCCTTTATGTGAGATTTGTTAAACGCAAGCAAATCAGAGTGATAAAAGCATTTACTGAGGATAGAAACTGACAGAAGAAATGGAAAGCCAGCCAGCCAAAGGGTGAAAGTGCTGGAATACTGTGTCCAGTTCTGGTATCCACAATTCAGGAAGGATGTTGATACAATTGGAGAGGATTCAGAGAAAAAACACAGGAATGATTAAAGCCACACCTGATAAATGTCAGTGTGCTGTGAACACTTAGTGGAAGTTAGACCATCTTTATTCATGCAAATCATGGGCGAATAGTTAATCTTCAATGCAGGAAATGCTTCC
This sequence comes from Chelydra serpentina, assembly GCA_037349315.1. Lineage (NCBI taxonomy): Eukaryota > Metazoa > Chordata > Testudines > Chelydridae > Chelydra > Chelydra serpentina. The sequence continues at coordinate 8,562,739 of JBAIAC010000026.1, read as the reverse complement.
AGATAGTGACATTGAATGAATAAAATGGATAAGGATGACCCAAGTGTCTGTCTATTCACATACACTGGTGTAAATTGGGAGTAACTCTACTGAAGTCAATAGAGTTATTCTAGTATAAAACGTATTAAGTGGGATCAAAATCAAGCCCTAAATTTTCAGTGGGCATATCACTTGTTTACTGGAAATGGCAACAGTGGGAGAAATAATGAACTGCCGCAAAACTTGAACTACTGCTATTGACGTATCCGAAGACTGTGTATATATAGTTTAGATGGATCTTTGTTAAGGATACTGTCCACTTCTGTTCATGTACAGTCAGGCTGATAAATTAGTATAAGGGCGAGAGTTTTACCATTGATATCAATGGGACCATAGTTAGGTCAATGCTCAGCACCTTTAAAAAAAAAACACTCTAAAAATACTGGCAAATAATAGTCCTAAAAGTCCACCTATTGAGCCTAAGATTCCTTGCCCTAGGGCAGTGGTTCTCAAACTTTTGTACTGGTGACATGTTTCACATAGCACACCTCTGAGTGTGACCCCCTCCCCCCTATAAATTAAAACACTTAAATATGTTTAACACCATTATAAATGCTGGAGGAAAAGCAGGGTTTGGGGTGGAGGCTGACAGCTCATGAAATATCCCCCATGAAATAACCTCGCAACCCCCTGAGGGGTCCTGACGCCCAGTTTGAGAACCCCTGCCCTAGGGTGAATTCTATTGAATAACGAGTTCCTGAAAAACAAGCCTTTCCTTCTTGCAGGACAGATCAGATGTTTCCAACTACAGGACTGGAAACTTCAGTTTGATTAGCCTTTGAAGTACCACTTCAATTTGATTAGCCTAAGTGGATAAACACTGAGGTGACTGCCAGAAGTGCACACTGAGCATGGCAAAACCAGAAGTTTTATGAGTGTAACAATAAAAAACCTCACCTAAGATCAGATCTTGTATACAATGGGAAAGTCATGCTGAATTATTATTGTCTGACAACATTGCTGTCCTTCACTTGGTACCAAAATATACCCCAAGTCCCTCCGGTTGTATCATACTGAGAAGCTGACCTCCTTTGTTGTGACGATCTCTCAGAAATGGATCAAGTCCCTTGTTTGGGACTTTCCAATGAGAAGCACCTCTGTGCTGAAAGCGCCTTTGGTAGAAGGTGCTGAGGACCTCCAAAACCATGAATGGATGGAAGCTGCCCTTGTCATTGACAAAATGGCAAACAGTTTAAGAATGAATTACAAACAGTCACAGAAGTTGGAGATGGAAGAGATCAAGTAAAGGCATCTTGTCCATCCCTCTGCTAATTCAGGATCGTTCTCTATTGTATATTCTTCAGTGCTTTATCCAGTCTAGTTTTAAATGACCCAAAGAATAAGCTTTCAGCACTATACCACACTCATCGCTGTAGCTGTAGTATTTGAGCATCTAGAATTTTTCCTGAAATTCAGCCTAAATTTTCCTCGGTTTAATTTCATCTAATTTCTTCCCAATTATTGCCCAGTGCACACAACCCTAAACAACATTTGAGGCTGGAATGGAAATATAAGGTGATAACGCTGCTAACAGCATCTTTCCTGTCCAGTATCCTATGATAAGGTTCAGGGGTGAAATCCTGACCCCAGGGAAGTCAATGAGAACTTTTATCTTTGCTGTGCTGAAGATCTGTGATGAAGGAGAGCTGTGCTCAGAAATGCAATGGAAAATTGTGCAAAGCCTCATGGACTCCCCAGAATGATAGGAAATGGGCGCAGAGCGCTGTACCGCTTTGGGATTGGGGGATAGGGAGAGAAAAGTCTTGCTCGCTGTGTCTCAGGGCACTGTCGGTAAGTTAGTGACAAACTGCGTCAAAGCACGTAACCTCTTAGCTGAAAGCACAGCAGGGAAACAGACGTTAGGATCATTTCTGATACCGTGGCAATGGGGAAACCAGATAGGCAAGGAGCTTGGACAAATAGATGAGGGAAGGTACAGTTACTTTGGGCCCGTGTCTCCGATGAGTCTAAGTGAATCCATGATGGTGTAATTTGTGTTGTAATGGATTTACCTAGTGGGTACGGGGAGGGGCTGAGAAAGTGACTCAGAGGAAGCTGAGGTGTGTGCTTCCTGTTCTGGGGAGAAAACAAAACACTTGTGCCAGCAATGCCAGGAGCAGGCGGGGAGCTGCCTGTGTCGCCTCCTCCAGTTATAAATAGCTGTAGCTCTATTGCTAAATTGAGTTTGTGCCAGCGTCGTTATTCCCGGGACTCAGCGTGGCTGTGTTAAGAGGCCAATAAGGAGACCATGAGGTCACATAGCAACACCATTTCCCATCTCCTTAGCCTGTAAGGCTACGTCTACACTACCCGCCCGATTCGGCGGGTAGCTATCGATGTTCTGGGATTGATTTATCGCGTCTCATCTAGACGCAATAAATCGATCCCAGAGCCGCTCCCCGTCGACACCGGAACTCCAGCTCCGTGAGCGGAGGAAGCGCTGTCGACGGGGGGGCCTGCCTGCTGCCGTGTGGACCGGGGTAAGTACTTTAAAAATCGATCTAAGATATTCGACTTCAGCTACATTATTCACGTAGCTGAAGTTGCGTATCTTAGATCGATTTCCCCCCCCCACCCCCTAGTGTAGACCAGCCCTAAGTGACATGGCATTTTAGGCTCCCCCTGACTTACACCCTTTCGCCAATGCGTAACTTGCATCCCTTCAGGCATCGCTTCTGAACAGAGTCCTCTGAATCTTGTCGCATGAGCCAGATTCAGAGAGAGCTTTTCCGTTAATAAAGAAACTGGTCTTTTCAAGTAGAAGGCTTCAAGCCTCACAGAACAATCACTGGTGTCATTCGACTGCTTGCTGGTTTTCTAAAAGTAGAAGATGCCCAAGAACTCCTAATTTCTGCAGCTGGTGCTTGCTGGAAACATTTGCATGGATGAGTGGAGGGCGGGAGGAGGAGGGGTGCAAATAGGCCTTGGAGGAAAAACAGTTGAGGAGATGCACATGAAAATTCAATTAAACAGAAGTCACGGAAAATTCCAGCCAGCACTGATGCCTCGCTTTAGGCTGCTGATGACTGCAGAGAGAGCTGAGAGCATAGAATCATAGAATCCTAGGCCTGGAAGGGATCTCGTGAGGTCTTGTAGTCCAGTCCCCTGCACTCAAGGCAGGAGTAAGTATTATCTAGCATCCGTGAGCTGCACGTTCATCTCCAAATCTAACACATGACGAGGGCAGCACTGGCACGCACACAGAAAGCCTCCCTGAAGGACCTAGATGCTCATGCGGATAAAAATCTTTAAACGACTCCAAGATAAGTTGTTTGTTTTGCATCTGCAGCATGTGCTGTCTGTGGCCCGGTCAGCAGCGTGCTCCATGCAGAAGGTGTTTGTTTTTTCCCCCAACTAAATGCATATACTGTCCATTTCATTTAATATATGAGTCTTGGAAAACACAATGAAGCCAATTCTCCATTGCACCGCACTCTGCGTCGTCGTTTACAACCAGTGCACAGAGAATGCTGAGTGGGTGTGCTAAGAATGGTAATGTTTTACCCTCGCTTTACATAGGTGGGGAAGGTGCAGGGTCAATAACTGGTCTGGAAACCAAAGGGCATTTAGCTTGGTGTCTGCCTTAGCTCGCATATGATTGCTTTTAGTTCCTGTTCTGCAGGAGGAGTTTGCAGATGTTCAGTGCAACACCATAGTAATAGAGGGTTATACGGTCATGCTCCGTCAGAATAAGCTCTCAGCACCTCAGGAAATGATTGGCATGATTTTGCTCTGACTTCATTTTGCTTTTTGCTAGCTGTTGGGAGACTCATTCAATGCAACATGTTCTTCCCAACTTTTTTCATACAGATGATTTGCTTTTATTGGGATATGGTCATATGTATACTAAAAAGACTGTTAATTGGGGGATGGTGCATACTCTTGCAGTTAAGGCAGCTAGGACTGAGAGAAAACATTTTCCTACCTTACGTGGAGTTCTGAGGCTACGTAGCAATGCACTTTGAGAACCTGATATTGTTGGGTGGTGTGCTCTGTGGAGGCTTGATCTGAGCTCAGTGTGCCATTGTTTTCAGTGGGCTTTTGGTCAGGCCCACTTGTGGGCAACCCAAAAACAGACCGCTAACTGCAGTTAGCATGTAAGGCTGTCCATTAATTGCAGTTAACTTGTGATTAACGCAACAAAATTAATCGCGATTAATCAGTTTTAATCGCACTGTTAAACAATAGAACACCAACTGAAATATATTAACTATTTTGGATGGTTTTCTACATTTTCAAATATATTGATTTCAATTACAACACAGAATACAAAGTATACAGTATTCACTTTATATTATTTTATTACAGATATTTGCACTGTAAAAATGATAAACAAAAGAAATAGTATTTTTCAGTTCACCTCATACAAGTACTGTAGTGCAATCTCTTTACTGTGAAAGCGCAACTTACAAATGTAGGGGTTTTTTTGTTACATAACTGCACTCAAAAACAAAACAATGCAAAACTTCAGAGCCTACAAGTCCACTCAGTGCTACTTCTTGTTTGGCCAGTCGCAAAGACAAACAAGTTAGTTTACATTTACGGGAGATAATGCTTCCCGCTTCTTATTTACAGTGTCACCTGAACATGAGAATAGATGTTCACATGGCACATTTGTAGCTGGCATTGCAAGTTATTTATGTGCCATATACGCTAAATATTCATATGCCCTTTCATGCTTCGGCCACCATTCCAGAGGACATGCTTCCATGCCGATGATGCTCGTTAAAAAAATAATACGTTTAATTAAATTTGTGACTGAACTCCTTGGGGGAGATTTGTATGTCTCCTGCTCTGTGTTTTACGCACATTCTGCCATATATTTCATGTTATACTAGTCTCGATGATGACCCAGCATGTTGTTCATTTTAAGAACACTTTCACTGCAGATTTGACAAAACGCAAAGAAGGTACCAATGTGAGATTTCTAAAGATAGCTACAGCACTCGACCCAGCATTTAAGAATCTGAAGTGCCTTCCAAAATCTGAGAGGGACGAGGTGTGGAGCATACTTTCAGACGTCTTAAAAGAGCAACACTCCGATGCGGAAACTACAGAACCCGAACCACCAAAAAAAAAAATCAACCTTCTGCTGGTGGCATCTGACTCAGATGATGAAAATGAACATGTCGGTCCACTCTGCTTTGGATCGTTATAGAGCAGAACCCATCATCAGCATGGACACATGCTCTCTGGAATGGTGGTTGAAGCATGAAGGGGCATATGAATCTTTAGTGCATCTGGCATGTAAATACCTTGCAACGCCTGCTACAACAGTGCCATGCGAATGCCTGTTCTCACTTTCAGGTGACATTGTAAACAAGAAGTGGGCAGCATTATCTCCTGCAAATGTAAACAAACTTGTTTGTCTTAGTGATTGGCTGAACAAGAAGTAGGACTGAGTGGACTTGCAGGCTCTAAAACTTTACATTTTTTATTTTTGAATGCAGTTATTTTTTGTACATAATTCTACATTTGTTAGTTCAACTTTCATGATAAAGAGATTGCACTACAGTACTTGTATTAAGTGAATTGAAAAATACTATTTCTTTTATTTTTAAAGTGCAAATATTTATAATAAAAATATAAAGTGAGCATGTACTCTTTGTATTCTGTGTTGTAATTGAAATCAATATATTTGAAAATGTGGAAAACATCCAAAAATATTTATATAAATAGTATTCTAGTATTGTTTAACAGCGCGATTAATCACAATTACTTTTTTTAATCACTTGACAGCCCTATTAGCATGTTTAGTTAGGTGCTTTTATGTGTACCTACATGGTTGTTGTTCTGGGCAAAATCAATAACTAACCATTTTCAAGAAAATATGTAAGGTTTTTGTAGCTGTGTCGGTCCCAGGATATTATAGAGACAAGTTGGGTGAGGTCATATCTTTTATTGAACCTGATGAAGAGCTCTGTGTAAGCTCGTCTCTCTCACCAACAGAAGGTGGTTCAATAAAATATATGAACTCGCCTACCTTGTCTCTATCATTTTCAAGGAGAGTCACTTGCATTTGCAACCACTGTTTTAGATTTTTTTGTAAAAGGAAATCAATGTTCTATCTCTTGAAATACAATCAGGAAAAAAATGGAAGAAGAGGCTGCTGTTTGGGACTGACTAACTAGAGCAGGGGTCTCAAACACGCAGCCCACGGGCCACATGCGGCCCGCAGAGTTATTTCCTGCGGCCCGCCATAGGTGCCATCTTCACTGGCAGCCAAGCTCCAAACATTACTGAATGTTTATATTTTATTAAAACTCCTCTTTGCATTACAGTTTTTAAAAAGTTACTACATTGACTTTTAATAGAATACTATATTACTCTTCATTTTTTTCATTTTTGACTATACTTTTGTATCATTGTATGAAAAGGTTTCAGTGATGCGGCCCTTGGGCCAATTTACTAGTCCTCATGTGGCTCTCGTGGTGATTTGACTTTGAGATCCCTGAACTAGAGCCAGTCGGAGCGCAGATCTGGTGGTCTTTAGGGCATATTGCAAAGGATCTCTGTTTTGCCAGGCATTGCTGGGGAAAGGGAATTGGGTGTGGAGTTTAGTGTCAATGGGGAGGTCCTTTGTTGGCATTCAGTCAATGTGTACATGCTAAGTGATTTGTGATTAGTGCATTTTAAAAACCTAAATACATTACATAACTAATTAGCCTAATCTGGAGTTGTATAGCAACTGAGTTTTAAGTGAAAGGGGTTTGGCTCATTCATTAAACTCCTTGTGTCTACTCCTGAGGTTACTGTATATTATTATTATTATTATTATTAGAGCATTTTCTGTGATTTGCTCTTTAACACTCCTGTAGACTTTGTAGCTTCTCTTTACTTACATTAGCAGAAGAAATATCATTCCACACAGCAGCACCGCAGTGTTGGTCTGAGCCAGTGAAAGGAGACTGGTTGCATGCCAATATCGCTATTGTCCCGCTAAGCAGAGCCTGTCATTCCCTGACACTAAACTGGCCTTTGCCAATGTGCAATATTTTTTTTTAGTTGGTGGAACACATTGTTTTTTGGTGTCATCCCTTTTGTTTTTGAAACTGAAAAGAATCGGCCCTTCATGGTGGGGGCGGAGGGAGGGGGTGAATCAAGCTGTAGTATTGGGGGTTTTGTTGACATCATTGGATTTTCATAAAGAGCCTTTGTTAGGTTCATCTTGACTTCAAGTCTGAGTCCCTTTGTCGCTGGTTAAGCTGGAGCTGGATTGTTCAGATAGTACTCCCCCAACCCTGCCGCCTTCTAAAAAAAAATACAGGGATATATCACAAGGACTCATGTTTCCCAAGGCTCGAGACCTCATTTGTTCTATATCATCGAAGAGTGTCAAAGACTGCTAATACAGTCATATTGGCCATCATGCCATCTGAAACTGAATTGCTCTGGTATGATGGTCCTGTGACCCGTTGTGGACATGTCAGAATGTATTTTCACCCTGCAATATGATATGGTGTCATTGGAATCTTTTATCCAAAATTTCCTCCAGCTCCAACTTAGAGAGGTTAGAGGCCACCTTTCTCTGCGAAAAAGGAAGCCAGCCCACAAAACTGAAATTTCTTCTACTTCAGCTGTTGCAAAACCCTCATCGCCCAACTATAAATCCACATACTGATCTGGACAGAGAACATCCAGCCAGCAGCTCCCAGCCTCAGGGCCCAGTCCTAGAACTGGCTACACGCAGGCTGTAGGATAAATATGAAATCAAAGTATCAGAGTTATCTGAAGTTTGTTTAAGGAAATACGTACATGTTGTAAAGAAAGGCCCTAACTAGCAAGTAGAAGGAAGACCTTGAAAATAATGAGCTTTAAGGGCAGAAGGAATGAAGCAGGACAAACATCTGGTTCAAAGAATAACGAACGAAGTAAGGGGAAGTTTGTGAAGAGAAGGCCTCTGACCAATAGGGGTGAGGAAAGGCCTGGAGAAGAGAGAAGGTTGTAAATCTTGTCTGGATTAAGATTGGAAATAAGGGTGAACTGTCTCCAATTGGTTTTTAGTAGAAGTCAGGTACTGGCAATGACATCACTTGTTTGTTAAAGGGTATAATAAGAGTTCTGAATGTGAGGGTTTCTTGTCCAATCCTACCTGATCATGCTGGAGCATGCCAGAATGAGACGGTTTTCTCTAGGTCTGGCCTATTTGTGTAAGTATACCGATCACATGCGTAGGAATACTTTGTTACTGTATTGGGTGTAGTGACTGCTTATTTGTAGACTGTTAGGCATGTTTAGATCAATTATATAAAATACTGTTTGGCCTTTGGACTAAATAAAGGAATTTATGGTTAAATTAGTGTCTGGTGGTCTCCCATATTAATAATTCCTAATGTCATTAATAACTCTGGCTGCATGCAGAGCCTGTTTCAGGATCAGGACCCATTCTGCGGCACAGCAAATCAGGAGGTGGATAGTAGGGGCATGTATGTGTAAGTCAATGTGTATTGAGAATAGAGCTCGACACATGCAATATTTATGTGCAATCTCAAATTCAGGTTTTGTCTCCTCTCTGTGGCTACTAGGGTAAGGATTCAGAGGTCCAGGTCTAGATTGGCCATGCTGCTGGTTTTGAACTGGACAATCCTCTTTTTGGGTGGTTTGTCCCCTGTCTAGTACTGAGACAAGACCAGACTTAGTTTTGAAGAGCATGCCACTCCGCCCCTACCGGCATGACCTATGTGCAAGGTCACAAGGTGGGGAGGGGATCACACCGGGGGGGGGGGGGGTGTCGTCCATGCCATTCCTGGAAGTACCAGAACATGCATTCCTAGAATAACGCACAAATGGCCACCCTCACCAGATATGAGGCTTTATCAATGCTCACAAAGTGCTCGGAGCTCCCTCAGGTGAAAAGTACTATTATAAATATTTGCGTGTACATAGAAAGTATTTTTTTCCCTATTATGGCATTCATCTTGCTGGAGCTGCATTTGAAGTAGAGTGAAAAAGGGCAGAATACTCTGTTACATGAACCTAGGGAGGAAAAGGGTAAATGCCAAATATGCTTAAAATGAAAGTGCTGCTGCAGACGTAAAATCAAGAGGACTCTTAAAAAATTAAATGTAGCTTCCCCCCTTGACCTTCCACTCCTACCTGCAAAACAGACATGTATACGTGTTTCAGAGTGAGGAAATTTTGGATCCTCCGTTTTTTAAGGATGAAAATTGATATCATGCCTTAGGTAGCTGGGAACCTATTACGAATACACACCGTCTTATTATTAAATTAAAGACATTGCAGTTTTATTACTACTTATTTTAAGAGCAATCGTTTTGTATCAGATTTTCCATCTTTGTTTGAATATTTCTTAGATTGTAAATTATTTGGGGCAGAGACCATGTGTTTGTACAGCACTCAGCCCTGTGGAGTCTCTATCCCAACTGGGGTTTTACTAGTTAAGAATATATCCTGTTTTATCAGTGAGTTCCATGAAGCAAACAAAGTGTCCTAGACCAGCCTACTCAAAGTCTAGTGTAAAATCAGAGATGGATTCTTTGGGAGATGTCTCTAGTTTTGTTTATCCAAAATTGTGATCAGGCATTGGGAAGGGGACTTCCTTGGATATTAAAAATGCACACTCAGAATGATCCCACTGTTCAGAGGCTAGACACAGTATAGATACTCCATCAACGCTTTGCAACAAAGGCTCAGCGCATTATAGACAAATGGAATTGGTTGATAAGGCTTCAGTAAAACCCAGAGGCACCCAAAGGAAGCATTTCCAAAGGTGCCATTCGACTACATGACAACGATGTTGTGGTCAAATTTGCCTCTGTACCATAGGGTCCACACAATAGGTCTGAACTTTAGGATCATGTAATATGATGCATGCTTTGGAGCCTTTTGTTTGGTTTGCTGCTCTCTGTGGTAGAGTTTACTCAAAAACTTCTAGTTATTATTGAAAAGTGCTATCCCTTTCTTGTTATTCTTGATGTTGAATGAATCTCTAAATACACTCAGGAAGCGGGACTTGTGTTTTTTCTGGCTTGATAAACACTCTGTGTAGAAATAGAACCATTCTGCTTATTTCCATTATTACTATTATTTGTGTATTAATTATTTCTTGCTAGCCTGTTTTCCACTGCACACAGTCTGTATTTCCTAAAAGAAACCGGGACAATATTATTCTTGATCCTAAACCGCTTGTCTTTTATTTTGTGATTATCAGTGTGACATTACAAGGAAACATTATTGATCATAATGGGGAGTCAATGAAAAAGGATTTTTTTTTTGGTGAGATGATAGCAGAGAAGCATCAAATGTCTGGTTCCTTGGTAGCAGTTTGCTGTTTGAACTAGACAAAGCATTGATGACTTACTACCTCAATTGTGTTTTGTTTGGGAGAGGTGGAAAATAGAGCTTACCTGAGCCAGCTGGCACACCTGAGCTGGCATTGGAGAATATAATAATTTGGCTGTTGATACAGGCCAGCAGGAAGTAGCACTCCCTGGAGCCAATAGGAAGACAGGAAAGAGTGGGACTACAGGTGGGGTTTCGGAGAAGCAGTGGCTCCTGGGACACTCCTTGCTTATGGCTGTGCCTACGGGTAGTCTCGCCATATGTAAGGGAAGTCACTGAGTGGGAGAGTATTCTAAATGAAGACATGGCAGGTACACATGGCCAGGCTGAAGCTGCACGTCTCTTTTGTGGGCATAGGGTGTGTCCGCAAAATAAATGTGCGGCCTAACTCCGAGCACCATTACGGATTCAATTTTTGCACCGTTGTTAAAGCAGTTACAGGCACAAATACACAGTTTGCACCTGCAGTTCATATCCAGGCAAATCCACCCTTTTGGATGCTCTTTCTTTTTATTATTATTGTTGTTGTTATTAACCAGAATGATTGACACCACCACAAGACATCTGTTGTCAGTAGCGCAATTTCTTTAGTCAGTACATTACACCAATATCAAGTGAATTGATATTTAAAACAGTGGGGTCACTTGCAGAAGACTGACCACAGAGTAAGCCCTGGCGCTCGTGTTACCTTTAATATCATCTTGAATATTAAATTCAAATCAAGTCCACATCAGTAGTAACTGACCGTTACCATCCCTTGGTGCTCACTGCTTTGTGTGAAATGGTCATTCACTAACTTGGATGGAAGAACTCAGGTGTGCTGCAAGCGTTGGCGTTGATTCAATAGATGAACCCTTTCCCTTTGGTTCGATCCTGAGTTAATACCCTGGCACGACATTTGGAGGCACAGTGCTCCTGAAGGAAACGCAGCCAGAACAAGTATGAAAACCCAAGGTCCTGACCACTTGTGGTCATTAAAGATCTCATGGCGCTTTGGGCAAAAGCAAAGTGGGATAAGCCCAATGTCCTAACTTCCTGTTCGTGGTGCCCAGCGCTATAGCATCTGAGTGTCTCTGTGGCAGGGCAGGGGTAAAATCCCCCTTTAAAGCCCTGCCAAACTGCTGGCTGCAGCCTGCTCCCTGGCCAGGGGTAGGGCTGCAGGTATCCAGCAGGCGGCCCAGCTGCAAACCCTAATGAGGGCAAGCTCAGAGGAACAGGCTGAGCTAAGTGCAGCCAGCTGGGGGAGTCAGGAGGGCTATAAAGCCCAGGGCAAACCCCAGAGAGGGGGCTAGCCTGAGAGGAGACAGGAAGGTGGTTTAGCTGGCTCCTTATAGTAGAGGGAAACCTCAAAGGGCTAGCAGACCCTGGGGAGGGTCTGTGGGGCACTAACTGTTGGGGGATCTGGGAACTGCACATGCACTATAAATAAAGACACTTGGGTGAACCAGGACAACAGGTGTTGGGACTCTTAATTGCACCAGCCAGACACCGGGCGCCGGGACGAGCGTGGGAAACCGGCGCAGACCCTGTGACAGTGGGGGCTTGTCCGGGATCTCCCTAGTCACTGCTATTGGTGGCTGCCATGGAGGAGACCTTGAAGTGGCTGGTGAGCACGGTGCAGGAGGTGCAGCAGGCCCAGCAGGCAGACAGACAGGCCCTGATGACGTGGCAGGCGGACCAGCAAAGGACCCTCCAGGAGTTCATCAGGGAGCAGTCGGTGGCCCAGCAGCAGATCCTACAGAGGGTGGTGAGTCCGGCACCCGGGGATGGAACCAGGACGCCAGGGTGGGGGCTTTGCAAGATGAGCCCCACGGATGACCCTGATGCGTTCCTGGGGACATTCGAAAGGGTGGCTACGGCGGCTGGTTGGGAGCGGGCCTCCTGGGCCCTGCGGCTCGCCCCGTACTTGGGGGGAGAGGCCCAAGCCGCATTCATGGCCTTGGGAGAGGCCCAGGCCAGGGACTATGAGGTTGTAAAGGCTGCAATTCTGGACCGAGTAGGACTCTCCACAGAGAGGTACCGACAGCGGTTCCGGGCGGCCCGCTGGATCGAGGGTGTGCGGCCCAGGGCATTTGCCCAGAGACTGACCGATTGGGCCACCCGCTGGCTGAGGCCTACAGCCCAAACTATGGAGGAAGTTATGGATCAGATCATTTTGGAACAGTTCCTCCTGGGGCTCCCGGACCCAGTCAAGGTGTGGGTCCGAAGACATCGGCCGGCCCAGGTGGCGGAGGCCGTCCGCCTAACGGAAGAATACGTAGAGGCAGAGGGGCCCAGGCGGGGGATGAAGCCCAGTAAGGGGGCAGGATCGGGAAGAAGCCCGCCGGACTCTCTCCCTAAGAAGGGAACAGACCCGGGGCCCACCCGTAGTCGGGAGCTGACGTGCTGGCAGTGCGGGCGTCCGGGCCACAAAAGACAGGACTGCCCGCAAATGGAGTGTGGGCTGGCAGACTTTTGTGGGTGGACTGGGGGACGGGGAAGGTCGAGGGGACAGCCCCGGGCTACCGTCTCGGTATTGCTGGGGGGGGAGCCCCGGAAGGGGGTGGTAGACTCCGCCTCCACCCGCTCCCTGGTGCGGAAGGGCTTAATTAAGCCGCACTGGATGATCTCAGGAGCCAAGGTAGCCGTGAGGTGCATCCATGGGGACACCCGGAGGTACCAGATGGCCCGGGTACCCATGAAAGTACGGGGCGCTTCCAGTGGCGGTGGGTAGGGGTGGTCAAGAACCTGCCCTACCCGGTCCTACTGGGAGGCGATTGGGGACCCCTGTCGGGCGAAGCCCGAAGCCGGGACGAGGAACCGGAGGAAGGGGGCAGGGAGCACCCAATAGAAAGAATAGAAGTGAGTGAGGAGGGGGCTGAACCCCCACCTGGGAAAGAAATCCCCCCCTCCCCCGAGGGGCCGGGGGAAGTCGGGGGCATGGGAAAGAAAACTCCTAGACAGAAAGCTGAGCCCCTTAAGGAGTGTTGGCTATGTGGCACCAAAGGACCCACCGGGCAGGGGTGCCGGGAGTGTGGCTCTCGGGAGCCTGAGGGAGACAAGGACCAGGGGGCTGGGGAACCGAACCCTGAGGGGGGGTGCCCAGGCCAGCAGACACCGCCGGACCAGGCCTGCAGTCTCTGCTACACCAAGGGGCATACGGGAGACACCTGCCCCTACCGGGGATGTGGGGAAGGGCCTGCACGAGGCCTCAGCGGGGACACTGACACTCCCCCTGTGGAGTGGATTTGTCCGCCCGAGGAGGGGCAGGGACAGGGTGAGCCTGGTGGCTCTCTGAAGGGGGGAGATGTGTGGCAGGGCAGGGGTAAAATCCCCTTTAAAGCCCTGCCAAACTGCTGGCTGCAGCCTGCTCCCTGGCCAGGGGTAGGGCTGCAGGTATCCAGCAGGTGGCCCAGCTGCAAACCCTAATGAGGGCAAGCTCAGAGGAACAGGCTGAGCTAAGTGCAGCCAGCTGGGGGAGTCAGGAGGGCTATAAAGCCCAGGGCAAACCCCAGAGAGGGGGCTAGCCTGAGAGGAGACAGGAAGGTGGTTTAGCTGGCTCCTTATAGTAGAAGGAAACCTCAAAGGGCTAGCAGACCCTGGGGAGGGTCTGTGGGGCACTAACTGTTGGGGGATCTGGGAACTGCACATGCACTATAAATAAAGACACTTGGGTGAACCAGGACAACAGGTGTTGGGACTCTTAATTGCACCAGCCAGACACCGGGCGCCGGGACGAGCGCGGGAAACCGGCGCAGACCCTGTGACAGTCTCCCCAATGAGTAAAGAAGAGTTTTGTATGTGACGAAGTTCGTTGTCTTGCTTATCTCTTGTAGGAGTGATGCCCAAGCTGTTGTGAAGATTCTTTTCCCCCATAGTCCTGAGCTGGCCTTTGCTGGCTGAGTGTTTTATTGTTCCAGTGGAATGCAGCTGTCGTGGGAGGGCGTGGCTGTGGAGGAAGGGGGGCTTCTCAGGTAGCTGATGTGAATCCCTTGGAGGCAGGGCCGGCGCTTCCACTTGGCAACCCTAGGCAGTCGCCTAGGGCGGCAGGATTTGGGGGGTGGCATTTCGTCGGCGACTCTTCCCGGTGGCGATTCGGCAGCAAGAAAAGCGGCTGCCGAAACGCCGCCGAGAACGCAGCTTCAGAGGAGCTGCCGCCGAAGTGCCGCCGATTACGGCGGAGGAGAGCTGCCGCCTAGGGCGGCAAAAACCCTGGCACCGCTACTGCTTGGAGGGCATTGTATATCAGGACAGAGAGCTTGAACTGGACTCTGTATTCCATAGGGAAACCAGTGAAGAGAGCTGTGCACCTTTATTATTACTGATGACGTGTAGTACATAGCACATAGAGATTTCAGTTGTGGTCCAGGACCCCATTGTGCTAGGCGCTGTACAAACACAGAACAAAAAAATGACCCCTGCCTCAAAGAGTTTACACTCTGTCTGATTTTCCACTTCCTGATATAAACCTTAAACAAAGAATACTTATGTGGTGCCAATGGGCCAGGATTCCAGAGAACTTTACAAACAACTAACCCTCTAATTACTCCTGCGAGCTAGGCAAATTGAGTGAATGTTTGACAAATTCCCATTGAAACAGTTTTTTTACAAACAGTGTGGAAACTTTTTCATGAAAACTACTTTGTTTGTTAACCTGCTCCAGTAAATATTGGGATACCAACTTACAGATGTCATACGGCAAGGCAGTTGAACAGCTGGAAATATAATCTAGAAATCCTGGTTCCCAGCCCCCTGTTCTAACCACTTCCTCATTTTATCTGAAATCACGTCAGCTGCAAACCATGTATGCCATATAATAAAGATCAATTGCTTTTTAATATTGGATGAGGCCTATCACGTTCAACAGTTTAAGCCAAATTCAGAAGAGATATAGAAGATGTTGTAAGTTACATGTCAGGTGTAAATTGGTCAGGAAATTGGTGTAAGTGGGCGTAAATAGTGCAGTAGTATAACTTGCAACACTCTGGCATTCCGTGGGTGTGTAAAATGAGTACAAACTAGCGTAACTTACATTGATGTGGTGTGGGGGTGGATGCAGAGATATAGGCTCCTTAATTCAGACTCGTAACTAAAGTTGCCTGATCCTAAAAAAAAGAAAAGGGGGGGAAAAAAAGATGGAAGTACACTGCCTCTGTCAAGAAAGAAGTAGCCATAATAGAAACAGACGGGCCCAGTCAGAGGATCTGGCCCAAGAAAAACTCCAGTTGCTAGAGGTCAAAGTGATGTTCCTCATTTTTTTCTAAATGTGCCCTTTGAGTCATACTTCCTCTCTCTGCCTTCTCCCCAAGGCTAAATCCAGTAGCTGGGGATACCAGTTGTGATCCTCTTCATCAGTATTGGGAGGAATGTTAATACTGGGATAGATTATCAGAGGGAATAAACCTGCAAAACCGTCCCAAAGGCTGGCTATGAAGTTGAAATGTGCCACACTCCACTTCCACCAGAAGGGTCCACTTTTAAGAGTCTGGCCTCCTTACTCAAAGAAAAATAAACTGTCCTCTTCTCAGCTATTAATCCTTTAGCCCCACTAATCTTCACAAGACGATACCCAACATCTTCTCTGCCCCCTCCTACCAAAGCGCCAGTGAGCATTTCTCAAAGGAGATGCTCAGCATCCCATGTCTGGAGTGACCTTTCTCACACAGCCCCGACAATCCACGCTAAGTTTTCCGTGTACAGTGCCAATTCACGTACATTGAAGTGGTGGGTAGGTGGGAGTAGATAATCAGGGCATCACTCCTAGAATGATCTTCAGCAGCACAATAATCCAGATCAAAGATTTGGCTCCGAGTCTTGGTTGCCATAGCTCATCCTCCAGTTGTTGGGTGGCAGCATAGCAGTGTGTAGTAAAAGAGACAGGGAAGGAGAAATACCTCCTGCTTTACACGGTCACCATTTAATAATATTCAACTCCCTAGCTCTTATATGACACGTTTCATCAGTAGAGCTCCAACTGTTTAACAAAGGAGATTAGTATCATTACCCTGACTTGACAGATGGAGAAACTGAGGTGGAGAGAATGGAATAACTTGCCCAAAGTCACTGCGCACCTAGAACCCACGTCTCCTGAGTTACAATCCAGTACTCCGCAACCTCTTACTACTTAACCATGCTACGTCATTGCCATCAAGCATCACCACACAAGACAAGAATTCCCCAGGGCATATTAATGGAAAGGCTCATTTCCACACCAGGATTTTGGAAAAAGGGCCAAATATTTCATTGGCACGATAGTCCATTGTAGAAGATGTTGGGTTCAAAAGGCTCCTGACACATGCTGAACCATGCTATTCTCCCCCACCTAGAATGTTTATAACCTGGTCATCAAAGTCAGACATGCTCTTGTTCAGATAAAGGATGCCGTCAAACATTTTACCACTGACACATGAATGCACAGCCAAATCACTGTGTATCTTTTCACTGGAGCACACTGGTTTAGCTGTGACAGGATTATTTTTAATATTGGGCATGGATCTGACGGCACCACTGCTAGGAATAAGCAGAGGCCCCATACACGTAGACATCTCTATTGCTCAAACATCAGCACAGCGATAGGCGAGATTTTTCTTGAACATACATCAGCACTCAGAGGTAAATATTCAAAAGGTAGCATGGGCAGATCCATACTGGGGATGTGTTTGTCTTGTGGCTCAGACCCATCTGGAGTTTCATGGCATTGTAGCCCCACTGGTCACTGACTCAGCTGCGAACATTCAAAACCAGCTGTAGTGTCTGGTAAACGTTTGGGGGTCACTTCACATGGTCTCACACGTGGCTTCTTCACTGCAGACAATGAGCACTGCGGTGTCTTTTGAAAGCACTCACATCTGTTGCCTTAATTTGATCAGATGTGATTTTCAAGGCAGTGAGCAACAGGTGAAAGCTTAGTTAGTTATGAGGCATGAACTCATTTAAATCACTACAAAAGCTTGCCCAAATCCAGGAGAACACAGGCCTACCATTTCAATAGCTGACTCAAAATTACAAAGTAGATGGTGTTACACCTGCTATTCATTGATTATATTCATAATCAGAAAGTAGTGGTCATGGAATACATTATGTACAATGACTTCTGGGGGGAGGCATGTGCAGTCATTGCTGATGCTGAAGAAAAGTCTGTTCCTGCTCTGATCAGATCCAATCTTCTCATCTTCACTCTCTGTGCTGTTTCAAAAAGTTACTTTTAATGTAAATCTAAAGTTGAATCTAAATAGACCAACAAGGTTAGAATAAACTCCCCTGAACATCTAGTAAGGATCAACATTCTGAAGGGTTTAATCAAAATGAATGAAACTTTCAAACAGTTATGGGTTCACCTACCTTTCGTGGTCCCTCCTTTCCTCTCCCCCAGTAGTTCAGAGGATTCCAGGGAAGGTTTAAGAGAGAATCAGCAGGATTCAGTTATCCCAGAACAGAGTCATAACACAGTGAAAGATTTTCATTAAAAAACATTTCCACTTTTTGTGTGAAAAAAAATGGTTGGTATTTTGCTGAGGGGCTGTTTAAGTGATAGCAGAGCTGTCCTATGGGCTGCTGCATAGTCCACAACACACAGATCCCTCTCCCAGCCCTGCCCCTGCCATGCACCCTGCACCAGGACTTATAAAGGAGTCCTCAAAAGACAGCCTTATGTCTGTCTTCCACAATGCCTGGACTGGGGGAATCCTCACCCCGTGGGAGCCAGGGCTTTCAGGGTCCTTTTCTGACACTCCAAACCTTTTACCCAACACAAAGGGTCTAGAGTGAAGGGGGGAGGCTATCACCCCAGTTTTCCTTTATTATTTGCTGACACAAAGATACACTCTGCTTAAATCAAATACAATTGTACAGGAAACTTTGGGACACTTTAAACTAGTGTTTTAAGAAAGGGTGTTCTTTGTTGGAGGTGATCTCCAGTAGATTAGCATACCAATATTCAGAGGTTCAGCTTTTGTTTAGACATTTCATCACCATAACATTAAATGTGCTTAGATTTGTACTCCCGATTATTGTGCACAGCTACTCATGTGCCAAAGCAGCAAAACTATTAACACCCAAGGTCTTTTTTTGCCTTTGTAGTTTAATGATGAAAATGTTGTTCTGTAATCTGATTTTTTTAATCACAAAACCAAGGAGAAATGGGTGGAAAGAAAAACCTGCAAGCTTTATGAGAATATTCTTTCATTAATATTTTCTTTGATTACGCAGTCACCTTGGCCCATATCTACCTATTCATTCTTTAATGGCCTTTAATGGCCATTAGGAAATTACAAACATTGGCCCTGATCCAGCAAATGTTTTGGCACACGCCTAGCCTTATTCACATACACAGGCTCACTGAAATCAGTGGGGCAACTCATGTGAGTAAAATCATGCAAGTTCCTGTTTGTGAGATTGGTGTCAGCGTGCCTCCTATTCTCCTGTTTCTTTTTTGCTCAAAGGGTCCCCACCAAGGTAGTGAGGCCAAACACTCCATCGACCTTGGCTTTGGAACTAGCCCAATCCGGGAGGTCTCACTCTCTGGAGTACAAGGATGTTTTTGTTTTCCCAAATTATCTTGAGCCAAATTCTTCCCTCGGTTGCCCTCTCCCCATACGTACAACTCCATTGAATTCAATGCAGCATTTGAACGTTCAGCCTCCTCTGTAAATTTAGGCCTTGGTTCAGCAGAGCACTGATGCATATGCTTAACTTCAAGCTTAGGTCTATCCCTGTCCAGCAGAACATTTAAGCAACTACTTAAGTCTTGAGGGGCTTATAAGTGCTTAGCTGAATCAAGGACCTTGTATTTCTTAATAACCGGCCCTTATGTCCCTGTGGAGTCCCACAGAAATGCAGATCCGTTTGTGAGACCAGACCGCAATAAAGAATGCCACACGACATTCCGCTGGGACTTTAAACAATGGGCAGCGGATGATACTGTGCCAACCCCATTCAGAGGAACACATGGGTCTGCCTCTGAGAGTGACAGGCCATTCGTCCTGTTTATTTTTAGTCTGACAAATGCATGTCCTCTTTTTGGTTAAGTTCATACAGTAAGCCTAGATCACCCAAGAAAATAAATATATCACCAGACTCCAGAGGATGAGCGCATGCGGATGGGGCCAATGCAAGAAGTAGGTCAGTTTCAGGGTATATCAATATTATAGTTATTATTTATTTTTACAGCACTCAAAAGTGGGCTGGATGCTTTACCATCCAAGTAGAAAGGCATCTATAACTCCCGGATCATCACAGAGAGACACAAGATCTCTCTTTAACATACATCAGCACTCATGGGTGAGTATTCAAAAGGTAGCACAGGGAGATCCAAATCGGGGATGTTCCCTTCTCTATCCACACTTTGTGGCTCGAGCCCATGATCCCACATGGACTGTGATGACATCGTAGATTACTCAGCCATTTTATTTCTCTTCCTCTCCCTTGTCTATCGGTTAGTTCAGACTCTAGGAAAAACAGGTAATGCCATCCAACAGGGACCGTTACCTAATAAACCTCAGGCTCAGCAAGTGTCCGTTTGCCCCCTGCTCTAGGGCTACATTGTGCCTTCAGGCTCAGCCCAGAGTAAGCGGGGGTGGTGTAGTTGCATTGCCCCACGGTGAGCAGTGGGAGGCCTGGTGCCTCAGAGACACTACCCAGAGGCACAGGTTCTTCTCTGACACCCCTGTTGTACTAGTGAGGAGTACTGGGAGATGCCCTTTTCAGGGTGCCGTCTGTTCCCCCCCAGCATGGTCAGCTAGCCAGCATGTTAGGGGAGAGCAGCCATTTTTTTCTCCTGGAGGGAGCATCTGGGATTCAGCCTCCGCCCCCTTCCCGCAGTCAGCACTAAGATCCAGATAGCCCTAACACGCCGGCACAGAGGAAGGGGGTTATTCCGTGCTAGGGAAGTCCCTACTCCCCAGGGCAGCCATGTTAGAGCTAGCCCAATGTAGCCCATAGTTTGAAGGCTTTCTCTGTTTAGTGACCCAAGTCCAGCTATTGGAAGTGGACTTGGAACTTTATGAAAAGAACATTCATAACCAAGAATCTAAATGAATGTAACCCATATTGCAAATGACAACAAAATGTATGGAAATGAAAGATGGTTGAAATTCCGACTGAGCAGCAGTACGTTTCTTTGCTGCTAGGCTCATTTTGTTTCGATTATGTATTTTATATATGTAAAAACACACACAAAAACTACACTAACTGAACAGTATTAAGGCTGCAAAGTCAACTGGACTGCTAACATGCCCAAAGTTACGCAAGGGACTTGGTCACAGTCTAAGTAACTTCATGGGAGAAAAGGCTGAGACCAAAAGGTCTCCCTGATCTAGTGGAGAAAGGCATGACACGAAGCAATGGCTGGAAGTTAAAGACAGACAAATTCAGATTAGAAATAAGACCCATCGTCTTAACAGTGAGTGTAATGGATCGTTGGAACAAACTGCCAAGGGAGGTGGTGGATTCTCCGTTTCTGGATGTCTTCAACTCACGACTGACTGTCTTTCTGAAAGATGCTTTAGCTAAACGCAAGGTATTGGGCTCGATACAGGGATAACTGGGTAAACTTCTCTGGCCTGTGTTACACAGGAATGTAGACTAGATGATCTAATGGTTCCTCTGGCCTTAAAATCTATGAATCTATGGCAAAAAGTAAGGAAGCACCTTGCTGAATCGTGGTCCATCGGTCATTATTCATTGAAAGCCTTTCAGAATTTCTGTACTGATATAAAAACAGAAGCTATGGAAATGGTACGTGGCCTGCTTTGTGGAGGTGCTTAGCACCAGGAGATGTGGGTGGTGAGTATTGTTGGACATCAAGCCCATAATCATTTCAAACTACGGTTTGTCTATCCATAACAGCTACAGCCTTTCTCACCAGGACTGTTGGCTACTTAACTTCTTTCTTATGCTGACAAGCAGGGAGAACTTTCGTTTGGAAACATACATGAGATGACTAGCATCCTTCGCTCCCTGCCATTGAAGGATTGGGCTGCATGTAGGGAATGAATCTAAGGAACACTGATTCTGTTTGCTTCTATCTAAGCAGATGCATTAAACGACCACTGCAGGATTTGCTCTTATGATTCCACTGTGGACTAATCTGTCTGTCTGAGGTGCGGCTCTACCTTCCTTAATGCAGGGAAGGGTTACCAGCCTATCTGAAATAAAATGTGCTTAATTTAATTAAGTAGTAGTGGTAAAGGGATAGATGGTTTGATATGGCAAGGCAATAGGCTCTGCGCCGAAGGATTGAAAAGAAAAGCCAAGGTGCAGCTGGGTCACTTGTTTTGAAAACAGGAGACATTTGAGCTTTGACAATGTTTTTTTCCAATGAACGAGTGTATGAAAAAAGTGACTCATTAGGCAGAGGGTCTATTCTTGATGTATTGAGAGTAACATTTGCCAACTGTAGCATTATTGGAAATCTCCATCCTGATAGGATTACAGAACAGATTTGTTCTATTTCTTCAATCAATTAGAATGATCAAATGCACAAAAGCACTTTTTAAAACCATTCGGTACAGTTACATAGTTGATAATCTAATCTCCTGTAGATTAATTTCATTGTGCTGAACTGACTAGTGTTTGTGAGGATTGCTGCCTTCTGCCGTAGATGGTCTTTGCTCAAATGGGTGTCACAGACCTGGATGGTCTTTGCTCAGATGGGTGTCACAATTTCCCTTTGGCCGCTTGGTAGGGTGCATGAGTTTGGTGATGGAAAATCCTGGTTCTACTCTGCTGCTAAATTCTGTGTGGCTTCTATGTACAGCAAAATATCACCGGGAAACTTGTAGCCAGTCACTGTGTTTGTTGCGTTATAAAGGAGGATTGTCCATTAACAATTTTACTGGCTAACCTTCATCTCACTGGACAGTGCAGGAAGATTATTTTACATTGTAAGTGGCAGAGCTCAATCCTTTTACCCACTTGCAGGATTTATCCATGTGATGGGTGACAAAGACCAGGGTATTTAATGCACAATAGATTTTGAAAATGTGTAAGAGCTTCATTTATGTAAACACTTAAACATTTGTTTACCAGTTTACCGCACTTGGCGCATTTTCAGTGTGTGAGTGTTCATGTGCGGCTCTTCGAAGAGATAGCTTGGCTGCATGTTGTGTACATTTGTTTTCCTTATCCAGGCCCTTCTTTTCGAAGTAAATGGCAAAGCCTGTGGGGTTTGCAAGTCTTTTGGGAATGATAGCAAGATAAGCTCATGCAGCTTCCTCCCCTCCCCCGATTGTCAAAAGGCAGCATGGGCTAGAAGAGAGGATATTGGGCTGAGAGTAGAGAGAGCTGGGTGCTGTTCTTGGCTCTGCTACTGGTTTGCCATGTGACCCTGGGCAAGTCGCTTTTAGGGTGACCAGATGACCCGATTTTATAGGGACAGTCCCAATTTTTGGGTCTTTTTCTTATATAGCCTCCTATTACCCCCCACCCCCTGTCCTGATTTTTCACATTTGCTGTCTGGTCACCCTACAGCATCTACCCCAGAAAAATGCTGTGTGATCAGTCCTCTTCCTAAAGCTCATCCAATGCAAGATTGTGCCGTTCAGTGTTTTCCTTTACCATAATATAGAAGGCCAGATCATGCATGTGATCATAGAATCATAGAATCTCAGGGTTGGAAGGGACCTCAGGAGGTCATCTAGTCCAACCCCCTGCTCAAAGCAGGACCAACCCCAACTAAATCATCCGATTTAGTTGTACGAGTAATCCACTGGTATCAAAGTACATACGACTCAGACCGGGAAAGATCTGCAGCATCGGAGCCCTAAGTTAGTGCTGTCAGATGAGGAACAGAGGCAGTAATGTCTCCAGAAAAAATATTCTGTGTGGAAAACAACTAAAGCACAGGAAGAAGGAATTTCATGCAGCCTGTGCTGAGTTAATATCCTGGCCCGTTGATCATGTTAATGAAATGTTCTCCGTGTTCTTTCCCCTCTGGTATGTCATAGATTCAGTTGCACTGAGAATGGCTGTGTGAGGTATGATATGTTGGTCGACTGCATTACTTCAGCTCAATGGGAGATATCTTGGAAAAGCTGCGGCCTACATAACAATGTCAATGTGTCAGAGGATGTCAGCTACAGCTGGCTTCCCCATACAGTCCCTAGGGGAGGCCATCTCAGGTGGGTATGCACATGCAATTCAAGGTTCTCAGTCTCTGATCCAAATGGCTGCAATGAAATAAAGCAGCTTTACTCGGTACGTGTTGTTAAACAGTATCATTCGAAACACTTTCCAGGATCGGGTAATACAAGCGCGAGTGTGGGAAAGACTTCCGGAAAGCCCACGCCGACAATGAAAGTGCAGTCACTCATAGGGGCAATGGAAGAGCGGTGGAGGAGAATCAGGAGATGAAAGATGTCCACAGCTGGCAGTTAAATAGAGGTGGAGAGTCAATGATGCAGAGGGATGTAGGGAGGCTGTCCTGGATGGCAGGGAAGAAGGCTCATGCTCTAAGAGAGGTGAGATCAAGAGAAGGGTCATGCTAAAGATCTACAGTACCTAAGACCACCTCTCCCTGGTGGACAGGCAAGTGTAGTTAGAAAGCTCATTCCAAGTGGGATTCTCATGGGTAAACCCCACCCCGCCTGGATTTCTGTGCCGATGATTTCACACACATGGGGAGAAGAGGGGATGGAATGATTTTGTGTCCGGGGCCCCAATTCTGCAAGGACTGCAGGCGCGGAGCTGCCATTGGTTTTAATGGGAGTCCCACAGGCAGTGTGCTTGTGGGATTGGGCCATTTGCCTTTGGTGAAATGTCATTTTCCTGAGCAGCTCCACTAAACTGGGAGTTAGAGTGAGAAATTCAGAGAGTAAGCAGTCAGCTTTTCAAACAGAAAAGGGGTGGGGGCAGACTTCCTCAGGGTGGAGGAAAGGGTCTCACTTTCCCCAGGAAAAGCTTGGGGACATTTTCCCACTGTTTTCATTGGAGAAAAATACAGTCACATCCCCGTGAAGACAGAGATACAAAATGATGATTGGTATGGACGTGATACCCAAATGCCCATTCAGGACCAGGACCTCATTGTGGTGGGGCGGCACCTGCAGGAAGCCATGGTCTGACCCTGGCGATCTTATCTAATATCGTTCCTAGCAAGACTCCCATGAAAAATCTGACTAGTTGTTGGCTTCTCTTTCTCTCCCTTTTCGACTCTCCTGCCTTCTTCCTTCAGCCGTTTTCAGGGTCTGACCTCTTCCCCACACACTCACTTTTCCATCCTTTTTCTATGCTTCTGTTTAATTTTCTTTTGAAAGCCCACTTATTCTTCAGCACATTTGTGGTTCCATCTCTTTCCCCTTATCTGATTTTACCTTCTTTCCTCCTTCATCCAGAGTTGATGAGCGTGTTTTGGAGGGTGAGTGACTAACAGGTGTCAGCCTACAACTGCAGATGATTAAGCCCTGTGTGTTGAAATTTTGCTTCATGCTGAGTTACTCAGTGTTTCGCTCCTGTCAGTACATTGCGAAAAACCCTTAAAGGGAATAGCCACTTTTTTAGCCAGCCTTAAACCCAGTCCCCAATTGTGCTAGCAGACAATATTGTGTGTGTCGTTGTCTCCCTGATTTTCTGCATTCGTTTTTCCCAGACAGATCTGCAAGGGATTAGAGACTCCGGTTTCAGAATATGGCCCCTATATAAGGTGGAGTGTTCAGCAACGTGCGTTAACATGCAGCAATGCTCTTCACTGGGACCCAAAGGGGATTATGGAGATTTAGAGACAGGTTCTCCTCTCACCCCCCGCCCAGTGTTGCACTGGTGTGATCCCTGAGTCAGGCCGGTCCACAGCAGAGAAGTGTAAGAGGATGGAGAAAAGGGCTGACACATTGATCCCTAAAAGGAAAGTGGAGCGGGACTTGCTGAGGAATTTTGCAGCATCTCAGGATCCAGGATTCCTCCCTTGGTATTTTACATCATAAAAATTATAGTTTGGATGATTTCAAAGTGTAACGAAGGGGTTAAAGTTGGGAACGGTTTAGCTCAGATAAATAAGGATGTTTACAGCTCTGTGCCAGTCGCGGCTGTGTATGACCTTCTCTTTCTACCCTTCTAGTGGTCTTATGACAAGCCAGATTAAGGAGTGATCTCTTCCAAACAGTCTTCGGTTTGTTAAGCTTGTACAGAGCAGCGGAGATGGAATCCATTGCAGGACAGAAAGGGATTAAAAAGCCAGGCTGGGATTTCCCTGTGCCACACACTGGTGGAAAGTGTTCTAATTAACAGGAATATCTCCTGTACAAAGGCACTAACGGGGCCACTTCTGATCAGTTTGCTGTAATGTGACTTGTGAGAGCCACAGGAACAGCACAGGCTGAATATATTTTAGCACCCGACTCCTTCCTCCAACTGAGTTATAGTTACCACTCACTTCACCAGGCCTGTATCTCTGCCATGCAGAAATAGCAGGGCAAATGTTGGCACAGTGCAGCAACCACTCTGAACCACTAACACTAATAGGTGGGATACACTCAGAGGAGAATGGGTTGCACACATGGCTGTTGGAGCGCTGGTTGAGCCACCAGAGCTCAAGAGATGGCAAGCCCGAACCAGCTGTCCCTTACAAGCTGCGTTGCAGCATATACCTGCCCTCTAGGCAACGAGGTTCCAACCCTTCCTTTGGCCCCCAGCCAGAATTATAGCATTTCAACGGTGTCGCATCTGTCTTATTACAGCACTCTGTGTCAACGCGTCCTTCACTTGAGCAGCGCCGGGTCAGCAAGGGCATTATGCTCCTCAGTGGAAGAAACGCAATAATCATTTTATGTTCTCTTTTCTCCCATTCCCCCTTAATTCTAACACAAACCTAAAAGATCATGGCCTGGACAGTATTAAAATCTGCCATAGCTAAAGCTCATTCTTAAAGGGTGATTGACTTGGGGCGAGACAGCTCAGAAGCCATTTTTAAAGGGGAGTGGAAAGGCTTTGTGTTTTAATGCAGGCGCTGTATTGATTCCCTGTGGAACTCACTATAGAAGAATAATATTGAGGCAACTATTTTAGCAAGATGAAGAGGGATTATAGACATTTATGGGCAGGGATTCCAAAAAAGGTAGGTACATGTGCAGTTGACTGAAAATTGGGCAGCTGTGCATCTAAAAATTATTTTAAGGGCATATCTCTGATAATTTTACAAGGGATTTTGTGCATAACTTTTAAATTGTTTAACTCTGTGTGAAAAAGAATAGCATCCGCAGTTAAACGAGAAGATAAGAATATGATCAGTGCTCATGTGTCAGAACATAAGCTGAGCACTGGAGCTTGTTGAAAATTTTCCGAAATAACATTTTTCCCTCCAAAAATGCTGTTTCGTTAAAACAAAACTTTCCGTGGGAACATGTCGATTTTGACAACATTTCATATAAAAAAACCTTGAAACAAAGTGTTTCAATAACAGCAAAATGATATTTAATTTCAATTTATTTTGTATCATATTATAAATTATGATCTAATATAAATATTTGAAAAGTCAAAATCGAAGCAAAACATTGTCATTGATCCAAAAATTATTTTTTCCAAATTTTCATTTTGTGAGACATTTCAAAATTCGCTGATTTTGTTCCAACTTTGAATGAGAACAAATTTTGAAGTCACAGAATTTCCCGAGAAATGGACATTTCGGCTCTTGCAATACAAACGGTCTTATTTAGCCAGGCATGTTCTGTAACAAATCTGTAGGCTGCAAATAACAAGTGCAACTGCTAGATATGCCGCATGCACTTGGAGAGTTAGGACTAGAACCCAGGTCTTTCAACTCTAAAAATAGGTCTCTTTCATCTGAGCTAAAGGAAACCTGCCCTAACTAGCTCTAATAGTAGGTTCTGTGACCTCTGTTAGAGGACAACGCTGTACACATGTGCAAAGCCAGTATGCTACATAGGGGAAGTATTTCTGTCAGGATTTAGTGTGCAATGTTTACATTTATTAATGTCAATATTCTTGTTGAATAATCAGCTGTGAAATCATTCAGGGTGATACCAGAGCAGATCTGTTAGATGTGCTTGCAGGGTACAGGTTCTCTCCAGAAACCAGCGGGTATTTGGTTCTAGTACAACAGCTCTTCCCATTGCTTTGGTAGTTTTAGTTGGACGCAGAAGGTCCTATCTTGCTATAGAGTAGACTGTGGTACATTGCATTAAAACAAGAAGCTTCAGGAGAGGGAGGCATGTAGGTGTCACAATTCCTGTATGCACAGAAGAGGCTATATTATCCACCAGACACACTGACCTTTCTGCAGCTAGGAAAAGCAAGGCTGATGGCAACATTGTCCAACAACCCATCCAGTGTCAAGTGCAGCACCAGTGATGAAGTTACATAATAGAATACAGGGGTAGGGACCATGTCTTTGTGGGAGTGGATAGTAACATTGTGGGCACTGGGATACAAAGAGTAAGTACATGGAATGACTTGCCTACAGGACAAGAGAGCTTTGAAGTTGAGGTTGGCAGGGAAATCCTGAAATAGAGTGGGCCTCGGTCCCCAAAGGGAACTTGCAGTGAGGGTGGAGGAAGGCCAGGAGCCCGGATGTGTGCACTGAGCTCGGCTGACACGAGTTACAAATCGTGCAATCCCTGACTATTTTGGCTTTACTCACATAAACCTCCACATGCATGCGTGAGAAATAGACTCTACAGACTCTGAGGCCTCGCTCTGCAGCTTCCCCGTCTGATTAGCAATCACACCTGTCAACCTAGCTCCCTTTTCCAAAAGGTGATGAGAATTGGGACCATCTTTTTGTTGTGTGTTTGTACAGCACCTAGCACTGAGGAGTCCTGGTTCATGACTGGGGCTCCTAAGTGCTACAGTAATGCAAATAACACACAGTGCTATTACTAGATATCTGCTGATGAAAGGAACCTCCCTGACAGTCCTGGTGAGCTAAGTCAACTGTTTAGCTACAGAAGAGTTACGCATCAGGCAATGCCAGTGACAGCTTCTTCTGTCCTGTCTCACCTCTCACCTGCAGGGGTGACCTCTAGGGTTAAGAGGGGAGATCAGTCTCTAAGTCATTGGCTGAGAGAGTCAGCTAAGGGGGGCAATTAGTGATGGAGACACTAGTCTCCGACAACCAACTTATTTCACATAGACAACCAAAATGTCATCCGATTTTCATCACCCCCAGCCTAGGTCGGACTCACACGAATGACAAAGGGTGAAATCCTTGTCCCATTGAAGCCAATGGCAAAACTCCCCTTGATTCAGTGAGGCCATGATTTCGGCCCAAGCTCCATATTCCATTGCGAATCAATCCCCTAGGATATTTAGTCTCTGCTCATAACAAGGGGGATAACGCCCAGTGCAAACATAATCTGATGCTGGCTGATGTGCCTTCTTTCACATATTATTTTATAACTATGCCTAGAATATGTAAGCATACTCCATGAGCAGATGGAAAGATAAAGGGGAGTTTCTTGGTGGACATATTGATATGGGGTGGTGATGGTTGAGCTGGTGTGGATAAAATAGGACAGTGCTGGTTCTCCAAAACTTTGCCAAAAATTCAAGATAAGCTTAAGCAGAACCTTCTTTGAAGTTAGAAATACAGATAGGCTCAAACTGCACAATTCAGATCTGTTCGGGCCATGATAAAGATAGAGACCATCTGCAAAATGTAGATGTGGGTCAGAGACTGGAACTCTCTTGCTACTATCTGGGGATGATCAGATACGAAATTTGCATTTGGGCCATTAGCCAAATTTGGATGCACAACAGGATTTGGATTCCAACACACAGACCTTTGACCCTCAAAAGTTCAGATTGTTTGGTTGTAGGGTTTTGGTATGGACCCATCTCTAGCTCAAGAAAGATTGGTTTGTGTTTTCTTCAGGTTTGATTTCAGCTCACCTATGCACTTCTGGGTTCTAGCCAGGACAGAAGCACACAAGTGCCACTATTTAACTATACAGTGGCTCTTATCCAGGGTATTTCCGGCTCAGCCGGAATCAGAAGGTACCAGCAATCTCATCAGAGAGACTCTTTTTGTGTGATTTACAGTCAAACTGTGCGGACCCAAATGAGTCTGAGCACTGAGGCTGCTGCCAAACAAGCCCCTGGATCAGGGAGCAGCAAACACGGTGTGTAAAGGTACCTTGGCCTCCCTCCCACCCCGCTAGAGACCTTTGCTGAGTGAAGCTCCACCAGACCCAAGGATCAGGGTCCATGTTTTCCTAGCTCCTGGGATGTCTGTTCTGTATACAGAACTGTATTGGGATAGAAGCCCATTAAAAGAGGCTTATTACAGATGGGTATTCTGTGGGCCAAATTCTCTGCTGGAGTAATTTGAAAGAGCTCCATTATGGAGCAATTGGGCTTTTTATTTAACATATATATAGAACCAGATCCAGTGCAAGTGGGTGTCACTCCACTGAAATGAATAGAATAAAATGCTGATTTATATCAGCTGAGAGTCTGGGCTACTGTACTTACTTTTTCATTGCATTTTTTCTCACCCTCTCTCTCTCCCTTCTTCCCTCCCCCCATTTATTTTATTCCTTCTGCCACACCCTCTCTTTTTTTCACCCTATTAATTCAACAGGATTTTTTTTATCCCTCTGCTTTCCCTCCCTGCTGCTTTTTCCAGTGACTCCTGCAAACCCAACAGTATTTGAGTTCACGCTGAACTTCTGAACCGACCATGTTCAAGTGGGTTCTAAATGAAGCAAAAGGAGTCGAGCCAGTCCTAATTCTGATAACAGGCAATTAGCATTTGCCAAATAATTGACAAGCAGTCTGCATTTTGGCCACAACGCGTGTCAGGAAGAGTGCTTATATGCTGAAATTCTCGGTTGCAACATGCCAGCATTCAGTAGGACATTTTAATAACATCCTTCATGCAGAAATGTTTGTACTTGGAACCTTATTTTCCCCCCTCCACTCTCACAATTGTCAGCTAATGGGCTCGCAGATAGTGAGATGGAATTAAATCTATTCAGGAAATTGGGACATTTGGCATTTCTTATTTTCCATGCTGGATTCATTGCTAACGGACTGTCATCTGCATTTTTTACCTTAACTACACTCCCACTCCTGCCTCTTAGCAGCAGCGTTGCTATTTTCACTGATAAACAGGTACACTCCGAATGGCTTATGGGTCTCAGCCCAACTCAAACTGATGTTTGGGGAAAAAATGTTGTTGCTACTTTGTTCCAATTCTGAAGGCAATGGAGCACATGGCAAAAGAAGCAGATCACCATATTGACAAACTCAATCAAATTCATACCTGGCGTAGCTCCGTTGATTTCAATAGAATGACACCAGGGCTCAGTTTTGTCCCAATATGATTTAGCCGATTGCTTGAAACTGGGAGAAAAGTTACACTGTTGAGTTTTCTGGCATCGTACCAGTTAGCAGCCAATGTGACGGGCTTATAGGCAGGAATTTGAGAATGAGTGAGTGGTTGAGGAATATCCCGTTGGTGCCAGTCTCAATTTTGGCACCTCCTAGATACCTGGGACTGTATAAGGAACATGGGGTTGGGGACATTAGAGCTGCATCTCTGGTATAGGAAAAGAGAACTGGAAATGCATTCAAGGCATAGAAAGGCTGGCTTTTTAGAATCACCAGGAAGGAGTAGTAGAACTGAAGTGGGCATGTCTACATGGCTTCAAAAATCTGATGACAGAGGGCTCTTTGGTGTAGCAGAGATACAAGAGCCAATGACTGGAAGTTGAAGCTAGACCATTTCAGACGAGAAATAGAAAACATATTTAATAATGAGGGAAATTAACCATTGGAACAAATTACTGAGGGCTGTGATCGATTCTCCACCACTGGCCTCTTTTAAATCAAGATTGGATTTTAAAAAAAATATAAACTCTAGTTCAAACAAAATTTAATTCAGAGAAGTCCTGTGGTCTGTGATATGCAGGAGGTCAGACTAGATGATCACAGTGTGATCCCTTCTGGCCTAATAATCTATGAATCTATCTATCCAGTCACCCATCCTGTTCCAAAGATGCTGAGATAACAAGGTAATGTATTGTAACTAGTGGCTAACATTGCAGACTTGTGAAAAGATAAAGTCAAGCAGAGGATAACAGTGCACTTTCCGTTTGACTGCTAATAACATGAAGCTGAACTGGAGTTTCATTTGTTAAAAAAAAAAAAGAGTCATTCTTGGGATGAGAGCGAGCTGGCTGAATTAAGTAAGAAAGAATATGAAATATCAAAGAGGGGTCACCAAGGAGACAGGCAAAATAAAACCGCAGAGTGAAAGTCTCATTAGTGAGGAGCGATATTGAATGAGCAGAGGCAGACATTTACTTTGGCTGACTCCGAGAGTTTGGATAAAAGGACAATGAGCAGAGTCAGGCAATTGCTGTGGCAGTTAAAAGGAAGTGAAGCAGGAAATGTCTGTACAGAGAGGGAAAACCTCAAATAAGGAGATAACTTTGATCAAGAGAGATTTGAATTGATCAGTCATTGGGAAATGATACAATATTTGCTTGGGGTGGGGGAAAGAAAAAAACTCTTAAATCATAGAATATCAGGGTTGGAAGGGACCTTAGGAGGTCATCTAATACAACCCCCTGCTCAAAGCAGGACCAAGCCCCAATTTTTACCCCAGATCCCTAAATGGCCCCCTCAAGGATTGAACTCACAACCCTGGGTTTAGCAGGCCAATGCTCAAACCACTGAGCTATCCCTCCCCCACAAGAAGCAGTTCCTTGGCACAGCACCATTCCCCTTCCCAGTTAGTTGTCCAGAAATATACTGGGAGAATAAGGAGTTGCTGGGTCTCTGCAATTAGCTAGCTTTCCCAGGATGGCCCCAAGTTAATGAACTCTAGTACTAGGTCCCCCTCTACTGTCAGTCACAAATTCTACCTGTCGTAGTTTTCAGGAACATGGCAGCCACCAGCAGGAGGGTGGAAATGAAGAACTTGTATTTCAAAGAGTGTTTCCAGTTTCAGCGGTACAGAGAAACGTGCCTCGTACCCGTGGAGCGTTCAGGCAGGCACACTCGGAAAAGCCAGGAAATTCCAATGTTGTTCTCTATGGCACTGGGCCTAGGTAGATCAGTGCTACTGCATGTGCATCAGTACTTGAGAATAAGGGGATGAGACCGTTGTCACCTGAACTCTGAATTTCCTAGTTTTATGAGTTAAGTTTTTTGGAGGGGTCAAATTCTGCCATCAGTTACATCAGTGTAACAGTGTTTGTCTTCAGATTGTCTCTGTGTCTCCTGTGCGGCCCATTAGACCTAAGTGGCTTTACCCAGGTGCCATTGAGAGCATAGTCTGAAGATAATGGGTTTGCACAGGTGTCACCAAGGG
Source organism: Chelydra serpentina (assembly GCA_037349315.1). Lineage (NCBI taxonomy): Eukaryota > Metazoa > Chordata > Testudines > Chelydridae > Chelydra > Chelydra serpentina. The sequence goes on along the minus strand of JBAIAC010000026.1, from coordinate 8,530,152 downwards.
TCTAATTTAGCCTGCAGAACCTCGATAACTGCTGATGGTGCATGAGCTGGGAAGAACCTAGCTTGACTGTCAGAGTCCAGGGTGAGTTTTCAGGGCTGGCAGTTAGAAAAAAATACTTGCAAGCTGAATATGTTTGACAGGACCACCATTGGGACACAATGAATGTGAAACCCCACAGTGCTATTTCATAGTCCCCTTTTAGGGGAGAGCCACATTTTAACATCATCACCAAACCCTGCCGCAACTGCTTTTAATTGGCTGATTTGTTGGCAGGCTCAGAAGGGAGACCAAGGCGGCTGAACTACCTTCTCATCCACAGAGGTGGTCGTTCCAGGGCAGGGTTGAGCCATGTTAGAGAGCCATGGCATGAATTTTCCCACAGTGCATCGCGTGGTAGAAATCCTGTAGATGAAGAACTAAATCCTTCAGAACTTTATATGACATCTGTCCATCGGCACTTAAAAATGACGTGTGTGTCCTCCCACCCCAGTAATAAATACACACATGGCTCTCCTCTGGGCTGTGGATCATTGATGCATGAGGCGGTAATGGCTCACTGTCAGTTTGCACGTGGAGAGCGTTCATCTGTGCATTGTACCCACAGTTGACGGTAGTCTGTGATGGTAATGAGGTTTGGTATATGGAAATTAACACATTATGCCATACACCCGGAAAACGACACACTACTGAGAATGAGCAGCTATTGTGAGCATTGGGCGTTAATGACTATGAATGGGCACTAAGTGCTGCTCCTATAAAACTCGGGCATCAAAAGGCACACACGCACACGCAAAACCTTCCTGTGCCGCAGAATATTATTCAGCTTGTTTCCTATATCCAGGCAATTTTTACATTATTGGAGAGAGAGCGAGAGAATCTGAAAGCATAATTTCCTTTTTCTTTTGCCTTTGCAATTGGATTATGTTAGATTATCTATTTTAGGATTCTTTTAAGTGAGCATATTTTAACTGATTGTGCAGTATTCCAAGCTCCTCAAAGCAGGGAACAGTGCTTTTTAAACCCACTGTGGAGGCTGATTTTCAAAACTGGTTGCACACAATAATTCATGCAAATGTGTACTTCATTTGTGTACAGTTGCCGCAATTGCACATGCAAACTGGGTAATTGTGTTAGCAAATTGCAAGTCAGACACCCAAAATATATCAGCACCAGATTTGCATTCACGATCCTGGCAATTACTCATGAAAAATTAGCTATGCAATTAATTGTGCATGCATTTTTGCATCTGTAATTTCAAGTGCCTCATTTTTAATCAAACCTATTATTTCTGTTATTTCTAATGATCCTGTTACTATAAATAACCACGTGAGCTCAGTTGAGTGAACCAAATGTTAGCCGATCAAAGACTAATTGAGAGTGGATAGCAGGAAATATCCCTAATGGAGAGACCTGTTACATTGTGGATTAGCTTCACTGGGGAGGAATTGAAAGGCAAAGCCCCAGTTGCTTCAGACCTTTCAATCTAGACAGGAGATAGAACGTAGGGAACACTGTTACATCATCTTCAGGGATGCACGGTAGGATTTCCCATAGTCAGTTCCTCTGATATTATCAATTGCCGATGGTGGCGCTAGTGAGTGTTGTTGGGACGAACCAAAAGCCATGCAGAACTTGTGATATTGGCACATGTAAGAGGCAGGATATGTGGATGTAAATTCCATGGGGAGGTTTTCCGTTTTGCCCGTTCTTTTAACCCCCCAGGGTAACTCTGCTGTTTAAAGCTTAAGTCAGTTTCACTGGAAATTCGGAGGGCGAATAACCCCAGGCCTGAATGATACATGATGCGCTTCCTCAACGCGCAAAGGCTTGTCGTGTCAAGCACACGCCTGGTACATGCTGTCACACATTGTCTGGCAGAAACTGCTGGAGTCACAACGGGTTTAGGTCAGCGGCTCAGCTCCACCACAGCGGCGTGACGCAGGCTGCTCCAGAGGCAGTTTCTGTTCTATCACCGACTGGATAACTTGCCTTGTACCAACGGAGATTGCAGCTGGGGAGCTGCTCCTAGCTGACCTCCAGGTGTCGGGAGAGATACAGTCGCCATCTGTCTCTTGAGAGAAATATCTGAACGATGAGTAGGTTCACTTCATCTCCATAAAGGGCCCGAGGAGAGCCTGCACTACGCTGCCAAGGTTAAAAGGCTCCCTGCTTTTGCTTATGCTCAGTAATCGGGGGCGGGAGAGGGAAGTCCTTCCGTACTGCACGTCTCGCAGTGTACAATCCATAGCGACGTGGGACATTTCGGTGTTCTTATCAGAGAGATTAGGAAGCTCTGTTAACTTTACATCCTGACAGTTCCTCTCCTCCCTGGGGCTGCTAGGGGCTGGTTTGGTCCCCAGGGAAGCTACAGCAGTTCTAACCTGTGCCAGCTTGTAATGGTCCCAGGGAGGCTGTTACTCTGACTAGGGAGTGCAGCCGCACTCTGGCCATGCCCACTCCCCCAGGACGTGCTCCCAACATACCCCCTAGGTCATAGCACCAACCTGGAGCCTTTAAAACACCAGGGCCTCATTCAGTGTTGCCCCACTCCTTGTGTGGTCATTGACAGCCACGCAAAGTGAGTGCAAGATGACTGGATGCTCTATTAATCTACTCTGGTAAGAATTTACACCCGACAAGTGACAGCACAAGATGGTAAGTCGGGATCCTCTTTTTCTATTATCTTTGTACGGCATGCGGCAAAATGACATCCTGGCCCACAACGGGGGCTCCTCAGTGCTACCCCAAAGCGAGTAAGTTATTTGGTTATTAGGGTTGCCAAGTCATGCACTCAGAAGTTAGGAAATGCCAGAGTTAAGGTGGCCCATGCTAGAGCCCTGACGAGATAAAAATAAGGCGCAGGGGAATGGAGAATTAGGCCCACAACTCAGAAGGCACAAGCGTAGCCAGGGTGCCCAACATTCCTTCTTGGTCTAGCTCCATTGACTATTATGGAGTGACGCCAGGCATGTTCATTAAGAACATTAACACATCAGAATAAAAGTCCATTGTAACTAAATTCCCTTCAGTTCCAAGAGGTATCACATACCAAGGTTCCTAGCTATACAAGTCTCCTCTTCCACAGGGCTGGCATTAGAACCGAGCTTACTCAGACCTAGACATGTTCTGCTGGACCAGCCGATTAGCATTTAGCTTGATTTATTCCATTTAGTTTTATCAATTGATTGGTTAATGAGCCATTTCTTTGCCTTCGGTTACTCATCGCCATTGTCCATGTTTATAGATCAGAGGATGTTTTGGTCACAGGGGTTTCCCCATATCTTGTGGGCTATGAAGCTATTCTACAGATATTAGTAAACTAAAATGGTCACTGTTTAAAGGGGACATTGTCAATTCTAGTCAACTCAAAATCTGACCTCCCTCTTTTCTGGATCTGTGTTTGCAAAGTCCCGGTAATTCTTTCAGTGTTTTTTTTTCCTACCGTAAATAAAATATTACCCAACCCTACAATAACCATCCAATGCATGTGGGGCCGTGTGCAGGGCAGGATACAATAACCAGTGTGCGGGTGAGACGGAGGGAAACCGGTGTGTTTAGTAAACAGTGACCCTTTAGTGAGAGTATAAGTGCACAGCTTGCCATGACAATGGGCCTCAACCAGCTCTGCAGGGACTAACTCATGTGGTGAGAAGATCATTTAGTCTGTGATCATTCAGTTTTGGCCTGTCTGGTACCAACCAGGGGGTGGCATTTGCATTGTGCATTATCCACAAAGAACTGAATTTGAGCCCCCCACAGCAAACTCCCCCTCATGTCCACCAAACAGCCATCAGCTGATAATGGTCTTTCATTTGTACCACCCTGAGTCACCGTGATCTGAAAGCAAGAGGCTCCTTATCCACTACCAATTCCCTGAGCCTTCCAGTCCCCCACATTACTTAACCAGTGGGGTCATTGGATCTGGTGGGACTTTTGTGTCTTGCTAGCGAGAACTCTCTGAAATTTCGCAAATTTACTCTTTGGAAAACTAAAAGCCTACACTGCAAAATCAAAACATTGCCTCTTTGGAATGCCTGCAACGTGCTGAATTTACGGGGGAGGAAAGATTCAAATCAGCCTAAGCTAATTAAATCCCAGCCTGTACAAATCCTACCAAACCCAAGAGATATCTCACTAGAAGGGGAAAACAGTGTTACATAAATGGAAGGTTCATAATATTTGGTGTGTGCTTTACAATACGTACAATACAGTCAACCTGAGCGTGTAACTATTATTATAGGACTGGTATACCAGGGTCCAGTCTGATATCTTTGTAATGAATTTAAGACAATCAATTGGACCTTTATGCATCCTGCTCCCAGATGAGTTTAGATACCATGGGGACAGGCTTATATAAAAATCTAATATAGATAGGAATCTAAACCTCGATCAGAAACCAGCATAAGACTGGATAACAACGATTAATGCAGCTGAGGAGGAGATGCATATCTGTTTTTCTGATCAAACATGTTTCCTGGTACAAGGGGGAAGTGTTTTAATCTCACCCATTTAATGTGACACTGCTGTCGATTTCAGTTAGATCCACCTCAAAAGCCATTTTTGAGCTGATCCGCACAAAGTTGAATTGGAACTGGTGCAGACCTCTAATAACAACAGCTTCCTCGAAGGAGCCCAGTATTTTCCATGCAGCTTTAATGGCTATCAAGTAACGTAAAGGTACATGGGGGGCCAAGCAGGCTCTTTGTTTGCCCTCTCAAGAGATTCGTTTCCCATAACTCTCCGGGTGGTTTCTTGGTTGCACGGAGCTCACATGGCTCATATTAGTGCACTATGGGCTTGGCAAAAAGATTTAAGTGCAGGTGTGGCTCTCAGCCAAGCTGTCAGATGCGAGAGGCCTTCTGGTCAGGGTGACACCTTACCGTATATAAAGACTTTTCCCTACCGTTTCTAGCTTCTCGCTACCACTAATAAGCTTCATTAGAAGTACTGGGGGAGCTATCCGTGGTGAATCATTCATCTGATAATGGCTATAACCCTTTCTTCTTTTCGTTAATTATCTGCGAGCAGACTTGGACTTTACTAATTTTTTTGGTATTTGAAATTGTTCCACAGACACTCTATGTGAACCTACGACTTTATCTGGCTGTTCGTGGTGTCTGATTCTAAGTCACATGCTGTTGTTTCTGCTCCGAGATTAGATGACAAACTTTTATTAAAAAAGTGGGCATTTATTCCATTTGCTATTGCCAACTGCTGATCAGCTGGTAAGAGCAAGCAGGACAAATGCCCACTTTTGCCAAAAAAGTGGGGTGTGCACCCCTAGCTGGACGCAGAGGAATGTGCTGGGTGAGTGGCGATGCCAGCACTGGGCGGGAGAGGGGGAAGCAGGGCTCCAGCAAGAAGTGATGCCAGCCGTGCGGGGGGCAGGCAGGGGTTGGGGTGAGCAGTGATGCCAGCCGCGCGGGCGGGAGGAGGGAGGCGGGGGTCAGGCGAGCGCACGGGAGGGGGCAGGTGAGCACCAATGCCAGCCGTGGCGGGGCGGGGGGGGGGGGGGAGCAGGCAGTGTTCAGGCAAGCGGCAATGCCAGCTGCATGGGGGCAGGCGTGGCTCAGATGAGAACCCTGAGTGGGGATCAGGCAGGGCTCAGGCCAGCAGCTTGGGTCAGCCCTGCGCGCAAGGGGCTCAGGGGGAGAGTCTGGGCCAGCCCCACACACGGGGGTGGGGGACGACAGGGCTCGGGTGAGCGGCTTGGGCCAACCCCATGCAGTGTCCCGTTGTCTCTTTGGGAAATATGGTCATCCTACCCGAGCTCCCCTGGAGACATAGTCCCACAGCCACTCAGCTGATTCAGGTGCCATGACTGTTACTTGCCCCCCGCTGTGCTCAGCTGTCACTCCAAGCCATCATTGGGCCTTTAGTCCTTTTCACACACGCTGTATTTCCAAATGCTTTTCCGAGTGAAATGACACACAGCGGTGAATGGTGGCTACCTAGGCACTCAGCTTCCATGGTGATGGGCATGGTGTAGGAAGAGACTGACAGAGGCATGACGAGTAGCAGGAGACAGTGGTGTGAAGATACTGTAGGATGAATGCAAATCTTTGCCACTGTTGAGTTTCTGAACCTTTCATTGCCATGACGATGCAGCCAAGAACAAGGAAAAAGCTAATTTCTGCTTGAATTAAAATGATGCATTTTGCATCCCAACATTCTGGCTGTAACCAAACTTGACCATTCTGGAGTGATGGGCTCTTCAGGGGTAACTTGTCCTGGAGGCGCCTGTCAGACAGAAGTTAGTAAACCTTTCTTTCATACCGAAGAACACAAAAAAGCCTGGAACCGTCAGGCCTTGCTGAGGCAAAAGTCTCATGGACTTGAAGGTGGTCAGGACGGACCCCCGCCATTTCACAAGTGGAGACCAGTGGTCTAATACTCTGTCTTCCAAAGGGGCCAACCCCCGATGTTTCGAGAAGAACTGTCTAAAATATGAATTTGGTGGGCCAAGTTCATGGCTGGTGTGAGCGGGTGCAACTCTCTATTGTTTTCAGTGGGGTCGCGCCCACTTCCAAGCCCCAGAATTTGGCCTTCTCTGTCTAGAGGCATCTGGAACGTGATCTGGAGATTGTTCTCTCCCTCTTTAAAAAGTGCTCCTTTTGCAACACAGCCCGATTTGCCAGCCCCTAGTTATCATGCGGCAGGCTGTGTAGGAAGGAAACAACCTTGTTTATTAGCCTTTGAAAAGCATTTGCTGTGTTTCTGCGCTCCATTATGTGGCAGTTTTAGCAATAGGGTGACCAGATGTCCTGATTTTATAGGGACAGTCCTGATATTTGGGACTTTTTCTTATATAAGCACCTATTACCCCCCTACCCCATGTCCTGATTTTTCACATTTGCTGTCTGATCACCCTATCTAGCAACAAGGGGAGAGGGAGGGAGAGAGGGTGACGGCAGTGGCATGTTGCTGAGCATGTCTAAGAGGGAAGGTAATTGGCTTTGGAATGAGAGCAGTGAATGTGCCTCTGGAAGACAAGCAGAGCTGCGGGTCCTGCTTTCTTCATTCTCGGGCGGAGCTGAAGAATCCATTTATGACATTCACTCGAGCTTGGTGGAAGTAATTATTTGTGGTGTTGTGGCATATGCTTGTATTCTCCGGTAGCTAAAGAGTGCATTGCTGAAAAGGGAACGTGCACACCGTGCATTTATAGGGAGATATATTTTTGTGACACATTGTCACGCAATCCCAAACTCCAGTTAATGCCCCACCTTGCGCTGAGGTAACACATGCGCCTTGTGCAGGGAACTCCAAAAGGATTATGCTCCTGTACAGAAGTCCATGGACAAACAGTCCCACCTTTCTATACAGCCAAGTTAGGGAAAAAAATCACTAGAAGGTTATTGGGTTTGATACCACAGATGTCAGGAAAAGAAGCAAAGCTTTGGGTATGGTAGTCTTTGAGCCATTTCCCAAGCCAAACTTAATTAGGATAGCCTAACTCTGAAAGGACTGGATTCTGCATAGACTTGTCCTGTTGAGCCATTGGCCTTGGTTAATCTAAGGGATAACCGGGATAGTAGTTGTACTTGTCATTTTCATGAGCTCACATTGTGATGGACCATTCTAGCTTTGCTTCCAAATTTCGTGGAGCCTAAGCCTGGTCCAGGGTTAAGACCAAGGTGTGCGTTAGCTCCTTGCTGTCTGGTACCCTTCTTTGCATCAGCGTAACTGATGCTTGCGCCTTGCCCAGGTCCTAGTCGTCAGAGGCCCTGCCTCCCAAAGCCCACAGGACTCTCAGAAGCCCTGGGTTGCAGTTATAACAGAGCAGCTGCAGGGAGCAGATCAGGGCTTTCCGATATACGCTGGATACCTGTGTGGATTTTAGGGGCCTCTGGTGTGACCTTTGTCTTGAGATGTGCCAAACCCTGCTTGGAGCTCTCCACCAGGACATCAGCTGATCTGCCCAGATGATTAACAGTTGGCAGCAGCCTGAGCCCCTATCCACCTTGAAGAACAAAGGGGGCACTGTGTTGTAATATGCCAGCATGGACTGTGTTGGGAGGGGATTAGTGTAAGGAGGTTGCATAGATGTGACATAATTTCCCCTTTGAGGAAAGGCTAATGATCCACAGGAAGCTGCATGGCCACGGAGTCACACTGGGCTACGCCTTGGAGTTCTAGCCAGGCTCCATGCCAAATGTGCCAGGGCCGAGACTGGTCTCCATATTTATCAAAATGTGTAACCCATGTGAAGTGGGGGAGGGATAGCTCAGTGGTTTGAGCATTGGCCTGCGAAACCCAGGGTTGTGAGTTCAATCCTTGAGGGGGCCATTTGGGCATCTGGGGCAAAAATTGGGGATTGGTCCTGCTTTGAGCAGGGGGTTGGACTAGATGACCTCCTAAAGTCCCTTCCAACCCTGATATTCTATGAAGTACGTTGGTGGGCACAGTCCAGTTCCTCACTCAAATATGAAATGGCGGGACTAACAACTGTGGTATGTAACCTAATGCTTAAATCAGCCTGCGTACCAGATAACTAGAGGTTAGCTAATGCAATGCTGATTTTAAAAAAAGGCTCCAGAGGTGATCCTGGCAATTACAGGCCAGTAAACCTAACTTCAGTATCAGGCAAATTGGTTGACTCTATAGTAAAAAATACCCACAGAATTATCAGACACATAGATGAACACAATATGTTGGGGAAGAGTCAACACAGCTTTTGTAAAGGAAAATCATGCATCACCAATCGATTAGAATTCTTTGAGGGTGTCAGCAAGCATGTGGACCAGGGTGATCCAGTCAATATAGTGTACTTGGACTTTCAGAAAGCTTTTGACAAGATCCTACACCAACAGCTCTTAAGCAAGTGAGCAGTCATGGAATAAGAGGGAAGTAACTCGTCTCATGTACTGATCTCCTGGATCAATAACTGGCTAAAAGACATGAAGCAAAGGGCAAGAATGAATCGTCAGTTTTCAAGTGAAGAGAGGTAAACAGAGTTCCCCCAAAGATCTGTACTGGACATCTGCTGTTGGACATATTCATAAATGATCTGGAAAAGAGGGTGAACGGTGAGGTGGCAAAGTTTACAGATGATACAAAATTACTCAAGATAATTAAGTCCAAAGCTGACTGTAAAGAATTACAAAGGGATCTCACTAAACTGGGTGAGAAAATGGCAGATGAAATTCAACATTCATAACTGCAAAGAAATGCACAATGGAAAGCATAATCCCAACTATATATACAAAATGATGGGATCTAAATTAGCTGCCCCCGCTCAAGAAAGATCTTGGAATCATCGTGGATACCTCTCTGAAAACGTCCATTCAATATGCAGTGGCACTCAAAAAAGCTAACAATGTTAGGAACCATTAGGAAAGGGATAGTTAATAAAACAGAAAATATCATAATGCCACTATATAAATCCATGATACCCCCACACCTTGAATAATGCAAGCAGTTCTGGTCGACCAATCTCAAAAAAGATATCAGAATTGGAATCGGTGGAGAGAAGGGCAACAAAAATGATTAGGGGTATGGAACAGCTTCCATACAAGCAGAGATTGAAACGACTGTGACTGTTCATCTTAGAAAGAGATGATTAAGTGGGGATATGGTAGAAGTCTATAAAATCATGAATGGTGTGAAGAAAGTGAATAAGGAAGTGTTATTTACCCCTCCAGAAGGGGTCACCCAATGAAATGAATAGGCAGCAGGTTTAAAACAAACAGAAGGAAGTATTTCTTCACACAATGCATAGTCAATCTGTCGAACATGTTGCCAGGGGAAGTTGTGAAGGCAAAAAGTATAACTGGGTTCAAAAAAGAACTCCGATAAGTTTATGATAGGTTTAAGTGTAGTAGCCGTGTTAGTCTGTGTCAGCAAAACGAAAATAAGAAAGAAAAACTTGTAGCACCTTAGAGACTAACAAATTTATTTCAGCATAAGCTTTCGTGGGTTAATACCCACTTCATCGGATGCAGGATAGCACCATCAATGGCTATTAGCCAAAATGGATGCAAACCAATGCTTCAGGTGTCCCTAAACCTTCAACTCTCAGAAAACTGGGACTGGATGACAGGGGATGCATCACTTGAAATTGCCCTGTTCTGTTCATTCCCTCTGAAGCACCTGGCATTGGCCACTGTTGGAAGACAGGATACTGGGCTAGATGGACCATTGGTCTGATCCAGTATGGCCATTTGTATATTCTTATTTAATAGATAAGTGTCCATGTCACAAAGTCTACCCAGTCTGGAAGTCTCAGCAGTGAGTCCATAGTCTGAATTTCCCATGGTGATTAAACTTCATCCCTAGAAGTGATGAGCGCTGGAGCACACTGACAGGACAATTGAACAAAGATTGTTCTGTCACTGCCATTGCTGTTCAGTACTTGTCCCAGGTGCTACAGAGAGAAATAGTCCCCCCCCCCCTTGAGTTGTTAGCTCAGCATCTTGGATACAGAGCTCATGGGTTTGATGGGAGATATCCAAAGTTCTAGGACTGACCTTCAAGAAGGCCACTTCGACTCATGGGCAAGACGATCAATTTGTGTAGCTCCATTGACTTCAACATTGATTGACTCCAATTAAAGATCCAGTCCCAGGTGGGTTTGATCTTCCTTTCATTAACTATTATAACGTTCTTAAAAGGGTTGAATGATCTCTTACTGCAGCCATTAGTGGGAAGCTCTTCTTTGGTCTTAGCATCAGATGACCTGTTTTGTCAGTGCAAGCATACAAATTATGAATTAAATATAACCAAATCAGTGTAATTAATCACAAGTGCAACATAACCTCCTTCCTGCAGATAGGCCTTATTAATAAAGTGAGTGGGAGGAAACCTAAAATACCACATCTGACACGTTCCAGTTCAAACGCACAACCTCGGAAAGTCACAAAAATTAAGCAGCAAGATTATAAGAGGCCAAATAATGACCTCCACAATAGATAGGTATTAATATAATACACCCATGTCTGAAGCAAGTTTTTACGGTCTTGTAATTTAAGAGGTTGTTGTCATCTCCTACAGCTGTAAAACACATTGGACCAGTGTCTCAGCTTCAGCAAGTCAGAGCTGTTCAGTGACTTCACTGGAACTGTGCTGACCGCACCAGCAGAGGGTCTGTCTCACTGTCACAAGACCTATCACGATTTCCTAGATTTTTCCAGCCAGGATCAGCCAGTCTGACCTCCATAACACAGACCGTATCATCTCACTCAGTGATTTCTGCATCAAGCCCATCATGCCTGTTTGAACTAGAGTAGTTTTTGAGACATCCAGCCTCGATTCTTTTAAAGAGTGAAAGTGACTGAGGGTACGTCTACACTACAGAATTAGGTCGAAATTATAGAAGTCGATATTTTAAAACCCGATTTTATGGAATCGATTGTGTGTCCCCCCACTAAAGACCATTAAGGCCATTAGGTCGACGGACTGTGTCCACATTATCGGGGCTAGCGTCGACTTTTGGAGCGTTGCATTGCGGGTAGCTATCCCACAGTTCCCGCAGTCTCTGCCGCCCATTGGAATTCTGGGTTGCGATCCCAAAGCCTCATGGGGCAGAAAACATTGTCGCTGGTGGTTCTGGGTAGACTCCACCACCTCCTTAGGTAAATTGTTCCGTGGGCTAATTTCCTACACTTTTAAATGGGCACCTTTATTTCTACCCTGAATTTGTTTAGCTTCAGCTTCCAGTCATTAGATCTCATCCAGCCTTTTTCTGTTAGATTAAAGATCCATCTATTATCAGAAGTCACTTCCCTATGTAGGTACTTGTAGACTGGGACCAATTTGAACTCAACTTTGCTATTATACTATCTTACAGTAATATAGCATGTATCATCTCAAATGAGCCTAAAGCACTTCAGAAACTATATAGATTTTTTCAGACTTTTTGTATTGGTGACCCCTTTCACACAGCAAGCCTCTGAGTGTGACACTCCCCCCCCCTATAAATTAAAAATGGGTGGGGTTAATTTAATTTAACGGGGGCTCGGGGTTGTCAGTTACATGGAGCGGACAGCTCAGAACCCCCATGTAATCACTTTGCGGCCCCCTAAGAGGTCACAACCCCCAGTTTGAGAACCCCAGAACTATATGTATACAGCAATCACTTTGCCCACCATAGTAATGCAGTCACCTCTGGAGTGAAACATTCAGCTGTTTAACTATGTGCATCAATACTTGTAGAACATTTTAGGACAGGTCTTGATCCTATCCAACTGAAACTGAAATCATGGTAATGGCTTTTGCTGAATTATAGGAAACACAATCCCAGAACTAAACATACATAAAAATCTCTCTAGCTATCTACATGTCTCTAGTATTCTAATCCCCATAGCATGTAGGTCCAAATGGAGGCCTGTGTCCGATACAATATAGTTAATTGTTCATATGGAGGCACCCTTAGCAGTTTCACAATTAGGGCTGTTTAGCTGTTCACTTAAACCGCATTAAAATCCCTCCATTGCATACTGCTACACATGGGCCAGGTCTACACTAGGGCGGGGGGGGGGGAGGGAGTCGACCTACGATACGCAACTTCAGCTACGCGAATAGCGTAGCTGAAGTTGGCATATCGTAGATCGACTTACCTGGCTGTGAGGATGGCGACAAGTCGACCGCCGCCGCTCCCCCGTCGACTCCGCTTCTGCCTCTCGCCGAGGTGGAGTTCCGGAGTCGATGGGGAACGCGTTCGGGGATCGATCGATTGCTACCCGCCGATCCGGCAGGTAGTGAAGACGTACCCATGAAGGTCATCTCCATATTTAAGACACTCACTTTCCTGGGGACAACTGATGTTCCCATTTGGTCAAAGCTTTCCTAACTTTGGCAGAAGAAATGTTTAAAGATAAGCCCTTTTAAAAATTTACCCTGACACCTTAAGGTTTTTTTTCCCCAGCTAAACAAGTGCAGTCACTGGAAGCTTCACTCAAATACACTTTCTGACCATCTCAAGTGTTCCTCAAAACCAAAGGTAGCTCTGCAAAGCCAAGCCAAGGGAATTGCCTAGTTACTTCCATATTTCAGTGCTGTCCAGCTTGCCTCCCTGAGTCTTCCCATCAGCCCCCTGCCACTCTCCCCCACACCCACACACCGCTCTGTAGGTGCTGAGCCAGGCAGGCAGGCTAGCAGGGAGCCCGAAGCAGAGTGGGGATGTGCTGGTGGTAAGAAGCAAAGGTGTGCTGGTGGGTTGTGGAGGCAGGGAAAAGGCAAGTCTGTGCAAGGGGCCTGCTGTGGATGGAGACCAATTGTACACCTGTGAGGCACGGGTTCTTAGAGAGCTACCCAGGTCATGGCTGCCTGGTGGGATGGGCAGCAGCAGTTGCGTTGTTATGGGAAATGTTAATGGCCTACCACACAGCCTGTGCTCTCCGGAGCATTGTGTGTCAGCTCTACAGTGCACCAGACAACAGTGCCAGGCACAGTTCAGGGGTCAGTGCTTCAGTACATCGGAAGTGGGCTTCCCCCGGATTTCCTCTCTACAGAAAACACATGACAGGCTTTCCCACTGCATCGATGTCTATAGGTAACTTCTCTTAGGCTAGCTCAGGACGGCGCGCACGGTGTGTTTGACAGCGATTGTGAGGAACTGGCTGCATGCATTGGACGCTAATTCAGAGGGAGTGTATTGGGGAGCGGGGTGTTAAGGCCTGTGCGCTGAAGTTAGTGCAGATGCAAATGTTGGCTCAGCTGGTGTTTTCATTGATTTGCAGTGAATGTGTTGATCAGGAAGGCAATTGAGCAGCCTTAATGGGAAATGAATAATTGTTGCGAAGGGATATGGAGTATATGCAGAGCTGAAGATAGTTTGACAGACTGTGGAAGCAGTGGCTATTTCCTTCTCTGTTTAATATGTAGAAGTGTTATGCTTTTTAAAACTATATCCGATTTACTATCCGGGCAGAGCAAAAAGAAACACTGATAGCTGCTCAAACAAACATTCAGCAAAGGCAGTTAGCACTGCAAAGTTTCAGATCCCAAACCAAAAGTCTGCTTTGAGGCTATGTCTACACTGCCCCACAGTTCAGACACCGGAGGTGTGAATAGCCGTGCGCACCAAAGTGTTGCGCTGTAACTCCTCTGTGTGGATGTGAACTAAAAGTTTCCTCGTTCACATTCATATAATCACGTTTGAGGATTACATGAATGCAAACTAGGAACCTTTGAGTTCAGGCCCGCAGTGTCCACATGGGGGCGTTACAGAGCAGCACTTTAGCGTGCACTGCTATTCATTCCCCCCCACACACCCCAGTAGTCCGAACTTGTGTGTAGTTTAGACAAGCCCTACGAATCCATTTTTATTTTTGCTGGCAGTGGATTCATTATTAATAAATGACACTACAGCTAAGATTTGGAGAGAAATTCATGGCTGTGTAGGGAGGCCCACAGGAACCCATGGGAGTCAGGCATCCGAATCCCATTGAGTTTCAGCCCCTTTGAGGCCCCAGCCTAACCCCTAGCTCTACCTACCACTTAAATCCCACTTAACTCTGATTTTGAGATCTTAAGTGGGACTAACATGATGTATGCTGGTCTTTGGCACTAGGGGGAGTTTCACCCATTGTAAGGCTGGTTTTTGGTTTGGTTTTTTTTAATCTTCAGGGTCTAGCGATATCTATTAACCTCTCAATAAAAATGCAGCCTGCTAAATAAGCTAAGTGTGTCTTTTATTTTCTGTATTATATACAGAATATCATCAATAACTTGGTTATGACAGCAGGTCAGAATGGTTTTGGAAAACCAAGTCACTATCTATCTAACAAATTTTTCAGACAAGGCAAACAGGAAACCAGGAATATGATTTAGGATTGGGTGATAAAACCAATATCAGGCCCATTTGCCTCACTTTCTGGCTTTGATGATGGTTAACAACAGCTTACAGAAGTTGTAAGTGATCTAAAAAAGCCATAAAAACCTGCTTTGTATCTTTCCAGTGTGTTGGATAAATTTAACTAAACCATCAGGCATTTTAAAGCATCATTTTGACTTTCAAGAACTGGGTGTGGGACGATCTAACTGCAGCTGGATTTCCCTGCATCTAAGAGATTATTTAAGAGGATTAATCCAAACAAGTTTAATTCAGCAAAATTACATTATGTAACATTAACAAGGAATTAATGAAAATTCTCTCATGTGGGTCATTGCTGGCCAGTGGATTTTTCCCCCCAGGGATCTCATTTCTCCTGGAGGGGGAGTGGACAAAGCAGATTGACAGTGTGACACATTTTATAGGATCAGCAAATAGTCACCCAAAGAAGGGACCCTTTTTGCTTAAATGTTTGTATACGTTACTGGCTGGTAACACACAATGGAAGTGAACACATTCTTTACTAGAACCGGGAGAAAGATTTCTGACAGGACAGTTTTCTGTCGAAAAAATGCAGTTTCATTGAAATCAAAACGTTTCACAGGAATATGTCGATTTTGTTGACGTTTTTTATGAGAAGAGAAAATGAATTGTTCGGCCTTTCCCATTTAATTTCAATAATGGTGAAATGTTTCATTGTGATAAGGGAAAATGTTTAATTTTGTTTTGTTAAGGTTGAATCATTTTGTTTTGACTTGGATATTATATTAACATATTTATTGTAGCACATTCCATTTATATCCACTTCATGTATACATTAAAAATAATATTTATTATACAAGTCAAAACAAAATGATTCAACCTTATCAAAACAAATTGATTTGTCCTTATGTAAAATAAACGTTTTGATGGTCCCAAATTGAATTTCTTTTTGTCATTTTCATTTCACGCTACATTTCAAAATTTTGGCTTTTCATTTTAATTCAGAACAATTAAAAAAATGTCAGAATTTCCCACTACAGAAATTCTGCTTTCCAGTCATTGCTGTTCTCTACCTTGTCCAGGGTTTCTAAGATAGCAGACTGAATTGTATGTGTTAGGCAGTAGGGGGGGGGGCGGGGAAAGGGCTTGATTAATCAAAATAGCCCTTCTTATTTCTGCAGGATTGTCATATTGCAGTGAACAGCCTTGAAGTGTCTTTTCCACACTTTCCTAGTTAAGGAAAGTGATGCAAACCGCCTAGGTCTACAATAGATCCTAGTCTCTCTATGTACAGAATCCTGGGGAAGAGATGTTGCAGCTCTTAATACATAAAGTAGGCATCTTCCAGTAAGTGTTTGTGTGCCAGGGCGTGGGGAACCAAGATGGCTTCCATTTAAATAGGCCCGTTGTTCCTTTCGGTTACTGCTCTTTGCTTTGATCTCCACCCTTTACAGCCCTTCTCGGCCTACAGCTGAATGTGGAGCCAATGCAGGGGTCGCTGGAGCTTTTGTGTTGGTTTGCAAATAAATTCTGCCTTTTCCCTTGATTCTTGCTTAAGGCGGCTTTTTCCTCGGTTGTTGGCATAACATAAGGATTTGGGGCAGTGAGAAGAAAGCCAGGTATTTTCTTCCTGGAGAGGAACGGGAAGGAGATGTTTGTGGCAAACAGTTTGACTCTGGAACATTTACGTAGCAACAATTAAACACTCGGGCCCAGATCCACAAAGGGACTTAGTTGTTGCGACACTGAGCATCCTCCTTCTTCTCCCTCTGCCCTCCCATCACCTAGAGCATCACTGGAATCACAGTGGCATCCACAAAGCCGAGTTAGACCCTTGGGCTCCCTATACAATGAGTGGGGAGAGACGGGTGCTTTAGAATGGCATCCACTAAAGCCATCCTGTTAAGCAGGAAGCCACTGACGCTAACAAATGGGAGATACTGACCAGAGGGGTGTGTGCTAAACCCCACCCTTCCTGTGAAGTTCAATGCCTAAGGCCAGGCTTCATGGACGCACTTTTCTCTGCCCAGGATCCACAGCTGGGAACTCCTCTCCTGGAGTCAGGTGGCTTCGGTGCTTTTCTAGCGAGAGGGAGGTAGGCTCCTGTCTCACTTCACACAAAACGGCCATGGGAGCTGGGGAGGGGGCTTAGCATCGCAGCACCCGATCCCGTTTTGTGCATCCCAGCCCTAGCATTGAATTGTTGCTGAAGTTGATGTTGCAGAGTCAAACTGCTTTCAAAAACACCCCTTCCCTGTAGCATGGAGAACGGGGGAGTCGGGCTAGCAAGACATGAGGGAAAAGTTAGTCAGCCTCTGAACACACCTACTGGATCAGATCCTGCAGGCAAGACAGGAGCTCTTCTGCCTACCTTCCCCTGGTTCCTGGATCACTCGGGGCATAGGTAGGAGACAGGTGCCCAGCGCCTACAGTACGGCAGCAATCTGCAGGCTCTGAGGCAGGAACAAAGGCTTTGAGGGAACTTTTACTGCAAAAATCTGAGATACTGAGTGAGGTGAGGCCTGGACAGGGTTAGACGGCTGCCGAGTGGGAGTTTTGTGGATCTCAGTGGTGCGTACAAAGTGGGACTTAGGCACCTACGTACTTTTGTGGATCTGGGCCTAAAGGCCAGCTCCTCAGCAGGTATGAATCAGGGTTGGTCCATATTATGAAGTTAGGTCAGCTGAACTGCATCGCTCAAGGTTGCAAAAAATGTCATGCCCCGTGCAAAGTAATTGAGCCAACCTAAGCCCTGGCGTAGATACCACCAGGTCGACAGAAGAATTCTTCAGAACTTCAGGGTAACAATGGGGATAGAACAGCGTTCCTCCTGTTCCAAAAGCATAGGCACCTTGCTACTCGAGTTAAAGGAGAATCTCCACTCGCTCTTATCATTATAGGGAGCAGGACACAGTGAAGCAGTTCTGGTTCTATCCAGTAGAGGGCAGTGATGCACCAGCAAGATCATTACAATAAATAATTCTGTGAGGAAGAGGGTCTTATTTTTCGAGACATTTCAAAGATAAACAGAAGCCCATGGATACTGATTTTGTTATCTAGACAGGAAATCTTAGCTAAATCTTAGCTTTCAGTGCAGAATTCATTTTCTATCCTTGCAACTGTTTTATATAGTATCAAAGGCAACTGGATTAATTAACTCTCAGATCTTTGGTAGGATTAAATCACTGATTCAAGAACTCTATTGACAATTGGATCTATTTTTTAAAGGTTTAAACATGTGAGCAAGACTCTCACATGAGCAATCTTACCTTAGGGTTACTCACGTGAGTAAAGGTTCAGTATGGATAATAACTGTTCTCACTGGTGTGACTTTATTGTATGTCTCAGAGGCCTGGTTTTGTTTCCATGTTGCTAATTTTCACAGAATGATTACATTCAGACAGTGTTTGGATGCACTGTTAAGAATCATTGCATTCTATTTGTGTGCTCTATGCTGACCTTAGTAGAGGATCTCTTTGCTCATTAACTATATTTACTTCCTTCCCCATCACCTCCGAGGACTTGCATCAGGAAATGGTTCATTTTCAGTTTACTGGTATATTTAAAAAAAAGAGAGAGAGGGTCTCCTCCATCACTTACATTTTTAATCATTGATTTGCTTTGTAACTTGGTATTTAGCATTAACATTTCCTAACAGGATAGTTCATTTTCATGTTCTGTTGTATGATGCAAAAATTAAATTAAAGAAAAATTACCAGGAAAATAAATGTAATTAAAAAAAAGAATGCAGTAATCATAGCAGAACTAAGGCTCCAATTCAGGAAAGCATCTCTATTCAGGAAGAGCTCTTAAGTATGTGCTTAACTTTAAGCATGTGCTTAAGACCGATTGAAGGCACACACTTAAGTGCCTTTCTGAATAGGCATGCACCTAAGCCTGTGCTTACATTTGTTCCTGAATCAGGGCCTAAAAATGTAGCATTAGTGAGCCCTAAGATTATGTGAGGTTATATGATTCATCACTATGCTACTTTGGTGTAACTACACTAATTCTAGAGGTGTACAGTGTAAAACCAGTGTGAAGCTAGAGTAAAGCAATGATGCATCAGGCCGTTTATGTACAGTCTATCTAGCGATGCCCCTGTTCCAACTCCAGCTCATTGGTGTGGCATGGCCTTGACATTGCTAATCCATGTTCCCATCCTGCAAGCCCTTTACACGCAGAACTCTCCCTCATGGAAAAATCCTATAGCTTTTAACAGAAAACGGTTGCCCTGCTATAGAAATCTCCATGATGATTTAAGGAAGATGGATTCTCCATTACGTTCTATAGGTTTGTAATGTCTGTAGATCTTTATTAAATATCTATGGAACCCTATTGGTTTTTATCACTATTACATTCGCTAGGACTTTGCCATGAAGAGGCTCAGTCCTGTAAGGTGCTGAGCACTTTGGCCCCTATCTAGCAAAGCATTTAAGCACATGGTTAGTACTCAGCACTCTGGCTCTGAACCAGTAAAACACTTATATATGTGTGTGATGGGGCGTCTGCCCCGCACTGGTCCTGATAGGGTTAAAACCCAGCCTGGAGGGCTGCAAGGAAACAGCCAATGAGGGCAGCGGCTGGACCAGCCAATCAGGGCCCAGCTGGCCCATAGAAAAGAAAGCTGCAGGCCACAGCGAGTCAGTCTGCTGCAGGAAGCCCAAGGGAGGGGACTGGCTTCCTCGAGGGCTGCAGAGACTAGCACCGTGAACAGGGTTGCTAGGACTTACAGGCCCGAGGCCCTGGGAAGAGGGCAAAGGAGCCAGAGGCAGGAGCTGAAGGGGTTGGGGCTGCGGGGATGGGGCCCAGGGAACTGAGGCAGACTGGTGGAGAAAGAAAGGAGGGGCAGTGGGAAGCTGTTGTTCACAGGGTCCCTGTGCTGGGACCCAGAGTAGTGGGCAGGCCTGGGTCCCTCCCCCCGCCCCACTCACTGCTGAAGAAGTGGCCAGGCTACGGACTGCCGAGCCGCTGTGAGGAGCGGCTAGACTGGTGCAGAAGGAGTTCCCTGGAAGGGAGGAACCCGGATTGTGACAGGACCAGAGGTTAGAGTTAGGGCTTGTCTACATGGACAACTAGTTAGTGACAAGCTGGGGTGTAAATTTGCCCCACACTAGCCTGCCACCTGCTAAGTGTCCAACTGGACTCTGCCTCTGACCGTTCCCTAGTGTGCTTTGACGTAGCCAGCTTTGAAACAGGAGTCTGTGTAGACAAGCACATGCTTAAATACCTTGTTCAATTGGGGCTATAAAGCCTGATCTCACTTCCATTGAGGTCAGTGGGAGGTTTGCAATTGACTTCAATGAAGCAGGAGTGAGCACTTCATGGGCTTTGGCATTGGCAGTTTTGACCAAATATATTTCACGCTTTTGATTGATTTTTTTTTAATGTGAAGAGGCTTGTCAATTACACTGAGTTCCTTGCACCCTAGAAATAAATGAGCAGTAAGAATTCTTTTGAGAGGCCCTGCTGACTTGTTTTAAGACTAACATAAAAGGAGCCGTACAAGCTGAAGATCTGGGAGTCTCAGGGCTTGTCCCCACTTACCGGGGGATTGACGCACGGTGATCGATCCACCAGCAGTCGGTCTAATGAAGACCTGCTAAATCGACTGCCAATCACTCTCCCATTGACTCCAGTACTCCACCAGAACAAGAAGCATATGATAAGTCAACAGGAGAGTGTCTCCCGTCGACCCAGCGTGGTGTAGACACCGCAATAAGTCGACCTGAGGTACATCGACTCCAGCTACGTTATTCACGTAGCTGGAGTTGCGTAACTTAGGTCGACTGAGCCCCATAGTGTAGACCTGCCCTTAGTGTAATACGGTACTGTCAACATTGTCTTGGGGCCTGATCCTGCTCTGAAGTGAGGAAGCCAAACAATCTACTTAACAAATAAACCCTATTTTTTTCCCAATTGGATTCAAGGTTTTAAGACTTTTAAACCTGACGCCAATTAGGAAAAATATTTTTTCTTTTGAAATATAGTCTTATAGGCATATATTCGCTCTTCTATCAGTTTCAGATACTTTCTAGCACGAATGGATGCAGGACAGGCCATTCAAGCAAAGCTAGAGAGGCGGAAGGATGTTAATTTTGATAGAGTTTGAAATATAATGTAGTTCCGAACTGTATCTTTGTGGTCATGAACCACAAGGTTCCGAGCGTCTAGCCCCACATATTGGTTTAGCTATATGTAATCCAAGAGTTTTTAATCCTGTTTCAGATTAATGGATGAGTGGCAATGGAGCCATTGAGATTTTAGCCTTACGTAGGGCACTGTAGCTTCAGAACTCTCGTGACCACACTTTTATAACCTTGTATCAAGGAAACAAAGGGTTAGTCTACACTACCCGCCTGATTCGGCGGGTAGTGATCGATGTTCTGGGATTGATTTATCGTGTCTCATCTAGATGCGATAAATCGATCCCAGAGCCGCTCCCCGTCGACACCGGAACTTCAGCTCGGTGAGCGGAGGAAGCGCTGTCGACGGGGGAGCCTGCCTGCTGCGGTGTGAACTTTTAAGTAAGTACTTTTAAAAATCGATCTAAGATATTCGACTTCAGCTACGTTATTCACGTAGCTGAAGTTGCGTATCCTAGATCGATTCCCCCGCCACCCCCCAGTGTGGACCATCCCAAATAGTCTCACTAGATCTGGTGGGGAAATTCCAACCAAGTTTGAACAACAAAATGTCTATTTCACTGTTCTCTTTGTGGCCTGACAGCTGTTATACGATGTAAGGATCAGCAAGACTTTAATGTGGGCCTGCAGGGCTCTCAAACAACAACCTCCGCACACTGCCGCAGAGCAGCCGCTGTACCCTGAGTGCTCCCTGCAATCCACATTCTGCAGAGGTTGCCAGGGTTCCGCCTCGAGTGATATGATGGACAGTTGTCTTAGCGATTCCTGATTGACTCCCTGATACTGTATAAGCCTCTGGGGCATACCAGGAAGTGTCCAGGCAACAATGTCAATCCCTCGCTAGCTGCCATGACTGCCCTGCTTCTGAACTCCCAATACTGACCTTGGCTCCAACTTGGATTCTGACCCCCGACCGACCCCTGGGACTACAACACTGACCCTGATAACTGACCCTGATATTGACCTTTGGCCTGATTCCTGACTCTGGCTTGAACTCTCGGCTTGATTCCTGACTCTGACACTGGTACTGACTCCTGGCTTCAGTTCCTAGTTCCCAAGCTCCTGCCTACCATCACTCAGGACCATCACTCAGTTCCTAGTTCCCAAGCTCCTGCCTACCATCACTCAGGACCATCACTCAGTTCCTAGTTCCCAAGCTCCTGCCTACCATCACTCAGTTCCATCACTCAGTTCCTAGTTCCCAAGCTCCTGCCACTAGTCCTGCCCACCATCACTCAGGACCCTGACATACACAGTACTGATGGTACCAAGGAGTGAAATTCACCATGTGCAGAAAGTCTGTGCACCACTAAAGTCCTAATTTAAGGGCTTAAGGGGTGCGTAGACTGTGTGATGACCTTTAGAGACGGAGCCTACAAATCCTTTACTCACCTCATATGAGTAAGGACTGCTTACATGGGAGCTGGACCTTTAACTCGTGAGCTTTTTATCTGAATGCGATACACTTGAAATACAATCTCCTACTATCAATTTCTTGTCAGTTTTATTAAAGAAAACGTTGTTTGCAACATGTATATTGATGTGTGCACAACCCAGTTCAATAGGAAACACCTACTCAATTGAAAAATGAATCACCCTAGGTAAGAGATGTAATCATTGGTTGGGGATGGTTTTTTCATATTTGTTTTTATTTAAGTTAGGCATTTGGAAGCTGTGGCCGATGTCTTTTGAAATCATTTTGGCAGGTTGAAGTTATGCAACATAGCTTGAAATGACAGCCTGTATATTTCTATACTTTCCACAGGGTTGTTAAGTGCTGAGCACTTCCTGCTGGGTGCTGAAATTACACAGGATCTGGCTCTGAATATTGTGATTCCTGTGAACCCACTTTGCAGACCATTTTTCTACTTGTAGGCCTTAAATTCTCTGCATACCCCAGTGTACATCAGGAGTAACTTCATTGAAGCCAATGGAATGACATCCATGTAAAGCCAGGCTCTCAGGGGTAATTCCTCAATGGTTGTAAATTCTCATGTCTCCATTGACTTTGAAAGACAGCAGCTGAAGATGTGCCCCTTCGTATTTTTCAAGAAGGATGAATGAAGGGAATCACAGACAGGTCATTGCAGTGTCTTTTCAGCCGTACAAACGTTTGTGCTAGGAAAGCTTGGAATGCTTTGGAACAAAACCATATTCGTTTTTGTTAGATTTTGCATAATCCTCTCAGCGGGGATCAGTGGCCCCAAGTCTTGTTGAAATCAGTAGAATTTGAGGACATAAGAAGTGCCAAAGCTTTTTGGTGGCCTTCAGCACAAGGGTGAGTTTTGCCCAGGAAACAGTCAGTTATTTTCAGGATTGGGCCCTCAGTCACATACAGCAGAGTTTCTCAATCGTTTTGATACCAAGGACTGGCTTGCTGCCTTCCTCAACTGTGTCGAGCAGGTCTCGGGCACCGGTGCCAATCCACGGACCGGGGCGGGGAGGAAGGGGGAACAGTCAGTACATACCATGTAATATAGCTGTAGATAACACCAAGACACGAGGGTGTCATCCTTGTCAAATAGTGACCACAACTATCACACACACATTGTTTTCAACAGAAACTAGCCGGGGGGGGCCCCGGTATGACAGAGTGCACTCAAATCTTGTGCCAGTTGCCCTTATTCTGCATCTCAGCTCACCTCACATTCCCACTTCTCTGTGGCCAGGCTTCTGCAGAAAGCTTGTGTAATTTTGTTACTGGGCTTCATGACAATGAAATCAGCAGCAGCTATTTCCTGACGCAAAGGTCACAGGGAGGAGGCAGGGCTGTGTCAGCGCTGGAGAAAAAAAGTCACAAGGAAAGCTGTGAAAATTGAGGGGAAATTAAATTCCACTGGTTTCCGTCAAAAGCAAGAGCCTGGAACAACAGGCTCAGCAGCGGGCTCCACTTACTGAACACCACTGGCCATCTCTCACTTTAGCTAAGGAAACACTTGTTCAGGAGAGTTGGGAGGAAAACAAAATTCCTTTCTAGTAGGAAACCTACCCGGCCCCTTGCTCATGTCAGTTGGGCACCATGACTTGAAAACCCAATGTCACTTTTGACAAGTACAAATCATAAACCAGATCCTCAGCGGAGGATTAACACCAGGTGAGGATCTCGCCTGCTGAAGTTTGATTGATGTATGTGTGGCCTATTCCAGCTTAGTTCAGTAGGATCTTAAGAGGGATAAAGATCGTATTATAAAGACCCGTGAGCCTGGGTGGCACGGTGGTTCTGTGCTCTAACCTTAACATCGCTGTAGAACATGACTTAGACTGAGAGGGAGTGCTAGCTAGTGGTCAGAGCAGGAAATAGGTGCAAGGACTCCTGGGTTTTTGTTCGCCGTTCTGCTACTGGATTTGCCCTGTGATCTTTGATAATTAAGCCCCTTGTGCCTCAGTTTACTAATCTTAAAAATGGATCCAGTGCCTTTCTCTAGTGGGATATGTGAAATCTTAAATAGATAGCATTTTCAAAGCACTTTGCCATCATGGGATAACAAGCTCTATAGAAGTCATTATTCTAAGAGTCATTATTGAACCTGAAATGAGCTTGGTTTTCTCAGGCTAGTCCGTAGTGGACATTTCATTTGTCCATATCACAGTTGTAGCGCACGCTCTGTGCTCTAGGTACATTGGTAGATCAGTGCTAATGCAGCTCCTGGCTACTTTTTATGTGGCTTTGTAGGGTTACCACCCACAAGATGAAACATTAGCTCTCTCTGTATCATGACTGAGGCTCTATGTTTGTGACATTTGTGGCAAACACTGATTTTTATGGGTGTGTTTTGTTTAGTTTGTTTCAATTGAAAAGCCACAGGGTCTGATTCTGGTTTCAGTTGAATCATTGTACAGGTCTGATCCAAAGTCCATTGAACTCAATAGAAAGCCTAACACTGATCTCAAATGGGTTGGGATTAGTTAGCCCCTACATCAGAATTTACTTTAAACAAGTGTTTATGTCCATCCCTATTCAGCAAAGCATTTAGGCACCTGCTTAACTGTAAGCATGTGCTTAAGTTCCATTGAAGTAAATGGAACTTAATATTCTTAAGTGATGTCCTGAATAGGGATAGGATTACTCTCATGCTTACAGTTTAGCATGTGCTTAAATTCTTTGCTGAATCAGAGCTTTAAGCATGTGCCTAAATCCAGCTGAAGTCAATAGATTTCAGCACATGCTTAACATTAAACAAAGGTTTATGGTGTTTTGCTCAATCCAGGCGCAAATGGAACAGAATAAGGCCAGTGATCTCGCAGTCTGGCCAATGTACTACTGAGCAAGAGCCCGCTAATGTTATCACTCTGTGTATCAGTGTAATGGAGTAGGGGTTATTTAATGGTGTTATATGACGAGTTAAATATAATTAAATGATTTTAAACAAATTTGACTGTAATAAAAAATATTTGATTGTGTTCCTAATTTCCCTTGACAAAACAACTTAAAATGCATTAAAAACTGTGTGCCACAACAGGCCTTTTTTTGGCATTGACAAAGCAATGAACCCCCACCCCTAACCCCCCGTTTTGTTTTGTTGGGGTTTTTTTGCATTGTCAAACCATCAAGACATTCCATTGTAATGTGATCACATGAAATCATCACAGCCCCATGTTCAGTCTATCTGAAAGCTGACCCAGGATGAGTGTCAAAGTTGAGTATTCCATTGTGATCTGAACTTTTTGAAAGTTTGGGAACGTGCGGTGCTGGGGTTTGGATTCAGGCCTCTCTTTCTTTGGGACTCGTTAAATGTCTGTGGGCTGATCCATGAAAATTTAGTTTGTCCCACAGATTGCAATACTGAATGAAACCTAACTCCAGTCACCACAGTCTGTCCCTCACTTTCATTGATACAAAAAATCCCTAAAAGGTCAAGGGGAAGGTGTATTTAATCATTAACAGCTAAAGCCCAGGGCATTAACTGGGGATTAATAGCTGTCTAGGAAGATGTGATGACCACAGGTAACCCAAGCTCAGTTATAAATCTCATGAAATGCTCTTTGTCTAGATCCCTACAAATACCCACTCTCCCAACCACTACAAGAAACCCCATCTTCTTTCATGCATGAGACGGGACTGTATCCTTTGTGTCATCAGCTGGACGCATTTAAAGAAATAGTGCCTCCCACTTGGTGTTAGCTACTTATTTAGGCCCAAGTTCAGCAAAGCACAAAAGTATGTGCTTAGTTTTAAGCACCTAAGTGCTGTAATAAACGGGGCCAAAGTTAGCCAATCAATTCGTGTCCATTGTTGCTGAGTGTTCCATTTATTTGATAAGGAAGCAATAATTGAGGCACTGAGCATTTCTTTAGAATTTATGACTTGCTGGGAGATAGTGGAAGATCTGATTTGCAGCTGAGCCATCCATCCCCAAGAAATGTCCTTCACCAGTGTTGCTACTGGCATTGTAAGATGAAAACGACATTATAATCCATAGCGTATAGGTTTTATTGATACTGGGTGAATGGCTGATGCACTCTAGTAATGTCTAGTGCATAGCAACTAGATTGTTTCAATCATCTCTCAACATTCCATTCAGCACATAGTGCACTTTACTAATCGCTGGGTGAATGAAATGCTTTTCTTAATTGCTCGGAAGCCTTATACAATTAAAATGGCTTTTTTCTATCACACTCCCACACTCTTTTTCCATCTTTACTGTAGAGCAAGCTGCGACAAAGAGGAACCTGCCCATTAAGAGGTTTTTTTACAGTTCAATGTATTTAGAAATCTAATGAAAAGCAGCAAATATAAACCATTAAAAATACAGGATGTGAATCTTCAAGGTGCTGAGGTCCCATTGACTTTTGTGGTTACTTTCAAGGACCAGACCTATCATGATCTAATTTTCAGAAACCTCTAAGAACTGCTTTTCACTTGCATCCGCACACTGCTCATTTTCACTAGCACCAGGCACACTTTTAATGATTGCAGATGGCTGCAGTATGTAAGATGCTGTTCCTTGTACCCTCACACACATGGGCTGGCCAGAATCAGAATGAGACATCTCGAAGAAACGCTTTCAGGAAAACTGGAAAAACGTGAAGTTGACCCATTTTCTTGAAAATGATGTAAATAACAGCAATATATCTTTAAATGACCATGTGTTTTCCAAATATATAAGTGGCTGAATGAATGTGTTAAAAAAAAAAGCTGCAACAAGATTTCAGTGATCAACTATACACCAACAAGTGAAGAGGAAGAATTGCTAAGCCATATAGTAAAATAAAATGGTAGAGTCTTAGATGTGGCTGTCCAAGCATTAGATAGCCAGTGGATGTTTCATAGGAGTTTCACCATCCAAGTAGTAAATATTTCAATGGAAATATTTTAGGAGCATGACTGCTAAACTATTAATCAGTGGGTACTGTATATCCTAAAGCAAAACTGTGATCTTTTGTAGTACTCCTACCATTCATTGTTATGCTGGAAACAAGTATCTTCCCAGCTTTGAAATCCACATAGGAATATTTAGAATTGCTTTTATTAAAAAGTAATAATTTAGATGCCTCTACTTCAGACACAGGACTTAATGATATCACTGTATTGACCAGTCAGCAGTATCATCACTGATTGAGAAAGAGGGCTAAAAATAGTCTCCATCATTCTGCATCTGCAACACGTACGGAGCACTGATATTCAATAAATAGGTTGGCTACCATACAGCATTTCAGTGGACGTTATAATACAACTTACAAAAACTAGAGTGACGTTAGAGAATCTTTCATAATCTAGGTGTCAAGGTGCTTGCAATTCCCAGGATAAAGCAAGTGAAAATACCGCATCTTGAAAAAGAGAGTTCACCTTTATCCAGAACATTTTAATAAATAGTTATTTAAATATCTGGTGTGATGTGTTGCCTGGGCCCTTTGTGACACATCTCAGAATTTCTTCTGTCGATTATATTATACTGGGACGTGGATAAAGCATTTCAGCTCTGTGGAAGGACAAGGCTCATCTTTTCCACACAGCCTTACAGTGCTATTGGTACAGAATAGGGTCTGTATATAGTCATTTCAATCAAAGATTGTTCTGTACTCGTCCAACAGAGCTGAGTATAATGGTGTCAAGCAATTCTTTACTTTCTTTCTTTCCTTCTTTGGGAACCTGGTCACACTGTTTGCAAGATCAGCGTGGCATAAGTGGCTGTGTGTGTTGTGTGCGTGTGATGCGTCTGAACGAGGCATTCAACTTGGAGTATCTTTTCTCTTGCAAGCATTAAATCACCCGTTGTACTTGTTCAGGAACAAGGCAACTTCGTGTTGCCCACGTCAAATTCCTTCCAACGATGCCTTCAGTTTCCTTCTCTGACTACCTCAGAACCATCTTTTTAAAAAAATCAGAATGAATAATCAAAACCTTCCAAAATAAATAAATTCTTTGTCTGCATAACTGATTACCTCTTTGCTTGTAATTGGTAGAAGCTATTGCAGGACACACTCTCTGTTTAGTTGGGGTGAGCATCAATATAGACTATTCTGCGAGATGTGGCTGTTGTTAGATTTTGTTGTAGCTTTGGCAAAATCCAAATTTCCCAGAACGTTGGTGAGTTGTCAGAGCGAATATTCGGAAAACATTAAATATTTCACTTTTTTCCCCCCAATTTGCTAAAACTGAAAATGCTACTGCTCAAGGCTCAGCATCAGCCGTTTGAGAACTGAAGATTCTGCTCAGCTCTGATCTAATAGGACAGTTTCAAGATGTGAGCAGATGAGACAGTTTTGACTTGCGGCATCTATTGAAGTTGAAAGTGTGCTAGGTGTTCAAAACAACTTTGATCATTTGTTGACATTGCATCAGAAGTCTGATGTAACATTAAATGATCCGTGGAACATGGAATGAATTTAACCTTTCAAATGCCTGAATGTGCTACCTCTGCCTCCGTCTCCATTGCTACAGGCGAATCAGAAACTCGATTTAAATACTGAATTTAAATAGATCTATCCAAACAAAACCTAGTCAGTGGGAGCACAGCACCTAATTCCCTTAGGCCCCTTTGAAATGCCTAAATGCAGAATTTGAACATGAAAACCAAGACATATTGGGTCAAATCATGCAATATTCAGTGAGAATTAAGTATCAGAGGGGTAGCCGTGTTAGTCTGGATCTGTAGAAGCGACAAAGAGTCCTGTGGCACCTTATAGACTAACAGACGTATTGGAGCATAAGCTTTCGTGGGTGAATACCCACTTCTTCAGATGCATGTACATCTACATCTACATGCATCTGAAGAAGTGGATATTCACCCACAAAAGCTTATGCTC
The DNA here is from genome assembly GCA_037349315.1 of Chelydra serpentina. NCBI lineage: Eukaryota > Metazoa > Chordata > Testudines > Chelydridae > Chelydra > Chelydra serpentina. The sequence goes on along the minus strand of JBAIAC010000026.1, from coordinate 8,501,004 downwards.
CAATACGTCTATTAGTCTATAAGGTGCCCCAGGACTCTTTGTCGCTTCAGTGAGAATGAGATTCACTCATGGTAAGGAGGATCAGTGCAAGGACATTCATGCTGATGACTATAGATACAGCGAGCCAAGTCTAGGGCTGATATGAAGAGATGCAAATCTACTGTAGTCCAGCCAATTTCTGGAGCCACAGAAAATGTGTATTTTTGATTCCAAATCCCCCCTACAAGCCCAGTAAGGGTCTGATTCTGATCTTGTCTTTCACCGCTGTAACTCCACTGTCTTTATCTGAGTTACTGCTGGTTTACTGTAATGAGAGAGCAGAATTGGTCACTAGTTCTTCAGGTGCAGACACAAAGTTTAGAAGCTAGTACATAGACTCTGTGTAACCCACACACCTCTTGGGTGTGGTGTTCTGTCCCATCTAGTGGCACCGAGACCACTTAAAGATTAATGCGTCTGCTCTACAGCCATAACTAATAGCCGTATGGCTTTTAGCTCATGCAGTAGAGGCTCATGCATTAAGCTTCAGAGGTCCCAGCTTCGATCCCGACGACCGGGATCTGTCGGTGTTACATCTGCACTGATCCTCAGGGGATGTCACTGTCTGGCTCATGGGGCTCAGCAATCAGAACCCTCGCCAGGTTTTTCTCGGATGTTTTCCTGGGAATGACTTGTTTTCCTAATGATAGATAGGGAAAAGATGGGCAATCAGAGCAGGGGGAGAAGACAGTGTTCATGAAATGTTCAGCTGAACAAACAAAAGGAAAACAATGTATTTCAGCATGAGGGACCCACTAAACTCTCCAAAGCTCTTCTTTCAGACGTTAAAATGTGATAAGTTAGAGGGCCAGCTCATGGCTCCTGTAGTCTGCCTGCTTTGTTCGACTTTGGTGTAAGGGAATTCCCTGGTGACAAAAAGCCAGCACGCCAGCCCTAGCTGCGGGGGCATGCTAGAAGTGTCCCAGGGAGGAGGCATTGTTGGGATGCTACTGCAGAGAGCCTCAGCTAGGAATGGCCCACTGGTTCCCTCAGATCCCCCGGACCTGGAGAAGGGTAAAGTTGACTTTAAGGGAAAAACTAACAGCACTGGCTAGAACTAAAGTCAGATTTACCCTTCCCCGGTTCCTGGACTGGTGCAAAACCTCTCATATAAACCACAACTGAAAAAAAACCCTTCATAGCAAAATGTCCCCTTCTCCCCAGGTGCCTCGGCTGGAGGTGTGGCTTTCCCAGTGCTCCTCCACAGCTTGGAGGCAGAGTCAAAACGATTTAGCCTTGTTCTTCCTGGCCTAGGAGAGGTTAGCAGGCCACCCCTCTTCCTTCTGGTGTCTCCCCACAAAGAGGGGAAAGGCAGGTTATGGGCTGCACTCCTTCCCAGAACTTGTCCTGAGTTCTAGGAAGGAGGGCAGAAGGGGTGGCTGAGAGGAGAGATCTGCCCCACCCTACACTACAAGGGTCCAGATCCTGGGTCCTAAAGAGACCAGTAGCCTGGGGATTTTCCAGACACCAATTGTTCATCTGGAACTATTTCATCTCCCTCAGCAGCTACCTGCGTGTTCCCTAGGTCTCTGTCTGCTGCAGAACTCCTGGAATGGGGTAGCCCAGCCCCTGAGCTTCCCCCCTCTGGCTTTCATGGGCCAACTGACCCGCTTACAATGCTTCCTCTTGTTTGAATGAACTCTGGTTCAAGATTAAAGAAGGGAAAGGTGCGAGTCAGGCACTTGTGCTGCAGAATGGAGACGCTTTCATTCGAAAGGAAGCAGATTTGTGTCTCTTGATCTTTTTGCTCTACAGCTCATCTGTTGATACTAAACAGCTGGCCCGAATTCCATTGCCATCTGGCCACTGTATCGTATTGCAATCTCATACCGCTTTTGCCAGCCTCCCTGGCTGCAGCAATGCCAGCGCTCAAAGCACAGGTCATTCCATCAGATGAGCAAAACGTGGTCAGGAGATTGGCTTGTGTCTATCCGACTGGGAACAAATCATATGGATAGAATGCCATTTTTTTCAGGGACAACATACAAATAAGACCAGTAAGTGTTCAGAGTAGGTGAGCTCAAGAATAAGATTGAAATTAAAACCATCTGTGGACACTGCCAATTGTCCCTTAGGGTCTGGAGAATGGTATATAAACAATTTATTATTATTATTATTATTCCTCAGAATTGGGGAAGGGACATTCTCAGACACACCTTGTAAACTCCAGCAGATGTAGAGATTAAAATTACTTGGTATCCAACCCAGCAAACTCAGCCGGGCACCTGGAAGAGACAGGGCCCAGCTGGATCTACATCATCACCGCTAATAAGGACTCCGTGATCAGAACTGAGCTGATCATTTCGCTAATTGTGCACAGATGGAACTAGAATCCAGCTCACTCTCTCATAGCTGTACTGGTTTTGCAGCGCTAACTGAACTCATAACTAGAGATTTTGTCAGTACAGAGAGCAGGTTATGACTTGAAGACCTACTGCAAGCGCGTAATATTGCATGGGTGAGGAACCATATTTACACAGTCACTATTCTGACATTAACCCCAAGCAGGATTTTGGCATCTGGATATTTAATTACGGATCAGGGCTCTCTGGAAATAGGATTCTAACTCCCTGGGTCATATCCATTCACTCCAGTGCGAGTTTTGGCTAAGTAAAGACTGCAGGAATCTGCCCCCTGGAAATAATTCATTTGTGATACTGGAGCATGCCGTTACTGCGTGTCATGATGACACCTTGATAGAGTCTGGTTCCCTGTTTGCAACATTTAGGCCTAGTGCTTATTTCTGCTTCCAAATTATTTAACAGCATGCGACTTAAAATCTTCCTTAACGGCCATGCAGTACTTAGGGACGAAGATTTAGTAGCAGAGCTTTGCTCCAGTGTTCTGCTGATCAGGCTTTTCCTTGTTGAAGGTCTCTTTGCACCTACACAATCATAATTAAGGCTTTACAGACAAGCTATGCTTTAGGATGTGCTCTTTGGTTTCCCTGTAGTGGGCTTGTGGTAATGCTTGAAGTTTGTGGTGTGTACAGTAATTCACTGTGAAACTGCTATCTGGTGAGTAAGACTAAGGGCCACATTTTTAAAATAGCCTCCAATTTTGCACCCATAATCAATTGTGGGTACAATTTTGTGGACATAAATAATAGCAACAAGACATCTACCTTTCTAATTGCATCCACAACTCAGGTAGACAGACATCTATTTGCCACTATTTGTGCTCACAGTTATTTTGTCTGCAACTGGTAGGTGCAAAGTTGGAGGCCGGATTGAGTCCCCTTGTAAATTTTGATTCTAAACTGTTTTCCTAGCTTCTCAGGTGTATTTGTCAAACTGTACATGTTCCTGTCTCATCCTCCCACTCTAGAAGGACGCCTGTCTACAGGAACAGCATTCTGGGACACCAGTGATCCAGCCCTCCACCATCCATTGTGGATGGCACCAATCTCTTACCATCTTCAAGTGGGACTTTTTGTCACGTGAATCAAAGTGAGCTTGATTCTCCTCTCACACTGGTGTAAACCAGGAGTAACTCCACTGACATAAAGGGAGACGCACCGGTGTAAACCAGTGAGTGAGATTAGAATCAGACCCAATATTATTATGCCTTAAAATGTGTTGAAAAAGCAATTATAACTTCTCAACTTTATTGTTGAGCTCTGATTCCTTTATCCCCTACCCTATCCCAGTTATGCCACAAATATGGCTCAGCTACTTTGCAGACAGAACCGGTGAGATGCTGGACTCTGTATATATCAGTGATGAAAGCTGGCTGTGCTCAGGAACTGTTCCACCAATAACTAAAGCAGGAGCAAAGAGGTGATGTGCAATTTGTTTGCATTCGTTCAGATGCTGTTCGGCACTAAGGTGGTACAATCCCGATATGTTGAGCTGTGTTTCTTGGCAACGTTGCGGATTGGTGTAAATCTAGACCTTAGCGGACGTGTGTCAACACCATGAAAAGCAAAACACGACTCTAACTCTATTGTGAGGTTCTTCAGCTTCCTCCCTTTCCTCCAAGGGTTTTGCAAGGTTTAATTATTAATATTTATGCCAGGATCCTTGGAATAAAGGTGCTCTATAAATCCAAACTAGTATTAATTCAATCAGCAATGACAGTTTTCACAGAGAGATGGAGGACTGGAAGAGCATGGAGACTGAATTCACGCCTCTTGTTGCTTTCAGTGGATTTACTCAGGTGCCCCAGCATGAGAACCAAATTGGGTCCTCTCTGCATTGTTACGCTGTGATTTTTTATCGGGTCAATTCTCTGCATTGTTACACTGTGATTTTTTATCGGGTCAATTCTCTGCATTGTTACACTGTGATTTTTTATCGGGTCAATTCTCTGCATTGTTACACTGTGATTTTTTATCGGGTCAATTCTCTGCAATGTTACACTATGATTTTTTTATTATTATTAAGTTATATGGTGAAATGTTGGAATCTAAAGCCACTGTCTTAATTAACACACATTAAACAGGCATTGTCGCACTTGCTTTTTTGGGGCTCATCTTAGGAGAGTTCATTTTAAATCCTGCTTTGAGGCTGCTTCTCAGAGGGAAACACGCATTGACCAGGAAGGGATTATTATAGGACGCGCCTCTGTAGTTCTGTTCCCCTTATTAAAGTAGAAATTGGCATAACGGAAATTCTACATATAGGGATTTGGGCTCATGTGCCATAAAGGCACCTGAACAAGTAGAAAACCTTCATTCCTTTCTCATTCCTCTCCAGGAAAATGCCACCCCTGTTTGCATATTTCCAGTGTCCGCAGCATAGACTTTAGAAGGGAAGGACTTGCTTGTCCAAAAGCACTAAAGGGGTATAATGAAAGTCAGCTCTGCACATCAGTTGCTCCACAACAAGAGCAGAGACCTTAGTGACAGGAGTCCTTGATTTGTGTCACCCTCCACTTGACTCATGCCAAATATGGTCCTGATTACTGGACATCGCCCAGGAGTTTGTGAATTTCTCATGTCCCTTTTAAGTATTGACTCAACTACTGTAAATCAAGCTGGGACCCAAGGGAGTTTCACTGCTAGTGCAAGGGGAGGATCAGGATTCACCAACCTTTTCGGCCGCTTGCTGAAGTGCAAGGGCTAAATTCATGGTGATTCTATCATTTAAAGTCCTACAGCATCTCCATCTCTATAACCATGTGGGGAGGAAGAAGAACTCCAAATAAAACCATGTTGTGTGAGTTGAAGTGTTAATTCAAGAAAGCCATGACAATAGAAATGAAAAGCCATTAAAGCATTTGATGCAGTCATTCCCCCACCACTACTACTACCTGTCCCTCCCTCCATTTCAAATCTAGCTTCTACATAGATTTGCGTGGTTTACAGAATACACCTGGCAAGATCCTCTCCAGCGTCACACACACATCGCAACATGGGACTTGACAAACATGTGGTTTTGCAAAGACTCAAGGAGTTTCATTAGCCAACACTGCTGCTCTGCAAACGAAATCCCCGGAAGACCTTTTTGAAAGGCTTTTAGTTGGAATCACCGAATGTCCCAGGCTGACCAGCTGCCATTCAGCCCTCCCACATGCACCCTGCAAAGCTCTCCAAGCTAATCAAAGCTGCCTCGTACATAACCCTCACCCATTTTGCACGTACCAATTTTTGTGCCCATCCCCCTGCCCACACACACAGAGACACTTGCACTCACTCAAATTCATATTTGGACCCACAGATGAGTCCAATGGGTGGGTCCAAGTGAGCTCTGTTTGGCACAGGAGCCAGGAGATGGGGAGCAGAGGTGGCTTTCTGCCACCTTCCTGCCTCCCAATATTGGGACTCTCCAAGGGCTGGTTCAGTCCCTAACACATAGCACAGCAGCTCCAGCACTGCTCTGCTTACTCCTCCCCAAGCTCTAGCCATGGCCTGACGTGCTGCTTGCCCCAGCGTGCAGGTGGAGTCGACATATCCAGCTGTACACCACCTGAGGAGTCCCTCAATGGGATGGGTAAGATGATGGTCCCATGGCTCTGCCAGAGCAGTACTACGGCATCATAACAGGCCCAGGGTTTGGCTCTGGGTATGAAATTCCTTGGCTTGCCTGCATGAATATAAAATTCTGGCTGTGCAGAGTGGCAAGTGCATGAGGCTCCATTGGAAAGTCATCTGTTCAGGGTTGCAAAAACGTCAGAGAGGGCTCAGTCCTCTATCCCACCCCTCCTCTACCCACTCCAGGGTGAGCTCCGTCCTCCATCCCACCCCTCCTCTACCCACTCCAGGGTGAGCTCCGTCCTCCATCCCACCCCTCCTCTACCCACTCCAGGGTGAGCTCCGTCCTCCATCCCACCCCTCCTCTACCCACTCCAGGGTGAGCTCCGTCCTCCATCCCACCCCTCCTCTACCCACTCCAGGGTGAGCTCCGTCCTCCATCCCACCCCTCCTCTACCCACTCCAGGGTGAGCTCCGTCCTCCATCCCACCCCTCCTCTACCCACTCCAGGGTGAGCTCCATCCTCCATCCCACCCCTCCTCTACCCACTCCAGGGTGAGCTCCGTCCTCCATCCCACCCCTCCTCTACCCACTCCAGGGTGAGCTCCGTCCTCCATCCCACCCCTCCTCTACCCACTCCAGGGTGAGAGCAAAGTCCATCTTTTCTCCAAGAGTCACACTTATTGCCATTAAAGAACACAGAACCGGCACACATGCTTGGCAACGAGCCATCCATTCTCAGTGTGATCTATTACCCAAAGCGTCGTAAGTCCCCAACGACATAGTTAGCAGCATTTCACTGTCTGGATGGTGGCACCATTTCTTACATTAGTGGCTGTGTTGATTGGTTTGGGGGTTGTTTTTCTCTACTTTTCTTCTTAACGCCAGGCCTTTATGCAGATACGTTTGTTTTTGTCTTATTCCCTTGGTGCTGTGGCAGGTCCAGACACCGCCTGCCATTTGCAGTAACATCCCCTTGGCTCCTGCAGTATGTTTACATAGTCTCACAAATGGCAATTCCTGATGGGTGTTTTTGTTACTCTTCCTCTTAGTTATCGCAGTAGAGCGCAACATGGCCCACGGCCCCTCACAGTCCCGTTTTAGCAACTAGACTAATGAAGGAAGGAATACAAATCAAGTAAGCAGTGAAGGTTCTATTCAATTATTAGTAAGGCCTACCCAAAGGAGACTGGCATATGCTTGGATTTAGACCAGTTGTTTAGCATAAGATCTATAGACCTGATCATCTTCCAACACCGGAGAAAACTAGGAGTAGCTCCATTAAAGCAAATAAAGCTACACCGGTTTAAAGCTAGTGAGAGAAAAATCCATGGCACAGATCTGGATGGTTTTATATTAACTACTATAAAGTCATATTTTCTGGTTTGGGTTGGAATATGTAGTGGTGTTCTGGTACGTTTTACATGTGAATAGAGACTAGAAAACACCTGTGCATTCAGGTGCCATACACAAATGGTTTCTAGTGCACAGAACTGATACAGTGCCATAAGTATAATTTCTGCGCAGTCTTGGTTAAAGAGAAATTTGTGACATAACTCAGGTTATTAGCCCTTCTTAGGGGGTGCAGATGGCAGAGCTCCTTATGGCAAACTTGTATATTGAGCAGGCGATTCCAACGGGTTGTAAGTGCTATATTATAGATGTGTTTGTGGCTGTCTACCAGACTACAGGCCTCATCCAATTCCCATTGGAATCCAGGGAAACATTTCCAGAAACCTCAGTGCGAGGTGGATTGGGACCTGAAACCTCATCTAGGCTACCAATGGCTGCTGCTGTCATACAATTGGAATATGAAGCCGTTCAAGCTCCACTCCAGGTTCAAGTGTGTACAATTAAAGGGGAGGCAGACAGCAGCAGTAAAATTGGACCCTGTGTGAGGTCTCATCGTGAAGCTAGCGAGAAGAAAACTAGAATGTCACTCTCGAAAGCCTGAAATGCCGCTAATGGGAAACACTGGTCTAGTAAAAGAAATGCCAAGTAAATTAGGCCAATCAAGTTTTAAACAACTTTGTTCTAACGCTTCAATGCAAATGACATCCGTCTCAGGTCTTTATCATTTCTTTTTATGTAGGATCATTCATGAAGATGGTTTCTCCGGAGAAGACGTGAAGCAGTACAAGCCTGTGGTCTATAGCAACACTATTCAGTCCCTGGCAGCTATCGTCCGTGCCATGGATACCTTGGGCATTGAATACGGTGATAAGGAGCGAAGGGTAGGTCAATATCCAATTGAAATGATGGACTGAATGATTTGCAAAGAGCTGATTTGGAGGAATAACTAGAGATTACATAGCACGAGAGGAGGCATATTTGCATAACCCAAACACATCTAGGGGAAGATTTTCAGACATTGTAGTTAATCAACTGAGTGACTAATTTGATCAGTTTGTGCAAATTGCATGTGCAAGTGGCCAACTAAATAGATTTGCACATGCAATTGCTAATATACACATGCAATTGTGGTAATTATGGGCACAGCTGCCTCTCTAAACAGTATGAAACTGGCACCATATGTGCTTCCATATTACAAAACCCAGCTGTCTCTGGACACGGCAGTGCATGGTCTCTTTTACAGGTCACAAATAGGTTCCTTTTCTCCTACAAAGGTCCAAAATACAGACATGAGCAAACAAAGTTGTGATAACGGTACAGTAGATATTTTCTACCCATTGGAAATTTGCTTGAGGCAAAAAAAAAAATCAAATATTTCACAAAGTTCTGCTAACGTTCAAGAGTCTTCCTTGGGTCTTGTCTACACGGGAAAATTTTTTCAGAATAACTTTCGTTTTTTCGGGGTAAATGGCCTTGTGTCTGCAAAAAAAAAATTCTCTTTTATATCTGGTTTCTTATTCTGCATTAACAATCCACTGTAGAAGTGAAATACCTTCTGGAATGAGGGTTTTCCCCCCCAGAATAAAGTTTGTGTGGAGGCATGCAGCAGCTGTAGTATTTCAGATTAAGCACTTCACTTCTGGCAGTCTTCCCGCTGCTGTCCACGCTGCGTAGCTTCTCACTTGGATTGGCATGTCTGTTTACCTGTGTGCCCTCTACTGCTCTGGGGTCATTTGGACCCGATGTCACTTTGCCCACAGCAAGGAGGTCTCAGTGTTGCTGGTTTTTCCATAAGGAAACTAAATCCTGCTGGTATTTTCTACCATGAGTTACAGCATAGAGACTATGGAGATCTTGTGAGCAGTTTGAGAACCAACATGATGGCTTTGAACTGAATACTTTGATCTGTTGATTAGTCAGTGACTCAGCTCCAACCAATGCACATAGCTTGTCTTTGCTAAAATCTATGCACAGGAGGAAAAATGCATTCTCCATGTCTGATAAATAGTCTGTGACAGATGGCTTTCAATATAAAATTTAATTTTTTATGCATGAAATCCTAATTCTCTGAGGTTAAACCCATTCCACTTAGGCTCTGGCTTTACCAACTAATGGAGGAGCTCAGCAATTAGGACTATGACTAATGAAAAATTGCTGCCTGAAACCTTTGGATAGCATGAAAGGTTATGTCAGTTCCTATTCCTGCAGAGAAGGTGCCAACTGTTCCCGTGGAGAATTCCTGTTACACCAAGGGGACTTGAGGACTACCCCTCATGTTCTCCCTGACTCACAGAAACAGTGTTGTGGTGACGAGAAGCTGAGGTTTTCTTGGATTGTTGCTAACTCCGCTCCCCTTGCTATTCTGGGCCAGTTGTGACTCAGCCCCACATACAAAATCACAGTTTGAACACACAGTCTGAATGGTGGGTATTGTGACAGGGCAAGGCCAGAGGGCTATAGGAAAGTGGTAAGGAACCAGTATGTTAGCCCCAGGCTAAACAAATCCCTGATACCTTATGGCAGTTGCTCCAGGTTAATCAAGACACCTGGGGCCAATTAAGAACTTTCCAGAAGGCAGGGAGGTTGATCGAGACACCTGCAGCCAATCAGGGGCTGGCTGAAACTAGTTAAAAGCCTCCCAGTGAGTCAGTGAGGGGCGCATGTCAGAAGCTGTGGAAGGAGGTTGCGTGTGAGGAGCTGGGAGCAAGAGGCACTAGGAGCTGAGAGTAAGAGGACGTACTGCTGGAAGATCCTGTGGTGAGGATAAAGAAGATGTTGGGAGGAGTCCATGGGGAAGTAGCCCAGGGAGTTGTAGCTGTCGTGCAGTTGTTCGAAGAGGCACTCTAAACAGCTGCAATCCACAGGGCCCTGGGCTGGAACCCGGAGTAGAGGGCGGGCCCGGGTTCCCCCCAAAACTCCCAACTCCTGATCAGACACAGGAGGAGTTAACCTGGACTGTGGATTCTACTAGAGGGGAAGATCTCTGAGGCAAGCAGAATCTGCCAATAAGCGCAGGACCCACTGAGGTCGAGGAGGAACTTTGTCACACTATACAGAAATGCAGAGGCGGGGGTGAAGGCTTGGGATTCTTTGTTTTCGGTGCATGCCCCACTTTTCTTGACCTAACAGCCAAATCTTGGCAGCCCTTACTCAGCCAAAATTCCCTTTGACTTCTAAGGATCAGGTCCTATAGAAATAGGGTTTGAACAATGCCTCCCCCATCTTAAGGTAACTGGAAAGGCTCCCATTGACGTCTCTGAGAATTAGATCAGGCCCATAAATAATCAAATATTCTTTGAACATGAGGACACCCTGCAATATACAAGCGACACCCCCGTATTTTGAGAGTACATATCTTCATTATACACAAGTCAATGAACAGACATTTTTTAAAACAATGCCTCTGACACGCAGAGTGTGTATGTCCCATTATAGGATTTTAGAAATAAGCAACCAGGCATGTGAGTTTAGACCCTGGTTCCACAATGCTGAGAAGCAATGGGTTACTGCAAAGCGTGGTTTGGCATAATAACAGCTCTTGGATCCAGCTTTGAGAAAATCTTGTTCTTAAGCCAATTAGAGTCATAGACTTAAAGGCCAGAAGGGACCATTATGATCATCTAATCTTATCTCCTGCACATCACCTGCCGCAGAACCTTACCCAGCCACTCCCATAATAGACCCATAACCTCTGGCTGAGTTACTAAAGTCCTCCAATCATGATTTAAAGACTTGAAGTTACAGAGAATCCACCATTTACTCTAGTTCATACTGGCAAGTGACCTGTGCCCCATGCTCCAGAGGAAGGTGAAAATTAGCCCATATTAGAAATAGGTGTTACAAATCAATGCTTGTTCCACTTCCTGCACTATATATCGGATCTTAAACTAAGTGGTGAAACTTTTGGCCCATGATTTTTATCTTGACAATGTCCCTTTCAGAGATACACTTAAATCTTTTGTGTGTATCAGACTTCTTTCCCCCTTCAGTTATTTTCATAATAATCATAAAAAGAACCCACCCCCATCCCAGAATCAAAAGTGTATAGCATGAGAATAAGGCAGTTAATAAAAACAATTGAAGGGGGAGGGTAGTTAGTCAAATGGAAGAATCCCAAGGATAGGTTCTCAGGAGTCCACTATTGCTGAAGAGCAGAAAAAGGGTGAAGTCATTTCATGTGAAGAAGCTACCAATGGGTATTTCATGTGAAGAAGCTACCTTTAGGTATTTCTAATTCCTTTCTGGATGGTGTGGTCTTGGTGGGAATTCTGGGATTTGCTCCATACTAGTGCCAGGAGAGAGGTCTCAAGTTTATTTTGAAGTCTGTTGCAAAGAGAAAGGTGCCCAGCCAACAGTAGGTAGCCTGCCAAAGGCTTTTAACCTAGAGGATATTGATAGGCTGTCTAAGATCAAATAATCAGGCTTGAGTCAGTTCTCACTAACTTGGTTCACTCGGGGTGGCTGGATTGACCTCCCTCAAGTTACTCCTGATTTACACAGGTGTAAGTGAGATCAGAATAAGGCCCTTGGGTTCAGACAGCAGCTTATCTGTTTATTAATTAAAAGCACAAGATCAAGGAGAAACATGGACTGGGATATTTCAACAGATCCCTACATTTTCTCTTCGCTGATTTTCATAATATTTCTTCTTTCTCCCTGATCTGGCTATTGTAGAAACGAGTTCTCCTGGCCCTTCGCTTACCATTTGTTCCTTTCTCTTAGCCACCCCTTGCAAAAAGTATTGGCTTTAAAGTGTATAATAGTATTTATTTTGATATTTCAAGAAACAGAGAAATACTATACAGTTTCTGTTTCCCTGCGTTTATTAGTGCACAGGTGCTGCAGACAGAGGGTTTGGTGCCATTAAACAGGCAATTTGACCAGTATTATAGCTACACAATTCATCCCTTTAAAGCAATGCTTTTCCATTTTAAATCATTCCATAACAGGGCAGGTTGGAATGCGGTTCTTTTAGGGTGATATTCACTACTATGTGCAAGACCTATGCCCTCCAGTTAGGTCACAAGAAGCAATGGATATGTCTTGTGGTGGCCCTCTGCACCGGGGTGAATTTCACCTTGGGTTCTTTAGAGATGGAAACTTGACACATACAAATGTTCAACATGAAAGAACTTATTTCATTTATAAAGTGTGACTGAGGTGAATTATCTTGGGTTTTGTTGTTGATGTAGGACTCATTGGTGGTTTCAGAGATACAAGATCACTTGTTCATATTCACCCCTGCCACTTCCATTAGGCTAAATGTTAAGCCTCCAAGAAGAATCATAACTGAATCCCTTAGCTTTTGTCAGTCAAAGTCATAAGATGAACATAGTAAGTGCTATACCAGACCAGAGATCCATTTATTATCAGCCTGTCTCTGACAAAGGCTAATGCCAGATGCTTCAGTAGAAAAGGTACTAACAGAATAAGGTACTCTATGTAAAGTACCTTGCGAGGGAAATTTCATCCTGACCCCAGCTGGTGATCAATGTTTGCCCTGAAGCATGAGGATGAATGACTCTTGTGATGTTATTTTAATGATCTTAGCTGCAGATGCTGTTCTTATTTATATGCATCTAATTTATTTTTTAAGTTACTAGAGGCCCAACAGAAGAGTCCATTGGCAGGAAGAATTTTCTTCTATAGATTCTCCAGATTCTCCTTGTCAGTAGTTCATTATTATTACTACTGGTAGCTGGAAGTGCATGCTGTCAGAGTCATGTGTAAAAAGAAAAAAAAAGCCCAAAATGGGGGAGGTCTAGGCTGAATATTAGGAAAAACTATTTCACTAGAGGGTGGTGAAGCACTGGAATGGGGTCCCTAGGGAGGTGGTAGAATCTCCACCCTTAGAGGTTTTTAAAGCCCGGCTTGACAAAGCCTTGGCTGAGATGAGTTGGGGTTGGTCCTGCTTTGAGCAGGGGGTTGGACTAGATGACTTCCTGAGGTCCCTCCAACCCTGAGATTCTATGATTCTATGCCTGCAGCTGTTTCCATCACTTCACACTGACTCAAACGTTCTAGGCTTCAGAGTGACAATAGATTGGGGATATCGATGGCTAGATTCTGCCCTTGGTCACATGTATGTGACAATTGATTTCAGAGAGAGTGTATGAGTGTAACTGAGGGCTATTTCTGCTCAAATACCTGTAGTTGGCCCAGAAGGAACCTGTGTGTATTTCTCATAATTACCTTTCTAATTGGATTCATGGCAGGAAAGCTAAGTAAGATTCAGGCCATAAAATGTACGCCTACAGATTAGACAGCCCTTTAAAGTGGCAGCGTCTCTGAAAAATACTCCTTCTCTTTAACTCATCCTTATAATCACACTGATCAGTGTAGTTATGTAGGGGAACCTGAAGTCTAAAGTTAGTCATTTAAAGAAAAAACAAATCAATGCAAGTGTTTAGATCTGCCCATAATTATGTGGTTTTCAGCTATTGCTTTGGGGGAGAGACAACTGGGTGAAGTCTGAGGTTAAAAATCCGAGCTATTGGTCATGAAAAATACCTTTCAGTACAGGTCAATGCTGCCCTCAGAATACGTTTGTAGGATGCTCCCACTCAGTAGAAACTCTACATTTGTAACCACGCTGAGAGACTCTGGATGAGTTTATAAATTTCAGTGATCCAAACTCACAGGCACGCATAGCCATACATGCACTCTCACAAGGTTGAGGGAATTATTTTTGTTTTTATTTCCTCTTCTTTACTGGTATTTTCACAAAAAAGGAGTGCAGGCTAAAATAGCCTCATTGAGTAGGTTTGTATTGGCACAATGGACTAAATCATCATCAGCGTTCTTACAGGATGGTGTATAAAATGTGTATTTACATAGTCTGAGCCTATAACTGTGCACTGTGAGCTAAGTGACTCTTTTACAATGCAGGTTATTGACCAAATATCTGTAGATGCTACATCTAATCTGTCAATACATATTTAAATAGTCTTTAAATGCATGGTATTGCCTAATTAGCCTTTGGCTTATCTGATTCCCTAAGAGGCTGTTGTTTAAGCAAGTGTTTTTAATGCCCATGAAATGAAGCGGTCTGTGTATTGAAATTCCCTTTGAAAGGTCATTACTGTACATGTGGAACAGACCGTTTTTAAAGTTGAAAGCCCACATTCTCTCTCTCTCATACACACACACCCCTATTAAGTTATGGCAACATAGCTATGATGGCCAAGAGTATGACCACACACAAAAAAGTCACACTCCCAAACTGACACTGCTATGCCAGCAAACCCCTCAGTGTAGAGACAATTATGCAAACAGAAGAGTGCTTCTGTCCACTTAGCTAACATTGTTTGGGGGAGATGGCATAGCTATGCCAGGAGAAGAACTCCTTCTGTTGTCATATGCTGCGTTTACACTAGAAGGCTGTGCCGGCATAGATAAACCAGCATAGGCTCTGTGACATAGGGCTTGTCTCCACTTACCGGGGGATTGATGCACGGCGATTGATTTAGCGGTCCTTCACAAGACCCGCTAAATCGACTGCTGATCACTCTCCAGTTGACTTCGGTACTCCACTGGAACGAGAAGCATAAGGTAAGTCAATGGGAGAGTTTCTCCTGTCGACTCAGAGTGGTGTAGATACCGCAATAAGTCGACCTAAGGTACGTCAACTCCAGCTACGTTATTCACATAGCTGGAGTTGCGTAACTACGGTCGACTTAGCCCCGTAGTGTAGACGTGTCCATAGACATAGCCTATATCATAAGTGACAGGACCATAACACATATGATCACTTGGCAGCTTTTCACTTTTTATGTTGCAGTCATTTGAGTTAAGCAAGTACAAAAAAAAAACAA
Organism: Chelydra serpentina; assembly: GCA_037349315.1. Lineage (NCBI taxonomy): Eukaryota > Metazoa > Chordata > Testudines > Chelydridae > Chelydra > Chelydra serpentina. The sequence continues at coordinate 8,485,884 of JBAIAC010000026.1, read as the reverse complement.
AAAAACATCTCATATGTGATTCTGAAAGGAATAAAGAATTGCTTCTGGTCTTGCATCTTCCATGCCAAGTTCCAGCTTCTCGTGAAAGAAAGAATGAGTTAGGAACCTCAGCATGGAAATCTTCTGGCTGGTAGTTTCCCAACAAAAACATTAGCACCTGCCAATTACTAGCGGGATTATATTTTGTTAAATCTCTCCGTCCTCAGAATTGTAGGAGCTGTATTAATATATAATATCCCACTCTGCCTCGGTAGGGGAATGATTTTCTAGGTCAGTCTGGTACCAGTCAGCTCTGAGCTCTCCTTGGCACAGCCATAATAGCTGAGCAGATCTGTGAAAGAATTATGAGTTTTATGATAAGAACATGAAATTTGGCAGAGTCTTAGGGCATGACCTAAACAAGATTATCAGATATGGGGCCATGGCCAACTCATGCCATGTTGGCTGTAGCAGCCATTTTTAATTCTGAATGTATTTTTTCTACTGACATTTTTCGAATACTGATTGTTTATGGTATTAAACCATCCCAGTAGGGTTTTGTGTTTGTACATTTAGATTCCTATTGTCTTAGGAGTCCCAAAAACTAAAGCAATGAAGTGTGAGGGGTTGAGGTTATACAAAAATAGTAAAAATTAACATGCTCTGTAGTGTGTCGCCAGAGAGTAGTTAGTAAAATATTGATTATGCCGAAAAAATAATAAGTTTACAGGCATCTATTAATGAACAGAAAGTTACATTTCTCTAATAATTATCATTCAGATTGATAGATGCATAGCAGGATATTGCTGTCTCTCAAAAAGATGGAAAAGGCAGCTTACATAAACATGCAGCCTAAAACGAATGAAAAAACAAGAAGGACTTTCCCAGTCTTCAATATATTGAAACATCTCATTCCCCACCATTTTTCAAGGAGCAGAGCTGCAGTTTGGTCTTGGAGGTCTCCTTCACAGGAGGTCTGCTGAACAAGGGGATTTTATTTCACTTGATAAGTTCTGTTAATGGCTTGGTTTTATCTTGCAATCTCTCTGTTACAAACATGCTGTACATCTTCTGCCCAGTCTTCTCAGTGTCCCTAACAGAGACAATAACAGCAGGGCCTACAAATGTCTTTGGTGTCCAGTTTAACTAAGTCTACACTCTCTTCTGAGAAGGGGTTGCTCATGTCTTCTATGACCTCAACAGGTGCCTTGACATGCCATGCAAAAGAAGGCTGGACACCTTTCACCTGCTCGTGGTGCTTTGTGTTAGACCCTTTTCTGGTGGTTCCTTTCTCTGCTGCTCCCCTTTGATTGTGGCAGCATTTTGCCCATGAGCGTGGTAAAGCTCAATTGCAGAGAAAATGAGCTACATCTTGCAAACTGTAAAGTTCTGCTTTAGGAACTCTCTAGCTGTGTCTGGAAGCATTGCGTGAAGGCTTTACCATATCATGGGGGTGAGAAGGCACCCACTGAACAATAATTAGTATGATCTAACGCAAAGAACCAGGATGACAGCTTTCTATGGCATTCAGTGTAGAGAGCCAAGCTTGCCTGGTGATTGACACCACATCGGGGTCAATACAAGGAGCTCCAGATGAAGTGTGATATGCCAGAAGTGGAACAATGGGCTTTCTAGTTTTTTCTTGTTACACCAGGACAATACCCATGAGAGCCTCATCTTCCCTGAGACCTTGGGTATACTGTCTGTGTGCATTTTGGAGAAAGATGTACAGAGTATTAGCAGTTGGGCACACCTAGTTCGTGTGACGTGAGATGCTTTCATGAAGGAATAAACCATTCCTGGAGATGCAACTTTGGCCTGAACAAAGGCTTCTGTCCATCTATGGTCTTCTAGCCAATCTCCAATCAGCTTTAGACTTGACATCTTCAGATGAAGACCACCCAGCATAAGGACAAATGTTTCCTCTCCATAACCAGCAGGTCAGGTCCGCTGTATCTGTTTGGTTATGGTGAAAAGGGGCGGACCCACAAGGGGTTTAGGTGGTGTACTGCATTCCCTATCACATCTGTGGCATGACAAATCATTGCCAGAGACTTGGAATCATCTGGAAAGAGGAGAAGCAGCACAGTAATGGCTGGGGCAAAATCTGGCACGGGCTGTTTGCTGTCATGGTAAGCTGCCCAAGGAATATCTTGATCTCCATTAAAGGTATTCAGACTTGCTGCTTGTCCTACCTGTTAAAGCCCCCTGCATTCTTCTTGCAAGGCTTAGGTAATCAGTTGGCAGTTAGTCTTGATTTCAACATTTGCAGCAGGGATGGTTTTCTTCAAGATCAATGGAGGGACAATTGTGTAAGACTCAAGAAGTGATGCCAGTCTTCTTCACTGATGCTGCAGTCTCTCAGTCCTGGGTGGGAATTCCATGGACAACTCCCTCCACTTGAGTACTAGATAGTGAAAAAGTGGAAGGAGTCCGTTACTATGGTAGAGCTGGTCATGTGGTCTCTGTTGTCCATGGCTGCAGTAGCGAACAGATCATCACAAAGCTTTAGAGGACAGACTATATTCTCAACTTCAGAATGAGATGATGTTTGCCATGCCGGTAGAGATGGCCAATGCAGTCATAGGAGATGAACAATCCAAGTTTCAAGACGTTATCTTCAAGCTCACTTTTTCACGTCTGTGCATCAAACCAGCACAGATTGGTAAAAGCATGTCTCAAGCTTTTTTGTGGTACAAACTTTTTGTGCCTTCACTGCATTGGATGTTTCTTCGGCATAACTGTTGCAGTACAACAGCAAGGATAGCTGTATTAGTGGACACTTGTTCTGACTGTATTTTAATGTTCGGACCATCCAATATCACGGACATCAGTGCCAATAGTGATTCCGGTTTGGCATCCTGGGTCCAGTGATCTAGTACACTGTGTTTTCATTTGAAACATGTGCCTTCAAATAACTTTTTGCTCTTTGGGACAGGTGAAGTGCTTCTTCGTCACAGTCTTCCTCACATGCTTTTTGGAGGACATGTCCAATATCCTGGTTAAAGCCAAAGACCACATCAGGTCCTTCTTTGTGTGCTTGAGGATCTGGAATGTGTCAAAGTATACGGGATTTTAGTTCAGTGCTGTGAATGCTCCCAGCCAGTGTCACGACCAGATATTCTAGTATAGCTGTATAGAGCCTTGGGAGATCTGCTAGTTCAAAGACTGGAGCCACCTCTTCATTCAGTCTTGTCTCTTCAGTGTATGCTATCAGTTCAGCAAAGGCAATCTCATGCGACATCTTTTCCAGGTTGGTTTGCTCAGTTTTCTTGTCCCTGACTTTGTTAGAGAGAGACACCAAACATCTTGCATGATATTTTGCCTCCTGGGCCACTAAGTCCCCTGCACTTAGTTTTGCAAGCAAGCTCTGGTCTTGCAGCTGAAGTGCACACTTGTGGACTCGACGATCAATGCTGAAGGTAGAAGCTTCATGGAGGCCTTCTGACAGTAGGTTCATGTCACAAATAAAGCACGCTTCTTTTTCTGGGGGGCCTTTGTGTTGCTCAGTTAAACATGCATATTTCCTCTGCAGTTCATCTGGGTTCATCCACAACTTTCTCAGTGTTTTTTTCCCCCTCAGCCCTTTTAAGTGTGGTCCTGTTAAAACTTGATATAGCAGGATTTGTGCCAACATCCATTGTTCTTGGTCAGAATCTTTTCAATACCATCACTGTCATCTAATCTACACATGTCTATTGGTATGGGAAGTGCATTCAGCTTATGAAAGTGTCTGGCATTGTTTGATAGCCAGATCCAACATGCACTCTTTGATTTTGCTGGATTAATCAACTGCACCCGTGTCTTCCTGATAACAAACACACTTGCCCCAGTCAGTGGAGGAATAGGATGTCTCCATTGCTGGATCAGGCTCTCAAATAACCATATATCTTTCTGACATGTTAGAAGCTCTAGTAACAGCCAATAGTAATCTGATATCTTTTGCTGCCGTGAACAATTAATATTACCCAATCACCAAGCAGCTTTCACACCACCAAAGTAGCATCTGAAAGAAAAGAGAGAAATGTGATTCAGTTCTGCCAAGACCACACTGACAATCTAAATTAGTACAAAATGTGTCCTTACACCAAACTTAAGGTCACAGTGAAGCAAAACCAAAAATACACCCCTTGTACGTCCAACTGTAAAATGGCGTTGTTTGCCAATTAAGACAATGTTGTTAAAATAGCAGCCACAGCCAACATGGCATGGAGTTGGCCAACACCCCATATCTGAACATCTCGATTAGATCATGCCCTAAGACTGGCAAATTTCATGCTTTTATCATAAAACCCACAATTCCATCTTGTTTTGCACAGAGCTGATCAGCTAAAATGGCAAAATAGCAAGAGGCTCGAATGTTCATTTTAAAGCACTAAATGGCGGCAAAGACAGATATATATATCAATGAGTTCATGTATTTGTGGAAGTGCCTAGATGTGCCAGAGAGGGAGCCTGAGTCTTTGTTTCTCTCCCTCTGCTTAGTATGTGTGTTACACCAAGTTACATTTCTACAAAACGCTCACTTAGGCCTCCATACTTAGTCACGCCTGTCTGCTTCGGTGCAACTCGGACCCTCATGAAATGGCCTTTAAATTTGATGATATAAGTAGAAAGAAATCTACCTTTGTTTAACTAATACACTTAGGAGCCACAAGACAGGAATGTCGCAAGAAAAACCAACTGGCAATGGTGAAAGAACGTGTTAAATAAAGCAAGTCACTCCCAGTTTTAACATCCTTCCTTGCACCTTTTCTGTCTCCTCTGCATGTTCATTACACCATTATTTACGCATCAGATAAACACGTGTACAGGGCTTTAATGGGAGTCTAACAGCACCTTACACACCCTATTTAGTTTGGTGCAGTGAGTATGCAGGAGAGTTTTACTGGGTGGAAAATTTAAGCTTTAAGGAGTGAAATCACGTAAATCCAATGACTTTATTTAAAACTCAACTATACCAAGGCCCAGACAGCACTGTTATAACCCCCTACATGATGTGTAACGTTTTGGAAAGATGCCGTTTCATGTTCCATAGCAGGCCTTTATAGAAACCATAAAAGAGACAATCTTTGAAATAATCCATCCCAAGTTTTACATGGAACTTGTTGCTTGCTGGCTCAGGACATTTGGGGATTTTATTTAATTTCTGGTGGATGAGTGGTCAGGCTATGTGTATCCAGTTGCTCTTTATTTTATTACTGAGGGCTTAGTGTATTAAAAAGGCTTTCAGTAACTTGGGACAAACTCTAGAGCTGATACAGTGAAGCTAGCCTGCAAGTCATGTGACTTTCAAGTTATCCACAGACAGCTATGATACCTTCTCTTGCTAGTATTTATTCAAGAGAATGAGGCCTGGAACTCAGCAAGACCTCCAGTTTTGCTGCATGTAACGGAGAATACAGACAGGACCTGCCACACCTCTGTATGGTAGATTTATCATAAGAACATCAACGATTATATTCTGTTGTAGCTAAAAGGAATGTCCACCATGGTGAGTGTCATGGTGACACATTACCTAGGGCTTCTGTCACAGGATATCCATCAGGCACTCAGCAATTTTAGGGACAGGTGCCCCATACTAAATTAAATAGGCTGATAAGTCTTTATGTCCGTGGCTAAGCCCTGCCTCCCTTTCTCATCTTCCTGGAATACCTGCTACGATGAGGTATGTTTCCGTAACCATCATTCACATTTTTGAGCAGCAGAGAGGAATCAAAAAATGCAGCGAGTTTCTCAGGGAAAAAGGCGCTTGTTATTTTCACAGTCTGTCTTGTTGCTATGGGAGATGGTTGGCTCATTCAGGGACTGATTTTTTGTCACTGGCGGAGATGGCCAATGCATTTGGTTTTAACTAACAAAAAAAGGGAGTGAGGGAACGAGAGCAATTTACAGAGAACTGATGCTGAATGCTGGAGAAGGGAAACACGTTCTGCATATACAATGGATGCCCCAAATGCCCCATTACAAATGCAGCAAGAATCTCTGAAGTGGGAAGCTGCTTGTTACACATTAGGTTAATGCTTTTTTCTTCTTCTGTCCTCCCCCATGCTGTCCCTCCCCCGGTCCCCTGCAAAGTGCTGATATCGAGGGAAATCTCTCTCAGAGGAAAAACGAACAACAAAACAAGGATCAGAGCCATGCCGTGCCCAGCAAACGAGCATTTAAAACTCCATTTGCGCAGTGTGAAAATGCTCCTGTAAAAAGAGAAGTCGGGACGCTAGGCATAGGAACCCACCTCCCTGGGACAGTTCTGTAAAGTGCAAGGTCGTCAGGTTTTCAATGGCCAATGAGAAGTGAGGGCTGAAAGCCCTCAGTGAGGAATGGCTTTAGGCCATGGGGTTATTCCACCTCAGCTCGCGGGTTCTCCTGGGCTTTGTTGCTCTGCACAGCTGCAGTCCGAGCTCATTCTCACAGGCTGCACTGAAGTATTTCCTTGATCTATTCCTTTATCCTTTCCCGCTATCCAGCTGTCACTCAAAAGCTGTCCAAATAAGCTGCTGAGTTTCCTTTGGATCTCAGCAGCCTCTTGCATAGATCAACCTAAAAAGCCACAGCTTTCTAAACTACAAGGCTGCTCCATTACTGATTCATCTGTCCATCTTCTTCCAGAATGTCTGTTCCCCAGAGCACTTCTAGGGGTCCGCATCATGAATTCTAAGAGGAATGCATTCAAAGCCGCCACCAGAGGGTGTGCACAGAGGGTCATTGCCATCCTTCATGTGCTAAAAGAACCAAGTTGAGTCTAAAGTCAGTTTATTCACACCCTGGTCTGATGCGCCTGGCCCCATTTCCTGTAAGGAGGACTATATGAGATAGGCTCAGGGACACGTTTGCAGAGGAAAGAAAGCATGAAAGTCCAGAGAGTTGGTGGAACAGGTGGCTCAGTGAAGTCTGGGTTGACTTTAGCAAACCAGGTTAATACACAGCGATACCTCCCAGCAGCAGAACAGGTCATCATTCACTGAATAAAGGGTAGGGGATTGTCCTTTTAGAGCTGAAGTGGCGGCTGTTCCCATAGATTATCGGGTGCGGAATTCAGGAACCACAATAGAGCTAAAGAGAAATAAGCCTTTTCAATCTCTACTCAAAAGGAGAGCAGCTGGGAAAGTCTCTGAGCCCAATACTCAGCTAGTGTAAGTTGGCATACCCACAGTGACTTGAGTGGAGCTACTGCTGAGTCACACCAGCAGAAGACTGGCCCTCGGTGGTTCAGTCCTGGCTGTTTAGATGGTGAGGAGGGACATAAAGTGGTATTGGCTCCAACACAAGAGGAAAGAAGGCTCTGCCCAGCCAATGTAGACACATTTCACATCAATTAATATTTAAAACCAACTGGCTGGCGCTAAGTGCACTTAGAACTGTTGGCACTGAAAAAAATAATAAATAGAAAGTGTAGTGCACCCGGTGCTCTGGATTTGTTTATGAGTAATGGGTAGGGCTAGGACTCCATGAACTCTTTGCACGGAATCCCAACTGCACCCAAGATCAGAATGATGAACCTCGGCCTATGAAAGGTCTGCAAGCCTTGGGTTCACACAGCCTGATCCCCGTACCTCCTCTGAGTAGGCAAGTTCCAGGTCCTGCAAAGGGAATGGGGAGTGACCACACAGCACTCCTCTGAAGATCAGGAGATCCGCCAAGAGAGGACAAGCCTTCGTGGCCCTCGAGTTATCTCAGGGAGAGCATGGGACAAAACCTGGAGGAGAGAGAGGGACAGGTGCGTGGGTGTTCCATGCCGGGGGGATGGATGGAATAGGGTGTTTCATGTTTATAGAACCCAAACCTCAACCAGCAAAAAGTAGTTCATTGTCAATGCTCGCAGAGCAAACTCTGCTGGCTCACAATTCCGTAGCACATCCAGCAGCAATATCCAGGATACAGCACATTTCATCTGGGACTCAGTATTGGAATTCTTTCTGGGTAAGTGTTTAAAATCAGAGAACATTAGCATTAAATAGCCATTAGCTAGCATGTGCATGGTAATACATGAATTAATCATAGCACAGTACTGGGTAACATAAATGTCACCAAGGGATGGAATAAGGCTTTGGCATTTATTGATGAAAGGCAACCCTCTGGACTAACCCATCAAATGGTGGCTTCGCTAAGGCAGTGCAAACTATTTAGTCAACTGTATGCTCAGACTAAAATTAAAATGATAAATGGACCAGATTCAGTTACACTGGTGTAAAGCTGGAGTGACTCCAGTGTAGTCAAGAGAGTTATTCCACTTCTCTACCAGTGTGACAGAGTGCAAAATCTGGCCCATAATTTTTACATAAAGCCTTAACCTGTGTCCCTTGAACCCATTAAAAAACTCATTGCACTGAGTAGTGCGGGATGGGACCATAATGTCTGTGGATCAGTTGCTTTAGGCACTTCACTGATGTACAGACATGCACAACAGATCAAAATCTACAGTCCCAAGACTGGCACAGGAGCTTACAAACTCAGCCCATTACTTCAGCAGGATTCTGCACTGGGGTAGTGCTTCATGCTAGCAAATCCTATTGCAGGATTAGGACCTAAGTGAGTGAGAGTAGCAGGAATCCAGCACACCTCAAAATCAGGCACTAAGATTGCTAAGGATAAAACCCCACAAAATCAGCCACCAGGGCCTGTGCCAGGGGTTTTGGGCCTGGTGCAATTCCCATTAAGTTAATGGAAAGGCTCCCCCTGATCCCGGTGGGAATTGGAGCAGACCTTAAGGGAGAAAACATGAGCCTAAGCCTCAATACAGCAAGTTAGGTGAAAATGAAGGAGGAAAATAGCATCCATCACCCAGAGATTTTCCGTAATAAAAGAGGGGAAGGGGGAAAGAATCATTTAAGACAAACTGACCTTCAGACAATAGATTTTCACATTCCCAGGGATCCCAAAGCCTGTTGCAATGGGCCAGATCCTAAAGTCCGTACTCATCCACACAGAGTAAGGACTGAGTAAAGACATCAGGATTTGACCCAGCGCACGTGCAAGTAATTGCCTCACCCTCACAGAAATGCAGCCCACTCTGGAGTGGAGCATGATAGCTGTTTTACAGCACACAAGAATGCCATGTCCAACTGTAGGGGGGATTTAGGTAGGCAGAATGTAGTCACGCTCACCGGCATTTGGCCAGGATACTGGGTCTAACATCCCTTCTCCTGTCTCAAGTGCTGTTGGATGTATGCAAACCACAAGTGATTAGGGTGTTTGGGGTGATTCATAGCTCATCCAGAAGATGGCACCGTCAGATGCACAGTGCTGCCTAGCGACGTTTTATAGGACAATACAGACTCAGCTAGCAGGGCATCACTTCACTCCTGCTGTAGCTGATGTTGTCTGAGTAAAGGAAGAAGTATTATCAATGATCAGTTACTATCTCGAACAGCCTTAAGTCATAGAATCATAGAATATCAGGGTTGGAAGGGACCTTAGAAGGTCATCTAGTCCCACCCCCTGCTCAAAGCAGGACCAATCCCCCCAATTTTTGCCCCAGATCCCTAAATGGCCCCCTCAAGGATTGAACTCACAACCCTGGGTTTAGCAGGCCAATGCTCAAGCCACTGAGCTAGCCCTCCCCCCATGGAATGGGCAGTGCTGCAACTGACCTCGGGGCTGAAGAAATCTGTCCCCGCTGAGGCGATAGCATCTTAATGTGCGTATTGCACAGCACCCTTGGGTGGCATTGCATTGTGCCATGCAGCCAACACACAGGGCCTGAGTCTGCTCTCACTTCTGATTTACACCCGTGCGGCACAATTGACCTCAGCAGAGCTAGTCCTGATCTGTGGCAGTGTGAGTGAATTCAGAACCAGGCCCTGCGTCTCCTGATGAAGTGCGTACGAAGCTGCACACATTTTCATCTGGCTCTTCTCTAGGGCAGGAGAAAAGGAAACCTGTGCTTTTAACTGCTGTTAAACTTTTCAATCTAGGCCACAGCCCAAGCCATAATTCAAAGTGAACTCTTATTCCATTGCTGAAGATTTTTCCAAACGTATGCATCAAGTGTCTCACCGGCCCACCAAGCCTGAAAATCGTCTAAAAGGAGGTTCTTCTAGATCAAGCCTTCTCCGTCCATTAGGACAATCCCTAGAGGGAGTGTAACTGACCTCTCTGTCCACTACCTTGGGCAGGTGTGTGCCCCTCACTGTTGCTTTTACCTTTCGCCTCCTCTTAATCTGCCCAACACAAACCTGGGCAGCTGCTGTCTTTCCTTCAAGCCTCTTCCCCTTAGTCTAGCTGCCATCTGCCAGATGAGGACAACCCCAGCACTGCTAGTAAGATTGTTTCCCGCTGACTGACCACAGCAAGAGCGGATGGATTAGGCTGAATATTTCCAGCTCCCTGTTTTGGGGGTAGGGGGAATCATAGCACCTGAGTCTTTAGGTCAGCGACTTTATAAAAAAGGACTCGAGAAGACAACAGGTGGAAACTGAGCCTTGGAATTCTGAAGGGCTCACAAGCGTTGCAATCTGCAGTACACATCTGTCAAACGCCATGCTTGGAGTGGGAGTGCAAACTTCCCCCAACCTCACCACTAACAACCTCCGCTGTGGGTCCCTGCTTGCCATCCTTTAGGGAATAGCGAGGTTTGGGGGTATAAAAACGGTGTCTTCTGAGATGGTTACTTATTCACAGTAACAGTTACAGTGGGGTAGGTGGTGTTCAGACAGAGAAGAAGGAACAGCCACTGGCCCGGGGAGCTCCCAAAGACAGGCAGACAAGTCGAGGTTAGCCGGAACTAGATTCACTATAAGCAGCACGGCAGCAGTGAGTCGTCGAGAGGGATTTAAATGTAGAGGACCTCAGGCAGCTCAGACCATGCAGCTTGGAAGGAGGCACAAGGGGAAACTGATGAATGGCGGGCCGGGGAGGATCACTGGGCAGAAGTGTGATGAGGGCAGAGTACGATGGACAAGAGGCCTGAATTTGAGGGGATAACAATGGCGGTTCCCATAGGCCTCTAAAATGCCAGTCAGGTTATTGTGTGTCAAAGTAGGTTGGTCCAGATGGATAGAGCTGGGACTGGGACTTTTTGAAAGTTATGGTCTTAAAAATGATGGTTTATTATAGACCCTAGAGCCAGGCCTAAGGGCCTGTCCCAGCCCAGCCCTGTGTATTCTCTTTGCTCCTTAAAACAAATCAATGACTCATTGCCACCAATAGAGATTCTAGAATCAGAATTTAGTTGGCCACGTAGTTGATGCTCCACGAGGCTAATGCAGGAGTTCACTTCTCTTCAGCCTCAGTACTTAGATTTTGGTCAGTAAATCAAGAAAAGAGAATGATCCTCACATAGTGAAAAGTTCTCTATAATATGTGGTCCCACTTCTACACAGTCACTCTACTAATAAGCCCATGTTAATTTTACAGTGGAAACAAATACTATCTGCATGTCATAGCTGTCTGCATGGGCCACAACCTGAGAACAGATTTTGGCCCAAAGAGAGAGCCGATTAAGTAGACAGGCTGGAACCTGCCTTAGCAGCAAGTAATCATTAGTCGCTCAAGTGGGGCTGAGTTAGTCTGTTTGTCTCACTTCACCTGGATATTCAGGAAAGAAACTGACATGTAGCATCGGGCCAAAAGTTGATCCTATAACTGTCATCATATTGATGCAAGTATCTATTTTTCCGTAGTCCAGTAATAATAAACTGGCAAACTTTGGATCCAAGTCTTTTAGGAAATGTACCTGTGCTTGTTCAGGGAAATAAATGTCTGATAGAAGAAATCCCCTGTGATTATTTGTGATGGCGAGAGAGAGAAAACATCAATGCTGAAGAATGGGAGGAAGAACCCAAGTGGAAACATCCTATAAAATTTCATAGGGTTGGGTCCAATAGGATTCTATAGAAAGCTAATAAAGTTGCATAGTAATGACTCCACCACGCTGTAGTACTGGGTACAGATAAGGGTACTTTCTATAGGAATTTTGAACCATCCTATAAAATTCTAAAGCAGAGCCTAGTCCTCTCTGAAATTCCATAGTGTGATCCCAAAAACCCATAGAAAAAATCCTATTAAATTCCATAAGGGAAGACAGGGCAAATGTTGAATGAGATCAAAGAGAGGGGACAGAAATGTGCAATGTTGCTTTCTGGAAAATGCCATCTTCTTAAGCATTTGAAGTGCCAGCATGATCTCTCTGAAGTGGTATCAATTGTGTTGTCATGGCAACATTTTAATCCTCACTTAAAGGTAAACATGTGGTCTTCTTTTTTGATTGTCTGTGAACCTATCGATACGTACTGGGGTGCTGAATGTGCAGCAGGGAGTACTTGTGAAATGCCCTGCAGAACTGGACTAGTTCTTCTGCAGGGTCAGCGCAACCCACACCCTCAAGTTCTGATAACAGTTCCTCCGTTCCATTGAAGACGTCTCGTCTCGCCCAGTGATGCTTGGAGCACAGAGTTCAGCTCTTAAAATTAATCTCTAGGAATAAGCTGTGCTGATGCATATAAACGTCACTTTATTGGGCCAGATGATAGGAGAGGGGCCAACTGATGCAATCACACTTTAGGAAACAATTTCAGGTATGTGTCTTTCAGATAAAACTAATCTAGGCAAATTATCTGCCATGGGCTAGTTTTCTGTAGATCAGTGGTATCACACACACACCCCTTCCCGATTCTGTTCTGGAAGGAGCTTTGTAGTGCACGTCTGGACAATCAGTAGACAGAACAGATGGCATCATTTAAAATTATCCTTTTAATTTTGGTTTAAAGAAAACAGAAGGAAACTGGCCCTCTCAGGGGATTACTAATGGGAAAGGAATCACATGATCATCAGATCCCCTCTGGCGCTAGGATCCATTCTGAAAAGTTGTCATTATCTGGCATCTGTTTGGTGACCTTTGTGAAAATGAGCTGGACCTCCCCCCCCACAAAAAACACCCTCCAGTATATTAATGTAGCACCCTTCATTATAAAGAATCTCAAAGTGCTTCACTTCTCTATCCAGTGAAACAGACAACAAGGGCCATGTTCAATACCATCATAAGGAATAATTATTAGAATATCCACAATATGGTTTTGTTTGGCCTGCAGTTCAAATCCATTGGTGCCCATTTTTTGTTGGCCCTCTGGGTGGTCACTTAAATAGAGATTTTGCTGTACATGCAGTACCACTAAAATGCAGCTCCCTTTGGAGTGGAGACAGGAAGCCAGGGCCATTCTTCACAGCATGCTTGCACAAGCACGGAGCGAGGGGAACTGTACCAAGAACACTCGGCAAACACCTGTTTTGTGTCCATTCTGTGCATTTAGCATCTCACTTAAGGTTTCTTGTGTAAGCTTGAAAGCTTGTCTCTTTCACCAACAGAAGTTGGTCCAATAAAAGATGTTACCTCACCCATCTTGTTTCTCTGAGAGGGACAAATTTAGTTTCCCAGGCCTGAAGAAGAGCTCTATGTAAGCTACAATAAAATATATTACCCTCCCCGCCTTGTCTCTCTAACAGATCCACAAACAGTTAAACACATGGTCCTCAGCTGCAGTACTTCAGAAGGCCAGGGGGTGAGTTGAACTTGCCGAGCTTTGAATTGGTGGTTCCAAGCAGCCTAGGTCTTACACAACCCATTAAATCATCTCCTCTGGCGAAGGGCAAACATTCCTAGAGCACCATGTATTATCATAACTGGCACTAACCGAGGCCTTATTTCCAATCTCAGCAGATGGGCTAAGAGTGGGATGAGCCATGGAGACTGAACTACCCTATATTCCAGAGAAAATAAGGCAACAGAGTCTAGTGGATAAGACACTGGACTGGGAGTCGGAAGAACCAGGTTCTATTTCCCCTTCTGACCTGCTGTGTGACCTCGGGCAAGTCGTTCCATCTCTCTCGCTCTCTCTTCCATCTGTCTTGTCTATTTTAACGTAGACAGGACAGGGACGGTCTCTTACCATGTGTATATCCAGGGCTTAGCACAATGGGGCCTCCATCTCTGCAGGAGCCTCTAGGCGCTACTGCCCTACCAATAATGATAAAATATGGTCTTTCCCAAGTCAGGGCTGAAGCACCTTGATAGTATGGAAACCTTGCACGGCTGGTGCTTTAGCTCTTCTCTAGATGCTGCCAATAAAGGATTTCACTGCCGGAGGACGTCAACCCAGCATAAGATACATTTTATTACAAAAATCCACCTTCTCCTCATCGCTCCAATTAAACCAATGAAACAGAGGAGAAAACCCACATGATGCCCCTCGCGCCCTTGTCAGGCTCTCTCCACACACAAATAAATAATGTCACTTAGAAGATTTGATTCTTAGGCCGAACAAACCATTTTCTATTTCCCTCTAAGCAGAGAGGTCAGTAGATTCTGTGAATCAGATCGATAGGGCAGTCTCTGCAGGCATTAGTATCTGCAGTTCTGCTACTTAATTCACACAGTTTATATAAGATGTCTGAGAGGAAGCAGGAGTGTACGCAGGCTGAGAGAGTCACAACGTTAGGAACCTCAGCATGGGATAATGGTAATATAATGGGGCAAATGGACAGCTGGCACAAGCAGGTGCCATTCCATTGTCTTCAGAGCTGTGCCTGCTTGTGCCAACAGTGAATTTGGCCCTTTGTGCAAATTATCAGGCTTTAACAAATGCACATTTTAGCTGATGAGCTTTGCTATTTTACTGCTTACTGAATAGCTTGAAGCGATTTGCAGTTTTCCCAGATTTGACTTTTGGGGGGTGGGAGGGGAGGAGTGAATTTGTTTTGATCACAAACCATTCTCTGCAAGCATGTGGTCTTCACTCTGCTGGTGATGATTTGTCATCATTTGTAAAGTCAAGAGCACGAGGAAGAGAAAAAAAAATGTTTCTTTGCTGCCGTCAAGGTCTAGGTTCCCGTCACAGCAGATCTATGTATAAATCAATGTCGTTATTAAATCCAAACGTGGATGAAGACTAAAACCAAAGAGCTAGTAGGGAACTAGTGAGGGGGATATCTGCACCCCAGTTCGAGGCAGTTACAGCCACCATTTGTGACACAGGTTCACCATCTTTTGAAAGGCCAGAAAGGAGGGGGTTGGTTTTTTGTTTTTTGGTTTTTGGTTTTTTTTTCAATTAACATCTGGCTAGAAGAGCATGATCTTTTTTCTCAGATGTGGACCTTGCTACCATCAGAAACCCCTTTGCAGACTAGATTGCTACAAAGTGCTCGGTATGGGGCCGCGGACTGGGGCCACTTGGAAGTTCAAGTTGGGTAATGCCATTCTGCACTATTTGTGGAGTGGGGCATCATGCAGGGAGCACATTACTCAGAGCTGCTGATTAGTTTCCTGGTGGAGTTCAAAGTAGTGGTTTTCCCCTATAAAGCCCTAAATGGTTTGAGACCTACTCACCTGTGGGATCACCTCTGTTCTGGGACCAGCTTGCCACAATTTGCAATTAGCAGACACACAACCTGGAGCTCCTTTGATACAGCAATAGGGGGCTGCTCTGAGGGTCCTTGGTTCTGGAATTCGTTTCCCTTGTTGGTCTGCCAGCGTCTGGATTTGCTAACCTTCTGGGCGTGTGGTAACGCCTAACTTTTCTTTAAGGCCCATTGAAGTCAACGGAAAGGCTCCTATTGACTGCAGTGGGTTTTGGGTCAGGCCCTTAGTGGATATGGGAGTTTGTAGGTGGAAGGTCTGGAGACTGAAGGTTGATTTAGGTGGAATTTTATGGCATGAAGGGGTTGGGTGGGTGAGTAAGTCTTTTTGTGGGAAGGTTCATTGACAAATGTGCAACAGGAACCTTGATGACTCAAGGTGCTGATATTTTCCAAATGTGACTTAAATTTTAGGACTTGCCTTCAGCTCTGGAGAATCATGTGAGAAATCAGATAAAATCCCAACGTATCGATTCTGTTCCCTGCCTGAAGAAAAGTGTAAGCACTTCAGGTGCAAATACTTGTGTGCTGAACTGTAAATTCCAATTTCCAGGAACACGACATGTGTGGCTTTGAAATTTGTTTTCCACAAACATTCATAGGGTTGTTTTGCTGGCACAAGCGTTCATAGAAAATGAATGCAGACGGGGCCTGAGTGTGATCAAAGCAAAGTCCTATATAAATTCAAGCAAATATTCAAGGAGGATTATTTGCAGCATTCATCCAGCTCCACACATGAGCCCCTGAAATATTTATGATTTGGTACAATTGTAAGTGTGAAAGAAGCACCGTAGCCCTTACCTACATGACTGGACTTAAACTGTCTCATCGCTAAGTTTGGAATGTGTACGTGTGGACTTGAATAGTTCACGTTACATTACGTCAGTATCGCTAGCAACTGAAATGTGTAATGAGGGATGCTAGCTCCTCTCCCTGGGCACTCTTAACTCAGGGGTAGGTTTCCAGCAGATTTCACAGAGAAATAAACGTCCCACTCCATTTATCATTCATGGGAGTTATGCATCTAAGGCCTGATTGAAAGCTATCAAAGCCAATGAACAGATTCCAGTTGACCTAAGTGGGCTTTGGATCAAGACCTTGGTTTCCAAATGCAAAGCTGAAAATACACAGTAACCACTGGTGCACATTGCAGTGGGAGCTGCTGAGGGTGGTTACCTAGACCTTGGCAGCAGTCAGTAGCATCTGTTCTGACTCCATGGAGGAAGCAACAGAGGGTTGCTGAAGTGTGAAGAAGAGGCACAACACAACCGAAATGCACCACAGATACCAAGCATATTGCACTGCCAAGTTGCCAAAGTCCAGGAATCATGGAACCAGTGACATTAGAGATGGAAAAGGTCTGTTCAATTCTAGCCCATCCTCTTGCCAATGCCAACTCTGTATTTTCTACTGCTATATCCACTGTAACTTTAAATGTGCTACATAAATAGGCTTTAACCACTTTACTGGAAACTCATTGCCAGGAGGTGAATCCATTTTCCCTTCCTCATTTCAACCTCTAAACTCTAATTATACCTGTTTTATTATGAAATAATCATTCTTCTTCTTTGGTGCTTACAGCTTTCTAATATGTGTATACTTTCATGTACCTGCTGTAGACCTCACTTCGCAAAGTACTTTTAAGCATGTGCTAAGGTCCCGTTGCCAGATCAAGGCCTGAGTGCTCATCGTTTGCAGATTGACATCACTGTCACGGAGAGCAAAAATCCAGGGTCACTGGGTGACATGGCCCCTTTCCAAATGACCTACAATTCCTTGCAGTATCCCAGAAATGCTATGGGGAGGCGGGAAACCTGCTATTCTGTGGCTGTGTCTAATCCTGACATTATTGAATCTTGGATGAAACTTCTAGACTCTACCCTATGATTCGCCCCTCCTCCTGCACATCTCGCATTCCCATTTTCCTCAGGGCATGGGGATAAAAAGTTTTCAGGAACATCCATTAGGTCCCTCCTTGCCTATTCGTAGATTACAAAGCCCCTGGTCCATGTCTATTACTAGTTGCAACAAGCCTAACACACTATAAGCTCTGAATAAATGTTAAATAATATTAAATGAGATGAGCAAGAGGTTTCCCCCCCACATGCAAAACTTAAATTTTAGGCTGTTATGAAAGTTATTCATGAGAGAGCTATTAAAGACCAGGGTTGCCTCACTAAATTTTGATTTAAAAATCACCAGTGATGGAGAGTCCACCATGGCGCTTAGTAAATTACCCTCAGTGTTAAAAACGTATGCCTTCTTTCCAGTCTGAATTTGTCTAGCTTCAACTTTCAGCCATCGGATCACGTTATACCTTTGTCTGCTAGATTGAAGAACCCATTATCAAATATTTGTTCCCCACTTAGGTACTTGCAGACTGTAATCAAATCACTCATTAACTTTCTCTTTATTAAGCTAAATAGATTAAGTTCCTTGAGTCTATCACGGTCAGGCACATTTTCTAATCCTTTAATCATTCTCAGGGCTCTTCTCTGAATTTGCAGAGCAGCTGACTGTTTTACTTTGAGATTTATTCTTAAAATAAACCCGTCATGTCAGAGCTGCCACTGTGAGATTGTAAAATAGAAGCAAAGCCACAACAAAAGAGGGCTAAAAAGGACTGAAGCTTGTGTCATTAACGCGGGATTAATGATGAGAAAGCTGTGGTGTAGCTATTCACCGCTACAAAGATAGTGGCAGCATCTGACTCATCCTGGAATCCAGCAGAAAATAATGGAGTTGGGCTGCAATAGAAAATGGAAATGGAAAGCCAGGCATACAAGGGGCAACAGAGAGACAAAAAACCAGGGATAGGTCAGCCTCACGAGGGATCTGATCCAAAACCCACGGCAGTCAGTGGAAAGACTCCCATCAGGCTCCAGGATCGGTTCCAACTATGTAAAGTTTAGATGCTTATCCAGACAGGGCCGCCTCTAATTTTTTTGCCGCCCCAAGCAAAAAATAAAAACCGAGCACCGCCCCGCCGAAACAAAAAAAGCAAACCCGAGTGCCCCGCCGAAACAACCCCTCCCAAGCGCCCCGCTGTAACAACCCCACCCCGAGTGCCGCCCCAAGATTGGCCGCCCCGAAGGTGCCGTCCCAAGCACATGCTTGGTCGGCTGGTGCCTGGAGCCGGCCCTGTATCCAGTATCATTAACTGGTCTAGGCTTGCTACAGGAACTGTGTTACTGGTGGCAATTTAGCTTAGCAGTTGTCACAGGGATATGTGCTTAGCAGTTGTCACAGGGCAACATGGTGTCCTCCTGCATATGTAGGACCAGAATGTTAGGACACTGGCAGTGCCCCAGGGAGAGCTCAGAGAGGGATTATGCCTCAGGAAAGCACAATCCTTCCCTGTATGGCCCAGTGGGTGGATGAAATACGTAGGCTGCACAGTCCTTATCGGCAATGCAACCTGCTTCCTGCACATGCACCCAGCTGGTGTGGAGGGGTGAGAGGTCAGAGTCACGGCCCCACCTCTCTCCACTCACTTGGGGGCAACATGCTCTCCCAGCAGCTCACAGAGGGATCAGTCTCTGTGCTCTCCCAAATCCCACTCTGGCCCTTTAAGCACTACTTCCTGGCCTGCAGTCAGCGAGTTCTCTTGGTTACAAAGGGAAAGTGGCCCTCAGGCAAGACTTCATTCATGCATCCAGGTTTCCTTCTGGGAGTTGCACAGGGTGTGTCTGAATTTTGGCCTCTGAAGTCCTGGCTTTGCGAAACGCCCTCACGCCTGGTTGGAGAAGGATCATTGAGTTAGGCCTTTTTAAATTATTCTCACGGCAGGTCTCCCAGGTGGTGCACAGACCCGATTCAGTCCTTTCTGGATTTGGATCCGTTTTATTCTTTTGCATGCAAGGTGATTAGGACATCATTGATGGCTTGGCACCTAGAACATACTCCTCTTGACTGTGCTTTTTGAGGTGTACTAGGAAATAAGCTCAAGGAAAATAATTGACCTTAAAAATCAGAGATGAAGATGCCAAGCCTTGTTGTGGCGCTCCAAGTACATGAGAAATAGCTTCTCTCTCAGGCCCCCATGTCAGACCCCAATGCACCAGGGAAACATTGAAAGCCACTGAAACACGAATCGATCTGATCAGCTCATGCAGCTGTTCAAGTACTGAGTGCGGCAGCTCAAACCCCTCTTGGCAAGAATGTCCAACTAATCAAGAACTAATTAGAAGCAGGTGGTAGCTACGAAAGAGGCGGACTGGATCCAGTACGCAAAGTGCTGCTTGGCCATCAGAGGCAGACAAGCCGCTGTCGCGGAGCCGCTGTGCCCCCGTGTACACGGCGCAGCCCCGCCGTGGGGCTCGGGAACTGCATATGGGCACGTTTAAGCTGTCTCCAAGTACCGCGTAGCACTCACCGAATGGGCGTGACTCTCACTGTTGTGCCATCCTCACGCTTCGGCTCAGCGAGGGCAGCGGTTCTGGGGGGTATTCCTTCCCAGGCAGGTTGTGGAAGCTTAGGGTTACATTCACTTCAGAAACCACAGCAGACCTCAGGCGATCGCCTCCTTTGTGATGGAAATTAGACTGTCACAGGCACTGAGTCGGTGGATCAGTCTCTGGCCTTTCCTCTCCTAGGAGCACAGCATGCGTTTGCCTGCCGAGGCCGGCGGGGCACTACTGGGTTTTGAGTAGAAAAGCACCACCACATTTTCCTTAATGCCTCAAGCGCCTCCACATCGCCGCGCCCCATTTCCTACAAAGCAAGATTTCCCAGAGCTTGCCAAATCCAACAGAACCGTGCGCCGCTCTTCAGCAGCTGCTACTGCCTCGATGCACCGCGTGCCCCCGGCGGGATGGTATCCAGAAAGCCACTTGGGTGTAGGCTGCATGGGGTGTCACCCACTGCACAGTAATAAACATGTACACTTCAGCCATGCCTTTCATTCGTCACCTCCGTGTGACGTAGTCTCCCAGTCCGCCTAGGATGTAGCGAAGCATTGTTATAGCTATTTGACAAAATAGGGAAATTGAGGTACAGAGCTGTTAAGCACCCCAAGCAGAGGCACTCCAGATCAGTGCATGTTATTGAAAAGTTGAGTATCAGGGGGAGCCGTGTTAGTCTGTATCCACAAAAACTATGAGGAGTCTGGTGGCACCTTAAAGACTAACATATTTATTGGGGCATAAGCGTTCATGGGTAAAAAAGTGGGGTTTTTACCCATAAACGCTTATGCCCCAATAAATCTGTTAGTCTTTAAGGTGCCATCGGACTCCTCATTGTTACTGAAAAGTTGGGCAGTTCTGTGTTTGTACAGCTCCTTGCGCAAGAGGGGCCTGGTCCATCACTGGGGTTCCTGGGAGCTACAGTAATACAAATGCAACAAAGAGTTCTGTGGCACCTTATAGACTAACAGACGTATTGGAGCATAAGCTTTCGTGGGTGAATACCCACTTCTTTGGATGCAACTGATATGTAATCAAATATTGTATGTAATACAAATGATATGTAATCAAGGACTTGCTCAGGTCCATACTCCCTCATTAGCAGAGCCAGGAATAGACCCCAGCAGTCCTGAATCAGTTTGTATGTCTAATGCCTCACCCTAGACAAATGGGCTGGCAACGGACATGGACGGAGGAAGAGGTGTCAGTACTTAGAGTTTTTAAATGACTTCATCACAGTTTCTTGGTTTGTTACTTTGTTCAAATCTCCCATCAGCCTCAAGTAGCACTTGCAGCTCAGGGTGGGGCGGGGGGGGAACGTCTGCCTCAGAGGATTGAGCAGGAAATGCTGAGCCTTTTACCGCTGGGTGGCTGGTTTGAACCAAGCCCATGTGAGTAGTATCAGAGTGTTGTTACTATTGGATAATTATCAGTGCCCTTGTGATGGCAGTGCAGCAGCCTGGGTGAAATAAGCCAGGGGTTCAGCCTATTTCCCTGGGGATGAGGATGCTCATCACAGAACCACCAGAAACGACCCTAACTGGCGACCCTATGGGCAGTATCAGCAGGGAGGCCAAGGCTTAGGAGGATGGGGTGATGGGGGGACGGGGGGGGGGGGGAGAACTTACCCTGCCGCTACCCATACTGTACCTCCTGAGTGGAGAAATGCGGGACTTGGGTCTCCGGGGCTGTCGGTATTGGCAGAGGCTCAAACAAAACGATAGGAAAGTGCTGGGTTTGAAACACACACCCACAAACAGTGGTGGCATGTGTCTGTTTATCAGCCACTTGGTTGTTACGAGCCCTTGATAGCAAAGTGCTTAAAAGCTTTCACACAATACATGATCCATCAGTCAGAAGCCATTAGGATAATTGTGTTCTACTTTCCCTCCCTGCCTTTCTCCTCCCCAACCCCAGATTGCAGGGTGTGATGGCTCTTAGACTTACTCTGTTACCCATTTGAATGAGGTTTCTCTTCGGAGCACCAAGAAGGCAACAGTATTTCTTTGAATGCAAACCCACAGATGGCTTTTTAGGAAGAGACTATCCAAGGGCTCCTTCTCGTAATTTGTCGAAGAGCAGACGGGACTGGTTTGTAAATTCTCAACAAGAGGTTCCCCACACAATACACTGTATGCAGCTCCAAAGCTACCCCTCCCAACCCCTAAGTATACCCAGCACCAGGCGAAGGCAAAGAGAGAAGGCCGAGGACCACGTGGAAAGAAGATCAAGAGATGGGACTGAGCATCAGATGGAAAGCAAGATGTACAGGGAAGTCAGCAAGGAATGTGCCTTGCTTGAATGGCATTACACGGTAACTCCCGATTCACTTGCACTAGCTCTGCTCTGTCTTCCTTGTCTACTGCATCAAACTAGATGTGGAGAACTACAATCATCTCTGCCACTAAGCCCCACACTTCTTGTTGGTAAATCCCTTTATTTGTCCTTCCACCTCCTCCAGTCAGTTCAATAAATGGCCAACAGCACAGAAAGTGCCACTTAGAAATATTGCTTGGAGTCAGCAAAGTGACCTACCACCTTGGTCCTGTCCCAAACTCAGCTGAATTTCTATACAGGGCTCATGCACGTCACACAATTGAGAAATGAAGCGTACATCATGCTTTTATTTTCAAGTGCGGTTTTCAAAAGCATCTGAGAGACTTAGGAGCACACACTCTATAGGAAGGGAATGGGTCTTGTGCTCTTAAGTCAGCCAGGCTCTTTCAAAAAAATTGGACTATAAACAATAAGTACTGTTCTGTGCATTAGTGCCAAAGGCCCCTGTGCAATTATTCCTAACCTAGTCACCCTGACAAAGCAAATTCTCCTAAGAGACCTGAAGTTCATTTAGATAATTTTCAAATACTCTTTCCTTCCAGGGCCCCCTCTCATCTTCCATGGCTTTGTACTCCTCTTTCTCTGTTCTTTGCTTGCAGAGTCCTGGCTAGATCTCTCTTCTTTCAGGTTCTCCATCTCCCTCTTTTTCATATGCTCTTTCTTCATGCCTCCTCCAGTCTACCAAGGCTCCCCACAGTGACTCTGGAAACCTACTGCCATCCCTTCGACTGCCACCCAACTGTATTTTGTCCCAATGACACTCCACTTCCTTGCTTCCTCCTGGATACTTTCTCTGGTACCACTCATTTTCCACACCATCATCATGATTCTGATCTCACTTAGATGGCATGAAACTGGGGAGAGATCATCTTGTGGCCTGAAATCTGATGGCCCGGTGATTGGCAAGGAAGTGGGCCTTCCTTCAAATTCCCAGCATCGCCGACAGCGTTAATAAGAATTCTGATCTCACTAAACTCCATCTAGGAATAGGTCACTCTCCATGTCTGACCAGGTTCGGAATTCTCCAGTTATCGCTGTTCTGAGCATTTTGGATCTGCTCCACACAGTATGTGAGTCAATTTGTCCAACATCTATTTCAGAGCATTACAAACTGCTCAGCTATTTGTAAATATATGTCCGTTATTAACTAAATTTATTTTCATCAGCATTTTCAAACATTTCCAAATACAGCTGACTCACTCTGCTTCATCATTTTTAAAGAGTGACAATATTTATTTCCTAAATGCCTTAAATAACACGCATATTATTTGACTGTTTCCAGATGTGAATTGAAAATATTTAGCGAGGCAACCCTGGTCTTTAATAGCTCTCTCATGAATAACTTTCATAACAGCCTAAAATTTAAGTCGTGGGGCGGGGGGGGGCGGGGGGGACCTCTTGCTTAACATTTTAACATTTATTCAGACCTTATAGTGTGTTAGGCTTGTTGCAGCTAGTAACAGACCTGGACCCTGTGCCAGGGGCTTTGTAATCTAAGAATAGGCAAGGAGGGACCTAATGGATGTTCCTGGAAACTCTATCCCCATGCCCTGAGGAAACTGGGAATGTGAGATGTGCAGGAGGAGGGGGCGAATCATAGGGTAGCGTCTAGAAGTTTCATTCAAGATTCAGTGATGTCAGGAATAGACACAGCCACAGAATAGCGGGTTTCCCCCTCCACATAGCATTTCTGGGATTCTGCAAGGAATTGTAGGTCATTTGGGAAGGGGCCACGTCATCCCGTGACCCCGGATTTTTGCTGTAGGCATCTGGGTCCCATTCTAGGTGGTGAAGGCTGGTGGTAGCACTACGTCCTGATTGCAGCCATCTCCATAGTGAGATGTTACGTTAATATCAGGGGGCAGATCTGCAGCTGCTGCACTGAAATCAGTGGAGCTTGGCTGATAACTATTTGGGGATATAGGGCCACATCCTTAATCGGTGTCAATGAACAGAAAAATGCCGGGATTACTCAACCCGAACTCCTCACCCCACTTTGAGAGACGGGGAGGAGAACACGTCAGAGACCAGCCATCACAGAGCGCATACAGTCCAGCAGAGCAATCTGCTGCCACGTATTAAAAAAGCTTTTACTTTTGAGAGGCAGTGGGGACCAGTGGAAGTCAGATCCCTTGGATTCTATTCCTGCCTGCTGCAGACATACTCTGCGAGGAGCTAGGACTTCATTCTTCCTTTTCCATCATCATCATCTGCTACTGTATCCTTTGCCCTGACCAGAGCCCTTGCCGGAGCAACCTAGATCCAATTGCCACCCTTCTCTGCTGTCTGAGCGAGGAGACTGCCACCCTAGATCCAGATTCCAGTCCGATTGCCACCCTTCTCTGCTGTCTCTGCTTTATGAAGGGCAGCCCTTACACTACTTCCAGCCAGCGCAAATCTGTTCTTACCCCATTTTTGTTACTCATCCTTTGATATACAAAATACTGGATCACAAAACCGAAGATCTTAGGTAGACAATGCTACTGATGTTAACCCTTTGCAGGCTGTAGCCCCGCTCTCCTTATGTTCATATATACTCATATCCATTAATCAGCATTCCTTAAATCCTGCCTAGAAATTGCCAGCACGCCACACTGCATTTCAAGTGTCTGCAGTCATGCCTGCGTCCCGGCTCACGTCACCCAGTGGCAGGCTCTTTCTTGCTCACTTTGACTGCAGCAGGGTCAGAGTGACATGGCCACCTCCGACTCGGTGGAGATTAGTTTCATTCATTGGTGTGCTTGCAGCGTACAGCGGCTTCTGCTGGGCCTTGCCTGTCAATCTGAACGACGGCTGGTTCCGCCATAAGTTTGAGATGAGCCCAGACAGGGTGAAGAGGCTGAAATGAAAAAGCCATTTCGTGGCCTGCGGCCGAGACGCCTCGGCCTTCCAGAGACGAGATCCTGCTGAACCGGCGAGCAAGGAGACTGCGAAAATGGCCGGGAATGTCCAGCCAATGCTCCGCCCTTCAGCATTCGGAAATCACACCACCGCACACACCGCATCCAAGAACCAGTTCTACCCTGTTCCTCTGTCAGATACACAGCAGCTGCCTGCTACAAGCACCCTCCATCTGACTGACAGCTTTCACTCCTTAGAGCTCAGCTACCTGACCCAGAGTGCACCCTGTTAAGGAGATGTGCTCTCTTACTAGGGTGACCAGATGTCCTGATTTTATAGGGACGATCCCAATACTGGGAGCTTTTTCTTATATAGGCGCCTATTACCCCCCCCCCCCCACCCCGTCTCGATTTTTCACACTCACTGTCTGGTCACCTTCTCTCTTTCACTGGAAAGGAGGCGCAGAGTGACTCAAGTTGTATCCATAAGTCCCTACTGCTCTTTTTGGTGTAATGCTGCATCAGTCGTTTGGAAGTTGCCCCAATACAGATGGCAAGCATAGGCAAGAGTAATAGCTTGTCTTCAGCGATAATCAGTGTTGGACACCTCAGGGGAATACTTAATGTAAGCCCAGGTCTACACTAACCCCCCCTGTCGAACTAAGATACGCAACTTCAGCTACGTTAATAACGTAGCTGAAGTCGAAGTCTCTTAGTTCGAACTTACCTGTGGTCCAGACGCGGCGCGCAGGCTCCCCCGTCGACTCCGCCTGCTCCGTTCGCAGAGCAGGATTACCGGCGTCGACGGGGGAGCACCTCCTGGTTCGATTTATCGCGTCTAGACAAGACGCGATAAATCGAACCCAGAACATCGATCCCGCGCCTCCGACCGGACGCGTAAGTATAGACGTACCCTAAGACACCATATCGTAATGCAGGTTAGTGAGCAGTATTACACCACGGAGGTAAACCTCATCTGCTGGGCAGTTGATATCCTGAAGCGTGACGGGGTGAGACTCACCACTGCAGCACCTCCTGCTGGCTGTCTTGGGAATTATCTCTGCGCCCACTTCTGGTGGTGTCTCACCTGCCATCATCTCTGCTCCTGGACCCGTGTCGCCTCAAGGACCCTCTGGCTGTGCCGCACTCTGTGCTTCCCCCTTCCGGGGGAACAGCAGTCCACTGTCCAGCCACTTCCTCAGTGGTGAGTGGAGGCAGGAGGAGGGCTCAGCCCCGCCCACTACTCCAGGTCCCGGCCCAGGGATCCTGTAGAGGACAGCCGCGTGCTGCGTCCCCTCCTACCCCTCAGTCTACTTCCCTGGGCCACTTCCCCGCAGCCCCAGCTCCTTCTCCGCCCTTGTCTCAGGGCCTCAGCATGCCAGATCCTGCCCAGCACTGCTCTGTTCAAGGTGCTAGCTTTCTTCCTCCTGCAAGGCAGCCAGTCCTCCCGCCTTGAGTTCCAGGGAGCAACTTAAGCTGCTCTGCTCTGCAGCCCTTCTTATATGGGCAGGCCCGACCCTGACTGGCTGCTCCTTCCAGACCCTCTCTAATTGGCTGCCTCCTGCACAGCCTCCCTAGGGCCCTATTAACCCCTTATGGGCCAGTGCGGGGCAGACACCCCATCACATAAATCATGAGGCTTTCTAGCCCTTATAATAAATGCTGTTCTTATTCATATGTCTGATCAATTTTTAAACACACCCTGCTATTTGTGCCTCATTCCGATCCTGTGGCAGTGAGTGTCACAGATTAAATATGCATCATGTTAAAACATACTGCACTATGTCCATGCAGAAGACCCTGCAGGGTGCTGTACATTTGCAGGGTGTCAATGGTGGTCAAACATTCAGAGGGACCAAAGAACCAATAGCAACACTTTTTTTGTTTAGGATCTTGTAGAGAAGAGGACCTCAAGGTATCTTGGCACATGAAGCTAGATGAGTCAAACTCAAGGCCTCTAGGGTGACCAGATGTCCCGATTTTATAGGGACAGTCCCGATTTGTGGGTCTTTTTCTTATATAGACTCCTATTACCCCCCACCCCCTGTCCCGATTTTTCACATTTGCTGTCTGGTCACCCTAAAGGCATCTAATACAAAAAAGATAAATATTGATTATCCTGGATCATGGATTGAAGAAATGATGCTTTGCACTTATACGGTGCCTTCCAGCAGAGGATGCTGAAGGGCTTTCGATTCAGTGAATTAAACCTCCGTCAGGATTACAGAGCTAGCTGTCCGTCCTCTTTCTGGTCTCTGAGGTCTCAGGTCTTTACGCCTTGTTTGTTTGAGGGCGGAATGTCTCATTCCTTCCACTGGGACCGGGATACACTACTGCCTATTACTGAGCAGACCCATCTTGGTTTGGCCACCTGCTTGATCCTCCCTTCAGCAATCTGCAACTTTTGATATGGGTCAGACTTCTTAAAACTAAGTATTTGTATTCAGTTTTGGGAACAACGCGTCAGAGGAAAACCTACACACACATTTAGACTCATCTAATGCTTCAGCCTGAGCTAGTAGTTAAGTTCCAGGAACAGAACAGAATCAGCTTGCCTTCTCTTAGCAAGCCCAGCTCCTCCTGAGGGACCCTCAGTCTGGTTAAGCAGCTGTTAGGAAGGGACGACTCCTCTTTGCCCTCTGCTCAGCTACCCAGAGGAAATACCCCTTCTTATCTGTGGTATAAATACACCATGCTAGTGACAAATCCAGACACTATTATAGCACACCCCCACACTTGTCGGAGCCTCTCAACCCTCCTGAGGGGACGGGGAAGCGCTCAGAAATGATTGAGTTACAGAGGCGTGGAATTACTTGTGCCCACGATTGCAAAGTAGCATGGGAACGCCAACAAAAAACTGTGCTTGTGGGCTTCAGCAGAGATATTTCTGGGAGGGAGGTGATGGAGAAATTCAGCTAGAGGGACATACCCCGTTAGTACTAAGAGCTTTGTTACTGATAGGAGATGGGGAAGAAAAAGAATGTGGGTGAAATTCTGGCCTCAAGGAGGTCAGTGTCAGTTTTGCCATTGACTTCAGCGGGGGCCTGTGCATGTCGGCGGAGGGAAAGCAATCCCGCGCCTGATTCAGTTTCCAGAGGGTAATTCCGGGTATCATTGGCTATTTTCCCAAGGCAGGAATAATGACACAAATTCTGCAGTCATGTATAAAAGCCCCAAAGATCTGTTGTGAAACGGTTTCGTTTTGCAGGACGGTGATGTTTAACCTTGTGGTTAAGATAGATACAGAAACGGAGCAGAAAACTAGGAGCTACGATCTGTCTGTGTGTCCGGTTTAGTTTCTTTGATAGCTAGTCCCCCAGGGCTCCGAGGCGCCCCATTCTTTCATCCTGGAGATCTGCATCTTCAGCATTTCTCCCTACAACCACTCTGGGCCCTGTAGCACATTTTTCCAAACTGTCAAAGCCTGCGCGGGAGCGGACACTGAGAGCTCGTTAAAGCCAGAGAGTGAATCTCATCCACAGGAGTTAAACGCTGTGGCTCAGGCAAGCACAAATTTCCTCGGTTTCGCTGCGACCTTCATTTTTCAGGTCTGTGGGAGGCTTGGGCTTGCCGGCGTTTTTTATTTGGTGGCGTGAAGGCTGTTGGCCGCGCTGTCCCTTAAAAGCCAGCAACGTCAGCCATTTGCAAGTAACAGCGCCTTCTTCAATGGAATGAGCACGCGTCTCACCTCGCTCGCTTTGGTCTTACACCATTGGCTTCAGAGGAATTACTCCCATGTCAGCGAGAGGAGAATCAGGCTGTGTGCGTGAGTGGGATCAGAGAGGGGGGAATCTCATTTTAAACACCATGTGTTCCATCCTGCGAGAACAGCCCCACCAATTGTGGTTTATCTCCGTCACAGGGCAGTACATATGGAGCTGTTTTGAAGGTTTGGGTTTTTTTTAATTTATTTTATGTGTCAGGGATTTTTTAATGCATATACAGCGTGATAGGCTCATGTATATCCAGTGCAATGTGTTGAACTGAACGTGCTACACACACACATTCACACAAGACAGGATGTTAATTGTTGGCACAGCAAAACAGAGCGAGATAATGCTCTCCGGACCGGTAATGTACAATTGTGGCAGCAAATGAATAGGAGAGAGAAAATAAGCCCATTAATAAAAAGAGGGCTGGAACCAACGATGATTCTAAAATAGTTGGGCACTGGGGAAATTAAAGAGGTTTGGACAATTCAGGCCCTACTCTGCTATGCTCTTACCCTGGCGCACACTTGGGGGTTCTTCGCCCACCCCATTGCAGCCTGCAAGCTCTAGGGTAGAAAACGGCAGCTCCCCAGAATGAAACATGGCAGTTACAGAGAGGCTGTGAACCCGGAGTCATGCTACCACCCAGTGAACCCCCTGAGGGGGATGGCCACACTGGGTCAGACCAATGGTCCATCTCGCCCAGTGTCCTGTTTTCTGACAGTGGCTGGTGCCAGATGCTTCCAAGGGATTGAACAGAACAGGGTAAGTATCGAGTGATCCAGACCCTGTCATCCAGTCCCAGGTTCTGGCAGTCAGTGACTTAGCGACACCCAGAGCATGGGGTTGTGTCCCTGACAATCTTGACTAATAAACCATTGATGGACCTGTCCTCCATGAACTTAGCCAATTCGTTTTTGAACCCAGTTATACTTTTGGCCTTCACAACAATGAGTTCCACAGGCTGACTGTGTGTTGTGTGAGGTACGTCCTTTGGTTTGTTTTAAACCTGCTGCCTATTCATTTCATTTGGTGACCCCTGGTTCTTGGTTATGTGAAGGAGCAAACAACACTTTCTGATTCACTTTCTCCACACCAGTCATGATTTTATAGACCTCTGTTTTAATCCTCTCCACCCCTTAGCTGACTCTTCTCTGAGTTGATCAGTCCCAGTCTTTTTAATCTCCTCTTGTATGGAAGCTGTTCCATACCAATAAGCATTTTATTTCTGGAAACAGGAATGGCACATAGTATTCAAGGTGTGAGCATACTATTTATTTATACAGTGGCATTATGATAGTTTTTGTCTTACTATCTATCCCTTTTCTAAAGGTTCCTAATATTTGGTTAGCTTCTTTGACTGCCACTGCACACTGAGTGGATATTTTCAGAGAACTGTCCACGATGACTCCAAGATCTCTTTCTTGAGTGGTAGCAGCTAATTTAGACCCCATCGTTTTGTATATATAGTTGGGATTATGTTTTTCAATGTGCACTACTTTGCATTTATCAGCATTGAATTTCATCCTCCATTTTGTGAGATTCCTTTGTAACGCCTCACAGTCAGCTTTGAACTTAACTGTCTTGAGTAATTTTGTATCATCTGCAAACTTTGCCACCTCAGTGTTTACCCGCTTTTTCAGATAATTTATGGATATGCTGAACATCACTGGTCCCAGTACAGATCCTTGGGGGACCCCTCTATTTATCTCTCTCTACGGTGAAAGTTGACCAGTTAGTCCGACCTTTTTTCTGTCTTTTAGCCGGTTACTGATCCATGAGAGGACCTTCCCTCTTATCCCATGACTTAGGAGTCATTGGTGTGAGACCTTGTCAAAGGCTTTCTGAAAGTCCAAGTACACTATATCGACAGGATCACTGTTGTCCACATGCTTGTTGATTCTAATCTATTAGAATTAGTTGAGGGTGAGGCATGATTTCCCTTTACATAAGCCATGTTGACTCTTCCCCAACATATCATGTTCATCTATATGTCTGATAATTCTGTTCTTTACTGTAATTTCAACCAATTTGCTTGGTACTGAAGTTAGGCTTACTGGCCAGTAATTGCCAGGATCGCCTCTGGAGCCTTCTTTAAAAGTCAGTGTTACATTAGCTAATCTTCCAGTCATCTGGCACAGAGGCTGATTTAAGCAATAGGTTACATACCACAGTTAGTAGTTCTTCAATTTCACATTTGAGTTCCTTCAGAGCTCTTGGATGAATATGATCTGGTCCTAATGACTTATTACTCTTTAATTGATCAATTTTGTTCCAAAACTTCCCCTACTGACACCTCATTCTTGGACTGATTCACTCAACTTTATTCAACCTGTGTACCTCTTTGTTTTTTTTAAACACTAAAATGCAGAGATAACATGTGATTAAAGATCACTGTAGAATGAAGAGATGGGTTTTAGCCCTGTGCTTCTGACCAAATTCCAGTTTCAATAACGGCCACCCCACTTACCTAAATCTCCTCTGACTTTTCAGTTTGATACAGCATTCTTCTTCACTTATGTCCTAAACCGCAGTGTGCTGTTAAACATCTACCATGCTGTGCCCCAGATAGGTGTCCCTCACCAGTGTATAAGTGATCCTACCTCTGTAGTTTGCTAAGTGCTTTGGGGTCCTTCTTTATGAAAGACACCATATAGAAGTTCCTATCCTGTATACTTTATTCTCCTTCATAGACATGTGATCCATTGTCAGTAATGGTAAAGCACAGGGAAGATTCTCTTGCAAAGTTAGGAGTCCTATAAATCATGCCAGTAAAGGATATCTCACAGGGGTATTTGTGCAGAATCTGTCTTTGGATCAGTTCCTTAGCTTTCAACTGTTTTGTTTATACTCCCAAGTAACTTGCATGCATTGTCACTGTAAAAATCCTACATAGGTTTTCTTTAATGTGTTAAACTATCCTTAGCAGTTGATAAGCCGTACTTATCAAGATTGTTTTAAGAATTACAAGGGATTAAAAGCCAACAGCAGGCTGCAGTTGTGTGTGGACTGAAAAGGCAAAATGCACGTTTCCGGAAAGCAAATTAAAGAAACAAAATCTTGGGAAACAGATGTGTTGAGCAGTTAGTAATGGGCTACAAAGCCTCTTACTTCTAAGGTCTCTGGCTCAAATGCATCCCAGATGCACTGTAAGTCACTACCCTCTGGTGACCCAAGCAACATCAGGCCAGTTTCTAGTGGGAAGGTGTCTACATCACAAATGTGACCTTCGTTGGCAATTTCAGCAGAGGCACCAAGGACTTAGTGTCCCCTGTAGGAACGCAGTTGAGGCATGTTGGTGGGACAGTTCTGCCCAGGCTGTCCCTGATGGCTTCAAACTTGTGACAACATGACGCATTTTACCAATATGAAATTCACCCCAAATGCTGTCTTTCTTTCTCCGTGCCAGTCACTGTTTTTCTTGTTCTTCTCTTGCCATTAAGGGCAATAGACTGAACTAAGCAGGGTTGAGTCATCTCAATTTGCACCCCAAAAGTACTCATGGAGGCAGCTGCATGTAAGAGGACATTCTCCCCGGACAGAGGATAGGTGACATGAACACCATCATCTCTGCTGCACATGGAGAGGGACAGGGATCACAGGATACCACGGGTATGTGCCGATTCAGAACATTTCCCAGGGCACTTCCATTGGCAAAGCTGCTCTGGGGCCCAGCCACAGATTCAAACTCATTTTCCCAGCCATGCCAGCCTACACCAAACCCCTCACGTATCAATATCTAACTCCCTCCAGCAGAGCAGGGGTTTCAAGTCATTTGTGCTGCTACACATTCTCCAGGGGTTTTTTCGTCACCTAGGACCTCAGCGTGGGTCCCACCGGCAGAGCCCAAGGAGTGAATTGTGCCCCATGTGTTTAAAATGAACAGGATCGACCCATAACTTACGTGAGAGGAGGGACTATTAGGGAACATCTGCTAATAAAAATAATTCATATAGTCAGAAAGCTTTCTCCTCTAGTCTCATCAGGCCCACTTGGGAGGGGGAGGAAAAGTTCTGCTTGGAGGTTTTCTGAAGATTAAGCTGCTTGTCAGTGCTCAGATCCAGCCCCCAGAGACGTGTCTAAACCCATCCGAGGACCCTGAGGATTAAGGAAATGGACAGACCCTCCTGCCATTCCCCCTTTATTATCTTCCCCTCTTCTCCTTTCATGTCACCCAGCATATAGGGAGAGGGGCTTGTGGGGCAGGGTGAGGGGACATCTTCTCTCCTTGCTCGTTTGACTTCACTTGAAACTCAAGCTATTCCCAGAAGTGTATTCTGACTTTGACGAGTGTTGAAGGAGAAGTAAGGACCCACGCGGAGGTCAGCGCTGAACCCAGTGCACACCCTTGCCTTCTGCCGGCTAAATTCCAGCTTGGATGTCAACAGCGATTATCCCCACAAGCCCTCGCTAACTGCGTGATACATTCAGCTGGTGCCAGCACATCCATTATAAATCCTCATTTACAAGGGCTGCCGGTTATTGCCTCATTGGGAAAAATGAGCTCTGGCTTGAAAATGCCCATGTCCAGGAAGATACATTTCCTTTTAAGCAAATGTATTATTACTGGTTCAAATCCTCCCCTGCTTACCAGGGGCCAGGAGCTGTTACTTCCAGCTGGCTACTCGGATCACTGTGAATGGGGTCAGTGACGTTCCTAGTGGATAAACAGCACTTGGCTCCTTTCTTGGCAGTTTCAGCAGAGGCCAAAGATTGAATGGGCCAGGGAGACTCAACTACTCTCTTGTCGTCTAGGTCTGGATTGAGTCCATCCATGTTGCGTTTGAAACACATTGACAGGCAGCGCAGGGAAGCTTGCTCAGCGGCTTACCCAAACTTTCAGATAGCGGGGAGAACCAGCTGGAATCTGTGCCTTTGTTTCCTTTACCCCTCTGGCGATGGGATGATCTTTGAAGGGCCAAATGCTTATCACCTTCATACCTTCCCAGCGTCACCACGGTTACGTGGGGAGCCTGTTCCTCCCAACTTCCTACGAGGCACAAAGTTCTTCTTGGGAGGGAAGTGTCGAAGAGCCTTCCCCTCTCTCCTGCGCCAGCGGCAAAGCCTCCCTGGGGTTGGGGGCTGTGATCAAGGATAAGACATGTCGGCCGAGACACACTTCCTTCCAACATACTAAGCTGCAAAGACCTACATAAGCTTCACTCCCCGCACACTGCACCCCTGGCCTGGAGGAACAACGAGAATAATTCCCTTTCCATTCAGTCCTCCGCACGGACCGAGAACACCAGCTCCTTTCACAGAGGCCACCAAGCAGCTCTTGGTCAGTAGCGACCTGCGCTAGATTCAAACCAACGATCTGAAGGCTACATTGGGCATCTGGTCTTCGTTTCAAAACCTTTGCATGCACAAAATAAAAACCATACATCCAGAAAGTTTGAAACAATAATTATGGCCTAAAATGGACTAGGGAAAACACTGATCTCCACGGCAGTAGACAAGAGAACGATCTGCTTTGGAGTTTAAGCACTATTGCTGGAAGGGTTCCAGATGCAATCAAAGAAAGCACTTGTAGTTTAGAGGGAAAGGAGAGATCCCGCAGGATAGTGGAGTAGATCACTAGGAGGTTCTTTCCAGCAGCATCATCAAGAAGTCTAGGAGGCGTTTTTATATCTGGGCCCTAATGCAGTGTCTCTGCAACTGGACAGGGATTGCTCTAGAGAGCAGGGTGGCACGTACTGTTCCTAGCCAACAGGTTTCTACGCTGGCAAGTCTTCTCATCTGCACGCTCAGCCTCCAGCCAGAGCTGGCCGAAGCAAACGCTGCTGAGAGTTGTTCCAGCCGAAAGGGAACGGCTTAGCCCCCAAAATGGTGGACTTCAACTTTCCGAGAACGGGCTGTGCCTCTTCAGAAATGGCAAACAATCTGGCAGACAAGTCACATACACCGTGGTCGCATCCCAGCGTCCAGTCTGCTTCTGAACTTGCAAATGCTGCAGTGCCCCCTGGTGGAAGAGAACTGCTAGTGCTCCTGTTGCTCCTGCCGGCTTCAGTGTTCTGATGACTAGGAACATACCGTCAAAGCATGTATTCTGTTTGTAATCATGTAAGCACGGTCACAAACGTTGAATGCCTTTTCTTCAGAAGATCCCTTTGCTGACTGGACAGTTCAGTCTACATAGAACAAGCTTATGATCAGGAATCGCATTCCAGGCTAAATCCTCTTCCACTGCTTGAGCTGTCAGAAAAAGGACCCTTCCCGAACTGTCCTACAGAGGCGATGCTTGAATAATTAGTTTAGGGGAGCGAACGGCCGGCTGAGACCATTACTGGGGAAGCCAGGTCAGTGACCATTTATTTATCTCATTGAAATTACATAGACCTGTTATCATGAGCAGCAGCACACCTGTGACAACTCTCTTCAGATTAAGAGAGTTCGACAACTTTTTTTCAATACCCATGACAGCCAAGTTCCTTAACCGGTCACTTGTCAATGCGGTTCCTCGGGTAATCTTTCCCCCAGCCCAGACACAAGAATGTTCTTTCACATGCAATGCTTGACGGAGGAATGCACACAGCAATCATGCATAATTCGTGCCGTTTGTGGAAAGTGTGTTTGTATTTATCAAAAAAAACCCAAACCCTTAGCTGCAGCAAACTCAATCTTGGACTTCTGTTCTTCATAGCATTGAGTTACTTTTGGCAAGAGTTTTACCTCTATCTCCACATTGTCTAGATCACATCCAGAGTGTTCTGCGAGTGGTTTTAATTGTAGAAAGTCAGGAAAGTTCTCATACTTTGGGTTATGGCAATTGACACCAACAGGAACGGATTTATTTTCAGAAAATCTTCTTTGAAGTTCTCCAGTTATTTGACCAGGAAACCCACCCAGCATTTGCCAGTGCTGATGTCTCCTTTATCTAAAAGGAGCTGTTCTCTTGACACTTCTTCACTCAAAATGTATTCCTGAACTGTCCAGCCTGCAAAGGCAACTTTTGTACACAACTGTGTACTCCCCGAGCTTCAGGCAGCTTCAAATCATTTTCTGACACTACGGTAATGGTTTCACTCCATATTTCATCAAAACGCCTCTTCTGAATCTCGCATGTTCAGAAATTCAGTGGTTAGGGTGTCCAGAGATAAGCATGCCAGAGACAAGTTGCACTCAGCTGCTTGCAAGTAGCCAGATATAACGTTAAGCAGTCGAAGAATTTTTGTGAACATGGAAAGGAGGACAATAAAGTCAAAATCTAATACTGAACTAAGACTTTGCTAAGATCTAAGATGAATGAAGATCTAAAATGAACTAAGATGCTCAATATACTACTTCCAATTCTTCTAGGATACAATCTTCATGGTCATTATCTAAGGTGCAAAGTTCAGAGTTAATTCTGGTAGATTACTCTCCTATGGATGTTTTCCAAAGTTAGGCCTACTTCTGAAGTTGAGGGTAAGTCTTGCACGGCGAGTTGACTCATACTGGGACTCCACTCCATTTATTTAGGAGACAGAGTGATTTCCTGGAAAGACATCATCAGACTAATCCAGCTGATAAAATAGTTTGTAACAGGCTATTCCTGAACCAGGCATATGCCAACCAGAGAGATGCTGAGTGAACCTCCCCACACCCTTAACTGAGATTGGCGCCATCCCCTGAGTAGGTCAATAAGGGCAGGGGCTTGCATGCACTGTTAAAATCCAGTCATACAACTCAGCTAACCAAACGTAAAGGCATCTCATCTGTACTGAGCCACAGCTCTCTCTTGCGACAGGGACAGAGGGGCTGAGACCTGGAGGAGTCAATGGGAGGAAACAGCTAAGATAGAGGAGAAAGAGGACTTGTTGGCTAGGAAAGAAAGGACAAAGAGCGCGGGCCTATTAAGAGCTTGCCGAGAGGTACGTCTATACTTTGCTTACCGCCGAACCCGGAGGTAAGCAATCGATCTTCTGAGATCAATTTATCGCGCCTTGTCTAGACACAATAAATCAATCCCGGAAGTGCGCGCCGTCAACACCGGTACTCCTGCTCGCCGCGAGGAGTAAGCGTTGTCGACGGGGGAGCCTGCCAGCCACATGTGGACCCGCGGTAAATGCTTTGAAGATCGAACTAAGATACTTCGACTTCAACTATGTTATTAACGTAGCTGAAGTTGCGTATCTTAGTTCGACACGGGGGGTTAGTGTGGACCAGCCCTAAAGAGAGGTGGCATCAGAGTTAGAAGATGATGTTGGTGATGGCAAAGACCCAAACACAAGAGCTGACTCAAGCCAATGGGAGCTGTTACATTTATTGGATCTCAGTTAAAGCATTTAAAACATGCTTAAATGTAAGTATAGGTGAGAGCAAGAGTGTGGGGGCGGGTCTAACTTTCCTGCTTAGCTGACTCAGATAAGGGAACAGTCTAGCCCTAGAGCTTAAAGGAGTTGCCCTCCTCCTCCTGCTTGAAGCAAATACTGCTTTTCCTGTGCTCTTTGTGCACGCTGCTGCTCCGGGTTTTATACTGGGCTGTCACCCCATACAAATGCCAGTCATTATTTTTGCGCCTCCACGTCCTTTACACAAGCTTAATCCGAGAGAACATGCTATTTAGCTGACAGTAGTACATAGCGGATCTATTGGGCTAGGTAGATGCTGTACAAACACAGAGAGACAGCCTCTGCCCCAAAAAGCTCACAATCTAAATTAACAAGACAGACAATGAGTGGGAGGGGAAACTGAGGCACAGAGCCGCAAAGTGACTCGCCCAAGGTCGCACAGCAGGCCAGTGGCAGAGCTGAGACTGGACTCATGTCCTATCCATTGGACCACACTGCCTCTCGAAGCGTATTGTTCAACATGAGGCATCTCTTTCTTTCGTTCCCTCTGCCCTCCCGCTCCCCCGCCAGCCTCCTCTCTACAGAGGTGCATTTTTCTTAATGAAAGGAGCCGTGCTGCTGATGAAAGCCTCACTACTCTGGGAGATTTGCTTTTCTTGACCTGCATACAGTTAATTATAGATGAAAGCGGAGGTGAGCTTTGTTTTTTTAATTGGGAAGATGCAAAGTCTGTATCCTACCCAGCAAGTCAGTTAAATAATGATTATGGGACTAGAGCCAATATTTAGGCCTCATCAGTAGCAGCTCCTTCTCCTTCCTCCCACGGATCAAGAATCTCAGAGCAAACGGCCTTGATAGGAACAAAATCCATGAAAAACACTTCCTAGACTTCCTCCATTCTCTCCTTGGTACCAAGCAGTGAAAATGACCACAGTTCCACCAGCTGTTAAAGATAGCAGGGAAACGGAAATTGGGGTATGTTCTGAGGGGGCAAATTCATACCTGATCGGAAGAGGTTTTAAATGTCAGGAGAAATGAATGGATTTCAGTTGTGCCTTTAAAGGAAAACTTGCGGTGATATTACCATAAATATCTAAGGGCCTGAATCGGTCCCTCTTACTAGCACTGAGTAGTACCTTACTCTACAGGTTGTCCCTTTGAAATCAGTAGAATGGGAGTAAGCATGCATCCTGTTTCCTGATTCACTATCATTCTGGGATATATTAACAGGAGTGTTGTATGTCAGACATGGAGAGGTATTTGTGCCATTCTACTTGGCCCTGCTGAGGCCTCTTCTGGAGTAGTGTGTCCAGTTCTGGCCACTTTACTTGAAGGAAGGTATGGACAAACTGGAGAGAATCCAGAGGAGAGCAAGAGAAGTGATCAAAGGTTTAGTCTTGTGAAAAGACGACTGAGTGAAGACCTGATAATAAGTCTTGTTATATAATAAGGGTTGTTATAAAGGAGGACGATGATCAGTTGTTCTCCATGCCCACTGAAGGCAGGACTAGAAGTAATGGGTGAATCTGCAGCAAGGAAGATTTAGGTTAGATATTAGGAAGAACTCTCTGTCTATCAGGGTAGTTAAGTTCTGAAATAGACTTCCAAGGGAGGCTGTGGAATCCCCGTCACTGGAGGTTTTTAAGAAGAGACTGAACAAAACACCTGTTAGGATGTTCTAGGTATACGTGGTCCTGCCTCAGCACAGGGCAGCTGGGCTAGACTAGACTAGTGAAAAGAACATTATCATTCTCTATGTGGGCTGCCATTTAATATTTCATCCCTCTCACTATCCCATCTCTCGACTACGCCACACCCACCACTCTGGCTTCCTTGGCAAATGCAATCTTGGCCTTCTATAGATTCAAAATGGTGCAGCCAAGATCATTTTCCTGGCGTGTCGTTTCACCCATCCTTCCCCTTTCTTTGCATTCCTCCATTGCCCCCCGCTTCAACGCATCAAACACAAGCTACTTGGCTTCACTCAAACCCATTTATGGTCTAGCCTGGTTCTACCCCTTCTGTCTCTCATGCTATCAAGACATCAACCCCTGCCTTTGATCTGCGAATGATGGCAGTCTTGATCACATTTTTTTTTTTAAATAAAGCACCTTTGCCCTTTCACCCCTGTGGCCTCACGCGTGAGAGCAGCTCCCTGTATGCGTCTCCCGGTCCTCCTTCAAACTATTCTCTGCTGTGATGCCCAACGAAAAGCTTGACAACAGTCAGGCAGCTAGCCAGCAGTGGTAGTGTATTATGCCGATCAGCATTGTTTCCTTCTGCTCCACCCGTCTGTTGTAGCCAGCTGGTGTCTCAAGTCTTACGCTTAGTCCCTGACCCAAAAGAGTTTACAATCTCATTGTATGTTTGTACAATGCCTAGCCCAATGGAGCCCTGATCTCTAGGCATTATCAAAATCCAAATAAATAATAATGATTAACAGGAGATCGGTGTGATGATGAAAATAGCACTGGAAGACTCTACTTGCTGATTTGGGACGAGATTATGTCGCTTATACTTCCCTACATGGTCTATCTGGATCGTGGGGTCTTGGTAGGCACTGGGGACCTGCTACACTTCACCAGCGCCCAGGAAATCAGAACGAGTCAAATCTGTTGTAATGTGCAGTATCTAGAACAAATTAGTGACTTTAATAGAAGGTTAAGTCTTAAATTTCCCCAAAGTTTGGGGGTATTTTGAATCTGGAGTTTTTGATTCAGGTCTATCTCTAATAATAATGAAAAATTGGAGGGTTAACTTAGGTGTGATTCCATAACTTGGATCCAAACTTTACATACTGGCTCCGTCTCTTGAAAACAAACAAAAAATAGAACAACATTGGAATTCTCGGATTTCTGATGGAAACCCAAGTCTTTAACTCGTACTTTACGTCAAGAAGGCAGCTTCCTGTTTAGCCATTATTCATTTGTCGTTATATTTAAGATGCTTAATATTTTTTTAAAAATATGATGCTTTGAAATTAGATGTAGTAATTAGAACCCCTTTTTCTATTTCACTGGAGTTTTATTCTAAACAAAAGTTTTAAGGTTTAATTAAATGTCATGAAAAGAGAAACCTGCAAAGGGATTTAAGTCAGTGACTCATTAAAGTAAATGGGAGTTCAGCCCAGTACAACATTTGAAAATTCTGGGGTTAAAGTCACTGTTGGAATCCTGCTAAAACTAGGAGTGGATTGGTCCAACATGCTTGGGAAACTAAAAGCAAGCTAATAGCCCATAATTTTGCATAGGAAGATTTCTCTTCCTATGCAAAATTATGGGCTATTATGGGCTTTACTTTCTGGTATAATCACCCATCAAGAAAAAAAAACAGACAGAAGCCATAACCCAATCCATAGAAGTGAACACCCCAGAATTTCAGGAGCATTTGAAATCCAAATCCAGGTCAGCCCATACCTTTTTACTGGGCTAAACTTCAAGAACCACTGATGTGAACACACTCAGATATTGGGGTAGTCCTGATCTGCATCTAAACGTTATGGCTTAGACTCCCCTCTAATGGGAAGCACCGAGGCTCCTTCGCTTAAACTTGAAAATTGCAAATTACTGGAGAGAGATATTGAAAGCTACTGAAACACACAGTCTGCCCTATTGGTCTGTGCAGTACCAGCCATTGTATTTACCAGGGTCAAATTCGGCATCATTAATTGGCACATGGAATTGCAGAAACTATGGATGCAAATTAGGCATGTATTTGTCCATTCTTTTGTGTGTGCAAATTAAGTGTCAACATGTACATCACAGTTGTGCATCTTGTGTGTACAAGCAATAATTGTGATTGGATGTGCAAATGCCAAGTTGTGCATCTAAATGGCCCATTTCCCTGCAAAAATATCAAAGTGGCACCCATATATGTGCTAAATGTGCAGGCAAATTGGACATGCATTCTGCAGACAAATGACATACCTAATTGCACACAAATTATACTATGGTGTCCTGGGGTTCTCACTTTTGAAAATCTGAACTTTAATGTAAAACACATTTGCATGATGCTTTTGTAGTCTGGTCAAGCAGAGTTTAAGAAATAGGCTAGGATCCCTGGCAGTGCCCTTCTGATTTCTATATATTTTGTTTTTCTTTCAAGGAGCTGCACTTAGTTGATTAACAAGAAGGTCAGGTTGAAAAATAGCTGCTTATTTTAAATATCTCTGCCTGCCACCTTGCCTCCACCCTTGAGACTCAACCCTTCAAGCCCTCTGGGTGTATAATAGGACATTGGGATTTATGTTATTGAGGCCCTGGGTTAACTACCCAAGAGAAAGAAAGGTAAATTAAGATCCACTACTGAAACAAACAAAAAAGACCCCTCTTTAGTGGGATTCTGGATGAGAAGGAAGCTGCTCAACAATTAATAGTTTCAAGAGAAATTCTTTCCTCTACCTTCCTGTTCCATCACCCTTATCTCCAGTCACCCTGGTCCCAAATGTCTCCAAGAGGGTTCCTTTGGAGCTCTTTGCAGACCTACAGGATCCTTGGCTGTTATAAACCAGAGTTGCTCCATTGAAATCAGTCTGGCCCCAGGGCTTCTTTTGTGGCTTTACAACAGACAATACTGCAACATTTCATACAATTCTAATGAAGTACATTGAAGAATGCTCAAGAGTCCAAAAATATCAGTGCTCATTGGCAGAGAAAGGAAATCAAAGACATTTGTTTGTTATCTGAAATGTCGATTTTTGTTCCTTTCAGTGGTGGGCAGAGATTTGTAATAGTGCAAGTTCCTTGCCAATGTTTCCCAAAAGGATTTTTAATATATAATACATCCATAGAAAACTGATCTAAAGCAAGGAGATCTTCAAAGCCATAATGGACTGCAATATCTTACATGTATGTAGCACTTTTCATCCTGAAACGCTTAAACACTCGCTTCCGATGAATTAGCATTTTTTCACTGACTTGAGAATGAGCGGGACTGAGCCTTTTATACATCAGAATCTCTTTACACCACTGAAATTGCAGCCACTTCTGGGGTGAAACACCAGCACATCAGCGCTACAGAACAGCTTAGGAGACGACGTGAAGAGGACTGCATCCTATATTTGAAAATGCACCTCGCACTGAATCTGGAGAGTGAATTTAGCTAGGAGGAAAGTAATTATTCAAATTGGAATTTGGCCAGGACACTGAGACAATATTGCTACCCTTGGGGGAAATGACTGCAAAAATTAATAGCAAGTGGTCAAGACCTGGGTTTTACATCTGATTAAAGGAACACCTTGTCTAGCAGTCTTGTGCTCCCTCACACCACACTGGTACTGTTTCACTCAGAGGAATACACCACCTACTGACATACCAGCATCACACCAAAAAGAATCACAAGAAGGGCAGTGGAAGTTTGAAAGATGACATACAAGGCCAGATCATGAGCTGGTATAAACCGGCATAGCTCCGTTATCTTCAATGGAATGGACGTATCTCCACATTGCTGTGCCGGCTATGTTTCAGCCACCATCTGGAGAGTTCCTTTAAAGGACACTTGCTTGTTGTTTTTTAAATGTATTTATTTATTCATAATTAAAATGTCACAAATAGATTTCACAGTCTCCCCCATCTTCTCTAGCAACGGCAGCCAGCAGATATTTCTTTATGCGGAAGTGGCACTGGTACTGGAACAGACAACGTACTGTGCACGCTGTAGCTTAGAATTCAGTAGCTTAGAATTATGCCAATTCAAGGGAGGAGTATGGCGAGAACCATTACTTCCCGGTAGATATTAGAATAAGCATTCGCGGTCTTATTGCCATAGAGAAGGTGAAGAAGTGTTGTCTAGGGGTTACGACACAGAACTGTGAGTCGGGACCTTTCGACTCTCTCACCGATTCTGCCACTGACTCAGTATGTGTCACCTAAGGTAGTTAACGCAGGGCTTGGTCTTGTGAGCCTTCTGAGCAAAAATCCCGCTGGAGTTCTGCGTGCAGAAAGACTGCAGGACCGGGCTCTTAATCTCCCTTTGACTTCCTTTCCCCATCTGCACTCGCAGCATGATACTTGCCTACCTGGCAGGACCATTGTGAAGATGAAGAATTAGGGATGCCCATAGCTGGAGATGGGACATTGGATAGGGAGGGCCAGGGCTCTGAGGAGGCACTGAGCATTTTCTCTCGCCTGGCTGGCTCTTGCTCACATAGAATCATACAAGATTAGGGTTGGAAGAGATCTCAGGAGGTCACTCTAGACATGAGGTCGGCAACCTCTCAGAAGTGGTGTGCCGAGTCTTCATTTATTCACTCTAATTTAAGGTTTTGCGTGCCAGTAATACATGTTAACGTTTTTAGAAGGTCTCTTTCTAGAAGTCCTTAATATAGAACTAAACTATTGTTGTCTGTAAAGTAAATGAGGTTTTTAAAACGTTTAAGAAGCTTCACTTAAAATTAAATTAAAATGGAAAATCCCCCAGACCAGTGGCCAGGACCCAGGTAATGAGAGTGCCACTGAAAATCAGCTCGCGTGCCGCCTTTGGCACCCGTGCCATAGGTTGCCTACCCCTGATCTAGTCCAACCCCCTGCTCAAAGCAGGGCCAACCCCAACTAAATCATCCCAGCCAGGACTTTGTCAAGCCTGACCTTAAAAACCTCTAAGGATGGAGATTCCACCGCCTCCCTAGGTAACCCATTCCAGTTCTTCACCACCCTCTAGTGAAATAGTTTTTCCTAATATCCAACCTAGACCTCCCCCACTGCAACTTGAGACCATTACTCCTTGTTCTGTCATCTGCCACCATTAAGAACAGCCGAGCTCCATCCTCTTTGGAACTCCCCTTCAGGTAGTTGAAGGCTGCTATCAAATCCCCCCTGACTTCTCTTCTGCAGACTAAATAAACTCAATTCCCTCAGCCTCTCCTCATAAGTCATGTGCCCCAGCCCTCTAATCATTTTCGTTGCCCTCCGCTGGACTCTCTCCAACTTTGTCCACATCCTTTCTGTAGTGGGGGACCCAAAACTGGACGCAATACTCCAGACATGCTCAGGGTCTAACTGATCACAT
The DNA here is from genome assembly GCA_037349315.1 of Chelydra serpentina. Taxonomy (NCBI): domain Eukaryota; kingdom Metazoa; phylum Chordata; order Testudines; family Chelydridae; genus Chelydra; species Chelydra serpentina. Next base: position 8,441,986 of record JBAIAC010000026.1, on the reverse strand, counting down.
GTGAGCCTGGGAAGCAATTTTTCCCCCAAGTCAGACGGACAGTGACCTTAGGGGGTTTTCACCTTCCTCTGCACTGTGTGGATGCTGGTCACTTGCCAGGATTATCTGGGTGTGTCTCATTTAATCATTTTCCTGCCATTGCAGGTGCCCCGAGCACTGGGGCACCCTGGCCTTTCCTAGTCTCTGTCCGTAACACATGATAGTCTAGTCTCCTGTGGGTCTCATTTACTTTGGTCTCATTTCCCTTGTTGGGTTTAGAGAGCAGGGGCCTGGATGCTGTGTGGGTAGCCTGTGATATACAGAAGATCAGCCTGGATGATCTGGTTGTCCCTTCTGGCCTTAAACTCCATGATTGTGACTATGATTTATTAATAGTAAACTGTTTTGAGATACTCCCAGGGAAAGTGCGAGAGGAAGTGCAAAGGCCCATGCCTTAGATGTCCGCATCCTGCAACACACAGTCCCAGCGCCTTCTATCAAGGAGTTTATTCAGGCAAGAAAGGAATTTCAGCTCATGCTAAGAGTACTCAGCCAAGACCAAAGTGCTTGATGGAAAGAATCAGACCCCAAAACCGGGTGATCCAGGAAAAAAGATTTTTATCAACTAAAAATTACAAAAACCCTCTTGAAAAACCATCTCATTAAGGATGATTCTTTTACTAAGTAGGTGGAGTGTTATGGAAAGTATTCTCATTAGAAGATGCTTCTTACAAAAAATGTTTTCCTAAAGAGCGAAGCAATACCACCAGGATTGACCTTGAGATATTAGCGTTCTCCATTTACAGCTGAATCTGGGAAGCCAATATGTTAATAAATACACTGCTAAGCACATTTCATGTTATTCTATCCACGCAACTAACTCCTGAACCCCAGTGAGACACAAGGGACACATGAATTTTGCTTATTTAGTAAATATTGTTCTGAATATCACCATCTAGTGCAGTTAGTTTGCTCAGTTTTGTTTATTTAGCCATCCCACTAATGGAGAAATTTATTACATTTGGGTCAAAGTATTCTTACTGCTGTATTCTAGCTCAAACTTTCAAACAATCATCCATCCAGGTTTGTGTGTGAAAGGAGCAGCATTGTGACTAGAATATAGTTGCAGTAGGACCCAAAGATGGTCACATCAGATGAGCTAATGCTCTGTTTAATACAGCTTCTGGAAGTGATTGAAAGGGGAAATATTTGAAAACGAGCTTGACGATTAGTGATGTCATGGCAACAGTAAAGCAGATCCTCAAAAGGTAGAGCCTAAATCATGGAAGGATGATTGGATCAGTGCACAGCAGGGCTATGTGAAATATGTAGCAAGTGCAAAATCCTTAAAATAAGATAATAACACATTTGTGACAATAAGGCGGTGTTGCCAAAAGCCAACCAACCTTCCTGTCTGTGTAAGTATTATGCAACCATGAATCTTTTTGCTGAGAAAAAAGTCAAATAAGTCTAATATTCAATGAAAATAGGCCCATTTTTATTTTAAATGGTCATGTTTTCAAGTGAAAGTCATTTTCCATTCAGGTGAGACAAATGTTTGCATCAAAAGATTGATGGGCCACTGACCATTTTATGAAAAGCAAAATTCCTGGGCAGTTAAATTGCCCCAGAACAAGATGGTTTTGGGGAATGAGATGTAGAGATTGTCATCATCTCCACACACCACTATTAGACACCATGACTCTCACTTAACTGTAGTGAAGTATTTACTCTGATTGGTAGGTTTACACCTATTCCCTTTTTGCGTGTGAGGAGGGAACGTTTCCCCATGTACTAATCTGCTAGATACCTCACCTTAAAATGTTTTGGCTGTCTTCTGGATTTCTCTACTGTTTTCTTTTCAACCAATTAGCTATGGAATTCTCATTCCTACCCAATGTGGAAATACTTGCTGACCAGTCTCAGCTGATGGCAGTGTTGCCTGCCTGACCCTTGTGCAGAGAGAGCTGCCTTCTAGCACTAGATTTGTGTGTTTTGTGACTGAATCTCCCCATTTATTTCCCCAATGGCTGCTTGTATTGCCTGCGTGTCCTGTATTGACTTCTTGTAATAAGCGAATACCATTCAAGGTAAATACCAGAAAGCGGCAGATTGGACTCAAGAGGATGATGGATAGAGATCTCTCAATGGTGGCATCACCCAGTTGCAAGGAATTGAATTGTATGTGAACAATTAAAATAACGGTTCTGTATCCAGAAAAAAACCTGCTTAAAAATCACATGCCGTAGATATGCCTTATAAGATAGTATTGGTTTATGATGAAAACTGTAGACATAAGATGACAAAGCTGCCTTACTTTTGTGGCAGGATATATTGTGGGCTTGCCTTTGAGTTCTGAACATGTGAAGTGTACCTACAAGAGTATCTGTGTGTACATGCTAATTAGATCTGCAGGTATGTACAATACTGAAAGAATCTTAGTACAGAAATATACAGCATAGCACTGTGTGTGAAGGAAGGGGAGGTTGAGAGCAGGGACTACTCCAGAACTGAGTGAATGCAGAATACAAAGATCTCAATGTCTAATATACAGGGTAAAAATGAAACCTGGCTGATGAAAATAATGCCCTATTGGGTGGGATCTGGGAATATGAAATCGTTTTAAGGAATTAAAGAAAAATACCCCTAAATTTTCCAGATGACCTGAAGTCAGGCCAGGTAGGGAAAAATATACCAGTACAGCATGTGTGCTTCATACAAAGGCAATTCTAGGAACAAGACCGTGCTCAGTGTGCTGACTCATCTTGTTTTGCTCATCTGTATCCTTAATTCTGCCCATACTCTTCTCTTTCCTGAGATACTCACATGGGTCACTCAAACTTCACCTGTGTTTCTAACTCCCGAAACAAGGGGTTTCCCTTAACATATGTAGCCTTGCTGTAACACTTTACACTCATGGATTTATATTGCGGGGGTGTGTGTGTGTGTGTGTGTGTGTGTGTGTGTGTGTGTGTGTGTGTGTGTGTGAGAGAGAGAGAGAGAGAGAGAGATCACACACAATTTTACAGGTCATTTTTTCACACCAGGATGCCTAAAATTAGACACCTAAATCCCTATTTAGGTATCTAGGAGGATAACCTGCTTTTTCAGTGTTGCTGAGGAACCAACACCTCCAACTGGACGTCAGTGGGGTTTGCAAGTGCTCAGAACCTCTAAAAAAATTGGGTGGCTTCCATTTAGTTGACCACCTTTGAAAATGTTGGCCACATAATAGCTAAGGTTGAATTCCAGGTTCCAGCTACCCTCCAGCCCATTTATTCAGCCATATATAACTCTCTGCAGCAATTTCTTTAGTGCTGAAATTTTCAGGCTTTGAGCACAGCCAAAAAGTGAATTTTTATGCAAAGTTTGAGGAAAAAATTGGTTTAACCATTTGAGACCCCGTGACCCTGACTTTCCTCACATGGTTCAGTTACGAATTTTGCACCTGGGTAACCCAAAAAGCAAGCAAATGTTCAAATTTGTTTTGTAGCGATCATAAAAGATAAAACGCAAAGCCAAGTTAGAAAGAAATCAGTCCAATGGATTTAAAGTTACAAGCTTGTATAATTGGCAAGCTGACACTTTGGATTTGTGGCTTTAAATGGATTCCAATTTAGAGCAGTTTAGAACATTAGAGGGGTTTGAAGTATTGTAGCTTTGAATCAACCTAAACTGCAGCTCCCGTTAAACTAGTGTGAAGGCATAAGTGTGGCGTATGCAGTTTAAGATCCCCCAAAGGCTAAGAGCAACCTAAGTGCTTTTTGGTTTGGTTTGGGTTTTTTTTTGCTGTAGTAGAGTTTCAAATAAGGGCTCTGCAGTGTTGGGGATATCTGTGTTCTGGCTAATATCAGGTGACAAGCTAAATAGCTTTGGATCAAGCAACTTGCAAGCGCTACCAAGTCTGCCAGTGTAATTTGTAATAAGTCACAAGCTGCATGGAGAATAGGGTGACCAGACAGCAAAGGTGAAAAATCAGGACAGGGTATGGGGGGTAATAGGAGCCTATATAAGTAAAAGACCCAAAAATCAGGACTGTCCCTATAAAATCAGGACATCTGGTCACCTTAATGGAGAAGAATATTTTTCTTCTCTCTTAAAAGAACAAATGAACAGGGAAATTACATTAGGGCTAGCTTTTTGCCTTTAACATCCAGGTTCAGAAAACAAGCCCTGAAATGTAGGAAATCCAAAACTCAGCTAACTTGGAAATTTACTATATTATTTGTTCTAAAGGAACCCTAAAGGGTTATTTGCTTTGAATAGGTGCCATAAGACATATATGGCTGACGTTAATTGGGGGAGCTGTTTTAATTTCTTGAATTTCACCTACATGTCTCAGGAGGAGAGGATTATAGTGTATAGTTACACTGCTGTTCATCAGAAATACTTCCCCCAAACAGTGCAAGAGCAGCTCAGCTGAACCAATGCCAGGAGAAATAATCCACACCAGGTCTATAATTGGTGCAGATTACCTCCCTTCCACAGAAAGGGAGGCACCAGGAAATCTGCTTCTAGGAGAGCTCTGCAAGCTCTGAGCCAGGGGCAGGAAATCCACAGCTGAATTCTTAATACTGCCATATTTGCAGCTGGAAGCGCCAATCATTTCATTATTACCTGCAACTGGATGGTTGCTTTTGTAGGTCTTGCCGTCAGCCTGTTTTGTGCAACGCTGGCAACTCAAGGAAATATGTTTGCACATGCAGCCATCAGCAAGAAGAAAATTAAATGTCCACTCATCTGTGTAAAGCTTTCTGCGAGCCTCAGAAACAAAAGCAGGTTTTTCCTTGAGAGGAAGCCCCTCTGCTCTTTAATTTTCTGTCGCCTGATGTTTTCAGAGACTATCTAAAGTTTCTTCAGAGGTGAATGAGGCATTTACCTTCTTCAGGCAAACAGCTGGTCAAAAAAAACCACAAAAAAAAAAACCAGATTTGAAGTGGCAGGAGTTGGTCCCAGGAAGCTAATTTAGCCCCTGATGAACCAGGCATTTTCCAGACTGCTAGACAAATGATTACTTAGGAGGCTATGCTGCATACAGGGTAGGGTTGTACTCAGTCTCTAAAAAGTAAGAGAAAGGAAGGGTACTTAAAGTAAATACAGGAAAATCAACCCAACACCAGCTGCTGAATCAGCATGGGGAGGCTGAAGGAGAAGGGTCTCCCTGGCTAAATTATTGTGCAGTTCTGATTGTGGTGGCTGGAGTCAAGGGCAGCAGGGACTCTACGAATAGAGTTAGACAGAAAGGAGGCATCTTTGGTATAATGGGCAGTACCTAGCCCCTACAGTTATACCATATTCCCATCTGCACAACTGCATTGTAATGCCATCATTCTGTTCCTGGTGTTTGTACAGCGCCTTGCACAATAGTTGACTTCGAGATGCCACCGCAATAGCAATTTTAAATAATAAAGACTAAAGGCTTAGAGGAATACTACAGGTATCCAGGTAAACATTTCCTGCCTCTCTGTATAACCAGGTGTTCTACATAGCCATATGCTGCCTCTAATTCGTTACTTTAGAAGAGTTCACCATGTATGAAATATACCAGAGGGAGTCCATTTCTAGTCTGCTGGAAAAGCAAAGACAGTCCTACTTATCACTGGGTATAGTTATAAATGGCAGAACGATGGCTGCCAATATTTGAACTAAGGGTGCCCCCCAAAAGGTTTCCCATCCCCCCAATAAACCCCAGGTCTCTGGGGTGCACATACAGCAAGGGACCCCCTAAATCCATTCTTTTTTTCCTCTTGTCACCACAAGCAAGGATGCAGGGGAGGGGCAGCACCATTTGGCAAAGGAACATTCATTTTGGTCATGCTTTGTTTCTGAGCTCTATCCTGGGTGCACTGATAGCATAGCACAAGGCTCAGCTGCTGTCCCTGCCTATCAGGGCCGCGGAGAGAGACTCGGTGTGGGGTGGAGCAGCAGATCCTGCCCTGTGAAGTTTGTTGACAGCAGCTGCCACTCAATGCGAAGTTGAAGAAAAGTCGTTCGCTTTAGAAGTATTTGTAGGAGCCTCAGGGCAGAGTATTCTGGAAAGGATGATTCAATACCATCGAGAGAGAGAGAGAGAGAGACTGACTCCATCAGAGGCAAGGAAATCACCCAGTGCCTCTCACCCTTTCTTGATGGCGAGATATCCACCACACAAGCTTGCAGAAGCCTCCCCAGAATCCTGCTGGCATATGACTAAGTGTTCCATGAGGATGTCTAGAGTGACTCCTGCTGTATGCTAGTAGTTTCCTAGTTAGCCATCTCCCCCACCCCCTCTTTAAATGGCTTGCTCATAGACAACCACACACCCCCCCCCCTACATGAAAAGAGCTCCATTGCCCATAGCTTCAGAGCAGCTCAGAGCCCTGCAGTGCCATTTCTTTGTTCCTGGGGGGTTGCAACGGGCCAAGCTCAGCAAAGCCAGATGAATGAGTAAAGCTGAACTCCCAAGAACTCAGCCAGTCCCAGGTTATGGCTTTGAGAACCTTCTCATAGCAGCCCTGCTTGCCGCATTTAGCAGGGGCTGCCCTTTCCTACACCCACAGCCCCTGGGTTAAGTGCAAGGCTAACAGCAAGGACCAAGGCAAGCATTCACCTAGCTGTGCTAATCTCGCCCCAGAGCTCACACTCCTACCCTTCCCCCCACCAAAAGGAAAAAAGTCCTGGGAAGGGGGCCACTCCCTCCTTTTATGTGGCACTAATCCCCTGCTTGCCAATCATTAGCTGAAGCGCCTTAGAAGTTGATTGCAATCAGTTGCCCAGCCACCTTTTCCTCTCACAAATTCTTGCAGCTTCTCACCTGTCTGTCCAGCAAACCTCCTGTGACCCCTTGCTATTAGCGGTGCGGAAGCTTCCACCAAGCCAATTAACCCTTTGCTTGCCTGTCTGCCGGACCCCATGCCATTTGGTGTTGCCACCACTAACTTCGTCCCATTCTTGGCAGGAAGCCTGCAGACAAATGTTATTTTTTTCCTTATTTTCGTGTGAGGCAGCTGGTTATTGGTCCCAGGGACATATACCCTGTAACTATAGTTCCTGGGCACATATACGCACTAGATGCAGAGCCAGCTGTGTTTCAGTTAATGTGTGTTAGACAGGAAATTATGAAAAAGTCCATTTTAGCCTGAAAGTGTCCAAAGAATTTATGGAGAAGAAATACAACATATGTAATCAATAATAATGAATAATACATTGCCCTTCGAGAGCCATTTTCATTTAAAGGTGTCATGAGCAGCTAGCTGATGGTAGGCTCCTCGCTGTGGGAATCCTGCCCCATGGGGAGCACACTGGGCCCTGCACACAGCTATAGTCTTATCGCCAAACAATGCACAATGATGCCTACACCACACTAGGATGCTTACTTGCTGGGGTTGCTACATTGAGGTGCCCCCCACCCCCCATTCATCGGCATTATTTCCAAACCCACACTTTAAAGCAACCTTCACAATGTGCACACCTACGTCAACCTTTCCCACTGAACACTATTGCTGGTGCTTATCAGAGAGAGCCCATCCCAGTGCCCCCAGCTCTCCCAGGGCTTCCTGGGAGTACAGCTTCTGTACCTGGGCTCCCTCCCTTTGTACAGACTGGAGCCCCCATAGAGTCCTTTGTCCCTGGATTGCAACAACTTCCCCTGTGCCCTGCCCATTTATGGAGGATGCCAAAGCAGAGAGCTGTCTTGGGTTCTCTCTCTCCCTTACAAACTCATGCAGAGATTGAAGACACTCTGATCCGGTTACTTTTTGCCTGTATGACCCTCGGCCCAGTCGACAATAGTGTAGGCTTAGCTTCTCTCTTAAAGGAGCAGCACAAAAACTCTAGGCAGTGGCATCTAACAGAAGGTGCAGTCTTTGCTCTGAGAAGAATTGCCCTGCCAACCACAACAGTTTCCAGTAGTGTAAATCAGGAATAACCCCCCACTGAAATCAACTGAGTTCTGTTGGTGTAAAAACCAATGTGAGCAAGAGGAGAATTCAGCCCAACGTTCTAAACAATCGAAATCATTAGCATCGGCTGGTGTTTAATTCGTATGTATGCGCATAGCAGATGATGACAGATTGATTTCTATAACCTTCTAAATTGCTGGCTGCCTTCGCTCTTTATTGTCCATATTTCAGATGGCACTGTCCTGGTCTCTGAAAGCTGAAAGGGTAGGATGTTTTATTTCCAATGACGTGCTAAATAGCCGCGACAGTTAAAAATGTGGTCTTTATTGAATGATGAGGTCAAGCTTGCTTTCCTCTTCCCCACAAAAAATAAATTGCATACCCAGTTCTTCATCATTTGTACCAGTCTAGCTGAGACATTCTTTGTGCTTTAATGCGTACTATCAGCAAAAGTTGCCCAGTATATTGATTACTGAATAATTTCTGGGTGTCTTGTCTGTGGGAACTATTAATAACAGCTACCTACTGCAAACCGAGGCATTTATGGATCTCAGGATTGATGTGTCTGCAACTTTGTGAAATCTTTTTGCCTAGACGTATCAATTGTGCCCAATGTGTAAATGGACATTTAGGCTGAGCTACTGTGAATAGCACTCTCAGCTGCAGTTAGCTAGTTTCATGTTATTACATTGCTGATCAAGGGTAAACTTTCTCTTTGTTGATGTTTCATAAGGACACGTTCTGAATGACAGGAAGAAAATATCAGTCAGTAATACATCGATCCATTTTTTGAGACTTGGATCAAGCAAAGCAGCTATATATTTTTTAATACTGTACATCCAAGCTACAAAAAACCAGCCCACCCCGTCTATTATGTCAAAGGAAGAGGTGAGTTAAAACCGACACTTCAGCTGGTTGACAAATTTGACAGAACAGTTTTCTGTCGAAAAATGCAGCTGTATCAAAATCAAAACAGGATTGTCACAGGAACGTGGCAAGTTGATGAAAGAATTGTTCTGACTCTCTTGTTTAATGAGACAATTAGAATGATTTGTAAAATACAGTAGGTGTGTGTGTGTGTATGTATGTATATATATATATATATATATATATACACACACATACATATATATGTATATGCATCTATGTAATATGTAATATTTTACTAATATAAAAGTCAAAACAAAATGAACCAAAACAATAAAGTCAAAATGAAACTTTTTGCTATCTCAAAACGAAACCTTTCAACATTAGCAGAACGAAGTGTTTAGATGGGTCTGGGTCAAGAACTTCGAGGATTTCATTGTGCTGGAAATTTTGAAATGGCTGGTTTTCATGCCGTGCAACCGAAATTCCAGTTCCCAACCACTTCTAACTAACAGCACGTTGGGGATCCAAATGGGCAGCAAGCAGAAAAATATAAAACAGCTTTGGCCTAACTGTGGGTATGTCTATACTGCAATCAGAAATGTGATTGCAATATACACACACATACCCAAGTTAGCTTTGATCTGAGAGCAGTGAGGCTGCGGCAGCAGGGGTTTCAGCATAGGCGCTGACTTCCCCGCGTTCCCCTAGGTGCTCAACACCCCCCTCGCCCCTGGCCCCACCCCTACTCAACCCCTTACATGAGGCCCGCCCCGCCCCGCCCCCATTCCAACCCCTTCCCCTAAGTCCCTGCCCCAACTCCGCCCCCTCCCTGCCCCTATTCCAACTCCTTACCCAAATCCCTTCCCGGGCCCCGCCTCTTCCCCTCCTCCTCCCCTGAGCGCTCCACGTTCCTGCTCCTCCCGCTTCCTCCCAGAGGAAGGCTGCACGGGAAGCGTTGGGAGGTAGGTGGAGGACCGGGGACGTGGCACGCTCGGGGGCAGGGAAGAGGCGGGGCAGGGGGTGAGTGGAGCTTGGCTGCCAGTGGGTGCAGAGCACCCACTAATGTTTTCCCCGTGGGTGCTCCAGCCGGCCCGGAGCACCCACAGAGTCGGCACCTATGGGTTTCAGTGCAGGTTGTACAAGCCAGCCTGGGACTCTGGGTACTTACTTGGGTGACTAGCCCACACTGATGTCCATGCTGCCACAGCTTCACTGCTGTTGATACTCATGCTAGCTAGATCAACGATAGCTTGGGGACGTCTTCACGTACTGCAGTCACACTGCCCGTTGCAAGGTAAACGTACCCCCGTAGTGCATGTAGAACAAATCCTTATGCGCCGTGTGCCCTGTCATTACAGCGCGTTGTCCAAAGGCATCTTCAGCCAGCAGGAACCAGATCCTCAGCTGGCAGAAAAAAGACGTCAGTGGGACTCTGTGGATTTAAACCAGCTGAGGAACTGGCCCTTCTTTCCACAAACTAACAAGTGCAGACGGTCCTTCCGTTGCGCATACTTGGTTGGTAAAATCCTGGCGGTAACTAGAGCGGCGCAGAGAGAGGCCATTCCATTTTGCAGAGGATTTTGATGGTTTGAAATCTGGTTTCATTTTGATTTGGAACAAAAAGGTAAAACCTGTAACATTCTCCGCAAAAGGGAAAGCCTGGGGGGTCTGCCACTCCAGGGCAGTCCGCCTGGCTGGCTCCCCCAGACCAGCGCACCCTGGAAGCCCAGGAGTCCCTGACCCAGAGGTTACATCTACATAGGGATAAAAAAACCTGTGGCTGCTCAGCTGACTCGGGCTCTGGGGACTGAAAAATTGCTGTGTAGATGGTAGGGCTTGGTCTGGAGACCAAGCTGTGGGATCCAGCAAGGGTGGAGGGTCCCAGAGCTTGGACTCCAGCCCGAGCTCAAACATGGCATGGCAATTTTTAGCCCCACAGCCCTTGCCCTGCGAACCCAAGTCAGCTGAGCTGGACTAGCCACAGCCAGGCCCGGGGTCTTTTACCCCTGTGCAGATGTCCCCAGAGAGACTCCACCTGGCTGAGTGCCTTGGAGCCACATACCCTCAAAACCCTAGGAGCTCTGTCTGCTGATGAGATGCAAGCCTGGGAACCAGCACTCCCAAGACTCCCGGGCTCTCAGCTCCCCATCAGCTGCCCAGGAGCCAGGTGGGTGAACTGGCAGGACACTAGACAGGTTTCTGGTGGAACCCTGCCAGCTTTCTGTCAGACCTTTGTTGAAACCTACCTGACTCCATGGCATGTTTTGATTTAGGTGAACTGGCATTTTTCAATGGAAGAACGTTCCAGCAGAGAATTTCTGACCAGCTCTAGTTATAACCACGCTCTATTCTAACCCAGTTCTTATATCACCCTCATACCTGGAGTATCTCTGCGTCTCCCAGTGGTGCATCAAGTTATGTGACCAATATCTATGACGCGTGGACATCTGCCATGTGCAGTTGTCCAGCCTCCTTCTCCCATACTCTTCCTTGCCTCAGATTGACTGAGGTGGATTATGATAAAACCGTAGGAGGATCATACAAGCTGAGTCACCGGCACTAGTTCTCCTCTCTCATCCACTGATGTAAACCAGGAGCAACTCTACTGAAATCAGTGGAGTTGCCCCAGTTCAGAAATGTTGTGAGAGGAGAAACAGGCCCCCTCCGTGTCTGACTACTGCTCAGACTTGCTGATATTCACACTAAATTAGCAGGGGGAGAAAGATCAGTGAACATATACGATATACAGTCATAAAAAGATGGAACAGATTAAAAGAATTAAGTAAGGCTTCAGAGTGGATGTTTATTGCACTCTTGGAAATATCACGGAGTATGAAAACGTTGGCCAAAATACGATAAAGATCTAAGCGTTAGGCCACCATTAAAAACCAATATGATCAAATGTGACAACAAAAGTATCCACCTCGTTAATATGAGATATTTTTTAAATGAGATGTTTTGGATTTTGCCTGCAGCCAATCCAGCTTGTTTTGTGATCTTGTCAGATATCCAACTCTAAGTAGGGTTGGGCCTGGCGAATAATTGGATGGGAAATCACCAGGGATCCGAGTTTTTCTGTGATAAAAACCCTAAAATTCTATGATAAAAACCACAAAAATCCACATTTTTTCCACAATTAAAATGAAATGCTGAACTTTAGTTTCCCTAGCCACAATATATAGATAGGTTTCAATTGAGCACAATGTTTTATTGATATACATAGAAACCCATTTATCCGAGCCTCCATTAGCCGGCTCTGTGTATTAACCAAACCACCAGCTACATGGGGCTGACAGTGGCAGGGCTCTGGCTGTCAGCCCCACACGGCTGAGCCTCCTGCTGACCACCCAGAGCGCCAGCTGCTGTCAGACCCTGGCGGCTGGTGGTTCGGTTAATACGGAGAGACGGATAATGGAGGCTCGGATAAACGAGGTTCTACTGAATATGCTTTTATTTTTTCACAAAATGTAAAACCTCAAGTGTCTCTGTAAAAATGCAAATTCCACGTTTGTCCACTTTTTTCTGTGGTAAACGGATTTCTAGGTCCCTGGAAATAACCAATAAAACCCCAGAGCCAAACTCTGATCGCATTTACACCAACATGGGAGATGGGTCACTTTCTGGTTTGAACTGCTGTAAATGGTGGATCCTCCATTACTCCAGGTGTTTACATCCAGATTTGAGGACTTCAGTCACTCAGCCAGAGATTATGGGTCTGTTACAGGAGTAGGTGTGTGAGATTCTGTGGCCTGTGATGTGCAGGAGGTCAGACTAGATAATGTTCCCTTCTGGCCGTCAAGTCTGTGACTCTACATCTGCCTAAATGAGATCTGAATCTGGTCCTCAGGGTCATCTGAGAAGTGTTATTAGAAATTCAGGGGCCATCGCTCTTTCGTCCCAGTCAGGAGTGAACCAATGCCCCATAACATTCTGGAGTGCTACATTTTGATCTATGCTTTTGCTGATAACTCCCTAGTATCTGGAGAAGCTGCAGACAGCATGGTATTTCAAGATGACGTTGGCATCAATTGCCTCTCCATTAGTTTCCTGTAGCTCCACCTTTTTCAGACGGTATAACGCAGCCTGGTGGTATTTTTTATATTTTAATCTTACACATGTTTGGTCAAACTATGCCCATTTGGCGAGTCTTCCAACCACTGTGGATGCTGATGCTCAGATGCTATGATCATCAACCCCTTTGCTTATGCTAACTTCCACTGGGCCAAATTTGAGAGCTGCTGAGCACCTAAAACTCCCACAACTTCAATGGGTGTTTGCCTGATTAAGGAAGGAGTACAAAATTTGGATCATCCCTCCCATGGAAAAATCTGCAGGAGGCAGCTAACAGCCTGGAAATCATCAAATCCTGCAGACTGCCCCCAGGGTGCACACAGATGTGTAAGAAGCAAACGGCTCTGGTTCGGTGTCCCTGACAGCCCCATCTCCCCATCTAGCTGCACCTGGCAGCTAGTGTATGGCCCTCTCTAAATGAGGGATCCCATCATGAAGTGGGCTATTACTCCCTACCCTTCCCCTCCCGGAGAATCCTCTACTGAATCCTCTACTGAATCCTGACCCTCCTGATCCTCTTCCGAGTCCTCTTTCCCTCCTGGAGAATCCTCTACTGTGGAAATGGGTAATGCTCCCCCTCTTCACAAAAGGTGTATCCTCCATGAGCACCTTGGGGTTGAAGGTCAGAGCCCAGAATAAGAACTTGACCTGTTACGATCCACACATCTCTGTAAGCTTTCAGCTTCTGCTCCCTGAACGTGATTCTTGTGCATAATGGACCGAGGAGCTTTACACTCCAAAGACCTCTGTGATTTCAGCCGCTTACATTGGCAATATAAATAACATGTTCTATTCTGAGTACTACAGTGGTATATTAAAATCTTTATCTAAATTCTGTAGAATTTTCCATATCAGACCTTTGGCCTTTCAAAGGCAGGCCATTACTTATCTTGTGAGCAGCATTGTTCCTTTGATACGTGATCTGAAAATTCAATTATAAAACCAATTACTGATTTTGTGATATTTACAAGGGAGACATTAAACTTTGATTAAGTTAGAATTCCCGCTTGGCTGATCAACAGAGAAACCGAAATGAAGTTGCAGTTTTTTAATAGCTTTGCCGTGTTGTGATGCATGAGAGGTGTCTTACTTGAAGCTCTGTCTACAGAACAGAGCCCTGACTCCTGATCAGTGACACAAACCATTTCGGTCATTTTAAAAATAAATACTAACTGGCATGGTGTTAAAGTCAAGGAAAGTGTGGGCCCCTTGCTGAATGAGGGAGGGAACCTAGTGACAGAGGATGTGGAGAAAGCAGCAGCATCACTGACACAGCTAGGAATAGAACCCAGGAGTCCTAGAGCAGAATAATAAACGCTATCTTACAAAATGTCTCTCATGCTCAAGGTGTACCTCTGCTGGTATTAAACTCTCTCTCCTGGACAAGGTTGCTTCCAAGTTATAAGACAGTGAAACTGAGAGCATCTGTCCCAGAACTTCCGTGCAAACGAAGACACCCTCAGGGATTTCTATCCATGCAAAATAAAGCACTGACGCAGGAAATAGGTAAACAAATCTGAAAATGATTCCTCGTCATTTTCCCCCTCTCGATAGGACTTCAAAATACAAAAGTCTAGGCTGTCCAAGTCCATAATGTTCTAAACTACCAGTGCTAGGGCATGGTCAACCCTTCCGGTAGATCTGATTGGTTGGACTTCTTGGAGTGCTCTCTTTATGATAGTCTGAAATATGCTAAAAATGTCCACTGAAAGCAACGCTGATATTACTCAGATTAATAAGATCTTTTGAAGAATAGTTCCTACCTAATCCAATGGACAAGGAGACATCAAGCGGTTCCATTCAGACCGGGTCACTGATGTTATTAATAAAGCTCCTGATGATAAATCTAGTGAAGTCAGTAATGCTTTTCCTGCAGTCGAGATTGAAGCCCCATTGATTCGGCGTTATTAAAAACTGCCATACTGATGAGAATGGATCCAGATGTTAATTATTATTTCACACAAAAATTGGATGGATGGTGCTTTATTTGAACTTCAATATGGAGTACCGTACTGCTGAGCTGAGATTTGCTCTGGGCTGTATGTGTCTACACCTGGGTCTCTTTTGATAGCCTTCATCATTAACTTTGCTAATATAGCCTACCTGTCCTAGCATAAAAATGATGTCTTATGTTTCCTGCATTGGGCACTAGAGCATGAAGCTGGCTGGGGCTATTATTTACAATTATCAGCTCTGTTGGTAAAAGCTATAGGAATTTTGCTAATATTTTCAAGCCAATGTCTTAAATACGCATTTAATATAGATGTAATGGTCCTGAAGCTGCTCTGATGTATGTGCCTATAAGAATGGCCATACTGAGTCAGACCAATGGTCTCCCTCCGGAGCCTCTGGCTTTATCTTCCTTAAAGAAACACACTTCAAAAATATTTTTGGAGTGTTAATAAGTCAGAACAGCAGAGAAACTGGTTGCCAGGGAATTATTGTAGAGCTGCTCTACCATCCTCCCAGGCCCAAACTTGGGGAAAGACAACGAATGGAATTGTACTCCCTTACTTCGCGTCGGAGTTTGGCCCACAGATTCTGCATACAGACAGCATAATTAAGGAAAGTTAAATTATGTTCCTCTTTTTTGAGTTGTTTTGGTGGTGGTGGTGGTTTTTTAGCTGTACTAGTCAAGGCACTGTTGACTGTGAGCACTTCAATCAATAACCTTCTGAATGACTAAACAAGGCATCTTCTCCAATAATGGATTCCCCTTAGATGAAAATACATTCAGATTTATGTAAGACAGAGGTTTCAAAATGCTTTTAAATGTGCATGGCAAGCTGGCTCCAACCGCCATCTTACCCCGATAAAGAGAATGAAGAAAGCAGCCTGTGCAGCAGCATGGGAATATTTACAAACACACACACGGAAATCCGGGCAGGGTTCATTACCCTGCTTGGGGGAATGAAAACAGTTAACATTAAAATGGGAAAGTTACCTTAAAGGGGAAACCTATGAAATTGTTGCGGGGCAAGGGGACGGGTTTGTCTGTGGCAGCAAACACAACCCAAACAAATGAAAAAAGAGAAATTGCAAATTGTTCTTTTTTGAGAAAGGAATTGGTTTAGCCAGTAGATTATACAACTTTTACTTGGGGAGGCAGTGTTGTCCCATGGAGAGTGCTTTAGATTGGAAGTCAGGAGACCTGGGTTTAATGCCTGCTCTGTCACTGACCTGCCGTGTGACTTTACACAAGTCAATTTATCTCTCTGTGCCTCAGTTTCCCCTCCCACCCTGTGCCTGTCTTGTCTGTACAGATTGCAACATCTTCAGGGCAGTGTTTGTACAGCACACTGGGGTTCTGCTCTGCATTGAGACATATACATTTTGTACACGTGCCCAGATCTCTGGATGGGCATATTTTAAAGAAGTCTAAATAGATGCTTGGAATAAATGAATACAATTGCAGAGCTGTGTCTCACTTAGGCCTTAGGATTAGGCCACCCCGATTTGCAAAGGCGTTTAGGTGCCTAGAGACACAAATAGGAGCCTAGGGGGATTTACAGAAGCAGCTAAGCAAGTTCAGCACCTAGGCCCAGATCCTCAATGGGGGCACCTAGCTCCTAAATCCCTTTGAGGATCTGGACCCTAATGCCTATTGAAAATCAATGGGAGTTAGGCGCTTCACTCACTTGGGTGCTTTTGTAAACTCCAGTGTGCCTATTTGCATATGTAAATACCTCTGTAAATCTGGCCCTGATGTTTTAGGTCACTTTATAGCTAATCTAGGAGAAATCATTTTTCCAATGACAATCCAGTACAGACCTTCAGCTGCTCTTAATAGTCTAAGTGGAATTCAATTCCGACCCCTTACGGAGACTCCCTACATGATATGGAGAATGGGTGCAATTCAGCCCTGTGGAGAGGACCAGAATCATAGAATATCAGGGTTGGAAGGGACCTTAGAAGGTCATCTAGTCCAACCCCCTGCTCAAAGCAGGACCAATCCTCAATTTTTGCCCCAGATCCCTAAATGGCCCCCTCAAGGATTGAACTCACAACCCTGGGTTTAGCAGGCCAATGCTCAAACCACTGAGCTATCCCTCCCCCCTAAATGATCCATACACACTATGGATCATTTAGGTCCCAGTGAAATCTATAGGCCTTGGGCTAGCCTTCTGCACAGAGGTGAATTTCATCCTCTTCTTGTGCACGCTTATTCTACAGCAGTAGCGTAGCCGGGGGGGAGCAGGGGGAGCAGCCACTCCCCCACTGAGCGGAAGCGACGCCTTTTTTGTGCTCTGACGCCTTTTGCTCCTGCGCTGCAGCCGGAGCGGAACATTTTTTTTTGCTCCCGGCACCTTTTTTTGCTCCTGACACTTTTTGCTTCCGGCGCCTTTTTTTAGCTCCGCTCCCCCTGTGCTCTAAACCTGGCTACGCCACTGTTCTACAGCTGTTTGGGTCTCGGAGAAAAGGGCACCTAATGAACACACGTTGCTTCAGTTTTTAAATGCAGTTCCACACCACTGATTTTTGTTAGCATGCACTTGAGCTGGAGTGACTAGATCAGTTGTGGTACAACGCCCAAGACCGGAAGCCTTCCTCTCGCTGAGATGAGAGTAAGAATCCACCCACCTAGAAGAATGTTTGCAGCTTTAAAATGGTTTTCCGTGGCAAGGGGGAAGAGAAAGCCAACATTAGCTTTCCTGATGGCGTATTCCCAGCATATTGTATCAGAACCCTTTAATATTAGAGTAGCCTTATACTATCTCATCTATTCTACATGTATCATATCCTGTGCGGGTATATGTTTGTACTACAGGCGTGGGGCATAAAACCTAGCAGTCAATCAGTGATATTTGACCTGATTCCTGATTACTATGTTCCCTCATTTGAGGAATGGAGGGACAGGAAGGGCTACCATGATTCTGAGAAGAGCTGGATGGGAAACGTTTTTTCAGTCCCATGAGACTTTTCAAGGTTTTGAAAAATTTTCCCATCCCAAATTGGGAGAAAATGGAGAATTGGAGAAATGGTCAGAGGTAAACAGGATGAAGTTTAATAAGGACAAATGCAAAGTGTTCCACTTAGGTAGGAACAATCCGTTTCACACATACAGAATGGGAGGAGACTGTCTAGGAAGGACTATGGCAGAAAGGGATCTAGGGGTTATAGTGGACCACAAGCTAAATATGAGTCAACAGTGTGATGCTGTTGCAAAAAAAGCAAACATGATTCTGGGCTGCATTAACAGGTGTGTGGTGAGCAAGACACGAGAAGTCATTCTTCCACTCTACTCTGCGCTGGTTAGGCCTCAACTGGAGTATTGTGTCCAGTTCTGGGCACCGCATTTCAAGAAAGATGTGGAGAAATTGGAGAGGGTCCAGAGAAGAGCAACAAGAATGATTAAGGGTCTAGAGAACATGACCTATGAAGGAAGGCTGAAGGAATTGGGTTTGTTTAGTTTGGAAAAGAGAAGACTGAGAGGGGACATGATAGCGGTCTTCAGGTATCTAAAAGGGTGTCATAAGGAGGAGGGAGAAAACTTGTTCATCTTAGCATCTGAGGCTAGAACAAGAAGCAATGGGCTTAAAGTGCAGCAAGGGAGGTTTAGGTTGGACATTAGGAAAAAGTTCCTAACTGTCAGGGTGGTTAAACACTGGAATAAAGTGCCCAGGGAGGTTGTGGAATCTCCATCTCTGGAGATATTTAAGAGTAGGTTAGATAAATGTCTATCAGGGATGGTCTAGACAGTAATTGGTCCTGCCATGAGGGCAGGGGGCTGGACTCGATGACCTCTCGAGGTCCCTTCCAGCCCTAGAATCTATGAATCTATAAAAAGTGAAAATCTCAAAAAAAAATTGCAAACCAAAAAGCGGAAGAACATTTGGATCAGGTCAATCTAAATCTTTTGTTTTGAATCTGACTTTTTTTTATTATTTAAACTTTTCTTTTTACTATAAATGAATGTAAATTTCAAATGAAATGTCACTTCAAACCAAAAAATGGAACAACTCCGTTTGAAAATGTCAAAACATGACATTTCAATGACTTTCCAAAAATATTTTTGGAACGGGACATTAGTTGAAACTGACCCTTCCATGAACAGCTTCAGTTTTGACAAATTGGTATTTCTGCTGAAAAAAACATAAGTTTCCTGACCAGCCTTAACTTTGAGTCTCCTTTGAGTCCCCTGGGCAGAGCCCTGTCCAGAAGTTCACCCAATTTAAATCAGAACAGCTCTAGCTGTCTCCAACTAGCATTCTATTTCCCGCGGCCCCTGGGAAGCGGAGAATAGTCATACTGCCGTACACTGCAAGCCAACCTAGAACATACAGCTGACATGTCCCCAGTTTACCTGCTATGCTGGGTGCCGGGTGCTGGGAACAGGGCCAGTGTACAGCCATTTTGCCAGTTCTACACTTGCTGGGAGACCCCCTCTTCCCATAAGGTCTTTTTGGTCAGCTGTAAGACCCCTTTATGCCGCAAGAAGGTCAGATTTCTTGCCTCGGTTTTAAACTCTGCTCGGTACCAAAATTAAAGAAGAATCACGGTTGATTTTCAGTTTAAATATTTAAAAGATCACACTGATCGTTCTTTCATGTCATTCAATTATAGATGCTCTGGATACCCCGGCTGGAGTAAATTGGCCTCATGCCATAGACTTCATTCCCGTAGTGGGCAAAGAGGCCCCAGAGTAACTGAGCATCAGGCCCATTATTTCCAGAACTGGTTTAACATGGACAGCTGTAGCTATAACAAGAAGTTTATACATCTGGCATGGCTATGGAGATACCTCCTCTGATACAGATCAGCACAATACACATTTTATTTCTCTTGGTTAGTGGGAGCAATCACTACTTCCTGGTGGCTTGGCTTTGCTCCCCCACTTGCGTGTTAAGCATGCATCCCAACCTCATGAAAACTGGAAATCTAGTACATTCAGTTAACCTGTAGATTGGAGTCATTTTAACCCATACCACCTAGGGCTGCCTCCTCATCAGATGTCCCAGGCTAAATCAGTACCAGTATTCGGAAGGGAGACCACTAAAGGAAAACATTCCAAGGAAAAAAATGACTGTGCAGGAAGTGGTTTAAGGCGATTCACATGTAGCACCTCTGCAAGCCAGTACTGAACTAAAGTCCTGTGTGGTGCTAGGAAGCATTGTCTTGGAAGACAGACATAAAACTCAGATCCTGATCATCTGTGGTCTTTAAAGAGCCCATGGTGCTTTTTGTAAGAATGGAGTGGAGCCTACAACACTGCCTTGGCCAAATTCCAATCTGTGTAATTACATGAGGCCTCCCGAAATATCTCTTGCAGTTTCTACTAGCTATAGAAAGGCCTAAAGTAACAGAGCAGCACCAGTCAGTGGAGCTACATTGGTTGTAATAAGAGGAGAATTTGGCACACTGGTCTTTTTCACTTCCCACCCTAAACCTTTGTTCACGGTTACCGGGTCATTTTAAATTGCCTCTGCATTCCATTGTGGAGATGGCTGCATTTCAGTAGTGAGCAAAGTGATTGCTCTGCTGTGTATGAGCCGCTTGTAAAGTTATTTGGGATTAAAAGTGCTCCATAAACGTAAGATTTTTTTTTTTAACTTCCGGTACTGTTGGTGACAAGTAACTCTAGCAATTCCCAAACCATCGCAAAATGTAGCGGCTGCAGAGAGACAGATTAGTCATTTTGTGCTCTAAATATTTAATGTCAATGCTAAAAATGAAGACCTGGGAGAATGGCCTAGAGAAAAAGCAACTGAAGCCAAGGGGGCAGATGCTCAGCTGGTGTAAATCAGCACTAGGAGCATGAGGCCAATTTACTCCAGCCCGGGGTATCCAGAGCATCTATAATTGAACGACATGAAAGAACGATCAGTGTGATCTTTTAAATATTTAAACTGAAAATCAACCGTGATTCTTCTTTAATTTTGGTACCGAGCAGAGTTTAAAACTGAGGCAAGAAATCCGACTTCAAACATGTTGCCCTTGCCCCACTGGCAGGTCTGAGGAAATGAAAGGAACAGCAGGGGAGTTTTCTCCTCAGTGTGGGAAATGGAGGTGGGGGAGGGTCATCTGGAAAGATAGGAAGCCAGGCCTTGCAAAAAGTGCGGCGGGGACGGGGGGGGGGGGGGGGGGGGGGACTAACAAATACTGGCCATGCTGTGCCTTTAAGGAGATCAATGGAGCAGTCTTTTTGATGCAAGCTAATTGAGGCAGCAATAATATCTACAGGGACTGGAAAAGCCAAGCCTCTCCTCTCTGATCAGAACTCTCTGCTCTTTCGGAGAGGAAGCGGGGGTGAAGCAGGATTTGCTCATACGCTCACTTGCACAGTCGCCTTGTCCCATGAGTATCAGACCAGGCGTGTCTCCATTCTTAGCGCTGGGATTCCAGACTGGCACAAGCCCGCTCTCGCCCAAGCTCTTTCATGCATTTGATTAGCTACTTTTCTCCTGGCAGTTGAGGGGGCACTTGGCAGAACTGGCCCCTTGCTGCTGGAAAAGCTGAATGGAGGTGAGTAGGATTCTGGCAGGGACAAGAGGAACATGCCACTGTTCTATCAAGGGCCTCATTGCTGGGCTCTGTGGCTCCCAAGAAAAGAGGTTTATAGAAAGCTTAATTCTGATAGGCAAACCAGAAAGGGGAGGGAATTTTCCGCATGGCCTCTTGCTCCAGAGATAGCAGCTAGGAGGACAGTGAAAAACAAACTGTATCCATGGAAAAGATCTGACAGTACATTGCCTACTCCTTTGGATCTTGCTGCAGATCTTTGCGGTGAGGGCATGCCGTGTACATGAGGGCATGCCATGTTGAGGGGACAAGAAGAAGGCGGGCAAAGTTAACAACTGTGTCCCATGTATTGTGATGCCTTCGGGAACCAGGGGCAGAGAGCTGCATTTTAATCAGAGCCAGTGCAATGTGTGAATCAAGTCAGTTCCTAACCCCTCCTCTTCAGGCCCTGTCTGCATGAACAGATTATCAGCTTGCTGCACTTTCGCTGTGGTGCCCATTTGCTGACCATTCTGGGAGCAATGAAAAAACTTTCCAGCAAGAAGTAATTAATGAGATAAGCAGCATTCAGAAGCAAATTGCATGGGATTTTCAGAAGAGCCTAATCTCCTTATCTTTGAAAAGTCATGGAAGACGGGAGAGGCTCCAGAAGACTGGAAAGGAGAAAATATAGTGCAGTCTATAAAAAGGGAAATAAGGACAACCAGGGGAATTACAGACCAGTCAGCTTAACTTCTGTACCTGGAAAGATAATGGAACAAATAATTAAGCAATCAACATCTAGAAGATAATAAGGTGATAAGTAACTGTCAGCATAGATTTGTCAAGAACAAAATCATGTCAAACCTGGTAGCTTTCTTTGACTGGGTAACAAGCCTTGTGAATGGGACGGGGGAGGGTGGACATGGTATATCTTGACTTTAATAAAGCCTTTGATACTGTCTCGCATGACCTTCTCATAAACAAACTAAGGAAATGCAATCTAGATGGAGCTACTATAAGGTGGGTGCAAAACTGGTTGGAAAACCGTTCCCAGTGAATAGTTATCAGTGGTTCACAGTCATGCTGGAAGTATGTAACAAGTGGGGTCCTGCAGGGATCAGTTATGGGTCCAGTTATTTTCAGCATCTTCATCAATGATTTAGATAATGGCATAGAAAGTACACTTATAAAGTTTTCAGACGACACCAAGGGAGGAGTTGCAAGTGCTTTGGAGGATAGGATTAAAATAGAGAATGATCTGGACAAACTGGAGAAATGGCCTGAAGTAAATAGGATGAAATTCAGTAAAGGACAAATACAAAGTACTCCATTTAGGAAGGAACAATCAGTTGCACACATACAAAATGGGAAATGACTGTCTAGGAAGGAGTACTGCGGAAAGGGATCTGGGGATCATAGTGAATCACCAGCTAAATATGAGTCAACTGTGTAACGCTGTTGCAAAAAAAAAGCGAACATCATTCTGGGATGTATTAGCAGGAGTGTTGTAAGCAAGACACGAGAAGTAATTCTTCCGCTCTACTCTGCGCTGATTAGGCCTCAACTGGAGTATTGTGTCCAGTTCTGGGTGCCACATTTCAGGAAGGATGTGGACAAATTGGAGAGAGTCCAGAGAAGAGCGACAAAAATGATTAAAGGTCTACAAAAGAGGGAAGATTGAAAAAATTGGGTTTGTTTAGTCTGGAAAAGAGAAGACTGAGGGGGGACATGATAATAGTTTTCAAGCACATAAAAGGTTGTTACGAGGAGGGAGGAAAACTGTTTTTCTTAACCTCCGAGGATAGGACAAAAAGCAATGGGCTTAAATTGCAGCAAGGGAGGTTTAGGCTGGATATTAGGAAAAACTTTCTAACTGTCAGAGTGGTTAAGCACTGGAATAAATTGCCTAGGGAGGTTGTGTGATTTAAGACCCATAGCGTCACTAAAAGTCACTTAGGTGTTTTTGAAAATTCTATCCATTGCCAACTTCCTATAAGGGACAGGAAATAAGATGGGTTCTTGACATGCATTAGGGGTGATTTAGGATTAATATTCCACCTCCACTCCCCTGACCCTGCGCTGGGCCTCTTCTGAGACGGATACAGCTTATTTTATTCTATCCAGAGACCTCAGGGGTTTTGCTGAGGTGAGGGGGCTCTTGAAAAATAAAATGATCTCTCTGATGAATCAAAATAATGCCTTCTATCAATTTTGAAGATTTTGTTGTTTTTGCCATGCTGTCCTTCATCTGTTTTATCAGAGGGGAAAAAAGCAAGTCACAGACAAATAAATACTACTAATAAATCAAACGGATTAAGAGACAAAAGGGAAATGGCTAGATCTTACCAGTTCTCGGCTGGGACTCACTGTTAATATCAGACTATGGGCTGGTCTACACTACCCGCCGATTCAGCGGGTAGTGATCGATCTTTCGGGGATCGATTTTTTGTGTAAATCAATCCCCGATCGCTCTCCTTTCGACTCCAGTAATCCACCCCGGCGAGAGGCAGAAGCGGAGTCAATGGGGGAGCAGCGGCAGTCGACGTTGCGGCGTCCTCACGGCGTGGTAAGTCGAGTGAGGTATGTCGACTTCAGCTACATTATTCACGTAGCTAAAGTTGTGTACCTTACATCGACCCCCACCCCTAGTGTAGACCTGGACTGAGTCGACTCCAGTCAAAAATATTTCCTTTCTGTACTGTCCGATAGACTTTCCCTTGCCCTTAGAGAAGAACCTTGTCTATCTCTTCTGCTGGGTTGAAGTGGTATGCCGGTGTTGAAATGCTCCCTCTTGAAATCACAAGCCTTTTGCTTTTAACGTCAATCAGTTGAAAATGAAGGGCTATGTATTTAACCCTGGGATCTAATTTTGCATCTGCAATGAACAGTGGGTGCAATTAAAATGTGGGTATAAATGAGAGCATTTACATATCTTAACTGCCAGCTCACATGTGGCAGGCTAGGCCCTGATTTAGTAAAACACTTACGCACCTGTTTAACTTAAGTACATACTTCAGTTTCATTGAAGTCAATGGGTTAAAGTTAAGCAATGCTTAAGTGCTTTGCTGATTTGGGGTATATGTGTTATCACCCGTGCAAGTGACGACTGGTGCAAAATTAGACGCCAAAAAACCCAACAAATCTGAAAAGTCTACTTTTTGTATTATTCTTATTAACGATCATAACCTATGGGTGGGATTTTCAAAATCGGCTCCCACTGACATCAATTTACTATTGGCTTCAGTTGGAACAGGGTTAGACCAAGGCTGAGTCCTTTTGAAAATCTCACCCTATGTCATACTGTGAACTATGACGTGGTCCAGTTTGAATGAATGATGCCGTAACAACTGACAATTTATTGTATTCATATAGTGCTGGATAGCCCAAAGAATTCCAAAGTACTTTACAAAGGAACAAAATGCCATCTAGGCAGATGTCATTTCCAACAACAAAGAGGTTCAGCGGCGAGGCTGTTCAACAGGACACAGCAACATTACCCAACAGTGTAGGCTATAAAGAGGACTGGGTCCATTTGGAACTGCAGGAAGAACTTAGGGCCACATAATGAAATTGCTTTAGTTGGAAAAACTGTTATACTTGCAAAAAGTGCCATGGAATGGTTAGTTACCACCAGCAGACAGGATCTTGGGGATGTGTCTCATGGCAAAGATGACAACTTGCAGCATGGTGCCAGCTAGTGTCTATCATCATTGGTTCAGTGCTGTCTCAGAGGGGAGAGTGTTACCTACCGAATACCCAACACCACCTCCTGGAGTGGACCATAAATCCGCACATGCTGCTCTTTTCTGGCAGAGGGAAGGCGAGCCATTCCTTTAGCTTCACCCCATTCTCTTCTATGATTTATTAGAGCCGCTCAGCCCAACAGAAAGTGTAGAATTCTGCATGTGATTTCATTATTTCAAGCTTTGCAACAGTGGGTTCATTACAAGGTAGTAGCTCCAGATCCCTAAAGTCCAATCTTCCTCTCCTCATTCCTTCCCCATCCCCCAAGAGTGCTCTCTCTCTCATTAAACAATTCACCCTGAAAAATCTCCTGCATGTAAAGGGGATGCTGCAAAAACTTCAGTCCTTCCTTTGCAGCTTTGCCAACAAACTTGCCAAGGATTTATGCTTCTCCCCTCCTCTCTATGTTTAGTGACCACAGGTGGAGAGACTCTTTTGCACAGGCAGTGCATGCTCAGCTAGCAAAAGGGATTGGCTAACAAGCATTGCTCTGGTTACTGAATACTTGAGATATACTGAATACCCAGAGCACCATGAATCGAACCCCGGAAGAAACGTGGTGCAAACAGCAAGGCATTGTCCTCCTTCTCTCTTTTTGCTCCTTGATTTGGCATTGGCAAGGGACTAGAAAGTGCCACATTTGATAAGCTGCATGACTCTCAAATCATATTCAAGAAGTACTCACAAGTCAGCAAGCACTTGGATCTGCAAATCCCTGCCAAGAATTCACTCGTACCGCCAGGTGTATTGTATTTTCCATTTACGGCTCAGAGAGATCTCACAAGGGTTGTTGCTGAAACTGGCACTGTTGTTCATCGCACAGGGCAGACGCCCTTGGGCCAGATTCTGATGGTGCTATACTGGTGGAATTCTCGAAAAATTCAGTGGAGTTACTCCAGATTCAAACTACTATAAATGAGGCAGAGGAGAAGACAACCCTTTATCTCAAAACGTGCCAGGAAAGCACCCTGCACCTCGTAGCTGTCTGGATAATGAATAAGTAATCAGCGATGCTGGATGCAGCAGACAGGTTAATTCTGCACACAGCATTGGCGCAAGCAAGAAACAATTCCTATGCAAACCTGAGCCAACAGTGCTCATTTTGCAAGTCTGTTGCTCATGTCATATTGATTGCAAGTGGGGTATAAAGTAAAGACTTTAGTCAAATAAAATGCTTTAACATCAGGCAACATATTGACTTCAAAGCTCTTCATCATCAGAAAGAGCCTGTGGGGAAAAGGAGAGGGAGAGCAGGACGCTGGAACAGCAGTAAAGTGAGAAGAGTTAATGGGGAGATTTTCGGCAAAAGGAAGCAAGCGGAGAAGAAGGAAGAAGAGGACACGGAGCCAGGCAGAAGAAGTGTCTCAAGCTGTTCACCTGCGTGGGAAGCGTCAGTTTTGCCCCAGATTGGAGCTTGCCTCGGTCTGAGGACACCATCCAAAGCCCGTGTTGTTCAGTGGGCTTCAGATCGGGGCCTAAGTGCTCCCTTCCGAAACAGGATGTAAAAGGCTTGACCGCTCGCTCGGCTTTGAAGGAAACGTGGCTCTGACGCTTTCTGGTGGTCCTGCAATGTGAGTGAAAGAGCCTGGGGAGACTGCAGGTGAAATTCTCCTCGTGCACTGGTGCGAGCCTGTCACGTCAAGCCTGATCGCCAGAAAGGACGAGATCAAGGGCCTGATTCTCCAGTGCACTCTGCCTTGTGCGGTCACTTACCCCAGTGCCAAGTGGGCGTCGAATGCTGCCGTTCGGATTACCGCACACATTACCGCTTTGCCCAGGGGCAAGTGACTAGATGATGTGCAGGGCAACAGGTCCTGTGAGCAGAGACACAAAGAAGGGTACAAGGAACGCTCCCTCACCCAAAGTCCCCAGGCAGCGGCTAGACAAAATGGCTGCCAAGGGGCTCTCCAGCGTGCACGACTGGGTGAAACGACTGTTATTGCTGGCCCTAGTCGCACGAAAGGCAGGAGCGAGAGGAAGAAGAGTTGGAGAAGGAAGGGGGGGGGGCTCAACCCACCCCCTGTTTTCTCTGCGCCTGAGACCCAGACTCCTCTGCCGGAGCAGCCTAGCTCCAAAGCCTTGCAAAATCAAGCCGTCCTTTCAGGTGCAGGGTGGCAGGCCTGGCTTCAGCACAGACCATTAGCCCAGGTCCAGCGAGGTTTCAATCCTCCCCATTGCGCACAGACCATATCTACGCCGGGGCTGGAGGTGTGACGTCCAGCTCGGGTCGACCCACCTGCGCTCGCTTTGATGGAGCTACCACCCAAAAACATAGCCGCAGGAAGCAGCAGGAGAGGCCAGCCGAGGGATGCACGCGGTGCAGCTGGCCCATCCGTCCATTCATGCTGCTGTTTTTAGAGCGCAAGTTCAGTCAGACCTAATGCGTGTGCATCTACCGAGCTGGCAGTCACTCCTCCAGCTCCAGTGGCGACGTGCCCGTAGGGAGGATTTTTCCAGCCAGATATTTCAGGTGTAACATTCTGCCTAACCCCAGGGAGCCTCATGAAGGGGGGAGGAGCTTTTTGTGGGAAGGGCCTGGTAGATTCATCCCGTGAGGAGGAAGGACATCCCATTTGGATGCATCCCATTTGGACTGCCTGTGAGGTGTAATTAACAAGGCTGCTCTGTCATTGATGGATCCGTTGGTGGGAGCCCGGAATAATTTAAAACCAAGGGAATGCTGCAGTCCTGTCTGACAGGCTCCCAGGGGGGCTGCTGACCTGGCCAGGGCATTGTTTTTAACTAGCTGGGATCTCTAAGCACTGTAGTTCAAGAAAAAATAGCTGATTTGTGCAAGCTTAGTGCCCTCTCCTGCTCCCATCAAGTCAATGGGAGTTGGGCCATGCATTTCAATGGGCGTAGGGTTGTGCCTACCTTTGCTTTCGTGTGCTCTGTACAGCTAATCTTGGCTCAATTAGCTTTTCTCTTCCCTGGCCCAAGGAATCCCTTTCTTCCCTCCCCTCCTAGCCCCCTCCCCGGCTGATTTTTTGTTGTCGTCACTCTATTCATTTTCCATACTGCTGCCTTCATTGTCGTGGCCTTTCGCAGCTAGGAGACAAGGTGTTGCCTTGGTAACCAAGCCCCTTAGATGTTTGGAGTCTCTGGGATCACTGCATCTGCTCCTGAGTACTTCTAGGTTATTTTTATTAGCCAGACAAAGATGCAGCCGGCTGGTAACTAATGGAGAAAGTAGCCATGGGAGATGAAGGGGAGGAGTGTGTGTCTTTCTGGCACCATGCACTCCCAGTGGGCACTCCTCCCCCCATCCCTTTTCAATGCGCCACTGACTTAATGTCTGCACAAGAAATTGCATCTCCCGAGAATACAACTCACACCCGGGTGTTACTGGGAGCCGAACAGAGAGCATGAGACGTTGTATGCAAGGGAGAGAGGCAAATCACCAAACTATACAGCAGCGATTCTCAGACCTCAGTAGTTCAGGAGCCAAATTAGCAATCAAGGGTACCCAAAAGAGCCACAGCAGTGTGAATTCATTGTTTCCTTTACTATAGTACTATAGATTCATATATAAGCAGTATGAGGGGCAAATATTTAGTGTGTGTATATATATATATATACACACATATACACACACAGACACACACACACTAAATATATATGTATTATTCCTGCAGCAAAATGACAGACCAAGTATTATTATTTTATCAACTACAATTGGTTGATAACATAGTAAACACATCCTGATTTAATAACTTAGATGGATTAATTATTAAATCACACAGTGTTTTAATATCGTGTGCTGCAAAGAGCCGCAGGAGACACATTAAAGAGCCACTCGCAGCTCGCAAGCCACTGTCTGAGTATCATGGCTATACAGCACAGAGCGGTGATCTTCTAAACAACAGAGCTAGCCACAAAAGAAACATGGGCCTGGTTCTCCTCTCGCTTATGCTGAGGTTGCATCTGTGTAATTCTGCTGTCCTCAGTGGTGCTACTCCTGATTTACACCAGTGTGTAAGTGAGAGGAGACTCGGGACCCATGTGTTTATTAGCGTGCAGGGGTTGGAACATTCAGCTATCCTGTCTCAGCAATCCTGACTGCGGCTAGTGGTCTCCCACACTGAGAGAGCAAAAATCAAACTGGGGCTCAGGAGAAGAGATGGGGGTAGCTGGGAAGAGGTGGAGGGGAAGGAGAGGGGGCAATGGAGTGGAATGTGAGGGTGAGATGAGTGGGGCGGGGGGGAGAAAAGAAAAGAAGAAAAGGTGTCAGAGAAGGGAGGGAAGAAGAGTGTCAGGATTAGATCAGGGCAATTTTTTTTTTTACAACAAATAGTAAAGTCAACAAAAATTGCTTTTTTCAGGGCACTGGAACTATTCACAAATTCAGCTTAAAAACGTCATTTCAAATCAACATTCAAAATGTTTGTTTGGCCCAAAATGACATTTTTTCAGTTTTTCATTTCTGATAAAAAAAAATTTTAAAAGAAATTTTTGTTGGAAACGAACCAATTTTATTCATTATTATTATTAGTAGTAGTGTTTATTTTTCAGTTTGGCCACCCAAAAATCAACTATTTACTCGGCTCAAGTCGGATAATCTGGGTTCTGTTGTGGTTTCCCAAACACAAAGAACAGATACCTTCAGCAAGGAAACTCCATGAGCGGGTGTGTCTGACAATCTGCAGCAAATGGAACACAAAGATGGATTCCTGCCTCAGTCCTTTGCAGTTGTAAAAGGTGCCTTCCAGAGAAAACAAAGACATTACAGTGATGCAGTAAATACATCACAGCTGAGATTTCCAAAGCTGTGTAGGTGATTTTGATGCCCAATTCCCATTAATTTTTATGAGAATTGGGTGTCCAAATCCATGAGATAACTCAGAATATCTCAGCTCAGCAGTTCTACTGTGTGTCACAGGGCAAGATGTTCAGATACTATAGTGATGAGTCTTGTAAAAGATGATAGATAAAAATCTGTTCTTGTTTTTGAGATAACTCATAGAAACATGGACTCCTTTCAGCATTAAGCGCAGCTCATTTGGTTTTACAATGTTCCTCTACATTTGCCTAGGAGAAGCAGAAATGCTTTGAAGGCTTTCTGGATTTGACATGCATTATGTAACACCAACCTGAGAGCGATGTGAATCAGATGAGAGATGTGAATTGGACCAGGCGACTCAAGAGCACTTTGTCCCACCACATTTGGATTTATGACTGTGGCATTCAGAATATCGGCCTGGCTGGAATATAGCCAGTCTCCTCCCATTTACCCTGTCAGTGTGCTTAGCCATTCCAAACCATTCGAGCCTCTCCTCGGATTCCCCATTATCCCCTTCCGAGAGCAGTCTCACAGAGTTGCTCAGTATCACTAAAGCCAGAGGTGCAGCTTTCTTGGAGGCAGTGTGGTCTAGTAACTAGGTCACTAGCCTAGAATTCAGGAGCTGTGGGTTTTATTCTTGCCTCTGCCACTAGCCTGCTGGGTGATCTTGAGCAAGTCACTTCCCCGTTTGATGCCTCAGTTTTCCCATCTGTAAAATGGGATTGATGCTGACCTATGGATGAAATGCGCTATATGTACAAGCTGATTATTATTTGTACAATCTCGAGAGACTCCTACGATCGATTACTTATTGGGCTTCCCTTTAAATAGCGGACACCCATTAAAAGAATGAGTTATTTGCAAATTTAAAAAAACTGCTCTAGCCTTTTAACGCTTTTGCAGCTGGTCTTCCCAGCTACCTGTTTGTGCTGCCATTATTCTGTTACCGGTGCATTGCCATCCGTGGATTGTTAGGACTAGAACTATGGGTAACATTTTCAAAAAGCATCTATGTGACTTTGGAGCCTAAGTCCCATTTTCTAAACCGATGGAGGACTTGTTGGCCACATTTTTAGAAATTAGCATCTTCGGTGCTGAGCACTGAAAGATGTGGCCCTCAGTGTGCTGCGCAATAAATAATAATGGGCTATAGCCTCAGATGGTGTTAATTATGGAACACGGTTTCTCACACTGAAAATTATTCTGTCAGCTGATCTGTCCATGTAATAGATCATGTATACAACAGGGCTTCGCTACTTGGAAAATGGCTTTAAAGAGAATGGGATTGGCTGGTCCGAGTTTAGGATTTCTGTATCTGTGCACAAAAGGGAACGGTTCTTCTTTGCCTCAGGGATTGTAGCACTGGGCTCTTCCCCAGTTTGGTTTATAAAGGAGCTGCAAGGCAGCTTTGTTTGAAGTCATAATCAAAAACTACAATTCTGCTCTCACTTATACCAGAGTAAAACAGGAGTAAATCCACTGACGTAACTCCAGTTGCACTGGTATAAAACTGCTCTAAGTGAGACCTGAATCAGATCTGTAATAGTTATTAAGGGGACATTGTTAGCTAAGGTCTGTGTCTCTGTTACAAAGATGATTTTTATTAAATATTCTATGGAGTGTAAGATTGCATCCATTGACTGCTACAAAATCATCTTAAGGATTCACCAGACAAGCTAAGATAACTTGACTATCACTGAACAAAGAGAGAGCAACAGAAATGTCTTCTACTCCTCAAAATTATCATATCAATGGGGCTGCTCACTGGAAAGAACTTATTTCATATTCCAATATACCGCCAAAGGGGCTCACTCAAAAATCCCTCTTCCCCTTATCTTCAAGTAAACCCTGTGTAGCAGGAGTGGGTGTCATTGTAGGCAGGAGGGGAAAGGCACTAGCGGGGGAGGAGCGGGGGGATCTATTCATTTGTTTTCCCACTTAAACAAAAAGCTCTCTCATTGCTATAAACAAGCAGCCCAGCCGGGCAGGCACATTTAATTTCATCAGGAAAAAACTCTGCAAAGCAAATGTTCAAGTGATGCAGTTAAGCACTCAAAAGTCAGGAGAGACAATTTGCATATGGAACCTTAACTCTGCCCCCTTGGAAGTATGCATTCCAATACAGCCTTCGGACATTGTTATTAATTATTATTATTACTGATGTTTGCATTACCATAGCGTCTAGCACATGTCGTGCACCAGGACCCCAGTGTGCTAGGTGCTGTACAAAGAGAGAACAAAAAAAAACAAAACCAAAAAAGACAGTTGCTGCCCCCAATCTAAGTACAAGACAAGCAACAACAGGTGGATACAGACAGGTGGGGAATACACATAAACAACAAATCAATACTGGTCAGCATGCTTACTGGACAGCCATGCATGTGCAGTGTGGGAGAGGTCTCCAGGAATCCCAGCTCCTCAGAGGTGCACAGCATCCCACGGGGAATAAGGGTGAGCGGAGGCCATGGCCCAGCCAGCAAGATAGCTTGGGTGACGAAGTCAGCTGTATGCACTGCCCCGGGTAGCTCAGGGGGAGGCAGTGTCATTCCCCACTGCCCTTAATGCTTGGCCGGGCCTCCATGGCTCAAGGGAGCCCTTTAAGTGCATGATCACATCCTTGTTTCACAAATACTCTGTTATAATACCCGATAGTATAATATATGGAGATATGCCTAATCTCATAGAGCTGGAAGGACCTTGAAAGGTCGAGTCCAGTCCCCTGCCTTCACTAGCAGAACCAAGTACTGTCCCCTGCCTAAATGGCTCCCTCAAGGATTGAACTCACAACCCTGGGTTTAGCAGGCCAATGCTCAAATCACTGAGCTATCCCTCCCCCCGAGTGCAAGACACACACATTGCATCTTCTCATTCTGCGCACGAGACAACCCAACCCCCCGCAAAATGGTTTTCATGACCTATGCCTGGCCAAGCACTGTCCCATCACAGTGCGGCGTGATTAGAACGCCACGGACTGAACATTTGCCGACACACACAGGCCAGTTACCTTCACAACTACCCCCCTAATGCCTTGAGCTGCACCGAGGAAGGCTGTGCCGTGCACATGGATCTCAGAACTACTCGCCTAATGCCCTGATCTGCGCTCCAGGAGGCTGTGCTGCTGGGGAGAAAGGAAAGATATAACACCTGGCTGCTGACGGAGGGCCAGATTATGCCTGATGCTTAATGAAAGGCATCTCCAGCCCGTGTAGCCCGTGCAAAGACCAGGCAGAATTCCAGTCCCTATGCTCAGGAAAGCACTGTACTTCCCAGGGGGCATCCCAAAGAGGAGGTGGAGCTAAGGGGCCACCTACCTTAAACACTAGCAAGCGGAGCTCCACCCCTCTGCACGCCTGAAAGCTCCTGACGGCATTCTGGATCTTTGAGTCCCCGTTCCCCCCGAGGGAGTGCCAGTCCACAACTCTCCTACTCTGGGCTGGGCCTAACTGGCACACTCGGTCCCTGCGTTGTTCAAATGTACCCTGTGGCTTGGAGAGAAGAGAACGGATCATAGGAAAAGCCTGAGGGCCAAATTCTGCACTCATTGATACTGGTGTAAAGCTGGAGTCCCTCCATGGAATTCCACTGACTTACTCCGGATGTACACCAGTGTCACTGAGAGTAGATTTTGATCCTAAGGGCCAGATCCTCCACTGGAGTCAGCTGGCATAGTTTTGGTGATTACAACAGAGTGACACCAATTTACACCAGCTAACGCTGTGGCTCGAAATGCATAAATATGTCCTGGACTCTTATGACAATGAAAATAAAAGGAGCTCCAAATTAGTATAATACTAAGCTCCAGTATTTCATCAAGGGAAATCTTCAAAAAGTTAACAAGGAATGAGGACAAGAAATACAGATGTGCTTTCTGGAAATAGGTAGCAATGCTGTTCATCTCAGAGTCCCTAGAAGGACTCCACCTGTTTTGCTGTCCTCTGTGCACAAAAGAATCCTCGCTCATTCTTATTTGGCAATTGTGAGTAGAAACCTAAGCAGAGTTTTCACAGGAGAGCCTAGGGCAGGGGAAAATGCTGAGACGACAGCTCTGTCGGGAACCCACTGAACAGTGTGAAACCTTCATATCGGGCCCAAAGTGTGTTCTGAGATGGGGGGGGGTGAATTTAATGTGGTAAAGGGAATCAATAACAGGCATTTAGGGGAGGAGGTTTATTATAATAAGCTAAAGTCCTACCCACTGATCTCATGTACAGGCACAGACAATGCCACTCCAGAATGACTCCATAACTCCCAGAGTTATGTTACTAATATATGTTCTTCATAGTTAGCCAGCCAAGGAAGCTCTAATTAAAGTATTCAGCTTTGTTGGTTCTTGCACCGTAATGATTAGATTGGCCATTACTGGCAGTTCTCTTTCCCTCTGGCTGCACACTGGGTGGGTAAATTTATTCAGCTCTTTGTTTATTTCTTAGAAATGTCTTTCCTTGTTCTCCACCTTCACCCTCAGAGGGCCTGATTGTTATCTAACTTGCACCAGTATTACACCAGTATAAATCCATTGACTCTAATGGAGTTATTCCTGCTTTACCCTTGTATTAATTGGAAGAGAATCAAGCCCATTAGATTTAAATACGATGATGAGTCCATTCCAGGCAGAAGCCTTATAGCAAGAGACTCAAGGAGTTCAATCTATTTAGCCTTACAAAGAGACGGTTAAGGGGAGACTTTATTGCAGGTTATAAAGTACCCGCATGGCAAACAAAAAAACCCAAAGCTACGACAAGCTCCAGTAGGTGGAAGTTGAAGCTAGACAAATTCACACTGGAAATAAGGCACACATTTTTAACATTGAGGGTAATTAACTATCAAAACAATTTACCAAGGGTTGTGGTGGATTCTCCATCGCTGGCAGTGTTGAAATCAAGATTGGACGTTCTTCTCTAGCTCGAACAGGAATTAATTAATTAATTCTGGGAAGTTCTCTGGAGGCCAGACTAGGTGATCAAGTGGTCATTTCTGGTTTTATAGTCTATGAAATTAAAGGTAGCGAGACACTCACTTGCTGTGACGATGAGGACCATATAAGTAACATAGGCCGATAGACAAGATTCCAACTCTGCTAAAAGTATTTCAGCAGTCATGTCCTTCAAATCCCAACATGGATCCCATCCACTTTGCTATGCTACTGCCAGACCATTAGCTTCCATGTTATACCATTAACCAACCAGGTCTCAGAAGGAGTTTTTTCCTATCTCTGAATGATACCGACAGCAGTTCATGTAGGGTTTAATTTGGATTTTTCAATCAGAAAAAATTCTAAGTACCTTTTTGCTCCTTCCTGCACAAACATGGTAAAAAAAAGATGACAAGATGATAAGTAGTCACATACTAGCACTTGAAATTATTTCCAAACCAGAGGAGAGCATTATGGAAAAATGAGCACACATTATTTTGAAGGAAAATCAATAACTTATTGAGCCTATGCCCGGTTATTCATTTTGTCAGTGTTCTCTGGATGTGCAATACAACTTCTGTAGGGTGTTTATTGTCCTGGCAACTGAATGAAATGGAGATCAGATGATACACTCCCAAGAAGAAGTGAAGGGCCAGGGGGTGGCAGAGGAGGATTAAAATTAGAATGGACATGAAAGCAAGAGTGCAAGGAATGAAAATTATAACAACTGCAGTGGATGCCATTACAAAGACAACATCCACTGCATGCATCTGAAGAAGTGGGTATTCACCCACGAAAGCTTATGCTCCAATACGTTTGTTAGTCTATAAGGTGCCACAGGACTCTTTGTTGCATCCACCAACAGTTACCACACCAGAGTGCCTGAGATATTGCATTTATTTCCTCTAACTACTGTATCTGTCTTCAGCTTTGGTGTTTGTAATGTGCTTATGGCCTTACTGTGGAATCTTAGATGCCATGGTATGGTAAGTAATGGTAAATGTTAATGGTTTAATGGGGTCCACTTTACAGCCCAGAATTTGGATCATTTTAAGATAACCGTGTATAGTTGCGTAATAAGTAAGCACACCTTTTGCTGCTCCAATCACACTAGGTACCTTATCTTCAACTTAAACACAGACCATGAAGAAGTCCCTTGTTAGTGGGGGACTTAGCGTTGCCGCTGTAAGATTTAGATTACCCACAGCTACTGTTGTTCAGGGAATGGTCCCCTCCCTCTGACCAGTGGCAGGAGGTGAAGCCGTAGTGATTTTCAGTGGGGTTTGTGGCCCTCAATTCATCGCCCAAACCGCAGGCTGCTGGGACTGTAGTGAGCTCTTAAGGCCCCATGTAGACCTTGCTGGCCCATTCTCAAAGGTACTTAGCTTGCATTAATGTAGAGCTGGTTGAAACTTTAGAGCCCTCTACAATTTACACCCCTCCACTCCAGGCACAGACTGCCGGAGTGGCTTTCACATCCCCCAGGGCCACTGGCCTGGACTCCAGGGCCAAGGTAGGTTACCCAGGGCACCACGCTTTTTTTCTTCTGCTATATCCCACCTGACCCAAAGTTCACCAGCCACCATTGCCTCTGACCATGCTGTCTTTGTGATAGCACGAGGCCTCTTCTTTACTCAGATCTCTCCTCCAGCAAGATGGCGCCTGGGGCCACCACATTGGCGAGCCTAGCCTATCAAAATGCGCACACATCTTTCTTTGTGATCTCAATTATTTGTGTAAATCTGCTCTGGTGCATCCCTGTTACAGAAAAAGAGTCTTCCTCATTCACTCAAGGTAAAATAAACTCTGGGTTCCTTTTCAGTTCATCGTTGGCTTTATCTCCTGCAGCTACATAATGACATGGTTATAGGGGTGTAGGACAAACACAGTTACAGTAGGTTACAGGCCCATTGTGTCTGAAATTCTTTGATACTGTTTGTGTGCCAGAAGGATAAATAATAAATACATAGAATAGCATCAAAGATATCCAAATACAAAGGGCCCATTACCTACTTCTGCCTCTCCTTCCTCAGCTGTTATAAAAACAACATCTCTGTCTGTTGGTCTTATTTTATGGACTAGCCCATTATCTAATATTGAAGTTGAAATCTGTTTGTGCCTTACCTTAGACAAGTGTGGTTATATGGAACACTATTTGTCAATAATTGTGTGAGTCTCCTGCGATCCAATTCCAAATGCCTGCCATGAGAAGCAGGGGATACCGCATCACTTGAGTTATTGACTATTAGACTGGACGAAGCAGTGGAGAATATACTATAGGGAACAATCCTACACTGACTGCAGGGGGTGAGTTTTCATTTCTGAGCTGTATGATTCTTATGGAAGAGACAACAGTAGAAAAGGGATTAGAATGACAGGGGCAGTGCTCTCCACAGCACATCGAGATACCAGTTAAAAAGAAAAAGGGCAAGGCCCGGCCCCTAAAGGTATGTCTTCACTGCAGCGTTAACTCTGGGTGATCAGCTAGGTCTGAGCTCCCAGGTTAGCCAGGCCTGTGTCCTCACTGGTGCTGCGCTCCCCCATGGATGTCCCTAGGACTTCTGGGGACACATCCCATGGTTCTTTGTGCTGCAATTAGTCGAGCCGCTCTGTGATTCTGTTCCAGTGAATTGTTGGAGAACTTGTTTGCCCTGGGCACGTGAGGGAATTATGGGAAGGCATTGGAGGACTATGAACACTCAAGTGATCCAGCCTGTGTTCTCTCTGCAAAGGGAGCAGGATACAGCCCAAGTGAAAGCCTCACTCCCAGACAAGGCAGCTAGATTGCGCTAACGCTCCACCAAACTCAGGTGAGAAGGTTTTGTGTGTGCGCAGGAGGGGGACTAGAAGCAATAGCTGAGTAAGCGGTGGAGTGAACCCCTCAGTGAAGGCATACCCTCAGACACGGAATCTTACTTCTCATTCCGAGCCTGCTGGAGGAAGGATGGGCATTGATCTGATTCCAAAGCCTTTAGAAGCGGCTGTGATAGAACAGATGTTCAGTAGTTTGGGAGTTAACATTATTTGCACAGCACTCACCGGTTTAGCAGACCCCCAAGGCTAATTTCACACCAGACAGAAAAATCAAGCCTTGCGCCCTTTATGGGTGTCAGAGATGAGACAGACTCTGATTGCAGAACAGATTATCTAAAACCCACAAGATTTCTTCCTCCTCCCTTGCCTCTTTCTTACCCATCCAACTCTCACCCCCACCAAGGGATTGGGAAAAGTTTTTATTGGTCTTGCAAAACATGAAGTGTGACAGTGAGGGTGATTGTTTCTCCAGCAGTGTAAAAAAAAAGAAAAGAAAAAAACAGCAAATAAGCAAATGCAATCTAGTGTTTGAAGTGCCTGAACTATGTTAAGGGGCAGCTTGCTTATCCCTGCTCATCAGGGTTTAATTTCTACTCTCATTGAGGCCCATGTACAGATCTCTCTGAATTATTTCCTGCCTGTAACATGTATTTGGGTCTTGGTTCTGGGAGAGGTTTACAGCACTACGGTGCTCAAAAACTTCCTCGGTATTCAGCCAAAAGCTAGCTTATGGGAACTATGTTTAAGCACATATTGTGGGTTCAATATGTTTTACCCGTAGTTTTACCCGTAGTTCCTTAGCACCAAAGACCTCTTTCATTATGCTCCAATCTGAGTTTACGCAGGATCTCACCTTGACCAGGGCTAAAATGATCTGACACATATTTATATCTGCATTAAAAAGCAGGTGGAAAGATTGTTCCATGCTGGATTACTCAAAGACAACGTGTTCCGATTGCTTAGAGTCATGCAACTCCTGTATCGGAACCTTTATAAGTTCACGTTTACTCGTCAGCAAAGGGTAGGTTTCAAAAGCAAGAGGTGCAGCTTTTGTGGTACATCGCATGCAGTGAAATGAAAAGCATATCGCACAACTACTTTTTGGCTGTGACGTGATCACTGCTAGCTACTGACATAGCTTTGAATGGAGGCATTGCACATCCCAAGCCAACTGTGTGACATGTTTTTCATTTAGCTGGTGTGTATCGCACGCAGCAAAAGTGCTGCAACCCGCTTGTATTCTGCACAAATAATTTCCATTCCCTGGACTGTTCTTCCTGGGTCATTCATGGAGAGTTAAGGGAAAGTGAATCCATTTTGCTTATCCTAGAAATTAGACATTTCAAAACCGTGATGACAAAATGCATCATATTGTACAGTATACCTTTTTCTGATTGCTCAAAGAAATACAGGACCACGTTTTCAAAAAGCACTTCCGTGACTGAGACACTTGTGGGGATTTTACCTGTAATTGTTAGACTTCAGATTCTTGATGAAAGCAAACAAATCATGTTAGGAGGTGAAGGGTGTCCAGTGGGAAAACTGAAAATAAGGATGGAATTACTTCTGCGGAGGCCCAGCTAGCTTTTTTTAAAGGGTTGCCGCTGGAATAATAAGGTGTTAAAGACAGGCAGGTTTTCAGAAGAGCTGAGCTCCGAATGAGGCCCCGCAGTACATGCCCACAGACCCAAATGAGCTCAGTACATTGGGGGCATGTTGGGGTACTGAGCGTCTTTGAAAATCTGGCCGTAAGTGTCACAATGGGAGCCGCTAGAGCCCACATCCTCATAGGTAGCTTAAGGCACCTAACTCCTAAGGGGAGCAGTGGGGGCTTCAAGACTGAGCTTGATAAGTTTATGGAGGGGATGGTATGTTGAGATTGCCTACAATGGCATGGGGCTCCTCTGTGACTGTTATAGCAAATTTCCCCAGCAGCTGGAGATGGAACACTAGATGGGTAGGTCTCTGAGTTACTGCAGAGAATTCTTTCCCAGGTGTCTGGCTGGTGGGTTTTTCCAACATGCTCAAGGTCTAAGTGATCGCCATATTTGGGGTCAGGAAGGAATTTTCCCCCAGGTCAGACTGCCAGAGTCCCTAGGGTTTGTCACCTTCCTCTGCAGCATGTGGCATAGATCACTTTCAGGTTTAAACTAGATTAAAATGGTGGATTCTCTGTAACTTGATTTGAGGACTTCAAGTAACTTAGCCAAAGGTTATGGGTCTATTACAGGAGTGGTTGGGCAATGTTCTTGGCCTGCGTTGTGCAGGAGGTCAGACTAGATGATCATGATGGTCCCTTCTGGCCTTTAAGTCTATAAGTCTATGGAAATTAATGGGAGTAAGGTACCTCGGTACCTCTGAGGATCCGGACCTGAGTGCCAACGTGGCCCACAGCGTCCGTCCGTGCTGCTAAGATGTCCAGGGCTTACATCATTGCTTCTCTGGGATTGTTCATGGTTATGTTAACAAAACTAGATGGAGAGCTGGTGATTCGTTGGTAGCCATGCGGCGCATATAGCCGTAGGTTTCAGGAGGGTTTCTCAGCTCAGCTAAGCCATAGTGCTGCTCACCGCTGCCTGTGCTAGCCCTGATACACGACTGTTTTTAGCACACTAGCTTTATCTCGGCAGAAACTGGGAATCACACCCACCTGGGCACGGGACCCCGTTGGCCCGTGCAGTAATCCGCCACTGCATGTGACAGGCTCCACTAAGGAGAATGAGCCAAGCCTGTTGCTAGTTCATCCACCTGTGGCTAGTTGCCTAGGCAGCGGGGTGACAGTTAATTAGGTAAGGAGCACCTGGGCCTAATAAAGGGTTTGGAGCATGAACTAGGCATGGGACCTCCTGGCTCAGCAGAGAGCAATGCACCGGGGAGGGGAAGCAATGCGCTGTCATCTGGCCAAGCGTCCAGCAGAGACCCAAGCTCCGGACAGGGAATTCAGCTGGAGAGTGCTCAAGGGGAGAGATGTGAGACTGATTAACCCAAGGGCAGAGTGTTCCCGGTGGAATAGCCGTCTGAAGCTTTCATTTACGTTATCGTGCTGGCCTTTCCTCTTAGCTAAGTGAGACTGTAAATGAGTTGGCCCCCATGCGCCCTCTTGTGGCCAGGGGGCCTCTGCACTGCTCTGCTCTTCATTCTCCCTCTTCCAGGCCCTCTCACAGATATGCCACACACTTGCTTGTCCAATCACCACCCTTACTGGGGTCGGGGTCGATCCAGACAAATAACGCAAAGGGACAACTCCAAGTCCCCAAAATCAGGCCCCGAGGCACAGCTTTTACCTCAGCGCCT
The DNA here is from genome assembly GCA_037349315.1 of Chelydra serpentina. Taxonomy (NCBI): domain Eukaryota; kingdom Metazoa; phylum Chordata; order Testudines; family Chelydridae; genus Chelydra; species Chelydra serpentina. The sequence goes on along the minus strand of JBAIAC010000026.1, from coordinate 8,401,200 downwards.
GGCTGAGCGAAAGGCTCCCTCCCAGAGTCCTTGTTTGATGAGTTCTTGGGGGGCGACCTGCCCTGGGGTTCGGCTTGCAGCCGTCCTGCTCAGAGCTGACTCCCTCCAACATCACTTAAGCAGCTGGTTTCTCAGAGAGCTGGAGGCTCCCTCCCCACAGCAGGTGTCTCTGATTAGCTCATTTAGCAAGCCTCGGCTTCAGGTCTCCTGCAGGCAGCTCCCGCACTGAGACCCTCCGAAGAGGGCTGTCTTAAATACTAGAAAGGCCATCTTGGACTTATTTATACCCCAGGTGAGGGGAACTTGTGACGGGGGGGGAGAGGGGGGTCACCTGCAGTGCCACGCCTGACCACAAGGGGTGAACTGGCATGACCTCCATGCCATTACACCATACACTAACCCAGTCACTTCTCTCATTAAATGACATGGGTGTGAGGTAACTCGGTAAGGTGGATTTCTCTGCGTATGCTAACCCCTGCTGTTACCAGAGGAGGAGTAAGAAGCGTTTACTTTGGTTACTCTGGTGGTCACCCAGGGACCTAAAAAGCTTTTAGGGACCAAAGTGTTCAGCCATGGCCCCCCCCTTTTAGACTTTACACACCCCGAATTGCCCTTGCTCCTACAGATCAGTGTGTAAATTGTGCCTCCCATGTGCCGAAGTGGTAATGCACAAAAGTTGCACGAATATAGTTGCGTGTGCACAAGTGGGGACTAAAACGAGCCCTGCTTTGAAAAATTGGCCCTTAACGATTTAACTTAAGTGCATAAGAATGGCCATATGGGGTCCCTCTAGCTCAGTATCCTGTCTTCTGCTAGCAGCCAGTGCCAGGTGCTTCAGGGGGAATGAACAGAACAGGGCAACTACAGTGACCCTTCCCCTGTCATCTAGTCCCAGCTTCTGGCAGTCAGAGGTTTAGGGACACCCAGGGCATGGGGTTGCATCCCTGACCATCTTGGCTAAAAGCCATTGATGGACCCATCCTCCAGCAACTTATCTAGTTCTTTTTGAACCCATTAATAGTTTTAACTTGTAGCTGCCCTTTAATGCAATTTAATGCTAAATCTCATCAGCTGTAATAGCTAAGATGCCTCAATGTCAGCTCTTCGGTGTAGCCATACGTGTTGTGAACGGGGAGTGCAGGACTATGAGGAACAGAGGAGTTTGTATGCGGAGTCTAGATTAAAATTAGAATTCATTCCAGGCCACAGCACCAAGCTCGGTGGACAAAACAAATTCCAAGCAATCATTCTTTGTCTTGTTGGTAACTGGTCCCTGGCCATATTGAGTTCATATCTGCAGGAAGTGACATCACCTCAGGCCAGTCACCAAAAAGAAACAGTCAGTTTGGCTTGGCATGAGCCAGAGACCTTTTTCAAGTCGTAAGAGGCTTCACCACAAACAGTACAGTAGTTGTAGATATTTCAGTGACGGGCACTACAGATACTCAAGAAGGAATGGGGAGTTTACAGAGTCTAGAGGAGGGAGGTAGAGATGGTTTCCCGTAGGGTGCTGAAATTTAGCAAGGGTGAAGGAAAAAGCACCCTCTTTTCTATCCACCCTGTCCCCTGAGAAGACTACCCTCACCCCTCATCTCCAGGCAGAAGTGGGATTAAAAAACAGGGAAAGTATTTCTGATCATGCTAATGAAGCCTTCTCAGGGGCAGTCCACAGCAACCCACAGACTTTGTCCAGAGCCGTGCTGTGCACTGACAAATCTGTTACATTAATTGTAGAGTAGATATTAGTACCCACCTTTCAGCATCCAGCTCTGAGCATTAAACTAATTACTAGGTTCCAGCACTGCATGGCTTCCCAGCGGGAAGACAGTGCCCTATAAATCATCATACATGAACGACATTTAGCCACAGATGTAAAAAATGTCAGTATCTCTCTAAATCTCCAGTTGCTTTGTATTCTGAATACTGCCTCTCCAGGTGCCGTTTTCCTTTCTCTTCAAAAGACTGCGCCCCTTTTTCCTGTAGGATAAAGAAGCTCTCAGATCAAAATCAATGTTATCCCTGTCCATCATCCATAAGCAATTGCCTGGTAGATCATTAACGTGGGAGTTCTTAAGAAGGCTAAAAGAATGAGAACTGTACAGGCTAAAAGCAGTCATCTTCCTTTAAATACTGAACCTAGAACCAACTTCTGGGGACTACCAAGATCTTTGTAGACCTTCAGTTAGAACCATTATTTCTCTCCCTAGAGCTGACCATCAGCCATTCTCCTTGCATCCTTTCCCATAACTATTATACACCACCCTCACCCCACCCAGCATTGCCCCTACAGCTGTGATCTTTTCAGGTCGCTCAAACTGGGAAGTTTGGGGAAGTATATTCCCCCAAAGGGAACACAGATTCTGCAGACAATAGAATTCAGGAATCAGTATAGGTGGGGTTCTTCCCTCTGAGTCATAGTGAACCAAACCCCAACATGCTGCTAGAGAGACTGGGGTGCTGACGATGTTGTGATCTTTACAACAAGAAAAAGAACCATCCTACTGTTTGCAAAATTGGGGGGTTTTAGTGCTGGTGTCCTGACTATTTTCTAGTTTTAGCAATTATATTTTATAAATTACTGGCCTAAATTCCACCTCAGTTTCAAACAGATCTACTATTCTCTGTCAGGCCCTAAACTTTTGTGTAGTAGTGTTGTGCACTGTTAAACAGTTGCCATGATCCACCCCAGAATTAGCTGCATTTCAGTGGTCAGGAGGTTCCTTCACAGTTAAACTGTATATGCATGTGGTTTGTAAAATGCTTTGTGACCCTTTGGATTGCAAGGTGCTATATAAATGCAAGACAGTGGTTTATTTTCCCGAGGTATCCAATATCCAGAGCAAATGCAATAATGCAGATTCCCCTCCTGTTCTCCCATGATGGAAGCCATATAATTCCTTAACGCTTGCTCCAGTATAAACACTTCAAAGCTGTTTGATTTAATGGATACTTTCTTATCTTGCATATAAGAATTCTAACACCACGTCATGCAGAGGAGGAGGGAGTGTAGCAGAAGTACATTACCAGGATCTCATTCTCTGCTCTATGTAGGTTTTGATGCCACCCTCATCACCAGAGTATCTGAGCACCTTCCAGTACTGTATTAAGCAGTGACATGTCACCCTCTAAGTGGTAATGTTCCTCTGGAATATCTGCATCTGATTAAAAATGCTGAAGTGAATCTTTGCTTTACACATTTAAGACATTCTAAAGTAGCCACCTCTCCTCTGCTGCCTTGCAGTGAGAAGAATGGATTTAAACAATCCAGAGTATAATGATCTCTAAGATAAGCAAGGAAATGTCTCTATGTGTCATGCAAACAAGCAGTCCAGCTGTTCGCTCACACTCACCCTTTCTACACTCTGCTAGTCTCAGAAAGATCATTATGCACACTCTGCTGGTCACAGCAAGACAGGTATTCTAATTCTATTGGCCAACAAGCAATGATGGTAGTTATGACAGTATTTCAGACCCGCCTTTCATTACAACTATTAGCTCACAGCATTCTTTTAAGAAAAAATACCACGTTTTTGGATCAGAGACAGAGGAATAGCATGAATAGCCATTTCTCATACTGAACAACATCTTCCATAATTCCATGTTTGGAAATATTAAATCTGCTGCATACAACATTTGTCCCCCCGATAAGACATCATTCTGAACTCCTTGCCACTTGGAACCAAGAAAAAGAGTCAAGTATCAGAGGGGTAGCCGTGTTAGTCTGGATCTGTAGAAGAGACAAAGAGTCCTGTGGCACCTTATAGACTAAGAGACGTATTGGAGCATAAGCTTTCGTGGGTGAATACCCACTTCGTCGGATGCATGCAGTGGAAATAAAAGGAAAGAAAGACAGAAAGAAAGAAGAGTGTTAACTCTTGGTGTCCTGGCCAAAATGTATGTAATTAGGGTAACGGCATGCTGCTTAGCTATATTCCTCTCTCCGTTTCAATTGGGCGGTATTCATCTTCACTTCCTGTTGCGTTGCAGTCTGTTAAACTGTTGTTGCCCAGAGGTAGCTGCACTTGAGTAAGGAGTGAAGCCGTTCTCTCATATTACATAGTGCTTTGGAATCCTTTAGAGCTAGAACAACTCTAATTATTTAGCTTAAAAAGAAGTGTAAGGTATGACTTAAATTGCAGTCTAGAAGTATTGACATGGGGAACAAATATTTGATAATGAGCTCTTCAATCTAGCAGACTAGGATATAACATTGTCCTCTGGCCGGAAGTTGAAGCTAGACAAACTCAAACTGGAAATAAGGCATGCATTTTTTAACAGTGAGGGTTATTGACTATGGGAACAATTTACTGAGGTTTATGGTGGATTCTCCAACACTAAGAATTTTAAAGTTAAGATTGGAGGTTTTTCAAAAAGCTCTGCTCTAGGAATTATTTTGGGGAGATCCTCTGGCCTGTGTTACACAGGTCAGACTAGATGATCACAATGGTTCTTTCAGGCCTTGGAATCTATGAATGTGTAATATTATTGCTTTTCATTATTTCCTTAAGTATAAAGCAATGAACATTGTACCTAGAGGTGTACAATAGAAATTATGGAGTGAATACTAAAAATAAAGTTGCTGGGACAAAAAGACAGAACCAGAAGTAGTGGAATTGTCTTATCTCCTGTAGAATATGAAAGTCAGTAAGGGAATAAGGCTTTTGTTGCTCTGTCAGGCGTACGGCACAGCCTCAGAGGAAGATATCTGCACAGGGCTGTAGCCGTTGTTTCATGTTTGTTCTATAAAATGATGGTGATACCCTCTGCTGTCAACAGAGACAGAAGGGCTTTCCCTTGGCGCCTACATAGTCCGCACTTCTTGTGAACAGTTTTATTCAAACAAGACACAAGGTGGCTAGCGTGACATTATAGACAGCTGGTTTACTCTAGTTGAATGTTGTTGTTAGGCTTCGTCTTGCTGTGTGATGTGAATTAGTCTGGCGAGCATCTTGAGTTTTACCCCAGTTCTAACGCCATCGATTTCAGAAGAGTTATTCCTAACGGACATCGGTATGAGTGAGATCAAAATCAGGTGCTTTCCAAACAAAAGGGCTATAAGAATGTAGGCCTGAATTTTCAAAGGTGACTATACATTTTGGGGTGCCCCGCTGAAGACACTTTCAATGGGCCTGACTTTAAGAAAACAGGGGCTAAGCGCTTGTTACAAATCAGGTGTTTTACCGGGGTCTCCAATTGTGCACTCAGAAATTCAAGTGTCACTTAGCAGCAGGAGGCCAACAGAAAATGTTACAAAGGAGGACACAGACTGGAGAAGAATAGGGGCACGTTGCTGCAACTCCCCCAACCCTAAATGCTCCGGCCACAAATTTCAAAATGTTCAGAGTTTGGTTCTGTTCATGGGCCAAGCGTTTCAATGCTTCTCTGGTGTACAGCCAGACTCTTTTGGGTCTTGACTGTGGGGTGGGAATACAATTCGAATGGGCTTCCTCACAAGGTTTGCCTTGTCTCCTGGCTTCATGCAAGCTGGAAATACCATGAAAACACTAGCTTTGTGTACGATACCACTGTACTTCCGCTTCCGATGCTGCCTGAAATCAGATACACAACCATTTAAAATGTTTTCTAACCTCAACTCATGAAGTTTGTGAAACCCCCTCTAATGCCCCCTTCTTTGCCTCCCTCTAATTCCAGCAACTAACAGAAGTTACTAGATCACAGGCCCTGGTTCTCATGGGTGACTTTAATCACCCCGATATCTGCTGGGAGAGCAATACAGCAGTGCACAGACAATCCAGGAAGTTTTTGGAAAGTGTAGGGGACAATTTCCTGGTGCAATTGCTGGAGGAACCAACTAGGGGAAAAGCTCTTCTTGACCTGCTGCTCACAAACAGGGAAGAAATAGTAGAGGAAGCAATAGTGGATGGGAACCTGGGAGGCAGTGACCATGAGATGGTCGAGTTCAGGATCCTGACACAAGGAAGAAAGGAGAGCAGTAGAACAGAGACCCTGGACTTCAGAAAAGCAGACTTTGACTCCCTCAGGGAACTGATGGGCAAGGTCCCCTGGGAGAATAACATGACGGGGAAAGGAGTCGAGGAAAGCTGGCTGTATTTTAAAGAATCCTTATTGAGGTTGCAGGAACAAACCATCCCGATGTGTAGAAAGAAAAGTAAATATGGCAGGCGACCAGCTTGGCTTAACAGTGAAATCCTTGCTCGTCTTAAACACAAAAAAGCAGCTTACAAGAAGTGGAAGATTGGACAAATGACTAGGGAGGAGTATAAAAATATTGATCAGGCATGCAGGAGTGAAATTAGGAAGGCCAAATCACACTTGGAGTTGCAGCTAGCCGGAGATGTTAGGAGTAACAAGAAGGGTTTCTTCAGGTATGTGAGCAACAAGAAGAAAGTCAAGGAAAGTGTGGGCCCCTTACTGAATGAGAGAGGGAACCTAGTGACAGAGGATGTGGAGAAAGCTAGTGTACTCAATGCTTTTTTTGCCTCTGTCTTCACAGATAAGGTCAGCTCCCAGGCGGCTGCACTCCGCAGCACGGTATGGGGAGGAGGTGACCAGCCCTCTGTGGAGAAAGTAGTAGTTCGGGACTATTTAGAAAAGCTGGACGAGCACAAGTCCATGGGGCTGGATGCACTGCATCCGAGGGTGCTAAAGGAGTTGGCTGATGTGATTGCAGAGCCATTGGCCATTATCTTTGACAATCGGGGGAGGTCCCGGATGACTGGAAAAAAACTAATGTAGTGCCAATCTTTAAAAAAGGGAAGAAGGAAGATCCGGGGAACTACAGGCCAGTCAGTCTCACCTCAGTCCCTGAAAAAATCATGGAACAGGTCCTCAAGGAATCAATTCTGAACCACTTAAAGGAGGGGAAAGTGATCAGGAACAGTCAGCATGGATTCACCAAGGGCAAGTCTAACCTAATTGCCTTCTATGATGAGATAACTGGCTCTGTGGATGAGGGGAAAGCAGTGGATGTGCTATTTCTTGACTTTAGCAAAGCTTTTGATATAGTCTCCCACAGTGTTCTTGCCAGCAAGTTAAAGAAGTATGGGCTGGATGAATGGACGGTAAGGTGGATAGAAAACTGGCTGGATGGTCGCGCTCAACGGGTAGTGATCAATGGCTCCATGTCTAGTTGGCAGCCGGTATCAAGTGGAGTGCCCCAAGGGTCGGTGCTGGGGCCAGTTTTGTTCAATATCTTCATCAACGATCTGGAGGATGGTGTGGACTGCACCCTTAGCAAGTTTGCAGATGACACTAAACTAGGAGGAGTGGTTGATACGCTGGAGGGTAGGGATAGGATACAGAGGGATCTAGACAAATTAGAGGATTGGGCCAAAAGAAATCTGATGAGGTTCAACAAGGACAAGTGCAGAGTCCTGCACTTAGGACGGAAGAATCCCATGCACTGCTATAGACTAGGGACCGAATGGCTGGGCAGCGGTTCTGCAGAAAAGGACCTAGGGGTTACAGTGGACGAAAAGCTGAATATGAGTCAACAGTGTGCCCTTGTTGCCAAGAAGGCTAACGTCATTTTGGGCTGTATAAGTAGGGGCATTTCCAGCAGATCGAGGGACGTGATTATTCCCCTCTATTCGGCACTGGTGAGGCCTCATTTGGAGTACTGTGTCCAGTTTTGGGCCCCACACTACAAGAAGGATGTGGATAAACTGGAAAGAGTCCAGCGGAGGGCAACAAAAATGATTAGGGGGCTGGAGCACATGACTTATGAGGAGAGGCTGAGGGAACTGGGATTGTTTAGCCTGCAGAAGAGAAGAATGAGGGGGGATTTGATAGCTGCTTTCAACTACCTGAAAGGGGGTTCCAAAGAGGATGGATCTAGACTGTTCTCAGTGGTAGAAGATGACAGAACAAGGCGTAATGGTCTCAAGTTGCAGAGGGGGAGGTTTAGGTTGGATATTAGGAAAAACTTTTTCACTAGTAGGGTGGTGAAGCACTGGAATGGGTTACCTAGGGAGGTGGTGGAATCTCTTTCCTTAGAGGTTTTTAAGGTCAGGCTTGACAAAGCCCTGGCTGGGATGATTTAGTTGGGGTTGGTCCTGCTTTGAGCAGGGGGTTGGACTAGATGACCTCCTGAGGTCCCTTCCAACCCTGAGATTCTATGAGTCTATGATTCTAATGGCTAGATCACATGCACAGGTTTACGAGTCTGCTAGTGCCTCCATGGTTAGTGGACCTTATTCTTTAGCTCAAGCAACAGAGCCTCTCGTTTTTATATCCAAAGGCTCCAGTTTGAAGTTCCCAAAGGCAACACATCTAGGCGGATCGCACTCAGACTTTGGTGCCAGTTTGGGTTAGTCCTTATTTTTATGAAACCAGTTGGCCCATCCCCAGTTCCTGGCTAGTGTTAAGAATGAGTTCAGTCATTATTCTTTTCACGTTGTACCCTGAGTTCCAGCAAGTACCAGCTTGCTGGAAACTGTTTGATATTGCATTGCTAGTAAAACTTAATTCTACTGGGACGCGTTTACACACACACACACACACACACACACACACACACACACACACACACACACACACACACGCTTTACTGAAATTTTATGAGATGTGGCTTTGAGTACAACCAGCCAGTGGAGGAAAGATGCTGCGCACCTCTGAGATAGGATAAGTGACAGCCTTGATCAATCAGAGTAAACAACAGCAATGGTGACATTTACTGGGATTTAGTGGATCAAAACGGGAAATGTTCTGCAATCAGTCACTCTGGCCCGGATCCACAGCTGGGGTAAATCATTGTAGCACCACAGAGTTTAGGGGAGAGATAGCTGTTTACCCCCTGCCATTCCTCTTCTCCTTAAATCTATGCTCACCAGTTTATGGAGACAAAAAGACATTTGTAAAATCTCTAAGTAAGTTTAATACGCACATGTTCTGAGTTCAAGTCAACACACTCTCCTTCTGCAAGAAAAGCAAAGATTTACCGTGAGGAGGCTTCTAAGGGAGGTAGATTCGAAGAGAATATTCTGCACCATTATAGTCTTCTTCCATTTGTGTTTAGATCAAGACCTCTGTAAACGTCCGAGGTGGCTGGCACAACAGGGGGAATGTAGGGATTCAGAAGCCTGAGCCTCTCCATCTTCCCCAGGCTTTCTGCCTCTTCAGCTCCTGGAGCTGAGAAAGAAGTGGAGAGACAGGGAGTCAGGGCTCTCTGCCTTTCCAGCCCGGGAGCCAGGAGGAGGTGACAAGGCAGAGTCAAGGTGCTCAGCCCTGCAGCTCTCCTGTAAAGCTTTTGTCAGTTTCACGGGCGGAAAGGGAAACTGACAAGAGCCTTCCAGGCTGACAGCCAGGGAGCCTCATCTCCATCTTCCTGACATTTATCAGCAATACTGAAATTCTCACCAAAAAATTCAGCTTTGCGAAAATGGCATTTTTCATCAGAAAATGATTCAATTAAAAAAAATTCAATCAGTTCTATAAAACCCACTTCTGCACCATTAAGGTCAATGGGGGTTCACCTGCTGGGACAGGGTGAATAGCTACGGGTTATTTATGTTACCCTGCAGGTACTTTCTCTGAAAAATCTGACCTGCGTTTGGGCATGTTTGAATGATTAAAAATAATACTTCTTGAGTCAAACTTAACTGCCATTTTATTTGACTGACCTGATCCGTCCTGCCTGCTTGTGCCACCCAGCTACGTAGTGAATTTATTAAACACAAGAATAACATATTCCCTGGGATGAAATTAATCATAGATCTGCATATGGAGAAACTAAATGGACATACTTTACATGACCTGGTGAAAGTGGTACAAGGGGGAAACCTAAACTTCATACTCAGTCTCTTTATTCACTGAATTTGTACTCACTGTCCACCACACACACATCATGCCCTTCCCAGTACATAAATAAACCATTTCTTTGCCACGGTCTATGGATTTCACTGTCTTGTGAAGTCCTAACCAGTAACACCCATACAGAACCTTTCCAGTTCATCAGCTGAGGTGTAGGTTTGCTTTTGAACAACGCCTACGACATCCCCGCACCCCCATGAGGCACAGAAGAAAGATGAAGGAGCAGCCATTCACAGCCTCCCAATACCCTGCCAAGCAGGTGAGAACAGGCTCCCCACAAATATCTGCCTTTCGGGGATGGGGCCAGAGAGAAGCAATTCCTCCCCAGAGATCTTTCCGTGAGCAGTGCAGTGACAAGAGCCATCCTCTCCGGAGACAGGGAAGAAGGCTAGTGATCCCAGTTGGTTTCCTTGGTGACTGTTCAGAAAGGCATAGAGGCTAAACTCTCTTTCCCTTTCCGGAGCTGCACTGAGGTACACAGGATGGGACAGAAGGGAGAAAGCTGACACAGCTCTGCCATGCTGTGACTCCTACGTGGCAGTACCTAGGAGACTTCAGTCCCCTGGGCTGTCCATCTAGTGCCTTTCGCCAGCCCGAACTTCCCTTATACAAAGCAAAAGCATAAAGCTTAAAAGTAATGAAACTTTGCAAGCCAGCTCCCCTCCCCCCGCCCCCAGCCCCCAACAAATCATCTGCATCCGTCACTAAGGAGCTGCAGGAGGAAGCTAGGAGGTCTGATCAGCTGAATGATATGACAGAAGGGCATTTAGCAGCTCCCTGTGCTTCTGCCCTTGGGTCAGTTGTGGAGCAGCTGGAAAACTGTTCTTACAGAGAAAGAAAGGGAGCAAAAAAACCCGCTGCAGCTCCCAGTGCATTTGTTCTCGGTCCAGCAGTCCCATGGATAACCCACTGTATATTTTTAGCTCCTGCGTATCTGAAATACCACCGGGATACTCATTAGATAAAACCCCCGTGGGATGGGTACTGTTAGGATTTTCTGTTTTATTTAATTGCTCGCTTCAGTACAGATGGCAAATCATGGTGAGAGGCTCCAATCCCATCACCTTGGGAAGAGAAGGAGAGCCAGGGCTGGGAGAGGAGACAGGAGGTGGGAGGGGAAAAGTCAACCAGGCGGCATTTAAAAATCTACCCGCTGGGCCCAGAGGGGGCTGGAGATGTTAAGGTCAGTCACAGTTTGAGCTGTGAGAGGAGCGTGAGAGGGGGAAAAAAGGTGCGTTTTCTCCTCTTGGATCGCTAATTGCTTGTTAAGTCAGCTAACAAATGCACACATTGACGGATGGCCCCATGCCCTTTCAGTCCAGGCTTGGTGGCTTTTTATATTATTTTGCCTGCTAGATCTCTGTCTAATTAAACCCAGATTTGGTTGGATAAAATGACTCAAACATTAAATGATTCCACCTCCAGTTCCCCTTCTGTTGCCCATTGAGGTTCTGTTTTCTCCACGTTCAGAGCCACTAGGAGAGATGCTTTATCTCCCCAAAAGTGAATTCCCCTGGGTGGAGTGGAGCCTTAGGTCCTGACTGCTTATAGATTCATAGATTCCAAGGCCAAAAGGGACCAATGTGATCGTCTCATCTGACCGCCGGCATCACGCAGGCCAGAGAACTGCCCCCCAAAATAATTCTGAGAGCAGAGCTTTTTGAAAAACGTCCCATCTTAATACAAAAAATTGCCAGTGATAGATAATCCACCATGATCCTTGGTAAATTGTTCCCATGATTAATTACTCCCATTGTTACAAAATTATGCCTTATTTCCAGTCTGAATTTGTCTAGCTTCAACATCCAGCCATTGGATCATGTTACACCTTTCTCTGCTAGATTGAAGAGCCATTTATTAAATATTTGTTCCCCACGTAGAAACGTATAGATTCTAACCAAGTCACCCCTTAACCTTCTCTTTGTGACGCTAACTAGACTGAGTTCTTATCTGGGCGTCTGACCCACGCGAGGATCAAATAGTCACTATCACAGGAGCTCTATCAGCAATCTCCGTTTGTTTCCATTGCTCCTGCGTCATCACTGTTCATGTATGTCGCTGCAGTAGGATGTAAACGGAGATGTCATAAATCAGATATGCAATGGCATCTTTTCTTGAGTCAGAGGCCGCCTCTTAAATAATAATACAGCAGGGGTTGCTTAAGTCCAATACTTGAAGTTCTCTAGTTCAGCACACAAGCCCCTAGAGTAGGCGCAGAAGGATCCCCAGCATTTCTCATAAAAGCCAAGAAGGATTCACAACAGTGTGGCAAGGTTTTAAATATGGTTTTGACACCACAGAGTTAATGGTAACCACTTTATATGTATATAGTCTCTTTTCTCCATTAGGATCCCAGCTCATGCTACTAACTGATTAAAAGGAATCATTTCACATCTGCCACTGAAAGGCAGTCATCTCCAGGGTTGAAACATGGCGCTGGTTGAAAGCACACAGCAACTCTGCAAAGCAGTTGGGGATGGAATGGGAAGAACATTATATCCGGTAGAAACCACTGGAAGGCTAGTGTAATTAGGCAGAATATACTCACTATACTTACCTGAGTTGGAATTTGGCCAGGTCAAAGCCTTTAGCATCCTGACTCCTTCAGAAGGTTCAATGGAATCCTTAAGACCACAACTGGTCAGGACTCTGTGATGCTGGTTTAATAATGACTTGGAGGGGAAAGGGACATCAGCTGATCGCCGTCACTTCCTGCAGCTCGTCTGTTTCCTTTGTGCTCCCCCATGTAAGTACTGATGACAGGCTATGAGAGCTAACAAAATCACAGTCCATGGTAGATTTGCTACTGGCAGTTTTTGTAACTTTTACAAAAGTCTGGAAAGAAGGAAAGAATTTCACATTCTCAGCACTACATGGATTATTTATGAATATATCAGTTGGAGCAAGAAGATCTCTAGGATAGAAACCAGCCACCAAGATCAACTGAACTTTCCAAATTTCAGAGTGGCAGCCATGTTAGTCTGTATCCGCAAAAAGAACGAGGAGTACTTGTGGCACCTTAGAGACTAACAAATTTATTTGGGCATAAGCTTTTGTGGGCTAAAACCCACTTCATCAGATGCATAGCGTGGAACAGACAGTAGGAAGATGATAGATAGATAGATATGAAAAGCTGGGGGTTGCCATACCAACTCTAAGAGACTAATCAATTAAGGTGAGCTATTATCAGCATGCAAGGCACTGAACTTTCCAAGGCTCTTCATTTGTCTTGGTTTTGGGATGTCTCCGACAATATTTTTGGAATTGGTGGAGACTCTTAAGAGGCTACAAATATTTCTGGCTACTAAATTCAAATCTAGGTGATCTGTGATGAAGTCTTTATGTTCACAAAAATCTTCACTGCATAAAGATTTCAGCCAATAGTATTTTATGCACTGAAGTCTTCATAGAGCTGTGCGGAGATTTCACCAGCCCATAAAGACTTTATGTGCTGGGGACTTCAAGCACTGGTCTGGAATGCTTGAGTCTTCAGCAGCTTAAGTCTCCACTGCTGAAATCTGTATGTACTCAGCATATGTGCACGGAGTCTTCAGCCGCGTAAGTGTTCAGCAGATAAAGGCCTTGGCTACACTTACGAGTTACAGCGCAATAAAACTGCCTGCAGCGCTGTAACTCACTAACTGGCTACACTTGCAAGGCACGTGCAACGCTGTATCTCCTCAGATACAGCGCTGCATGTACTCCACCTCCCCGAGAGGAATAACAGCTGTTGCGAAGTGGGTGGAACGTTGGTCTTTCAGTGTAGCCGAGGAACAACGCAGTTACTGATCTCCGGAAGCTGCCTTTGTTTTGAAATGGCACTTCCGGGTTGGAGTTCAGAGCTCCGTTGTTGAGGTGCTTTACAAAAAACCAAACAGCTACTGTTTGCAGGCGGGGGGGGGGGGGGGGGGGGGGGGGGGCTCCGTTAGGAATGCCGGTAGCAAAGTTGCCTTGGACAAAGACGGCATGTGGGGGGGGGGGGGAGAGAAGAACGGCGGGGGGGAGGGGGAAGGCTCCGTTTCCTCTCTTTTATCTGCTCTTTAAAAACAAAGCAAGCCCCTGCTGTTTGCTTTCAGTGATTGAGAGAGAGGCAGGGGATGTGGAGGTGTGGAAATAATGAGCTGACACTCTGTGGAGATTCCAAAAACCCCCTCTCTCTCCCAAAACGCTCCCTGTCAAAGTCCCCCTCACCCCCCCCATTTGGAAAGCACGTTGCAGCCACTTGAATGCCCATAATGCACCGGCCCAATACAGCTGCAAATGCCTCAAATGTAGCCACCTTACTGCACTGGCAACTGCAAGTGTGGACAGGCTGCAGCGCTTTCCCTACTCAGCTGTACGAAGACGGGTTTAACTCACAGCGCTGTACGTCTGCAAGTGTAGCCAAGGCCAAAGACTTTGTATGGTGCCTTTAAGGCAGAGCTCTGCATTCGGGATGCTGTGGAAGTGCAGAGCCCCAGTGGGAGCTCCATGATGGCCTCACTACTGAACCATACTTGAAGAGTGTGCGGCATGCATGCCGCTTTATGTAGCACTAGCGCCATTGGCTATTTGAGAGGGACAGAGTGCTCCCTATTCCTTCTCGTCTACACTGGCAATTGCAGTAGCTTTGCAAAGTCAGTATACCCACAGGATTGCAAGGAGCGCATTATACCTTGCCTCTACACAGATGTGCAATGGGTGGGAGGATACTTGTGCACCTCGGCAGGATGAAGCACAGTCAAACTTTATATCCTGGGGTCATGGCGGGTTCTCAGCAATGGGAGAAGTAACTATGAAGCTAGTGGAAGTTAACTTGACCACACTCAAAGTGGCTGCTACCCCATCCCTGTGGTCATCTGAAATACCAAAAATATTTCAGATTTTTTGCTGGAACACAGTTGTACAAGCATCTTTTTGGAAAAAACGGCTGAATCATGTATGATGGGTCTGGTTCTTAGTCATTATCCTGCAGTGCTCTTCTGTGCAGAAGTGACCGTAAGCGTTTTGAGGCAGGGACCTCAAAGGTCTTTTCATCGTAGGTGTGCCTGGTGCTTAGCACAATGAGAGCCAGGTCCCTTATTGGGTCCTTTGGGCACCACCGCAGGACAAATTATAAATAACAATGACGGGGATTTGTAGCTCAGTGGCTGGTGTGAAGTTTTGGTTGCGGTCAAGAGACACGTTACTGCAATTTGCTGGCTCTAGTGTAAAACTCTACAGCAGGAGCGGGGGGAAAACTGCATCTTCCCTTCTGCCGTAGCAGTCACTGTGTCATGATATCTCAGGTGCCTTCTTTCGCATCCTTAGTTCTGAACCAGTGAGAGACGCAGCAAAATAAACCTGAGTCATTTTGTCATTGAGGGTAATGGGAAATGTCAGCATCGAGAGATACCTGGATGACCCCAGCCCAGCTGACTGGAGCTCTCATGGGACTCAGGAGGATTGTAAAGCACCCCACACACCCCTTGATGGGTGTCACACTCATCCTTAATTCAGCTGTGCTCGCACAGTTCATCCCCCGTGACTCACAAAGCTGCTCACCGTTCTGAGAACACAAAAACCCGTAGGTGCGAGTGTAGTGAATTAACGCTGGCAACAAAGGCACAATTTGGAATTTTCTGTCTTTTGGGCATTTAAATCAGGCAATATTTGAACGAGGAGGGTCAAGTTCACAACTTGTGTAACTCCCCTGAACTTACCTAGGGACAGATTTCGGTCCAGAGAGTTTATAATCGTAGAATATTAGGACTGGACGGGACCACTAGAGGTCGTCTAGTCCAGTCCCCTGCACTCATGGCAGGACTAATTATCTAGACCATCCCTGACAGGTGTTTGCCCAACCTGCTCTTAAAAATCATTTTCAAAAATGATCAATCAAAAATAATTCCCTCCCCGTGTGTTTCTTTTTTGTCTGATGACACTGAAGAAAAGAAAAGGCTGACGGGTAGGAGAGTGTCCTGACCCCTGACAGGCTGCAAGGGGCCACAGCTTGCTTCCCCCTTTGAATTACATTGTAAAGTCCTCAGACCAGATCCTCATCTTGTGTAAATTGTCGGCGTTCCATTGACTTCAGTGGAGCTACGACAATTTACCCTGCATCTGCTAGTAGCCACGCTGCCCTGAGGACTCTGCACTTCTCTGCAATGAAGTCTTGCCCCTCCTATCACTTTCCCCTAGCGGCTTGTCTCACTTTATCACGGACGGCAAGATGCCTTAGCCTGTTATTCTTCCCTGCCAGCTGCTTGGATGCTCCGTCTCTGAAGCTCAGCTAATGCAGCAGCTGTGTTGGGAATAACCAAATACCGTGCAGCTGATGCACTGGACTCTCTCCCTGGGGCCAATTTAAGCACTCGAGGCAAAGCATTACAAGCGAAGGTCACTCAACAGGTTCACCGAGGCCAGAGACCACAGCAAGAAATTAATTATGTATTCTAATGAACAGCTCTCTCAGCAACGCTGTGCGGAACTAGCTCTCACTACAATTGTTCGTGTTTCGGTGTATTCACATTCAGCAATCTAGCCACCAAGAGCAAAACCTTCCCAAATATCCTTCAGCTGCTGCATGTTGTTCTCAGCACAATGGGCTGCAATGTGACCCATTTACAGCTCTCCAAAAATGCAGAGGGCCAGCGCAAAGCCTATTAAATATTTAAATCCCACTTAGGCCTTATTTTGAGTGCTGCATACAGCTCTCTGCACAAGGGTGAATTACACGCAAAATGCATTCATTCACTTGGAGCTGTCCAAATGCAGATGACATTTCCTACTTGCAGAAGATTCCTCTGGGTGCCAAAACTTTAAGAAAAACTTCCTGGGGAACTGGACTGATGCCATGGGATAACGTATTAACTAGTCACACCTCTGGAAAGAGGAGTTCAAATTCCAGGTTCCACATTCTAATCCAGGCTACGCCAGTGGAGAAAAAAAACCCTCCATTGAAGTGAATGCAGTTGCTCCAGATTTGCGCTGGTGTAAATGAGACCAGAATGTGGCTGAAAATCCCTCGTGATTGCTCATCCATGACACACGTGTCCGGCATTCCCTCCTCATGAGACATCTAGGATTGTGACCGGGTCTGATGGGCTAGGCATGAAGGGTGCTAGTACGGTGCTGGACTGGAATAGAGGACAAGGGTGGCAGGCCAAGACTGAGATGCAACCTGGAAGCCCATGACTAGGGTGGGAGTTGCAGATGGAGAGCAAAGTGCGTTGTCAGGAATCTGAGAAGGTGGCTGAATGCCTACACCACCCAGGGCGCTAGCATCTCTCATTTGCGTGAACGCCAAAGTCACCCACATCCTTTTTCTTTAGAAGAAAGAAAGAAAAATTGCCTATTAAAATAGGGAAGGGAAATCCATAAAAATACATGAAACTAGATCATGGGGAAGCCCTATTGAAATCAGTTTGAGCAGAGGATTCTGATGTGGCAGTTATGAACCAGTTCTTGAAACTATGCAATTTGTTATCCTAGCGAAGCTTTTTGGTGTTTACACCAGCCGACTCTAATTAAACCTTTATTAATGCTTTTAGGAATATATTGTCCATGATGAGTTCCAAGTGATCTTTGGACAACACTTAACAGCCATAAAAATGGAAGTGATACTAGAATCTTACTCACTTGCAGTCTAGAGCAGAGCAAATAATTGAGTTTTCAGTTGGGTGGCTGAACCAAATAAATTGGAAAAGAATATTAATTTCAAATCAATCCAGAAATTAAATGTTTTCATTTTTCCTCACTGGAAACCTCTCCCGCTCCAAATTTAGTGTTGGGTTGAAAGAAATGTTTCATATGACCCAAAACAATACATTTCGTTTTGGTTTGGGGTGTTTTGTTGTTGACTTTAAATTAAAAGTAACTCAATTTTGAAATGAACCATTGTTTCAAAAGGAAAAGTTGAAATGTTTCACTTTGAAAATGTCAAAAATGGAACATTTAGGACTTTTTTGAATTTTTCTTTCCATATTTTTTTTTTTTGGTTGAAAAACTCTTCACCAAATTCTGTTTGAATCAACTAATAGCTTTGGTGCACCCAAAACTGAAATTTTCAGTGAATAGAACTATTCACCTGAAAAATGTTGCTCAGCTGTTACCGCCAGCCAGTTGGCATGCTCCTCCAAGGAAACCCCTGAGAATGCAGCCCGCAGAACCTCTAGGAACTGCTCAAACAGGTCTCAGTCTATGGAACCAACTCGAGAGTATCTTATCAATTAACATACCCCGTGCGAGCTCAGTCAAGAGCATTCTGGCTTCACCAGAGCTTCATACCCTTGCAGCCCAGTATTGATCTTTTATTTATTTTTCAAACAATGTCAGTGCTCAGGAAATGTGTCAGGGTGACCGTCCCAGAGACTGAATTCCACTTTGTGCACAGGATCTGTACCATACGAGCACAGACAGTGCAAGCTTTGCCTACACTCTCTCCAGCTACAACTTGCACCTCCAGGCTCCCGCAGTTTTTAGCATCTCTGCTGAGACTGCCAATCCGGCTACATGTTTTGGGATAGTGACACCTACAGGCATTGGAGGGCTATGACTTTCAGTCACTGGTGACCTAGGTTGGATCTGAACAGGTGACCTAGCAAGGAAAAGCTCCAATATCCCAGTGCCAATCCCCTAGGGTACGTCTATACTTACGCGTCCGGTCGGAGGCGCGGGATCGATGTTCTGGGTTCGATTTATCGCGTCTTGTCTAGACGCGATAAATTGAACCAGGAAGTGCTCCGCCGTCGACGCTGGTAATCCAGCTCGACGAACGGAGTAGGCGGAGTCGACGGGGGAGCCTGCGCGCCGCGTGTGGACCCCGGGTAAGTGCTTTTTCATTCGAACTAAGATAGTTCGACTTCAGCGTATCTTAGTTTGAATTTCGGGGCTAGTGTAGACCAACCCTTAGCTGCACAAAAAGGGGACTGAATAGCCTAAGAAGTGTCCCTCTCAGTGCTCCAGCTTCGGGGGGGATGAGGCGATGGATGACAATTAGTGAAGTATTGTTTAGAAGCAAGCAGCTGATGAAGTTTGATAGTGAGCCTAGGCAGTTTCAGGGCACTCTGGGTAGGGGATGTCGGCCCAGCAGCTTTAGGAACTCTCCAGTTGGCAAAGAGATCAGACCACACATATGAGCAGGGACATAAAACCCTGCATGTTAATGAAGAACTGCAGGTGCTGCATCCTCTGTTCTTGTTATAGACGATTGATCACAGGGACACGTTTACAGAACAAGTTATGCCTCTTTGGGCAACTTTAGAACAGAGAACAGCAGCATCATACACGGCACCCAAGCGGACGTAAGTGCAGGAGTACTCTCGTAGAGCAGTACAGCAGATTGTACTACTCAGTGCCACCACTGAAATGTGTGAATTCCTACTTCCAAAGCCTTCTAGCTCCTTTCCAACTCTGTTGTGGGTATAGGTGTGCAGACGGGGGGATGGGATGGGTAGTGGGAGAGCATAAGAACTCAGCAAATTGGCTCATCAGAAAGTAGACTTGGAAGGATTAGATTTTTGTGGGTAAATGTAGATAAATGTCTATTTCACTGCACACACAACCGAATGAAAAAGTATTTCCGGTGAGGATCATCTACATGCACAGATAGTCAAAGTAAGAAAAATGCTGCTTGAGAACTTAGTTTGATTAAAGGCTATTTACTTTGTGTATTTTGGCATATGATGTGGACAATTTGTGTTTTAATGGTTATGAAGCTGCAACCTTTTGAATCTCAACATCTACTGTCATTAAATAATTATTGTCTGACCCCATCTCCCTTGTCTGACACCCTCCCCATAATTTCCCACAACTATGAAAATTCAAATCAATAAAAATTGGGGGGAAAAGATTAACACCCATAATTTTGAGCAACTGTGAACATTTAAATTGATGAAAACTGAAAAAAAAAGCATAAAAATAAACATCACTAATATCCATCAAAATTACAAAAAAAATGAAAATTGAATTCTGCCAAGCCTATCAATAAGGGAGGAAGAGGAAGGAAACCCTTAGAGTACCCATCACAAAAAGCCTTGAAGAGTCAGTGCCGACCACACAGTTGTAAGTGATCATCTTAAAGCACCATGTAATTATTATTATGAATTATCCATAATGTCATCATATGCTGATGTGAACTCATGGGAAAGAGGAAGAAGAAGTAGACAAATCTGAAATAGTCTAATAGGCTGTATTCTACTTATCTTATCATATGATAATCCTCTTTGCTTTGGTGGGGTGACATGACTAAACAGAAGTTGGCCCAGCCCGTACCTCACTTTACTGGTAATTTACATACATACGTCACTGCACTGTATTTGGGTTATTTGTATTGCTGATAGCCCATGCAACGTACGTACATTACACATATTGGTCCATTTGCTAATTGGACATACTTCGCTACCTTAACTTTGTATAATGTGGATTGCGCAAATATGTACTAGGAGACCATCACTTCCTAATGGCTTCTTTGACACATCCTCATTCCGGCCTTAATTCTGGCTGCTCAATTGGATGGTTCTTCTATGAATCCTAAAACATGACTCAGAAACATGTGGGCTCTTAGCTGAGGACGCTCTCTATTATTTCAGAGTCTCAAGAAGGAGAGGACAATTCTCCAGTTCTAGAATACATCTTAGCAACTCATGTGACCTGTTGCTTCTTTCCTCTCTAGGCTGATGCTAAGATGGTCTGTGATGTAGTAAGTCGAATGGAGGACACAGAGCCCTTCTCTCCGGAGCTGCTGTCAGCTATGATGAGACTCTGGGCAGATTCTGGAATCCAGGAGTGCTTCAACCGGTCCCGGGAATATCAACTTAATGACTCTGCCCAATAGTGAGTATCCCATTCCATAGGTTATTATCTCAGGAGGAGGGGAAATGTTGTATTTGGGCTCATTAAACTTTGGCCTGAAGTGTCCTTTAAAATGCTCAGGTATGTCTTGGCAATGACTCTATTAGGGGTGTTGTTTAAAGATTAGGATGAGTGTTGTGTTCCAAGCTATTAAAGTATCATGCAGAACTCTGATACAGATCTAACTCTGATCCATCCGGAGTTAGTCTCTTTGCCCAGAATAGTTCATCCCAGGACTTGATCTGGATGTTATAAAGGGATTGTCTCAAAGTAGGTTGCTCCATACACTGATCTAGTGGATCTGCTCATGGGGATTGTTGACTTCTGGTCTGTCTGATAGATAACAGGACAATTTGTTTACCTGGTTAATAGGACAAATTGTAGCACAATGTAGTTTATTCAATCTCCACCTCCCTAACAGAGCTCATTATGGTGACAGGTCTCCCAGAAATTCAGAAACAGACAGACAGATTATAGTAAGAATAGGTGAACTCTTTGCTGTTACAGTGGTGTTGGTTTCCTTGTGTTATTAGTATTATTCTTAACAATGAGCTCAAGGTGCACAGTTAGGAATCAGATCCAAGTTTTCACAAAGATCACAAGTGTTTGAGTCTAGGCTCTTGGTTCACCTCATTCTGAAGATAGGAGGGCCACCAACAAACTTCTGATGTGGACCTACGTCCAGATATGAATTTCTTAGAGTTTGGGTGTGTTCATTTGCTGAATTTTGGCTTGGACCCAGCTTTAATTGTTATCCATCCAACACTAAATCGGTCTGCTTCTACCTAGCGATTGATACTAAAACAACTTCATTTTGTAACTTAATCAATGATGCGGTTTGGGTTGTTTAGCTTCTGTGATAAAGCCTGAGATCAGACATTCCCCAATATAGATCAGAACTTTACACCAAAATACTGGGATTGCAACTGATCTCACTAAGTTGCATCATGGCATGATGATGCAGTGTGATCAGACGCTTACCATGTCAAGATGAGAACATGCAAATGTTGTGATGTCATGACCCAGCATCCTCAGATCAAGATGCAATTATTTTGTACTCCAGAATGAATGCAGGGGATTGGACTAGAAGACCTGGAGGTCCCGTCCAGGCCTATGATTCTATAAATAGCTGGTGACCCTAACATTATGCCAATTCTAAATATTTATTATATGGATATTCACATTTAATCTGTTTCATTATTGACTAACAATAAAACAGCCATTTTTGCCAACACAGACTTTCATGATTCCCTGATTACACCGGTGTTGACCGAAACGTATGTATATATATCTCCCCTCCATGGAAAAGTAACAGTAGGAAAGTATTCCTGTATTTTCAATCTTCTTTTAATGCTATTTAGCAGCTGGAATTAAGGGGGAGTAGCCCACCCCAGATGACCAGCATGCTCTGCGGAGTCCATCAGCTAATGGTCTGTGGACCGACAACAGATTGGGAATCTCTGTGCTATATTTTCAGCAATGATTATATTACAATCACCGCCAATCAGCATTAATTTCAGTGGAAGATGTGTGACTAACTCCTCTGCAGTACTCTGAAAATCTCCAACACACACACACACACGGAGTGTGAAAGAGAGAGAAGGAGGAACTAAAGATTGGAAGGAACAGAAGAATTAAGGACTGGTCCTGCAGCCCTTACACACAGGAGTACCCCCTTGAAGACGATGGAACTACTCGGCTAAAAGTTGGAGGATCTAGATCTAGGTCAGCAAAGCACGCTCATGCACATCAGTCACCAGTAAAGGAAACCAGTAGCTTTAAAGGCCTTCACTCTTTCTATTCATTTGTCCCATCCGCAGCTACTCTAGCCAGATAAAATCCGCACCTCTCTCCCATAATACCGGCTGGGGATTTCATTGTGCCTGGAGAGTTGTTTCTATGAATTCAACATTACCAGCTAACCCAATGAAGTCTTTTGCATTTTCAGATCTGTTGCCATTTAAGAGTTGCTGATGGGTTAGTCACCATAAGCAGAGATCCTGTCACAGGACAAGGGCACTGTAACATTTCTGGTACTCCCCTAGGCCCTGGTGCTCTATGCCAGATGGTATCACAAGTGACAGTTCAACTGGTGCTTATTAACACCCAATGAATCTCTTTTTTAAAGGCATATTTTTCATTTAACGCTTGAACACCTTTTTTTGTGTTTTTTTTAAATGTAGCTAATAATGGCTTTAAATCACCAGCACATACAGAAATTATTTCCTTTTAATGCAAAGAAGGATTGACTCCAAATCATATCAGAATCTGAACTTCCCCAAAGTTTGCAGGTGTTTGGATGGAGTGATCCGGCCTGCACTTCTATGGGGACAGAAGAAGAGCCTGTCTTTTGGTTTGGGCCCATCTTTGTATTAAACATGTAGCCTGGTATCAATGTAGCAGAACAGAGCTGACATATAGAAATATGTTTCATACGCCAGGGTAGTCCAAGGCACTTCTCAACCCACTGAAATCTATACTCTAGAGCAGTCATTATATAGCATAGCAGCCTGTCTAGCCTAACTGTTCCCATAGCAGTCCATGGTAGACCTCCCACTCCAACGCCGAAAGTCCCAAGCTATCTGTCCAACGTACGCATTTCAAAGGCGCCATCATTTTTGGTATCTCTACGCTGTTATGTGCCCCCGATCCCTCAGACGCAGCCCTGGTCATTACCATCTGTTTTATTAACTGAATGGACGTTAGCCTGGACACTATGATTGTCCCCTGCTTTTTTCTACATGTACCAGGAAATTTCTTACCTTCTACATTAGCAACCTCCCTAGAATCTAAGCAACTGACTCATTATGCTACCCATTGGCCAATGCAGAATTGTTCCCTATATCACGTCCTCTAGTGCTTTGTCCAGTATAGTTTTAAATATCATTAGCTAGGGGGCTCCTACTGCTTCCCTTGGGAGACTAATCCACAATCTAATCAATGGCACAGAAGAGAGAGAGACACACACACACACACACCCCAGCATGGGTTTTTTTTAGCCTAAATTTTCCTATGGTTAATTCTATCCCAGTACTCACAGACTGTACCCTCTTGTACTGCCCTAAACATGATGAGCATTTGTAGTTCCTCCTCTCCGTCAAAGATGGGCAGAAGAGAGCTGGGTCTCTACATCTAATTTATACATATCCCTGCCTAGGGCTTTTCCAGAGGGTTTTGGTTTGGTTTGTTTTAAGTCTATAAAATCAGCCTGTTTTTATGGAGGGTCTCACACACATGCTGAGGAAAGTGGAGAGGAAGCTCTGATTGCAAGGGAGAAAATGAGAGAAATAGTTGATGCTTTGTAAGGGGCCTCTGGCATCTTAGACAGCATCTTCCATTAAGAGTAAAGCAATAGGCAAAGGAGTAAAAGGGAAGGACATTAAAACACTGCAAAACCTTCTGTCATTTGGTGGTGGCTTTTTCATCTGTCTCCAGGCAAATTTATGGGTGGATTGGGTGATGTATCCCTAATCACTTGCTTTTGGTTTCTTTCATTCCCATTCCATCTCCTTGCCTCCTCACCACCACCACTTTTTGAAAAAAATCTTGTTGCCTATGAGCTATGGTGACACCTGCTCATAAAGAAAAATCTTGGGCACTCCTCGTGTCTTTTTCTTGTACAGCAGGACACCTTCAATGAGAGTGTATTTGTAGACCCACATTTGTGCTCAAAAAATCATACAAGAGGTGTTTCCTTTGGGATTCTTTAATCTCTTTTGGATCAGATTTTGGATCAGATTCCTAACTAGGCAGGTTCAGTTTGGGGTGCTGCACCGGAAGAACCTGATTTTCCGCACACACGACTGGGTGCCTACTTTTGAATGTCCCTATGGGATGTGCGCACACAAACGGAGCACTGAAGTAGCACGTGCTCTTGGCTAGATAGGTAAGAAGATGGGCAATTGCACATACATGAAAAGGCCAGATTCCATTTCAGGTGGACACAGATATCCAGGTTATTCTCCTCCTTATTCCAAGGAAACAGAATGATCATCAGATATGGCCAGGGCTGTGAAAATCACAATGAAACTGTAAAACATGTATTGACTTTTTAGCAACATACCCAGTGGCTATTAAAACCTTAACATTCCCAGGGTCAAGGACTCTGTTGGCAATGAATTTTGGAAACGTTACACTGAGTTCAGAGTAAAATATTGGCATCCTGCTTACGGCCTCAGCTGCACAATCCTCCAGAGAATGTTTTCAGCTCCACTCTCTTTGAAGGGGAATCTGCTTGATATATTGGTATAACCTTCATTCCAAAACGATTACTGTACCACATAGGCCAACCAACCCCTTGTACGGAGAACAATGCAGAGGTGTTAGAACATGCTGTAAAACGCTGCTAACTTAAATCATCGTATAAGGAACAAAAGGAGTCGAGCGATCTCTTGAGCGGCAGCCTAGTGATTACGCTGCTCTCAGAGAACCTCAGAGAGCAACTAGGACATACGGATGGCTGCTAACTGCCTGTTTTCCCATGACAGCTCCCACATTGGTGAGTCTGTTTAACATCCTTCAAGCAAGACTTGCAGAACACTGGAACCGTTCTGTAATATCTTCATAGCCGGTGCAATATCACTGCAGACAGCAGTTCCTAGAATGATTCACAGAACACCTGTCCCGCCTTGTTAACCTTCCACTGCAGTCACTGGTATGCGTGCAGACAAGACAAAAGTAGGCTACACCCTCCCATCAAACTCAACCCTGACCTGGATGGACCAACTTCAGGAGTAAGAGGGGTAATTTATTCTCAGTGCCTATTGAGCAAGGGGGGTCAGCTGTGATGATGGCTTTTGTGGTGTTGATGAACCAGCCTGAGACCCCTCAAGCCCCAGATCCACACAGTTTCATACTAACCCCAAAAGGAAAGCATTGAGAGGTGCAGATGCGCAAATTCGTCCGGTGGTTACGCTGAGGGAGTCTTCCTTCCAATCTCCTCCCCCGCCTCACTGCTTAACTCCTCTCTCCTCCCCAGTCCCCTTAGAGACCATGAAGCTTTAACTAGGTTGCAATGTGTGCGCATTTCCCCATCACCCTGCTGTCCTCGGAGAGAGCTAATTTGCAGTGCATTGGAAAATGGAGCCTGATCTCTCCATTATTGCTCCCAAAGGCCTGGCTCTGCTGCACACAGCCCCGTCAGACGCAGCAGGATTTCTCACTGCCAGCTCTGTGTGTCTTGGTTGCTTTGGTTCCCTCCCCCACACGCCCCATTCTCCCATCACACTGGGTTACAAAGCCTTGAATTAAGCAAAAGGAAGAGGGGACGGCACATGTCTCAAGGGTCACCGCACATGAACCTTAGCAGAGCTCATCACCCTCCAGCGTGCCATCCCCATCCCTGCCCTTGCTGCAGCCAGCCATTATTAACACAAGGTCAGAGAGCTGCTTGGACAAAAAAGGCTGGTGCTCATAGCGTAATATACTCTGTCCCCGAAGCAGGGCCACTGACAGAAAAGGAGCTAGAAAAAAGGACTAAATCGGGCTGAAATTAAGAGAAGGACAATTTAGAGTTGACTATCAAGAAGAATTTCCCAACAGAGAAATCTATTAGACTGAGAAATAGTTGCCCAATGGAAAGGGTGGATTCCCAATGCCCATTTGTGGATAAAGCACTAGAGAATGCAGTGGATAATCCCACACTAGTTGGAGTTGGGACCAGATGACTCCATAGGTCTTTCTCATCACTAACTCGGATTCTAAGGATTCAATGATTATTCCTCAGAAAACTCTCCCCTCCTCCTCTCCCTTCAACACTGATTGTTGGATCCTCCATTTTCCTTAGCCCATCCTCTGTGGTAGATTTACTAGGAGGGAGGGTAATGAATCCTGCTGCAGATATGAAAGTAATGGAGTGTTGCTAGGAACACAAGGGCAGAGGCTGAAATGGCTAGAAGATGGATATTCATTCCCATTTAGCACATCAGGTCTAATTTACTGCTTGTGTAAGTACCATGCCTGTGCTTTATTACCCCTGTACAAGTGCCACGTGCTTTGGGACCGTATAGCAGTGTGAAATTAGTTTTACCAGCAAAGTAAAGATTCAGTTTGGGTGAGTTGCTGGGCACTATAGCTTTACACATAAATTCTAAGACAATGCACATTTTAATGCACTCCAATTACTAGAGGGTCCTCTCAGATTTAAGAAAGAAATATTATAGGCCATGCTTTTCCATTATTATTCCCATCAGAAGGGCAGATTCTATTTTCTCATCGCATTTGTCCATTCAAATGTGGTTGACATGCTCCCTCCTCTGTCTATCCCATCACTCAACCTCACTTAGGTTTAATTGGAAGGAATATCAGCGTAAGTGAACAATCCAATTAATTGGGGTGAGTCTGTTGAGCTATTTATTGAACAATCCACCTTTACACCTTAGGCCACAAGTACCAATAAAACCAAAAGGGATAATTTGCTGCATTAGTCAAGTAGGAGCTGTAGATACCATTTAACTGGATTTATGGTTGGACTTATCTTTGCTTGCAAGTAAATATTCCTGCCTTCGGTGTTCAAGTTTGAATGTTAAGCTCCATATGGGATAAGCAAAACCAAGCCGCCCTATAAAACTCATATCACCAAATGCAGTTGATTGGACCAGTATTGCTCAATGCCATTTCCTTCAGTCAGAGGTGAACAGACTGCAGAAGGGAAAAGCTCAATAAAGTCCAGAGAAGGCTGATGTGAAATAACATTGTTTGTGTCTCGTGAGGTAACTATGGCACCAATTCAGAGGTTCTCAGGCTCCGGAATGGTCTCTTACCATGCGCTTGTGCAGTGTCTAGCAGAATGGGATTGTGATCTTGGCTGAGGCTTCTAGGTACTATCATAATACAAGTCAATAATATTAAGTACTGTAATCTGGGAGACTAACTGAGCAGGGGGGAAGCTACCATGGCAGTCAGCAAGGTCTTTTCCTTGAGAGATATCGTTTATAATACGAGAGTAGAATAAGTTCATTTAAACAGAAATGGAAATGGGAAGGTTTCTGAGCTTAGGGTTGAATACTGTCCTAAGGCCCTACATGTGGCCCCCAGCTTCCCAACAGCATCCTCCTGTCTCTGTCTCCCAAACAGCTCTTGCCTTGAACACTGGTTCAAGGAACAGTGAAAGTTGAACTCAGGTTCACCCTACTTCACAAAGGAGCATGGAGTGGCCCGGCACCATGTCACAGCTATGTGCCTGGAAAGAGCTGTGTAAGGTCCTTCTTGTTAGCTACAGAGAGTGAGATGACTTGATGCACGAGATCCTTTCCCACCCTGGGTGTATGAACGTATATGGATTGAATCCTTTTCCTGGCACTCGGCAACACTGAAAGAGCAGCATGTAAGAGGCAAGAACACGCTGTAACATACCGTTCTTGCCATCTAGACAACTCAGCTGAGTGACACCGTTGGGAGAGCGTTGCTTTGGATACCTCCAGCACATGGGCAAGAATTTTCTGTAAAACAGGATAACTGCCCAAGTAATCGGATGCTATGACACACCTGCAAGATTTACAGCAGAGAAAATCCACTGGCCAAACTCTGCCCTAACTTACACCTTTGCAACTTAAATCAACGGGTCGCACTAGTTTATCGGCGCTCAGAATATATCCATGACATCTAATGGCCAAATGGTATCGGAGCCTCTGCAAACTCAACTGCCATTGCCCAAGGATTCATCTGTCTTCTCAACTCCCTCCCTTGAAGCTACAGAAAAATCAGATTTAGCCATATGAGTGACAAGACAGGGTAGTGAAAGGGCCCCTTTTCACGAGAATGAATCTCGGAGCAGAGAGGGCTTGGAAGAAGGAGGAAAGAGGAGATCACTCATTACCCTTCGCTTCCTTGGTTCTCCACTTTATACTTGACTTTAGTGCCTTGTGACAGGTACGGGATTCACAGCCCTGGAGACAGAGGTTCTCCATGTATGCACAGAGCAGATACAATAAGGACAGCAGCAGAGCAAGTGTCTTCTACACCAACCCAACAAAATGCTTCAGCCCTGAGCTGGAGGAACCAGACTCCAGGGCCCTTTAGTTCAGACTCCGCTCACCTCTCCGCTTGGACTTCCAAGAAGTTTGTCAATGAGCTCCTAATGTAACGGTGGATTTTGTGAGAGACTCTTGTTCAATACTAGACTGAGGCCCACCAACTAATTTCACATAAGCCACTCTCTTTCCAGGTGAAGGCACGGTCTGCCATTTCCTTTGAAATTCCTTCTTCCATGTGGTTGGCATCGTATGTGTGCACTGAATGTAGCACGGCATTGTCCTTGAGTTCAGGGGCATCCTGGACGGTCTGGTCCAGACTTCCTGAGCTGGTAGAATAGTGGCTTTGGCACAATGTCTCAAAGCCGGAAGGGGTTAAAACAAGGGAAGAGTGGACGGATGTAGATAACTCTGCCCATTCCCACCCCCGAACAAAACACCAAACAAACTGTTGACCAGCGCTAAGAAATGTCATTTTCACTATGGTTGGCATTACCCGACAAGAAGCTGAATCACAACAGGAAGGATTAGAAGCGTGAAGGGCTGACTAAGCAGTGCACTTAGTCTATGCCAGACACTGACCGAGCGGGAAATCAATACACATCAGATGTACCCATTTCTTATAATGATCCCATCTGCGCTAATAAACTGCAGTTTAGGTTGTGTCAGCAATTCTCATCTAAATGGTCTTCAGACGCTTCCACCTCAGCTCTGAAACATTCATTCTGAGAAGGCTCTTGGAACACAAGGTCTCCAGGCTGCTGACTCAGCCAGAATGCCTCCTGGGGACTCACAAAGGAGACATGGCAGAGCAGGAGCTCCATCGTGCTTGGAGGGGATTCACTACATTTCCTAATACAAGCCCAGCCGGCTCTGTTAGCTGTTGCAGAACAGAGGGTGGGGCCATGACCTTGCTTTCACCCTACCTCTTTCTGCCCCCTTTTAGGCCTTAGCCGTCACGGCGGAGGGCATGCACTCTCCAGGGAGCTCCTGGCAAGCCCTTTCATGAGGTGGGTGGTCTGTCAGGAGAGGAGAAGTCATTTGCAAAACTTATTTCCTTGACTGGGCTCTTTCATCCATCCTTTCAGAAGCATAGGCACAAATAGTCTTCACAAAGGATGACCCAATCAGATGGACTCCTGCTGGCTTCATTAATAAAGGAGTTCATTAGAGCAGCTGCCTAAAGAGAGTAAATGGTAGGACCTGCTCCTTTAAGATGGCAGAAGTCTCCTGGATTTCTAGGGCGGTTGTATTCTACATGCAAAAGCCACCTTGGTCTAAGGGTGTGTCTTGACTGCAAAACAAAGTGTGTTCTTAGCTCGGGTTAGCCAACTCTGGTTAAACAGGGAAGATCCAGCAACCCAGCTTTTAACTCAGGTTAGCAGCTCACGTTCACCCCCAGGCTCCTGTTATACACCTTAACTGTAGCTGCTAACCAGAGCTGCCGTTAGCTAAACACGAGTTAAGAACCCACCTTTTATGTGCAGTGAAGACAGATTTCTAGGTGAGACATGGCTAAACTGACATCACCCTAGATTAAATCTCTAACCTCCCTGAAGAGAGGAAGCTATACCTGTGGGGGTTAAAGGAGAGGTATTGATGTACATGAGTGAAAGTTACCACTGGCTAGAACAGAATTCCATCGCTTGGGGCGCTGCATTCTGTAGCAGGGGATACCAAATTCACCAGCCAGATCAACAGAAAGGTAAATACCAAGCCTGTAGTGTTGTTTTATCTGTATCGCCTGCAGACAAGTGGGGACACTGTTACCTTTTCTCCCAGAAACAAATAGATTTTGAAAGGTCTTTTCGAATAGTTCCGGTAGATAGCCCAGTCTGGATGATTAATTCCTCATGAATAAAAGCGTTCGTGGTAATTTCCACCTCTCTGGCATTTCATACAGCCTTGCAGTACAAGAGCTAAACTTCTTTGCTTGTGAATTGACATTACAGTGCCTGGCTTAAATGGACTGACTTGATCACAGTCTATAAATACCTATATGGGGAAGAAATATTTGTTAATGGGCTCTTCAATTTGGTAGACAAAGGTGTAATCAGATCTAATGGCTGGAAGTTAAAGCTAGAATAATTCAGACTTGCAATAAGGTGTAAAGTTTTAACAGTGAGGGTAATTAACCATTGGAACAATTTACCAAGGGCCATAGTAGATTCACCGTCACTGGCAATGTTTAAATCAAGATTGGATTGGGTTTTTTAAACAAAATATGCAGTAGTTCTAAAGGAATTACTCTGAGGAAGGTCTCTGGCCTGTGTGATACAGGAGGTCAGACTAGATAATCACAATGGTCCTTTCTGGCCTTGGACTCTATGAATCTATGACTTTGGTTTCGATACCCATGATCCTACACAGGACTACAGGATTTCTGATGGACTTAAACCAGTTTGCCAACCCACAGTGAGGGAACTGTACATTACCACATCATGTGTGTTGTCCTTAAGAGGCTTGTTTAGTAGCAAATGATGAGGAGAGAGGGTGTTCAAATTCTGTACACTTTTGTGGGGAAAAAAACCAAACAAACCATATTCCAGCATTTTAAATACCAGGAAATATACTAGAGCACTCTTTTCATTCTGTCCTTAATTATTGTTGTGGGGGGTTGGTGAACTTATGCTATGTGCCCACCCAGAAGTGGCTGCATTTCTGAAGGCCTGATTCTGCCACCTTTACTCATGTTTAGTAGTACCTTGCTATCCCCAAACTCAGTAGACTACTTATATAGTAACTACTCAGCATAAATACGATGGCAGAATCAAGCCTAAATTAACATTTTTTTCCCCCATGAGAATTATCTTGTTTTAAAAAAAAAAAAAAAATCTAAGACAACCAGAAAGTTTAAATTATGTAGACTTAGGAAAATGCAGGTATTAGACACAAAGTTGTCTGTGGTACCAGGCTGCTAGGATTTTAAGTATAACACTTCATATTTCAGAAACTCTTGTACATCTTTTTGCTTTTCCTTCCTTCCTATCCTGGGTTGAACTTTACATTTAGGGAAAGAGCTGCTGGTCAGAGAGAGGGAGTAGCCATGGGTCAAGAAACCCCAGTTCCAGGAGCTGGGCTTATGTTTTGTCCTGCAGAAACATGTAGAGTCCCATTGCTAACTGCTGTGTAATCTCTCACATCTATGGCTGACAGATAACAAAGTAAGAATGTTCCATTCAAAGGGCTGTAGGTGACAGATTTGGTGCAGGGATGTTTTAGTTGTTTGGCTGTGTATTTTTATTCTGAAATACACTTAAGGAAGCTGGAACTGGCAATCTGCCACCGAGGTTTTTTCGGTTGTTTCTTTGCTTGTTTTTTGGTGGGGCGGTGGGTTGGGTTTTTTATTATTGCCTCTTCCATGGATGTTCACAGTCCTCGTTTCCCATCAGCTCTGCCTTTTGGCACTAGCCACTCACATTACAACAATGCGCTCGTTAATTCAGTCTTGTGCCCTTCTCCCCAAACGGCTTCCAGTGGACGTTTTCCTCATTGGTGGACCATTTAGATGTCCTAATTTTGGCAGCTGTGCGACTCCAGGGGTGGTGATCTCTGTGAGGTCTCTGAACACCTCATCTTCAGTTGCTGCAAAGCAGCGTAGCTTCATTGAAGTCAATGGGCCGCCTTTCTTCAGACTCTGAAATCCATGGAGCTATGTTGATTTACACCCAGTGAAGATCTGACTCCAAGAATTCAGAACCTCCCTGTTTCCTTTGAATTGACTTTAAGGGAGATGCACGGTCTGATGCCACAGGTAGTTGGTCCATCATGTTCTTGGGAGAAATTCTATTCTGCTGCCATGGACTCTTGCGGAGACCGCTGATGGTGACAGAAAGCTCACAGCAAAATGATCACCATGTTTCCTCTGCGGGGAGACCCGTCGGGGTCCAAGAAGACGGGCAGCACTGTCTGGGGTAGGGCCATGGCTGCAGTGACCAGGCAATACATTGATTTCTGGTGACAAGGCTCTCATGGAGTCCCAGTTACAATTTAAAGCTGCCCTCACTTAGCGTACTGTAACCATAAGGGAAGACATGCTGTGGCAACCAGGTGACTATCCCTGAGATGTCGGGGGAGTAGCTGGCACAAGGAGGTGTGATTTATACTTCTTTGCGCCCGCTTGGGTGAATCTAGTTCATGGATTACTCTTCAGTAATGATCCCAACCACCCTCCTCATGCAGTCCTGATACGGCAAGGTTTGGGGCCATTCCTAGAGGCTACTGGGCTAGGTTTTTTTAGGGGGGGGGGGGGGGGGAAAGAGGCCAGCGTCGTACAGAGTAGTAACACACAGCCAACATGTCATGTCATCAGGGTCATACATGTCATGTGTCGTCGTGCAGAGGGGCAGAAGAAAAAGGTTAAATTGTTAAGCCACATGGCCGAGTGCTGATTTATACAGTGGCACAGGTCCAGAGCTCTCTATGCAAAGGGAGTTTCTCAGAGACACACGCAGCAGTTTCCTAGGAGTCGTTAAGTGTTTGCTGTTCAGTCAGAATGGTTAAACGCCTGAGACTAGCTGGGTCATGAATTCTCTCTAGCCAGAATTTAAACTGAGCAACCCAACTTCCCCGTGTGTCTGCAGCTGCCGTATGGCTGTCAGGCCTCTTGCCTCGCTTCCAGTCAGCAAGTACTACAGATTTGGATTGTCAACGGAATAGCCTGGATTTGAGGGGGCTGCTACCACACAGACAAGCAGCCAGGAAATGAAGGCCCTGATTTTTAAAAGGCACTGACCTCAGCCTCTGATTTTGCTCCTCAAAATAATTGTGGGTCTTTATAATGGTCCTATTTTATAACACAGTCCTGACTGGTTACCTGACTTACATGTGCGTCTAGGCTCGGTGCTATTACACGCCCACTGAATTATCTTTAGGTGCAGATTCTGAGAGCGCCGTTTTCTGAGAGCTCTTAAAAGCCTCCTAGAGCCCATGCAACTCTGTGATTTATTCACATTTTCACGATGATGTGAAGACACAATATCACCACATGAGGAGTAGAGAGGGCAACATGGTAAAGGTGGCAACTCCACCACTGGCTGCTGGCCTGTGTCTGTTCCTCATTAAAGCAACGCACTCAGCCTGAGACTGATGTTCTGAGTAGTGCAAGGCAAAGGGTTTTGTGCAAATAAATAAATAAATTTTATATATATATATATATATATATATATATATATATATATATACACACACACACACAAATTTGGGTCAACCACAACAATCTCCCCCCCCCCCCCCCCCCCCCAAATCCCCCAGTGTTTCAGACCTGCACCCAAACCAAATACTCAGTTGTTCGCACAGTATTAGTCCGGAGCCCCATTCATCCCAAATTTTTAAGACGTTTCAGGAAAACAGTGGTGCAGATTCCTAACACAAGGGCAGGGCTACACTCCTGCAGGATGTGCTTACCTCGCTGCCTGAGCCACTTCAGAGCAATTGCCTTCAGCTCAGACAGAATCTGGCAGAGTCTGTCATGTGCAGACACATTAAAGCTTGTTATTCAGTGGAAACTCGCTAATGAGCACAAGGCTGTCGTACAGCAAACGAATGTCATTGTCAGGCAGTTGCTAGGGGACTTTATTCCTAGAGGCAGAGTAGGATGGGGCTATTATCCTTACATCAATAAGGGTCTGAACTGGGAAGCAGAGCACTGGAAGAGAGGGGAAAGAAGGAGAACTGGGAGGGCGCAGCATGGAGCAGAACTGGGGAAGCCTGAAAGGGGAGCGTCCGTAATGCTGAAGTGGAGGTCTCGGCTAGAGAGCAGACCAAGGGGAGTCTAGAAAGCAGGGGTCTTTTGGAAGGGTACAGTACTGCAGGTCGGAGGTGGGGAGCCGAGCACACTGAAGAGACAGAAAAGCAGAAGCCAAATGTTGCTGCAGCACCCGCGCAAGCTGGGAAGCAGCTGGTAGGAGACTAGAAAGCAGAGGAATTCTTGCACAGCTGCAGCCGGAGCATGGGAGGAGAGGCTAAAGAAGGGACACGCTCCTAATGCAGGTCGAACCTAGAAAGCAGAGCAAAGCAGATTAAAGCACGGTACCTGTAGTAAGGTCAGGGATAGCGCTGTAGAACAGGCCTGATCAGACCCCTGAGCCTGTGATGTATTCAACTCTCTACTCTCCCCTTCGGTCTCTCCTTTTCATTTCATCGCCATCAGTCTTTTTTCTCCTTCTTACTTTCTTACTCCAGCGAAACAGTCATATTATGCTTGTTTTACTTCATTCAAGAGGAGCAGCTGGTGCACAGAACTTGCTCACCTGGCCCAAAAGTCCTTCTCTGAGTGGGTGGGGGCCTTTCCTTGAGGATAAGGAGTCAGGATAAGTGAAGGGAGAGACGTGATGGCCTTGCTTCCCAGCTTTGTTTCCGGTGCCTTTGTTTCCTTTGTTTCCGGTGGAAAAGTACCAGCAGTGTCCAAGGTGGTATTTTGCATCAGGTGATATTATCACCTGACCTTGCAGTGTTGAAGCTACCACAAAACCAGGTTTATTTGCAATGTCCACAGGAAGGAACTCCAGGAAGATGGGAGATCCACATCTTGAAAGACTCTGTCTTTTTCTAATGACCCATCAAGGCTGATTGCTTACTGTCTGGTGGGTGTGTCCTCAAGTATACACACAGCTGTAGTTGTTACATCGTTAATATTCCTTCCTCCAGATACAGAAATGATACATGCATACAAATTGGATAATCGCATTCAGCAAATCATAACCTTTCCAATGATCTCTTACATGAGCCATCGTGCATAAAATATATCTGTAAGCTTGCTCTCTGGACCCAAGCATTTCGCTAGTTAAGATGATTTAGAGCAACATTTCCCAAATTTTAAAACCTGACTCCCCTCTTCTGAAAACTGAAATCAATTGCAAGCCCATCCTCACACTTCAACCCCACCGTATGTTGTAAAAGACGTAGTCATCTTATCATGGAATCCAGACAAGAAACGTCATTCAAGCAAAGTTAAAGTTGACAGAAGAGCTGGGCAAATAATTGGGTTTTCAGTTTGATGCCAAATCACGTTTTGACATTTCTGAGGGGAAAAAACTGATTTTTTTTTGTTTTCCTTGTTTGTTTGTATTTTGTTTTGGTTGAAAGTATTGGCCAAATTCTACCCGAATTCGTGAATAGCTTCAGTGCCCCCAAAGTGTGTTTTCAGCTAATTATTCACCAAAAATATTTCCCTCAGCTCTAGTTGAGCGCACATATCGACAACTTCAAGAGAAAAATCCTCAATGGATCATTGTTGTTAGTAAAAACCAACTATCTAAGAAGACAGGAAATAAGCTAACAAACTTATAAGTAACCCCAATATTTTAAAGTATACAAATTCACAGTTAAGGTGCCCAAACTACCTTCAGGCTGCTCATGTGATGACACCCTAAAGAAATCAGAAGCTCATATTGTCTTGTCCATCCAGAACAGTGTTTCATCTCATACTAGTTTCCCCCTACTGTTACTCACTCCTTCTTGTCAACTGTTTGAAATGGGCCACCCTCATTACCACTACAAAAGTGATTTTTCCTCCCTTGGTATTCTACTGTTCATTGATTTGTCTCGTTAGCACTAGCCCCCCACTTGGTAAGGCAACTCCCATCTTTTCATGTACTGTGTGTGTGTGTGTACACACACACACACACACACACACACACACACCTGCTACTGTATTTTCCACTCCATGCATCTGATGAAGTGGGTTCTAGCCCATGAAAGCTTATGCCCAAATAAATGTGTTAGTCTCCAAGGTGCCACAAGGTCTCCTCGTTGTTTTTGCTGATACAGACTAACACGGCTACCTCTCTGAAACCCATCTCATCATACACATTCTAGAACGCCTTACTCTTCATCATACAGCGATTCTGCCAGCTTCAGTCTCGACAGTCATAGATAGCCAACAGGAAAAAAACATCTGAAGCCTCATGCACTCTCGGCTTCTGCTGTTTTAAAAGAGCGATACATGCAAGTTGAGCTACTAACTGGCCATTTTCAAGCACAAATGCAGACTTGTGAACAGAGTTACAGTAATTGCATACATAAATTGTGTGCACACATTTATATGCATTTCCAGGCTCCTGATGTCTTGAAAAGAGGCCTATAAAGTAAAATTATTGCAACATTTCCACAGGAATCTTGTCTGTTTTAACGGCTTTCAAGAACCCCCTAACTGTATAGTAGAATGTTTACTCGGTGGAATAAATGCACAATTTAGGCGGATTATTTAGCATATTA
This sequence comes from Chelydra serpentina, assembly GCA_037349315.1. NCBI lineage: Eukaryota > Metazoa > Chordata > Testudines > Chelydridae > Chelydra > Chelydra serpentina. The sequence continues at coordinate 8,364,409 of JBAIAC010000026.1, read as the reverse complement.
TTTCTGACAAGCCGAAAGTGTAGCAGCAACTCCTCCAGAGATGCCATACTGTGCTCTGCTATGGCTTTCTGTGAGGCTTTTCAGCTTGCACCTCCGGCTAGACTGATGGCTTTGCAGAGCCTATTCTCTGTTCAGCAGCATTTAGGGGGTTAAGTAGCCATGGCACAAACATAATCTGCCACTTTGACACCATTAATTATACCCACATAAAAACTCAGGGAGTGAATTCAGGACAGGTTTACATCTCCTTAGGGACTGAGAACATGATACTGCCGTCCAGCCCAGAACAAGTGACTTCAGGTCAACACCATTTCTGATCTGGTGGCCTATGTGTTTTGAATTGTTAGTCTCAGACCAGTTCCTAGTAGACAAGTGTCTACATCGCATAGCCCACCATTACAAATGGCACCAATTAGTCGCCTTGCGAGCAGTCTCAACAAAAAGGCGGAGGAGAAGATGGGTTTTGGAGATCAACCATCTCCCTCCTAGGTTAGACATCTAGAGATGGCCGCGAGGTTACGGGACATGAGTGTGGAATGCTTTCAGCCAACCTGCACCTGATCTATAGATAGCTAGGTGACTTCAGTCCCCAGGGCCATGGGTCCAGCACTGTCCAGCTGCACAAAATTCACTGTAAAAGAGAATAAATCTGATAAGTAAGCAAAGCAGAATGGGGACTTGGTTCCTGCAAACCCACCTCCCAGACCGCCTCCGACATCAATGGGATTTGTAATTTCTTTCACTTCTGAGTGTGCAAGAAGGTAAATAAGGCTCAGCCAGCCTGTGTTTATTCAGGGGGCTGTGACGGGAGATTAAAGAGCAGCTGCTTAAAACGACTGGTAGTAAATAGAAAATGTGATAAAGAGATGGACCCATGTGACCTATTTGTTTTACATCTTCCTTGGGGGGTTTCTTTGAGTTCACGTTGCCTGGTGAAGTTTGGCATGCACCTAAATACCGCTCAAGTCTATTTTCTGCCACTCGTCACAGAGCAGCATGACAGGGAAAATGGCCTCTACATCAGTCACCTAAGAACTCCAGGATCAAGCGGTAGTGGAGAGGGGCTACTGCACAGTACAAGGCAGGCTGCTGGGACTCCAGCAAGGAATACTGATGTGGTTAGTGCTAAATGTCTCCCAAGGCATCCACAAACCCGGGGCTCTAAACGTGTGTGTGTGTGTGTGTGTGTGTGTGTACGTACACCTGTGAAATCTGGGGGCCCTCCGAGCGCCGGGTTTGCGTCAACTGATCCGTTCAGTTCTCTTAATCCTCCCCAGGCAGTAGCCTAGTGTTACCACGTGACAGTGCCAACAGCTTTGCTTGTACACTGCTGCGTCCGCCTGAGTTCTCAGCCCATCCCTGTCCATCAGCTTGACAGGAAGCTGCACTTATCTGTGCTTAGTACTAGCCCAGGTGTTTCCATCTCAAAACCCTGCTGCCACCATTCGCGCTGTCATTGGTCCCCCTGTTGGGATTCTCAACAGAGGCGCTACAGACTGGGTTACCGTGGAGACTGCCCTTGGAGGTGGTCACTGGAGGTCAAAATAAACGCACATTGGTAGGGCAGCATGGGAGAAGCTGGCCTACAGCCCAAGGCCAACATTACAGTTACTGACCGTAACTGCTCGTCTGCTTCGTAATGCAAGCCCGTTTGGTTGATCTGCCACAGGTGCCCAGGCTGCGTCTTTGCTAGGCCTAGAGAAAGGACTTCAGATTCCAGGGTTAATCAACCCAATCTTCAGCATAAAAGACACTACAAATTTTGATAAGAGATTCCAGCAGCCCTCCGGTCTCTGACAGATGTATCACTCCCGTGCACCCCTCGGCAGCAACTAGAAAGGGGAATTGCAAGCCCTGCCCAGTTGGCTGCATGGTCAATATTATGATGGGGGGGGGGGGGAAGAGGGATGGGACTTTTAAAGGTCCAGATTGTGGTCAATGCCCACGCAGCCTTCCCCCCGTCCTTGGTCCTTCCACAAGCTTGCTACCCAACCAAAAGAGGAAGCAATGGTCCTCTTCCCCCACCCCACCAAACAGCAGAGCTGGCTGGCCTCACAAGGGATTGTGTGCTGTAGGCTCCTTGGCTCCCCCCACTGGGGCACCATAGCTCCGACACTTCCACAGCTAAGCCCAAAATGAGATCTAATAGCCCCATAATGAAGCATTGAAAAAAAAACAAAGTCAGCAACCTCAACAGCTAGCCATCCCACACCATTGCCTGGGGTTCCTGAGGGCATCTCTTAGCTAGGGCCACGTAGGACGGTCTCCACAGCCAGTAAACCAGAAAGTACAAAAATATGCCAGGAACTGACCCCCAGTATTTGATTTTCAGTACGCTGCACTGCATCCGCTGAAGACGTACGGCATGTTGGGCTCCTCCTCTGCTCGGAGGAAGCTTACCGCTTGTTGCCATAACAATGGAAAAATACTGTGCATGTGCATGACGACAATCCCCCAGCAAGAACGTTCTCCCTATTCTACAGTGGGCTATTGTGACCAATGCCTCCAGCCCCGCCTCACAGCTCCGTCGTTCTGTGCCTGGGACTGAATGCCCAAGTGCTCAGCTGCCTGGCTTTGAAAGCCTCTGAGCAAACATCAAAGCAGCTGGAGATAAAAAGAGAAAAATCAAGTTGATTTCCATGAAAAACTACAGCAACTCTCCTGACAATGGGCTAGATCGTAATCTCAGATGTACCAGTGAAAATGCAGAGCAAACACCCTGGTTTCTGGGAGCAGAATCTCATCCAAGGATTCTTAAGGCGCTTCTATTTGATCGTGTATTCAGGGATCCTCCTCCTCTCATCATAGCCTCAGGGTTCATAGGCCTAAGCGCCAACCTATCGTGTGTGGTGTGTGTGTGTGTGTGTGTGTGTGTGTGTGTGTGTGTGTGTGTGTGCGCGCGCCTGCTAAGCACGTTATTCCATCAGAGTACTTTTTTTAAACTGAAAATAAATACTTCAATGGTGTAAATAAATAAAACGTCACTGCTGCCTCTCCCATCCCACCTGAAAACCTCATCAGTGCCAAATTGGGGTATACACCTTATCCCCGCTCACTCTTGGCTACCTCCCCGTCGTCTTAGGTATTTATAATGTTCCCATCATAGCATGAATGAGGCACCAAAATATGGAAAGAGTGCAATACAATCTGAGGAAGGCTTCTGCTCTCTAGCGCTAGCTGAGCTGCTCGTCAGGAATTCTTAGGGGAGGGTGATGACCCTTTTTTCTTACTCCTTCGTTTTCAACCCACTTTACTTTCCAGCTTCTTCTGGCCCTTATCCCTAGTAAGTTCTAGGTTGTTCTTCAGCCCTGCCATTGTGAGAACTAGGCCTTTGTGGAAAGAGGGGTGTAATTTCATGCTCTTAGCAATAACAAATGAGTGTGTGCCATCTTTCCTCACAACCAACACCACATCCGTGTGTGAAAGCTAAGCCAACACAGTCAACCCTACAACAAACTAGCACGTGCAACGAGCAATATTACAAGAATAAACCATTCTGCCATATCCCGCATTTTAACATGAGCATCATTCCTGTGACTCAAGATTTTTTTTTTTTCCCCTTTGCAGCGAGAGCCAAAGTCTCTTTATTTTGTAGGAAGCTTTGATTAGACATGGCTGATCTTTCCATCAGCATCTGTTCCACCAAATCTGTAAAACTCTTCCATGCCTGTAATTACTGCGTGGCTTGTGTTTAAACGTACTGTCACTGATGTGCAGAATTCAGCAATATCCTCGTAGCAAAGTGTGAAATATTATTGGACGGAGCAGTGAAGTACACAACAGTAGCCATTGTTCAGCCTTTCCAGTCTGCACAAAATAAATCCAATGTGTATGATCTCCAGTCAGCTTCCTGGGGTCACTTGAAATTGTATCAGCAAATATCATAACATTTTTATCAACTGCTCTTTTTGTGGGCAATAGATGTCTTCCTTTTGACAAATCACCAGATTTTTACCACCACCACCTACAATGTGTGGTGTGAACTGCTGCTTAGGGACTCTATAAAAGCAGCCCTTACTTGGACAAAATACCCAGTTAAAGTCAATTAGGAGGATTGCTAAGGACTCCAGCATGGAGAAAAGGAGGAGGGTCTTGTGTTTAAAGCTCTTAACTGGGACTCAGGAGACCTGGGTTTGCTTCTTGGTTCTGCAACAGCCTTCCTGTCATGTCCTTAGGAAAGCCAGTTCTTCTCTCGGTTCCCCATAAATGACGTGAGGATAATAATATTTCCCTAACTCACCGGGTGCCAGGGGGAAGTTGTGAAGACAAATTCAATGTTCATGCTGCCTTCAGATATTACAGATATACAAGTATTGAGGCGGATGAAGGACATTACATTAACTGCACTGGATGCTCCATTCCCTCCCTTCTACTGCCATGAGAAGGCCCGGCAAGGACTTTTTATTGGAAACAAAGGAAACCATGGTCTGATGAACCACTGATCTTTTCCAGGACTGACCTGCTTTGTGCTAACTCCATCCTCCCTACTCTCAGCTCAAACATCTCTCCTGATAGACTACGTAGTCCAGAGACACTCTTGGCCTAGCCCGCATAGATGACTGTTGCAAACATAGAATTGAGCTGATGGTGCTATTTAACCATTGGCTCACATGTGGAGCAATTCAGCTCATGGGGCACTTCATGAGGCATTGCCCCTCCAGGACGCGTAGTCACTCCCTGGCCCACGGGAAGAGAGTACAGGCTGCACCATCCCTTATCCCAGTAAAGGCTTCTTCACTTTCCACGCGTGGATAGATCTCAGAGGCTCAGGTGAAAGTCCTGAACAGTCTCAGTGCAAGGATTGCACGTCCCTAGCCCTTGCATGGGAAACGCTGGACAGTAAAAGGCAACTTCAGCCCTCCAATCCCGCCCCACCAAATCTCCCACAAGCCTGCATTGCTCACCCATCCCCCATCTCAATCTGTCCCATAGTGACTGTTCCCAGACTGATTGTATCATTTCCTTTCTCTGAGGGGTTTTTAATTGAAGGAACTGTTACTCCCCCGAATCAAGTCATTTGCCTCCTTTTTTTGTACAATCAAGGATGCGTGTTGATTTTTGGATTATTAGCAAAATGACAAGGAAAAAAGATCACGATTATCAACATTGCAAGAGTCGTCGCGATGGCATTTTGTAAGGCATCCCAGCCAGGTATCAGAACTGCCTCATCCTGTAACATCTTTGAGAGGAAATTCTCTAGCAGATAAGTTTCTTTAGGAGTGGAGGCCCATCAGAATGGCATAGTAAATTATATCTGTCAATCAAAGCCATGCCTACAAGGGGTTAATTGGCTCAAAGTACTCTTAGGCAGCTACACAGGAACCAGAGGCCTTCAGCCCAGACTCAGGCCGGGCGAAGTGAGATGGGATGCATGGGTCAAGTCTTTCAGGTATATTTGAATGGCCACAGAAGGCTAAAGTTGCTCCTTCAGCTTCCAGACCACTCTGCAGTTGATCACAGTGGGCGATATAAAAATGTGTCTGACAGAGTTGGGTGCTCCAGTGACAGTCTGTCTTGTGCGGGAACGAATGAGCTATTTCAGCTAGAACAACAGACCGAGATCTTCAGCCACTAAATAGTCAACCCAAATGTTTTTTGAAGGTATTGAAAAGTTTGGATCATTTTCTCCCTCCACCCCCCCCCCCCATTACTTTTATTTGTACATCTCTTCTCACTTCTGGGTCCTGAGCTGGACTGAAACCAGAATGCTGAAATACTCTGCAGTGCGCCTTCTTGTGGTATTTCTGGCCGGTTTGCATGACATTTCTAGCACAGGTTTGCAGACCCAAGAGACCCAGATGCATCTGGGATAACTGATGCAATTTAGTGCATATCCAAGCCTTCTGAGGTTTGCCCATCACTAGTTTGGAGTTATGCCAGCCGTGTGATAAGACGGTGGAATAGAACAGAGCTGTGAAATTAGCTTACTTGGTCACACACGGTATCTATGATGGACGCACAATGTGAGTAGCAAATGGAAATCCCAGCTGATAGTTAATGGGTCAGGTTACCTACTGTACAGGGAAAGGAAAGAATTGGGCACTTGGTAGCATGGCCCCATTAGCAGCAGCATGCCTTTCTAAATGACAAGATGAATGACTGCATGAAACAGGGGCCTATCTCATGCCAGTTTCAGGCAGGCATAGAAACCCGTGTCTGACCATTGTCCTCCAAGTACGGGAGTCCTGACAAACCCTAGGACTCCCGTACTTGATTGACACTAGAGCTCAGATCTCCTTAGCTAAAGTTTTCCTTCCCATGGCAGTTAAAGCTAAGCCACTCTCCTGGATCTGATCTTTTGAAATGGCGTTTCTGCCATGGACGATCTGATTTTTTTTTTAAATGGGCAAGAATTGTTTTGCTTAGGGGTGAAGAAACTCAAGTTGCTACCCAACAGTGCCCAAGAGTTTACAAACAAAAGCAGAGGTCCCGTGCCATTTTTCAGATCCTGAGACCTCTCACCCAGCTAGTGAGGGGCCAAAAGGTTGAACCCAGCAGGACTAGTTACACCTATGATCACCTGCTTGCCTTCCAGAGTTGGAGAAGGTTGCCTGGGGACAAAGAAAATGAGCTGGAGTAGGGATTTCACTTGGCTAGCTCTGTTGATCGTGAACCTTTGTAACCTGTCAGACTTCGTCATCAAGCAGACTGCATTTTCTACAGCAAGAGGGGTTTGTTTATTTCTCTCCTGTAGTGGCTTCTCTTACTGTAATGGCAATGCTAGAATGCCATGTGGATGAATCAGCTGCCTCAAGCTCCCATGCCAGACCCTCGTCCTGGAGCATGGAGGCATTCTTTCTATGATTAAGGTTTTGGGTTTTATTAATCAGAACAGGGCCTTTATTATCTCAAAGTCCCTGCCAATTTATTTCTCTTTAAACTTTCTCTGGCAGTGTGGAAAGCCACCAGCTCCAAGGGTTAGCAGGTTTCTAACAGCAGAAACTGAAGCATATGTATGAGAGAGGAGGAGAGAGAGAGAGAGAGAGAGAATTCTCACACCACACACACACCCCCCCCCCACATCTTAAAAAAATATGACACACACTGTGCTGAGCCTCAGCTGATCCTGACTCCAGCTCTGCTGTTTTCCTTGAGCGGATCCCAAGACGGGGAGACCGAGAGTCAGCTTTATCCAGGAAGATTCAATGGGTCTAATGGCTAGAAATCAGCCATTGCCATCTTCCTCCCGTTTAGCAAAAGCAGATCAGGGAGAACTGGAGAACAACCTGGCATGAAAATGGCGTCGTTAACGAAATGAGGCAGCTCTGCAGTCTGTGGGCAGAACCCTTGTGGGAAAAGGAAGTCAGGGGAGTCATAGTCAGTCATCAGCCAAAAGCAGGGCACAGTTCTTCCAGAGTCCAGTTTTGTTCTGGGCCATGTAGCTTACAAAAGGTGGGGAACAGTACTGAACTGCAAGTCTCCATTAGGGAACTCTTAGAGAGCCCCACCCATCATCTACTATTACAACCCATCAATGTGGCTGTATCCTCTGGTCAGCCGCTCTGCTCTACACAGTGACTTTTGTCAGCTGGGCTTTACTAATAACATCACTGGTGACATGCACAACTTTTAAAAAGAATTGCGCCATCGCAGGCTCTCCCTGCTGACGGTTGCTCCAGTCCTCTGGTGGTCTAGCTCTCCTCCCTCCGGCCAGGTCACACTTAGTCCCACCCCTTCCAGGGTAATAGAAAGTCCAACAGAACCAAATGTCCAGTCTCTCTGCGCAGCCTGCCACCTGTGATTCTGGGCCCAGTGGTCTGTCCACCCTTCTCTCAAGGGCTTCACCCCACCTTACCAGTGGCTGGTAGGGGAACCCAGGCCTAACCTCTGCACTTGGTTCCCTAGGATAGGCGGTCAAGGTTCACCCCCAATGGACCCCTTACTGCCACCTCCTGGGACTTTTTCCTCCCAAACCTTTCCCTGGGCTTTCCCCTCACCCTGCAAGTTGCTTCACTCCCTTCTACCAGGAGAGTGACCGCAAAGTCTCTTCCAGCAGTCCCCTTCCCTTCCAAACATCCTCTGTTTGTAGCACCACCCAGCCCCCCCTCAACTGAGTTTCATCAGTAATTCCTCCAGGTGCAACCCAGTGGTTAATTGGCTTCTCCCCACAAAAGGTAGCCAGCCTGCCAAGTGAAGGTGTCATGCTGCCTGTATTTCTGGTTCTGTAAGTGGGCTTTGGGGGCAGGGGATAGCGTGATGATTATGACACTTTGATCACACCAGAATATGATCTGTTCAGCTGCAAAATGGGGATTTCTCAGCTGCAGCCGCAGAAGGATGATGAAATGCAGGTGCTGCAGAGAGGCTGTATTTAAAAAAAAAAAAAAAAAAAAAATCAATGTAATTACATGAAAAGAGAAATTGAGGGGGAGCGGAGCAGATGAGTGAAAACAGCAGATTGGTTGTCTAATTTCCATAAGTGCATTCTCAAAACCTCCTTCTGAACTGGAATCAGAAGGCACCTATTTGGTGCTCCTGCCCTATTATTTTTTTATCTATAGTCTTTTTTCCCTCTCCCTTATGATAACTCATTGTTAGCTATGTGAAGAACAATATTCAATCTCCTCTAGAATTAAAGGGTGAAATGGGATGGGCGCGTGGATGTGTGGGGTTCCTATGGCTCAGGAATGGATTTCTAAAGGGGAAATAGGGTGATTGGGTGCATAGGTTTCCAGGGTTTCCACATGTGATGATTAATTAAGGAGCATGTTATGCTATGGTTGTGTGTGTTTGATGGCTGATTGCAGATGCGGTCTTATATGGCTGGGTCAGGAATCATACGTATGATAGCATGTGTGTTTCTTGTGCTCCAGAATGATTGGAAAAGAATATAGTAGCATGGGTGGGGTTTTTCCTGTTCTCCAGAATGATTATTCGGGAAAGGTGTGACAGATATGGTAAAGTGTGTGTGTCGGTGGGGTGGGGAAGTGGGGGGGGGGGGGGAGATGCTGTAGTATCACAGCATGTGTCTGCCTAATATCAAGCCGTCCCAAATAACTGTATTAAGAGTTGTTTCATGCCTGCCAGAGGCATTACCCACAGTTGGTGTTTTTGTGCGATGGTTGTTTTTCGTTTGTGTGGAAGATAATCACTAGAGGCTACCGTGCTTGTCCAGAGCAGCTACCAATGCTCTTTCAGTCAAGTGCCTTTTGTTTATTGCTTAATTTCAGGGATACCAAATAAGGACTATTGTTATTTGCACACCAGGGTATTTGTCCATTGATCAAAGAAAACAAGAAGTTAGTATCCAGGCTTGAATCGTGTGAAAAAAAATAGCTACAATGATCACTATTAAAAAGTCAACGTTTTCCATTAGTTATCTCACAGTAATAACGGAGATAATCACAGATGAACTCGACTTAAAATAGAAAATAGCTGTGGTAACTGTTAGCTAACACGGATTTAGTTGTTTGTTGTTTTTTTTTTAATGCCAGCAAATTAGACTACTGGGTACAGTAGGTATAGCCCTTTGGTCATAGAGAATATATAAATCTTAATCCACATGTGAGCTGCTAAAAGATCACTTTAAGGAAAATAAAGTGGGATCTCTAATGTCAACAGTTGCAAGCATGAATTCCTACGACCTGTGCTGAAAATGTTCCTCCTTGACAATAGACCTAACGATTCTGCTGAGCCAGCTGCCTCTGCTATATTTTGACCCAAGGTAGCTGTTGATCGGGGCTTTAATAAAGTCACAAACTCAGGAATAAATCTGCCCACTACCCCATGGTCTAGTAACACCCAATTTAATGCATTGGGGAGGTTTTAAGTATTTCTATGATGCATCCAACATTGGCTGTTGCAAGACAGGATGCCTTTGGTCTGTTTCTTATGGTAATTCCTACACGGCAAAGTCATCATTATCTATAGTATTGGTGGACTGGTATTGCGTGCTGTTGCAGGAAGTTAAAGTAGTGACAAGAGGCTTTCCCTGTGTTCTCCACAGAGTGCTTTTGGTAATCCGGATTATTTTAAGCATTACTGTGTGAAGACATTCAAGACGGACCACTCTTTACCTTTTCGCATCAGCTGTTCAACCTGTTTCTGTGACTGTACCTCAGGAAATTTATGTTTTCTGGACTTTACTTTTAGCAGCAGAATATATTTGGGTTTTGCCTCATAAACTGAATGACTCAGGAATCAGCAATCTGCTGCAAAACAAAGCCTTTAAGATAGAAGATGCATACAGTAAATGAGCCATTCAACTCAAGAGTGTAAATGCCAGAGGCTTACTCATGTTTCCTAAAACTCTATCCTTTCTGCAGCTTTGTTAATTCCTGCATGCCCAGGGCAATGCAGCCTGCAAACAAGCTCTGGTTTTCCCCTTATGATGTGGTTGCACTCCAGTTTACAACACCCTGGTGCCCGAGTTAAGCAAAACAGGCCCAGTTTCCAATGCCGTTCTGACATAGAATGAGGAGAGTCATATGGTCATTGCACATCCTCCAAAGCATCATTAAATGGATGTTGACATCCTAGGGGTGTGTGTGTCATCAAGACTGTGACAACTGTCTACCGCAATATTTTGGCCTTTGGGTTACAGTTCTTATTATTTCTCAGGATCGCTGTACACTGGCTGAACTTGGTAGTGATTTCTCCCCATCCTCACTAAAGTGGACCTTGACTCCCTGTTTCTCAGCAGGGCTTCTTACCATAGAAACAACAACAATTTAAGTTCTATAGAAAGGGAAAATTTCACCTCCATTTACCGTATATAGCGCGCACCGTAGTCCCATCACAATAGCATTAGGGTGACCAGATGTCCCGATTTTATAGCGACAGTCCCGATTTTAGGGGCTATATATATATATATATATATATACACACACACACACACACACACACATATATACATACACACACACATATATATATATACATACATACACACACCTACCTATTACCCCCCACCCCCGTCCCGATTTTTTATATTTCTATCTGGTCACCCCAAATAGCATTCAATAAGTGTGTGTGTCACGTAACACAATAATGACACTTGGGGCAGGCCTTTATTAATGTGTGTAATTAGTATCTGCTATTCTTTGAAGCTTTAAAGACCTCAGGCAGTGGGGAACTGAACTAAGCTAAAAATGTTAAAACAGGCCATCCAAAGCAGACAGCTTCCCATTCCTACAGCTCTATATTAATGTGGCACCTGTGTGCAGATGCACTCCTACCACGGAGCTTGATAAGACTGACAAAACATTGCATTTCCACGCCCAGTACACTCAGTTCAATTGCAAAAAGTTCAATGGAAAGGATTCTGCTGAGATGCAAGAAATCCCAAGTCCCAGCAGCCAACAGAGCCAACACTGTAAAGAATGGGGTTGAAAATTACCATTGAAAATATTGTGCCTTCATGTACAGTGAGGATCCACCCTCATCGGGAATAACAGAAATACACAGGGACCAGAGACAGGGAATAAAAATAATTTAAGACATGGAAAGGCGTATTTATAAGGAATGCTTGAAAACACTGGGATTCTTTAATTTAAAGAGACAAATAGGAGAGGACTTGCTAGAGGTATACAAAAGAATGACTGGTGTAGAGAAAGTATGTCAGGCACATTTATTAAACTTCTCCCTACACAAGAACAAGGGGGCATTCAACGAGAGGGAATGGCAAGACATTCCAAAGTGATTAAAGGGCATACCTCTTACACAATGCAAAATTGGTTTGTGGCACTCACTGCCACAAGACAGAGAGCCCAAGGGCTTAGTAAGACAAACAAAAAGGATGTATCTGCATAATTAGAACACACACAGGTACCGTGGATGAGAATTTTTAAAAGCTAAGGCTATAAGCTTTGATGGTTCAGGGCATAAGCTAACCATTAATTAATGGAGATTAGGAGGAACTTCCCCTATGTGAGAGGCATAATTATCCACCGTGCAGGCAGATTAGAAGTTCTTTTCGAAGCTACTGCTACCGGACATTGTCCAAGACAGGATAGGGGACTAGATGGACCATGGGTCTGTTCTTTTAGGTCAATTCCTATGTTGCTACGCCCTCTACATGCTGGCTGGCTATCTGAATTCCTGGCAATTTGCAGCATTCCGAGGCTGCAATTTGTGGATCTCTGCATATTCCTTTTCTTAGCTTGTTCTTTTAATATCTTTTTTCACTTCCTGGAATATGGAGAGTAATCCCCCAGGGGAAAGAACAAATTGTAATAACAATCAGGAAACATGCTAAGGTGAAGAGAACTGAGCAGTTTGCAAGAAACAAAGATGAATGCATGCAAATGAGTCTCCAGTGTGCAGCTCAGAACAAAATATCCAGGAAGATGTCCCTCATCCCCGCTCTTACACCCCTACTTTCTATAGCTTTTTTCATGAGGGCATAGACCACCGGGTGTATCTGAGCAACTTAATTTACGGCAAAGCTGTGTATGGAGACGCTAATGTTGAGAAATTCACTTCTTCAGACAGCCATCTCTTAAATAATACAAGCTGACAACCAGTTGTGAATAGAACATGAGTGATTATGTCTGCAGCCATCAGAGCGAGGAATCTTATTACAAGGATGTGCTGATACAGCCCCCATTCATACATCCAGGGCCCATCACAAGTCTATTAAGGGAGCATCTATCACAAAATCATTATGATTTTTAAATGCTTGACAAAGGGCACAGTAGAAATAATTCTACTTAGACCTTGCAATTTCCTTGGGTGACGTAATTCTTGTGATTCTTCACTGAAAATGAATAATGAAAACATTCAGTGGCAAACATATAAGATGACAAGAGCAGGTTGAGCAGCGGGTTTGTTTTTCAGTTTAGCGGATGGCTTGTTTTTTTTCCAGTGTGGTGGATTGTACCGTAAGAGTAGGGAACTGAATGGAGCCCAGGGTCTTTCTGTTCAAGAGCCCTCCAGTCAAAAAGAAACTCAGGACACAAATAAAAATTAGTTGGTAGGTTTTATCCTATTCTCCCATTGGTGCACATCACAAAGCCACCACACAATCAGACACCACTTCAGCGTGATTTACATGCACCCATGAATCCATCTTGGCTCAAATTTTCAAAGGCACAGAAGGGAGTTACATGGGCAAATCCCATCAAATTTCAATGGGAAGGTGCCTACTTCCCTTATTGGGGGTAGCCATGTTAGTCTGTATCCACAAAAACAACGAGGAGTCCGGTGGCACCTTAAAGACCAACAGATTTATTTGGGCATAAGCTTTCGTGGGTAATAAACCCACTTCTTCAGAGGCATGGAATGAAAATAACAGATGCAGGCATTATTATACACCGGACTCCTCATAGTCTGTATCCACAAAAACAATGAGGAGTCCGATGTATAATAATGCCTGTATCTGTAATTTTCACTCCATGCATCTGAAGAAGTGAGTTAATTTCCTTAGGCTCTTTGAAAATCATAGCCCTTATCTATTTATCTAGGTACTTCTATGGCCACCATCACCACAGAGTCTGAGCACTTTCCAGTTATTTAGAAACTGACAAAGTAAAATGCTGTCCCAACTGAAGTCAGTGGGGATTTCAGTGGGGCCGGGGTTTCAGCCGTAATCTCTTCTTCCCTTCCCTGTAGAAGAAATAGCTGAATCAGCAGTTTTCTTTGTTAGTTTATTGATGCAAAGAGAGGCCCATGGCTGGAAGAGAGGTGTTTCGGGTCCCGTTACGAGTGCACGAATAGAGTTGCGTGGTAGCCCAGTATTGTAATACCAGGGAGTGTTGCAGATACGGTTTCAGGCACAGCCATGTGAGGTGCCTATAGCTGGAACAGCAGAACATGTTGCAGCTCAGGGTTGAAGTGTTTTAGACAATAGGAGAACCCAGAATTAACCAGCCAAAGACGTTACAGGTCAGACTTGAGGTGCAGCAGCAGAACTGCATGGGGAAGCTCATGTACGATCACGTCAGTGCTATGAGTCCTCCTCTTCCATGAGCACCAAACCCACTCACAACATATTAAATGTAAAACAAGGTATATTTAGCACAAATTGAGGGAGCCGCTCAAACCAGACTCTGTGCATCCAAATGTGGAGGGCTCATACTTGAACTTCTTCAGTAAATTCATATTAATTCTGGGTGACATGATCCTTTCCTTACACAATCTTGCACCACTTCTCTTCCCATCTCGGGCATTTTCTACTAATTCCACTGGGGCCCTTTCTTCATGCATGTGTGTAACCCACATCAACTTCAATAGGAGTCACAGTGTGTGCAACCTGACAATGGAAAAGATCTCATCGGATGGTACAGCTGAGTGCTGAAAGCACTTATTAAATTTTAATCTAAACTAAATTCATCTTATTTCTATATGCTACATTTGATCAGGCTGAATTATTTTAAGCCTTGCAACACAGCCATCCCAGGGTATATGCAGCTCAGGAAACCAGTGATCGATGGATATTTTCAACTGAAAGGGATGTTGATTTAATACAAAAAAATTGTATGCCTCAGGATTGAGTGTTGGGCCAGGCTGTACGATGAAGGCTTGTAATGCCTGGGAATCAGGATGGTCAAAGGGAAGTCCTGATCTGTGGTCAGAGTTCACTCAAGGGGTCCAATCACCAGGAGACCCAGTCCAAGGGGAAGGTACAGTCAGGGAGGGTGGCAGGGCCAGGTCAAACGAGGTGACAAGCCAGCAAGGCAGGGTCAGGTGGGTCTGAGTAGCAACTAGCAGGCAATGGCTCATTGCTCAGACCAAGCCAGAAGGGAAGCAAGACGTGCATCTATTGTCACCAGCCAATCAGGGTCAAGACCATGTGGCCAGCCAGGAAGCAGGTTGTGGAGCCCTGGAAGAAGGCCCATCCAAGTCTGTGAATTCCCTGGGACTCATGTGTTGGTGTGGCCCAATGGCCAAGGCTACTTTCCAAACACCCAGTGGGCCTGGGTTCAAGACAAGGGTGACAAAATTCATAGATTTTAAGGTCAGAATTGGGTAAAATTTTCTAAAGCACTGTGATGGGGTGGACTAGGCCCAAAGGCCCCCCACTGGAGGCCTCAGGGTTCTGCCACAGCCATTCCAGGGAAGGAGCAGTGGAGAGGTCCTCCAAACAGGCTAGAGTGGCTGCAGGGGGAGCAGCCAATCAGCATGCAGGATGACCATATAAAAGGAGCTGTGGAGCAGAGCAGTAGTCAGTTGCTGCTTGGAGCAGGAGAAGAAAGGACCACAGGCCTGGCTGCCTGGGAGAACAGCAGGGCCAGACAGTTTGCTGGAAGGGACTGGGGGAGCATTGAGGGAACACCTGGCTGGTTGTTAGGGCTGATTAGGGACTGAGCCCGGGAGGGCTGCAGGAAGATAGTGTCTCCAGGGAGGAAGCCCTGGGGATACAGCCCCATACCAGGGCTGGGCTACTTAAAGACCAAAGCCCAGGGAGGGCTAGAGAGTGACACTAACAGATATACGGTCCACCAGGGCCTATCCTGGAAGGGGGTTGTACTGGTTAACATGCACACAGTGTGACTCGGCCAGAGCGCTGTATCACTGACAAACCCGCCTGAGAACCACCAAAGGGGGTCACCAGAACTAAAGAATGCAGATGCCCAACCAGAAGGAGGCACTCACAAGGTGTGGGCGCCAACCCCGTTACAAGCACCTAAATGACTTAGGATCCTAAATCCAATTGTCAAAAGTGGGCTCAAATAACTTAGGTGCTTTAGAAAAGTGTACGCTTGACGATCATCTCGTCTGACCTCCTTCATTATTTTTGCTCTGCTTACACCACCGTGTATTCTGCTTGGGTTTTATTTTACTTATGGCTTAAGGATTGGAGCAGGACACTTGGGCTCTGGAGAGCCATGCCAATCTCTGCTACTGCCCCACTATGCAACCTTGGCCAAGTTACTTAGGGCCTGATCCAAAGCCCATGGACGTTAATAGGCATTTTTTCACTGATTTCAATGGGCTTTGAATCAGGCCCTACTAGAGCCTAACTACTAGAGCTGGTCCCCCACCCCCACCCCCCAAAAAAAATCCATCAAGTGTTTTCAACCAGCCCAAATAATAAAGTGGACACAATAAAAATCTTTCCAACTGCTGATTGCAAGTAATTTCCATCATCACCGTATTTGCATTGCTGCCTATGGTAGATAAAGGGAATACCACCAATACCTCAGTAAGGATGATTAGGCAAAAATGTGAAATTGTAAAAAGTTTAATGGCAGCCTCTGTACTTATCTGCCTACCTCAGAGAGGCCATTTTACAAACGTCGAGCTGGTTCCTGACTGAACTATGCAAGGCCCATTCAGAGTCAGTAACTTCTCCCTCAGAAAAGCCAATCGTTTTGCTTCCAGCCTTCTTATTTCTAGGTAGTGTTGCACACAATTTTTTTTCACTTGATGAGCCTCTCTCAGGCTCAGCCCTGTAAGCTTGTGCCCAGTTTGAAGCACATGAGCAGCTTCATTGGTTTTAAATGGATGACTCAGGTGGTCTGCATGTGCTTAAGTGCTTTGCTGGTGGATTGGACCAGAGTTGTTAGCAGGATCCAGCACTTAGTGAATAGTATTTATACACATGCCGTGTAAAATAAAGCCATCGGCAGTGACATAAGACAAAACTTTCCAACTCTGGTGTTGAAGTTAAGCACCTAAATAAAAGGTATTTGAAAATCTGGCATTTAATTCCCTGGTCTAAGTCTTAGACTTCTGTATAGGCTCTGTGTGCCTCTTTTCTTTTCCCACTTTCATTAGTATTTATATTACAGAAGTACCCACAATGTGCTAGGTGATGTAAAGATATAGGAGAGGACATTTGCAAAGAGCTTACGATTTGAAGGGGAGGGGGGGGGGGAGAAAGAGTATTATAAGAAAAATACAACAGTATTCTACAGTAATGGACCAAAACACTGCAATGTACAAGAGCTTTACTACAGGCTTCTGGACCAAGGTTTGAAAATGCTGTGGAGTTTTAGAAAAAGCCATTTGGAAACTCTTCAGGGCATTTTTGTTATGTGTGTGTGGAGTGTGCCAAGCACAGTGAGATTCTGACTACCACTAGATGCTACTGCAGTACAAATAGAAAATAACAAAAATACATATTTCACAGATTGGAATCCCTTTATCAAGAATCATATCAAGCAGAACCTGGTCATTTCATTTCTTGCTTCCGTTTAGTGTGATCTAGTGGAGTTGGGCTTTTTTCAAGAAAGGATTTTTTTCCTTAACCAAAAGTACAAACAGCACTGAAAAATGAGAGTGACAATTAATGTGTTTCTTACCCTCCTGTGATTTTTTTCCTTTTATAGCTACCTAGACAGCTTAGATCGAATCGGAGCTCCAGACTACCAGCCAACAGAGCAGGATATACTTCGAACCAGGGTCAAAACAACCGGCATTGTAGAAACCCATTTCACATTCAAAAACCTCCACTTCAGGTAAGTCTGATGTGAATCCACTGTTGTATTTTCAGGCAGTGCAAATATCAGCATTGTTTGACTGCAACCATATTACCTTGGCCAGAAGTTTTCCCACAGTACGCTGGTCTGACTAGCTGCTATCCTCCACCCCAGAGGTGGCTGCATTTCTGTGGGTACTAGCATATGGTATGTAAAATGGTTTGTGACTGAGGCAGAGTACACTCACCGCAGACGTGCCCACTCATGGCTGGGCATGGCGTGGCAGCTCTGTCCTCTGTAGCTGCCCCTTCTCACAGCTGCTCCAGTCTTAGGTGGGGAGGGTGATCCCTCCTGGTGACTCAGCCCCTAAGCCAGGTCATGCTTCAGTTCCCACCTTTCCAGGGTAACAGAAGATCCAACAAAAAATGTCTGGTCCCTCCAGCCAGTCTGCTGCCTTCGATGTTGGGCCCACTGGTCCATACATCCTTCTCTTAGGGGTCTCTGTAGTCCATATCCCCTTCCCAGGGGCTGGTAGGGAAACCCAGTCCTACCCACTACACTGGGTTCCAGTCCAGGAACCTAGGACAGGCAGGCAAGGTTCATGCCAACAGATTCCTGGCTCCCACCTCCCTGGCCTTCTTCCTGACAAGCCTTGTCCTGGGCTCTCCTCACCCTGCAAGAGCTTTCCTGTTCCCTCAAGGTCTCTTCACACCCTACTCCCAGGCCAGGGACAGCTGAGTTTCTCCCTTCAGCCTCTTTCTGTTCCAAACTTCCTCTGTGTATAGCACCACCCAGCCCTTCCCCAGCTGGGTTTCATCAGTAACTAGCCCTGGCCCACCCTCCAGGTGCCACCAGGAGGATTAATTGGCCTCTCCAGCCCACATTAACCCTTTCATCACCTGCGTGGGGTAGGCACCAAGGCACTACTTGCCCTGGTTTAGAAAAAAATTCCCTGATGAGCAGGTGGTTCTTCATTTGCCCATTATGGGGTTCCTTGCCCCTTCCTCTGAACCCTCTGGCACTTGCCTGTGTTGGAGACAGGACACGAGAATAAACAGACTCTGCTCCAGTCTGGAATGGCATATGGTCAAAACATTCGGCCATTTGTTGTCTACATGGGATAGTCACATGCAGGTCACTAGGGCCCTCTGGAAACCAAGAGCTGTGCTCAGAGAGGCTCCTTGCCCAGGCACTGTCAACAAATCCCACACAGCACCCAAACCCCTGGACAATCTTCAGGAGCTATGCTGTGAGGGGTTCCCCTCACCGCCGCTGCCCACATAACTCCTTGGGGAGAGCAGGAAGCAGTGAGAGTCATTGCAGACTCTGTTGTCCTGTGCTAGGAGCCCCCCAGGGATGAGTACTTAGAAATACAAAAGGGATTACTAATATTTTCCCTTTGTTAATAAAGAATAAATGAAGAGACGTCCCTGTTTCATGCACAGGCTGTTCGATGTGGGAGGTCAGAGGTCAGAACGTAAGAAATGGATCCACTGCTTTGAGGACGTCACAGCGATCATTTTTTGTGTCGCGCTGAGTGGTTACGATCAGGTGCTCCATGAAGACGAAACCACGGTGAGTGCTTAGGGGGCGACACAGGCCCCGACACCTCATCGCTGGCCTATTGCATAGCCGCCGTTGCTCAGGGATCAACTCACACTCTCTTATTGGCTTCTACCAAATCAACAAACTTTTGTTAATCACATGTCTTCCCTTGATTCTGAAATGGTGTGGAGACCCTTTCTTCCCGTAACCCTGGGAAATTAAGTCTTCCATTGCTCAGGGTGGAGTTAAAGCAGGTAACAGTTTCTTGCTCTGATTAAGTTATAATGTTTTCTTTTCTCTCAAGTTGATCAGTGCAAAATGTCATG
This sequence comes from Chelydra serpentina, assembly GCA_037349315.1. Taxonomy (NCBI): domain Eukaryota; kingdom Metazoa; phylum Chordata; order Testudines; family Chelydridae; genus Chelydra; species Chelydra serpentina. The sequence goes on along the minus strand of JBAIAC010000026.1, from coordinate 8,345,235 downwards.
GGACATAAAGAGGATCCTGAACCCAGAGAGTAGAGGGATAAGCAGTGAATAGGTGCTTTTGAAAACAAACTTAAGGAAATAAATAAGCAGCACTTGGAACATCCAGATACACAAAGGTGTAGCAACACCAAAGATTCCTCAGGCGGATTCAAGCTATCGGGGTAACCTGCTTCTAAATGCAAAAGAAATTCATTTTCACAGGTGAAACGGGAACTGTTCAACTCTTTGGTGGAATTTGTTTTATGGGGGATGGGATTATCTCCTATAACTTCCCACTGTGATACCAGGCCTGAAATACTGCATGGAAATTGAAAATAAGAGCAATCGGGATACACTAGCCACCGGATGATTGTGTGGCACTCCCATTAATCTGAATGTGTTAGATGTATGCACATGTAAAGGGTGAGAGAGTAGTCACTAGCACGTTTCACCAGCTGTACAGCGTGCAGTAAGAAAGATACCTGTGCATTTGGGGAGATGGAATGTCAGTAACAGAAAAGGCAAGTTGTTGTAGGAGTAACCAGGTGTTGTCTTTTAAATGGAGTTGCACTTCCCCAGCATTGAAGAACCAAAATCAGAGCTTCCTAAATGTTTGGTGCATGCCCAGTGTGCAATAATGCAAAGGAGATGCTATTGTCACCAGTTTCTGTAGGGGGCTCTAACATTTATTCCCTCTTTCCTGTTTGTAAAGCATCAGAAGTTAGAATGGATAACACAGTGGGGAAGGACTCTAAAAGAGTTTGTAACTTGCGGGCAATAATGTATTCATGGAGAGACTTTGGGGACATTGATATTTTACATCTTCTAGGTCAGATTCATGAACTCTGGTGAAGAGGTCACCTGCATGTTGAAATCCGGCATTGCATTAGTTTAGGTTACATTGACACCACAATTTAGTCTGATATTAACATCCTCATATCCGCATCCCCCTAGATCTACAGATTTGGACTGAGATTCTGAATCACCCTACCGCACCACACTCCTCCAGAAAACATTTAGGATGCACCAGCTACTTTATAATATCTGTATTAACTAAGAACCCTTCCTATGCGTGTGTTTTCCGCTTTCTATGCATCTATCCCAATATCACAGATATTGGCTGGAATTTTCAAGGGCCTAAGGGAGTTAGGTGAAAGTCAATGGGAATTGGGAACCTAACTCTCTTAAAGCTCTTTGAAATCCCGCCCATCAACTATGTGGTCAATTTTCTGTAATAACTTTAGTGTCATCTGCTATGTAGATCTAAAACAATAGGGTACAGCAACTCTGTTCTGTGTGTGTTTGTGAACCACATGTCTCCATAGCTCTCAAGAGACACCCACTGAGAAGGTGATGCCCCTTCTGGAATGGGAAATCTGCCAGTCACACAAAGTGGAGGAGCATATGCAGGTTAGGAAGGACTCAATTAGCAAAAATTCCTAGGGTCTAAGGTTCAAAGGTGCCGATTACCTCCAGTTGTCAGGTGTCAGTTGAAGTTGTGAATGCTCAGGACCTCTGTAAATCAGGTCTATGTTGTCTCTTGTTAGGCACCAAAAAACTGAAGCTCCTGGAATTAGAGACCACTTTTTAGTGCTTTGACCTTAAGCTTGATTTACCATCTATAAAATGGGGATAAAATTGATTTACAGGAGTGTTGTGAGGCTATATTACTTAATGTTTGTTGCTCCCCACACCATCCATGCTTACAGACACATCAATGACCTCTCTAACAGAGAACAGAAATACGAGTGATGATTCTCAATGGGAGCCTTACAACTGTTGTATTAGGTCTTTAATTCAGACTATATTTTCTGAACCCCTGATGTTCTGTAGCTTCTGTAACAGTAGCTTCTGTAACCCCAGTTGCACCACACTCTCTCCGTTAAGAATATTAGTTTTGGATTAATTTGAGGTTCAGTTCTGGGATTTTTTTCTATGTAAATTTCATTTCACAATTCACTCCCTGGTACTCTGGGCAACAGGGAAAAAGACACAGATTTTGATCATTTGACTGGACAGTTGTCAGTGCAAATTAAAGAGACAAAGTGGGTGAGGTAACATCTTTTACTGACCCAGCATCTGCTGGTGAAAGAGACAGGCTTTAGAGCTTCTACACAGCTCTTCTTCTGGTCTTGGCAACCCTGCGAACAAACTACAACCACCCTGCAAACAAAGTGCAAATTAAATGCAGATGATGCTCTTGTGTAGCCTAACTAAACAACTCCTGCTGAGTTCAAACACAGATAGTGAAATGAGAAAATAACAAATTCAGTATCCTCGGCCCTGCTACTTCCATAACTCAGATCTCCTATGCAAGTGACGTGCAGAAATACAGCATCTACTCACAGTTGGGCCTCAGTCAATTTTGCCCCTACCATTCTGTCAGGAACAATTTCACCTTCAGCTTTATTCACCACAATCTCCTTCCTTAAAGTATAGTTCAGCTTTAAAACTGACTGTGTAAATGGCATCTCCTAAGTCAGGTGATTTAGCCCCTGTGTGCATCAGTCACATCTGCTGCCTTTATTGACAAAAATGAGCTTTTACTGTTTCCTACGCATTAGCACAAAGGCAACACAGTTAAGAAAATAAACTGGATTGTGTTCTTCTTTGCACGTCATCTATAGAAACCCTTACTAAGTTCCAGTCACTTAAACCTGTGCAAAACCATTGAAGATACTGAGATTACGCAGATGTCACTAAGGGCAAAATCTTTATTACTGGTGATGATACATAAGAAAGAACCCAGCTCGTGTGTGAGATCTTAAAACACATTTGCAAAGATGGCACTAGGAAAAACTTTTTTTTCCTTGTAAACTGAGCATATCATTGACAATAATCATGAGAACTCACCATGCCATTTTATACTTTTCTGAATAAAACTGTACTTTACATGGACAAAATTACAGTTGCAATACAAGCAGTCTCTAATGAAGATCCTGGATTTCTCTCACTGGGCTCAAATGGGCGACCAGGCGTTTAAAGCAGCAGCCCCTCAAGGTCTCTCTGTCAGTGAGCTAGCCATTCCAGGCAGCTTCCAGTTTCAGGCCAATCCTATCAGATGAATAGACTGAACCCAAGACGTTTGTAGTGGCCAGTTCCCTGGAGAGCCAGCCCTTAAGCAACAAGTCCATTGTGGAACCTTGTCAAATAGGAATGGGCAAATGAGTGCAGATAAAATAAGAACTGATCCGAACCTTCCCCTCAAAGTGAAACCTTGCTTGAAGTTCAGAAAAGTTGATCATTTTTAATCTACTTGTCATGACTCTTGTTTTAAAACCATGCCACTCTTCTCTGTTATCACAGCACCTAGCAGGCACCGTAGCATTTGAGACCATTGCTTTATAGTACTGTGGTAATTTTCGGTAAGGGATGCCTCTCCACTTCTGTGTTTTCAGGCAGGAACAGTAAGAAATACATGAAAACCAGAAGAAAGGCTAGTCCTTCTGCATGTCCAGCACAGCCTGAACTAATAATCTCATGAGGAAGTTTCTTCTCATGAGATTTCTAGACCTACATTCAAGTACCAATCCAAGTTTGCGTACGTAGCCAATCTGAACTTCCTGAGTTCAGCCAGGCACTGCTCCACTGTCAGCACATCCAAAGCCTTCCTCATATGATGGTCCAACCCATGACCTGACTGTGCAAGGCACTGAACATGCTCTACTCCCAGAGCAGAAGGATGAAATGTAGGAGTAGATACCCAGAATGCTGTTGGAATGCCACTGGTTTCATATGTATTCTAGAGGTAGAGACAGCAAAGCAACATTAAATGTTATGCCACGTTTTTCCCTAAATCCTCCCATACGCAGTTCACAAAAGCTTTCCTCCAAATGGTAAGATGAGTCTCCCAAAGCTGTCTACGGCGGGCAATACACAGCTACTTAGTCCATGACTAGGGCTTCTAGGTGCTACTACAGTACTAAATAAATAATAAAAAGGGGGCAATACTCAGTTGCAAGTGACTGAGCAGCTCAGTGGACATCCTTGCACAGTCAAGCTCTCAGTGTGGTAGTTCAATGAGTTTTTTAGTCTTCACAAGACAATGATATGAGAAACCTCAAGACCATCACCAAATCCCAGGTAACGGGTAAGGGAAAAACCCACTAGCAACATTCATGTACAGTTGGGGAAAGTAATAGCTCAGTGGTCTGAGCATTAGCCTGCTAAACCCAGGATTGTGAGTTCAATGCTTGAGGGGGCCATTTAGGGATCTGGGGCACAAATCTGTCAGGGGACAGTACTTGGTCCTGCTAGTGAAAGCAGGGGACTGGACTTGATGACCTTTCAAGGTCCTTCCATTTCTATGAGATATGCCTATCTCCATATATTATTATTAACACTGGAATGGATCATAAACAGGTGGGAATTTTTATTGCTTCATGTGACACTTTTTAAGACAATGGTGGCATGAGCTCTACCATGTGAACCTATAATATCTTCTTCAGTTCTTCCTTGTACATGCTAGGGGGAAAAGGCAGATGCACGTGGTACACTTTGCTGCCTCTGGAATTAAACAATTGTTTAGTTCCTCTGTTTCTAGCTGGGATGTGAAGATACTGTTGGTGTCCTAGTTGCTGAATGTGTAACACACTTACAGCTTGGTGCTGTTGACCTTAGGTATGCATTAGTGTTGGGCCTTTAGAAACTGGCACTCACTGAATGATATAGTTAATGTGCTCTCCTGGCTATAAACGTGCACTGGAAATTGAATTGCACCAGTCATCCATTTGCTTAGAAGCAAAGAGCAAGTTCAAGGATCTTTGGCATCTGTGGAAAATAGAACTAGAAGCTGTACATTGGGGAGCAGAAGAGACATACTGATGCACAATAGTCCTGATCAGGACAGTAGCAAGATCAGAGAAGCCATCACCTCTTCTTTGCCACCAGAGCACAACGTAAGAAATATTACCTGCTGCATTTGAGAACTGCTGGCAGGAAACAAGGTGAGAGATGCTAGAAGATTTTCTTTCCTTCCTGCTCCACTGAAATGACAAAGCAAATGCATCTAGGAGTAGGCACAATGTGGTAAAAGAGGTGGAAATATTAAGAGGAGTCAGACAGAGGGAAATGTCATGGTTTCCCAGCCCTTAACTTCTGTGCGAACAACCCTGTCTGCCCCAATCATTACAACAGGAGCAGAGTTGAGACAGTGGGTGGAAAGGGAGAGCTCAGGAGAGTAGTGGCAATAGTCAGCAAAAAAACAGATCTTAGCTATTGTCAGGAGAAGGCTGTCCCAGACCCAGAGGAGACAATAGACTAGCTTCATTCACCCTGGGGACTCCAGGATAAATGTCCAATCCTGGCACTGGAATGTGTAGGGTATAAAGGAATGTTTATGGCAAGTACTGTTTTCTACTGGGGTTTGCCATTTAATTGTTTCTGCTGTATGTGTGTAATGGTGAAGACTCAACTACATCAATTACTTACGCAAGGAAAGTGTGCCATTTCCCTGCAGATTTTGATATAAATTTAAAGGGAAAAAATCATCATAGGCTCTTTGAACACTCTGGCTACAGTGGGAATATGACAGCACTAGCTAAAAGGTCCACCTGATGAGAAGGCCTCTGCTCTGTTTAGAAACCAAGATTTCTGTGTTCACCATATATTACCGGATGTGCTTTGACTGCAGTACTGTATAAATGCTGCTGTTTTAACCTGTCTGATTGTTCTTTAATTATGGTATAATTATGAGACGATGAACAGAAGGGTAAGTATTATGACAGTCCAAAATGTCTGGTCTCTGGTTGTTCTTCATTTAATCCCAGAAGCTGTGTTTACATCTTGCTGTGTATGCATCTTGTTTTAAGAATTAAGGATAGTAGAGAATGGCACCAATAATGTTCTGCAAGGGACTCTGGTTAAAAGTGACTATGTGTATTTGTGTTCCTGCCCCTTTCCATCTTCCGTCCTCTTCTTCCCCCCTCACACAGGGTCTTAGAAAGCCAAGGGTCATCTGAACAAAGCCTTTTCAGATTTCTATAGCTTTAAGATTTTGATTCCACCTCTGGCAAAGGGAAGCAGTGTTCTGTGTCACAGTAAAAAGAGACGTATTAGCACCTGCAGAGTGCAGTACTCTCAGGTGACGTTTTAAAAAGAAAAAGAAAACAAATGAGGGTTCATCCAGCAAAGAAAAGGGGTAGTTCTGCCCTTCTGTGCTATGTTGAATTATATGCAAGCAAACCTACCATGTGATTGCCTCAACTTACAGGTGATCAAAAGGGTATTGACGGTTTTCTTGCAGCTTGCACCATTAAACTGCAAGATGCTTTCTTTCTAGCATCTTCAAATATCCAGGAAAACCAACGGAGTCCAATAAATAAATGAATGATTAAGTTTGTAGCCACCTCTTCACCACACACCATTACCATACAAGCTGGAGGGGAAAGCGAACCAATTTACTAGAAGCCACAGGTTCTAATCAAAGATACGTGGTATCAGTAAAACAGTAACGTTGCCATTCTAGTACTTCATTTGATGCTACATCTGATCACAGGTTCAAATATTTCCCTTGTCCATGGAATCATTTGTATCTGAATAAAATGCTCAGTTATCATTAAAGTGCATCAATAAAAAGGAACGTGCTAATAAATAAAACACTGGGGTTAACAATGCAGCTGTATTGGGGCCAACTGTATGCATGTGCCTCAGCAGGAGATGTAGACAAGCAGTAGCGGCTGAATAGGGCCCATTGTACATGTTCTGTACAAGTCACTCTGTGTGGCTACATGCAGATGGGCTGTGCCACACCGACCACCGAAACAATTTAACAGATGAGATTATGTACCACTTTTGTATCTAGCCTCTTTCCTGCGTTCATTGTACCAGCTGCTAGTCTTGTATGAGTGTTGGTGGACCGGGGGTGCCCTCTCTGAGGTGCTCCCAATGACAAAAACCAAGCCAGTGGTCTGGTCTGTAACCTGATTTGCCTTTGATAATCCCATGACTCTTTGGGTGTGCTTCGTCCTCATTATGCCTGCTCTCTCTGCTATCCCGTTCCCGGTTGGGAGGTGGCCGCACAACCGGTGTGCGCATCCCGGCTTCGGCCTCTCGCTCCAAACAGCACCACGCCGCCGCACCTTCACAACTTGTCCTCGGCCGTCTGACCTTATCTAACCAAACAAAGGCCAAAAAATGAGATTTTGAGAGACCCACCAAATTTGGCAGGTATGAAGCTTCTCTTGAACCGAGAAAAATGAGTTAGGAGTTGAAAGCAGCAGGGGAACATGACACTACTGGTTGACTTTGCCGTGAGCTCCTTCCACCACCATAGACCACATGGCAGACTTTTGCAATTTCCTAACCAAGACATTTAATTTCTTTTGTTTGATCTCTTTCTGTATCTTTTTGTCGTTGCATGACCTATAACTTAAAAGCTGCCTTCCCCCGTGTGTGTATTTGAACTCGTGGTTCCTTTATTGGCAAACAAGCTAATATTCTTCCGTGAGGCATGAGCTAACATCAACGGGCTAATCTGCTGACTTGTAGTTTGGTTGTTCTTAGGTACCTTCTGTTATAGCGTTTTTTCCCCCCTTTTTTCTTATTTTCTTTTTAAAAAGTTCTTTGCTAGACACTTTTTGTTGAGCCATCTTCCAAAGAAACCCCCACTAAAAAAAAAAAAAAAAGCAAACCCACTAAACAAAATAACAAAACAAGGCAAAGGTCACGGCAAGGTCAATAACGAGAAGATGTCACCTTGCTGTCTGCTTCCAACTCTGGATTAATTCAAGGATCTCACCAGTCCTTGGTTAATGTATCCAACCAACTGTGTGCCGTACACACACAATGAAGTGAAAAATTTTAACAAGAACGTTTTAGAAAATCTGCATGCCCTACACCTACACATAGATCTGACCAAAGGGCAAAAGTAGCTTCCCCCTACATGCATGGTGCATGATCATTTGTATGAGCTGAAATCCTGTAAACTATACACTATGCAAAAGAAACAGCTCTGTGTAGTGAAATGCCCTTGTTACTAACTGTATGTCAAATATAGGGATTGCATCTGTGTATGTATATGTTCACCTGTATGTATACATAAATTTATTACATATACTGTAGTTTTTATTTATTTTCTCCTCAATTTAGATGTTTTAGATTTCCCTACATGTCATACACCACACAGTCACCGTCTTTAGCCTGATATGCTCTCTCCTTTATATTGCAGAACCGCATGCATGAATCATTGAAACTGTTTGACAGCATCTGTAACAACAAATGGTTCACAGACACATCCATCATCCTCTTTCTAAACAAGAAGGACATATTTGAGGAGAAAATTAAGAAATCTCCATTGACTATCTGCTTTCCGGAGTACACAGGTAATGAGAAACTAGGGTTGCTTTTGAAAACATGTGCACAACAATGCCCAGCAAAGAGACGGATGGCTCGGGGTAATGGGATATGCAGCTTTTCAAATCGAGGTTGTTGTTTTTTAAGGTACACCTCAGGCAATGATGAGAACGGTTCCAAACCTGCAACCCTTAGGCAAAACTCCCATTGACTTCAAGCGGAAATTTTCTTTTAATAAAGGCTGCAGAATCAGCTCCCACTGTCCGACATCTGTTCAGTGAGTGGCCCATGTGAAATGTGTTGATTGGTTTAAGCCACGTCCCTAGGGGACTAGTCATCACTATCACTAAAATGACCCCAATTGCCATTAGCTGACCTCTTGCTGTCAGTTTCAGAGGGAAGGTCATGGAGATGAGCAGGGAGATGGTACTCGGCTCCCCCCTCTAGAAGCTCCCGCCTCTTGAGGCTCATTGGTTGGGCAAGTTGGCAGAGGTTTGAAGAATCTGCGCTCTGTGTGAAGAAATGGTTGTATAACCACGTGGGAATATGACATGTCTCGTGAGCACTGTGATTCCCCAGAAAAGCCTCACCTGACTAATTAACCAACAAATAAAAAAGTAATTACAGCTTGAAAGACACACAGTATAGAAGACACATGCCAGGCCATCGACAAATAAAGCCAATGAGTCCGTGGCACAAGGCCACTCCGTTTCCCCTGATTCAGATAGCCAACTCTATTTTCATATGCCAGACATTATTATAATACCAATACCTGGCTCTTATGGAGTGCCTTTCATCAGGAGATTGTGTGTTATGCAGGAGGTCAGACTAGATGCTCTAATGGGCCCTTCTTGTCTTAAAATTTACAAATCTCAAAGCACTTCACAAAGGAGGTCAGTATAATTGTCCCCAATTAACAGATAGGAAAACCGAGGCACAGAGCACTGAAGTGACTGCCCAAGATCACTCAGCAGGCCAGTAACAGAATCAGTGCTAGTTCAGTGCTCTATCCACTGTGCCATACTGCCTCCAGCTTGCTGCTGCAGTAACCCACTGGTGAGTGTGTTACAGGTCCCACTCCAACCCAGTCCTCAGAGGATCTGAGTCGTTACAGCCACCAGTCACAGAGCTGGAGCTCTTTAGCTCAGCCCGTAGCAGATTGTCATGGTAGCTCCAGTGTCAGTCGGGGCAGTTGTCCTACCGATACTAAGCACTTTGATGCAGATGTGCTTAATACTGAATGAAGATGGACATTAGCTTACCCTGGAGATCAGCACTGAAGTGCTGCAACAGAACAGCATGCAGGAAGCCCCTCTTTCGCCTGACTGCCTCACATCTGACCTGTTGATGATGAGAACGCCTTCTCCTGCAGAGTCGGTGGAGTTCTGCTGCTCCACTCCGTATCTTACTGGCTTCCACCAACCTTCATTGAAATTCCAAGCCGGCATAAAAATAAACGTTTCCAGTAATGAATTATTGAGTCTTGCTGGAGACATCCGGGTGAATCAAGCTGACAGGCAGAAATTGCAGGTCTCTCTGTCAGTCCGCGGGGTTGCAAACTGAGTATACCAAGAGCATCATCGTTCTGGGGTACGCCAGCAAATGACAAAACAGAGCTCCCCAGATCAGAGCACTTGATTCCCACTCTGAATGGGCCGAGAGGATCCATCATTCCTGTGCTGTGCCAAACAGTAAATTAATATTGTGCTGAACTGCTCCCTTTGTGATTCAAGAGAAATTCTGCAGCTTACTCTCTCAGAGAAGGATCGGGTATTTATTTGGGGATGGGGTTGTGAATCCGGCCAGTAGATAAAGCTAGTTCTCTCGCTAACTAAACATTTCAGCCAACAAAGGATTTTCTGTACTCAAAGTCCATCGGGGCAGTTTTGAATCAACATCTAAGCTGCGTATGAATGTTTAGGCATATTGCAGAATGACTTATGGTGCCCCACTCTTAAGGAATTCTTATAGCTATTTCGAATTACGTGGAGATGTCGATAGTAGGTAAATTAGAACTGAATGGAGCTTAGTTTTATAGAGAGTCTTTCATGCTAAAGGAATCTCAATACAGGAACGAATTAGATACTAGTGGCTAGATCGTTGTCTGTGGCAGCTGAGGCCTCCGCCAAATAAAAAGGAGGAAAACAAATGTAGCTTTAAGCCTTCGTGTAGCATCCCAATTCTGGGCCTGGCTGGGAACCGTAACTTAGAGGACCCTCAAGACTGTTCTAAATTGCACCAGTCAGCCAGAGCCTTGAGGCACTATTCTGGCAGCTGGGAACTGCTAGGAGGTAAGGGAACCTCAGCCATGCTCCTTGTTCCCATCCGCAGCCCCTGTGCCAGCAGCCAGGAGAGGGATAGCATAGGAGTCAGGACGTTGGTTCTACGTGACCATGTTAATATCTCGCCGGAAGGTAGGCTTCTCGCTCGGGCCCCAATTCAGCAATGCACTTAAATATGTGCTTCACTTTAAGCACTTGCTTTGGGATTTAAGCACATGCTTAAAGTTAAGATCAGGCTTCCATGCTTTGCTGAATTCGGACTTTAGGGCCGAAGTGAAGATGTATATGGGAGAAGTTTATTCGTGTCCTCAAACATTCATCTCGCAAATGCCACAGAACACAAACCAAGAAACACCTGCAAGCTGGCCTCGTGGCCTGGTGAAAAAGCAATGTTCAAACGGAAGGGGGCTCTGCTGCTCCCTGATGAGCATATAAATCAAACAAGGGGGTTTTAAGATCAAGAGTTGGTTACCCAAAATGCTTTTATTACAATGAAGATCCAAATGTGCATTAGTTCTGCTGACTGGCACAGAACTATTAGAAGAATGCATCCACAAAGGGGCCGTTGTATTCTAAGGCACTGTCCATTTCTTTCTCCTTAATTTACCCATGCTTTCAACTAATCCACAATCCTTAGTAAAGCCGTGTCAGGGTGACATGGACACATTTGATCATGAGACATGATACTTTATCCCCTATTACCCTCAGTGGGAGTCCAGTGGCTACATCCTTGACAAGTTTTCCTTTTATAAAAAAATGCACATATTTATATTGGCACAAACAAAACAAAACCTATGGGTCAGTCCTGCAAGTCTTACTGAGACCCCGGTTCAGCAGCCTTTCTCTGCCCAGCATTACACATAAGCACACGCTCAACTTTAAGCACATGCTTAAGTTCCATTGAATTCATTCACTTAAGTGCTTTGTTGATTAGACCTTTAGCCCCTGCTCAGGCAAAACTCAGCCATGTGCAGGCCGTTCTCTGACAGCATGTAATAATATTTCACATTTATAAAGCATCTTCAATCCAGAAGGAACCCTGAGTGCTTCACTGACTCTCAGAGGAATTATTCCTCTCCACCCTGCCCAGCAATGAAATGCAGTCACTTCCGGGAGTTAGTGAAATTGCTGTTTGACAATACACAGCCGCACTATACTGTGGAACACCAGTTCAGGACAAGAAATTAAGACTATTGTATCCAAGTTCACATCCAAGTGGGAATGTACATACAAAGAATGTAATTATCTAACATAGAATCTGGCCAGCAAAAGAATGAAAAAAGAATGTTTATTATTTTCTGCACATTCCTGCTTCTATTTTAAAACGAAATCTGTATAAGCAAATAATAGGCTTTCATAGAATCATAGAATCTCAGGGTTGGAAGGGACCTCAGGAGGTCATCTAGTCCAACCCCCTGCTCAAAGCAGGACCAACCCCAACTAGATCAGGACCAATCCCAACTAGATCAAATAGACATTGGCATAGACATTTGGCTAGGGAAGAAGTGTAAACCCTTGTGATTTATTTGACACAATCTAAGCTATATTTCCGCAATCAGATGCCACTACAGTGATGAAGAACAATTTCTGGAACTGATTGAAAAATGGGAAATGTGGGGGTGAAAATTCATCCATTTTTTTCATGGACATTTTAAACGTGAATGACATTTTTTCACAGAAATTTTGAATTCTTGTGACCAGCTATAGAGAAAGTCAAAAAATGGGCTGAATTTTTCATGAACATTTTTGCAAACAATTCATCCTGGCTTTGAAATTGGAAACTTTGGTTAAAAATGTTGTCAAAAAAATCAAAATTTGGAAAACATTGGCCAGCTTGAATAACTTCCAATTTTCTGGACAATCACTGCTCTTTGGCAAGATTATACAGAATTCCTTCTGCTTCCCTCTTTAAAATGACTTTAATGCTCATTGCCCTCAACCTCTATGCCACCCACTATCCTGTCCATTTTACCTTCAGGCACGATTATACAAGGTACCAGTAATCCAGAAAGAAAATTATTGGGATCACACAGTAGAACAGTTTCACCGTCAGGAAAGCATCTGCTCCCATGCTAATTTTACATCAGTGTAACTCTGTTATCTTCACTCTTGCAAGTGAGAGAAGGGTCAGACCCATAGATTATTGCATAGGGTACCCAGTAAGAACTAGCCATGTTAGGACAATAATATAATGCTACTAAATTCCCATTGCCTTCAGTTGAAGCAGATTCGGGCCCTATGTTTGGGACTGTTTTAATGCGTGCTTTCCTTTCTTCTTGGCTTCTCTCATAGGCTCTAATTCTTTCACCGAGGCCGTGTCCTATATCCAATCTCAATACGAGAGCAAGAACAAGTCCCCCAACAAGGAGATCTACTCGCACATCACCTGCGCCACTGATACCAACAACATCCAGTTTGTCTTTGATGCTGTTACGGATGTCATCATCGCCAACAACCTGCGTGGATGCGGACTCTACTAAACCCCTCTCGCTGCTCTCCCCACACTCTCCAGGAAATGCTCTCCCATTCAGGTTGAAGGGTTTCTCCGTTTTTCCCCCCCAAAAGATGAAGATGAAGAAGAAATGACATAAATCTCCCCCCTCCTGCCCGCAAGAACCTTTGCAGAAAATTATGCTTTCCCCTAGGTGTCTCTCCCCACCCCCCTTTTTTTTTAATCCCTTCTATGTCTCTTTCCACCATTCAGTTTTAGGATTGGCAGCCAGTGTTCATGATACTGTAGTGGGGACTAATAGAGCCACTAAAAATGTTTTTCAACTACCAAAAAAGGCTCATTTTAAAAAACAAAAATCCATTTTTCAAAGCCTTAAAAATATTTGGCATCAAAGTAGCAGTTTCTTCGTAAACTTGAGGGATATTTTAAATTCTTGTTACTTTTCTTTTCTTTTTTTCATTCTTTTTGGAAGCTCTAGATGCACAGTACTGACTTTGGAGGCACATTCTGGCTCCAGTTTCTATCCCAAAGTTGAAAAGGTCAGGTTAGGTGGAGTTCTGAAATTTTGCTGGGGCGGGGAGGGGCAAATATTTGAATGACTAAAACAGACAGACTGAGGTTTGCTGGTGTTTTTTACTTAGAAAGACACAGTAACAGACGCTACTAAGCATCGTCTAAAGGCATTTGTTACCAATAACAGTTTTACCTCATGCTTTCAAAATTAATGTTGAAAATATTTCTCTAGCATGTTTTCAATAACCCATTTGTTACTCTACGTCTGTCCCTATTCTCTTTGCTTGATAGTACAGCGCTACTGTACTGTAAGTGTGCCATTTCGGGACATTCATGTTAACAACACTCATGGAATGAGACATCAGTGGCAAGAATTGTCCTGCACAAAGTTTTGTGTAGTGTACATTTCCTAGTATAGCTAAAGGAGTACGGATGTGGATGGAGTCGCTCCTCAGAAGAGAGAGAGAGAGATAGTGCATAGGTGTCGGACTGGCAGGCATCAAGGGGCACTTTAAAGGTCCCTCAGAGGTGACCAAGGCTCAGGAGACATTGGGATCCATTTCCCCCTGCATCTGAGCTCTGTTCAATGCAGGGTTCTCTAGGAGTTAGTTAAGACTCCTTGGTACAGTGCCAGCCTGGCCCCAACTGATGCCATTGGCCTAATGACCCTGAGGGGTTTTAGGCCAGCAGAAGATTAGCATGGAGAAGTTGTGCCCCACCATCCCCTCTCCTATGTGGGTGCAGGGGAAGGTGGCTGGCAAAGGACCCAGCTGTGCCAGGTTCGCATCAGCAGGAACAGTCCCTTTGAGAAGGGACATTTCCAGATGAAATACGTCCACTTTGCCCTACGTGAGCAGTACAAAGTGGGCAGAGCAGACCAGAGACTGTGGCCCACGACCCGAAGTAAAAGCTTCCCATCTCTGGCCCCATAGGGGGAATGCCATAATTCAGTCTCTTTGGGGACACCAGGTTTTCTAAGGCTAGACATGAGAGAGAGAGAGAGAGTGTGTGTGTGTATGTGCGCGCACGCACACAATGCAGGTGAACCCAGATTTTACAAAGGTCTCGAGGGCCACCCAAAATCTTCATAAAGTTTCACAAAGCAAATTTCAGATTTCTAGAAGAATTTGAACTCAGGACCAGATACCAGCTTTGGCGAACATAAATGTCGCTATTAAGTGTTCAGAAAATCGGAATTTACCTGCTTATCTTCACACGCACGCAAACATTCCCTTTGTATTTAACAGCAAACATTCGCCTGTAGCTGTGGTGGAGATTTAAGGCAAAGGTGCTTTTGAAAATTAAGTGACTTAGGGGGCCTATGTCCCATTTTCAAAAGTAACTTAGGGACAGATTTTTAAAGAGGCTGATAGGCTCCTAGAGGGATTTTCATCCCACTCCACTAGGAGTTAGGCATGTACACACTATTGAAAATCACACTAGGCACATAGCTGCATCTTTAGGTGCCTAAATGCCTTTAAAATTAGGGTCCTAAATACTCAGCTTCTTCAGCAATACCAGAAACATGCAGTTCACTTGTGCTGTTGCTTATGTCCCCATGAAAAGCAATACTAGATTTTTGTGGAACGTCGTTCAATTTTCCTTAATGATGGGCCTTGAAATTAGAAAAATAATTTGCAGCTACTTGTGGGGTACCTAGCAGTTCCTCGGAAACGCATTCTCTCTTGCTTTTCCCAGTCGGCTAGTGGAGACCTCACTTTGATTGGTTCTTTCAGTTTAAGTGGTAAGGGGGTCAAATATACGCACCCCATGGAGTGGGACAACAAAGACTGATGTGACACTAGAATGCTGTAACTGCTGGTAGCTGTCAGGACTGAAATTAGTGATGGGCCAGAGGAGGTAATGTTGGATGTGGGGGTGTTCAGATCCCAGGCTCGAGTTTGGTCCATGGGAGAGATAATGGCCGGCCACAGAGTTTGGGTATGGATCCAATTTGTCCCACAGATAAGCAGTGTTCAGCTCTGGGATTCTGTCTGGGGCTCATGTCACACACCTCTATACATAATGCGTGCAGCCATTTTTAAAGGTCCCTTTTCAGTGTAATGTTTTAACGACGTAGATGATACTATGGGTTGTTGCTACACTCATGCAATTTGCTTCGGGAAATGGGGGCAGGGAGCTGAGGCGATCAGCATGATGGAGCAGGAAGGGAACACGAGAGCAGGCGCGAAGGAGAGGCAGGGGGCGAGGGTGAAGGGTGTGGAGAAGACAGGCTTGCAGAAGTGGAGGGGGAGGGAAGGGCACTGGTGATGATCAGGAGAACAAAGAGTGGGGCCACTGAGGGGAAAGCAGATGTGGGGGGAGGTACGTCAACAGCTTGTTGGCGTTGCCGGGATGCTGTGGTGCGGGGGGGTTCTGCTGATGTTGTACAGCTGAGGGGATGGCCGTGGCTTGAGGCCTCTGCGGGGGAAGTTTCAAGCTCTGCCCCAGAAGGCCTTGTGGAAGCCCTAGTGGTGGCTCTGTGAGGAGGGCGCCTGCTGGGACCCACTGTGCTTAGGCCAGGCACATTGGCTCACGGGAGAGAGCAGGGAGGGCCATGCTGACCCTTAACTCTTCACTATATTTTGCATGTGTGCCCATAGGCCTGCCCACGAACCTCGTCTATGTGACCTGTCCCAGGAAGTCTCTGGACTGGGTTACGGTCTCGCGAGATCACACTGGTCTTCATACAGAGATAGCTGATGATTGACTGAACAGGACACTATCAAAATATTCTTCATGGTTTTTTAAATGTTCTTTTCCCCTCTCCATTTATACTAACTACAAAGGGCCAAACTAGTTCCTTAAATAGCAAGAACCAGATCAAAGCTGTACTAAACGCCGGGTTCTCTACCGGACCCAAACACACCCCACCTTCGGAGACACAGTCCTAATATCAGAGGGGTAGCCATGTTAGTCTGGATCTGTAGAAGCGACAAAGAGTTCTGTGGTACCTTATAGACTAACAGACGTATTGGAGCATAAGCTTTCGTGGGTGAAAACCCACTTCGTCAGATGCATGCATTTCCACTGCATGCATCCGAAGAAGTGGGTATTCACCCACGAAAGCTTATGCTCCAATACGTCTGTTAGTCTATAAGGTGCCATAGAACTCTTTGTCGCTTCTACAGTCCTAATAGAGTATGGTTACAGCTACATACTACAATGTTTAGCACTATATAAATGCCACAGCAGGGAGACACATATGAATGCAAAGAGTCTTGAGAGGTCTAGCATTCTTTCTGTGGGTCCGGGCACGAATGCTGTACACTTATCACGTGCGGGCAGAGATTTCTCTGGGGCACTCTGGAGTATCTCCAACGCCGATGCGATCGGGATTTTCATGCGGCTTGTGTCCCCAGGCCCAGAAAAGATCATGCCAGACCTGACTGACCTGCACAACATAGCAAGTCGGGTCCTGTTTGGGTTCAGGGTGTGGGAGTCAGTGAAAGAAACAAGTATGGCGGGAAGGGACAGTCGGGGAGCTGGCGTTGGGAACAGAACCGTAAGGTCGGGAGAAAGGAGACGGGGCTGGTTGAGTTGGCAGGAAGACAGGGATGAGGAGAAGAGTGATACTGGGAGGGCTGGAGAAGATTCACAATCTGGGAAGATTTAGATCTTCCAGGTGAACAAAAGAAGTGCGCATAGGATATCTGTGTGACTAAAACTGCACCAATAGTTTATCCTGATAGCGTCCTCCGGCTGCAAGAAATTACCAGGGCATCACCTTCTTATAAAAGCAGTTACCCTACACAATTATAGTTGTATAAATGATCATTAAATAGTGCTAAATTATTAAATATCTATCATTTTGTAGTCAAGCGTCACGGTCTGCAGGGCAGGTATCTGCATTAGCAGCAGGAGTGGTCCCATTGTACTGCAGTATTGTCCCTGCTGAAGAGAAATAGCCTTCTTTCTCCCCGTGCTGTAATATCAACGTTCAGCCTGAAACTCAAAATAGCTCC
Source organism: Chelydra serpentina (assembly GCA_037349315.1). Classification (NCBI taxonomy): domain Eukaryota; kingdom Metazoa; phylum Chordata; order Testudines; family Chelydridae; genus Chelydra; species Chelydra serpentina. The sequence continues at coordinate 8,327,752 of JBAIAC010000026.1, read as the reverse complement.
CCAGGGGCCGGCCTTCATCAAGAGTCAGCCAGTGTGTTTAGTATTCCTGCGCTAACCTTTGAACCTCCGTTGGAGGAATCAGGAAGTAGATTCTTGTGTAAGTCTTTGCAGGATCGGGGCCTAACGTATCCCCGTGAAATCAATGGAGCTACTCAGAGCAGTAAACTTCAACAAGTGGGGGCAGGTTCAGGGCCATAGTCAGCTAGTGGGCAATGTGAAAAACAGAGCCACTACAGGGGAGCTTCATAGCGTTTAAAGCCAGAAGGGACCAAGTTAAGACCACCAAAACAAATGGACCATGCTGGCTTCTTGGCTGTACGCCACTGATTTCAGTGAGGTTGTACAAGGGAAAACTTAAAATTACAGATAAAATGAAAGATAACTAATGAGCTCAATTCCTTGCCTTCCTGTTCAAGATGACATACAATGGGAATCTGGGGGCCCCTCTTCCACTGGAAGGCTTTTGGGGGCCAGGAAGCAGGGATTTTCCTACACCTGCCCCCAAACTCCTCCATCCCGTCTCGGTGGTCAACTAGTTATATGCAGTGTTGCCAATTTAGTCAGTTTCCAACGTGTCGTTCCCCCCTCCCCCCGGTAAATTCGAACACCCCCTCTAATTTCAATTCTTGAGTAAAGTACTGCCAGGAAATAAGCCTGCATGGTCCAAAAAGATCACCACAGCTCTCTGGTTTTTAGAGGTGATCTGGCAGATGAGGATGGCAGGGATACCACTGGTAAAATGTTACCCTTGGGCAAATTAATTTGTACTGATTTCTACAATCTGGGCCAAAAATCTGAATACGACACTCAGTACATAGCACTGCGCACTAGTGCAGATGACTCATGTGAAGGAGATGCATATAATTGAAAGATCAGAGCTATGAAATAACATCCATTTATCTAAAAATAGATAGATAGATACTGGGGCGCACACACACACACACACGCCTATATATAAAACTATTTAGCACAAAGTGAAATGCCAAACATACATAGCATAGAACACCAAAGACTTTATCTCATTACAGCTGGTAGAAAAAGCTTTGGCCTTTATTGAAGTTTAACAGAAGCAGCAGCTCAGTAGCACTAGAAATTTGGGGCCTTTTTTCCCCCATTGCTGGTGGTAGCATATTATCCCGTTTAGTAAGTACGGTAATTTAATCTGTGTTCCTAGTCAAGATGACTCGGAGGCATCGGGCCTCATTCTCCACCGTCCTGCACCTTGTCAATTACACAGGTGCGGTGTGAGTGCCAGTTGTGGCCAATCTGATTGACAGCATTTTGCACCCACTTCACGCTGCTGTGAATGACATTGCGACATGCAGGGCAATGGAGAGTCAGGCCATGGAGTTCTTATCTGGAATTAGATCCAGATCCAAACCTCTTCAGAGATTCAGGGGTTTTCAGATACAGTGTTCTGGGTCAGAGTAATCTCTCCTCTAGTTTCTTACAGTGTAGCAAATGAGCTGTGTGTCACGTAATCAGCGTGGATTGATCTCCAGGGGCTGAATCCTGTGGTCCTGACTCAGAATTCATTCAGGCAAAATTTCCATTGAAATTCATGGGAGATTTTGCTTGAGAAAGTTGTCAATAAAGACTGCCAGATGTTGCCCTGGCTAATACAGGAGTCTGTAATGAACACTATATTCAAAAGGATTTTGAAAAGAGATTTAAAACCAGAGCAAATTCGGAGAGAGAAAAAAAAATACACCACCCAACAGCCCAAAATTGACCCCCAAGAAACAATTGACCCAATGTGGTCCCATGTCAGGCTCTCCCATATTTGTACCTCTGCATTTCTGCTTTGCACACACATGGATGAATGCATACACAATATGAAAATGTGCATACTTGCATGGCTGGAGACCTCGTTAGTCACATGCAGGTGTATCAAATCTCACTTTGCACTCACCAATCAGATCATTTGTACCCAACGGAGGCTTGCCATTAAGCATGCACAAATGCACTGTGAAAATGAGGCCCAAGCTGGGTACTTCCCCCAGCTTTGCATAACAAAGATGGATGTGATGTGGAAGACAGCAAGTGAAGGGAGAATTATTTTTTTTCCCTGTTCTTTGAGGTTTTGGTCTTGGAATTCATCCTTAGCAGTGTTTCAAAAATAGTGTGAAATCCTGGCTTCAGTGAAATCAATGGCAAAACTCCCATTGACTTGAATGGGACCAACATTTAATACACATGCCTTAAAGGGAGTCAGTCTCCTTTGGGCATCTGATCCCCTGAAAAAACCCCTCAGAGGACCAGCCAAGAAGCATCTTTCATGGTTTCTATGTTGACTGGATATCGGATCCTTTTTAGCCATGCATGTTTTCTTAGACCAGTGGTTTTCAAACTTTTGTATTGGTGACCCCTTTCACCCAGCAAGTCTGAGTGTGATCCCCCCTTATAAATTAAACACACATTTTAAAATATTTAACACTATCATAAATGCTGGTGGTGAAGCGGGGTTTGGGGGTGGAGGCTGACAGCTCGCAACCCCCCAAGTATTAACCTCGTGACCCCCTGAGGGGTCACAACCCCCAGTTTGAGAACCATTGTCTTAGACTTTTCTTCCCTTTTTATAGAATTGCTGATACTATATGGGGTTTCCAGTGTAAAATTCATCAGGGTGAAGTAAATAGTTGGATTTAAATTAACTTGGACTAAACTATTATAAACACGATAGCTTCCTAAGTGTCATAATAATGCATTGAAACACAAACATGGTAGAGTCCAAGTAGGTTGAGCTCAGGAATGGGGGCTATGCATTCTGTTCCCACAGCTCCCTGTGTCTCTGGGGTAATCACTTACCCTGCCTGCCTCCGCCTCTCAAATTTAAATTGGCTATAACCCTTTTCTGCCTCACAGAAGAGTTGAGGATTCACTACTAAATGTTTGCATAGCACTTGGAAGATGAATTACTCTGTGCAAGGACTAAATACTATTATGATTTCTACTTGATGGTCTTCTATAAACCTTGCCTCCAAAATCTGTCCCAAGGCATTACTCATCAATAGACTCTGTCATTCCTCCCAATTCTTTTCTGGGGGGTTTGCTCAATGCTTATTCTTTTTCTTAAGCAACAGTTATAATTGCAGGAACTGTGTGTAACTAAAATAGTGAGATGCAGTCCCCACCCTTCCTAAAACCCTCTTGTCACACAATAAGGCAGTCCCTGCACTAAGGCTGCATCCTTCCACCTTCAAATCCCTTACAGTTATTTTTATTTATCTCACACACACACTTTGTAGCATGTACTTTGCATTGGTACTTGAAATCACAACAAAATTATGTTGCGGGGAGGAGTGGCGGGATGGCATGACATCTAATAACTAGTGAAAATCAGCTAAATTTATACCGCCCTGCTCTTTGATGCTAGTATGGAAAATTTCCACAGATGCTTTTTTTATTCTGCTAGTGTATTTTGAAAGCTCTGTGTGTTTTGAATGACTCAAGTCCCCAGCCCCGTATCACTAACCCCTGTGAAGGTGTCACACTGCAGGAGTTGCATTAGCAATCTTGGAATGGGCTGTCAGCATCAGCAAAAATGATCTGAGGCCCTTGACTTGCCATGCCTTCATTACGGGGGGTTCAATTCCTCCGCTGGGGTGAATCAGCACAGATCCATTGAAATCAATAGAGCTAAGCTGATTTATGCCCATGTTTTATATACAGCTGCATGTGCAGTTACCTCTCCTGACTTTATAGCACATAGTTAGTACGTAGTCCTGCCTTGAGTGCAGGGGACTGGACTAGATGACCTATTGAGGTCCCTTCCAGTCCTACACTTCTATATGTTTCTCCATGAAAATGCAGCCGTCTATGTACTTGGATTAAAGCCATTGTGATTTCATTATAAACAAAAGAACACTATGTTAGAGCGAGGATTTGAATGTAGACACATGAATACTTACTCAGGGCTTACTTGTGGCACCCTTACTCACAATGCGTAGTAACTTAGTATGCACACAATCCCATTGATTTCAGTGGGACTACTCACGTAGTAAGGTATTACTCATCATGGATAAAGATGGCACAGTTGGGGCCTCGGATAGTAGGAGTAGTAATAAAACGGCACTGGAAATGTACATACTAGCTATTAATAAACATTTTAACGGGCAGAAGTCACACCTCCACCTTTATGTACATCCTGAGGAGCCTAGTCTAGAATCAAAGAAACGTAAAAGATCTGTTGAGTAATCTAATCCTTCCACCTGCCAATGCAGGATTGTTCCCTACAATTTCTGCTCTAGAGCTTTGTCCAATCAGCTGGTCAGTCTTCTACCACCTCCCTTGGAGAAACTGGTCCACCATCAAACTGGTCTCTGCTTGAATATTGGGCAAACTTCTAAATCTTCCTTTGCCTCCTTTTGTCCCATCCCTCTTTGGACCAGGTCATACCCAAAGCTATGTTTAGAGCTCGCAGAGAAGGAGAGAGATGCAGACACAAAGGGAGCCTGATAGAAACACAGCTGTCTGCTGTGCTCACTTTATTGTTCTTGCAACAAATCTAAATCTAACACGAAAGTGAGGCTTTGCACTGGGCAGTGCTCAAACATTTAAAGCAGGGATTGGCAACCTTTGGCATGTGGCCCGCCAGAGTAAGCCCCCTGGTGGGCCGGACCGGTTTGTTTACCTGCCGCATCCGCAGGTTCGGCCAATCGCAGTTCCCACTGGACGTGGTCAATGGGGACTACGGGAAGCGGCGCAGGCCGAGGGATGTGCTGACCGACGCTTCCCACAGCCCCCATTGGCCTGGAGCGGTGAACCGTGGCCAATGGGAGCTGCAATTGGCCAAACCTGCAGACACGGCAGGTAAACACACCAGCCCGGCCCGTCAGGGCGCTTACCCTGGCAGGTCGCATGCCAAAGGTTGCCGATCCCTGCTGTAATTATATAGTAGTTACACTTTCCTGCAAAGTTACAAGGAAGTCACATGTTAAGCCCTCTCTTCCTGTTGTGATTGGAGTCCGTAGCAAAACTCCTCTTTTGCTTCCCCTAATTTTGCACTAGTTTAAACTATTGACGTTTGAAATGATTTCAGACATCATCAACACACATGCTCTACAAAGGACGATTGCACCAGCCAGAGTGACCAATGATGGTGTTGCACCAGGCATTGTGTAGTGAAGTTCCCAGATCTGGCTCAATCCTGAGAATCCAAGAACCTCTCGAGCGCCCCCCTTAGCGGCGCCAGGTAGGGTCAGGGCATGCACCCGTTTGTGCATTGATAGTTTGAGAACATGATCTGGCGGGTGTTTTTGTCCATCCTGACAACATGGCCAAAGAGCATGTGCAATGCCGCTTTTGAATATACTGAGCCAGATCTCTGCAAGATTAGGACATTTAACAAAGTCACACCAGTTTATGCTTAGGATTTGGCACTGATGGCGCATATGGAATGCCGCTAGCTGCTCCAAGTCTGCCTATGAGACTCATGACAGTTATTGCTGATTTAGATCAGTGTAAATGGGAGGAGAATCAGTTTGCCCTGACTTCAATGGGAGCAAGAGCAGGTCTTAGTGAGTACGTGAGTAACTACTAATCAATCGTAGAGGATTAATTTAGCCATATAGTTAGTTATTGATTGGAGTCTACATGGTATTTTCTCAAACGATACAGGGCTTTTTTAACCTATAACTAAATAATCCACAGCCAACTCTAATGGTTGAATAGTTGCTGGGTATGAAGGTTGCGCCCTGTGAAAGAATGTATTATTGTAACTGGTTCTCAGTCAGTTGGTACAATCATCGGGCAAACAGAAAGGATATTTTGCTTAGAATTAGACATGTAGAGTGCTCATTTTCAAAAGCCCTGTGTGTTGGCCTATTTTTGTTGGGTAAGATTCCAATTAACTTCAATGGGAGCAGAGAGAGGCCAGCACTGAGTGCATTTGAAAATCCTACCCATTCATCTTCTTTCACGTTTCAAATTTGTCCTCCACTCTATGGCTTCCGATGACATGGAATGAATCCAGGTTGTCCCTCCGGAGAAGGATCTGAGAGGGCAGCGGTTCACTAGATTTTCCATGGTTTGAATGGCTTCTCCACATTCTTATATCAGCCTGCCTTTCATTTTCCAATTGTGTAGTAGGTAACTGCAGCATCTGTATGAGGTTCTGATGGGGTGCGCTATGATCCATGACTTAGGTGTAGTGGTGAAGGCAGGAGGCTGGTCTGTAGGATCCATAATCAGGTCTTGATTCTTGACCCCACAGTTTTCCCACTGTGTCTGCCACTTGTCTTTTGATGACAAACCCCATCCACAATTCTTGTTGACAGTATAAACTGTCCTGCATCTCAGCATCTAGGTGAATCACAGAATTGAGTCTGTCTCACACACACACACTTGCATCACAAGGTGAGCATGTCAACCTCCACCTTTAACACAAAGGCTTGCCAACAGTACTGAACCCAGTGATGTTGTCACTTCAAATGCAGTGCTCTCACCAGTTCTGCCCCTGGGAAGACTGCAGGATGCAACCTGAGAAGAGCTACATTTGAGTACGTGCCAGAAGTCATGAGAATTCCACAGACAGTAACAAAGGACCTTCATTGAACAAACCACACTATACTGTGATATCCGCCAAAGAAATTGTGGCTCACAGATGCGGCTCACTGATCCTGCCCCATTGAAGTCAATGAGAGTTTTGCCATTGGCTTCAAAGCAGGACTGGTTATTAATAAGGTTGATTGGGTAAAAATAGTACAATACATGGGACCACAATTTTGTCTGTGCCAGGCAGGTGAATCTTTAGGAGTGTGACCAAGAATTCAAGACACGTTTGCAGGGGGGGGGGGGAGGGGGGGAAAGAGGGAATAGATACAACATGCTTGTTAAAGACTGGATACGGAGAGGTCTGGTGCCCATGGAATAGTGGTTGCTCAGCACCTCTCAGGATCAGACCCTTAGGCAAGTTCCTCCCAGTTTGGTCACACACTCAAGCTCATTTTACTTGTGCACCACCTCACCAGCAACCACACCACACATACGTGGCAGAGTTCCTGACAGGCCCACCATAGCTGAAGATGGGAAATCCAAACAGGTCCAGTTTAAACGGAAGAGCTGCCCATGTTTATGCCCGTTTCATTTTCCATCAGGAACTATCGGGGGGGGGGGGGGGGGAACACTGTCCTATCGTACATTATGGTTTCTGAGCTGCTGCCATTATAGGCTATCGTGGGTGTTGGCAGATGCAGGCCCGTGACCCGCATAAGATATGGCGCTGTGAATGGGATTCTGAAAATAGACAATTCTGTGTTCAAGCCAGCAACCCAAGAACTCAGTAGAGGGACCTTTCACTCACACTGAAAAAAGTATAGTGAACGTGTAAAAAAAAGTGCAGCAAATTCAGGCAAAGCTATTCATTGCCGCTGCCTGGGCAGTGATATTTTGTGTCACAACCCAAACAGGTTCTTCGTAAACTTAGCCAGCTCCACGTTTCTGAACTAGAAGAAAGAAACTGAAGTCTTTTCACTGGGACCAGTCCTTGATTAAAGGGGCTGTCTGGTGCCCAATGCTAGAGCTACTGTGACTTGGATTTCACATTACTAGTGGGATTGTGCAAATCTCAAATGCAGTGGCTGACATGGCAAGGGATCTAGCCCAGATGAGCAAGTAGCATAGGATTCATGTAACAGCTCTAGACTGGATCTGTCGCAGCAGAAGTTAAATGTGTTCATTTCTACCCAGGTTCCTTCTATCTCCCCGCAGCAGTACCTCAGGACAGGAACACGGTGAAGGACTCTGTTGCAATCCTACATTGGATGATATTTGTTTGCAACTGCGTTCAAGAACACAGCGCCCTAGAATAGCCAGCCAGCTTTTCCCCCTTCTGGTCCAGTCGTTCGGTCCTTGTGGGCATTCAAGATGGATTTCCCCTTTGTACCTTGCTGCACCTCAGACTTTGCATGGACACCAGCAGTAGTGGAGACAGCAGCTGTTCAGATGTACCGGCCCCCACAGGGCATATCAGCCTGCTTCTTTCTTTGTACTAAGCCTTGATGGAAGCTGCCTCTTTCCACAGCTTAAATACTAGTTGAGATGCACATTTGGCCTTTGGGTTGTTGGGACAAGCCACAGAAAACAAAACCTCCACACCCTGTTCTGTCATACAGGAGGCCCACAGAGAAAACATTGACGTAGGAGAACGAGGAGTCTATCTGGGCTCTGGTCAGATTCAGTCACTGATAGGATCCAGTCTGAAAGCAATAGTCCCTAGAGAACAGTGAGCTGCTAGCACTGCCAGCAGTCTTGAGAGTGGCAGAAGAACATTCTTGCTTAGGAGAGTCTATGATCCTCCCTTCTTGGTTTGGTTTTATTTTTAGCCAGAGGGGTCCACATACATAGTTCACAGTGGAAGTATTTAGAGTGGCCTCCTTACAATTAGATCCTTATTGAACTAGGATATATGGTATTTAACCGCTCCTCTGTCGGTGCACTCCTCCACACTCCAGGGTCTGTTCTGGGGGACGTTCTGTGGCGCTCACTGTGATCTCGTGTCTCTGGTGTGGGAGGTGCATACCTGGCTTGTGAGGCTGCCGTGGAGAAGTTAATTCCTTGTCTTTTCCTGTGAATCATTTCTACCTCCCACCAACTACAATGGTGGTGTAGCAATACCACGAGGCCTGTGAATTCCTCCCCACTGAACTGGCCACCTTGCTGCCTCTGCCATCATGGCTACTGTACGTGTCACAGCCCTGCTCTTTCTTCTCTAGGAGCTGGATGCAGTCCCAGATATACCCAATGTGCTGGCTACGCCTCTCAGCATTATATTATCCCCAAAAGAGCGTGTCTGAGGTACTTCAGAACAAGTAGGAAGAGGGTTTCAGAATGGAATAATAAAGATTTTACAGCCTTAGCCATGGCATCCTGACTGGTAGTACCATAACTGGAAGACGTGGTCCAGTGGATATGGAGTTGGGAGACCTGGGTTCAATTCCGGTCTCTGGATACAAGGTGGCACAACAAGCCAATGGTGTTACTTCCAGTTACATTAGCAATGAAACGATCCTCTGAACAGAATGATCCAGAAGAACGGGCATGGCACTGTAGCATACCTCCAAAGACAAATGTCCATTATTGGACTGGAGTATGTTGTAGAGACACCGCTGTGTCACTTCTCCAACTCCACCACTGGCCTCTAATAGTGAGACCGCCACGTCGCATGCCTGAGACCTGCCTTTGCACATGTCCATCGGACACGTTAGGGGTGCAGATTTGGAGGCTGAGTGGTGCTCCTTGTCAGAAGGTGGCCTTGTGCGTTTCCCTCCGATTTCCCCCAGTGAGGGCTCTAAAGGAAACCCAGTCATGCTGAGACAAATAGCCGAAGGCAGGTGAGAGGGCTACTGACACATTCCAGCAGCAACAGAAGGACATCACAGTACCTGCCCTGAAGCGCTACTGTCTCTCAGCTGTGACTGCTGCGGTTTTGGTGATCGAAGTGGGAAAGAAACTTCTCAGCCCGCACCCTGTATTCTGGGGTAGAAGGGTTTGGGGAGAATCTGGAGTTTGAGCTGACAGGAGGGTCGATTGTTTGCATTGAGCCAGCTTCCCCTGCAGTGTGAGCTGTGCAGTAAGAAGGGGTTGGGCTTTTACCGTTTGCCTTGCATGTTAACCCTCCAAAGACAGGAACCTCAAAAACCATCTGATGTCCTTGAGACATTGGAGGAGAATGGAGGAGAAATTCAGGGGGAGGATGGGCAGCTAACCACTTAGGGGAGAGGGGACGAGTCAGCGGGCTGTGGGGGGAGGGCATGTCACACTCTTCCCTGCCAGGAGAGATGTCAGAAACAGGCACAAGAATAGGCAGTGCAACTCCCTGGCCCTAAGGAGAGAGCTAGAGGAGCTACTGACTTCCTTGCTTCATGTGACTACCAGAGAGGAGGTGTACGGGATGGCTTGTCATGGGGGCTTAGCTCTGTAGGTCCCACAGCCAAACTAGGCAGCATGACGTTGTGAGAGATCCGAGGGGACGTGGCAGTGGGGAGGGGATGAATGCACTTCAAAGCCGCTCCACTTCATGGAAACGGGACGAGGAGAGTGGTGGTCAGGGAAGGTGGAGGTTTGCTGCCATATTTTTTCCCCCCTCGAAGTGCCTCTAGAAAGTAGGTTTATGGCCAACACCTGACTGACACGTGATGTTAACAAGTGACACTGCCAACAATCCCCCACAGGGGGGTGACAATGAGACTTTCACTGCTGCCTCAGTAACCAGACTAATCCGCATTTCCAGTGCCACGCTGACTGGACAGCCCTGACCGACTGGACAGCACACTGGTCTTGCTGTCCATTTTACGCTTTAACCCGGGACAGTGGCGGTCCCCCACAGCACACCTTCTATGGCAATAACGTAGGGCTGAGAGGACTCCCAACTACCGGACACCATCGATCCTGCATTTCATAGGGCAGGCCTGATTTGTCACAGGTCTCTCCCACAACTGTTGTGCCCAGCACTTAGGGCAATGGGGGAGTCACCGATTTATTCCCACAATGCAGCACTGTCATGGGCAGATGGTACAAATGGGGCAGACAACTGGGGGTTTGGAAACACCGCAAAACAAACCTCGCAGATGCCCCCCCTCCCCAACCCTAATGTAGATCTGGCTGTTCAAGCCACCCCTTTCACGCTAATTTTGAAAACAAATCAGGATGTTTAAAGACAGGCCATTTACTACATTGAAATGTTTGTTCTTTATCGAATGTATTCCTCATTCTTTACCGCCTGCACCTCCCTCTGTCATCTAGGCCCTTGCTCATAACACTCCCAAGACGGAGGTAAAGTCAGCCATTTTCCTTCCCCTCCCACACACACAATTCATTTTCCCCTCCAACTAAATAGAGGAATAACAACTTTTAGAATCATACACATCACCACCGTTTGTTTCTATTCACAGGCAACCGTGGCCCATAACTGTCCTCCAACTTCCCCACCGCCTCCCCTCCCCCACAGCAGCGCCTTGGCCTTTTGGTTTTTTAAGGAATACAGTCGTCTGCTAAGATTTTTCTTTTGGCGATTCCTTGCTGAATCTTTTTTCTTGCATGTTCAATGGCCCAATTTGTATTAACTGTAATTTTGTACGGGGAGTGACTGTCCATTTGGTTAATAGATTGTTAGTGTTTGTAATAATTTATTGGCTGTCAGTAATGTATTTATTAGTTACAAAATGGTAATAAAGTGCCAGCTCTTTTCTAGTGTGAGAGGGTTTTTTTGTGTCTCCCTTTGAGGCCCTAGAAATCTCTGAATTAACAATACACACACACACACACCTGGAACTGCTGCCATGACACTGATGGAACATCACTCAACTGCTACAGACGTTTGCCAGGTCTCCATGCTCTTGGAAAATGGAGCTTTAAGAGGATGCTGACAAAAGGTATTTTTTTAAAATAATGTATATCAGATCTTTTTTCTCTTGAACGTACCCTGGTTTTCAGTTACTCTGTGGAAGCTTGACATTGAAGGCTGTTTCCTTACAAAAATATTTTAACGCTGTGTGGTCATGTTGATAAGATCGTAAACGCCTGGGTGGGTGGTCGTTGTAAGAATTTGGGGGTATCTGTGTATATTACTTACATGGTGAGCCAGGTATCAGCTGTTGTCTTGCACAATGACCTGAAAGTTTGAAATAAGCATGTATATTTACTGCAAAAAACCCACCCTTATATTAATGCAGCGTTAACATGGATAATTTGAACACACACCCCTCAAGAAATTCAAAAGTTAATACTGCCATGAGTGGTTTAACTCTTCATCAGGGGTAGGCAACCTATGGCACATGTGCCAAAGTCGGCACGCGAGCTGATTTTCAGTGGCACTCACACTGCCCGGGTCCTGGGCACCGGTCTGGGGGGCTCTGCATTTTAATTTAATTTTAAGTGAAGCTTCTTAAAACATTTTTAAAACCTTATTTACTTTACATACAATAGTTTAGTTCTATATTAAAGACTTCTAGAAAGAGACCTTCTAAAAACGTTAAAATGTATTACTGGCACACGAAACCTTAAATTAGAGTGAATAAATGAAGACTCGGCGCACCACTTCTGAAAGGTTGCCGACCCCTGATCTACATGATTCAGTAGATTCAGTACCCAGGCCTGCGGGGTGACCTAGGACAAGTCACTTTGGTGCTCTGTGTCTCCGTTTCCCCAGCTGTAAAATGGGGATAATGATCCTGATCTTCATTGTTAAGCTTCTGATGAAAAACACTATCAGAGCTAAGTATTATGGTGATGACTGTTACACACACAGTTGAACCAGTTTAATTTAAGAAGTGATTTTAAACAGGTTTATGTAAGCTGGTGCAAAATCCTGTGCAGTTATTTAAATTCAAACTAAGCTTATTTCGGGTTAGCTTAAGTTGATTAGGAACAGATTGGAACTAAAGCAAAGTAGGGCTTTCAAACCAAAATAAGAGTGTCCATGAAGGGTTTTGCATCAGTTTAACTAAACCAGTTTAATTAAACCAATGCACGTTTATGTGTAGACATGGCCTCAGCCACAGGGTGTACATGCAGCATGGTTTTCAGTCGTTGTGTATTCTGGTCATGGTATTCTCGTATACACGGAAAGCAATGCGACCGAGTTAAATATTGTCATGGGAACTTTAACTTCCTGAGCTTTGTTCCGATGTCTGATCTTTTGGAAAATGCCTTTAGCTTATCCAAGTGGAGATTTCAACATAGGTGCTGTTTCCTTGGCTGAATAATCCCCCTGGGTTTTCCATCTCATGATTGGCTCTAACTGCTCCTGACAAGGGGCTGTGCGTTCATCCCACAAAATAAACAGAACATTATTATAAGCCATCATCATACAGAATGAAGCGTATTTGTTAGCTGATGCTCTGTAGATTACCATTTGATGGACATGGTGGAATAGCCTTTGTGTTCCTAGGTCTATAATTTGGTTATGTGGTCTTCTATTTTCAGTGTGATCTTCTGGTTATCTTACACCTTTGGTCAAAGCTTGTCATTTTGCAGTGGTCAATATCTACTACTCAATATCCAGTGTACTTATATGCATGAAAATCCATTTAAATATAATGGCATAATTCTTGGTTGGGAAGAAATACGGTTGTTTTCCAAATAAATAGTATGTGTCTACGCTGGTATGATAAAAGTTGTTAGCAGTCATTGGCTTTTAATCAATTCATCTCAGCCACTTCATTTTCCTTAAATAATTCATTCGTGAACTTAATACAAGTGGGAAGTTTCCCATTCTTCTTAATTCTGTCCTAAGTATGATCCACATTTCTGTGGTGGATATTTGTGTTTGCAGCCACAGAGGTGAAACACATTTATTGACAGTCTCAAGGATGCTGAACGGGTATCTAACTTTGTTTAACTTCAGTAAATCAGGATATTTCCTACCATCACAACAGAGTAGGTAGAGTATTTCTCTCCTTTGAAAATAAACCTTTCATTGGTTTGTGAATTTAGATCAAAGGTCTTTTACAATTTGGATGACTCCCAGAAGACACAAAGAGAAGGATTTCCACCAGTTGCAGCCTAGAAAAATTGAACTTTAACCTTATTACCACTACCCATATCCAGTCATATCACTTTAAACAGATAACCATAGAATGATAGACATGTCGGGCTGGAAGGGACCTCAAGAGGTCATCTAGTCCCACCCCCAGACAGAGGAGGGACCAAGTAAACCTATACCATCCCTGACAGGTGTTTGGCTAACCTGTTTATAAAAACCTCCAGTGATTGGGGGATTCCACAGTGTCCCTAGATAATCTATTCCAGAGCTCAACTATCCTTATAGTCAAAAAGTTTTCCTAATTTCTAACCTAAATCTCCCTTGCTGCAAACTAAGCCAATTATTTCTTGCCCTACCCTCAGTGAGCATGGAGAACAATTGATCACCATCCTCTCTATAACACATTAAACAATCAATTTGTAAGCACCTAGAAGATAATAGGGTTATAAGGAACAGCCAGCATGGATTTGTTAAGAACAAATCATTCCAAGTCAACCTAGTTTCCTTTTCTGACAGGGTTACTGGCCTAGTGGATAGGGTGGAAGCAGTAGACATGATATGTCTTGATTTCAGTAAGGCTTTTGCACAATCCTACGTGACATTCTCATAAACAAATTGGGGAAATGTGATGTAGATGAAATTTCTATGAGGCGCGTGCACAAATGGTTGAAAGACCATACTGAACGAGTAGTTATCAATGGTTTGCTGTCAAACTGGGAAGGCTTATCTAGTGGGGACCCACAGGTGTCTGTTCTAGGTCTGGTAGTAGTCAATATTTTCATTAATGACTTGGATAATGGAGCGGAGACAGTAGCGTAGCCGGGGGTGGAGAGCAGGGGAAGCAGCCGCTCTCCCTGTGAGCAGAAGTGGCGCCTTAAAAAGGAAGCAGCGCCTTTTTTTAGCAGAGCTAAAAGAAGGCGCCACTTTTTAAGCGCGGCTTCTTGCACTCACCCGGCGGCGCTCCGGGTCTTCGGCGGCATTTCGGCCGCAAACACTTTGGAGGACTGGATTAAAATTTAAAACCACCTTGACAAATTGGAGAATTGGTCTGAAAGCAACAAGATGAGATTCACTAGAGACAAGTGCAAAGTACTTCAGATAGGAAGGAAAAAACAAACGCCCACTACAAAGTGGGGAATAACTAGCTTCGTTGTAGTATGGCTGAAAAGGATCTGAGGGATATAGTGGGTCACAAACTGAATATGAGTCAACAATGTGGCACAGTTGCAAAAAAGGCTAATAACATTCTGGGGTGTATTAACAGGAGTGATCTATGTAAGACATGGGAGGTAATTGTCCCGCTCTATTCGGCACTGGTGAGGCCTCCGCTGGAGTACCGTGTCCAGTTTTGGACACCACACTTTAGGAAAGATGTGGACAAATTGGAGAGAGTCCAGAGGAGAGCAACAAAAATGATCAAAGATTTTAAAAACCTGACCTGTGAGGAAACTTTCAAGGCCTCCCAAAGAAAAAGAAACACTTGTTTTTATTGGGATTTTTTTTTAAAATCATGTCCCATAATAGCAATACAGTTCCAGGCATTGGCATAAATGGCTGTGAAGTCAACAAACGCTATTGTCATTTCAGTTTCACTTGAGGGCTTAGTTCCCCACAAATGCTGTTTATTGCCTCATCTGTTCCTCCTCCATGAGTGATATCCCTTAAACAAACTGGGACTCCAAAAGGGACCAAGAAAAATCATATGGCACATGTGTTATGGAAGCCTGAAGAAACCAATCAAAATGAGGTGAGTGGTGGCCATTTGAGTAGGCTTCCATGAAGAAGCACTATATGCTTTTGGTATTTTTTTGCGGGATATGGATTTTCTGGAGCATGGGAAAATTACTGCTCTGTATTTACAGCTGGTCTTTGTTAGAGAACTACAGTGTAATCCAGGGTTACAGGGTTAGTAAAATGAAATCAGACATCTGCTAAAAACTGCATGTGACATTCACATTCAAACCACCCTTGGTAGAATTATTCATTACTAAAACATTCATTGTAAACTCCTAAATGTGTAACTGGGTCATCTTTTCATTAAGAAATACACACAGAGCCTGGCTAGTCTCAGCTGTCTACATATGCTACAGAGCCAGAATGGACCAAACATGAGTTAGAGCAGCCCCAGGGCTGCTCTAATTTCAACAGGGGCCAAGAAGGCCCCTAAACAGTCCCAGAGGCAAGGTGAAAAGCCGGCTTGTAGTAACAGAATCAGTAATGTGCAGCAGGGTCTACCAAAATGTGTAACAAAGGATCAGCATTATTAATAGCAGCAACTTTTTGCCCTGCATATACGTACATATTATGGCACTGACCAGCTGGCTGCCCAACAGTGGCATAGATAGAAGCAGTGTGGCCTAGTGGATACTGTACTGGGACTTGGAAGAGCTGGGTTCTATTCCCAGCATTGCCATTGGCCTGCTGGGTGACTTTGAACCAATCACTGCCCTGCTCTGTGCCTCAGTTTCCCCATGTGTAAAATGGGGATAATGCTACTGACCTCCTTTGTAAAGTACTTTGAGACCTACTGGTGAAATATGAAAGCTATGTTTTAATATATTCATTAGTAGGAAGATTTTTACTAGAGATTTATTTTTATATGAGAGAGGGTTTTTTTAAATGGGATTCCTGCTATTACCTTACTTTGGTCTGCGCCGGTATATTGCCTCCTGACACTACCGCGGCCACTGCCAGAGGCAGCATACTAAACTTGAGCTGATCTTGTATGGCACATCCCATGTTCCCAAAGACATTGCAGTCAATACAAAATGTGTGTGCTCTGGCCGTCAGTCACTGCTCATCAACTTAGCAACGCTCCTATGAGTTCCACTATAGCCTGTATTTCCTAGGGTGGAAATAACATTTTTTCAGAATCCGTTGTGATCAGTAATAGCAGCATTTGCTCTTTCTCCATTGACATCATGACTCAATAGCTGCCCCAATGTGCACTTCTTTTACCGAGCAACTATTTCTTTGTATATTTCACAGGAAACACATGTGGCCATGTTTAAGGAGCTCCATGGAAGTCAAATGGAGTGGTGATGTTTTCCTAGGTGATCAAGGTAACAGAAGTCCCAGCTGGCCATGGATCAATACCAAAAATGACCCCACCAGTTCCCCAAATGTGCATAATCAGTTTCTGTATCTGTGCATGTAAATTGGCCATTTAAGCATGCAACTACTGAATTATATCAGCAATGACGGTATGCAACATGCAAATGTAGTGCTCAACTGCACTCACATTTTTGCACATGAACTTTGGAAAAGCTGTCCCTTAATTATATCTATTTCAATGGTCTTTGTGTACCTAATGAAAATGGATGACAACCAAACTAACAGCCTCGCAAAAGCAGGGCCAACGGCTTTCTAGCTGGTCGAACAAAGAGTAGTTGTATAAAAGTGCTGAGAATTTAGATGCTGAAACTATCATTTCTACAAGACCCCGCCTGAAACTAAATCACACAAATTATAGTCGGATACAGACTAATGGCAGGGCTCCTGAAGGGAATCTACTGCCACGGGGAAGGAGCTAGGGGGAGCAAGGACAACTACAAATCCACAGTCTTCCTTGATTATCCTAAATCCGCTGGGGTTTCCCTGCAGATCTTGAGACACCAACGGTTTGGAGGGCCAGCTCCCCGCACCCTTCTCACAGAGGGTCAAACCACTCAGACTTTGATGGGAGGATTCAGAGGAACTCCAAGAGCTAAAATTCTTGGCGCTTCCTGGACCAAACACAGGTTTTTCCCTTCATCGGGGACACTATGGCGCAATGAGTACTGTAGGCGTTTCTCTGATTGCACTATAATTACCGTTGTTGTTGAAGTGCTCCTGTACAAACATCGGGTAACACACTACTCAGAATGTTACTACAGGGATTGAGAGTGAGAAGAAAAAGCATTAAGGATAGAAAGGCAGCATGGGCCAAACCAGTCATCCTTGACGTAATTGTATTAGACAATGGACTTACACCAGGGATGAATTTGGCTCAATATATTCATTTTCATAATGCTAAATGAGTCTGAATGTGGAACTATTTGCACCTATTACCGTACTTCCAGTGCTCATTGCATAATTACGTCTACTTTCAAAGGGAGGGGCAGGGGGTTAGGTCACATTTTCAAGCATTTTAGGCCTAACATTAAGGTTTTCTATTTTATTATTATAGGATTATCATCAGCAATAGTTGAGGGGTAGAAATGTTTAAATGATGATTTAAAAATACATCAATGAAACTAGGCCTTTTGGATTTAAACTTTACCCTGAAACGTTGGAAGCACTAAACACAACAGCCTTTGAGCTAGTGCAGGAGAACAGAAAGTGAAATGGACTAGAAATGGAGTGAAACAAACCGATCTGGTCTCAGGGTCCAAGTTCAGTGAAGTGCAGGGTAGAAACAAACATAACCAAAAGGGTGTAAGCAGACAAAGAAAAAAGTCAACTGCATTTTTTTAAATTCTTTGTGGTTTAATTATCTAAGGGGTTCTTAGTAAGGCCAGTCAAGGATATGTATTAATCTATGTGGTTTAATTAGGCCTCTCACAAGACGGAGCCTGTTAGTGTGATGCCATTAGGTCTCCAGAGAGTGTGGACTCTAAATTGGTTAATCAGGCCATCTTGAGAGTCTCAAGCCAGCCAGTCGCAGTGTCACAGGCAAGACCAGAGCCCAGGTATTAAAGCCTCCAGGGCTCTCATGAGCTGCAGGCAGTGCAGACAGAGTGAGCCAGAACCTTAGCACAGGGTAAATCCACTTTGTGCCACGACAGCCATACAAAGGAGACTTAAAGCTGCCAGTCCCCCTGACTTAAAGCCTAAGGCCATCATGTAGTATATTCCTGCCCTCACAAGGCCTCTTCCTGTCCCTTATGCTAAAAGGGTCAGGGAAACAACTGAGAGAGGCTGCTATAAAGCCAGGGTATCCCGTGCTGGGGGAATCTTCAGCTGCCCATTTAGGGCAGTTTTAATGCCCTTTGCATGGCTCTGGCCATGTAAAGGGACCTTGCGGGCCACAATATGACCTGTCAATTGGTGCTTCTCCATTGTCCTGTAGTAGGACACTAACGTTAACCTAGCAGGATTGAGCAGCTAATACATAAAAACCAACGTCAGGCTACAGAGGAGAGAGGAGAAGCTGCTCGCTCATTTTGTTAACAGTTTCCAACCTCATGAGCTAAGAAAATGCCATCCGAGTTATACAGAGCCGCATTTTGTGGCTGAATTATTCAATGGATAAAATGTCCTGCCTACCTATCTGTCCAGTTAGTTAGCACGGTTTCCTAATGTCTCCCATTACTTAAAAGATAACAATGCTCACTCACTCTCTTCCCCCGGCCCACTTCCTTCCATACCGCTCAGGGGCTTAGGGTATAGGTTTGAGTTTTTAAAATGAATGAATCTATGAGAATGAGGGCACTATCGTGGGAAAGCCTGGAAAGCGAGCGGACATTTACTGTCTTAATAGTTCTTAAACTAAAATTTGCTTAGAGTGGATTTTATTTTTATTTTTCCCCATCAGAAACTGTCTACATGAATACCTTCCAGTCAGGGCTATTGGTTTCCTTTTTCAATTCACATTTAATACATGACAGTAAAGAGAACCTTGTTATTTATCTATTTAACTTGACTCAGGTAAAAATGTTTGCCCCTTTAACAGAGCACAGCAACAGGTAATGAATGTCTATATGACGCAACAGCCCCTCTCCCATTGAAACAAATCTCTGCCCTAACAAAAAATAAATATCTAACCTACATGGATATTTAAATTAATAATGTAGCTTCAGATAATGCTGACAACTCTCTCTCTGGTGGGAATGGAAGTAAAGCACAATACAGTAACAATACTACAGTGATTGCTGCCATAGTAATGTTTAGAATAAAATAATACCCGTGTAGTAATTTACATCTTCAAAGCACTGCGCTAACATTATTTGACTCCAGGAGAATGGTAATGGCATTATATTGGGCTAAAGCGTACATAGGGTCATTGAGCTCTGGTTGTCTCTCATTGATTTTTCTTCAGACATAGATTTCCTTTATCCAGGGCTCTCTTTCTGATGCAATTTGTATATTTTTAACCCTAAAGTCTTTTCAGTCAACCCATTGTATTGGTTTGGTTTGTTTGGATGCATTATGGAAACTCCATAAGGTCTATATATTCACTTTCATGCAGCTGCTTTGTATGTTTTGTAGAATCACAGATGTTAGAGATGGAAAAGACCTACCATCTTCCAGCCAATGCAGGTCTATCTATCAGCATTTCTAGAGCACTGTCCCAGTAGTAACTACGTACAGTATGGAGGTTACAGAAAACAATTGGCTCTATCCAGAAGGGCCAGTCAATTCTCCATCATAGTTTCTGAAATAACTGGCTCCTTCCTTTGAACATGCTTCCAGACTTACTTTTGCTCTTGTTCTTTGGGAAATGTTTTACTGAAGAGTGAATCTTGCTTTGTGACCTCAAGATAGCAAGGGTAGGATTCTTACTGATCAACCTAGGGAATAGGTTACAGAGCTCTGGGGCCTGCAAGTGACAAGGTTATTTTTCTAGCTCCGTCAAATTCATAAATTACTCTCATAACTCCCATGACACATACATTGGTCTGAGAATCGACCTCGCGGTTGTTTGTGTGTCAGTCTCATTGCGCCTCTCTTCTAAAATGTTAAAGGGATAAAAACTCTCCATATCTCTGTTTTCTTAACTCAGTGATATCCGGTTCCATCTCCCTCCAGTGCAGGTTTTTTCCAAGTGGTACATTTAATAGTGTTGTGTCTAGTTTCGTTTTAAATGACTTAGGCAGTAGAAATGCCACCAGCTCTCTTGGGAGACTATTCCACAATGTAATAGAATTCATTGCCGGGCAAATGCAACTATTGCACTGTATGACTTTGACAAAGGACATTTTCATCTTAGCCTTCATTGGGGCCCTGTTTTTGCACTTGTGGTTTTGTCAGTACAATAATCAAAGAGGCAAACGTTGACTGGCAAGTTGGACACAATTTGTGGCCAGTGTCTAAAATCTGGCCTATGATGTTTAGAAGAATGATAGCAAATGGCATTTTGATGAGGTTTTTTTTTTAAGGTAAGTTTATGCAGAGAAAAAAAAAATCTTACTGTTGAAAGGGCTTGTGGTACAGTATATTTTTGTCTTCGCTGCAGTCCCAGCAGTCCACACTTCAATGACTTGTGTATATAATTGTTCATATAAACTAAGCATCTCAAGCCATTGAACATGATGGAATGCAAGTGAAGCAGTGAAAGAGAGAGAGAGTGAAAATAGCCTGTTTCGGGATATTCTGTGGCTTCTGGCAACTAATTTACACTAGCTCAACCTCATTGGATCTTTTTTAATTTTCATCCCTTTCTGGTGACAAGTCCTACAGCATCATTAAAAAAAAACAACAGATCTCGTGTGACCCTCGCCAGATTACGAGAGGGACATTGAATTAAGAAACTGCCGAGAAGCCACCAAACGCAGTGTTAGGAGTAGCATCCAATACAAAGAGATTCACTAAAACTCTCTCTTAGGGCATGTCTACACGAACAATAAGACTGCGGCAAGCTGGGGATGAATCTACTCCACACTAACCTGGCGTGGTCTAACTGTTCATGTGCACTCTGCTGCCACATTAACAGTTCGTTAACGGGACTAGCTCAAAGCTCTCAAACGAGCTGTTAGCATGCATCAGCAGGATGCACAAAACAGCTAGACGGGTGCAGGCTCGCGTGGGGTAGAGTCACACCCCAGCTTGGCACGGTCTAACTGTTCATGTAAATAAGCCTCTCCATCAATGTCCTGGCACTGAAGAGTTTCCCCGGTAAGAGCAATGTCTCTCAGGTAACCAACAGCAGTGTGAGCTCAGGAGGGCGGTGACACTGGCCAATGAACAGAAGTTTGGTTCATTTTACATCTTCAATATGTTGAATCTTTTAGGGCCAGGACTCTTAGCAATGGCTGCTGTTACTAGGAGATTTTCAGAGACCGAAGACTTTCAAGGGGGACAAGGGCGTAAGATAGCGCTGACACAATAAACTCTGCTCCTTTCAAAACCAGGAGCATCACCATGATGTTTATTTAGCATGAATATAGCCTATAGCGGTTATGGAGGAGTAACACCATGTGTCTGATGCTACTTGGCTGGCAGGTATCTACTGACTGATACATAGGTACTGTGGGAGCACAGGGCTACTTCAACGCATGCCTCAGTTTCCACTCCATCCTGGAGCCTGATCTGGCATTCCTACAATAGTGAGATTCACCATCCCCTTTTCTCCCCATGCAACCGAAAAGGTCTGCTGCCCTGCAGAGTGAATGCCAGAGCAGCTGCTGCTCAGCTAAGGTAGGCAACTGAGCAGTCACCAATAGAGCTCACTGGGAAGTTTGAGACAGATTTTTTTCATTGAAAAGAATACAGCTTCATCGCAACCAAAACTGCCCAGGAAACAGGATTGGGTTTGCCAAATTTTCCATCTCAAAAAACGCCAAGAGAATAGTGTCAACGTTGTTGGAAGGTTTTGTTTCACCATTTTCTAAATGAAAAAAATTCTGGTTCAGAACAACTTTTCGTTTTTAAAAAAATGTAAGCTAGTCAGACTGGACCAAAAGGGGTTTAAAAAAAAAAAAAAAGAGAAAAATGGTCAAAATTGAAATGAAACATTTCAAAAATCATCAAAAAAAGTTGCAACTGACCCAAGACCAAAAAGTCCAGTTTTTCAGTTCACAAATAGTTGAGATTTTGACTTTTTGTCCTCATTTGAGAAGGGGAAAAAACAGCAAACTCTTGAAAATGTTTACAGGGTGGGAAAACTGTTTCCCACCCAACTCTACTCACCACGGCATAGTGGTGGCCAGCAAGATGCATAACCGAGCATGGAAGCTTCTGTTTTCTCTGCCTCATGTAGGAGGTGAGGGCCACACCATTCCACCCAGCAGAAAAGACAGGCCGTGCAATGTGGGATCTGGGTATCTGAGGAAGGACTTGGTTAGGATTTCAATAAATAGGTTGATTTGATGGGGGTGAGAAAGGGTCTGCAATCTGCTTTATTCTCCAGTCCTGACTATTTTCTAGTTCCCCTGAATTTTAAAACAAGATAGATCACTTTATGACCAGCAACAATTTGTAATTCTGCAGACTAAGATGAGACTAATGAAATGTCGTGCTTCTGGGCACCCCTGGATAACTGCAAGATTCAGGAAGTATATGCCTCCACCCCCATGTTCTGCACTGTACGGGTTGTCAGATACTTTATGGGGGCTTTTCACTTTTCTTTGAAGCTTCGGGTATTGGTCACGGCTAGAAGCAGACCTTTGGTCCAATCAAGAATGGCAAATGGTAGGTCGTGTCATCATGGGAGGCTCTGTTGCTGTTCTGTGCGCTCTACTAGGATTCTGTTCTCTTGAACACTAAGTAACTGCAAGTGGATTTGATCTGAAGAGAATAAAACTGTCTCCTTGTCTTTTGTAACTGTCTTGTGTTATATGAGTGTCCTGTGTTAGAAAACGTGCTTTCTAACCATTTCCCAGAGTTTGGTAAACAGTCTCCTTTCCTAAATCTAAATTTTTCTCTTTCTCTCTCTCTCTCTCCCTGCCTGTCTCTCTATTTTCCTTTCTGACCTGCTTCCTGCTGTAGAACCGCATGCATGAGTCTCTCATGCTCTTCGACTCCATCTGTAACAACAAATTCTTCATCGATACCTCCATCATTCTCTTCCTCAACAAGAAAGACCTATTTGCCGAGAAGATCAAGAAATCAGCTCTGACCATCTGCTTCCCTGAATATACAGGTATGTGTCATGACTCGGACAGCCCAGCCTACCAGTCAGGAAGCAAAAGACGAAAGAAGTAATCTTGCAACACTGGGGTGCGGCTGAGAAGTGACACTCAATGTGCCTTAAAATTATATGGTGCCTTGAGGGGGTGTCTCTGTTAGTATTGATGAGTGTCTTACGGACAGTTCTTGTGGGAGTAACATTGAATGGTCCTTGCTGTCAATGGGACACGCAAACCTCAAGACACCATATGAACTTATGAAGCACCAAAACTCCACCAATAACTAATGGAACAATATAACAACATGAATTGTAGTAATATTAGGAATGTTTTTTCTCCTTCCTTATGAGCTCATGATCAAACTCTGCCCATGGATCTAATTCTGATATGTTTAGTAGGTTTAACTTTGGAGGGAATCACCAGCCAATGATTGTAAGGTCCCAGTCCTGCAAACACTTACACATATAGGAGCATAGGGACCTCCTAGGTCATTGAGACTAGTCCCCTGCTATGGCAGGCAACCCTGTCATATCATCCCAGTCAGACTTATACACATGCCTAACTTTACTACTGTAAGGGCAGGTCTACACCACCCGCCGGATTGGCGGGCAGCGATCAATCCAGCGGGGGTCGATTTATTGCGTCTAGTCTAGACGCGATAAATCAATCCCCGAGCGCTCTCCCGTCGACTCCGGTACTCCACCGCCACGAGAGGCACAAGTGGAGTCGACGGGGGAGCGTCAGCCATCGACTCAGCACCAGGAAGACGCCGTGGTAAATCGATCTAAGTACACCGACTTCAGCTACGCTATTCTCGTAGCTGAAGTTGCGTACCTTAGATCAATCCCCGCCCCCCCAGTGTAGACCTGGGCTGTGAGTAGTCCCACTGAAATCAATGGAGCTACTCAGGGTTGTAAAGTTCACTACATATGTAGGTGTTTGCAGGACTGGGGCCTGAGTTACCTACTGACAGTATGGCCCCTTCTTGGAGAGCGTGGGGTCTTTAGACCAGTCCATCTTCTGGTGTTTGCTTTGGCTACAGATGGTTGGTTGTCAGAGCAAAAAAACGACATTTTTTGTTTTTATGGGAAATTCCTGGCACACAATAGTTTAATGGATATTAAGTTGTTTGTTGTGGGAAATTATGAGAAAAGTCAAATAAATATCCTTTACAGCACAATATAAACTATTGAACCCCACTGAGTAACGTTTACCAAACAATTTTAAACCCTTCAAAAAAAAAAACCAAAAAAAACACACCAGACTGCATTAAAATGATAGGCAGCTACATCGTCTAAAAGTTCACAATGGAGTCTTGCTCCAGTAGCAAGATGGCTGGGATGACAACGACCAATGATTTTTATAGTGAAAAACCTCTAAAAGTTAGTGTTTTTCTAACATAATGGCTATGACAAACATGCCGCCTAGTTACAGAAGACCCTTCTCTCCGACAGGAGCATAGGAGTTACCAGACTGGATCAGACATGTGGTCCATCTAGACCAGTATCGGGCTTCTAACAGTGGCCAGTACTAGATGTAAGGTGTAAGAACCCCCGAAGTAGGCAGATGTTGGATAATCTGTCCCCCACATTAGGTCTTGTATATAGAGAGATCTCAGATTGACATACGTACAGAGATAACTTTACCGTGCATGTTTAGAACAACATACAATCTGTAACTAATCAACATCACCCCGGTGAGATAAGTTTGATTACCTCCATTTTACAGATGGGGACTGAAGCACAGAGCAGTGCCCAAAGACACACAATAAATCAGTGGTGGAGCTGGGTCTAGAAGGCATTTTTCCCCCAACTGCTTGTCCCGCCTACTCTAATAGACTATGCTGCCCTTCTGGTCTCTTGCCCGAGACTCCACAGCAAAACAAAAGCAGAGGACACAGGACATTCCAACTCATCCATCCAGACCATGGAACGGTTTGCCCCAGAATTGGCATCTTTAGCAAAAATCCAATGTTAGTTATGTTACCATCCAAACAGATGGAAAGCCAGTTCAGGGAGTGAAAAGCACAACAGACTTTGGCAGGATTGTTTTGCCCTCTTGAGCCTCTGTGTGTGTTGAAGAGGGACTTTCTAACTACACTTTTACACGTCATTCAGCTAAATCATATGCTACCCTCGCCCTCAGCCAAATCTGTGTACACAGATCCATGCACATTAAAGGGCGGAATGCAGGGTAAGTACATAACGCCCAGTAGCGTGCGCTACGCGGATGACAGAGAGAAGAAAAAAGCCTTTAATGTGGAACATTCCAGTAATTAAAATGGACCAGCCCCAGAGCAGAGGGAACATGAGGCACAATTACATAGTTAGGAATTGTGACGGTGCGGGACTCACCCCTGCGGCACCTCCTTCTGGTCATCCAGGGAATTAGCTCATCCAGCTCTGGAGCGCCCTCTGCAGACCGGTGTCCCGCTTGCCACCGGGCCCCCGTGTCCCTCCTGGACCCCGGTGCCCTTCTGTTTGGGGTGCTGCCCCGCTGGCAGTACCCCCTTAGTCTGGGTCTCCCCTCCCAGGGGGACTCCCACCCACTATCCCCACCTTGCCTCAGCCTATGGGCTACTGCCAGTCATCATCAAGCCCCCATTCACTGGGGCAGACTGCAGTCTGTATTAGCCAGTCATCATAGGCAAGGGGGGTTGGACCTGCTGCCTTTGAACCCCAGTACCTCTCTGGGCCCTGTGCTGGGCCCTGCAGCCTGGGGCCTCCCTGCTCCAAACTAGGTACTCCCTCAGGTCCCTCCCTCTTAGGAGCTAGAGAGAGTCTGTCTGCTCCAGGCCCAGTGCCCTCTTCCAAGGGCCAGCTGGGCCCTGATTAAACTGGTCACAGCTGTGGCTGCTTTGCCAATCAGCCTGCTCCCAGCCTCAGGCCTCTCCCAGGGCTGTTTCCAGCCCGTCAGGGCAGGAGCGGGGTAGCCACCCCGCTACAGAATGGTCAGTCCGATTGGCCCATCCTTCCCCTTCTTGACTAACGAGGACGTGGTTGTGAGTCATGAAAATGAAAGTCTTCTCTGAGATTCAGTTACAAACCAGAACAAAATATTTTATCCCTCCTCCTAATTATTAATGGCAAAATCATATTTCTCTTTAAAACATTAAGGGGGGGGGGAGGGAGAAACTTAACCCATATGACAGGCAGCTCAGTGGGCCACTATGGCATTAGGATAATAAGGGTCTCAAGTAATTCATTGAAACACTCACGGACTGTGGAAGAACCAGTTATTCACTCAGCCCTATGGCTGCACTTAAACCGACCTGAAGAAGAGCTCTGGGGAAGCATGAAAGCTTGTCTCTCTCACCAACAGAAAGCTGGTCCAATAAAAGCGATTCCCTCCCCCACCTTGTCTCTGTAACATCCCGAGATCAACATGGCTACAATAGCACTGCATGCTCCTTAAACGGTGTTCTTTTGTGTCTTTGATAAGGTTTCTAGCCTACAGCCCTTACTCATGAGAGGAAAGGCTGCAGGACTGGGCCCACTGGTTCTTAGAAAGTGCAGGGATGTGTTTACATCATTTTCTGCAAATTTGTTTCTCCTGTATTTATTCCCTTGAAAATTTTTAGGTTTTGTAAAATTTCATTTCATGACCACAATAGGATGACCCTGGAAGGTCCTGAGAAAGCAGCAGCAGGTCTCTGCTGCATATGTGGTTTGTGTAAACTTCCTTCTTCTTGGTTTGTAATAGGGATAATGGTGCTGGCCTTAGAGTCTACGCTCCATAAACCTAGCAGCAATTTCTTACCCTGTCTATGCCTCCACCAGGAACATTATACCTTAATTAGATGGGTCTCATCTCCCCCCGACAAAAGCATCGTAGTTCTGAACAAGTGAGCAGAAGAGTCACTCTGAGCCATCTTCACGCATCAGCTCCATGTCCGGCCAAACTTCCTGTTCAGTTTATTTTTCTTCTTAGCCACATTTTAGTGACTCAATGATGCTGGAGAGTGAAGCCCAGAGGTAGAGACAGACCCAGTCTGAAAACTGGGTGTCTCCCCTCTTTGGGAAAGTTTGGATCCTGATTAAAATTTTTGCAGTTAGCCCCACCTCTGTAAGAAACCTAAACCTCAAATCTCAACCCCCCCTGAGCTGTGGGAAAGTACAGGACAGAGCTGCACAGCAATCTACCCTGCCAACGCTGGCCAGAAGAGACCACTGCTAGGAGTGACAAAGTACGTCAGTCTCCATGTGTCACCATCAGTCCTTGGGCTCCCAGTTGTGTCTGCTCATTAGAGAGGGTGGTTAACGGTCTACTAGAGGCCATCTGCTCATTCCACAATGGCAGCACCTTGCTTCAGTTGTTGCAAAGCTGGGTTGGATTTAAACAAGCAAACTGGAGATGAAAGTCTCCTTGCCAATGTCCCGAGCCATCCAATTCTTCCTGCTTTCCTCTTTGTGCAGACCAGGCAGGGCTGTCCGTCTTGTAGTTAATTTTAATTAGTCGGTGCTTAGCCGAGTGTGCGTTGGTTTTGCATCTGGTTGCACCTGTCACGTCTATTCCCCACAATCTAGTTGATTAACGTTACAAATCTGATTCCTGTCTGTTACAGCAGTGTAAATCGGGAGTCATTCCATTGTACCAAGGGAGGAGAAACTGGCTCTGTTGGCCAGTGTTATAGGCTGGTTGTTAGAAGTGCCCGATGCCCTGTGAAATGCTATTGATGTGATTCATAGGCAACCTCCAGCTCTCACAGGTTATTATAGTGTCCATTGTAATAGCACTGACCATAATAATCCACTTACTGGGTATTGCTGGAACTGCTGGATACTTCCGTAGGAGGCCTACAACTCGGGTGACCAGACAGCAAGTGTGAAAAATCAGGACGGGGTGGGGGGTAATAGGAGCCTATGTAAGAAAAAGACCCCAAAATCAGGACTGTCCCTATAAAATTGGGACATCTGGTCACCCTACCTACAGCTGAGTGCCACTCTCAGTGCACAGGTGTAACCCTGGAGGAAGTCTATGAACATTAGGAATTTACTCTGGCTGTATAGTGATGTAACTGTGAGTATCATGAGTGCCTAGGACCAGATTCACAGAAATATTAAGGAACTACCACTAATTTCAATGGAAGCTCGGAGCCTATATACCTTTGTGCGTCTGGGCCTCGTGTCCAAACCTGAGTTTGGTGCCTCGTGGTTCTTTGCTTTCCCTGTTACATTATGTCTCTTACCACTACAGCAATAGGAGCATGGGGGATGCAGCTCCCAGGTTTGCTGTAGGGATGTGGGTTGCAGGTAGAATGCAGACAATCAAGCTCCCGTCTAAGCCTTTAAAGACGTTTTCATTTCAGCTCATAGCCGTAGTTACATGGACTCGACCGTGAGCCTTTTTTCCCATTGTAACACTTGTGGAAAGGATCAACATGTTCCAAGCTGATCGCCGTGGGCCCAGTTTCTTTTCCCAATGCATTAACCGGGGCAAAAGAGTGAGATTCAACAGCATAGCTTGGACTGTAGTAATCTGGGGGTTGGGTGTAGCTTTGGCTGAAGCAAGCACTATTGGTGCTTAGGGTAGGTCTACACTTAAAAAGCTGCACTGTAGCGCTTTTAGTGAAGCGTAGTTAACCCCTCCTATTGCCATAGTGCTGTCTACACCAGAGGCTAGGCCGGTGTATCTGCGTCGCTCAAGGGTGTGGATTTTTCACACCCCCGAGCGACATAGTTATCTTGATGCAAGTTTGTAGTGTAGACCTGGCCTTTGTTTTCCATAGTTGTACTGATGTGCACAGATTAGCAGTTCCCTGCTGTTCCCATGAAGTCACTGTACCTGGCCCTGCGGTCACCACCGCTGGTGTCAATTTGGAGTAACTCCATTAAAGTTACTGTGGTACAAAGCCGGTCTGAGCACTAACTTTCTGATACTTTTCCTCTCGCACCATCTCTTTCTTTGTTCTCCCCCTATTGATAATGTGACTCCCAGTTGGAGATACAAATATCAGAGATTCCAAGACATTTTCAGTGCATTAATCTTTGATGTGACCAGCAAAATAAGAACAAACATCAGGTTGGGCCCTCTTGGGTGTCCTTGCAATGGATAAAGACGGCCTTCAAACTTGACTAGTTTGTTTGCTTTTTAATTTTTCTGCTTATTTTTCACCTCAGAAATATCAGGACCATCAAGTCTCATCTTCCCTGGGTTTTCTGGAAGTCTCCTGGTGGTGCAAAGAACTGGAGTGGGAACTTTCTATAGCTTTAATTAAAGGGATGCAGAATACTGAATCTTTAAGAGGGAGGATCATTCCTCCCAGCTGTTCATTCAGGTGTTTGAGTTAAATAAGTGTTTAAAAACAAAACAATGAGCCAGATCTTCAGCTAGTGTAAATAAGTCAGTGGAGCTAGCCAATTTACACTAGCTGAGGATCTGACCCAAAGAGTTTTGAATTCCCTTTTCTTCTCAGTTGCTCATGTTTCACTTGTATTGTTATTATCCCATTTGTTCTCCAGCTATCTATAGTGTCTTCTGGGGAAAAGTGAGGGGGGAAGATGAGACCTGGTTTTCTAAATGTGAATTTTATGCTTTGTTGTGCTTAACTTTGTTGCAATAGTGGAGACTTGGTTAAGGATGGGTTAAAGGAGATGGATTTCTGCCCCGGTCCCTCTTAGTCCCAAGAAAGAACAACCCACACAACATAAAGAGCACAAACAAAACCTTCCCCCCTCCCAAGATTTGAAAGTATCTTCTTTCATCATTGGTCCTCTTGGGTAGGTGCCAGCCAGGTTATTTAAGCTTCTTAACCCCTTACAGGTAAGAAGGAATCCTAGGCTACCCTTAGCTGTATGTTTATGACACAAGCAGTACAAAATGCCTTCTTCGTGCATCACAACCCCATCTTTTCCCCTTTAAGGGATAATACACCAATCCCTCTCCCACCCCTTTTCCTCCACATCTCCCTAGAGCAGTGGTTCTCAGCCTGCCGCTTCCAGCCCAATCAGCACACAGCTGCAGCCCATGTGACATCCTCAGGGCCATACCAGTAGTATAGCTGTTGAGTGGATGCACATAACACAGAGAGCTGCATATGCAGCCCACAGTGGTAAATAGGTTGAGAACCACTGCCCTAGAGCGTGCTCACGCCTGCAAGACCGCTGACGGGAGTCTCTTTCTTTTCCTGTTTGTTTGCCCGCAGGCCCTAACACTTATGAGGATGCAGCAGCATATATCCAAGCACAATTTGAAAGCAAAAACCGCTCCCCCAACAAGGAGATTTACTGTCACATGACTTGTGCGACGGACACGAACAACATCCAGGTGGTCTTCGACGCTGTCACCGACATCATCATTGCCAACAACCTCCGAGGCTGTGGCTTGTACTGACACCTTCTCGTCCTGTATAGCAAAGCAACTCCTTTGGTAATGATCACGGCGTGAGGAAAAAAAATTTAAAAAAAGAAAAAAAGCGCAAAACAAAACAAAAACCGAATCAAACGACAAAAAACAAAATCATTATACTAATAATGCAAGCTGGTAAATGAAAAGGCATAATGACAAATTATATATATATAAATATATATATATATATAAAAACACCACAACAATCCTTTTAGTTTGTCTCAAAGAGCTGTGGACAGAACTGATGTCTCTGACAGGCTTCAGCCCTCCTTGGTAGTGTCACTAGTCATAGAAATCAAATCAAATAAGCCAAGAAAAATCATGCTGACATTTGCTAAATGGTCTGCCTGCATTTTGAACCTAAGGTATCCTATGAGTTTTAAAAGGGATTGTTTTCTTAAAACAAAGAGCGGTAATGTTATTTTTTAAACTCTTCTTTGTGGGGAGGGGCTTCAGGGGTAGAGGGGAAGGGGAATTTTTTTTTCATCTTTCTTTCTCCCCATTCCAGTTTCTTGGATTGTTTAGGTACTGCTGTTAGGAAGCTGTAAGTCAGCTGGTGCCACACTGCAGTCTGCGCCGTGTGGGCTGGGCTTTCAGTGTCTCTCGGTTCTGTTCAGCTCTTGTGGGTTTCAAAAACAAACAAAGAAAAAGGCAAAAAAATAATTAAAAAAAAAAAACCCAAGCCACAATATTTTAGGACTTTTTTTAACCGGGACGCAGCAGGAAAGCATCCTTTCTGTAACAAGCTCTTCACTTGTGGAATGTAACTTCCTCCCAAGTTAAAGCACAAGATGGGGAGCTTCAGGCTTTTTACCAGCGCGGGTTCTGCGAGAAAGAGGAGGGCCCCTAGTAGCAATCACACGCACACCCCCACACACGACACAAAAAAGACTGGGGAGGGGAGGGAGGGATGTATTTGCCCATCACATTCGAACCGTGTGTCAGTGCCAACCTCACTTTCAGGTGGGCTTTGGACAGGGGAGGGGAGATGCAATTTATTTTTGAACAAGGTTAAGGACATTAACCCTTGTGATTCAGTTTTACTTGGCAGTGAGGGATTCCCCCTATGATTTAACTGATTTCTTGATTGATTTTTAATGTATTCAAGCCTGGGCTCCCTTCTCTCTCTCTCTCCAGACCACTTCACGGACTCTCCTGTTGGCGTTCTCCTTACCAGTAGCATGACCTTTTGGCCTTTTGCATAAGACACAGCCTCCCTTACTGAGTCAATGTCTAATGTTCTGAACATGGAATGATGGCTGTGTGTTTCCGTAGACTGCTGTAGATCTGGTTTTAGCTGAGTCTTTACATTTAGAAGCTAAAAGATTAAAAAAGAAGAAGAAAATATGAAAAAAACACGTTTTTTTCCATGTGCTTTGTAGCTAAAAAAAAGAAAAAAGAAAAAAAAAAAAAGGAGAAAATATTCCTTTCCCATTTCCCCTTCCCCCCTTTATTGGAAAAAAAAAAGAAAAATCTTTTGCAACCGTGCTAAGAGGTAGTCTCCTCTTCTCCATTCCTCATTTTAACAGGAATGAATTTGCGTTTGCTTTCATTTAGTTTCCCTTTTTGTGTTTATTTGTGCCCTGCCTCTTTAAAAAGAAAAAAGGGGGGGTCTTTAATAGCCTGGAGTGATCAGACTACAATGCAAGACCATGACTGGGGGTCAGGTATCCAGCAGGGGATGTCTTTCTGCTTTATATTTATTTATTCTTTTCCCCTAGTTTAATGATGACTCTCTGTCCTGAATTGTCTCTTTCACGCTCCAGGTTTGTATCAAAAAAGCACAGCTATCACTGGCCTGTAGCGGCCAAATTATCCAGAGATTTTCCCTCTCTTGACTTTTTTGCTCTGAAGAATACTGTGTATTACATACCAGATAGGCTTCCTCTTCTTTCTTTTATTGTTTTGGGGGTTGGTTTGGGAGGGGAGACCTTAGAGGGATTATTTTTGGTTGGGTTTTTTTGTTTTGTTCTGATTTTTTTTTTTAACTCTTTCCAGTGAATGCTTTTTTGTGCTGCCTTTTTCCTCCTCTAATCCTTCCTTTTAGTGAATGGTGTTTTCTCTCTCTCTCTCTCTCTCTCATGTGGGGATGTTTGTGCTGCAAAAACAAACAAAAAAACAAAAAATACTAAAAAAATACAAAAAACCCAAAAACAAAAAAAGAAAGAAAGAAAATGTTTAAAAAGTTTAACACACACACACACACACACAAAATCACAAAAAACCTAAAAAAAACAAAATCAAATGTAGTGTTTACATTAAAACCACTGTTTTCATGACCAATCCTTCATCATTTCTACTTTGATTAGTAATCAGCCATCTTCACAGTTTCACTTTTCAGAGTTATCTTTGCTGAAGAAAACCAGTCACACCTGTTTAAAATAAAATAACTAAATAAAGAGGAAACTAAATATATATATATATAAAGCGCCAGGTCTTTCTAAGCCTTTCTATTACCAATCAGTGAGGTTTCTGTGATATATTAGACACTGCCAATCTCTTTCTCTGACTAATGGAAAATTCATGTGTAGCTCAATAAAGAGAATGTTTGTCTGTAATCCTGGTCTTTCACCTTCTGGTTTTCAGACTATTTTATTACTATTTTTGTTTAAGGGAGGGGGGGGAGAAAAGAAAAAAGAACAGTGGTGCCAATTCAGATATTTCTTAGGGATGTGGGGGAAGGGGACAAATTCTGGTCCCTACCCTGCTCCCACTCCCAGCAGGGATTCCCAGTCCCAAGTAAGTCATCTCATTCCCCCCACCCAGGAACCCTGGGTCTTCCTCATCCAGGGAGTCTCCCCTCTCTCTTACCCACAAGGGGCTGCACTCCCCCATCCAGGAACAGACTCTCCGTGTGGCAGGTCGCAAGGCCACTCACTGAAACTTGGCTCAGTCGCCACTCCATTGGTACGGCAGGGCGGCTGCATCAAATTTCAGTAGCTAAGCTTTGGATCTCCCTGGCAGCAGCAGTACGGATTTAGTGCGGGACCACTGCTTATAAGTGGGCCACCCACCCACACCCCCCTCGGCTCTGTGGCCTATGGAACTTTGAGCCAGTGTACAAACCCAGGGGAAGGGGCACGTGCCCCCCAGCCCCTTCCTAACTGGCACCACTGCAAAATATTGCACCTCTTGTGTTGTTGCCAAAAGCTATCGAAGGCCATTGGGGCCAGATTTTTTAGAAAAACCTCAGCTCCCATTTAGGTCCTGGGATCAGTGACTAGACTGCGACGAGAACTCAGCCTGTTGGGTGAATGTTGGGTGCTTTTGGAAGTCTGGCCCCAACTGTGGCAGCTGAGCACTAGAACATCTGGGCCCTGCGTGGCTCAGGAGATTGGGAATCGCAGGCCTTTTGGCTTTAAGCTAATCGCCCCCAGCCCACGGCCGGATCTTGCAAGTTATATCGCGTATAGACAGCCCCCTGCACCTGTGCAGATCGCTATTGGCTTCGGTGCGGCTCTGCGCAGGCACAGGGATCTGCCCACACAACACACCTTGCACGATCAGTGCCCAGGGCAGAAGCATCTGGATGTTGTTGCCATCTGATGGTTGCTGGTAGCCGATGTGACATGGTTTTGGTGGTCTCGATCGAGTGTCCCCCATGAAATACCACCATCATCGACGCTCACTGCAATCTCACTGGCTGTCTTGAGCATGCACGGCAGCCAAGGATGGAATACATAGACTCTGAACTGTCTTCTGCTCCCTCGGGGAGGGCCTCCAGGTCAGGTGTGAGGCACACTAGCCGGAAAGTGGAGGGAGGAAGCGGTCACTGTCGGCACCTTTGCTGTGCCGGCTTGCTGGAGAAAGAGACATCTTGAGTCTCAAAAGGATGTCAACCACATGCCTTTCAGCAGCACTGAAGTGGGTAGAACATTTTAATGCCCTGTAAAATGGGGGTGTTGATACATACACCTCGTGTGTAAGATGCTTTGAGATCTAGGGCTTGAAAAGCTAGGAATTTATTAGTAATAATTAAATTCAAATAATTAATTTTAAAAATAATCACAGAAACTGGATCATCCCACTAACTTTTTTTCTTCAGCGCTTTTGGTTGTGAAAGGTGCCAGACTGACAGCCCTGGAGACACCTGTGTCCCCCCCTAAGGAAGTAACGCACAGGCGGTACCAGTTTGGAAGCCTTTTCCCGCCCCAGCCCACCGACATGTGTTGACCCGGAACTGCAGGGATCACCACACGCAGGAGCGATGGCAGTTACAGTCCCAATCCAACAAACGTTCTCCCACATGCGTGCCTTGAAGCATCTGGGGACGATTCACATGCTTAAAGTTAAACACATGGTTATGTGTTTGCAGGGCTGGGGCCTAAACATCTATTCTCACTCAATACTTGGCTTCCACTCAGATTGGCAATAATAACGGCTAGCAGTGTCATGATGTAGACGCCCATCCACTAGGATCGGTGTTGAGATTCCCAACTTATTTCACATACTGAGAGCTACCAAACAGCTATCAGAGGGTTATGACCTAATGCTGCAGCCAGCTTGGGATATATTCAAACTGACAATACAGAGGTGTGAAGCCTAGAGGCTATTTGTCATCCCTTCAGCCGGCCAGTTCCATGCCAAATCCAATTTATACCCTACATTCCTCTCCACCTAGTTGGACCAATTTCATGTTCCAAAGCAGTCTCTTGCCATTTTTTGTCATCTCAAACGGCACTGACCAGTCAGAAAAGGAAGCCCTGGTAGGTCCATTGCTCTCTACTTCACTCTGCAGAAGAAAAGATAACCCCAGCAACAATTTGGTCCCCATGTGAGCCATCATTAAATTACTCACACAGGTGATTCAAAAGAAGAATGGCTGAAAGACACTGAAAATTTTGCACACAAAATACTAAAGAAAAATCATTACGACACAGAAACAGAACCCGTAGTAGCAAAGATGTTTCTCCTGATTCTAGCACTCTAAGGTCGAGACGCGGGAGAAGGGCAACATCAACTAAAACAGGACAAAAGACAATCTGAACATAAAACTGCGTGAATAGCTCAAACATTTGGCAGATACTGGCTCAGATTAAAAATTAGAAATAACTGACTACATTTGCATCCCTATTCTGTTCACCCTCCACAAATACTCTAGCAAATGAGTTCATCAGCGGAAACATC
Source organism: Chelydra serpentina (assembly GCA_037349315.1). Taxonomy (NCBI): domain Eukaryota; kingdom Metazoa; phylum Chordata; order Testudines; family Chelydridae; genus Chelydra; species Chelydra serpentina. Next base: position 8,292,028 of record JBAIAC010000026.1, on the reverse strand, counting down.
CACTAAAATAGTGAATTATAAGCAAATGTTTAGAGAATATTCGCAGAATGCCAATTTTCAATGCATAAATGCTATTATTTGCATTGGGGACCTGTGATTCCAAGAGTTACACTCATCCAATCAGGAACAGAAACAATACCTCATGACCTATATGTCTAACTACAACTAGCCAGCACAGTTTGAATCTCAAACTAGCCAAAATACAACTAGCCAGCACAGTTTGAATTCTCTTAAATCTCTCAGGAACAGTCTAAAACCCAAGGATTTTATTTAGAAATTATTTGTTGACGAGTGGATACATGATTTATGACAGTTGTTAAGCTCGTTGCAGAAAATTTGCAAACAGGAAAAAAGGTGAAATCCATTGAGCAAATTGCTAGCTAGGCATTATTTGCCCACAAAACAGGAGATTGCTGCAGCAAAAATGAAGGTCTTATCCATTTGTAGGAGTATTATTTTTTTTACGGAACATGCTGCTCTCCCCTGCTGCACAGAAAACTAGGTGAAGTTTCTACCCACCAGACCAACCTTGGTGGCCTTGGGGGAGCTCAGAGGGAAAAAGTCAGAAAAATGACTTGGATTTTGTTTAAATATCACTTCATCCCAATCTTTTAACATACTTGGAGGCTGACCTCTTCCAGGAGCATCAGAAAAAGAAGATGAAAAGGAATAGTCTTTGTTACCAGAACCCAGAATTTAATAATCAACACTGAATGCTCGCATCATTTGCTGAATCCAAAGCAAAAATAACCCAATCGGCAGAGAAATAAGCAAGGGTTACCTCTATAAACAGGAGCAAAACAGATTAACCAAACGCACATTAATTTTTCCAGGATAAGCCCTTCCCTTGGCACCCCATTTCAAAAGAACTGCTTCCATTTGGGAAGGCCTGGGTGCCTAGGAGAGGGAGCCCATTGGGACAGTATATGGACTATTCTGCTTTTTAAACACTCTACCTTTCTCCCTTTACCAGATTAGACACAGATCGTTACTAGGAAGCCAACGTTCTGAGGCCCTGTCCAGCAAGGTCAGGTGATAACAATAATTAACAAGTGTTACGGTGTTCAGCAAGCCGCTGGCTGGTTTCCTTGGGCTTGTGACATCAGTATGATGCCTTGTATCCATGTATGGGCAAGTTATCTCCAGCCTGTTTCAGAAGAGTCATTTAGCAACCTCTCGGACGAGGTCTTTATCTCAGGGCCAGGGGACTGATGTGCAACCAGAACCGCTAGAGTTAGCGGATACTGGACTCCTGTTATAGGAGAGGGGTATTGAGCTGTGTAAGCCTGACCCGCATCAAGCTGCTGGAGACACGTAATAAAGATCTGTTCCCTCATCCCAGCACTCCCATGTGTCACATGTTGGTGGGTGCAGGGGGGTGGACCGTGATGTACAGGTCAGACGAGATGGTCCCTTCTGGCCATAAATTCGATGACTTCTCTGACATGGTTTCAGAAGCAAACGAAACCTGAGTATTGAAGTGAACGTAGCCACCGGAATCCCTCAGCCTTGCAGAGAACTGACACATGTATTGCATGGTGCAATCTAGCACCCTGTCTCCATGGTGTGAATGTGGGGTCACAAGTCTTGCAGCTCCACCAGTTCCTCCATACCACAACACCAGAGACTCACGTTGCAGGGGACTGGACTAGATGACCTCTCGAGGTCCCTTCCAGTCCTATGATTCTATGAAATAACCCCCAAGCCCTTATTCCCAGCAGCAGTAGTGGGCAAGCACTATGGAAAAGGTGCACTCAGAGTACCAGAAGGCCAGGGTTCAACCACAGTTGTGCGTGTGAGTGCTTCAAAATGGTTTTGTCGAAAGTGATCTTGTCACGTTAGCACAATGTAAGGACAAGCAACACATCCTTCCATGTAGTGTCCCTGCAATGCCCTCCACAGCGCGGGCCTGTTCCGAATACCAGTTTCAATGGGCTTTGGACCAGATCTTTAGTAGAGATACACCCTGAAAGATTTCAGTAATCACAAATAGAAACTATTCCAGATAATGCACTGGAAACTAGGAGACCTTGGGCCTACAGTGCTATCAAACCAAGTTAGCCTGAGAGAAATGGGGTGCCAAAGGAAGGAATTATCCTGGAAAAATTAATGTGCATTTGGTTAATCTGTTTTGCTTCAGTTCTGCAGAAAAGGACCTAGGGGTTACAGTGGACGAAAAGCTGAATAGGACTCAACAGTGTGCCCTTGTTGCCAAGAAGGCTAATGGCATTTTGGGCTGTATAAGTAGGGGCATTTCCAGCAGATTGAGGGACGTGATCATTCCCCTCTATTTGGCACTGGTGAGGCCTCATTTGGAGTACTGTGTCCAGTTTTGGGCCCCATACTACAAGGAGGATGTGGATAAATTGGAACGAGTCCAGCGAAGGGCAACAAAAATGATTAAGGGGCTGGAGCACATGACTTATGAGGAGAGGCTGAGGGAACTGGGATTGTTTAGCCTGCAGAAGAGAAGAATGAGGGGGGATTTGATAGCTGCTTTCAACTACCTGAAAGGGGGTTCCAAAGAGGATAGATCTAGACTGTTCTCAGTGGTAGAAGATGACAGAACAAGGAGTAATGGTCTCAAGTTGCAGAGGGAGAGGTTTAGGTTGGATATTAGGAAAAACTTTTTCACTAGTAGGGTGGTGAAGAACTGGAATGGGTTACCTAGGGAGGTGGTGGAATCTCCTTCCTTAGAGGTTTTTAAGGTCAGGCTTGACAAAGCCCTGGCTGGGATGATTTAGTTAGGGGTGGTCCTGCTTTGAGCAGGGGGTTGGATTAGATGACCTCCTGAGGTCCCTTCCAACCCTGAGATTCTATGATTCTATGAAAACACAGCATTATCCAGAATAAATTCACCTAGGTGTAGACATTAATTTACAAGCCAAATGTTTCCTGTTCTATCCAGAGGTGGGCGTAGATGAGCCCGCAACAGCCATCTGTCCCACAGACCATAGATCAAAGGTTGAATTTTCAGTGTTTTCCTGCTCCCAAGTGACCTTTCTGTCTCTCTCTCCAGAAGGAAATACAGCTCTCTGCAAGATGGAGAGATTGTGTCTAGAGCTGGGAAGATCCCAATGGTTGTGGTGCCACAGGGAGTTTGTTCAAAGCTTCTTCCCAGCTTTGTTTCACATGGGTGCTCACCTTGCATCCACTTTGAGAATGGGGCTCAAACAAGCCCATTTCAAACTAACCCAAACCTCAGTCAAAGTCAGTAGAATTCACCCGGAGATGGGGAGAGACTAGAAGTTTTAGACCTTGGTTTCTCAACAAAACCAGTCTGGCCCTGGGGTTTGGTCGACAGTGAGCTGTGCCAAAACTGGAACAAGTTTCTGGTTTATAAGAAACTCCCAAACCAGGTAAATCTTGTGTGGCTTTACCTTTGGGGAATACTGGAATTGGGCACGAGAGGTAAATCAGCCAATGACTAGATGATGCATCAGACTTTGAGTAGTTGGCAAACTGCAGTCCTGTCTGTTTTACAGCATTGTTTTTTCCATCAGAAACCAAATCTTTGAGCTGAAGCATTTGATGGCATGCACGCCTATAACAAAATGTTATTTGAATGGTAACTCACGCTCCAAAATGGGATCAGAACTGTAAAAGTAGCTGTTCCAACAGGCAGATGACAAAGATTTCATCCAGTGCTGGGAACGTCCATGCCCTTTGGCAGAGAACTTCAAATAGAAACCTGTGCTTCATTAAAAAGTGTGCCATTCTAATGCTGCTTCTCTATCTGTTCTACCCATGTCTCTACCCATTTCAGCTGTACATTTCTAATTGATTCATTACTAATATCTAGGCATCCAAAGAGAAACCAAATTATGCATCACCTATCACCCACCTTTCACACTCTGCTTTCAGTTTCTTTCCCATTTGACTTGATAGTTTGTCTGTTTTGCAAGTGGCGTAAGTGTATGTACCATAAGGAGATTTGTTGCAGCTGCATTTCAAACTTTTGGCAAATAAATGGAGCAAGGAGGGCTTGTGAGTATTTTTTTCAAAAATGTTTTCCATTTATGTGTCTCCAATATTTGTCTCCTGCTGGGCGCTAGGATGCAGACTGCAGCAATGAGGATTTCACACATACCTAGCAAAAGGAGAACAATTCTCAACTCCTCACATCCATGCGTGTCCCAAAAAGATGGAGTCATTCAAACTTGCACAACTTTATTACTTCCAAAGTGTACACAGAAAGGTCAATCTTTGCTCACCCATGTAAGAAACTGATCATGTACTGGCCCAGTGAATACCAATGGCTGATCACTCCCTAGAAGTCAAATGAAAGGCTAAACCCCCAAAGTCCCTGCAAATAATACTGCGTGGGAAATTTCCTTCCCAGCCCCACATGTAGCAGTCACTCAAACCCGTGCATATGAACAGTTATCACCATATTTAAACACCAAATTCCATTAACATCTCAGGATCATGTACTGACTGAAAAAAAATGGTCTTTGTGAAGATGGCCCTGAAAACTCATTCTCCAAAGTGAGATCCAAAATCTAACAATATGTTTCCATTCTAACCGGGAATAAAAACCCGCAACATGGAACAAGGACTACTCTTCAATTTGTACAAGTCTTAATGTTTAAAGAACATCCAGAAAGAATCTCCTGAAGTAAAAGCATACACAGCACATTTGTACACAGACTGAAACCATGGACGTGACCACTCTGGTAAGGCAAAACGTGCTCTAGACAGAAATAAGCAGCGCAATGTATCTGTACTCTGATATGCAGCTGTCTGAACACACTGGAGAGTCTCAAAACACTCAGGCCTCGCCTACACTTAAAATTTTGGTCAGCATAGCTATGTTGTTCAGGAGTATGAAAAATCCACAGCTCTGAGCAATGTCTCTATGCCAACCTAACCCCAGTGTAGACGCAGGTAGGTTGCCAGCAGAATGCTTCTAGCTACCTACCATCACTGGGGGAGATTGAGTTCCTACAGCAATGGAAAAGCTCTTTCTGGTGCTGTAGTCTGTCTACACAATAGCTATGCTGCTATAGTCCCTGTAGTGTAGACATGGCCTCAGACAGTCTTACTCTAGATCAGAATTTCTCAAACTTTTCAGGTTGGTGACCCTTTTTCAACGTAAACAATGTTCACAACCCCCTTACATTTACTATGAAAGTAGGAGTAAAAAAACCCAACGAATCTATCAATGACAACACTAAGCCAATATAATTAGTTCATGTTTCAAGAGGCTGGCAGAGAATATTTGACCTGGAAGGGTAAGGGTGTGCAGGGAGTGAGATTTGGTTTAGATGGTAATAACATTTTCAATGCCTCGCACCTTCCACCGCCACATTGGCTTCCACGAGACACCCCCTACCCCGGTGGTTGTGACCGAGTGGTGGAGACACATTGCTCTCGAACCTGGTGCAAGCAGAAGTAGGAAGGCGTTGTGTGAGTAGCAGCAGTGATGGGACTCTAAAGGTACCTGGAAACTGGGAGTAGGGCCAGGGCTACAGGATAAACTTACATCGGTATCACTCAGGAGTGTGAAAATCCACACCCCTGAGCAACGCAATTATACCAACCTAATCACTGGCGTAGACAGCGCTATGTCAATGGGAGGGCTACTGCCTCTTGTCAGGGTGGATTAAGTACGCCAACGGGAGAAGACAGGCGCGACTGCAATTTGCCAATGAACCAGAGTCTGATTGTACTGTATAGTAGTGTCTTCACTGGATTGCCAGTGTGCACCCTGCTCAAGCCAGGTCTCCTATGCCGGGGCCTGACTGTGCGGGGAAGCGCACACTGAGGGAATGCTCAGCTGGCCAGGTCTAGCTGCTTTCCAGCCCCTTTGCCCTGCCAGAGCAACTCAGAAAGAGTCAAAGAGAATCTGCCTCTGTGTATTTCCAAAGACTAGGAACGTTAAGGTAACGTATCACTGGCCATATTTTAGACCAGAATTCAAGTCTCAAATCAGATCCACAGGAAGACATATCCAATGACAGAAGAGGGAGGAGTGTCTCGTGCTTCAGACCCAGTGTGCGAGTGCCAAAGATTAAACTCTCTAAGCATCTTTCCCTGCTACAGGCAAACTTCCTGACAAGGGACTTGAGCTCCAAAGACCTCGGCTTATTTCCTTCTGTAAAAATTCCAGCTTCATGCCTGACTCTACCAGTGCACCTCGTCCCACCCCCACCCCCTTCCAAACTCACTGCCAGGTTCCTCGGAGAACCACCACCAGGTATCACATCGCTATTGTCATTATTTATTACTTGCCCCATAACTACTGAATCGTTACTGGACGAAGCCTCATCATCGTTCTCGGCATTACTGCTCAGTCTCAGAAGAAGAAGATGATTGAGAAGGAGGATTGCTGACTGAGACACTAAAGGATGGTTTTGTGGTTAAGGAACTTGCCAGAGACTCAGAAAACATGGGTTCAATTCCTGACTCTGCCACTGGCTTCCTGTAAGACCTTGGGCAAGTCATTTACTCTCACTTGGTTGTACCTGGAAATAATAATTCTTCCTTTATGTGTTTAGATGGTAAGCTTTTTGCAGCAGGGACTGGATCTTATCCTCAGTAGCCACAGCAGGATGGGGCTTCAATCTCATTTGGCATCCTTAGCCATTGCAGGAATGCAGATCATAGCAATCACTTTTGAAATGATGACTAGCAGCTATTGTCCGCTAAGGAAAGCGGATAGCTTCATGTCACTGTTGCGCATTTCAGTTTGACAAACTGATACTCTGGAGCATTTCTGAGCATATGCAGTAAGTTAACCAGCAAGGCTGGGTGTGGGAATGCAGTGTTCTGTAGGGTTATTCTGATCACACACACGGATAGGAATAGCCATGGGGAGGAATGGAAAGGATGCGTCAGAATGGCTGACACCAACTTAACCCTCTCTGCACCGACATTTTTCTGGCCACTCACATCCTGTGAAGGACACGCAGAGGTGGCATGGGACATCAGTGCAGGCAGGGCCTCTTTCAGTGCACGTAATGGGACATGCCCAATTCAAACATGCAGTTGCTTCATGAATCTTGCGTCTCCTGCAGTGGTTAGGTAATTGAGGCTAATGAGGGAGCCCAAAGTCAAGGAAAGAATCAAGATGTCCAGAGTCTAGCCAGACAATGAGGAGATGGAAAGGAGCTGTTTGAGACAGAGGAAATGGACCTAGAGCGATAAAGCACAGCAGCAGAGCTGGGCAGAGGTGCTGGATTATTAGATATATGCAGAGTAAGACAATTCCTGTGCCCTGCAGAGTTTACAATCTAAAGGATGTGCGGGAAAACTGAGGCACAGATAGGTGAAGTGAGTTGCCCAATGTCACCCAGCAGACCAGTGGCAGAGCCAGAAATAGAGTGCAGGGCTCCTGACTCTGAGTCCAGTCACACTGTTAAAGGTGGTGTAAAAGAGGATGCCTGAAGAAAGAAACTCTGCCGGATCATATCCCCTCTGCGAGAGGGAAGAGAGACAGGAAAGAAAGAGAAACATATTATGGACACTATACTTTGCATTTATAGAACTCGACTGTCCTTATCCTGCTGTCACTTGCACGGGAGCATCTCCAACGAAAGGATCTGCACCAATAAGAGGGCAGAATTGGTCTCCGGCTTCAAAGTGCTGCCCAAACAGTCATGAGCTGGAGAAGTGTATTACAATGTGCCAAACACCCTCCGTCGAAATCAGTCTGGATTTACACCGCTGGAACCATGAGCAGAATTCGGCCACTCTCTCTAGTCCTAAAACAAGTTCAGAGATTAATTCCTGGGCTTCCTCACCACACTCTAAGCACAGGGCTCAGCTGCGATTATCTGACCCCGATGAAGCTAGAAGTAAAATTACCACCACCTAGGACCAAATCCATGATCTTCTCTGGGGTTTCTTCAACCAAGCAAACGTCCATAGCTCTCCCGCACCTGGGACAATCTGCAGCCTGGGGACAGTGCAATCCAGATGCCCTGGGCAAGTGACCCATCCACCAGTGCCTCTATCAATCTGTCCATCACGCAGCTCCAGTAAGCTGAGAAGAGCCCATCTCCTTTCAGGCCGGACTCAGGCCTCTGCGATCCAGGGCTCCTCCCTGCAGAGAGCTCATGAAGCATCTTCATCAAGGAAGCACCAAGCCCTTTGCTCTTTCTGTGCGCACTTCGCATTCTCTTTGTGGAGCACCTCACGCAGGTTTCCCATCCACCGAAATCCATGGTCTCTCAGCTGCAAGGCTGCCTTGAGAGGTAGCATCAGGGCACCCAGGGGGGGGGGGGGAGCAGCTGGAGAGGAGAGAAGACTTTTGCTGGGAGGAGTCGATTCATTCTCTCAGCCTCCACTTTGGTTTTATTGCCATGGCAACGCAGAGCTTGTCAAGGCCCAATGGGGCTTTTATTCCATGTGTCTGTTTCATCTCAGCACCTCTGACTCAGCAGCTTGGGCTGCAGCAAGCTGCGAAGCTCGATCGGTTGTTGGCCGAGAACAGCCCTGTGATTAAATGACAGCGATTGCAGAGGCACATCTGTACTGCGGCAATAGCTAATGAAGTGTCAGCATTTCCAGGGGCTTTGGCCATTAAAACACTGCTCCAGGAAGAAGTCTGGCAGGAAGTCCCAGTATTCCTACCCGATCTAAACAGGCAGAGAAACCATCTAGGGGTTTTGGGTTCAGACCAGGGCACGGAGACGGACATTTTCTAGGTTAGGAGGTATTTTCCCCTTGGATTCTCTTTTCCTTATAAAGATCCTTTCTAGATTTAGCAAGAGCCACTTATCCCCGTCTCATTCTCCCCTGGAGGGAAGGAGCTGCTGCCCTCCACTGACGCTTAGAGCGGGGCATGGCTGCACTACAGAGCCTTGGACTCTGCAAGGAAACTGGGCCATATTGAGACTCGGGGAGGTAGTAGCCAAGGGAGTAAAGTCCACAGTCAGCTTCGCTTGACTATGTTGCCATTGGTGTTCTCGGTCTTGGTGATGGGGCCTCAAAGGTATAGAGGAAGAGTTAATACTAGCTGGATTTATTGGAAACCTGCTGGGTTAGGAGAGAGGCCTACAGAATACAGAGGCACTACTCCGGGAACAGCCGGTGACATGCTCCACTCTGACCCCAGCCCTGCAGTTCTGGCTTAGGAACACCAAGCTAGAAACCGAACAGAAAACGTTTCTCGGTGTCGTGCGAGCCAGTCTTGCCAGAGTTCCCCTGGGGCAGGGAGCGTGACTGCCGGACACTGGCGTTTTCGTGCTGAATCCGTTCGCCAGCCTACAGGGCAAGTACTTACTGATGGCAGCCTAGGAAAGCTTCTTGCCAGGGAGATCCACAACATCCCTTGGGATTGCACAGTTTAGTGGAAGAGCCCCGTGGGTTGACACATCTAGAACTAGGCTGGACCAGCCACTAGTAAATGTAGGGTAAGGGAATGACTCTGAACTCCCTCCAGGGAGGAGCTAGAAAATGTGACATGACTTGGCTCTCTTGTATCGGATTCTAAATGTTCCACAACTGTTATTAATCTACTATACACAGGCTCTGCAGCCAGGCATATTAATCCCAAGTACTGGAAGAAAGTCACACCAGCTATAGAACGCCATCGAAACTAAACACAGGCTGTTCCTCAGCCTGAGACGGGGCTAACAGCCTCCCAGGCAGGGCACGCTGAGATCCACCCATGAGATCTTACTGAGGTTTCAGGTACAGCCTCACCTACACACTGTAGTAGAGGATTCTTGATCAGTGTTAAATCGCTGCGTTAGGCAGGAAAAACAGTATGTGAACTGTTCGGATTGCTAGTCCCACCGATTTGGATTGTACAATGCTCCCCCTGGGTCATGCCAAGGCAATTAACCACTACACAGTGCAGGGCTTGCATGCAATGGCAACAAAACCTGCTGGTTTGCAGCAAGGGAGCACACTGCCGCCCTCTGAGGGCTCTCCTTTGGCAGATCCATACACTCTCTTGCTAGCTTCTCGCCAGCAATTGGTAGTAGGGTACGAGGCTGGCACTCTGCTCATGGTCGGTGCCTCCCTGACCAAGCAGGAACATTTGCCAAGCACAGATTCCCGGCCAGCTGGCCTCACCCAGCTGCCAGTGAGTTTGATGAAGTAGCTGTAGAGTGGGATATATAAACCGCCAGGACCCCCTACCTTAACTTTACACATGCCCTCCCACTGGCCCTAACATGGGGGGGATCTGGGAAAGAGAACAGTTGTCAGCAAAGGAAGTTCCTTCCCACAGCAGCAAGTCTTGTTCAGAAGGTTCCGTTATTTCCCCACCATCCTTGTCTACAGTAGATCCCACGAGAACACACACAGTCGTTCTTCCTGGCCGTGGCAGAGTTGGTCAGCACAAAGGCTTCTCCTTGGATGGATGCCATTCAAGGGAAACAGAACCACAATAAAAGAGGCCACGCTGCGTCTTCCTCCTCCAGGAGCGAACAAGCCAATTATTGCTGAAGTAGGTCACTTGGCAGGAGTGCTCCAAGGCGAGGCTGCCGCCCAGGGGATGGCTGGGAGAGTGGCACTTTTGGACAGTGGGATAAAGAAAGCACCATCCCTGGTACACAGAAAGGGGAACAGATGAAAGCACCAAGAGGGAGGAACAGACCCAGGGTTTTGTTTATACCTCAAATGTCCCTCATTTTAGGTGTCCCCTCAGTTGCTGAAAATTATTTACCTCACGAAGAATTATGAAATTGTGATGAGAAGTTATTTATATTAGAGGAAGGAGCCCCACGCCATATTAGCTTCCCTGTTTGACTAATTTGTGTCCCCCCCTCATTTCAGGTCACTCAGTGTCCTACACTGGGGCCTTGGAAGGTTGAGAGATGGTCTTGTTCAAGTACAATGTATTGGCACCGCTTGTTTACCTTTCCATGCCAGTGTGAATGAACAAGGATCGCGTATGGGATGAGTTCCACAGAGGTAAGTGACAAGAGGAATTCGGGACAATGGTTATGATATATAATGTACAAAGCAGGCAAACTGTACTAAGCAATTGACAGGCTGATGCAGGGAAATGCAGAGCTGTCAGAGAGCAGCGGCTTCCCAGCTGACTAAGAAATAAGGGCTGGACTCTGCAGTAGTGCTCTCAGGCCTTCCTATATATCGAGGGGTAAGGAGCACAGCCCTCAGTGCATGCAGAAGTTCTGATTGGCTGTCCTCCTCCTGCGAGGCAGAGGAATGGAGACAGGCAACAAATCAGATGGCGATGTCTCTGCAGACCCACAGCAGATATGGGAAACCCTTCTGCCTGGTTAGAAGGAGCTCCAGCTCCCCAAAGGCAGATAGAACGAGCTCTTCCTCTCATATCAGCTTGCAATGGAAGATTGAAGAGTCTGAGATTTTCCTTGCACCTGACTTGTGTCACCATTTGAGAGAAGACACATCAAATCTTAAAAACACAGAATATCCTTTAATTGAGCTCAGACTAACATGAGGCTCAAAACCTGCTTTCTATGCAGCCTCCCTGGACAGCACTCCAATCCTCCTCCATCAGTTTCACGTTTGTAGCACTCATTGGTTCTAGCACCAACAGCTTCTGCACAGCTGAAGTAATGAGAAATTCTCCAAAAGCCTGGAGTTGAGCAAATATGTTCCCTCTCCTTTTAGCAATGGAGGTGACCTTACTTTAACTGCTACACAAGACCTAAATCGGGCTACCTGTATAACAGTGATGCACTGGGAATAAGGAAAGCTGCATTCAAGAAACGTCAGGACAATTTCCAACACTGATCAAGAGGGGTGTTTTGTTTTGTTTTTAATTTTTTTAAACAATAAAACAAACAGCTGTGCTCTGAGCAAAACCAAATCTCTCTTACACACAAATATTTTAAAGTTTACTAACAGCATTGCAAGGTAAGGCATTCCAAAGAGATTTATCAAAATAAATTATCTTCTTCACCAAAACATTTTTGCAATTCATCCTTTCATTAAATTCACTTAAATGTCCTAAAAAACGTCAGTAAAAAAAAAAAATTACCAATAATTTTAGATAATACTGGGCTGCTTCCAAAGGACAGTGATACTAGAAGACACTCCTCAAAACATTTAAAATTAAGCCACTGCTATGTAAAACTCACATTTGAAACCTAGGTTACATAGCTGTCTAAAGTCAAAAGGTCTTTAATTTTTTGGAGAAAAGTTGGGGGATTTGTTCACAGCTAACCTAAAGTCCAGCAGCCTTGATTCTTCTTGTGTCTGTACGTTCGATTAAACTAATGGGTATATTACTACACAATGCGGGTTAAAAAGATAAAAAGCAAGATACTGTAGCTATCACGCGTCTCTTCAATAAAGTCCCATCCATCCGTGTATGGGCCCTTCTTTGCATGTCACTCGAGAAACCCAGCTTGTAGGTTTCAACTACGTTCCACCAACATATTGGTAACACTGATTTCAAATTTCTAATCTATTTGCCAGGTGCCCCCTTTTTAGCTTTATTCTTCTCAGCCACCCATCTGCCGCTGGCAATGAAATGCATAGAAAAATAACTCCAGGGAGTGAGCAGAGCTAGAAATGGGAAGTGAGGAGGAGCTCAGAAAGGGTCAAATACATTGTTTTACTGAGACCAACATGAGCTAGCACCTCACTGTACCACTCATGCTTTACTTTTAAGTTTCGTAGCTAGACAACCGTGACCATCCACTCTAAGAATTCGCTTCCCAGCGGCATGCTGGGCTGCGCTGCTCCCACATTCCAGCTTTTACCGATGTCCGAGCAGGCCTAGGTAACATTTTTAACTCATTCTTGATCTGGACAGTAACTTGGCCGTGGCTGCCTGCTGACTTAAGATGGGGTTCACTGTGAATCTCAACACTTCAATTCCTTCTTCTAATACTCCCCTTGGATGATCTCAAGCTAAACACGCAAGCACCTTCAGTGATGCATACAGCTGTTAATCTAGGCTGCAGCCTTTCCCTCGCCTCTGCCGCGGGCCCTGCGCCGTATGCTAGCAGCAGAAATCACGCCCAAGCTTTAAAAACTGCATTTCTTTGTGAAGGGGATAAGTGTCACATAGAAAATATTACCAAAAGAAAGGTTAATCTGTCAGCTGTCCAAACACTATTAGACCGCATGCTTTATACAGCAGAGATGCAGCCAGCTCACGCATCAGCACAGCTAGCTGAGCTCGGAAGAGAGACTTCCTGCTGGTATGAAGAGTGCAGGGTTTATTTATTTAGTTAGTTAAACATTGCTCATGAGGCGCCCGGCGGTGGTGGCAGCAGCAGAGTGTGCTAAGAGGTCTGTTGCATCTGCAGTCTCCGTTCGGCAGCAGCGGCTAACATTCTGCGGCGCACGGTGACGGGGTCAGAGGCAGCACCCTCAGACAGAAAGGGGCTCTCGGAGGCGGAGTCCTCATCGGGGGTTTTGTTTAAATAACGCCTACAAGGATAAAGGGAAAAGAGGGGTGAAAATAACAGACTGGCTTTTTGGCTCTGAAAAGTGGCCATTCGGGGTCTATCATTCAGAAAAGCAAGGGAGGGTTTGGGGTTAGGGAAAGTGGAAAAATACCTCATCTGCAGATCCATAAGCAGCATAAACTCAAGACTCTTGCTACGCTTACCAGAAAGAGGATTATATTATCTACCATGCACTTTATATAGTTAACTTTATGGTTAAAGCATGGAACTGGGAGTCTAAAGATCCAGGTTCTATTCCAATTTTTCTCACCAATTCACTGTGTGGCTTGGGGCAAATGGCTTAACCTCTCTGTCTTTCCATGTCCCCTTCAGAAAAACAGTGGTAGTACCTATCTCATAAGGATTAGTTCGCTAACCATTTGAGAGTCCTAGGAGAGCTTCGGATGGAAGGTGCTCTAAAGATGTAAAGTGTTACACTGTCAAAAATATTTCAGAAAGCTGCTTCCAGAGATGACATCCTGCTGCATTTTAAAATTAGGGTTAAAAGCAACAGTTTTGAATCCAATAGATCTAGAGATACAAGAAGTGAATTAGTAGTTTTAAATAGGAAAGAAAAAATAATTTGCGCTGCTGAAGAAAATTTTGGATGTGAAGGAAGACGAGTCTGGGGACAGGTATATCTGAGGACAAATTTCTCAAGAGACTCTTAAAATGCACCCACAAGTCTTCAGGCTGTGATCCATTTGAAGGAGGTATTTAAAAAACGCAACGGGGTCTGTTTGCTGACAAAAAGAGCTGCACCTGCAAATAACATGCACACACTCCTTGCAGGTCCCTTTAACATTTTGCTCGTAAAAGCCTGGCACAGAAACTTGTTCGATAGAAATGAACCAAACATAAAAATAATCATCATCATCATCTTGTTGCATGGCACTCAGTCTCACTGGGCATTTGTGTGAATTGACAACTGATGCCCACCTGGCATTTATCAGAATTTATCAACCTTCACTAATATGAGCAGAATTTATTTTTTAAAAAAATTCAGTTCAATATGCAAACATTTATTAGCAGGCAAAAGAATCAGTTTACAACCAGTCACTATATTTTGTGGGGGAGTGGGGTTGAACTACGTGTAGAGTTTTTTGTGAGTGGTACCATAATTGACCTGTCACTTGGTGCTTAAGCAGAAACAAAAAACTTGCTCGACACTTGAAAACAACAGTTTGACATGTGGTGTGTGTATGCAGGCACAGCCACACCCCTGCCGGGAGGCAAGACAATGGTTTACTAGAAGTAGACTCAGCAGACTTGCAAACGATACTGGGGCCTTGGCTACACTTGCAGATGTAGAGCGCTGTGAGTTAAACCCGTCTTCGTACAGCTGAGTAGGGAAAGCGCCGCAGCCTGTCCACACTGGCAGCTGCCAGCGCAGTAAGGTGGCTACATTTGAGGCATTTGCAGCTGTATTGGGAGTGGTGCATTATGGGCATTCAAGTGGCTGCAACGTGCTTTTCAAATGGGGGGGGTGAGGGGGACTTTGACAGGGAGCGTTTTGGGAGAGAGAGTGGGTTTTTGGAATCTCCACAGAGTGTCAGCTCATTATTTCCACACCTCCACATCCTCTGCCTCTCTCTCAATCACTGAAAGCAAACAGCAGGGGCTTTGTTTGTTTTTAAAGAGCAGATAAAAGAGAACTTGTGGAAACGGAGCCTTCCCCCTCCCCCGCGCCGTTCTTCCCCCCCCCCCCCCCACGCCGTCTCTGTCCAAGGCAACTTTGCTGCCGGCATTCCTAACAGAGCCCCCCCCCCCCCCCCTTCCCCCTCCACCTGCAAACAGTAACTGTGTTTGGTTTTTTGTAAAGCACCTCAACAACGGAGCTCTGAACTCCAACCCGGAAGTGCCGTTTCAAAACAAAGGGAGCTTCTGGAGATCAGTAACTGCGGAGTTCCTCGGCTACACTGAAAGACCAACGTTCCACCCACTTCGCAACAGTTGTTATTCCTCTCGGGGAGGTGGAGTACAAGCAGCGCTGTACCCGAGGAGATACAGCGTTGCACGTGCCTTGCAAGTGTAGCCAGTTAATGAGTTACAGCGCTGCCGGCAGTAACTCGTAAGCGTAGCCAAGGTCTGGGTATGAACGGCCTGTTCCAAAGCCCACTGAAGTCACTGGAAGTCATTCCACTGATTTCAGTGGGCTCTGGATAAGGCCCTAGGTTAGGAGTTTATATTCACATCTTGTTGAGAAATGGGCGCAAGTCATCACTTCACACTTGAGTTTTTGATAATGATGCTGTATTAGACAGAGTCCTGATCCCGCTGCAGCAGCCACAGCTGTTGCTCTCACTGTATTTTGCATAAAAACAAAGACGGGGGGGGGGCGGGGGGGAGGCGCGGGCGGGGGAGAGTCAGTGGTTACAGTCCAGACAAAATCCCCTTTACAAGGTACTGCTCTAATTAAGTGGACAGTATTGTGGGTCAGGGATTGAACATACTTGCGAGCTTGCTGCAGCAGGTCCTCCTTCCGCTGAACTAACATACGCTGCCTTTCATCAGCTGACTTGGAGAAGCGACTTCCTCTGGCCTCAAAATCTTCTGTCTCACTGGGCTCTGCTTCCATTTCACTGAACTCCACCATTTCTTCCAGTCTCGGACTGAGTTCAAGTGGCACTCTCTCGGTCTAGGATAAAGATAGGAAAGCAAAGATGGAATTTATAGGAGAGTGTAAAACTTGGTAACAGGGGGTTTCTATATCAGAACAACAAGCAACAGCCTTTTGGAGCGATTAATAAGTGAAGGGGTTTTCAAGGAATTTAAAGGAAAAAGGCACCCAACTCAGGTAGCTAATTCCCTTAGGCTTCTTCACAAATTCCAGTCAAAATGTACGGCAGGTCAAGTCAAAACATATTTTAAAAGAGTCCGAATTCTATAAAGCTGCATCACATCTCAGCTGTCAGATCATTGTTTTGGTTGTGGATTCAGATAACAGACTAGCTATCGAGATTGGCTTAATTTCCAAATGCAAAAATGTGGCACCTCTTGCCCTATTTAAAAATAAACGAAGCAACAAACCCACAAATCATAGCTTTTTACAGATGATTAAAAAGCCAAACACAAAAGGTGCTGTAATGAAGGGTCTCGTCTGACCCACTTTACAGCACAGAATCAAAAAATTAAAAGGCAAGAAGAGTTCACAGAAAAATCTCTAGATAGGGCACAGCAATGTATTTCATACATTGTTTGGGGACCACCCCCAACGGCAATTCAGTCTTGCTAAAACACTATTTCATAAGTTCTAGCATTCACCAGTTCCTTGGCTCGCAGTCTCATGCCTCTGGATTTAGAATTCTTAGAGCCTACAGACCATATGCACACCAATTGTCACTGACTTCAAGTTTTCTAGGAGCTAGATCTTCAGAATCAGGCTCCTGTGTTGTAACTGAGCAACAAGAGTGTGATAAAGGTTATAAAAGGAACTCTAGCCCATCTACCACTAGTAGTTTGTTGTTGCATCTATATTTCCTGCGTATCTTCAGAATTAGATCTTCCCTCTACTCTGTTACCTGAACTCTACCGTGTGAGTCTTTAACTTGTAAGCTCCTCAGGGCAGGAATTTCATTCTTGGCATTCTATTTAGCATATTATACACACAACCTGCTGTACAGGTCTGTGTACATTTACAATGCTAGCTAAATTATAAACCATTATATGTTCTGTTTACTGCAGAGTGAGCTGGATCTGCTTAGTACACTGAACATGGAAGAGCAAATGCACCTCAGTGAAGCTACCTGTATCTGCCATCATGTATCAAACCCTTGATTAATGCATCCAAGTGGCCAAGAAATTCTATTGTAATCATTCACCGAAATATATAGGCACAAATGACAAAGCTAGATGATCAAACATCAACTGGAGATAGCATTTAAATATTATTTTGACTTGTAAACTGAGTAATAGCAACATTAAGCTCTTTTTTACAGTCACTTCTGATGAAAAAGGCATTTTACTATATTTCCTGAAATCAGCAATAATCTCAATCTCTAAAATACTGCAAACTGAGAAATCTTGCATTGCACCATGGAGAGGGGGAATCATAATTAGATGAAGGTTTCCAATCAGAGGACTGAAGTTCTGGAACAGCATTCCAAGGGGAACAGAGGGGGCAAAAGACTTAACTGGCTTCAAGGCTGAGTTTGATAAATTTATGGAAGGAATGGTATGATGAGGCTGCCTACAACAGCATGTAGTTGATCTGTGACTGCCAGCAGCAAATATCTCCAACGGCCAATGATGGGACACTAGAGGGGGAGGGCTCTGAATCACTACAGAGAATTCTTTCCTGGGTGTCTGGCTGGTGAGTCTTGCCCACATGCCCACTGATCGCCATATTTGGGGTTGGGAAGGAATTTCCCCCCCAAGTCAGATTGGCAAAGACCCTGGGGGGTTTTCGCCTTCCTCTGCAGCGTGGGGCATGGGTCACTTGCAGGTTTAAACTAGTGTAAACGGTGGATTCTCTGTAACTCTAAGTCTTTAAAATCATAATGTGAGGACTTCAGTAACTCAGCCAGAGATTATGGGTCTATTGCAGGAGTGAGCGGGTGAGGTTCTGTGGCCTGCAACATGCAGGAGGTCAGACTAGAATCACTAGATGATCATGATGGTTCCTTCTGGCCTTAACATTTATGAGTCTATAATAATAGCCAACACTTAGCTCTTACATAATAATACTAAACTATGAAAAGCACTATCTTCCATTTTACAGATGGAGAAACTGAGGCACAGAGTGGTAAACTGACATCCAATGTCACCCAACTGAGCTTGGAACAGAACACAGTCTCCTGAGTCCAATCCAGTGCTCTACCTACTAGGCTACATCATCTCTCCAGAAAGAACTATTCCAGATAAACAGGAAAATCCTCACAGAGCCTAATTCTGCAAACTGCTTAACACTCTCCACTCTTAATAATTTAAGCTAAGCAGCCATAGCTCCTTGAAGGAAGAACTCACCACACCTTGCAGGACCGAGCCTTAAGAAAAGAAAATTCTGGGGTTGAATTTACTGTACCACCAAAATGCTTTTAATAATGAGCAATACAAGAAAAGGTTGGGACTTTTTAAACTAAATTCAAAGCTAACAATAGGTTGACAGAGTAATTATTTCACTTGCAACATCTTGCATGGTTTCTTATGTTAAATTATGGTCTTTAATGCAAAAGGACCCAGGAACATCAGCAACTACATCTTCATCTATAACCCTGCCAAGACACCTCTGGAAAGAATCATATTACAAAGTCCAGGAGTAAGGGCATGAGAGCTGGAGATAAAGCTCTCTCTGAGGTGACTCAATTGTGGAATGAGCTTCCTGAGATCAGATTAATATAGAGGCTGACCACTTTCCGGGTACTCCTCTGACAAAGCATTTCCAGTATGATGATGGAATGTATTCTCCAAAGAGTCTCCTTGCTCAGAGAGGGGAGAAGAACAGAAAACTCCATGAAGTCTGCTAGGGTCGCAGCCTGGAGATTTAATTTACAAGGGAAGCACTTAGATACAACTGTGATGAGAGCTACAAGAAACCCCAAGATAGAAGTATGGCAACATACTGAGCACCACACATTCCGGAATCCAGCCTTCATCTGAAAATGTGGCATTAAGGACTCCCTTGCTTCCCAGTGTAATTTGAGGGCACTGCACAAAGTTGTTGTACCGTATTTGATGACAGTCTTGGAGACATAAAAAATTACTTGCTTGTAATAAGAGTTCTCTGAAAGCAGGATCCTCTAGTGAGCCATATTCTGGAGCGACCTTGCATGCTGGCACAACAGTAAGGTTTAGAATCATCATTCTGATGAAGAAGCTGTGAACAAGACTGCAGAGGGTACATAAAGCTCCCTAAGGTTAGGACTGGGTTGTCCATAGCACGACTTGAAGGACTTCTGCAGAGGCTGTGGTTTGAATTCTCATGCGTTTGGGAGCGTTTTCCAGCTTTTCCAACTGAGCGAAGTAGTCGTCACAGCAGTACAAGTACTGCGTGTCAGCAAAGGAACCCGCCTCAACTATCACTGCCAACAAAGCATCCAGTACTTCACCCCCCATGAGAGATGGCCTACCAAAGCTCACATGAAAACTGAGTTGATGAACAATGACACAGCTAAACTACTTTAAGTGAAGTAATCAGCCTATACTGATCATGTCCTATCATATCAAATCAGCATAAAAAAAAAATTGCTAGCTAGTGCTAACCATGGTAACTTCAAGAAATGCATTACCTGAGCCAACAGCCTAAGAACTTAGCTATCATTTGCCATCCAGGCAGACTCCTCTGACAACTGAAATGCATCAGAGAGGTAATAATTTGTTCATGTCAGTTTCTACAGCCTAGCTGCTATGACTCCAAATCATCAACTGCGTCTATTTCAACATCCAGTTGTGCTGATGGCAGCCTGCTGACAGTATAAATCTCCACCGTTTGGACATGTAAGCTGTAAACAGTGGAACACATAGATTTCAACAGCTGGTGAGCAAAACAAGTCATTTTTAAACCATAGGGGATAAATCAGTGCACCCATCTTGTGCGTAAGCAGCAATGCATACACTAATCTGATGTCAACAGAGGCCCATCAAACATGAAACGTCAACCGCTAGATCACATAATGGTGCTGCTAATGCAGCAACCTTAAACACCCTCTTTATGAAAACCAAGACATGACCTTCTTGGGCCATTTAAGAGTATGGCGGGGTTTATATCATTAGCCATCCTTGCATACAGATCAAGGTGGAGGAGTGATGTAACAGAACTCTATGGTCCCCTCAGAAAGCCTAGGACCAAGTGAGCAACCTCACTTTCTTGGATCTCCAAGATGAAAGAACGGAAGCACCCTAGAATGATCTCATCCACCTCAGCCAGGGTCCACAGGAGAGTCACCACAAACTCACAGCCAACAGCCTCAAAAGATAAGAGCAGACCTAGAAAAATCAGTATGGACCCCTGCCTCCTGCCTTTTTGACTTTTACCCATGGCTAGGAAGTCATCAGCCAATGAGACTTAGAATCTTTGCCATACTGAAGACTGAAGCAAGACTGAAAAGAGTGGAGGGAAAATGAAAGTGTCTGAGGGTAGAAGAAATACCACAACCTTCTCCCTGTTACACAAAAAATGAAAGCTGAGACAGGCAAGACCATCAACATCAAAAGTCTGTTCCTTGAGCTGCGAACTGACAACTGTTCCTGAAGGAAGCTGGTAACCCAACTAAAACCTCAGCCATTGTAGTATGAGAGAGAGCAATATCCCAAAACACAATATGACAAGCCAAAAGATCAGACCAGTGCTCAAATTAAACCACTTCCACACTTTAGAATCAATTCCTCTGACAAGTTTCAAGAGAAAAATGTGTTAATTGCACTAGAAGAATTTGTGATGCCTGCCAGGGTTCTCTGTAGCACCCATCGCCACAGGATCTAAGCATTACCAGTCCATTCACTTTTCAAGGCATGTCTACTGTGCCATCGGAGGGTTTTCAGCTTTGCCCTTAAATCTCACTATTAAGTCAGTTCCTAAGGATATATGACTAATCTAGAGAGGATACTTACCTTTGGATAAGCAAAGATTGCATTAATTTTCTTAAACTAGGTCAGTGGATTTTAATGTGAATGGAAGTATAAGCTGGAAGGAGCTGACTGGAGTCAGGGAGACATGAGACACTTTTACACTTTTTGTTGGGCCAAGAGTGGAGAAAACCCCAAAAGAGGGGGAAACTACACAACGGTGAGGAAGGAGAGAGACAGGGAGAGGAGCATTGTTTGCACTGCTGATCTCACTTTCCGTTTTGATATGACCCCACAAATGAAGCGAGCATGGCGCCTTACAGAGAGGATAAAGGCATGGCCAAGATTTTCAAGGGGAGCGAGCGATTTTGGGCGCACAGCTTGAGGCCCCTGAAAGGACGTGATTTACAGAGGGCAGGTGCTCAGATTTTCTGAAAATCTCCTTTGAAGTATTTCAAGTTGGGCAATCAAAATCACTAGTCGCTTTTTAAAATCTTGGCTGTCTCACCCCTGCCTAAAGAACCTTATGAAAAGCAAGTTGTGATGTACTGCAGGGGGAGAGGAAGGCTTACGCTTCCCTAAGTCAGGAGGTTGCTTGTTTTCAAGTGTATATTTAGTGCCCTTAAAAAACATGACATCCAATAAATGGAAATTCTGAGGGCTGGTGAGGGAAGGCGAGTCATTGTCAGAGAGGTTACAGAGGCAATATTTGGCTAAGGAGAAGAAGGGAGTGTGATGTATGGGATGAGAGAAGGAAAGCCCAGGGAGAGGGTAGCACCATCTGAGCTAGAGAGTTTGCAGAAATCACTCTAAAGCGGTAACCAAAGAGGCAGACTAACAGGCTGCTGCGTCTCATTTGGCATTTCCCCATGGTGCTCTGTGCCACAGGGTTCGTCTTTCAATTTAAATACTAGTTGGAGGTCTGAGTCCCACCCCTAGGATACCACTGGATATGTGAGTTGGCATATTATATTCCCTCTGCACTTAAGCAGCTTTTTAAACACAACATGAACCTCATAAGAACCATATGTCTTTACAGATACACAGAGCTTTACCGTGTGGTAATGTGTGCTTCTGGCAAGATGTAGAGAGAGAAGGGACTATACCCATAATGTACAAGTTACCCCATCAAGCAAGAAACCAGCGCTAAAAGGGGATGTATATAATCAAGAAATCCCTGCAAGACATGGCTATTCTCTTTGGGCCTACCACTCTGAGCCATGAAAGAATTAACATGGAACTGGTCACCAGGATTAAGAGCCAGTCAGCAGATCACCCTCCTGGGTAGATCTTAATGGAAATGTAATAGAATCATAGAAATGTTGCCCTGGAAGAAACCTCAAGAGGTCATCTAGTCCAGTCCCTTGTGCTGAGGCAGGATTAAATAAACCTAGAGCAGGGGTCTCAAACACGCGGCCTGCGGGCCACATGCAGCCCGTGGAGTTACTTCCTGCAGCCCGCCATAGGCGCCAACTCCACTGGCAGCCAAGCTCAAAACATTACCGAGTGTTTATATTTTATTAAAACCCCTCTTTGCATTACAGTTTTTAAAAAGTTACTACATTGACTTTTAATAGAATACTCTATTACTCTTCATTTTTTTCATTTTTGACTATACTTTTGTATCATTGTATGAAAAGGTTTCAGTGATGCGGCCCTCGGGCCAATTTACTAATTCTCACGTGGCCCTCGTGGTGATTTGACTTTGAGATCCCTGATCTAGACCATCCCTGACAAGTATTTGTCTAACCTGTTCTTAAAAACCTTCAAGGACAGGGATTCACAACTTCCCGTGGCAAACTATTCCAGTGCTTAACTATCCTTATGGCTAGAAAGCTTTTCCTAATATCTAATCCAAATCCCCCTTGCTCCAGGTTAAGCTCTTTACTTCTTGTCCTAACGAGAATGGTCCGATTGTTTTGGTGAATTTAATGTGAAGAAAAGGAGCTGGCTTGGCAGCCCTGAAGACTAAAGACTCGTCTCTGTAAGCACAGAACAGATACAGGCTCAGAAGCAGCACTGCAAGCTTCCTTCACACTACCCCAACATGATTCAAGCCTGACCTGATGGAAACACATATGGAAGTTGAGAGGGAAATTCAATCTCCATGGCCCATTTACTGGTTTTGGCCTCTAATAAGACTGTCAGAAGTACCCATTTTGCACAGTGGATGTCTGTCCAGTAGGAAGAGGATGGAAACCACCAACTCACTTCCCACAGACCACACAGCCATCACTGATAACTTTCAGTCACAATGGACCTGGGATGAAATTCACATCCAGTCACCTACAGGAGAAAAGGTCCCTAGATCATTATCCCTAGCCCATTACCAGTTCTGCAAGTGAGCCAACACATCCTCCCCCAAGTGAATATGCTTAGATTAAAGTGTTTTAATTGGGGTAAAGTTCTGTATTTTAAATCAGACCAAGAAGCGTGCCACTCTCTGAATTTAGCCTTAGATGGAGTTTACCACCAGCTTTGGGCTGCATTCCCAAGCAACCCGACTCCAAGAAGACCCCGTCCCAGCGCGCCGGGGGCCGCTACCGGCCTCACACTGTCCACGGGCACTGCGCGGACCCCACCCGTTTACCTCTTAACGGTTTCTGAATGTGCATTTTCAAAAGCATCGCATATATATACAACTTTTAAAGCTTTTCAGGTGGGTTAGCAAGACAGAAGATCTGCATACACAGTTCCAGAACATCAGTACAGAAAACAAAAAGGCTCAAGTTCAAAACAAAACATTCAAAGCTAGAGCAAACTTGTAAAATGATGCTCCTGAACATGAGATGACAATCCTTTAAAAAGATTTTACTAACACACCAAAAGAAATCAGAATAACCCAAAAGAAACATGGGATGAGGTTTTCACACAAGAATAATCAAGTACATTATATCCAACCCCAGATTTTCCTCCTCTGTGATTCTTCCTCCAACTTGAAACTCATGCCTATACTGACCCTGTTCTATCTTCTACTTCAGGACTTTAAATATAAATAAAACCCTATGCTACCTCAGCGTCTGCTGATGGCAAACTGCTGCACCTTGCCTTTATATTGGCCACAGTGGGGCTATTCAGATTATTAAAGAATGCCAGGGGCCAGAAAATTCTGTATCTGATAATTCATTCATTTCTAAATCCAACTACAGAGGAAGGTAAAGCCACTTCAGGTCAGGGAAAAACAGAATCTTAAAAATCAATCAAATAAGAGACTCTGATCTTTCCTCCAAGCTTTAGTTTAGCTGACTTGCACCATTCTATTAACTCCTTAAAGAGGGAAAGAAATGTTTTCCTTCTGCTTCTGGGGAAAGTCAGCGAAAGGAAGAGAATTAACTACCTTCCTCCCCTTCCCGTCCCCCGCATTTGTACCCCATTCACTCATTGGCACCCCATGCCGCCTAGATCTATCTCCCTCCCTGCCCCTCAACCACCACATGAAAAAATTCCCATACTTGAAAAAAATCCATTCATTTAAGGGATAACATCCGTAGTCTCAGAGAAAATAAAGAGTGGAGCTCTCACCCTCCCCTTTAAGGGATCACCCTAAAGAATCCAGGGATAGCAAGAAACTCTCCTCTGCAAGTCCCCAACAGCCTTCCTTCCTCAGACATGAAACAAGATGAAGAACTCCATGAAAAACCATCCTGTCACAGTCACATAAGACTACCGTGCTTTAGAACGGAAGCCTGACATTTTCTGTACAGGTGTCACCAAGGTGCACCAGTGGCCCAGGCACTGTGATACCCACCGCCTGAACTGACTGGTACTCTGTGCTGTTTGAGTTCATTTCTCCGTTAACTTGGTTTCCTTTTACCATCATGCTCCTGTGCTTTTTGTGCCAGCTTACCTGGGTAGCAATTTCTGCTTCCTCCTGATCGGAATTATGCCTTTCCACTGGACTGTTTGACGCAGGTCTAACACTATCTGGACGCTGCAATACAAGCACCACAGATTTTATATCCTACATGAAATGCATAAATCAATACAAGGCAAGTTCTAAGAACAAAATTCAAGATCTGCCTTACACCCCATAACATGTTGTGCTTTCTTTAAAACAGATGAGTTAGCAAAAAAGAGAATACCCATCTGAGAGTGAGAGAAACAGAATTATAGCCGCTTCCCAGGTACATACTGTGACGGTGTTCCCCATAAAACTTTATGGGGAGATGCTTATAAATGTATATATGTAACTAAAATATGTTTTATGCTACATGTGCCATGTAACATATCTCTGTGAAAGTTATGACCTACTGAATTTATTCCTCCTGTTTGTATGCATGTATCGTTGTTGTAGTGGGAGTTATGAAGATTGGTTTTATATTTGCTGGTTTTGTACATAGCCTTTGTAAGTGCATGGGATCATCTTTGGAGCAAAGAATGCCTGTTAAATGCGAGCACTTGACAGACAAAAGACGTTGCAGACCCCAATCCACATTGGGGCCGGGTCTGGAATGCAACTGGTTAGACTGGTTAGGGCGCATGGGCAGGTGACTTGCCCATGTGATCCCAAACCTCCAGGGCAACTGGATCCTACGCAGGGAGAGGAAGAAAGGCTATAAAAACCCTTGCAAGACCCTTCCATTTTGTCTTCAGCTGGCTAAAGGGAGAGGCTCTCCACCCCCCCAAGGACATTCCTGAGGGGAACTGAACAAAGGACAAAGGGGTGTGAAAGTCTGGTGGACTCAGCTGGGCCCAGGCTGATTCTACAGCCTGTAAAAAGGGAAATATCCGAATCTGGTGAGGCTTTTATCTGTGTTAACTTTGAATAGACATAGATGTGCGTGTTTTATTTTATTTTACTAAGTAACTTGCTTTGTTCTGTCTGTCACTACTTGAGAATCACTTTAATCCTATTTTCTGTACTTATTAAAATCACTTTTTACTTATTAAGTTTCCTTGAGTACGAGTTAGTGCCTTGGGACAGCGATCAGGTGTGCATACCTTTCTATCTTTGCAATAGAAAGCGAACTATCTATGAGTTTACCCTGTATAAGCTTTATACAGGGTAAAACGGATTTATTAAGGGTTTGAGCCTCCTTGGAGTTGAGCAGCTGGGTGTCAAAGGCAAGAGCGCTTCCAGGGGCCTTACAGTGGTGAGTGGACTTGGTTCGGACCTGGGTCTGTGTTTGCAGCAGATCAGTGGAATCTGGCTCAAAACAGACAGGATTCGGGAGTCCCAAGCTGGAAAAGGCCTGGAAGCAGGGGCAGAAGCAGCCTTGGCACACCAGGTGGCAGCACCAAGCAGGTCTCTGTGGCCCCAACCCGTCACACATACCAAGTAACCCAACAGTATCTGATGTGCGCAGCACCAGAATTAGATATTCTTACTAACAGAAATGGGGCTCCCAGGTTGTTTTATTGAAGTCCACAATAAGTAATAAAACCTGGAGATTATTTTGCTGACTACTTTCTTTGTAATACCCCCCACCCTTCCAATGACAGAGCTCAATCATACATCTGCAGAGAAAACAGCTGCAAATGTTATGATCCCACAGCAACGTGACCAAGGAGGTGCTTTGTAACATTCTGAGCAAATTACCACTTAAGATGAAATGTCTTACATTTGTTTTTAGCCCTTATATGGTATTTTTGATATATGAGAGTGAAAACATGGTGTTTCTGTCGCTTTAAAAAAAGCAAGGAAATTCCATGAAAAAGCTGGGTTAATACAACAATACATTTGAGATCTTATAGGCACAGAAGTTGAGTTTTATAGGTGCAGTCACAAAACCTGCAGCATCAGGATGCCAGTCAATTTTATGCAGTATAGTAAGGCATTCAAATTAAATCCTATCTTGTAATACTAAATGCTATATTCTGTGCAACGGAGCTCGAGTTAGGCTGGCAGTAGGAATGTCCTGACTTTTATGCAGGAGAAATCTGAACAATGATGTTGCATTAACCCAACATTTGATACTGCTAGTGGATAATAAACAAGGAAGAACTGAAGAATCAATGTTACATTTTCCGAGTTCGCTCTTAATGTTCTCATCCATGTGATGAATCTAGACAATTGGTAACGTACGGTCCTGTCAGAACATGATCTCATGACTGACCTGTGTTGGGAAAGGTACCTGGATGCGCCCCTCTAAAATGTTGTCAGTTGTTATTTCTACCGAGCGGGTCAGCTGCAGATCCTGTAGAACTATATGGTAAGGAACCTGAGGGAACATCTCTTGAATCTGATGGGCCTGTAAAAAGCAAAATTTATAATGAGAAAATCTGCGTGCAAAGTGCCTTAAAAAAAAAAAAAGAAGTCATCCTGGAAGGTCAAAGGCCCAAATTTTCAGAACCGTGCATACATCTGCCTAGTTTGTACCTGCAGTGACCCCAATTCCATCTCAATTGCGGTAAATGTGCAGGCAATGCCAATACCTGCAAGAGCAAATTGGACCCACCAGTTGTGGGTGTCTCTCGCTCTCAGAAAAACGTCAGAACACCTGCTCTGTTTGACGGTAACCTTGTGCATGTCCCATGTTCCCAGGAACCACAGATGAGAAACTGTAGCTGTCACCACTTTGGCAAATGCAGCAAGAAAAGTTACAGGAATAACACACTAGAGAGGCTGGTAATAATTTACATCCTAATGCAGAAAGATGAGACCAGGCTGACAATTACCTACAGAATAAGGTGAAATTCTGATGCCACTAAAGTCAATGGCAAATCTACAATGGACTCAGATGGAGCCAGGATTTCATTATGAAACTTCACCCTTGAAATAATACAGGCTTCAAAAAAACCTCACATATACTCCATCAATATTTAATCTTTCAGTGACTGAAAATTAATTCAATGTTTAATCCTGAGATTTACTATACTCAATACTTGGGTTTACTAATACACTGGTCTTTTTCCTTACATTAGGCAATTTAAAGTACAATACTGAAATATATTCAAATATGCATGACCCTTATAAATTATTAGTCATCCTAAATATAACTTTCATCCTGTGTCATCCTGTTCAGAAAAAAAGAATAGCTGGTGTCTGCTTAAATACTCTGTGCACATTTAACTTGAATAAAGTTATTACAGTCGATAATCTGCAAACCCCAAAATATTCAAAACCTGTGGTCTCACCCCACACGGATTCATAAGCAGAGATGGCACTGAGGTCAGGTCTTGTGTCAGGTAGATGTCATTCTTTTTACAAGATACACTGATGAACAATTACTCATATGCTATGAAATCGCGTATCACAAATCATTCAGATTAAACCGTGTCAGATTAAATGAATTAAATACATTTTGTGATGCAATTTCCTTGACTTTTTCTATCATGTGCTATCTTTTATGCACGAATCAACAAAATCTAGTAATTCATAGTCAGTGTCCTAGACCTCAATGTGAATTAGCAAGGTTCTGCTGTACTAAGAGAGCATCACCTCATTTGTACGTGTTTGAACACAAAGCTCTATGTAAGTGCTCAGTACCAGTAATAACAGTGATGAGTACTATAGCAACTATAGTCCTAAAAGAAAAGAAACATACAGAGACAGTCTCTCTCTGAGAAGGACGAACACGGCTACAACACTACTGCAAACAGAGACCGTTTTGTCAGTTTAAGGCCTGATTTTCCTACCACTGAAGTCAATGGCAAAACACTCAGGATGCAGAATCAGAACTTTTGTTACTATGAACTGTGCGTGGAATGAAGTACTGGAGAAGACCAGAAGGCAACACCAAGCAAGCTGAGAGAAGCAGCTTTATGTCCCAGTCCTTGAAGTCACACCAACCTATCTATCCCCATCCACTACATCCTGTTGCAAGCAGCGCACAATGTTAACACAGACTTATGGTCTCCCCTCACTTCAGTTTCCTCCACTGTCCATTTATTTTCACACATTAGTACTGCTAACATGCAAATCCAGCTCTACCGACGTCAATGGAGCTGAACCCACTTAAGCTAGGGCATCTCTGTGGTGCAGCCTTGAGCTCGGCATCTGCTAGAGATTTCAATGTCTCCATTCGTTCTCAGTCCACATACATCCCTTTCATTCCAACACAGACTGGCAGGAATAGGAGTACAATCTATTAATCGGTCTTACCATAGCATTGAGCTGTGAGTTGCTCGCTTGCGCAATACCCAGGATATTAGTAGTGTGCATCACTTCCACTGAAAAACTGGGCAACCAGCTAGCGATACGAGAGCCTAAGAGCAAGAAACCAAAAGGAAGGTCAGGCAGGAATAAAAGAGGGTTTCAGCAATCTGAGCTTTTCCATGCGTGTTTAATTCCATCATCTATAATTACATAAAATGAAAAAGGTGAATTCTATAATGGATTCCACTCTAAGCATGTCTCCCAAATGGGGAGAAAGTAGGAGGAAAGAAACATATGGGGAGAGGGATAACTGTCACTATATGTTTGAAATGTACATATTAACATTTCACTAAACCAGCCACTACTGATCTGCGGCTGATCTGTCACAATACTTTTACTTCTAAACAAAAACCGGTCAGAGGGAGGAGGGAGCGTTTAATAGTTTGGGGGCTATCAGGGAATCAAGGGGACATGAACTCCATTACAGCACCGGTAAGTTCTAGGTT
This sequence comes from Chelydra serpentina, assembly GCA_037349315.1. Lineage (NCBI taxonomy): Eukaryota > Metazoa > Chordata > Testudines > Chelydridae > Chelydra > Chelydra serpentina. The sequence continues at coordinate 8,262,635 of JBAIAC010000026.1, read as the reverse complement.
GTGGAGTAAAAATACCTGCTCAAAGACAAAGGGAAAACTCTAGGGTCAAATTCAGCTCTGGTGTAAGTGGGTGCAACCCCACCAATTTCAATAAAGATGTGCCTGCTTATAAAGAGCTAACTTTGGCCCCTATTGTTTCACAATCATGCTGCCAGTATCACTGGGAAAGTGCTGCTATGCAAGAGGAGCTGGAGCAATCGCACTGAGCGATCCTCCGCCTCTTCCTGGGGCAATTACAGGATCAGGCCTCCTTGAGTATGGAAAATGGACCAATCCTCATTCCCATTCCCCTCATTTCTTATTTCTCTGTTCATCAGTCCAGGCCTTACTCCAACGGATAGGAGTTGCTGTCTCCACAGCAACCTCAGTGGTCTCTCATATGAGAATGTGGGGGGAGGGAGCTTCTACTTGCAAGTGTCCTTAGGAGAGAGAAAATCAACACAGAAAATGGAGGCTGTCCGCAGTGAAATGTGTGGATGCACCCAACAGGGACTAGCATTTCTTCTCTTGGTTTTCGTGATTTGAAAGACGCGAGATTAAAAAACCAGAACAGACAAAAAACGTTCATTGTGTGACAGTGCAGCATCTAAGTTAGAATGCCTGCTATGAGTACGCTGGGAACTCCACTAGGGCAGAGCCCAAACGCAGCTGCCTGCCCATGTGGACGCACACTTAACTGAAAAGGCTTTAAAATGACCATCAAGTGACAAAATTCCCCATCAGCTGGGGAAAGAAGGCATATGCTGGTGTCAAAGCTAACAAAAATTTGGAAGAACCTTTGCACTAATGAGCTTTTTCTGCACCAGAAACAGCTTTTGTACCAGCACGCTGAGGGAACAGCATGACCCAGGATTACTGAGACGTCCATGTGCTTTGTGCATATATCATACGATATATTAATGACGCCACTGGGACCACCTGATCAACTCTATTTTTAAGGTATACTTTTAGCTAAGACCAAACTTTCTTAGGCCTCTATAGGATTTCATATGACTCGGGTCTTGCAAGGGTCTTCCAAGTTTTGGCTGATAAGTGGGGACTAGATGGTTAGTATAATTTTGGAGAAAGCCTTCAAACACATGCATGGTAACATGCAACAGTCGTTCAAGAGCGGCCACTGATTAGCAAACAATTTGGGTAGGCAGACAAACCCCGAGCGTTTCCTGCTCTGCCAGGGAGCATGAGAATGTATGGAACAAACAACAGTTCTAGAATTGTTAACCCTGTCGAACTCTAAGTGGCTACTCCCTTTTCCTTGAGTTACATACAGGAGAAAGGAAGCGTTCAGAAGTCTCTATAGCTTTGGATGGCCTTAGAAGCAGATGTTCAAGCCTCTTCAGAGGTGTGACAAAAGCAAGCGTACACATATTTGAGCTAGCTTTTAACTAGCAATAGCTTTACAGTGAAGCCCGCCTGGGACCCTGGGTACATATTCGAGCAGCTAGCTTGTGCTGCTGTGGCTTCATTGCTATTGTTACATGTCACAACGTGCTGCAGTCACAGCTCTGACTGCAGTGAAGACATACCCTATGAGCCGATTCACCTGTAACTAGGAGAAGGAACTGTGTGTCTGAGAAAGCTGAAGGGGAGAGGAAATTTTTGTGCGGTTTAAGTTTATACTGAACCACAATGAGGATCCACTTATACAGAAGGCTGCTGCTCTTCTGTTTTTCTGCATAACATCAACTGTAAAACCTGGATAACGAACCGTCGAAGTGGAAGAAGTGATTGTGCTGGTTCAAGCGAGGTCTGCCTTCTGCTACTGCCACAGGTACCAAGTTCTCATCTAGGTTCTCCCTCTGGTGGTCCTCCCTAACTCGGTGGTTGTCAGTGATATTGAGAGACATTCTGCAGGTGGGGCAGGATGTGTCCTGTTCAAGCCAGGAACGCAGGCACGAACTGACAAGAAACCAGGCAACAGAAAACCATAGTGAGCATATAGCATTTGTCTGAGATATCAAGATCACGGGTGCACAGAGAAGCTGCAGTGTGACAATCACACCTCACAATATTCTCTGCAACACATTAATATGTCTGATTGCTGTTACATTTTACAGTTACCTGAAGCGATAGACTATCTGATCAGCTTCTGGTGACATCACTTGATTTGTCTTTTCAGCTGAAGAAACCGAAGTGAAAGTGTTCATACCTTGTTTTTATACCCATGCTTCCAGAGAGACCCTCTTCATGTCTAGAGAAGCCTTGCACAGATTTACTTGCCCAAGTAGCCCAGAGCAAGTAAACTTTAGTTTGGAAGGGGAAATCAAATGATCATCATCATAAAGAGCAGGTGAGCAGATTTTGTGGCTGTGATGGTAAATCTTCAAGGCATTTTTAGCCAGGCTGGTCTGGAGTTAGCATTCCAAAGAACTGTTCAATTTTTTCTTGAGACAGTTAACCTTACTTATATTATTGACAAGGTGCCTATCACTGAGAATTTTATGAACTAAGATTTATTGATGCAAGCAATAATGCATTTATTTTCTAGATTCATTTACATCTACAACTCCTGGGATCCCAGGACTTACAGGGATCCACTAAGCACTTTGTCTGCTTTCTAATTCAGACTGCCTAGACTGCTATGAGAAATCACGCAGGATTCAGAATTGTATTCTGTTGCAGAAATTCAATACAATTTCTTAAACCATATACTTAGTGGTCATATAATATACTTAATCAGAAGCTCTCAATGCACTTTACAGAGTCTCAGTATGTCTCATCCCCATTTTTACAGATGGTGAAACTCAGGTGAAAGAAGACTTGTTCAATGTCAAACTGCAAGTCAAGAATATAACCTACTAGATGCAGTGCAAGGGCCTATTCCAGTGGCTCAAGCTGTCCATCTACATATGATGAAGATGTACAAATAAATATCTAGATATGATGGTGATGAGCACACTAGTAACACCAAAGTAGATATAATGAAAATCTAGCCAACTACATCAGCTTGCTCCTCAGAAGAGTGTACCAAGACGCATGTTAGTGGTGCCAATGATATAAAGTCATCACTTACTGTAGCAAACAAGTGCTGGATATTGTGAGAGAGGAAATTCAAACAAAGTTCTACTAAAAATTAAAGATGGGATTTTCAAATGAACATAATGGAGTTAGGTACCTAACTCCCAGTGAAATTCAATAGGATTTGGGCTAGCACAATTTGACTCCTTTGAAAACCAAACTCAAAGGCACAAGGCTGATCTCAACCACGTGAATCTGGGCTACCATCTCTTTTTGTACATCTTGCACATATGCGGACATAGTTTATGATTTTATGTGAACAAAAGCTATTGCACCACCTCCCGATGCTAAAAATAAATAGCTATGCACTCCCACATATCCAAGAACAAGAACGAAAGCTTCATGTTTAGCATGCTAGTAGAAAAAGAACAATGAGAAGAGAAAATTAATTCTTAGAAGATATGAAGGTTAATTTATTAGATCAGGTTTTTACATCTGAGTTTAAGTCATCCAATTTAACATGTTGCCTCTCTTACTAGCTATCTGGCACCATGCAGCTCAGAGTAACCTGAGTTCAGAAAGAATGCAAAGATGCCATTTTAGATACATGGAAAACAGCTTTCTCGAGAGGAGAGTCTCTGCTTCTCAAGTGCATGGCTGGTGATTAAATATTCATAGGGTTCTGTAGCTTTGTAAAAGGAGTTTCTGCAACAGCGACAAATTATCTCATTAGAGGCTTCATGGAATGCAGATAAATATTTATGAAAAGGTTTGCAGTGAACAACAACAAATTAGCCCCCTGATCATAACCTCTGATTTGATAACTAACAGCCAGGAGAGAGTCAGGGAAGGAGCTATTAGCAAAAGAAACATGATCATACAACACATGGACAAAGCATTTAACTGACCCTTCAAGTTAGTCAACAGGTACTTCAGAAAGCCCCTGCCTCCCTACCCAACTCCCGCTTATTTTGTTTTAAGCACAAGGGTAAGGTGCTGTCTCTGGTTTTTCATCTACCACCCAAAAAATAATAAATCTACCTGGAGGAAACGACGGTAGAGACAGAGGGATAAAGCTGAGCTTGCTCAAACCAAGCATCTATATACAGTAAGGTAATTTCTGCAATCAATTCACCAGATACATACTTGTGGAAGAGATGCCCACATGGGAGTTTACGGGCAGTCTGCATGGAGTCCCAGCAAATGGCGCAGTCGTCATTATTGACAGCTAGCTCTTCAGGAGTTGCAACTGCAAACCTACAATGGGAACGGACAAAACAACGATCACACCCACCCCAGCACAGCGACACACCTAAAAGTTCTTCCATTGGAAGCCGTTATTCACTGCACTAGCCATTCATTCTGGGCTGATGTAGAGCAGTAGTTTGCAGCTTTTTCCATAACACGACAACATATTAGAAGAGAAGAAAGTTCTGGAGTTCATAGCATCAGTTTTGGGACCCCTGTCCCATCTAGTTATGAAAAGGGAAGGCGGCCATGGACCTCCTTGCTACTCCTCCAAGACTCATCATCGGTAGGCTGAGAACACACAAGGCATAGCATGCAGAGTCTTGGCTTAAGAATAAGTTATACTTTTTAAAACCAAATTCAGCTGTTTACATCAATATGGAAGTTCTCTTATCTGGTGTAATCATTTGCGGTTTCAGGCAATTTTACACTCCTCCACATACACTTTAAAAAAAAGTTTAAGATAAAACTCTGTGCAGACAACTAGTTTCTAGTAGCCAAGGGCAGAGGCTATGGTGATGAGTGCCACAGGAAAGCTTTTCAATAAAATTAGTGAAGAATATGCTATTCTGAAGACATTTAAGTGACAATCCACAGACAGGCATGGTGCTAATTTAAATTGGCAGTTTCATAAAGATTCTTGCAAAATACTAGTGCTCTCACAAAGCAGTCATATTGACACAATACACTGTATAGACTAAGGGTTTAGTCCGTCACCACAAACTAGAACACCCCAGAAGCAATCAGAGTCATTTAGGTCCATAGTGAGGACAATCTGACGATAAGGAAGGAGTATCCGAAGCACTTTTAGACTCAATACAACCTCAATTCAAAAATTCTTTCCAAAAAATTAAACCCACAAAAATCACTGATAAAAACAAACTTCAAGAATTTTATTTAAACCCACAAAAGAAAATAAGGAAGATTTCGTGAAGCGCTCATGTAGTCTTTGGTGACTTAACATCCTACAGGCACTTCTCCTATAAGTAATGCTGTGGGTTAAGGATGGAGCATCGGGCTTCTCTCTGAACATGCTTTAGCCCTGGAACAAAGGCATTGTCTACTCTATACCAAATATTTTGATTTAAAACCAGATTAGTGCAAACCCCTAAAATAGAAGTTCTTAAATCAGTTCACACCTTGTTTAAATCAATTTAGATTTAATTGGTAAATTACCAACATTATGGGGTAGTGTGTTAGTTACTCCACAATTAAGGTTGAGCAGAGGTATTTAAGATTTTGATTTAGCTTAAATCAGTCACTTCCTGACACAAACTAAACAGTTTAACCTTGCGTAAATTGGGTTTAAGAGTATCAATGTTAGGAGTTTAACTAAATCACTTTTAAAACATTTTAGTTAAACCAATGCATTTCTAGCACAGGCAAGACCAAAATTTGACAACTGAGAGTTAAAACTTTGAAGCTCTTGCTCCATTCCTGATTCCAATGTTTAAAAAAATACCAGTTTCACTGTAACTTAGTGCTCCCACTGCTATAACAAAGTCAGTCTCTGATTTCTGTTAGGCCTAAAGCCTGGCCCGCACTAGAAAATTAGGTCAGTTTAACTACATTGATCAGGAGTGTGAAATCCCATCCCCCGTGCCCCGAGCATCGTAGTTAAGCCGATCTAAATCCTCATGTAGACAGTGCTAGGTCGACAGAAGAATTCTTCCATCGACCTAGCTACTGCTTCTTGAGGAGGTAGATTACCCATGCGGACGGGAGAATCCCTCCTGTTAGCGTAGGTAGTGTCTATACTGAATCGCTGCAGCGACGGCACTGCACCCCTGTAGCGTTTTATGCGTAGACAAGCACTAAGAGGGGTCTACTTCTAACGGAGGGGATGGGGAAACAAAGAATCAATATGATGACATAGTATAAATGAAGAGACTTAACAGCTGGATTAGCAAATTTGTGTTTCACAAGCCCTTTATATTAACACATGGTAAACAGTGCAACCCCCTTACATCCATTTGTTTATCAGGAGGCTCTCTCTTCAGGATCCACCTCAGCACATCATTTGCTCACCTAGCTTCCATGTTTCCAACCACACGCAGGTAGTTCTTGTGACGACGGATTCTACGCTGAACCTCATGGAACAAATAACGCAGCTGCATAAAAATCACCAGGCTGGCCATCGACAACCAGATATTGCCAAACAGCTTTAAAACAAAACAAAACGCTCAGAAGTGAATACCAAGAAGCTAAAGAGAAGAACTGAAAAATAGCGGAAAATGCAGTATACATCGTACAAGGCACACTAGCTAGCAAAGTAGAGCGTTCCAGTCTGAAGGGCTTAGAAAATTCCAGTCTGGCTGTTCCAGAAAAACCCAAACCATCAACAGCTGTTCCACCCTCAGACATGAGAATTTTGCCTGTAATTTATGTTTTCAGAGAAACATTTACCCAGTCTTTACAACCTGGGGAGGAGGAAAGCTTCAGTTAGAAGATTATTTCTGCCAATGGGAATTGGATCAAGCTCTTAAGAGGAGGAAGATAGATCTAAATACAGAGATAAACCAATAACAACCCAGGTTATTTTGTGTTCTGTGTTCAAATACAATCACAAGAACCACCTCCAGTTTACATCGTTAATGCTACTTAAATAGTAAAGCATTTATAACAAAAAAAAGCTACATTCACTCCTGACCAATTTGATGTCTCCTGTTGGGGATGGAAATAATTTAGTTCTCTTGATAATTCAAGCCTAGCATTACTCAAGTACATATAAATTTGAAGTGAAACATCTGCAAAACAGATAATTATAGAGAGAGCTAAAACACCAAAACAAAATGGCTTCCACTGAGTTCAATGATACAGGTAAAAACAATGCCTACAGATCAACATTACATTTCCATCTCTTTATTTAAACACCTTGTGTGTAACGTTCAGTCCATTACAAATTTAAAATGTGCATGGCCAGGTCACTTTATATTAAAACAATTCTGTTTGCTTAACACTGACTTCAACGTTACATACCAGCATGTGAATATGATGCATCAGGTCCAATGAAAGCAAGGTTAGCTCCATGACAAAATCTGTATAATACACATACGTTCCTTTGCCCTCCCAGGTTCCTTCATGGTTGAGATCCCAGAGATGAATTACATAACTGTAAGAGAAGAGAAGTCAAAGTTATTTATAAAAAAGTTTAGAAACTGAACTTGATTCTAACTACATTGGTTACAATTTTTTCCCCCTCCTGCTGCTGTTTCTCCTTTCCATCACACTTAGGTCTTTCTTATTCACCTGACTAATTAATCTCAATGATTTCAACAGCACTATTCATGATAAGCCAGGCAATCAGAATTTAGCCCTTGGTCTTGGGATATCTCAGCCTACTTTAAGGTTATATTTGAGTCCATGCTTCAGATACACCATTATTAATAACTTCCTTAGTTGTATGCTCACTACTGTATTACAGATCTTTACTGAAAAATATGATCTACAATAAATAATCTCTGTCCCTCTCAAAAAAGTCCCATTTGCAAACAAAATAACTAAGCACCACCTTCAAAGTGAAGCACCTATCTGCACCAACATCTTGGCATGGGTATCACCTAAAACATATGCTACTTACCGTAAAATCACATGAGCAGTTCTCACTGTCACAAGTAGAGACTGTAAGGAAAAAAAGGTCAATCATTAATACAATTCCTCCCCGTTTTACAGACAGGGCTACTGAGGCAGGGAGTGGAGGTGACTAGACAAGGGTCCCAGTGAACCAGTGGTAGAGCCAGGAATAGAACCAAGGTCTCTTGACTCCCAACTCTTCGCCCTGTTTTATGGACCATGCTGCCTCCTTAAACCTTAATGTTCTAAAGCCCTGTTCATGCTGGGATCAGAACTTTGCAGCCATACATAGCACAGTTCTCATCCCACTGTGGGCAGGAACTAAGTATGAAGCTCAAGGAAACACACACTGATGCTTATCAGTAGCTAGAAGTTTCAAGTGGGACTAAGAAAGCACCTCTAAGTCATTTTCATTCCTTTTGTTGAGGTGGACATAATCACTGCAGGAAAAATTTCTGTCTCTAGTGTTATGTAATAGTAGATATACAATGTAATTCTATGCAGGTTCTTGTACCACACTCCTCATTGTAGAATCTGAGTGCCTTCCAGTAGTGCATTAAGAAACGTAACTATTTGTTTGTTCTTTCATCCTTTTCCCAGAGGTAGAAGTACAGCAAGTATATTTTGTTTTGGGCTGTTACAGCTGCCAAGGGAATTTAAAATTTCAATCATAGATTTGCATTAACCAATTATACAATATTTTGTTTTCAGTGTAGCCTCTGAAAGATCAGTGTGTGTTTATGGATTCTACATACAGTACACGGATCACTTCACCCAACTCTGGATTGGCCAATTGGTTTAATTTTGCTGTCCTTGCTGCCTAAGCACTAAATAGTACAAATATCTTTACAATAAAGTGGTGAATTAAAACAAGATATTTAGACTCCATAGCACACAGCCCATCATATTACAATTCTTACAGTAGCTAAAATATAGGGCCTAAACTCTTTGGGTTTTCCCTTAACAGATGCTTTCCTTATCAGGCATGTCATGCCATGTCCTGGCATTGACATAAATCTGTGCTCAAAAGCTTATCCATCCAGCAGATCTTATAATCATTCTGTTTCACCACAAGGTTTTAATTTGTGCGTTATATTTACTTTTGCTCATTGGCTTGGTCAGAAATTTTCCCTGTAACTAGAAGACCTCTTGAGAACAAAGTACAGTAACTTTTCTGTTTCTATAGTTTGTTATGTGATTGCATCAGCAACATAAGAAGGTTTAATTGTCATGTATGTGACAGGAATAGATTGTGTGGTTGACTTAACTTTTTATGAAAGTTGGGTCCTGATTAGAACATAATACAGTACGGAGCAATTTATTGACATTGCTTGCTTTTAGTCTGACCTGTATGTGTTGCTTGGATCATTTGCTGATCATAAAATATGAAGATTTCAGTCAGACAAATGGCTGCATTATTGTAAAAAAAATAATCGTAGTAATGTATTCCAAATGTATCAGACAGGGTGTTAACTTGAATGTTTTATTATTCACATGCAATATGAGCAAACGACGGTTGCTGTCGGAACCACACCTGAATGTTTTGCCTTTCATACTTTTAAAATTTCAACCCTGTGTTGCAATTATGTAACTTTTTTTTGCATTAAATTTCCTTTAACTGGAAAAAAAAAGTCATGGGAAAAAATGGACTAATTTCACAGGATATGCTCGGTTGTGTATCTGGAGCCTTGCATGTTAGTATTTTAAATGTTTATTCAGAAGCAACATACTGCCCTTTATACTTGCCAGGCTCTTTCAGAACACAACCTACTTCCCTTACCACATTCACATCCCTCCCAAAACTCATCGCTGTCATCCTGCTGATGAGAAAAGATGGGGATAGGCAACACAAAGAGAAGGAAGAAGCCTATCTAAAACCTGAGAATCACATTCACATCACTCTACTGAAAACACAGGGGAATAAAGCTAAATCAACGTTTGCAAAGTCAGAAAAGAGACTAATAGGGTACTTTTAAAAATCCAATGTAATTACATATATTCAAATACAATATAGTTGGCAGTGTCGTTTTAAAGAGCATCAGATGGACTGTCAGCAGGAAAACATTTCAAGAGGCTTTCACTGCAGTTTTTACTACTTTTTCCTTTAAGTTTGAGGATCACCGCCAAATGTCAGTGTTAGGAGGCATACGGAAAAGAACACAAGTATATCTCCTGAGGCTCAACCTTGCAGACACACGAGTAATTTCACTCGCATGAGTACAGGCCCACTGAAATCAAACATTCTACTCATGCAAGTAAGTGCTGGCAGGACAGTGCCCCTAGTTTGTTAATCAGATGCCTAAGCAGTTACATCAATTCATTTGACACATCTGATTTTTCAGAACTTGTTTTTAAACATACATTGGTATGAGACAGATACATCTGTGTTTATCTCAGTGTTAAACTTAGGACTGCAAATCATCTTTGCTTTAAGACGTGGTAGCTATGATAAATCCTTTCAATGCTGCCTACTTTCGGCACAGTTGAAATCGAGACATCTGTGTATGAGAAAAACTAATGAGCGTGCTTCATGAGAAAAAGAGGAAGAATTAGGTGAAGTGTCTATTTCAAAAACCAAACTGCAGAAGCCCCCAAATAAACCAAAGTTAAGAGGAAAAACAAAGTGCAAATCAACTTGCATATAAAGTAAGTCTCACCTCTGCTGCCATGAAAGCTAGAGTGTGCATCCCATGCATATAGCCGATAACGCCACAGATAACTGCTAGACCACAACAGGAGAGTAACATAGCAATCAGCAGAGTCAGGACTCTGACGTGGCTGCTCATTGGGGTGGTGGGAGAGAAGGAAAGCTAAAACATAAATACAAAACAGTGTTAAACTGCTCCTTTCCCTGTTGCCTTCACCCAGCACATATTCAATTGAACAGAATTATTTCCTGAATATAACCAACGTTGCAACCTCAACCAGCTAACCAAGCAGCTATGAGGGCAGGGAGAAAGGAAAAAAAACCCACACACACACATATACACTCCCTAAGGCCTTGTGACTCTAGCTTTCATTTATACTCTCACATTTTAAAGCCAGAAGGGACCATTGTCTAGAGAAGGGGTAGGCAACCTGCGGCACGCGAGCTGATTTTCAGTGGCACTCACAATGCCCAGATCCTGGCCACCAGTCCGGGGGGGCTCTGCATTTTAATGTAATTTTAAGTGAAGCTTCTTAAACATTTTTAAAACCTTATTTACTTTATATACAACAACAGTTTAGTTATATATTATAGACTTATAGAATGAGACCTTCTAAAAACGTTAACATGTATTACTGGCACGTGAAACCTTAAATTAGAGTGAATAAACGAAGACTCGGCACACCACTTCTGAAAGGTTGCCGACCTCATGTCTAGAGCGACCTCCTGTATAACCTAGGCCGCAGAACCTCAACCAGCAATTTCTGCATCAAGCCCATAACTTCTGTTTGAGCTGGAGGGTAGGGTGACCAGGTGTCCGGTTTTCGATCGGAACACCCACTCGAAAAGGGACCCTGCTGGCTCTGGTCTGCACCACCGACCAGGCCGTTGAGAGTCCGGTCAGCGGTGCTGCGGCGCTAAGGCAGGCTTGTCCCTACCGGTCCTGGCTGGCACTGCGCTGCGCCCTGGAAGCGGCCAGCAGCAGGTCCAGCTCCCACGCGGAGGGGGCCAAGGGGCTCCGTGCGCTGCCCCCACCTTGAACACTGGCTCTGCACTCCCATTGGCCGGTTTATGGCCAATGGGAGCGGGGTGGGGGTGCGATGCCTGCGGGCAAGAGCAACACATGGAGCCTCCTGGCCCCCCTGCCTAGGACCTGGCGCTGCTTTAGCCCTGCTGCGCCGCTGACTGGGAGCCGCCCGAGGTAAGCCCATGCCCCAACCCGCTGCCCCAGCCCTGAGCCTGCTCCCCCCAAACCCTGAGCATCCTCCTGCACCCCAAACTCCTTATTCCTGGCTCCACCTCAGAGCCCGTACCCCCAGCCCAGAGCCCTCAGCCCCCCCTGCACCCCAGCTCCCTGCCCCAGCAGAGCCCACACCCTGAACCCCTGATCCTTGGCCCCACCTTAGAGCCCTCACCCCTCCTGCACCCCAACCCCCTGCCTCAACCCAAAGCCCGCTCCCGCACTCCGAATCCCTCGGCCACACACCCTCAGCCCAGAGCCCCCTCCTGCACCTCAAACCCCTCATCCCCAGCCCCACTCCAGAGCCTACACCCCCAGCTGGAGCCCTCACCACCTCCCGCACTCCAACTCTCTGTCCCAGCCTGATGTCTCCTCCCACACCCTGAACCCCTCATTTCTGGCCCCACCATGGCATCTGCACCTCCAGTAAGAGCCCTCACCCCCTCCTGCACTCCAACCCCCGGCCCCAGCCCAATGAAAGTGAGTGATGGTGGGGGGAAAGTGAGCCACCACGGGAGGGAGAATGTAGTGAGCAGGGGGTGGGGTCTCAGGGAAGGGGCTAGGCTGTTCGGTTTTGTGTGATTAGAAAGTTGGCAACCCTGCTTGAGGGTATGTTTTAGAAAGACATCTAGTCTTGATTTAAAGACATCAGAATACACTACTTCCATAGGTAAGTTGTTCCAACGATTAATTACCCTCGCTGTTAAAAAAAATTGTGCCTTATTTCTATTTTGAATTTGTCTAACTTTAACTTCCAACACTGGATCTTATTATGCCTTTTTCTCCTAGATTAAAGAGTCATCAGAAATCTCTCCCCATCCAGGTACTGGTAGACCATGCTCACCTTTTGATCAGAAGACTGAAAAATATTTCCTTTATATCATTTAAGATTACATATAATTTTAACTGAAAATTCTTATATGCTTCGTGTATAGATTATACCAAAAATAAAGTCATCTTAATTTAAGGATGAAAGAATCAGGCAAAGTATCTAGGCCCATCTCCTTATCATGAGTGGGAGTCAAACTCTCAATCTGGGGTGTTTGGTTAATTATTAAGTTGGCTCACATATTTCATGCATTCAGTTGCTAAATTCATACTTCTTTCCCCATTTGAGTTGGACTCAGCTTCATAGTCAAACATTTATCAAGAAAAGTGTTATAATCCAGACTTTAATGTTTTCCTTCAACAAGAAAGCAAGTCTCAGTACCAGAGCTCCTTTCTTAAGAACTCTCGCTCAAACGCAATAAGCATTTCTACCTTTACAGTCTGCTCTCTCTCAGCCTTTTAGACGATAACTTCAGTACACCAAGAACTGCTAGATAACCTTCCTGTTGATTTCTGGTTTACAGTTATTCCACAACACTCAATCTCATTTCACTCAAGGCCATTATCAAACGGCTCAAAAGGCAACCCTTCCTGGATGGTGAAAGGGGAAAAAATTGGGGAGTACAAGAGGCCTTAAAATGTAGAGTTTGGGGTAAACCAGAGAATTCAGTCTGGCTCAGGCTTTTATTTAATGACACTGAAGCAAAGAAAGCAGAAAGTACATTACAGATACTAAAGTGTCTACAATTACTCAAAGTACAAAAATGATTTTTCTAATCCCAATAATAGTCCATAAAAAAGAGAATTATAGTGTTCGTCAGGTAACATATATTGTGGCACACTCACTACCATGTGAAAGCTTTTCATTTTCTAATCTATATTATATCTCTATTCATGTGTCCAGTATAATAGACAGACCTGGCCCAGTTAAAGGGATCAGATTACAACAGTGTGTGTAAGGGTCAGTTTGTTTATTTAACTAAAACTGAACTGACTTCATTCATTTTAAGACCCCTATCAAATGTTTGCTCCATTAACTTACTCAAAGGCATTGTTTCCCACTACTCTGCTCCCTATCCTTGTTTAGAGCCATCTTAGCTCTCCATAGTCTCATTGCTATTGGTGGAAAAGCCAGGTCCTCTACAGCTCCAGCCACCTGGTACGGCCTCTCTGCAACCCTCCATCTCATTTCATTTCCCAGATGAAGACGGTCTTTCCTCCTTGCTTGAGCCTATTCATTACTCTTCCCCTTTGTGACTCGCTATTTAACTCTCTAATACAGATAAAGTTTGGGATACAGTTTATAAATGTACAGTACATATAAAGATGCATTGTGTGTCATGTTCTTGACAGGGGCACAATGATCATAACGATTTCAAAGCATGAAAACTGCACAGAAACTATAAATATGCAATGAAATCCAATTCCTTTTGCTCTATTCTTTGTAATTTTACTTTGAGATCAAAAAAATGTCAAACTACCCTCAGAAAACTACCCAACTAGGCATCAAACTGAGGGTGATTTTCTAGAATTCTTAGCTACGGCAATCTGAGAAGGACACTTTTTAAGAAAGGCTATGTATAGCAGTAATTCTAGGCAAGGCAAGAACACATGGAGCTTTACATCTGAGGATCTTTCAGCATTTTATGAAAAAGGATAAATGTCATTTAACATGGGACGATCATTTAAGATGGGAGAACTGTAGCAGGGAGGTTAAGGACCTGATATTCAGAGGTGCTGAGGATTCGCAGCTCAGTTTGAAGTCAATGGGAAACAGGAGTGCTCAACATCTCTGAAAAATCAAGCCCTAAGTGACACAACCAAGGCCACACAGTGAGTCAGTGCTGGCACTGGGAGCAGAACTCACATCTCCCAACACACAGGCATTAGGAAAAACTTACATATTCAAATCGATCCTTGCAGAGCTGAACCATGAGGTGGAGAAACACAAGCCCAGAGAACCAGAGGCACCACATGACCACCTCTTCCACTGTCTGAACATTCAGCACACCAAAAATAAAGATAAACTTGTAGAAGATGAAATTCCAGAATTTGTCCTTGAGATGCTAAAAAGGAAGACATTTGTTTTCTGTAAGTAATCAAAGTAGTTACAAAGCTCAAATACAAAGTCTCCCCCCCCCCCCCCCCCGGCTATTTTATTAATACAAAAACCCTATAATATTTTGCATTTATGCAGCTTCTTCATCTGACAATCACGACATGCTTCACAATTATTTAATCCGCACGACGCACCCATGAGACAGGGAAGTATCCACATTTCACAAGTGGGAAACTTGCTACACAGCGAGTCAGTGGTAGAATGGGGAGTAGAAACCCCAATTCAGAGTCACTTGCATTACCTGCTATTATCATTTGTTGTAAAGCACCATGTGCTTTACAACAGCACTTACAAGTCCCATTGTGCTACATATTGGAGAGAGTAAAAGGACAGTCCCTGCTGCAGGGAGCTTATGGTCTCAGTTACGCTGAGAAGCAAAAGATGAGTGCAACAGATAATAGGCAGGAGTGAAGATGAAGGAAACAGAAGTATGAAAATGTGATAGGCCAGCTATTCACACAGCTAGATGGGGATATTTTGTATTATTTTTTAAACAACAGGATATGAATAACACAAAAATGAGAAATATTAGAAATTCCTGCCATCAAGGTGGATGGATTTAAATCACCAATTTTAATCATGATTTGCATTTGTACTTTTTAGTTATTTTTCTAAAGAAGGCTGATTCTCATTGGTTGGTAACCATTAAAACATGTTTATTTGCAAACAAACATCTGGGAGGCAGGGATAGCTCAGTGGTTTGAGCATTGGCCTGCTAAACCCAGGGTTGTGAGTTCAGTCCTTGAGGGGGCCATTTAGGGATCTGGGGCAAAAAAATCCGTCAGGGGACAGTACTTGGTCCTACTAGTAAAGGCAAGGGACTGGACTCGTTGACCTTTCAAGGTCGTTCTAGGAGATTGGCATATCTCCATTTATAAAATTATAAATACAGCCTTCGCACTAAATTTGGTGCTTCTTTTTGCTAACCAGGAGGATACAATATAAAAACATTAATTTACGCAATTAAATTGCTTAACTCACATTTATCCAGATCATTTAAAAATGTAAAAATTAACTGTGTTAGAAAATTGTGATTTTTTTTTAACTTGGGATTTGTGTCAAGCTCTATTTGGATGGAAATTCAAATACAATTAAAAATACACAAAAACAACATTTTTTAAATTAAATAAAACTACCTTAACTGTGCTGGATACATAAGAAACAAGTTTATCAAAACGTGTTTTGCATTTAAAACTGATTTATTAAACAGGTTCTCTCTCTATGTAAACTATTATCTTTAATTAGCAAATTGAACTGATTGTTTCTGGTCATCATGCCCTTCAAGATTTTAGAACCCGTAGATCTCATCCTCTCACACCTAATTTTTGGTCACAGATTGGAAAAAGAAAACAAGCTTTCCTGCCTTTCCAATTCCCAGTTGATTTCTTAACTCTGAATGAACCAGTCACTGAACCGAACTTGAATACACTGAAATGAAGAAAATATTCTCTCTGCACCTGAAAAAGAGGCTACTGCTGTCAATCAAAAGCTGATTTAGCATGTCAGCAAACTTTGGTTCCAGGCCTTTAGCCAGTCACTTCCATCAGCTCAATGGTTTGACTTTCTTTAAAACTTGGTGACAAACATGTTCTAATATTTTTTTTTAATTATTTTAAGTGATTTAAATAGATTATAGTAAATTTAGGCCTTAACATGGGTTATCTTTTTTTTATTTTAAATCATCCATTTTTATCCATGCTGCCTGCCATCTACCTAGCCTCCACTAGACACCACTTTCTCTTAAAGTGTATTGACTAAATGATGTTAACTTTTGTACCATTGCAACAAGATAGTGCAGCATTGTAGATAAATTTTTTTTTTACTATGCATTTGTACAGAGCTTAACACAATGGGGTCCTGATCTCAACTGGATCCTCAGTATCATAGCAATGTGGCTAGGAGGCTACCAATATTGCCATTTTCATTTCTGGATTGCTGGCATATACATATTAAACCTTTCTTTTGCCATTGTAGGAAATTAAGAGAAAGTCACAAAAATCTAACCCTCTAAAAATACTCAGTGTATAAGATGCTTGGTCTCCAACATAATGGCTACATGCAAGAAGGGAGTAGATGAGAAACAGTGGGATAGGAAAAGCATTCCCACACACATGCAATCAGAAAGAAAGACAGTACACTGGTTAGTTACTGCAGGATAAAATACACTATACAATTTGCAGGGTTTGGGGAGGCTTTATAGGAAAAAAAAGTCATATCAATCCTCGTTATAAAAACACAATGAAGTCATCAGCAAGACAGCTAGAATAGGCTAATAATTCCTTCAGGATGATCACGTTTTTGACCTACCAATATATATAGCCTGTCTTTCAAAGGAAGCTATCAAAGTACATTTCAATTTTTAGAGGGACAGTGAACACTCTAGAAACTAGCATTGATACTGCTTTGAATTCCACGTCCATATGGTCACCATGGACATCTGAAAAAAATCTAGCACAAAGCCCTGGGAGAGTGCCTCACTTTTAAAGCAGAGGCACTGCATTCAGGGGTCTTTAGGTTTGTGAATCACTAATATGATAGACTGCAAGACATCTATGAACAAGTAAATAATAGGGCCCCATTTGCACTGCATGTCTGTTACATTAAAACTTCTATAGCTTAATTTTTTAAAAATGACTGCATGTGTGTGTGTGTGTATGATGGAACAGATTTTAAATAGCATGTCCTGAAATCTTTTTTAAAATCCTTCAACAAATATTTTTCCTGCTTCCTTGCTGATGTTTAGAAAAGGGGCAAGCCTAGGGCCAGTAACAAATGGCCTTGGGCTTGGGCTCAGCTCTCCTGCCCTCTCTGTGCATGTGTCTGCCTATTGCCATTGATGGGAAACATCCTCTTCTTGAAGAGGTTGAAGGTGCATGAGAGTTATGTCATCTTGCCAGAGCATGAGGAAAGAATTGCAGATGACCAGTAATAAAACAGTGAAATTGGCTATGTCAAAAAGTACTGTCAAATGCACAAAGTAAGCTAAAATCAAAAATAGAGAATTGTGTTCCTCTAATTTCCTTTCAAATTAAGAGCACTTGTAAGTACAGGAACAGAATTTATGATGGAAGTGTAATTTCCTAGTTGACAGGTGTCCTTTTAAAATAAAATAGCAGTTCACAAAAATTAAAGCTCCTCTTCAGAAACAAGCCTGAAGATTTATGGATGCTTATATATGAACTGAGTAGTTTACCCATAAGAGAAATGCAAAGGGGCTTCTTGGTTTATTTTAAACTTCTATCAATTTTACTGGATGTGCATTTTCAAAATATCAAAAGGGGATATCTCCAAATATTGGACAAATTACCTGCTAAGCTTGGGGTTAAAAAGGGAAGCAATTTTGATGGAACGACGGGCAAAAATCAATCTTACTTTTTAAAAAATCACTGTCATTCATAAGAGCTACATTTGTGTCTTTAAAAAACTGTTAGGATGCTAAATGTTAATCTGTGCAACTCTCAACATTCCCAGATGGGATATTAAAACCATTCATCTACCAAAAAAACCATGTGAAGATAAACAAGAGACAGATCTAGAAAACAAGTATCTGCTAGCAAGGCAATTCGTCTAGAAGCATCATAGGTTTTACTTACCTGCCTCTCACTAACACGAAGAGGACCAAACACCGCACACTGGATTAGTTTAGCAATCAACATCAGAAAACAGCAGGCAGTATTTACCAGTACCTAAAAAGAAATTAAACATATTTTAGTCCTGTTCATAAAAGAGAGCACTATACCTCACCCACTTGTTGTGCAGTAGTTGTTTCAGGTAGCCTGTAAAATATGCCCCTTCCTAAAGCCTAACTTCTAGGCAACGTACAGTAAAATACATGTCATTTTTCATTTCATTTGTGGAAACACTGATCTGTCAGCCTGAGATACTGAGCCATTAAGATCAACAGCATCATTATACAGATAACCAAGATACCACACCTAAATTTGCAAGGAAACTGATTTCTTTATCCAAGTTACCATTAATACCTTACATTATTAAAAATGAAATAATGTCAGAATTTGATTTTCTTTTCGCTATTTATTCAGTTTGGTTATTTTATCCATCTCATCTTAGATAATAAAAACTGACTGGTCAGATTCACTTTTGTTCCTGGTAAATTTTACTTTCTGGTTTCCACAGGCTTTAAGCTTTAGCAACAGCTTATTTATGATGCCCCACATCATCAGGTCAATGGCATTCAGAAGTGATTAATGAGTCGTTCAAAACATTTTTGTAATCTAAGAGCCTAGTTTAGATTAGCAATCATCATTTAACTGGATTGGTTTAACAAATGAAAAACTTTTAAAACTGCCTCAGATTTAGTAGTTAGTACAAATTATTGTGAACATTTTCTAGAATAAAGTTCATAAACTTTAAAATGTTTTAAAATGCAGTACTTAAAAGGGACACTGTCAATTTAAAAATCATATATGCTGCAAACAAATTTATCTTATTATAAACACCTTAATAGATTATTCAAAGTTATCATTTTTAAAATCCATTTATTTTTCATTGCTTATGCTCTGACTTTTTGCTTTTCTCTCTGCCCAGACAATAAAAATCAGTAAAGTCAGTTTCCCTTTTGCTTATAGTCAGTGTCATTTCCAAGTTCTTAATTCTGGACTATTTGCCACCCAAACACAACAGGAGAATACTTGTTTAAAATACACTGTTTTCATTTGAACTTTTTTTTTTAAATTGTGAAATATTTCCGTTAGTCTCAGGGTTGATAAAAATATGCTAGCAAATTTTAAATTTGGGGCCAAATTTAAGTTGACAGGGTCCTTCACAAGGAATTATTTTTAAAATGATCAAATTATTTCCCTCCTAAATTACAAATGTATATTTTAGTTTCCAAAAAGACATTTAACAGAAGCCATAAAATGCCTGATGCCAACATGCAAGTCTAACTACACACCTGTCACAGGTAATGCTTTGCATAACGCAGACATCAAGCAAAATTAGGCTCTAGGTTGGTCTCTGCTGAAATTTTCTAAATCTATCTCACCTTAATATTTAAATTGCTGAACGCAAGTCAGAACACTCCAGTCTGAACATGTTCACTGTTCATAGTGACATCATTCTTACCAGGTCTGAAAATCTAATAAATAAAACCTATCTGCTTTCTGGAACTGTGCCAATTAAATCTCTGGGATTATAGCTCGACAGCCATTTCAATGAAAACCGTAATGAGCAAAAATACTGAATCGCTTAAACTGGTTTCTCCTTTTTTTTTTTTTTTTTTGCCAACCAATCCTTTTGATTAACTTTTGACCTATACAGGACACAAGAATTGAGAAAAGAAACGATGAGAGGATACATCCCAATAACACAGCACTTTAAAGGGATCCAGGGTACAATTTTCCAAAGCGCCTAACCAACTTGGGAGCCTAAATCCCATTTTCTAAAGGGACTCAAGAGGGACTTTAAATGTCTTCGGCACTTTTGAAAACTTACCTATAGTCAATTTAAAAATCATATACTGTAAATCAATTTACCTACAGATTGGTCACACCACCTTGGATTATTAAACACAAAGGAATTTAAAAATCTAATATACCCAGTCACTATTTATGTTCTTCATTGAAAGAACAGAAGTACTTGTGGCACCTTAGAGACTATGAAGTGGGCTGTAGCCCCCGAAAGCTTATACTTAAATAAATGTATTAGTCTCTAAGGTGCTGCAAGGACTCCTGTTCTTTTTGTGGATACAGACTAACACGGCTGCTACTCTGAAACCTGTTCTTCGTTGAGTTTTTTTAATATCAATAGGCACAGACAAAGAAAATCAATGAAGTGGGGATAGTCTTTTTAGTCTGGTTGTACAGCACCTCACACAGTGGGGTCCTGGTCAGTGACTAAGGGTCCTAAGTACTATGTGTCAAGTATCAGAGGGGTAGCCGTGTTAGTCTGGATCTGCAAGAGCGACAATGAGTCCTGTAGCACCTTACAGACTAACAGATATATTGGAGTATAAGCTTTCGTGGGCGAAGACCCACTTCGTCAGACGCATGTGATACGTCTGATGAAGTGGTATGGTAATACAAATAATAATAATAAATTGTATGGCAATACAAATAACAATCTTAATAATAATTGTATTGTAATACAAATAATCTTTATAATAATTGTATTGTATGGTAATACAAATAATAAATTGTAGTCATTTATAGTCACTTCCATTTTCAGGTTCTCATGCTGCATGTTTTGGTTTCAGACACTGCAGGTGATTTTTTCTTTTTAAGATTGTGGAAACATTTCTATCTTGTTTTTACAACTTTCAAAATGTGGGCAGAATCCTCTCTTACAAACATTTATTACTGAGTATCATGTTTAATATTTTGAATTGTCTCATTGGCTAATCCCAAAGCATCACAGGCATAGTAAGCACTATTGTTTTGTAGTGTTAGGATACCTAAATTGACAACATCTCTTTAAAAATTTAACTTAAAAAATAATAATCATGTAAAAAGAGAAAGACATTAAAATATTAAATTGAGCACAAAACATATACTTTATTCAAGAACAAACTGTGATGTACACACACATGGGTATGCTGCCATAATTAACATATTACTATTTTAGTGACCACAAAGACAGTCTACAATCTCACTTTTGTTTTGCTTTTTACGCTGAGTTCATGTAAATTAACACAGTCTGAGTCTTGCATAGCCTGGAGGATCAACATAATTTGTGTGTGAGAGAGAGAGAGTGAGAAGAAAGCCAATTCCGAAAAATAGATAAAAAACCCTTCAAAAGATCAGTAAAGACTAGTAGACCATGATTTATTGATCTGGGCCTAAAATTGAAAAATTAAAAATTGAGTCCAAGCCAAAAGAGCAAAGTATGTTTTTGACATTAAAACATAAGATTAACTGATTTTAACTCCTTTTTTAATTTATACACTGAAATCTGCCAAACTGACAGCCATAGAGAGAAATCTGTTTAGCAACAGAACAGATACACTATGAACATGGTGTCCAGATTGCTTCTCCCAATCTGACTCAATCCTGACCTGGAGGGACCAGTTCTAAGGGCAAAGTGAATTAAATTTCTGTGGACTGTTCACGCTCTTTGTCCTCTCTGCTGAAGCTAACAACAAGGGAGCCTAACCGGGGAAGCAATTTTTGTAATGTAGACATTGGAACTAAAGTCTAGGCAAGTTTTCTTCCAGCCTCCAGCATGCAAGGCCCAATATAGAAGTTTCTTTAATGTTGCTAGCATTGGCTCAAATCCACCCATTTTAGCAACAGGGGAAGCTGACAGCAGACTGACCATTAGTGTTTAGACCCAAACCAGCACTCAAAACGGCACTCCACCTACTCTAAGGCTCCCAAAATTGTGAACGCTGTAGAAGCCAAAATGGTGTTAACAGCAGCAAGAAACGTTGAACAATTTCCCTAATGCATGCAAGGTCTAAACTAAAGTTTACCAGTGCAAATTTGCACCTACTTAACATGTAATTTACACTCCTTTACACACCACCTCTGACCCAGACAGTTTAAATCCTGATGTCAATCACACTACTGGGCCCAGAAACTGATATAGAGGACTTCTGTTTAGTGACTGAGTGTAACCTCTATAACTGGATCTTGGAAACCAGACTCGGACCATCAGACTCACTTCAGACAAACCAATGACCAGCCTCATCACACAGAAGCAACTGTCACTACAGACCTAGTCCAGTCAATCCAGTGACCAGCCCCAGGATGCAAACTACAGCAGGGTGTGTTTGAACCATAGCTGTGCTATTTACACAAGAGTCTGCTAGTTGGGGGGGAGGGAGGGGAGGAGGGACTATTTCCTCCAAGTCTGGGGGGCCCTGTTATCCCCAGAAGGAGCTAGAAGCCAGCCAGACGTTCGTGGTCCCAGTCCCTGGCACATCAAGGCAATCACACACCCCGGATTCACTGGTCACCCTCCTGCAAAGTGAGCCCCCCAACATCACTCATTCCTTCAGGAATACTTATCCCTCCCCCCCCCAGCCCAGCTACCCATCCCTCAGCCCCGCCAGGACCCCCAGCCCAGCTACCTGCCCCACAGGGCCTTCTATGTCCCCAGCCCCACTACCCACCCCCGGGCCTCTTTCCCCCCCCCCATCATCACTACTCGCCCCAGGGTCCCTCCAAGCCCCCCTTCAACCCACTCCCAGCCCCAGGGCTCCTTTCCCCCCACTCCCAGCCCACTGCTCCACTACTCGCCCCCGGGGCCCCTTTCCCCCCCACTCCTGCCCCAGGGCCTCTCTCCCCTCACCCGGTCCCCAGCCCCCTCTTCCCCCCCAACTCCTGTAGTGACCCGCCCCCAGGGCTCCTGTCCCCCACACTACCCCAGCCCACTACCCGCCCCCCTTTCCCCCCCATCATCACTACTCACCCCAGGGCCCCTCCAGGCCCCCCTTCGACCCACTCCCAGCCCCCAGCCCCAGGGCCCCCTCACTCCTGCCCCAGGGCCTCTCTCCCCTCTCCCCCCACTCCTGCTCCAGGGCCCCCTTTCCCCCCCCCCATCATCACTACTCGCCCCAGGGCCCCTCCCGACCCCCCTTCGACCCACTCCCAGCCCCAGGGCCCCCTTTCCCACCCCCCCCCACTCCCGCCCCAGGGCCTCTCTCCCCCCTCCCAGCCCCAGAGCCCCCTTTCCCCCCCCCCACTCCCGCCCCAGGGCCTCTCTCCCCCCACTCCCAGCCCCAGGGCCCCTCTCCCGCCCCGCGCTCACCCAGACGCAGAGGCTGTCGGACAGCAGGTAGTAGGCGATGTCCAGGGGCAGCGGCCCGGCTGCGGGCGCGGACTCCCCGGCGGACGGCGGCTCCCGATCATGCTCCGGCGGCTCCCGGGGCCCGGCGGGGCCCTGGCGGAGGGCGCGGTAGGCGCTGACGACGCTGCCGAGCAGCCCCAGCGCGCTGAGCCCGGTGTAGGTGCGGAGGCTGGGCCAGGGGAAGCGCTCCAGGAAGAGCAGCGGCATCGCGGCCCCGGGCCTCCACCGCTTCCCTGAGCCGGGCCTGTCCCCCGGGCCTGTCCCCCGCGCCTGTCCCCCGCGCCCCCGGCTCGGCTCCGCTCCGCTCCCCCCGCGGCCTAACGCTCCCTCCCTGCCCGCGGCGCTCCCGGCCCCGCCGCCTCCCGATCACGCTCCCGCGGACGCAGCTGCGGGCCCCGACTCGCTGGGGCTGCGCGGGCTCCTCCTTCCTCCCTGCGCCGGGCCTGGGCGGGCGCCTCCCCCTGGGGCTGCCCCAGCACCGCCCCCGCCTGGAGGGGCGGGGGGGGGGTGAGGATCACTGGGGCGGGGGGAGCCGCGGATGGGACGCGAAGTAGCTGGGGCGGGAGGCTGAGGGAGTAGGGTGACTAGACAGCAAGTGTGAAAAATCAGGACAGGGGCTGGGGGGAAAATAGGAGCCTATATAAGAAAAACACCCCAAAATCGGGACTGTCCCTATAAAATCGGGACAGCTGGTCACCCTAGGAGGCTCTTTGATTTCCCTCGCTAGGCACCGCCAAGACAACGGCGCGCCAAGGCACGTCTCCCCGGGTGTGCCGCGGCGATGTATTAGCCCAGAGCCCAGTCGGGGCTGGCAGAGGAGCGCCCCACAGACTGAAGTAAACACTGTGTACACCGGGTACCGCAGCGCCGAGCAGTGAGGGAGGATCAAACCGGCCGTGGGGCCATCGCTGGGGTTTTCGCCGCATGGAGATTGAAGGAAAAATTGAGGATGTGAAAGAGGTCAAGGTTTTTCAAACTATTCCACACCAGGGTGAACTCAGGGTCAGCTGTTTAAAGGTATTTTGGTGCCTATAAGATGCAGATAGGCACCTAGCAAGATTATCAAAAAGAACCTAGGCACCTCGCTGGCACCCTGGCATTTTTGAAAATCCCACGAGGCACCCATCGGCATCTTGAGGCACCCAAATACCTTTGAAAGTCTGGCCCTGAGTCCCTTGGAGGTTAGCAGGTATGGCAAGGCATGGAAGCCAGGTCTAGTCTCTTCCTCTCTAATTAGTGTGCTTCAGCAATTCTTTATACAACATTATAGTGTCTAAAATAATAATCCAGACCATCAAGAAATCAGTATCAAATCCACCTACTTGCTGACAATCAGTGTTGAGATGCTGTTATAAAAAATCTGGACTTGCTGAGAGCAAATAGCGTTATTTCACAATCCTTCCCACTTAACACCCTTTAAAGTACTGGTTCTCAACCTTTCCAGACTTTGGTACCCCTTTCAGGAGTCTGATTTCAGCCCCAGGGTGGCAGAGCTCAGGCTGTGGCCCAGGGATGAACCCGAAGCCAAAACCCTACCACCCGGGCTAAAGCATGTAACTTAGCTTTGCGGGGCCCACTGTGGTGTGGGGCCCCAGGCAATTGCCCTACTTGCCACCCCCTAAAACTAGCCCTGCACTTGCAACCTCCTTAACCCCATCCCAGGTTGAGAAACACTGATATAGTGTATAGAACAGTATAAACAAGGCATTAGCCGTATGAAATTTTAGTTTGTACTGACTTCTTTTTTTTATGCCACCTGTTGTAAAACTAGGCAAATATCTAGATGAGTTGACATGCCCCATGGAAGACCTCTGCATACCCCCAGTGGTATGTACATCCCTGGTTGAGAACCACTACTTAAAAATAAATGTAATGTGTGTCAAGGTGCTGGTATGACAGCCATGGAGAACTGAAGTTTTTCCATTAAACAGGACAGTGGTTTTTCCACATACAGCCATACCAGCATGCCTCAACCTGGCCCTGAAGGAACCACTAGTAGGGGTGAGGAAATAGCTGTCCTGATATTTAGTCTCTGTCCTATGAAAGGTCATTGAAACGAGTGAAATCTCCATTGTGAACTCGAGTCGAGACTGAGGTCCAAGTCATTTCACATAAGCCAAACAACCACCAGCTGCCTGTCGATTAATTGCAGTTAACTCATGATTCACTCAAAAAATGAATCATGATTAAAAAACTAATACTCATTCATTGCAGTTTTAATTGCACTGTTAGGGCTTGGCTACACTTGAAACTTCAAAGCGCTGCCGCGGCAAGTGTGATCGCGCGCCAGCGCTGGGAGAGAGCTCCCAGCGCTGCAGACACTCCACCTCCATGAGGGGAATAGCTTACAGGGCTGTTTACACTGGCGCTTTACAGCGCTGTAACTTGCTGCGCTCAGGGGGGTGTTTTTTCACACCCCTGAGCGAGTTAGTTGCAGCGCTGTAAAACGCCAGTGTAGCCAAAGCCTTAAACAACAGAATACCAACTGAAATGTATTAAATATTTTTGGATATTTTTTCTACATTTTCAAATATACTGACTTCAATTACAACACAGAATACAAAGTATACAGTGCTCACTTTATATTATTTTTATTACAAATATTTGCACAGTAAAATTATAAAAGAAATAGTATTTCTCAACTCATCTCAAACAAGTACTGTAGTGCAACTTACAAATGTAGATTTGTGTGTTATATAAATGCACTCAAAAAAAACAAAAAGTAAAAACTTTAGAGCCTACAAGTCCACTCAGTTCTACTTCTTCAGCCAATCGCTAAGACAAACAAGTTTGTTTACATTTAAAGGGAGATAATGCTGCCCGCTTATTTACAATGTTACCTGAAACTGAGAACAGGTGTTTGCATGGCACTTCTTTAGCCGTCACTGCAAGGTATTTATGTGCCAGGTATGTTAAACATTCGTATGCCCCTTCATGCTTCGGCCACCATTCTAGAGGTCATGCTTCCACGCTGACGATGTTCGTTAAAAAAAAAAGAATGCATTAATTAAATTTCTGACTGCATTCCTTGGGGGAAAATTGTACGACTCCTGCTCTCTTTTACCCCTATTCTGCCATATATTTCATATTATAGCAGTCTCAGATGATGACCCAGCACCTGTTGTTCATTTTAACAATGCTTTCGCTGCAGATTTGACAAAATGCAAAGGTACCAATGTGAGATTTCCAAAGATAGCTACAGCACTCAACACAAGGTTTAAGAATCTGAAGTGTCTTCCAAAATCTGAGAGGAACAAGGTGCAGCGCATGCTTTCGGAAATCTTAAAAGAATACTCCAATGCAGAAACTACAGAACCCGAACCACCAAAAAAGAAAAACAAACTTCTGCTGGTGGCATCTGACTCAGATGATGAAACTGAACATGTGTTGGTCCGCACTGCTTTGGATCGTTATCGAGCAGAACCCATCATCAGCATGGATGCATGTCCTCTGGAATGGTGGTTGAAACATGGAGACATTTGAATCTTTAGCGCATTTGGCATGTAAATATCTTGCAATACCGGCTACAACAGTGCCATGCGAACACCTGTTGCTACTTTCAGGTGACATTGTAAACGAGCAGACAGCATTATCTCCTGCAAATGTAAACAAACTGGTTTGTCTGAGCAATTGGCTGAACAAGAAGTAAGACTGAGTGGACCTGTAGGTATGAAAGTTTTACATTTAAAAAAAAACAAAACAGTGCAGGTTTATTTGTACATAATTCTACAATTGTAAGTTCAGCTTTCATGATCGAGATTGTACGATAGTACTTGTATTAGGTGAATTGAAAAATATATTTATTTTGTTTATAGTGCAAATATTTGTAATCAAAAATAAAAATAAAGTGCGCACTGCACTTTGTATTGTAATTGAAATCAATATATTTAAAATGTAGAAACTTCAAAAAAAATTTAAATAAATGGTATTCTATTATTAACAGCACTATTAATCACTATTAATTTTTTTAATCGCTTCACAGCCCTAGCTTATTTTTAAATCCCATGTGTAAGGTATATTTGTTGAGTTTTCTTAGCTTATAAAATGGTCACCCAATTGCTAATTTGGAGGAACTGGGTTTATGTTTTTTGCCACATGGTGGCACTGAAGCAGTAGTCTATTTTGCAATGTTATTTTTGCAGTCAATATTGGTTAGCCTCCACCACAATGGAAAAAAGGAGTATTGGTTGTTCCTTTAAATTAAGCAGTACATCATACCACATCGTCCAAGTATTTAAAACTAATTAGTCTCTTATTTTCTCTACCACTGTGAGGCGCATGTAATATTAAAATTCCTACCATTCTTAGGCTGTTATATGTCAAACTTAATTACCTGTATCCTTCATGGTAATTCTTGTATTGAACACTCAGTATTTATTTTTAAATGCCATTTGTAAGACAATTTATTTGGCATGCAGCTTTGGCTGTTCCAGTTCTATTTTTTGCTTATTACAGTCCAGCAATAGATTTTCCTCAGCAGCTACATGACAACTTACACTCCTGTTCTCTGGTCAGGTCCAGGATGGTAAAAAGTGTGAATTAAAATTGCAACAGGCATTATGTAGACCCTCTCAGACAGCAAATGTACAATACTAATTCCAATAAGCATTGAACATTTAATCACCTACCCCTTATTTTAGACCCAAGTTTAACTCCCTTGTTTTTTTATGGTAAATCATTCCTCAAAAAATGAGGAATCAGAAATTAAGGCTCATTATTTACATTAAGTTCATACTAAGCTTGGGCTTTTCAGAGGATCAAAGATTTTTCTCCACTAACTTTCTCTCCTTGTTACGGAAGTTACTTAGATACTCTTTCCACTTTGTGTTCATATTCCCTAACCCTGCATCAAACATCCACACAAAATACCCTCAACTGTAACTCCCACAGAGTGCAGGACTCAGTTCCCCTGCTCATCATCACAAGGTAGATCCTCCAAAATCATCAGATTAGCAGAGGGTGCATATTTCTCGCCTGTTGCAATGTCCAAAGCTAGAACACAGACTATTAGCTAATTCTTCTGGGGACAACTACAATAGCAATCAGCTTCTGTTTTAGGGAGCAATACAGCCAAAACGGAATTTAGAATTAATCTGAGTTTAATACCCCAACTGGAGGTTTCTCCCAAAATGCTGCCTCTCCTTACAAAGTATGGTTTAAATGTGGAGGAGTAAGTACAGTAGTAACTTAAGGAAAAGTGAGACAGGGAAGAGACCTCAGAGCACAGGTTAATGATCGGGCAGGAAGCCAAGGGCAGTTTCCAAACCTGGGGGCCTAAAATTAAATTCCTAAATCAAAGTGACCTGAGATTCTGAGCAGCTGCAGTTCCTATGGACTTTTGAGAGTGCTCTACACCTCAGAAAATAAAACCAATTCATTTATTCAGGAGCCTAGCTTTAGGAACCAAGTCTGTAGTCAGTCTTTATTTTAAAAAAAAAGTTCCTACACAATGGAGTCCCCGTATCTCTCCCCACACCCCAACATTTCACTACAATATATTAAGGCAGTTTTGTTTAAATTGTCTTTTTTGTTCCTAGTGTAGCTCAGATATATTGTGTAAATTTGCAATTAGTCCATACTATGGATGGATATGGTACCATTAGGAAATCACTTCACATGTATTATTTTAGTGTGCCCTTTATTCCAATTGATAGATTATTTTTTTAAAAATAATTTGAAACACCGAAGAGAATCCTAGTTGTTTGGATAAGTTTAATACTGGCCGTAGATGGAGGTAAATTGAGAAAACAAGTTCCCCCAAGCCCCAACAATCCTTTCTAAGAAGTAACAGGTATATGGTTAAACTATAGGAGCTCTGCTCAGTAAGGAGACAGCTCCCAGGGATTGGGCAGATACATATTTCAATGCAGTTACCCGTCTAACTTCAGTTCTACTGCCCTGCCTCCATGACCAACCAGAAACGTGCTCCTTTAAGGCTCTTTAGGGTATTTTCATATTTCACCTGGATCCCATTAGTTAATATAAGACAGTCCCATGAAAGATTTTCAGAATGAAATCAGTTGTGTTCTAGAGAACTCCATTGAGATAACCAGTAATCAAGTTCCCACACCAGTCAACATCAGTTTCACTTATATCAATGGCCCGCCTTGCCACTTAGCATTTCCATTCTAATCATGAGGCAGATTACTGGGCTACTGTTTTTTAGGTCACTCATACCTTGAACTCTGAGTACCATTTTTTCTTAAAGGTTTCAGACTCATCAGGATAGTTCCCCCAGGTGAGCTCTTTGCTCATGAAAGCACAAGCTTGAATGCTCAGTTAACATACTAGGTCCTCCCTGAAATCTTCCCCCTCCCCATTATCTAGACATACTGTTGCCCTCAACCCGTACCTGGAAGAAAGCATTAGCTATAATATAAGAAACAGACAAACATAATCCAATCTATTTTGTTTAATGTTGTACAAAAAAAACTGGTGACTATTACAATGAAAAGTGATTAAAACACTGAATCACATTCGCCATCCCACTATCTAAACAGTTGAGATTCACTTTGCTATTCAGACAATAGAAAGTTTAGCGGTTTTCAGGAAAAAAAAAAGAAAAAAAAATCCTTGCGTCACATGTATTCTTCCCTCTACATCTTAAAGCTGTGCTCACAGAGACGGCTTCTTCTACCACACTTTTCAAGTATATGGGAATTCAGTTGTAAATAAAATTGAATCTGAAATAAAAAAATAGTTGCACCATGCAAGAGATTTATTTTCACCACTTATATGTAGAAGGTGATTAAATGAGTTGTGTGCGCAATATTTTATTTCTGAGCTAAACAAACTCACACCTGACAGAAAGCAAAGATGAGATTTCCAGTCAAGAAGTATTTGTACCTCAACCAGTAATGGTCTACACCAGGTAGACACTAACTTCAGCTTTATACACAAGTATACCAATTCTATAGAACTAATTCTTCTTGAACCTTCAAAATAGTTTCTCTGGCAGAGAAAAGCCAATGTGAGTTTTGTTTCCATCGGGGGGGGGGGGGGGGTCGGGGGGGTCTTCTAGTGTGGAAGAAAACTGGACAACACACTGCATATGTCAGGCATAGGCGCCGACTTCGTGGATGCTCCGAGGCTGGAGCACCCACGGGGAAAAATTGATGGGTGCAGAGCACTCACCGGCAGCTCCCCACCAGCTCCCCCGCGCCCAGCTAACCTCCGCTTCCACGTTCCGCCTCCGGAGGCGCCGCCCCACCAAGCCTCTTTCCTTAGCTCACAGGCTTGCCGCCCATCAGCTGTTTGGCGGGCGGCAAGTCTGTGAGCTAAGGAAAGGGACTTGGCGGGGCGGTGCCTCCGGTGGCGGAACGCGGAAGTGGACGTTAGCTGGGTGCGGGGCTGGCGGGGAGCTGCGGGTGGGCGTGCTGCATTTCCCCTCCCCCTTCCCTCCCAGGCTTGCAAGGCTGGGGGAGAGGGGGTGTGGAGGGGAAATGCAGCACGCCCAGGGGAGGATGCGGGGATTTGGGGAAGGGGTGGAATGGGGGCAGGGCCGAGGGTGGAGTTGGGGTGGGGCCGGGGGCACGAGCACTCACCGGCACCGACTAAAGTCAGCACCTATGATGTCAGGAGTCAGGCATGAACAAGAAGCTTCACATAAGAGTTATAAACTCTTAAAACTGAAGTTTGCAGAGTGATCACAGAGACCGTTATGCAAGAAATAGCAAATCTAATTTGTACTGTGTCAAGTAGATATCTCAATTTTCAGATGATCTTGCTTTTAACTGCTTAGGACCCAGGTTTAGAGATTTGGGACTTCATCTCTGGTTAAGCTATTGCAAGAGTAGTGATTAACAGTACTACAACCTGTGCCTGCTTAAAGATCAGCATTTTATTGGTTTTTTTGGAAGAGACTTCCTTTGTGGTCTTTATATAGGAAAAGTGAAAATTACACCAGCAGTTGCAAAGGCTGAGAAGCAAGTAAATTGGGAGCTAAAAACAAAGAGTAAGAATAGTACAAGCCTATTAGGATGGTACCAGTTGTGACACCTCAAAGAGATTTTTCCATGTAAGCGGCTGGATGTGACTGGTAATGAATGGAACCTCTTTCACTGACAGTTGACAAATTAAACGGTGAGTTGCACGGCAAGTTACTTGAGTAGATGCTCAGCGATACCACAGGCAACACAGAGTAAGGTCAGTGAGCTCTCAAGCCTGATGAGGTACAAACTACTTCCAGTAAAGGAGAAGGCTAAGGAATGCATATTTCTTATCTGAATGGCACTGATGCACCTCAAATATATTATAAAAAATGCTGAGTAATTTATTAGCCAGCATAGTATCTGCTTATACGGTGAATCTGCTGCATACTATACCTGCTCAAAAGCTGAGGAAGGCTGGAAATGATAGGTCCATATCCTGGGGCATTGTCATAGAGCTCAAACAACGGTGCAGCTACTAGCTTGTAATTTTTTGGGACCGCAAACAAAGCTAAAAATGAATCCAAGACAGTATTAACAATGGAAACAATTTTAAATTAAGGTTTCACTTAGGGTTCCCTCCCCCCTTTAAATACAAAAGCACTTCACTGTCATCCAAAACTACAGCGTTCCAATGGGCTTATTTTATACAGCTAGAGGTGGAGCTCTTATGCTGGGATTTTGTACATATGCACTCCTATCCCACCTATTATCCTGGCAAAGGATCCCAGTTTATGAGGGTGGATTTAAAAAAAAAAAAAAATTGGATATTTTTATTTAAATGTTTTATAAATTGGTTTTATTTAAATTATATATAAATATCCTATTTAAAATTAAATTTGAAATTGAAAACCTATGTCAGTGGAAGATTGAAAGCTTCTCTCTTTCACCCACAGATATTAGTGCAATAAAAGATATTACCTCACCCACTTTGTCAGCCTATCTTAAGGCCTAAAAACTTAATACAATTTAAATTAAATTAAAAAAAAAAAAACAGTACATGCTTGCTGCCAAGTTTTAAAGAATACTGACTAGTCTTTTTTTTTTTTTTACTATATTTTAATTATTTTGCCTTCGGAGCATGAGATCCTTTATTTCTCTCACCCCATTCCCTTTAGCAAAACACTTATGAAGCTTTGTTTATGGGCCTTGCTTTACAGGTGACAAGCTTGTTTCCATTAAGATCAATTTAACACCACATTTGTTTTCAATATGAAATGTGAAATTTGTCTCAGTAGTTGCACACAAAAAAAATCGAACACTGATTAGAACCTCTGCTACAAATGCTTACCCTTTTCCTGCAGCTGAACCAAGAAGAGCTTTTTGTGCTCTTTAGGTTTTGTAATATGAGCTGGAATATATGGATACTGAGGGGGAAAAAAAATTTTAATTAGTTTGTACAGCACTCTGAAAGTACATCGTGATCTGTAAGTGCTTCTTAAAGAATCGGGAATGAGTCCCAGAGAAGGACATCACCACATATGACGAAAAGGAACATCATCTGATACACCTTTATTCACTTTTTTAAAACATTATATTATAAAACATTAAGAAAGCATTGAGCCCCCACAGTTAAATTTTCAAAGTCTAGAAAACATTGGTAGTCTCAAAATGAGATCACCACATGAAACTAGGAAACAGGTAACCACAGTGCCAAGCACATTATCATCACTAAACAATTAAAAATAAAGTTTAAAGGGAGATGATCTTCTTTACAGGATAAATGTACTAATTACACCACATTCTGGAAAAATAAAGCCCCAACTGTAGTTTGAGTCTCTAGTGCAGCCAGCAAAAGAAACAAATCTTCAAGCAAACAAAAACAAAAGAAACCTGACATGCCATGGCTGCCCCAAAAAGTTGATGAGTAAATGGACTCAGTTTTTGGCAGAAAAATATGCCTTGCTAATTATATTTTAATCATCAAAATTTATGCAGGCATGGACACTCACCTGTGGCGGTTCAAAGTTTGGTCTCCACCAGTTACCAATGCAGTCATCAATCACCCAGTCTTGCTGAACTCCATCCTGACGTCCCAGTATCTGTCAAAATCCAGTTGCAGTCAAAAAACCTCTACATGCTCCATTGCTAGTACTCTTAGGAACCAGATACTGGAAGCATTAAGGGATGCTGTAATAAGGGTTTAATGCAATTCAGAGCCAAGCTAAAGTAGTCTTATATTAGTGTTAGAATACTTTTGTACTAACCGATGTATTGATATGTCGTTGTCTTGTTCCAGACGAGGTATAAAACTAGGCTTAGCTACATTTCTCAGGGAGGGATTTTGCACACCCCCGAGAGATGCAGCTATGCTGATGTAAGCTTTCAGTGTAGGTCAGCCTTTAGAAACATTTTTTGAAATATGGTTCACAAATGCAATCGGGTGTAATTGACCCCAAGAGCTAGAATATAAAGCCATTTAATCAGAACTCGCAGGAGTGAATAAGTAATGTATTCTCCCTGGTGTATAAATTAAGCATCTAGTTCAGGATAGTGGAGGACAATTGAATTGGATGCAGAGTCATCCACAATGAGACCCTGATCATTGACAGGGTCTGTCTATCATCACCGCCGTATGAGCAACATTATCTGATGCATTTATCCTCACAATACCCGTGAGGTAGAGAAGTGTTAACCCCATTTTACAGATGGGAAACTGAGGCACAGAGAGGCTAAGGAGAGACTTGTCTAAGGTTGTGTCAGGTCACATAGGAAAGTCTACGGTGAACAGGGAACTGAACCCCAGTCCCCCAAGTCCTAGGCTAGTGCCCTAACCACTGGACAACTCTGCTTCTCTCTGGCAGAGGCAGATTGCAGTTTTCTGAGGCCCTGGGCCAGGAGCAAGTGGAGGCCCCCTGCTCAGCCCACCCAGCTTCTGCTGGGGACAGGGCTTGCCCCACTCTGCCCGCCACTCCAGCCAGGGACGGGGTCGCAGCATAGGGGCTTGTTCCACTCCCCGGCGGGAGCAGCGAGTGGTTGGAGTGAGGCAAGCCCCTGCGCCTAGACCTGCTCCCACAGGAGCGCCAGGCGGGCGGAGCAGGTCGGGATGCGGGGGCGCTCAATTGGCCGGGGGCCCTGTTGGCCCAGTGGCTAATCCACCACTGCTCTGTGGCACTATCATAATATACAAATGAAGTAGTCTATCATACTATATGAACTACCAGAAAGAAGTTAGTTGGGAATCACTAAAGCACTCAAAAGGCTAGGAATGGCAAAAAGGCTAGTTTTAATGTTTTGACCAAAAACATTCAAGAATGATTCAACATTCAATTGCATTTGGAGATCAACTGTAACAACAGAAGAAAAATGAAGAAAATATACCTCTGTCATTAAACGTTTGAGTCCTTCTACCTCATCTTCTCCTGGATTGAGTTCACCACCTGGTCTGTGAAAAATTAATGATGAGAGCTAATGTTGTATCTTTTATTTACGGATATATTCACAAGCAAGTTTAAGGGAGTCTCAGTTCTTCAGTTTTAGGGATTTACAAACTCACTTTCAAGCTCTTGACAGAGGAAATAGCCAAAAGAATCTGAACTTTCAAATTTCACCTTGCTGGATTTATTACAACTTCAAAACTAAATAGGGTAGTATGCACTGTCACTATGATTTTTTGAGGCGATCACCTCCAATTAGTTTTTTCATGGCTACAATGACTTATTTTCAGTAAGACGTGATAAACAATAATGTGCACTGTTCCTATTAGGACTTTTGAAATGGACACAGTTTAGCTACAAAATTTAACAGAAAGGGCCTAATGATTTTAGAAAAATGCAAAAATGGGAAACGGGTAGGTCTGGCTGTAAGAACTGCACCTGAATTTGTTTTAACCCTCAAAACAACACTTGTAGGCGTGCACAAAAACTAGAAGATAAGCCATTGTGGGGGGATAATCCTGCACTGGTTTGGATAACCCAACAGGTCTTTCCCACCTCTAATTCAGAATTTTGTGAAATTTACAAGAATTCGTCTACTTTCTCTTTCCACATCAAGAAAAGCATAGCAAGGAAACAGGATAAGCAGCTAGATTTTTAAAATTCAGCCTCAATGACTTAAGATGTTAACTGAGTGTGTTTATACATGAATTACTGGTGATGAATTCTTAAAACATCGCCTGTTGATAACGTGTACTACAATGAAGACTAACCGTCAGCACACTTAGTAGCACATCATCATCAACTTTCTGCAGGAGAGAGATGATTCAGAATGTTTCCCCGTATAAACATTTGCAACAGCTGGATCTCACACTTCAATCCATGCTCCATCAGTACAACTGAGGAGCCTGTGCACTTGCTGTACGACTAATCTGTTCATCTGGTAATGCTTTGTGATTCTACTAAGTGTAACTGTAATGTCAAGTTCCAACAATATACACTTACAGTTTGAAGAACGTTGTACCGAGCTGCAGTAGTAACACATGGGGCAGCCTATGCTCGTGTACAATCAGAACACCCTCTACAGTCCGCCTCATTCCAATCTTGTCAAATTCTTCCCTCATGCGCTGAAACCGGGCTGCCACGGAACTGTCCTTCTCATAAAGGGGTTCCTTTGTGCCAAATGTATAATTTGTAAGTGGATACCTAGGAGGGAAGAAAAAAACCACACACACATATTACTATATCATGAAGACTAAACCAGATCTCACATGCACAAGTGCAAGGTACTTATCTTGAGGGTCAGCTACTGTAGTTGCAGTTAGCGATCACTGATTTCAAAATATTTATGATGAAATTTGCACACATATGCTGCCCATTCTCTTCTGGGTGCAGTTCAAGTTACTGCTTATAATCTATTGAGTTCTAATTAAATGATTTGGGCTTCACTTATGTGAGACTGTCCCTCTGCCACCACAAGAGTTAACTGCTGGGTCACACTCAGTAGCCGGTCCAGGGTCTGAAGCTTTCTGCAAATGGCAGTAAGAGACTCAAGTAAAGAGCCCATACCTCTGTGACCAGCTGGATCTCAGCACCTGCCTGAGTTTGGAGAGATCTTAAACTTGTGGTTTAAAAATCTGTTTAACAGACTTCTGAACGCTCATTCTAACAACAGGGAATGTTAATAAGCAGGGGACATTCCATTAATTTTTGTTATTTGTACTTGATTTTATTGATCTGTGGTATGCAGATGCTTTGATGAAATATGCCAATATACATTTCTAAATAAGTCACAGTTCAATTTGGTGACTATTAAGATAATTATAAACATTCAACTTGAAATCTGTCTTTTTTACGTTCTTCTTTTCTACAACCTTAATCTCAGATACAGCTTCCTGAATTCAGTGCTACTCTGGAATTCCCTCGACCCCTGCCCTCCCCTTTGCACAGAAGCCGCAAAGTCTAGCACTCTGAATACCACAGCCTGCTCTCATGCTTACTGCTATTCTAGAAGCATCTCTAGTTTTAGAAGCTCTTAATGAAAGTCCTCTCAAATCCAGGTCCCTTGTTTCTGATCACTGGTGTCTTCATTATCCACATTACCATTCTCTTGCATTTTCTCCTCTTTATCTGTAGCTTTAGAATTTCATCACTACTTTCTTCTTAAACTTAATTTATTCCAAAAAACTTAAATTCCAATTCAGTCTCTAAAATAAGATTATATTTACCATACAGCAATGCTGTCCACTTTATAAATGTGTCATATTCTTTAACCTGGGTCCCAAAAAATTCCACCTGTACTGATAACACAAATTCCAAAGAATTACAGCTTCCTGCTGATATTTTTTTTCCTCCAGAAAGAAACCCTGTACATTAACATTTTCACTTTTTAAAATGAGTCTTATCCCCTTGGGCTGTGAGGATAAACTCAACTACATAAAAAGTGATGCACGACTGCCTTTTTGAGTGTGTAATCGTTAACTGTTGAGTATTGACTATTACATTTGTTATTTGCTGTTACTGCAACTTCACAAATCTACCTATCAAAGAAGAAAGCACCAGAATGTGCTGTCTATTGTAAAGCGAAGCTTGCTTCAGGAGATGGCCCACTAAGGAAGTTACATAAAGAAAATATTTTTAATTGCACATTAGCACTTGCATCTTTGATACTCAGTGTAAACCTAGTTGCATCCTGCAGCTCCCAGTAGTCCAAATATTAAATATTTTTACCGCACAGTCAGCAAACACTAAACAGTAAACACACGTGGGGTACAAATTTCTGTGTCCCATACTCCAGCTCAGATACTACAGTGGTAGATGCAATACACAAACCTAAGTAGAACAGATGTGCAGAGCTCCAAAAGTAACGTGCTCTTCAGTTTCACTAGCTAGCAGCACTGTTT
Organism: Chelydra serpentina; assembly: GCA_037349315.1. NCBI lineage: Eukaryota > Metazoa > Chordata > Testudines > Chelydridae > Chelydra > Chelydra serpentina. The sequence continues at coordinate 8,225,069 of JBAIAC010000026.1, read as the reverse complement.
CTACACCTCCAGCTACTCAGAGGTTGATGGTCCAAACGCTTCTATTCAGGTCTCCTCCAGACCAAGAGACCTTCCCAGTTACTCGGAGCTCAGCCCTCCCCAGCGTGAGCGGATAGGGTTAGGGGGGACCTCCTTCCTGCGGGTCGGAGGGGGGTCCCCCCAGAGCGAGGTGGGGCCGATGTATAAGCAGAGGAATGGGAAGGAAGGGCTGATGGCTTTCTCCAGCGTCAGCAGCGCCCGGGGACTGAGGCGATTTTCTCCCTCCCCCAGAAGCTGGGGGGGGGGGGGGAATCTACGGGGCACGGGGAGGGGCTCTCACGGGGAGAGAAGGGGTGTCTCCCCGGGGGGTGAAGGGAGGGTTGGGGCACGAGGCTGAGTGGGGCTAAGCGGGGGGGGGGCCTGGGGCCGGGCACTCACAGGCGGGTGCCCTGGCCCCCCGGGGCCGGGGGGACGGGGAGGGGGGGCCGGGCACTCACAGGTTGATGGTCCGCTCCAGCGTGAGCGGCTTGGTTTGCTGGATGTATTTGTTCCCGAACTGGTTCACCCCGCGGGGCCAGCCGGTCTGCGAGCGGTTGGGCGGCACCACGGACATGATAGCGCGGCGGGCGGGCGGGGCCGGGTCACTGCTGCTCAGCGGCGGGAGCAGCTTCCACCATTAACATCCCCGCCAGGCCTCACACACCGCCAATGGCTCCGCCGGAACCGCCTGCCCGCGCGCCGGAAAGGGGGAACCATAGAGACGGGAGCACAGCGCGCCTAGAGCATAAAGAGCGGCAACGGCTCCTCTTCCGCTGCCCGCCTTTCTAGCCGCTAAACTCGCTCCCGACGCAGGATCCCTACGCGTCCCTATTGGCTGCTGTGGCCTTGCCCTCCCCCACCCACAGGCCTATCAGAGCTTTGCCCTGCCCGGCTCGTGCCGATTGGCTCCGGTAGCTGCGCGAGGGATGATGGGAGTTGTAGGCGCCGCCTGGGGCTCGCCGCAGCGCAGCGTGCCGGAGCGGGCGGGAGGGGACAGTTTCACCATGAGCGGGACACGGCGCGGGCCGCGGGCCCGGGACCCCTCCCAGGAGGAGCCGGGCAAGAAGCGGAGCAAACGGGAAGTGCGCGGGGAGTTCTCGGCGGCCCTCAGGGAGCCGGCGCTGAAGGAGAAGGCGGGGGCCGCCTGGGGCCGCAGGGAGCCGCTCAGCCACGGTACCGAGACCCGGGGCCGGGCCGCGCTCTCTTGCCCTGGGCGGGAGCCCGGGGCGGAGGGGGGCGGGGCGGAGGGGGGCTCTGAGGCGGCCGCGAGCCGGGCCCGAGGCGGGGGCTGCGCGGAGCGTCCCGGGCGTCACCGTGTCTTATTTACCGTCCGCAGAGGCCATCGCGCTGGATCCGGCTCCCTTCTGTCACGGCGTGATCCCCAACTTCATCCCGTGCCCGCGCTTCCTGGACGGGCTGCACGCGGAGCTCTCGGGCCTGCACTTCCACGAGAAGGGCAACGATCTGTACCAGTTCAAACAGGTGCTTCCCCGCGACGGGAGCAGCCTCCTGCCTCTTCCCCCGAACGGCGCGAGCCTGCCCGTGACCACGCTGGGGCATTTCCACGGCCCCGTTGTCGGAGCCTCTAAGCGCTTACAGACCGGAGCTGAGCCGCCTGCCGCTCCCGCAGAGCGTGCGGGTACCTCCGTTGGGCAGCCGGCAAAGCTGAGGGTGGCAGTGATCAGCAAGATCACATTGTAGGGCGAAGCGGCCGCTGACTGTTGAGTGGCTCCAAATTAGGCATCTAAACACGAGCTACTTTCAGCCTTATTTTCAAAAGGGCTGAGCAGGCGCAACTCTTACTGCCTTTAATTGAAGTCCGGGGTGTTCGTCATCGCTGACAATCAGAACCAAGCAGTTTTGAGTCAGGCACCCAAAATCGGTGGCTGCTTTGGGAAAATTTGGCTATATCTTTCTAACGCATCTAGGCTTGAAAGGATTGCATTTTTTATCAGTACATTTCAATTTCACCATACACCAAAAAACAATACAAATATTTCCATTAATAATAGAAATGTATAGATAGGCAAAGTAAGAAAAATGCTGCTTGACAACTTATTAGAGTTTGACTTAAGGATATTTACTTGGTATATTTTGACAAGTGACATTGACAACTTCTGTTTTCATGGTTATAAAACTTTAGCTTTTTGAATATCAGTGTCTACTGTCATTAAATAATTATTGTCCAACCCCCTTCATTTTCCTACAATTGTGAAAATTCAAATGAATAAACACTGGGAAAAAATCCTTAAATCCCATAATTTTGCACAACTGTAAAAATTTAAATCGATACAATAAAACAACCTTAAAAATAAATATCAATATTATCTGTTGAAATTATTTTTTTTTAAATTGAATTCTGCCAAGCCTACATATGTGCTATGATTGTCTCTGTGGTCTGTAGGGGATCTCAAGTTAATGGCAAAGCTGGGAGTGAAACCCCTTAAGGCCTACGTCCCAGTCTTCTGCTCTGATCATGTTACTAGCTCCCTCCTATTGCACTCTGACGTTTGTAATCTGTAAAGCAGTCTATGGAAGATAATTCTTCTTGGAGTTTATGTGCTGTGTCACTTGTCTGTCTGTACCTATATGAACATGAAATAGTATTTACTGATGGGTTCTGCAGAATTAGAGCTGCAGACTGACTACAGGAGAATGCAGGTTTAAACCTAAATACTAACTAGACCGTAGTAGTCATTTTCTGGTTTCTCCACCCCGGCCCTCTGAAAATTGGCTGTCACTCCATCTCTGTCATCTGAATGAGAACTTCCTATGTCTGCGTCTTGTACAATGCTGAACATAGAGGTGCTTTGGAAGTGTGGTAGCTCTAGAATACAGATACTCTCCTCTTGTCGGTGACTCAACCTTGCTACACAGTCTTGGACCAGTGCCCTGAGACCTTTAACTTGCATTGGTGATGGTGGCATTGTGCCTAATAACTTCTGGGTTACTTAATTTCACTTTTGTCTGCAATGGCCCTCTGCCATCCATTCTGCACTCCTGTTCCCAGAATAGTTGCAGCAAAGTTACACTGTTGATGGTCCTAGAAATGCTTATTTTAAGTGCTGTCCTTAGTTATCATTTCAACTGTAACGTAGAGCAGAGTCTAAATGAAATTATTCTTATTTTCCATGCATGTCCATAGTCTGATGATCTGAAGAAGAGAAAAGAGCCTCACATCTCGGCATTAAGGTAAAGTAGCTCCTGTAAATCATGGCAAATGATCAGGCTCCCTTTTCTAGAGGTCTAAAAAGAACATGGCCAGAAAATGAAAATAGTTTCATGAAAAATTTGTGAAAAACCCTGTTTCAGGGTTGTTCAAAATGGACTCTCTTTTGTAAACGTTTTGTGATTATTTTTCGGATATATTTTTAAGTGGATTGGGACCTTTTTTTAAAAGACTATTGCTAGAATGTTTTGTTTACCAAAAATAGTTTTTGGTAAACAAAAACTTACTATAAAAATAGTTATAGTTATAGAGTTTACAGTAAACATTTCAGGAAAAATTACCAGAAAAAGGCACATTTTAAAAAAAAAAAGATTATCAGTATTGTCAAAGTTTTTGTGAGCTCATTAAAATTTCATTTGTTTTGGGAAAAGGCAATTTCTTTCCATGACAAAACAATCTGTTTAAAAAAAAAAAAAGCTGTTAATGTACTACCCTATTAAGGAAACACATGTTACAGGGGAGTACAGTTCAGGCAAAGCAGAGAAGTTGTGCATCCCTCACCTTGTAAGGTATGTGTTAATGAATGGATCTAACATGATATTCTGCCTTAACTGATCCAGCACTGGCTTTGCCAGTTTGATTATCTCACTCTTTTGTAGAGGTGGCTATAACAGCAGGCAGTTGCTAAGGAAAGATTGCATTTGATGCTGGACAAGTCAGTGAATGGAGCTTTGAAGGGAAAATATAAGACCTAGATTGAAATCCCTCTTTGAAAAGTGCCACCAAATTGAGAGCTTAGCCCGGAGCAATTCTGTACTGAAGAGTTTGCAGCATTTCTATTATCAACTTCTCTTCTGACAGAGAGGTCAAATAGCCCAACGGGCTTTAAAATCAAGGGTTTCTGTTTAAATCCAGCCCGAAACTATATTAATGGAAAGTTCTTGGTGTTAGATGGCTGTTCAATGGCCTCCCACATCACAAAAATCATTCCTGAGATTGCTCACAAGATAACAAATTTAGTACCAATCTCAGAGAGACCAAGGGTGGATTTGGTGTTAGCGACAACTTCCAGCCATTTCAGGTCAGGAGGAGGTGTCTCAGTTCAGGGTAACTGCACCTCTATGTATTTCCTGCTCATGGTACCACAAGGGCACCTACTAAGCTTCCAGCAGAGGACTATATCTCTCTCCCTCCTGACTGGAGTTTTCCCAGGCTGCACAGTTCCCTGCCTATATTGTGATATCCACAGCAAGTCAGACTGCCTAAACAGGGCTGCTTTGCTTTCTCCTCCGAGGCTATAAACAGTGTAGTTGCCCACAGTTATAAGTTACCACATAGCCCTTTCTAAGCATTTGTTTTTAAGATGAAAGCATTACACTGCCTGATGCATCTTTTTCTTTGGTTTGGTTTTTCTTGTTAAATCTAACATCATCTCTTAACGAAAACCCTATTTATCTCCAAACTGTGTGGCTAGTTAACTCAAGCTGTATAAGATATGCTTTACTGTTTTGGGGAAGGGGGAAAGAAATTGCATAGATTCCCCCATCCATCTAGTTCTAATGATCACCTCAGTTTCCTCCTTGATTGCTTCCCCATTAGCATTTCAATCCTCTCACCCTCCGTTCCCCCAAAACCCTTCTTTATTTTTTATCACTGTAAAATTGCTGTTTAGAAGTCTGAAACTTTCATCTCTTTCCTTACTAATTCCATCCTCACTGCTTTGTTGATTTAAATGTTTCTCAGCAGCACAGGGGCTGCATTCCTGGATGTTTGTTGTAGGGTTGCCCGTGAATGCAGGACTCCTGGCAGGAATTATATGTCTTTAACTGTTGGCATTTACAAATAGTTGCAATAAGTTGAATATCGTTCATGACAATGTACTCAGTGCTGCAGCACCTCAGCATTAAAGGTTTCCTAGGCTGAGGGGCTGCATGTCCCATTTGCCGTGTGCTTGTCTTCTCAGGAAAGTTCTGTTTGAGGAGTTCCGGGAGTGGCTGTCTGCAGTTACCCAGGTGGAGCTGGAACCAACCATCGACCTGTCCTGTGCGAAGTACGAGTATACAGGTGAGTGAGCAGGGGGTCTTCTCCTCTGAGGGGGTGGAGAGCCATAGGGGACCCCAGTTTCAAAGCTCCCTGGGAACACCTGCTCCTGGACACTGTCGTCCAGCAAAGCAAAGATTCAGGCAGGAAGCAAGTCGGGGCCAAAAAACAGAAGAAACACCTGGGTATTTTTGCTGTTTATAGTTTAAACTGGGCCCAGTGAACTCAGGAGCTCCCCCGCACTGCCCGTCTTTGAAGAAATTCAGTGTTTGTGGCCAGTCCAATGGCCCCAGCACAGCTAGGAGTTCGAATTCTGGAAGTGAAGGTTTTCCTGGCGTTTGTCACTAATAGCTTACCTTCCTCTCATGTGGGTCCCCTTGCTGGCCCAGGACTGAGTGGGTCACAGACACCGGACTCCCCCTAGAAGTGGTTCTCCTGGGCTAGGATTGAGTCAAATCAGTGGAGTGGAGAGAAGGACGCTTGCACTGGTGCAGTCCTGGCTGAGTAGACCTTCAGTCACCAGCACTGTCAGGACAGCATTTCTTGCCAGCAGGGAACTCGCTCAGAGTGCATTTTGATGTGACTGTGGCTTTAAGAGAGTGTTTGAATCACGCAGGGAGGCTGAGCAATTTCCTCTCACTGAGCAATAGCAGCAGTAGCAAGGGGAGAGGAGGGTGGCAGGAGAGCTCTGTAGCTACCCACTTTGATGGACTGTGTCAGCTGATGTCACTGTAATGGAGTCCAGAGGAACTTACACCTAGAAGATCTGTGAATCAGATGGGCTTGTGGCCAGGGAAGGATGCAGCCCCAGGGAAGGAGGTGGATTTTGCTTTCAAAAGTGCAGGGCTGGGGAATGGCCACTGAAATGAATGAATTCTGCAAACCCTGTGCAAGCATGCTAAAAAGCCTGTCATTGCAGACACCCTGCTATGCCATGACGATGAGCTGGAGGGACGGAGAATTGCCTTCATCCTCTACCTGGTTCCGCCGTGGGAGAAGAGCGACGGGGGCACTCTGGACCTGTACAGCACAGACGGTAGGATTGTGGTCCCTTGGCTCTGTATGTCTGAGGATATCAGTTATAGGAACAGATTTGGAACACTCACACTTTGCTTCTGTGTGTCTTCATAGCAGTCACTGTTAAGACAAGGTAGGGTGAGGAGAAGCAGCTTCATTCAGGTGGAGGCTGGTATATTGCTGTGATGTATGTCTCAGAGTGAGACAGGTGGAAGCTGTCACTGGGTGATGGCTCAATTTGAGGACTACCCTTGTGGGGGATGAAGTACATGGGGGGGGGGGGGGGGGAATTAAGTGTATAGATGAAGACTGCAAACTTTTGTTTCTGACTCATAACTGCAGAGGGAGGTGAGGGTGGCAGGATGGGGGTGATACCAGTAGCCACACTTCTGACCAGTACCCTCTGTGGATTGGACTGTTCAGTGACTGAGATCCAGCCTGGCAGGAGGAGATGCCCACCCTGGAGCTCCCTCTTATGTGGCCTACAGGACTTACCAGTCCCGAGTGGTTCTGGAACCAGCCCAAAGGGGCTTGTGCGGGCAGATGGGGATTTCATGTCTGACTGTAAAGAGCATGTGTGGTCTTTTCTTGCTCAGGCCACTTTCAGCCGCAGCAGGTCGTCAAGTCGTTAGTCCCTTCATGGAATTCCCTGGCCTTCTTCGAAGTGTCTCCTGTCTCTTTCCACCAGGCAAGGAGCTGCTCTTCTTTCTTCAACCAAGTGTGATAGCTGTAAGCATTCATTGTGTGTATTGTGGTTGCACCCTAAGGGCCCCACTCAGAATGGAGGCCCCATTGTGCTAAGTGCTGTACAACCACAGAGCAGGACAAGGGCTTAAGATCAAACCCTGAGTAATATACTAGCTCCAGTGTCAGCCATCGTGTTCTTTATGTGAGTTCCAAATAAAAGCATCTCACGGAAACCTGAGAATACCACGGGTTGGAATGCGCAGCAGCAAGGAGTCGGAGGGGAAACAGCAATGAGAATGTGTGAACATAGCTGAGCACACGGCTGGCCTGTATGGCTTAGCGTTTTATTTAAGATACAAGTGAGATAAATGACAGAAAGCCCTACTAGTCATTCCCCTAGCTGTTACCAGCTGGCAACTTATTGTAGGCCTGTAAAGCCATGTGAATTCATAGCTTAGCTTTGTGACTGCCTCCTGCTAACTGAAACTTAGTCCCATGTTCAGCAACATTCAAAGTCCGGCATCCAGTCTTTAACCCTGTTAATATAGGCTTTAAAAAACAGCTGACTGTATTGGGAGTGCTTTTGTCACAGGCTCCCAGACAGAGTTTACCACTTATCCCCTAGAGTACTTGCAGTCATTGAATCTCTTCATTTGACCCTTTCATTGATTAAGTGCCTTTGTGTTGCCATTGAACGGCTGAGTGAGGGTTAGCATGATACAAACCCCTCACAGCAGAAGTCAGCAAAAATCCCTTTTCTCAAACATCCAGCAAGGAGCATTTTGCTGTTACTTCCAAAAGCATCTCTGAATCTTGGTCCAGGCTTCCCTTTTTTCATAGTTTGGAAGTGAGCTGGCATAGAAGAGCACCTCCTAGCACAGCAGTGACTCATCACACTTAGCATATTGGTGGCATCTTTGTTTTCTATGAAATGGTTTTGGGAGTTGTTGCCACCACGCCAAATTACTCAGAGCCCCCTAGGACACTATAAATCCTGAAATGTGGAATTAACCCCTTTAGTTAATTTCACCCTGAGCACATTGAGGTGACTAGCGCTTGTCAAATTTTGCACTAATCAGTCATCTCATCACAATACAGAAGCCCCTGACTTCCACTGACCAGTCTGGAATTCACCCCAGTGCAGGGAGCCAGCATAAGTCTCTTTAGTACCTGGGTCTTTTGCCTTAAGGTAAAAACAAACATATGTAAATTAATATATGGCTATTGCTCATGGACTGTGACTGCTTCCCATAGTACCTGTCCTGGGCACCCTTTTTTGTGTTTCCTCGGTAGCCGCATCAAAGTTGAGTTTTGCAGATCATGGTAAATAGTAATCCAGCAAACCAAGTAGCCAAAAATGTATCCCATATTTTTTGTTGGCTCCTGCTCTACCCTGGGGATAAGGATTCTAAAGATAGTTCAGGGGTTAAGGCTCTGGACTGGGCCACAGGAGATCAGGGTTCAATTCATGGCCCTGCTACAGATTTGAGCAAGACACTTAATCTTACTTCATTTCCCCCATCTAAATTGCAGACAATAATCCTTCCTGTCTCCAGACCTTTGTCTGCCTAGACTGTAAACTCTTTGGGGGCAGGGACTTCTCTTACTAGGTGCATGTACAACACCTAGCACAATGAGGCTTTGAGCTCAGTTGGGGCCGTTCGGCATTGCCATAATACACACATACTAGATACTAATGGTAATGCGATCCTCACCTTTTCATTCCAGGTGTCTGAAGTTCTGACCGAAGGGAAGTGCCGCTTGTCTGTGAGTGGTTGGTTTCATGGCCCATCCGTGGCAAGGCCTCCCCGCTACATTGAATCCCTCTTGCCCCGGAGTCCACATATCCCATACGATGTAAGCAGAAAGCATAGATCTACTCGCCCCCACCCAGCCTCCTTCATGTCTGTAGGATTCTTATGCTTAGAAGGCACACAGTTGAGGCAGTGGGCTTCTTGAATTTTACAACTCCCCCTTTTCTTCACTGTGGTTTTGCAGCAATCTATTGGATGCTTAAAACTGAACCTTGTTAACTTCCTCCTCTCTCCCATCCATTCATTGGCTTTGAGATCAAGGATGAAAAGTGCAAGGTTGTATTAGTAGTGACTGGTTTGGTGAGTGGGCTGGAGAGTTTTATTTTGGTGGTGGGGGTAGGTCTGTGCCCATTGCAAAGGGTTGCCGTATTGCTGGGAGTGCAGCAAATGCCGTGGCCAGTAAGGGGATGGTCCAGCCCTACACCATTGAGGGCGGAGAAGTCCCATTATCTGTGTAATCTCAAATCCAGCATTCAAACCGAAATGTCCTCTATTTCAGCATGAAATCTTGTATGAGTGGATCAACCCGGTTTACTTGGACATGGATTCCCAAGCCCAGATCCAGGAGGAATTTGAGGAGCGATCAGAGCTTCTCCTGAAGAACTTCCTTAAGGTGGGTCCAGGATGATGTGCTGTGTGTAGGCTTGTTCCCCAGGTTGTGGTGCTGGGGGGCATTGGGTGGAACACTAACTGGTGGTGAATGTGGTGGGTCATTTGTGCAGCTGAGAAGCTGAGATCCAGCTGGTCTTTCTTCCTCCTCTTAGTGGCTTCAGGCAGGAATGGAGGAAATGGTGGCTACAAACCCCGCCCGATTTATCCTGGTCAAATTATATAGACTGTAGCCCGACTGAACCACAAACGCTGCTCCAACTCCTCGTGTTCCCTTCTCTCGTCCTTGCTCTGCCTCCTGTCCCCTAGCCCTGTTTTTGGTAGAATCCCTACCCTGAGTCCCTGTGTCATATAGGCTAGTTTCCTGGCCAAGAAGCACTGGGCAGGCCCCTGGGGAGCGGAGGAGCGGTTGCTACACCACTTGTGAAATACATGACCAGTAGAGGCTATGCTCTGTGACTTGGCTTCCCTATGGAGGCTGTGGGTCCTGGGTCTGATTCACCCTGCCTGGGCCTTTGTGCAGTCACACATACCTGTGTAAAGTGGGGAATTCTCTCACCTGTGTGAGCGCAGAGGATGCTAAACCAGTAGCATTTCATGGCCATTCTGCACAGGTGTAATTGATAATACAAGCTGCAGGGCAGTGGAGGATCACAATCACTCCAGCCCCCTGATTCCTCTAGCCCCGGCTGGGCTGTGGGGGACAAATGCAGTTCAGAGAACTAAAGCTGGATGCCTCGCACGACAGCACCGAGCAGCTACTATTAATGCACCAGGAAAGCTTGTGGAGCACATGTGTGCTAAAGGGTTCTGCAATGTGTTTGGCTCCTAGGGAGAGAAATTTCAGCTCGTGTGTGAAGCTCTGCAGAAAGAAGACATCAAGTGGAGCAGCCAAGGGCCCCCCAATAAAAGGTAGGGTTGTGTCTATGCTGCTGACTCCGGTTGGTTAACTAGGCAAGCCATGATCTGCCAGGGAGGTGCCTAGCAGGTATTCTCCTTAGTCTGAATGTTGGATCCTTACCCGCTATCTGCTCATCGCATCCCCTCTCTCCTCCAGATGGTACGAGAAGGCTGAGGAGGGGAGCCTTCCGGACGTCCTGAGGAAGTGCCTGGAGTTCTTCCGCTCCGAGGCCTTGTTCCTGCTGCTCTCCAACTTCACAGGCCTAAAGCTACACTTCCTGGCTTCCTCTGATGAGGATGAGGAGGGAGAAGAAGGAAGGGCCGCAGATTGCACTGGACACAGCTCTTCCAAAACCAAGCAAGGAGAAACCAGTCAAAAGGCCAATGGCGATGCTGACCACAGCGATCGGCCTGAAGATGACCCCCAAACCAAAGAAGGTGATCCAAAGAACAGTAAGTAAAGCCAGTAGGGCTGAAGTTAAAAGAACCAGAGTGAAAACCTGGTCTCCATTGATGTCAACGGCAAAACTCCCATTGCCTTCACAGAGGCCAGGATTTCACCCCTAGGCTACAGTCGGCTGAAGAGTGGCCTCTGATTTTGAGTGCCCACCTTAAGCCTGATTTCCAGAGGTGCTGAGCACCCACAGCTCTCATTGACTTCGTCTGAAGTGAGGATGCTCAGCACCTGTGTAAATCAGGCTCAAGGTGGCTGAAGCTGGACACCCAAAATCAGTGGCTGCTTCTGGAAGTGTCTGGCCTGAGTTAATGACTTTCTGCAGGTTACACATTGATTAACAGTATTTTAAAGTGACCTCATCAAGTTGAAATCTAGTCACTGTTTAGAAAGAGTTAAGTAGCTTCAGGAACCACACCTGTCCTGAACCCTTTGCCAATTGTAATGTGGTTTTACACCCACATTTTCCTGTTCTCTTACAAGTATTTTTCTTCTGCGAAGGACCCTGTTACACCCTAAATTACCTAGGATTCCTGGTGGGCACAGGTGGTGATGGAAATCAGTTTCCTCTCTTACCCTCCTACCCCATTGCCTCCACAGCTTCTATTCCTCCCTCCCCTTCTGTGTTTTTAACCACTCCCATTCATTATGGCTATTGTGAAACATTGTGATTGACTGGGGGAGCAAGAGGCCATAGGGTGTATGTGTGGGGGGGGGAGGGGTGCAAATGATAAACTGAACTCTGGGGCTGCCAAACCCTGAGAATAGAAAGGTGTCTCCACATCCTGAGGGATCCCAAAGCACTTTCCCCAACTTGATCTGCACATCCCTGGGATGGCTGAGTACACCAGTGCAGGGAGGGGAGTTTGGGGCAACACCCTATTCTTGTTGAAGTGCCTGGGTGCCCATGCAGAGCACAGAGGATGCTGGTTTTGAAGTTTTGAGCTAAAAGCCCCACAGACAGGAAAGCCACTGGAGCTCTTCCATTTTTCAGAGGCTGGTAAGAGCACTGCGGGACTCCATAACTTCGCCCTGCCTGGGTTTATCACACGGCAGCTCCCGGCCCCCTCAAACATGGCGCACACAAGGCATATACCTGCTGGGAACTGGGAATGAAATCGATGTGGCCATGGCCTTTTCCTCCCCTCATGCTTCCACTGGGGCTGCTGGATCTAAACCTATCTGCTTTAAAGGGGAGGTATTTCAGAGGCTAAATAAAGATTCAGCGCTTGTTTGCCTGCCTTCTCCTTTGGTGCGGTAGATGTTCGCTATTGTGCAGCTGCTGTATCCTCCCAGACGGGTTCGACTCTTGCTTTCCTCCCCTAGGCTCAAGTGTCCCCATGTGCATGGGGGAGCTGAGGCACTGGACAAATGGCCACTACACTCTAGTCCATGACACCCAAATGACAGAGTTTGCCCTGGACCTGCTGTTCTTCTGTGGCTGTGAAGGTATGTGGGGGGAGATCCAAGCCTTCCCTTTCCTTGCTGCCGAGGGGAAAGACAAGGGACTTTTGTTAGGAACCATCGGGCCTCTTCTGTTAACTTTTCAGCGGTTTTGAAGCCACCAAACTTTTCCTGCTGTTCTCTAAATAGAAGGCTCCTTCCTACTTTCCTCCCAGCGATGTCACCTGGCGTCCCTGCTAATAGCCATTCGCAGCAGGATTTGGATTGCTGACGTAGGCCAGTCTCACAGTAGTTGGCTCTGTACTGCCATGCAGTAGCGCTAGGTTACTTCCCCATGGATGCTGTGACTCCCTGGGCCAGGCCAGGGCACTTTGCCAGCCCTCTGGGGAAACAAGACATGTCTTGCAGTATAAGCCATCCAGCTGATTAGGGGGAGTTTCTGATGGGAATCCTCCCTCAGAGCATGCAGGTGGGGGATGAGATCACCCACAGGAGAGTGGGGGGGCTGTTCCCTTGGTGACATTTCATGTGACACTATCACTAAATTAATGTGTAGATTTAAAAAAAAAAAAAATACTGAAGCCTGCATTTTCCCAAAGTAACGAGTGAATTGGGGGGGTGGGAGATTATCTGCAGAGCTAGCTAGTCAGGCACTAGCTCGTCACTTTTGAAAACTTAAGACTAAGTGGTCAGCACTATTTTTGCATCTTGGCCAGCAGCCCTGGGGATGCACAAGCCAGAGTCAACATGAGCATGCTGCTGGGACCATCAGGCCTGTCCTATTCAATCACCTAGTTACAACTAAAACCTTTGACTCTTTAAATGACTGGGAGGTGTCTGTTCCAGGTGTGCAAAACCCAGGGAGGGTCTAGCCTCTTCTTCCAGGGTGGCAGTAATCCCCTGGCTATGGTGGGTAGTGAGGTGTATTCATTCAAGCCCATGTATCTGAATGACAACAACGGCCATAGGTACCTGGAGGTAGTATGGTAGCCAAGAATTTTGGAGAGCAGGGTGGAGATGCTACTGATCTAGGTGGGTCAGTGGGAGTACTAGAGAGCACTGAGCTTTCTAAGTTCTCTCTTCTATTTCACCTTTTCAGATTGGGATGCAGAGTATGGTGGCTTTACATCCTACATTGCCAAGGGTGAAGATGAAGAGGTAAGTAGCATGGTGTGTTCAACTCTTAAGCCCTGGCCAGCAGACCTGTTCTTAGGTGCATAGTGCTAGAGCAGCACTGAGGTTGCTCTAACCTACACTGGCTATGGGGAGAACATAGCAGCAGTTGCAGGATTGGGGAGCAATGAAATGCTCCCCATCTTGGCTGTAGCCCGTGATTATTGTGCACAGCTGGGCCCAAAATATCTGTCTGTAAAAACTGCACACTTGCCATCTCTTCTGAGGGTTGCTTGTCTTAGTCCCAACCCTGAAGCGCTTAGACTCTATCTCTGCCTTTGTTTCTGTACAGCGCCTAACACAACAGGGTTCCAGGCCTGTTTGAGGCCCCTAGGTGCTTCCATAATAACAATGGTGGTAATGGGTCAGCGCTAGGCCCCTTTTAGATGAGTCAAGTGACAATTGTCTAATAAAGAACCTAAGATGGGTCTTAATATGCAGTGGGCTATGTCGTTTATTCTCAGGCTTATGCTGGAGTCATGCCGTTGGTGGCAGTATTCAGCATAAAAGCTCATGATATTCTCCAGCTATCTGCTGTAACGTACCTTATTTTGGTGCCAGTTCCTTGATGGGAATAAGATCTTGAAATGGTTTTTGTGAAAATAACTCCTGCTTCCCCGTCCAAAAACACCAAAACAAGATCTCCCTTATCTGTTCTAGCTGCTGACGGTGAATCCAGAGAACAACTGCGTGGCCTTGGTTTATAGAGACAAAGAGACTTTGAAATTTGTGAAGTATGTTAACCATCGTAGCTCGGAGCGTCCGAAACAACAGAGCAGAGCTGGATTCTGGGACTTCTCTTTTGTCTACTATGAGTGACGGCACTGGGCAGGGCCATCTTCTGAGCGGGAATGGCTTAGTGATACAGTAATGGGTTTTGAATAGTCTCCTGGACTGGCTTCTTAGTGGGTGTACCTGTAATGCATGGATCGGCTGGCGCCATTTGATGAGCCTAGATTTGATTTAGGCTGAGAGCTAACTTCACCTGACAGCATACGAGCTGTCATGCTGGTGCTGAAGTCCAAGTGTCTCTTTCATAGGTTTTTTTTTAATAACAAATGGAAGCACTGTTCTGCTGTCTCATCTTAGCTGTTACTCACTCTCACATTCTGGTGCTGCCCCACCGGAGGGAATCTTACTGGGATCTGTAACACTCCACTCTTGAATAGCTGCTTTGCGTATTGTTCCAACCCAGCTCTCCTGAAGAGCCCTGCGATGAATTTACATCTTGTCATGATGCATGTCAAGACTTTGTGTAACCCCAAATTGGTGACTATGAGCATTGCACAGGTTTGTACTCCAAAGCCTTCAACTGGTCATCAGGAAAGAACCAGACTTTGTTCCAAACCAGGGCTTCCTGATTTCCCCGATCTGCAAGCTGTGTCTCTCCTGGGACCTGATTGTTCCCTCTGCAGTGAGAAATCGTGCATGCAAAGCGTGCTGCCACAGAATTAGCTATATTGTCTAGGAGCTGGTGGGTAAAAGAGAGAAGCTTGTGAAAATGTGTGCCAAAAATACTGTACCCCCAATGAAAAAAGTGAAACCTTGTACATCTGGAAAGGGACGAGGAGGGGAGAGATGATAGTGGAGGGGGAGCCTTCAGCCTCAATCTTCTTGTACTGATACAAAGAACAAACCCATAGGGTTTTGGTGGGCAGGGAAAGGGTAGTGGGAGGATATAAGCAGAGGTTAAAATAATGTGCGCTCGTGGAAAAAACGTAGTTAAGGGCCTATCCACCCTTCCTGTCTCTGGGGCAAATATAGGAGGTGGGGTTGCCATCCCCAATGTGTCTTCTCACCACCACCCCTCAAGCTGTGGCTTAATTCTAGCTGGGCAGGGGTGTGGTCTCCATCGCTCTAGTAGCTGAATACCTAATTTTGCACTCTGAGCAGCTTGTTCCATCTATGCCACCCCAGCCTGCTGGGTAAGCTAGTTAGGACACTGGTGCTCAGCCATGACAGGAGCAGTCCAATAAAATCTGAACAGTAGATTGGTGTGACCTGCTGCTTCCACGCCAGGTGCAGTTCCGACTTTGCTAGGAGCGCTACGCTGCTGAAGTGGGGAGGCATTATCAGCCCACTAACTGGTGCTATCACACGTGTTGGCTCTCAGGAAGGAACAGTGTGGCTGAGTTCTGTACAGCTGAGTCGCTACTGCTTTGCACACACGGGTGCTGAGCTTATTTTGCATTGCCTAGAAGGTGTTTTTCACCTTCAGTAGTAACGGACTTACACACGCACGCCTTTGCAAATCCATCTAAGCCATGGGAGATAGCCCCTGGGCTTCAGATGAGGTGGGAGAGAAACATGCGTGTCCATGCCTTAGCATACCAACTCGGGGTGGGATGAAGCAGCAGGGGGAGGGAGCCTGCTATCTGCGATTTCCTCCATGTATGTAACGCAGGACTATTATTGGGCTCAGAAATGGCGACGTGCTGGAGCACAGCGAGAAGTTTGCTCTGCACATGATCTAGCTTTAGCCAGAGCTATGTGTAATTAACTAACTTGCTTTCATGATCTGGTTTCTCTGTGCAGGTTTCATAGATTCCAAGGCCTGAAAGGACCATTGTGATCATCTAGTCTGGCCCCCTGTATAGCACAGGCAAGAGAACTTCCCCTAAATAATTCCTATAGCAGATCATTTAGGGTGAAAAAATAATGCAGAAGGCTTTCTTGCCTTGTTTGAACATTTAAACCATGGTGCCATTTTAAGCCATTTGTGATGAGTATAAAACTAGAAACAAATTCTAATGGAGGTCAGGACACTTTCCAAATCTTGAAGGGGTAGTTTAGGTTAAATGCCAAGCCAAGCTGCATTTTTTCAGTGTTGGGTATCACTTTCTGGCCTATAGTTATCCTTGAGAAATAGATTCTGTTCTCAGTCTTTGAGATGCCAAAGCTGAAACTACTGTGCAGTGGAATTTTCCATGCATAAAAGGAAGTTGATCAGGTGGCTTCAAATACGAAGGAGAAGCACATAATAGGGTGCAAGCACCAAGAGTACAAGGAAAGGTTTAGACTGCAGCCGGGCCTTTGAAATAGAAGTGAAAGGTTGATTGTAGGGAAAAGTTGATTATGATATGTAAGAACTACTTTCTCCTAAGGCTGAGCTCCATCAGTCTGTGGAATAGCCTCCCAAAGGATAGGCTAGAAGCTGAACCTGTTTGAAACCAGGCTAGCTCAAGTCCTAGATAATGCAGTGGAGGGAAACAAGCCTTCAAGCTAGCCTCCAAGGGCTGTACTAGATAAACTAACATCTGTTGTCTGTGAAATATTGGTGTGTCTCAGCTGTATGGCATAAAATAACTTTAGAAACCACTCACAACGCACTGAGGGAGCTAAAAATCAACAGCTCCCTATACTCCCTGTAAGCTGTGCCTTGGGGTGGAAAGCTGTGTGTGGGAAAGAACAAGCCCCAGGATTACTTGAAACGCAGGAGGCAGGCACCTGGAAAATCCTGTATACAGTAACTGCCCAGTGGTGTTTTAAATCACATTAGCTAATGTTTAAATAAAAAAACATTTTGTTTAATCTTGACAGACTATACAGCAAATATCCCTCTCTACAGGCTCTATTTTCTGATACTGAAATTCTGGTTAGGTAGTTCAAGTTGGCCCTGCTTGTAAAATGCACCGATCCTCAAAAGAAAGATACCATCAATGTGGAACGTACCCATGCCCCAGAAGGGAGTAAGAAGAGTAACAGAGGAAGAACAAAAGGTGCAAGTGAATAGCAGTTACATGAACAAAGTGGGACATGCTGTGAGCTGCAGTGAAGGGATACATAGCAGGCAATAAAATATTATGCAACATTTAAATTGCTCAGACTAATTATTCTAAGAGGACATTCAGGCTGCTCACCAGATTCCTCTGCTGCCGAAGAGACTGAGTCCAGCATTTGACACTAGAAACATACAACCAGGCTTCTGGGTAATTCAAGCATTGACAATGCAGCAATTTCATTTGTACTAGATGGAAGCAGTTTTGTCAAGGAGCTGACAACAAAAGGACCACTTCGTTATGGAGCAAGACAGAGCAAGGTAGCTATAGCCTAGAGTGAAGGAGACTTAAAAGGACCAATCCTCATTCACACACACATCAGAGTGGGTGTCTGATTTTTACATCTCTTCCTAATTGAAATGAGGAATAGGATAACACAGCAATCCTCAGACTTGGAGAAGTCAGGACTGGAACTGAATGGCCTTTAGTCAAGTGTCAGTTCTAATTGCTTCCCCCAAACTGAAGCTTAACTGAAGACATTGAAAATCACTCGTGTGTAGATGTTCCTGTTAAGAGGGCACTGGTTCTGGTGCAATTTCTCATCACGTTTCTGTAGGAGCTAAGGGCATGTGGGGAAAACATTTGTGCTCTAAGGACAAGCTTGCCAGGTTTTTCCCAAGAGTTGTCATCTCATATAGGGGGTGGAATGCATGTAGGTTGGGGTGTGGAGAAGCGCTAGTCCCTTATGCAGTTATGAAGCCACAGTACAGTTTAATAGGTTCACACACACACATGTAGTGACCAGTGTGTCATTGTAGCATGAGTTCCTGGGGGTCACTATGTGCCTAAAAGGAGATCTGATCACCAAACTTTATTTTTCCCCTCCCACAAGAACAGGAAACAGTAGTACCCTGGCCCAGTTTCTGCTTAACCAAATTCCTGCTGCAGGTTCCACTGAACTCTGCTCTTCTTACCTTGACCTGTTGCCTACTTCTGCATGCCAGCTGAGTTGCTTTATTTCAGTGCTGCATAGCTTGGCTCATCCTTTAGGATAAGAGATGTTAGGCAAGATGAGTTCAAAATATGTTTTGACAGCAAGTATCAAATCTCCTGTCTTCATCCCAAGGTGGGGAGTTGGCCCAGTTACAGATCTGGACTATTAGTACTGAGGAACTGACAATGCTACAGGACTACAGCTTGCCCACAGATACAAAAATGGAGACAGGATGGCGTGGAAGTGCATGGTATGTAGCTTTGATAATCAGCATGTCCAGCTACAACAACATGGTCTGCCTTCTGATCAAAGCCACTGTCTAGCTGTTGAACAAACTGCACTCACTATAAAACTAATCAAGCATGAGGAATTGGCAAGTAGAACAAGAGAATAGAGATTGGAGCTATGGGAATCTTTTCCTACAAATACAGTGGCTGGCAGAGATCCCAAGATTTATTAACCCTAGAGATTTCTCCATAATAAAGTTTTAAAATTCACCAACCCAGAATGGAACAGGGGCTCACTAGACCCTTTTAATCAGACGCAGAGTTTGACTAACAATCTGGTTCTTACAAGGATTCGATAAGCTATTGCAGCCAATTTGAAATGGCAGATGTGTGTTTGCCAGTACAATTCATACTGAGGGGGATGAATCAATGACGGGCCGTTCTCAGGATTAAAACAGATTTCAAGAATTTCCTTTTTAGCCAGCTATGGGCTCCCTAGCCTCTCCATGGTGGATGATACACCACTGTCTCTATTTCAGAGCTTGCATAAGAAGCCTGTTAGCTACAGAACTATCCAAGAATCCCCTTCCATGTGCGCATCTAACCCCACAGAGATGAGGGACACCTCTCTCCTGCCCTGCTGTATGCAGTATTGATAGTTACATATGGAAGGAGCTTGCTGAGGCAGCATGAGGAAACAGATGCTGAGGATGCAATTCAGGTCAGGAACATCAGTTAAGAACTGTTTTAGCTCGTAGGAGAAATCAGCTTTGGCATAAAAATGTACACTCCAATTCGCCATCCTACTGCGTTATTTAAACCCCCCCTTCAACTATTCTGGCCCAAAATACTGTTTCTTCTGACAGTTCTTTGTGGCAGAGTCCAAGAGATTTTCTCCCTACCTCTTGTACCTAGATACTTCTCCCTGCCCCCGTTTTTATTCCTGCATGTACTGCTACCCAAGGATCAGTTTGCTCCTTCATAAAATACATCCCACTCTTTCTCACTACCTTTCCCCGCCACCCACCCACTCAGCATGTGCTCTCTTTTCCAGCAGTTGCAGAGAATGAATAGCTGGAGGCAGAATTTCCACCAAGCAAAGGGAGGCTCAAGTGTTAACTTTAGAAAACTGACCCGTTCCTGGCTTCTTGGAACTTAGGAACTGGTTAATTTCCTCGTTTTTTATAAAGCCAGCAGGGGGTGCTGTAGTTGGGACTTCTGCCTGCAGTGACTCCCATGTCACCTCACCTCCCACCTGGCCTTCCCAGTGAGACCTGTCCTAAAAGTAGCGGCTGAAACCAGGGATTCACTGACATAGAGCAGCTCTGTGCTGCACAGGTCAGCAGCTGATAACCAGGGGTAGGAGCAAGCTGCACAAATCAGTTATGGATCTCAAATGCCCCAAAGTTAGGGAGCCTTAGGAGCCACGGTTTTGGTTTAGACCCACTTTGAACTCAAGGTTTTTGAGCTGAAAGGGTAGTGTATTAATAGACATATCTCTTGCTTGTTTTATTCTGTGATCAAAATGCCTGACAATTATGGAGCAAAACCTGAAATGTGTTTCATTAACATAAAATAACAAAAATAACTGTATCTCTTCAACTGAACACACATATGGCGAAAGTCTGACAGTTCTGTGTTTTAATGGAAAAGCTGTTCCCATAACTGCAAAATATATTAAATTCCATAAATAAGTTACAGTAAGAAAAATAACTATTCCAGGATTATACAAGTGTCGAGTGACTTACATAAATACTACATCTGCACTTTAAAACTCTGAGCCTTTCTCCATAGATTTTCCTATCCTTTAGCCTCCAAAGTAGCATATCCCAACTGATGGCTTACTTTAAAAAAAGCGGACTATCTTTCCATTTACTTCATTCTATAGTGGAGTTGCAAGCTGATTTAACTGCTTCTCAGTATTGGTCCCTTATACATTACTACACATCAAGTTCCCTGCCTTTGTCTCCTAACGGCTTACTTGGGGAACAGTCGGAACGAAAGTTCTACAGGGCATCTGCTCCTATGACATCTGTTCATGTCTAGGTTCACCTGTTGTAAGGAAGTATCACCTCCATGCAGTCACTATTCCCCTTTTACGAGGATGCAGTCCCCACTCGCATTATCCTGAAGAGCATATTTAGGTTGTTGTTTCTAATGGCATCCCGGCACGCAGTGATCACCTGCGTCTTGGGTTTCCCAACTGGAAAGGAAAAAAAACCAGAATCAGCACTAGCATGTATTTTAGTAACCAAATGAGACATTAAATAGACATTTACAGGTCAGAGCTGGTCTCTCAGAATTTAGATTTTGTAAAAAAATCGTGTTTTTTTAAATAAAACCAAACAGTAGGACTATTTCCCCTTTTTCTTAATTCCACGTCAAAGGGGGGCTATTATTTGTATTACAAAAGTGCCTAGGGGCCCAACGTGGCTGGGGGCCCATCATGGCAGGCACCGTACAAATATGCAGTAAAACAGTTCCTTCCCCGAATAGTTTAAGTAAGTATCTCCCTATTTGCAAAGCAAGAACTGAAACACTGCTTGTGCACGTGCAAGGAGAAAAGCATAAAGAAACCACACAACAGCAAAAGCTAAAATATATTTGAAGGTCAGTTTTAATAATTTAAGGTGTTGCTAGTAATGTAGGTAAACTTTACAATAGTCTGATTTAACCTGAGAGTGGCCTCCTTTAAACTTCTGGGCCAGAAGTGAAGAATTCAAATTTAATGTTACACTGTAAAAATGATTTTAGTAAAAGCAGTAAGTCTTACACTATTCAATAACTGCTTTGAATCGTTGCCCCAATGTTGCCCCAAAGTCATGCTGAGCACCCATAACTCCCCGACTTTCCTAAGAATCTAGGGTGCCCAGCAACTCGCGATCAATTCATTAGCAAGTGATTAGTGTAACGGAAATACCAAGGGACTGCACTTGGTGCTTCTTCCAGACAACTAGAAAATAACAAATTAGGTCTGACATTGAATTTCTGTCCTCAGCCCAGCAATTTCTCACCTACCTCTTACCAAGTGGGACAAAGCTTAAAAATATATATATATATATACTTACGGTAGGGTTTTGAAAGAGCATTTGGACTGATTTCCAGACTGTATTTATGCTTTAGCTCCCATATGTTTTCTGTACTTAGCCATACTTTGAAGTTTCAAGTTTCATACATTGAAATGTTCATGGGCAATAGAAAGAGAGGTCCTAATTTGCAAGCTGCTTTGCACAGGCTGACCCCAATACCACATAGTGCTCTGCCCACGCAGTGCAATTTGCAGGATCCGGGCCAAAGTCTACCTTTGAACAGCATTTCCTGGGACCCATGAGATTAGGGTTTATATCTTATACCTTGTAGAGATCATTTGTATTTGTCTTTTCAAAGTGAGAGTAACACTACAGTTTAAACAACTATGGAGAGATTTCATATTCCTCTGTAGCTGAAAATTGAAGCAAGATTCCCACTATTAAGTCCTGGACCACACAGCAAAATGTATCTGGTCTTCAAGACAAACTCTACCAATCCTGCATTTGCTCTTTGATGTGCCATTCTCTACCCTGGCTTGTTGAGCCAAAAATGGAATTCCCAAAGTAGAACCCTGCCCTGGACTTACCACGCAGCTGCCCCGCTCTCTGGATAGCTTGATTTACGGATTTGAGATTGTTTAACAGCTCAGTGTGGTTGGTGCAGCGAATTTTATACTCATTAAGTAAATCTCTGTTAAGATCATAGAGTTCCATGTACCGTTTCTTCATATTTCTCCTGTGAAAATGAACAACAGAGACAAGAGAGACTCTAGGGACAAGGAAAACAGGCGACAATTCATGTTTTGTTAATGTAAAAAAGCAACAATATTTAGTTACTATGGTTACTGTGGCTACCTGCTGTTCTCAAGTTGTCTGAAGCTAGAAGGCTGAACGCATCAGAGATAGATGGGTATCCAATATAACTACACAGCTAGTCATTTAATGTTATTCCTCATTACTTACACCAGAAAAACAAAGTCACTCAATATATTTACTCTATTCTCTCACTCTTTTTCTAGTCTGTATCAGCAAAAACAATGAGGAGTCCTTGTTCTTTTTCACATGCCTCCCCCCCAATAGCATTTTGCTCCTCAATACTGGATATATTGAACTCAGAAAAGGGCATCAAAAATGATGAGGGGTATGGAATGGCTGCCGTATGAGGAGAGATTAATAAAACTGGGACTTTTCAGCTTGGAAAAGAGACGACTAAGGGGGGATATGATAGAAGTCTATAAAATCATGACTGGTGTGGAGAAAGTAAATAAGGAAGTTTTATTTACTCTTTCTCATAAGACAAGAGCTAGGGGCCACCAAATGAAATTAATAGACAGCAGGTTTAAAACAAACAAAAGTATTTTTTCACACAACAATGCACAGTCAACCTGTGGAATCCTTGCCAGAGAATGTTGTGACGGCCAAGACTATAACAGGGTTCAAAAAAAGAACTAGATAAGTTCATGGAGGATAGGTCCATCAATGGCTATTAGCCAGGATGGGCAGCGATGGTGTCCCTAGCCTCTGTTTGCCAGAAGCTGGGAATGAGCGACGGGATGGATCACTTGATGGTTACCTGTTAGGTTCATTCCCTCTGGGGCACCTGGCATTGGCCACTGTTGGAAGACAGGATACTGGGCTAGATGGGACATTTGGTCTGACCCAGTATGGACGTTCTTATGTATGTTCTTAGTGATTGGAAGTGCTGGGAAAAGGAGTTAGTTTCCGCAGAAGAGTTAGTCTGGCTGATCATTAGTTGCATTAGATCCCTCGACTTCTTGCAATAGACAGCTGTGATATGGACATTAGCCCTTAACTTCAGGAGGACAGAGCTGTTCAGAGCAAAAGATTAATGCCCTGAAAACACAGGGAACAAACTCTTCCTCAGTCTCCTGCTCAGAGTCCTTCCCCACCCCAGCCCAAAGAGGATGAGTCCTGTCCTGCCCAGCTACTGCTCCTTCCTCTTCACACGACGGACTCCCTCTGGCCTAGCTGAGAGCTTGACAACACTACCCCACAGCTGATTCATATTGCCTGCCCCGTGCTGAGTCTGCCTGAGTCATCCGCCTGCTGGTTCTCAGCCTAAAGAACAGGTCAGGAACACAATGATCATGTGTAAATAATATGCACCTAGATTTAATGCAGCCTAGATCCATGCAGCTGTTTCTATCTAAGCCCTGGTCTACATGGGAGGTGGGGGGAATCAATCTAAGTTACGCAACTTCAGCTACGTGAATAAGGTAGTTGAAGTCGACGTACTTAGACCTACTCACCGCGGCATCTTCATTGCGGTGAGTAGACTGCTGCCGCTCACCTGTCAACTCCGCCTGCGCCTCTCGCGGCAGTGGAGTACAGGAGTTGATGGGAGAGCGCTCAGGGGTCAATTTATCGCGTCTAGACTAGACGCGATCAATTGACCCCCGCTGGATCGATCGCTGCCCGCCGATCCGGGCAGCACCCTTAAGGTGCTCTTCTCTACCAAAAAGCAATGACTGGCCACCAGAGCCAGAGAATTGTACAGAAATGCAATGGCTGCTCACATGTCTCCCATGAGGCGTGAATCTTCTGCTCGAACCAACATACTACGGATAAGGTTGGAGTGGTCGGCCATGTCGGCAGTGAGTTTCTGATGGACTGTATGATATTCATCCACCTATCAGGAGTAAAGACACCCAAGCACTTTGTGAAGTCCATGCAAATCTGAGAGTTTAGCTTTGAAAAGGTAGAGACTGCCACAATTTAATAGGGAACAGCTTCCTATCCCCCCGCCTGGATCCTTGCCCAGGAAGAGGAAGGCTAGATGAGACTTTCAGGGCCTATTGGCCGCCCTGATTCACTCGGGGCCTGATCCAAACCATCAACTTCAATGGACTGTGAATCTCCTGGCCAGTTTACAGAATGAGGGAATTGTCCTAATCATCAACAGCCAGGAGGGGACCTGCCCCTGCTTTGGATAACAAGACATTTTGGAAAAGGGGGGCTGTCACCCTCTCTTTAATTCATAGCACAGCAAGCCATGGTTGCAGGTTTAAATGGCAGAAAGCCACAGAACGTTTAGATGTAGAAAGAGAGAAAAAGTCACCAAATCCTGAAGCCACCATCCACCACCAAATCAACCCCCATTGAGACACGCTTTGTGCCTACTCACCTTAACTAGCACTTTCCGCAGCTCCTCAAAGTACGCAGGGAAATCCGCTTCCACCTGCAAGTCTTCAATTGCCAAGAAGGAGGCCATTGACTGGATAATGTCACCGGCTAGATCTATATCGTCCGTGCTGATAGAAATCTAACCGGTATGAAAACCGTACGTTTTAGCTTTCTCTTCTCTTCAAAATTCTCCCTCCACAGCCATTAAATAGGACCCATTTTGCAGCATATTCAACCTAATGCTCAAAACAGTGTAATACTGCAAGATTTCCACTGGAAGGCCTATTAATCTGATACTACATTTTGCTAGAATTAAGCACTGTGGGCTAGATCGGAAGTATATGGGAATCTTTCTACTGATGTCAGGGGACTCTGGATCAGGACCTAAGGGAGAAATGCATCACTATGCAGAGAGCCAGCCCAAGGATCATGTGCTAGTTATATCCCATCTAAGCCCTCAAAATAGGGCGTAAGTAGTGGAGAGGCTCTGTGCTGCCTCTCTGCACCGGGGTGAATCTCACTATATAAGAATACATTGCTTCCAAAAATTGAAGGCCCACCCTGCTGTATTGTCCATATCACTGTCTGAGCTTGGAATTTTACTCCCGGATAGGAAAGTGGGCACAAGCTACCATTGAAGGAGAATTAAATATGCCATTGTGGACAATATCCTGCTTAAAACACTAGCATTTCATCTGCCTGTGCAGTCACATAAAACCACAAGACACTTTGATGCTATGATAGTCAGTGGATCAGAGAATCGTAGGACTGGAAGGGACCCCAAGAGGTCATCTAGTCTGGTCTCCTGCACTCCTGGACTAAATATAGTAACTTAGCTGGACAGAAATAGCAAAAAACTAGTGACCAGGAAATATTAATGGTTTGGTCCCTCCTTCGCTTTGTACCTTGGCTCCCTGTTCACTTTCCCATGTGGGCATTTCCTCCCAGTTCCACTGCTCTTTAATAAGATTAGACCTAACTATAGTAGGGTAAGAGTAAAAATTACCTCCCCACTGGGTTTGATTTTTATGCACAGCTGTCCTGCATCACGCAGGGAAGTGAAACAGACTTGAAAAGGTGCGCTTTGAAGCTCTGCATCCTCTGGTAACAGAAAGCTCTGGTTCAACCACATAACAACCTAGAAAAATAAATTCATAACATTACCCTTCCCAGGCAGAAACTGTCTGGACTGTATTTGCTCTAGTGGGCATTATGGGATACACACTAGACAAGAGATACAGAGCACCCAGCTCAATGCATCTTGTGATCATATGCACAATCTTACTCTGGGTCGTGAAATAAAGTGTCTATTAGAAAACAGATCTCAATTGGAAGTTTATTAGCATCACAGCACCCCCACTGGGCATAACAGGATGACTCATGATTCATTTTGCTCTCTCCCACCTAGTGGAATGGGGACAATTTGCTATGTTATAAGTGGGCTGTTCAAAGCATGATTTTGTACAATATTATGAATAAGAGAATCAAGTAAGTAAGAAAGTCACGTAAGCCCTTCGGGGCAGGCACCATCTTTTTGTTCTACGTCTGTACAGCACCCAGCACATTGGGTCCATGACCAGGGTTCCTAGGTGCTACACTAATACAAATAATACATAAGAAGAAATTGACAGAGGAAGGATTGTTCAGTGGTTAAGACAGTAGCTAGGACTTGGAAGTCCAGGGTTCAAATCTCTGCTCTGTCACATATTTCCTGTGTGACCTTGGGCAAGCCACTTAGCCTCTCTGTGCCTCAGGTGCCCATCTGTAAAATGGTGATGTGAGAATAAATACTTTACAGATTATGAAATGCTCACATAACGGAAGCCATAGAAGTACTTAAGATAGATGGAGCTCAGAGGGGCAAGGCCAAAAAGTTTTCCTTAGAGAAGAGTATTACATCTGATCAATCTGCCATCAACCACCCAAGTCAGAAGTATTTTTGTCCCAGGAATTTCTATGCAATTAAAGTTACGTATGTGCCAGAGAGCCTTACTAAGCCACTCCCAAGCACTGGCCAATTCTCAGCTCAGGCTGTAGTGAGCTGCCATCCCACCATATTTCCAAGATACACAACAGAACATTTACTGATCCATTATGGATTTGAGCTGAATTAAACCCATGAAGATGAATTACCTAGATACTTTATTGCACTTTTCCCCGTTTGCTAATTTACAACATTCAGTCATTCACTCTGGGGCCCTTCCATTAGTTCAAGCTAGGCACATTCTACTAGATAAAGTACAATGAAGGGATGAGTAACTACTAGAACGTCTGGCCTTAAGCAGCTATTTCCTGCAGATGCCCAGAAACTCTAGGAATGTTTCTGCTATGCCAGAATTTAAGAAAAAGAAGCATGAACTCAAGCTGTAAGCTGTTAAACACAGACTCTTATGGACAGTAGTGGAATAAATTACGTTATTTCCCTTTGCTCTAGGGATTCCCAAGTTAATTGCAAACTCTCCACCTTATACAAAAGCAGCAACTGTGCTCAGAACCAGAAAATAAGATGCAGAGCATAAACTCACCCTTTGTACCCTCTCACTGATTGTAAAGTTAACAAAGCTTAGAGGTTCAGGGGCCGAGTCAGGGCTGCTCAAAGCATACATTGAAAATCGGGGTAGCTGTCTTGTCAGTTCAAAGACATGGAACTGTGTGCTGGAAGGAATCCAAAGGAAAAAGAGAGAGCGAAATTTACCAACAGACCAGTGATTTGTCTATTGCACCCTTCCATTAACAAATTCAGCATGATTCACTTTACATCACAGACGCTGTCACCACAATCCCTGCAATGAATATAACATTCATTAGGACTATGCACAGAAGATATAAAACTGGAGACATTTTAACAACTACAATGAAGACTTATTAAAAGGAACATTAAAGCTGAATGGAACCCCTGCATTCAGTTCTCTGCATTGCTCCGGCAGTGGACTGATGGCCCCTGAAACAGTAAAGGAAGGTCTAATCCAACTATGCCTTACACTTTTGGTAGAGATACCATTATCTGGAGCAGGGGAAACAGAAGCTTGAAGTCTGGCCTTGGCAGGCAAACAAAAAGAGAAAATGATTCTCAAATGTTACTTCAGATGCATTTTATTTATATGGTGATTTGTACAAATTCTGCCCTCAGACACGGATTGAGGACTTGTGCTGAAGTCAAAGGGAGTTGAGGACAGTCAGCATCTGACAGAGTACAGCCCATATGCAATCACAGAAATGCCGGGCAGGAAGGAACCTTGAGAGGTCAAGTCCAGCCCCCTCCGCTGAGGCAGGACCAAGTAAACCTAGACCATCCCTGACAGGTGTTTGTCCAACCTGCTCTTAAAAACCTCCAATGACGAGGATTCCACAACCTCTCTTGGAAGCCTATCCCAGCATTTAACTACCCTTAGAGTCAGATGGTTTTTCCTAATATCTAACCCTTGATGCCAATTAAGCCCATTGATTCTTCTCCTAACTTCAGTGGACATGGAGAACAATAGATCACCATCCTCTTTATAACAGCCATTAACATACTTGAAGACTGGTATCAGATCCCCCTTTAGTCTTCTTTTCTCAGGTCTAAACATGCCCTGTTTTTTTTAACTTTTCCTCATACGTCAGGTTCTCTAAACCTTTCATCATTTTCATTGCTCTCCTCTGGACTCTTGCCAATTTATCCACATCTTTCCTAAAGTGTGGGCACCCAAAATTGAACAAAGTACCCAGCGCCGAGTAGAGTGGGACAATTACATCCTGTGCCTTACATATGACGCTCCTGTTAACACACCCCAGAATGATACTAACATTTTTTGCATCACATTGACTCATATTCATTTTGTGATCCACTGTAGTCCCCAAATCCTTTTCAGCAGTTCTACCACCCAGCCAGTTACTCCTAATTTTGTAGATGTGCATTTTATTTTTCCTTCCCAAGTGAAGTAGTTTGCACTTGTCTTTATTGTTGAATTTCATCTTGTTGATTTCAAAACAATTCTCCAATTTGTCAAGGTTGTTTTCAATTCTAATCCTGTCCTCCAAAAGTGCTTACAACCCCTCCCAGCCTGGTGTCATCAGCAAATTTTATAAGCATACTCTGCACTTCATTATCCAAGTCATTCATAAAAATATTGAATAGTGTCAGAGCCAAGACTTACCCCTGGATACGCCCTCCGAGTTTGACAGTGAACCATTGATAATTACTCTTGAGAACGGTCTTTGAAACAGTTGTGTATCCACTTTATAATAATTTCATCTAGACCACATTTCCCTAATTTGCTAATATTTCCCATATTCCATTAGCACCCAAGCCTGGTCCCACAGCTGTCAATGGCAAACCTCTGGTTGACTATCAAGGGAACAAGATCAGGCCCTTAATGATTTAAGCACGTAGGCCTCCATTTTCAAACATGCTGAGCACTCTCAGCTTCAACCGAAGTCAATGGGAGCTGAAGGTGTTTAGCACCTCTAAAAAACAGGCGTCTCATTTGTGTTTTTAAAAAAGCATTTCAATTATCTTTGAAACAGGAGTCAGGACGCACAGGAACTAGGTCTGAAGAAATTAACGACTGCATTTGTCACAGACCTTCTACAACACAAGGGCACAGAAAGCTACTGAGGCTACATCATTGCTACATTTCACACCAAACGCTGCTGACCTCAGAAATGGGGCTTGACACCGTACTATACCACAAACCTTACCTGCTTCTGTAACCCACAAAGGCTTTGATGTGTAAATCTACTGGGACATCTTTGGGAGGAGTAAGGGGAACCTGAATGCGACCTGAGAGGTTCTGGAGACTGGGATGAACCACATGGCTCTCGCCTTCAAATATCCCTTCAGCAAAGATCAGCACAGCTCGGATAATTGTGTCTTAGGAAAGGGGAGAAAGTGGTTTATTAATTAATAGCTCTCCACTGACAATAACTCTGCATCACTTTCAAAGTTAAGCGGGGGAGGGTTTCCTGGGAGAGTGGGGGAGAAGAGATTGGATTACAGACATTCAGCCTCCATGCGGAGACCCAGCTTCGGCAGCTGCATGCTCAGCCTCAGGTTGGCACACACTGCATTGTTCTCTAGCCACTCCTACAGACATGAGGAAGGCAACAGGGATCAGCAAGACCAATTTACTTCACTTCACGCATCAATTACATGGAAGTAGGAACAACCAGTAAGGAGCTAACAAGACTTTTGGATACCATGGTGATGAGGGTCACAGAAGAACCTATTCAGATTGATGGAACATTGGTCGATTCAAAACTCTGTGAAAGGAAGGCATCCAGACAGAAGAAATTGAGAATGACAGACCAACTAGGGAACGGCAAACCACTGGCTAAATGCATCAAAACATTTGCATGTGAGGTTACAAGAAACCACCATCATCAACTGCAAATTATTTCTCACCATTAGATGTGGAAATACACAACTCTACGTGGGCAGCCTGACTGTCAGAGCCCAGGTTCACTGACAGGGCGGTCTGCAGCTGGGTGTTAGCTGGAATCACTCCCCTCTGCCCATCAGCTTCAGTCACCTGAGCGCTCAGTTCCGCCTGCTGCAAAACACACACTTCCAGCTCAGCATCACGAGAGCAAGGTTTTCATTAAAGCAGTGCTGAAGATACATCCCAGAGCCCTCCACCCGGGGAAGGGATCTATTACAGCAGCCTTCATACATCTGAAACATCTGTGAAGAATGTTTTCATTAGGCTTCTCCTCAAACTCTCTTGACTGAATCTGACTTCTACAATGCCTTGTTGCCAACTGCGAAGCTCTTTAGAAAAGCATAAAAGGGGTTGCTTGGGACAACCCTAAACTTTACGAACGCATACTTAAGTCCCATGGGACATCAGCACATACTTAAGTGCACTGCTGAATCCAGGCCTTAACCATGACACCTACAGCATGGATCTACTCTTCCTTCTGCCTGTTCTCAAAGCTCAATGTAACTCTGTCCTTCGCTACGTATCCCGCATTTGTCAAGGTTGCCCTGATCCCCTGAACTCTGCCCACGTTCCCAACCACAGCCGTTTGTCAGATTCCCACCCAATCACCTCTGTGCTCTTTTCTTCTCACCCATGGATCACCAACATTAAAGATTCTGGTATCAGAACTTAAGTTAATCATTCAATTACATGAGCCAGAATAGAATCCAGCTCCCTCTCCGTTAGCTCTGCAGAGCCAATGTATTCAGTACACTAAAAAAGTAGGGAAAACTTTAGG
Source organism: Chelydra serpentina (assembly GCA_037349315.1). Classification (NCBI taxonomy): domain Eukaryota; kingdom Metazoa; phylum Chordata; order Testudines; family Chelydridae; genus Chelydra; species Chelydra serpentina. Next base: position 8,194,473 of record JBAIAC010000026.1, on the reverse strand, counting down.
TATTAAAGTGAGACAAGCTGGCGTTGAATTCACACAAGGAGCAGGCCTGTTGCATAAGACGTCTCTATTTTACATTGTCACTGCACTCTAATTCTTCTAACAGCCTGTGGATCTGGGTGAGAGACCAGACCCTACATCTTGTTTTGAGAAGTACCTTTGAGTTTTCCTCATAGTTTCGTAATTCCAGCAGCAGATTCTGTTTCTTTTGACTAAGCTCCCGAATCAGATCCTGTTCCGCACTGGTATCCATCAAGTTTCCTTTCATCTCCTGGCTTCCTGGCAGGTAGCCACGTACTGCACAAAAGCAAAGCACAGAGCATTTCAAGCATGTCTTTAGCCGCAATCTCTAGACTTCCGCTTTTGCGGCATGAATCACTACTAACAGATCGACTGTAGAAACAATATCAGGTCAGCCCCTCTGATGGGATAATGGGTGTAGCTCCACTGACGTAAATGGAGTTATGCTGATTTACACCACCTGAGGACATGGCCCACTCTACTTACCATGACAACATGGCTGGACATTTAAAGGGATGCTGATGACTTCTAGTGCATTTGGAGACTTCCATGAAAGTGTCTCCCGCCTCCCTAAAGCTGACCCTCACTGATCAGAACGAGTGACAGAACAACGTAAATCTCTCTTTTTGAATTCTTTTAGTTTATTTTATTTTTAGTTTCGTTTAGGTGAGTCTTACGTTACTTACAAGCAACCCTCAACATTACTCCATCCTGACCAAGCTTTTGTCTAAATGATAATCCTGCAATCAGGTGCGTGTGCGCAGAACCTTACACCCTCACACGCACCTGATTGCAGGATTATCATCATTTAGTACCCGTAATACAGTAGTGCCAAGAGGCGCCAATGAAAATAAAGGATGCCACATTGCCATGTACTGCGTATATATAATAATGCAGCAAAAGACAGCAGCCCATGCCTCACAGAGAAGGATCAAGGCCACTGATGTTAACCTATAGGGCTTATTTAAGATAAGTTGCTTTATTAATATGGCCCTATTCATTGGTTCTTTACTCCCCAGCAAAAAAGGCTTACATGCCCAAACATAAGCAGGGGGTTCTCCTGATGAAATATGATAAAAGCACTCAGGAGTATGCATAAAGAGTATGCATAAAGATGCCGTGCTACTTTCTTTAATATGTTTGGACTTGTGTTCCAAATAGGTTGTGCCAGGCTCCTGTGTTCCTGCTGAGCGGGTTTCAGATGGTTAAGACAGTCACCTGTGAGCCGTTCCTTTGACCCCCATGCTTATCTGTATATTCACTTTGAGCAAATTTATTTAAATAGTTTTAATAAAAAATACCTCCCATCTCAACTAAGTTTCACCTCCTTAGAATCTGACGATGTAAGTTTACAAGATCTCCAGCCAACCATAGTGTCTTCCATGAAACACAAGGTTGTTATTTCCTAAATTGCTAATTAAAAAAACAAGCAAGAACATACATATTTTTTAAAAAAAAAAACCTCTTTCAGATCTTCGTTATCTATCACGAAGAAGCTGAAGAGATCCCGCACATATTTATTTTTTCCCTCGCCATTCAATTCTGGCAGCATGGCTTGAAGTATCCCTGCATATATGGAGTACAATTCTGCTTCACTTTTAGTGGAAGATCACGTCTGCTAAGCAACTGAACTTTGTAAGCCCACAGGTCATCATATAGAAAACAGGTCTGATTGTTTATCGTCCGCGAGGCAGTATTCAAAATCTTGTTTGTGGAAAGCTTGACCCTTCTATTCCCTGGATTTTGCTAAGGACGATGACAGATTTGGCAGGCAAAAATACATGCAAACTCAAAAGGCATTTAGCAGGCATTGTAACAATAGAATGTATTAGTATTAATGCTTTGTGGGTAATGCTCTTGGCATTTCTGCTTAGCTTAAACTAATACACTGATGCTGCAAAGGATTTTTCATGCTCTTACCTTCACCATCAACTGAACAGCAGATTAACTGGGTGTTACCATCCATTCTATAATCCCCCTCTACCACTCCTGCAATTGAGGAAGCAAAGTTGTCCTTAAAGATGACCTCCCCAGTTCGGTCACTGCGTGCGTCAACCTGGAATACAGAACATTCCCAAGACACAGGATGAAAATGAAAGCTAACCTCACTGGATAAATTATGCCGCACTCTGGGACATTAACTGAGGAATCCTGCTGCACTTCTGGAACGGCAGGTGAACTTGCAGCTCCGTTGATCAGATAAAGAAAACACCACCAAAAATTAACTAGCAATGAAATGACAGGTCCAGACACACACGTAAAAATGAGCCGCTCCTTGGAGAGACTTTCCCCTGAGAAAAGTAAAAAGAAGAGAAAGAAAGAGGGGAATTGCAAGCCCGTGCTGTCAAGGTGATACATACTATTGAAGCAGCAATGACAGGACCAAACTATAAGTAACCTTAAGGCAGCATTTACAGTCTCCAGCCTTATTCATAGTCTTTGTCTGATGAAATGTGTTACTTTTATGCACAGATATCATGACCTTTAATGATAATTTCACGGGGGGATTTTTCAGTTCTGCATAGCTTTGCTCTTCCAAGGCACAGGGCACAGCAATGTTTTCCTAGGAGCTGGAGACTTTCAGATCAATGACCAGTGAGGATACTGTAAATGAAAGACTAGACAAAGGAGGAATAAGTGTGTTGAGGTTTCCTACACAACAATGTTGTATCAAGTCTAGCAGCTCCACATCTGAGGTTCCAATGAATCCTGGAGCTCTAGGTTGCTAACCTGAGGCGAATGAAATCAAACTCTCCTGAGATAATGAAAGAAGACATTGTGAAAGGAGTGTAGATTTACAAGAAAACATTGGCAAATGGTGTCCATGGGAGACCTGGCAGCTAAATCAGCTATTTCTAGCAAGCGACAATGCTAAGCAACTGTGTTAAAAGGGAACGGAATTGAGTTTTATAGAATGAGTTTAGATATTAATTATATTATCGAATGCATGATGGATTTATTATGGAGTGGTAATAACCCTTCTGCAGTTTAGATTGACGCTACCTTCTCTATTATCTAATAAGTTTCCTTCATTTGTCACTTAAGAACATCCAGGAAACACGGGAGAAGGATACTAGGGTGTTCTCAATATACAGAGCTGGAAGTGGAAGTAGAACCTCAGAAGAACTATGCAAGCTCCACTTCTATAGAAACAACCTACTATACTGTGGCAATTGATTTGGAAAATATTCAGGGGACTGTTCTTCCTGTAAATGATGGCGTATTTGACATAAGCTGAGCCAGGCTCACTGTAATATTTCTTCAGAGCTCCGTCTTTTGAATAGTTTCTCTGTTCAGTCTTGTACAACTAAACAGCTTTGTCCAATGCAATCTCTTGATTCACAGCTACTCATTTTCTCTCCATTTAAACTCACCTTCCCATTGGACCATCCAGTGATCAATTCACATACTCCATCAGAGTTAAGGTCAAATGCATGTATGCTCATTGCATGATTTTTAGACTGGGGAAAAAACAAAGAACAAATGCATGAAGCTATTGCTATTGGTACTGGAGTACGTATCTATATAGATTACATACAGGAGTAACAAGATATCTCCTAACAGAGTGTCAGGGCACCCTACCTATGTAGTCATGTACCTCTGAAATCTGAGCACCTGCATTAGAGACACAGGCCAGTGTTCTCCAAAGATGTAATCTTTCGCTCCAATATGTTTCCATCCAAGAAGATGATCCATGCCTACCTCCTCCCACAAAAACAGTGGACGATACAAGAGCCTGATTCTCCAAGACAAGAGTTACAGTCCCAGAGTTCTTATAAATCTCATTTGCAGTTGGGAAATACCCTTAGCACAAAGAAAATCATTTCCACATGATTTTTTAATAGCACAACTGTTCCAGTCAGTGGCAATAAGAAAATTTAAACTGAGTATCCAGAAAGGATCTTCCAAGCAACAAGATCTATTAGGCTGCGGAACAGTCCCTCAACGAAACTTGGGGAAGCGCCATTACTTCAGACATTTAAAACTACCCTGGCTAGAGCACTTGGAAACATACTGTGCAGGGAACAGTCCTGTGCTGATCGCTGGGAAATGGACTAGATGAGCTAATAGGTATTTCCACCTGTCCATTATCATTTTAGTTTGCTGTATTTAATTTCATTTTGTAAAATCAACAGCAGTCCAAACAGAAACCCATCTGTATTGAAACAATCTCATGTCAAGTTGTGCAAGGTGGGTGGAGTCCTAAGATGGGAGACCAACCTGTGTTCAGAGAAGTCTTGGGAACAGCAGCATTCTGTTTATCTGGCCTTTCCCAAAGCCTTATCTTTGGGCATTGTAACCAATACACAAATCATACTGAAGCTATTATGTGAGACTTCTCACCTTCTTTTTGGGCAGAATAGTAATACAAATATGCTCACTTCCTGACCGCCAGCACACCTGCCAGCAGCACGGATGTAGTTACGGAAAATGCTGCCACTCCCTCACAAATGCCACGTAAAATGACTACCTTTGAAATATTTGTCAACAGTATCTCCACTGATTGAATCCAGTATGAACAAGGAACTCAAAATCCCCCATATGATTGTAGTCCTAATGAGTAGTCCAATAGCAATCGGCCCAGCATGGCAGAAGTTAATTGATGTGCTATTAATTTTGTATAGTGACGTTTTATACATATAAAATAAACCAGTGCACATAGGCTGAGATTTCCAAAACCAAGAGATTTGGACACCCAATTCCCATTGAAATTTACAGGAACCGGGCACCCAAATCTGCAAGATGGCTTTGAAAATCTCAGCCATAAAGTTCCAATTTCTTTCTTCAGAATGTATTTGATTGTACTAACTTTAATCCTCCAGTAGCGGGCTGTCTTGTCATAAACTCCTACTGTACCATTAGATAGGGCATAGCCAAATCGACTGCCATACATGGGGCTAAGTGCAGTGATGGTCTGAAAAAAGAATATGTAAGAGTTAGAACGCATCTCTACTTCTAGAGTTTAAAGTAACTGATAATAGAATGCACGCAATTTCTGTACCAAATTAGCTGTTTTATACATTAATTAATTAGGCATAACTTTCTTCCTTAAAGAACATACTACAGTAGATATACCAAAGATTAGTTTAAAATCCCTATGGGCTCATCCTTCTTACTAAGATTCTTTGGCAAAAGTTTTGTGCCAGTGAGAAAACGCCTGTGGTCACTGGTGTTTATAACATAGTGTAATTTAGACCCTCTCTGATTAGACAAAACTCTCTTTAAAACACAAATGGCTGTGGGTGCCTAGTCTAAACTAGTGGCCCAATGTTACTAACACTGATGGAGCTGGCCAGGTGCTAGCAACAGTGGGAAATGTTTGCCACAAATCTCCAGGCCTAAATCAATGAGATAAAACAAAGGTCTGTTTCCAGGATCGAGCTCTTGTAGGGAAAGGAACACTGGTGAACATCTCTGGCATTACAGAAATAATAGAACACTAACAAACATAAATAGCAGAACCAGGTAAGTGCCTACAAGACCATAACTCTCCCGTAACTCAACGTTTTTTTCCTTCCTAGGTGCACCACATAAAAGTTAGCTATTACAGTAGCCCCTCAACATGAATATGAGAAGTGTTCTGATGCCAAATCAGAGTTACAGGTGCACCAATTCCAAGGCCACAAGGGACTACTGTGATCTTCTAGTCTGACCTCTTGCATAACACCAGCCACGGGACTTCCCTGAATTAATTCCTGTTTGAACTACAGCATGTCTTTTACAAAGACATCCAGTCTTGATTTAAAAATTGCCCGTGATGGAGAATCCATCACAATCCTTGGTAAGTTGTTCCAATGGTTCATTACCCTCACTGTTAAATATCTGCACCTTCATATTCAAGTCTGAATTTGTCTAGCTTCATCTTCCAGCCATTTTGTCTTCTATAAGTTTGTCTGCTAGATTGAAGAACCTTCTATTATCAAATTTCTGTTCTCGATGTAGGTACTTATATACTAATCAAGTCACCTCTTAACCTTCTCTTTGATAAGCTTAATAGATTGAGCTCTTTGAGTCTATCACTACAAGGCATGGTTTCCAATCCTTTTAGTCATTTATGTGGATCCTCTTTGAACCTTCTCCAAGTTATCAACATTCCTCTTAAACTGTGGACACTAGAACTGGACACAGTATTACAGTACAGGTCATACCAGTGCCAAAAACAGAGGTAATATAACCCATCTACTCCTACTCCATATACTCATTTACACATCCAAGGATCACATTAGCCCTTTTGGTACAGCATCACCAAAAGGTTACTTATTGGTTTGTTATGGACCGCAAACAATATTTAAAAAAACAGAACACTACAGTCTTTTAAAATGAGTACACTATATAAAAGCCATCATCCAAACATGTTGCACAGAATTTATCTTCCTCAGGGGAAGAGTTTGTGGAATGTTGAGTGTCCCTTTAATTTAGAACTATAAGATAAGAACAAGCTTCTTAAGGAATCTGTAACCACGGCTTTAAAACATGTAGGTTAAGAAATAAATCATGTATGAGTTTGATCTACTCTTTACTCTTAACTACAAATCAGGATATTACTCCAGAACATAACTTTGCAGTAAATACCTAATGCAGGCTTCAGGTATTGACCAGCTTTAGACATTTTAACAGATATTCTCTGCTGAATGCTACACAGCTTTGCTAGCTAAATCATGGTCTTGCTGTACTGGGAAGTGCTGAAAACAGCTAACCTAGCAGCCATACCTAACTGTTTCAAAAGTACAAATGGCATAAAATATTCCAGGCCAGGGTATCCTGTTAAATTCTAATTCTAGCCACCCTCGTCTAACAGAACTGCCCTTCTTTAGCACTAATAGCTCTTTCATAAGTGGTTTAGTAGCTAAGCCTTTTATCCCTAACTCCAGCAGCGAGTTTCCTCACACAATACAGTTCTCCTCAGATTTTCGAGAAGGAAAGTCTCTAGGGTGTCCTTCCCACTCCCCTGCAAGCCTAGATGTGACAGAATTAAGAATATTCCTAAATTCAACCACAAGGCGCTTTTCCCCCCTAAAAGCAACTAATCCCTAATAGTGGGGATCCTCTCTCTGTCACTAAACTGAAGAGTGACAACCCTGCACCCTTTTACTTTCTACCCATACACATTCCCTGCCTAAAAGCTTTCCTGTCCCACAACTGTAATTTAGGCCTTGTCTATGCTACAGGTGCAGCCATGTTTTTTAACTGGTGCATGTCACTCTTATCTGACCTGGTTACAACAAACAACCTTCAATTATGTCCATACCGCATGATTTTTTTAAAAAAATGTAGCCTTGCTTCATCTGTATTTGTGCAGCCACAAGCTGCTTACTCGTGTTTCTGTCAATGCATTCTAGAAAAATCTTGCGCCACTAACCAGAGACAATACCAACATCAAATACTGAGGTGGTCTTATTAACTACTGAACTTCTTGCCCAAGAGATACAGGTACTGACGTCTTAGCCATGATCTGACCCTGCCTATCCTACGATTTTTGGGGCAAGTATTGTAACAGAATGAGCTCTCTTGTTTACAGCTTCTCGCTGAGGGCCTGATCCACAGCCAATTGACGTCAATGGGATCATTCCAGTGACTTCAGTGTGGTTGGATGGGGCCCTAATTTTCTGTCAAACAACATTTTCTTTTTAAAACCTGGCAGACTATCTGTAACACAGCACAGCAAAAATCACAATCCAGATGTCTTAAATCCATTATTAAATTGTCACTTTTAAAGTGCTAATAAAATAGGTAAGATAAAATAATTAACTCAACTGGTCAGCATAGTATATCTAAGCCACTGTAGATTTATGGTGGGCAATATTTTGTACCCCATTTGAGCATACAATAAACACTGTTTGGAAATAATTTACCTCTGTTTCTGACATTTCTGCCACAATCTCATCTTCTTTAAAAACCCTGATGTCAAAATCCTCAGACCCAACAAGAAGCTAAAAAGAAAGAAATAATCTTAAAATAGTTTATTTAACTCACAGTAACAAAAAACAAAGACACACAAGAATTCAGAGGCAAGCAGAATGTTTGTACTGAGTAAACAAATACGCTAGGCCCAGTCTTCAAGAGTTTTTAGTGATGATATGAAAAGTTTGTAAAGTGCTTTGGGGCCAAAAGGTGCCATAGACGCTCTTGTTGTTCAAGTATTATTTACACCTACTTTGGCAGTGCACACTCTAAGAACACATACTAAAATACCTAAGGCAAGGATGAGGGAAAGCACTCTAGCAATGCCAGGATATATTCTTGTCTCACTGTCCACAATTCAGTATTAGCATTCAGAACTGTAGTTACATACCTAAGAGAAATTAGATCCTCTGCATTGGGATAGGGAATCTGCAACTCAGTTGCAACTCTATAAGAGCCATGTGGATTCAAATAGATCATGACCTGCAATGCCAAGCATTAATCATGCTCATATGAGCAGCCAGCTGAATGCCATTTTATTTTATAGCCCGGATCATCCCACATTCAAAGGCCTCTTGTTCTATGCTGACCCAAAATCAGCTAAGTCGAGGGTCCAGTTCATTGTTGCCCTGCACCTTAGTGCTTTACACCAGTGCAAAAGTGGGTGCAAAATGCTACCACTCTGATTTAGTGTAAATGATTGCATGAGGTGCAGGACAATGTTGACCTGGGCCCTGGTTCTTACTGCTCATGCACTCAGTTTTCTCAGTTCCTTTCCTGTACCCTACTTGTTGGAACAGGGAGTGTTAAAGAACAAACAAGGCAATGTGGAAAACCATTTTACAAAGATGGGCAAATGTCATTACCTCCAGTTTATAGAAGCTGAGTGACTTGTCCAAGGTCACACAGTGAATCAATGGCAGAGCCAAGAATACAATTCAGTTCTAACCTCCTCTCTGGTACCAGTAGCATAGCTGGAGGGGGGGTGGGCCGCTCCCCCTGAGCACATTTTCCAAAAGTGGCGCCTTTTTAATTTTTGAAAGAGTGGAGACGGAGTGGATGGAGGTGGAGCCACAAAATAACGCAGGGCCGACAAAAGAACGCTGGGGTCCCGCCGCTGGCGCCACCAAGAGCCTGCTTCTGGCCTGGGTTCATTCACCCAGGCTGGCAGTAGGCTGAGAGACCCCGGCTGGCAGGAGCCCGCGGGGGGAATCCTAGAGCGGCAGCTGGCCAGCTGGGGTCTCTCAGTCCGCTGCCAGCCTGGGTGAATGAACCCAGGCCAGCAGCAGGCCCTTGGCAGGAGCCCGCAGGGGGGAATCCCAGAGCGGAGGCGGGCTAAGCAACGGCTCAGCCAGCCGCCGCTCTAGGACTCCCCCCACGGGGTTCTCAGCCAGCTCCCAGCCTGGGTGAAAGAACCCAGGCCAGCAGCGGGCTGAGAGACCTCTGCTGGTAGGAGCCAACGGGGGAATCCTAGAGCGGTGGCAGGCTGAGCCGCTGCTCTGGGATTCCCCCCGCGGGCTCCTGCCAGCAGGGGTCCCGCCGCTGTCCTCACCAAGAGCCTGCTGCTGGCCTGGGTTCTTTCACCCAGGCTGGGAGCGGGCTGAGAGTCGGGGTGGTGCCTTTTGTTATGTGTTCGCTCCCCCTGGTGTTAGAACCTGGCTACGCCACTGTCTGGTACCCTTCCCCACTGGACCTTGCTAGCCTAGAATCATCTCCTTCATTGCTTAGTACATGGCTTTACTTCTCCATCAGCCCACTCAGTTCCAGCAAATAAGGTGGAGGAAGAGAGGTGAGACTGTGACACCAATCCTGCAAATAGATTACTTCAGTAAGGCCCCTATAGGTGAAGGGTCTGTATATTTGTAAGACGGCGTCATGGGTGAGCAGAAGAAACTCGGATTACATCTGTGGTATGCACATGTCAATGGTACACGTCCTTAGCCCACTAAAAATGAGGTTTTCCCAGGTAATAAGAAGGAAAGGGGAAGTGATCATTATAAAATTCAAAGATCAGACAGAAACACCGTTTTTTAGAAACTAGAAATTTGCACACTGATATAATAGCCTATACACGGGCACAGGGGTCGACCCACACACTGTAAATTGCACCATCTGGGCATAACAGTTTTCCTTAACCTTGCCTTATATGGTCTCAACAGCAAAAAGCTTGTTAAAATTATTTTCAGTCTTACACCAATTCAGTGAGTAACAGTTAATCATTGTGTCATTATTGAAAAGATGCACTGTGACTGGATTTGAGAATGGATAAATCAAAAACAAGTCCAACCACAAATTAGATTATTTGTAATACAATTTCACAATTGTCCACTATAATGAATAACATGGTTTCTAACTAATGGTTTCTTTGCCATTTAAACTATATCTAAATATATCAGTCATTAGGGGGTTCAGCAATCTGGCTGCTTTATGTATTTTTTACATATATTTAATTGGATTTGAGAGAAAATACACACTGTAAACCGCAAAGAACTGCTTCAGAATTATGATTAGTGATCAACACATCCAAAGCAAGGCTCCAAATCCTGCAAAGACTTATGTTCACACTTAACTTTACCCACTGTGACTAGTTGCATTGAAGTCACAGTGAAGTTTAATATGTGCATAAGTGTTTGCAGGATCAGGGCCTAAGAAAGAACTATAACTCCAAGCAGAGTTAAATCTAACCAGCAACATAAAGAAGTCAAATATGATAATTCAGTTATTTTCTTTCAACACAAATTCACTGCAGGACAATACTACAGCTGAAGTCACAGAAGAACCATCCACAACAAACCAACCTCTTTTTTCCCATCACCATCGAAATCACACAATGCTAATGAACGAACATTGTCCCCAGTAACCTAAAATTAAAAGAAAGGAGTCATCAATACTTATGCTAGTTTAGCCTATGACAACTACTTTTATGTTCTGAGTTGCCAAGAGAACAAAGACTATTAGAATATAGTTGGTTCAGGCTCAAATTGTTGTATTTACTGAATAAATTACAAATACACGTAGTTTATCATGAATCTTAAATTAAGAAAGATTTCTGAGCGAATAAAAAATCAATTTAATATTGATTTTATTAAACATAATTTTGATCTATCAAAAATACTTTGTAGCAGCGTCAAAAGGACTGTGTGTATCTTTACCGTCCAAAAAAGATCATTTCCTTCATGATCAAAGCCCTGCAGAGCACAGTTTCCACCAATAATAGCAAGAGGAGAGGAAATATCTCCTAGCATTCCAAGCACTATCGCATTAGCTCCATCTGTAACCTGCAGAGAAACATTAAAGGAATATAGAAACATAGCAAAGATTCAGATATACATATGCATACTGTACATGTATCAAAGAGGAAAGCATCCAGCATTACATTAACCTAATACTATATGTAATAACTCAGACGTTATTCATCAGTTACTTTAAAGTATTTGTAGCCTAAAAGGTTGAATCAATAACCAGAAATTAAACAAAACAGAGATAACCAACTGCAAACTTCAAACATAAACAGCAAAATCTATGCTGTATTTAATTGTACATGATGAAGGTTGTATGTATGTCACATCTATGGTTTCATGATAAAAATGCAACTTTTAGGGTTTTTCATAATGTGTCACTCTCTTTATAACCTACTGACCATGTACTCTTACAAAATTGGCTCTATGTCCACTGTAGTGGAGTAAGAGAAAGTAACCTGAATTGTTACATTTTTAGTATCTCTTGTTTTATCATACGCAAAACAGCGTTACCTGTGAAGTGCTTAGCAAAGACATGCTCACTGCCCCAAAGAATTTATAATCTAAAGTGCCAATCTGACAATGAGATCTGTGCAAGTGTTCCCCCAGGCATGTGCAAAGGCCTGTACCCTTCAATGGGACTTGTGCACGGGCAAACCCTTTCACTCCTAGCATCTCACTGGGGGATGGAGGCCATAGGAGGCCCTGATCTTGTAATCAAATCTCCATGGGTTGACCCCTGTGGCCATACAGATTCAAGTGCAGGGTTGGGGCCTAACTATAAGACGAGACACGCGAGAGTAACAAACAATAGGGAGAGGTTACAATACTAAGGTAGGTCAACCCAGTTACTCACGTTGCTTAGGATGAAGTTTACAATAAGGCCAGTCTGCAATTACTCAGGCTGGTTGTTAACCTTGTATGTACAAACTCCTTTCCCCACCCGCACACCCGATTAGTCTTTTTTTAAATCTATAATTTTTATTACCCTCTTCCTATTTTAAAAAGAAACAAAGAAAATGGTGAAATATTTAATTAACTAGTTTTAGATATTTAACCGAAAAATAAAGAATAGTTTGCCCAGAATAATGTAATGTTTTAATTTTTCCTACAGAATTTGTGACTCAATGACAAACCCAAGGCTTTTCCAAAATACTGTTCCAAGCAGACTTAGTTAGGATATCAGATTGGAATATATAATTCTACTCTAATGATTTTATTTCAGCTCTGAATATTTTCAAAGGCTTTTAAGTTTTAACTTGCAAGTGGTATAGCAATTATAAAAAAAACCTCACTCACTCACAGACAATGTAGCATTAGCATTATACTGTCCTCTTAAAAATACAATACTGAGGGTAGGTCCACACTACCCGACCGATTCGGCGGGTAGAGATCGATCTTCTGGGATCGATTTATCGCGTCTCATCTGGATGTGATAAATCGATCCCAGAAGCGCTCCCCGTCGACTGTGGAACTCCTGCTCGGCGAGAGGAGGAAGCACTGTCGATGGGGGAGCCTCCCTGCGCTGCATGGACCCGCAGTAAGTAAACTTAGTTCGATCTAGGAAACGTCGACTTCAGCTACGCTATTCTCGTAGCTGAAGTTGCATTTCCTAGATCGATCCCCCGCCCCAGTGTAGACCAGCCCTAATTTTCAAAACATGGAAGTCCTCTGCCCAGAAAGTTCCGAATCTAAATATATCACTTATTTGCAAAAAGCAAAGCATAGCAATTGAATAAATTAACTTAGATTTTATGACTCCTAAACTGGTTTATAAGAAGAAAGACATGAACACTAAGAGTGAAATTAACTTGCCTCTCTGTAAAACAAGTCCGAGTTGTTGTACACATCGTAAGCCAACAAATTAGTCTGTGTTCCAACTAGAAGACAATCATAGCCAAGCTGGGGATTCAGCACTCCGGCTGTTAGGCAGCTGACCCCCTGGTTAATGTTGAGAAGAGAAATATCAGAATCCTGGCTGCTTTGCATCATACGATTTGCACTTACATGCTGGCCACGGGCATGAGGATTATGAATAAAAACCTGTAAAAACAAAATGTACATTTCAAAGATTGTTCTAAATCCTGCTAGCCACCAGGTATACTCAGAAGCAGTAAGAGTTACAGTCTTGGTATTCAGGCAGGGGTTCTGGAGTCTAACAAAGAGAGATGGCTACATTAAGATTTTTATTTTGTTGCTGTTGCTGCGTCTTACAGCAACCTTCTACACTACAAAACCAGCAATTTCCAAAATGTGTTACAAGCACAATTGTGCCGGCTATGCAGAGGTGTAAAGTTGTTAAAACCATTTTGAAAATTGAGACAGAATAGTATTAAGAATGTTGTATGCAGCGTAGTTGTAGCCATGTTGGTCCCAGGACATTAGAGACAAGGTGGGTGAGGTCGTATCTTTTACTGGACCAACTTCTATTGGTGAGAGAGACGGGCTTTTCTTCACAGAGTTCTTCATCTGAAGAGTTCTGTGTGGCTCAAAAGCCTGTTTCTCTCACCAACAGAAGTTGGTCCAATAAAAGATACTACCTCACCCACCTTGTCTCTCTAGTATTTAGAATGATTATTTTAAAAATATTAAGAAAGTTATGCCCCATCTCTCCTGGTAATGGTATTAGCAAAAACAGGGCTATTATAGTCATTTATGTGCTATACCCAAGTAGCGCAATATCACATGAGATTGGAAAATCATTAGCCTCCTTTTTCTGTACTTATCTTCTTTAAGGTTAAATGCTTTAATAGATAATTAATCCAAGCCCAATTAGCACAAATGCCTAGAAGCAGTGTTTACCCCCGTTTCTTTTGTTAAAACCCAAATGAAGTTTTACGCCACAATCCTGCAATTGGATCCATACAGCCAAAGCACCATGTCTGTGTCGAGACCCACTGTAATGCAGGGCCCTCCCTCTGCATGTGCAAAAGGGTTCACTCGAGCAGATCTGATTCAGGGCCTGGAACCTTGGTTTGCAAATGGAACTGATGGATTTAAAAGCAGAACTATGAAGACAAAGGTATTATACTCCTACTCACACATTAGAATGCACTTGCTACAGTTTTTTTTAATAATAAAATACCCACCAATACCCACCCCCTCCAAAAGGGAAGGTAAAAAATTATGATGTTTGCAAGCCATCATTCCGTATGTTATATTCCTTTCCCCTAATCTTTTTCTAAATAGACCCTTGTCTATTTAGATTGCAAGGTCTTTGGGGAAGGAACATCTACTATTTTATGTCTGTACAGTGCCTAGTATAATGGGTCCCTGTTCTTGATTGGTCCCTAGTCACTTCCGTAATGCAAATAAATACAGGCGAGTCGCATCTTAGGCGCATTTAACATGCGCAAATTCAGCTTTGCACGGTCGGCAAAAACGAAAAAAAAAAGAAAAATAATTTTAAAACTGCATCTGTAGTGTGGGCGATTCCGCCCGCCATTCAACTCAATGAGTGTTTCGCTATACACGGTTTTCACTTTACGCGCTGACCGCGGACCGGAACCCCCGCGTAAGATGGGACTTGCCTGTAACAATACTAATTGAAAGCCTGGGAACTACAGGGGTGAACTGTGTGCAAATTGCAGCAGCCCAAGTGCAACATTTCTACGCTTTTGTAGGTTTATGTTTCAGCCTATGTTTATTCTAACATCATTGTGTTAAACTTCCTTTGTTGGGTTTAAAGCTGTTGTAGAGCTTGCACTTAATAAGGTTTTCCAGTGTTGCAAAGTAGTCATCTGAGGCTTTACAACAAACATGCACTTCCTTTAACGCTACATCTCCAGAGTTAAGTCAGTGAGGATGCTAATTTCCATTACAGTAACTGAGAACAGTATAACAAAACACACAACTTGAAAAATACAGTTGCCCACTTACCAATAGAAAATTAGACACTTTCTTTGATGAGTGGGGTGGGGACTTAAGTCATTCATTTTTACAGAATTTAACCTTTCATTTTAAAAAATGAAGTTTCCAGTGTTGTCTTTCTATGTTTGCAAATAGCTTCAGTGCCTCTGCTGCTGCTCATGGCTTTCCCCCAGCAGCAGCACAATAAAATTAGCAAGTCTCTAGTCATTTGCAGGGCCCTTAAGAATCCTGTGGGCAGCAGGGACAATTTCATTCTGCTGCTGCTACTTTAAAAAAGCTAGGAGCACTGACTGATGCAGACACTGGAGGAAGTTACAGAAAATCAGGACCCCAAAATCTTGGTATAACTAACTGAAGGTAGGTCTGCTTTTAGCCATACCAGAGCTGAAAAAAAAGCTTCACTGATTTAAATGTACATATTTTATAACTTGTTAAAATACAAAAAATGAAATATCAGAAGCAATCAAAACATCGAATAATTATGACAAGGTAAACAAACAAGTTAAAATTTGAGAAAACAGTCACATGAACTTCCAGAATCTAAAAACTAATCTAACAGCAAATCTTTTAAATCAAATCTAATTAGCGCAAATCTTTAAAATATCGCTACGGTGCCAAATGAACTGAAGTGACCTAGGTACATTAATGTAACTGTTTTATGGCCCGATCCTGCTATGTGCTAAACATATTCCATTTGGTGCTCAGCACCCTCAATTCAGACAATGGGAGTTGCAGGTATTAAGCACACGATGCAGACGATACGATGGTTAAACACCTGCAGAATGCAACAGTGGGAGATTTTAGATCAATAATTCTAGTGTAGACAAGGCTACTGTAGGGCTACAGTGTTATTACCAAGATACAAGAGCCAAACATATTAATGGTAAATAGGAGCTTCTGGCTATCAGCCTGTATAATACTGTGCAGGCTGCTAAAAACGAGGTGGTTTTGAGCATATTTATTTATTTATTTTATGGTTTCATATTTCCGTCTTCTAAGAATGAGCCAATTTTCAGCAATCAGGAGATACCATAAAATCAACCACAGCAAATGGCAAATCTTTCCAGGCCCAATCCTGCTCCCACTGAAGTTAATGCCAATATTCTCATTGGCTTCATTGATTGCAGGATCAGCTCTCTGGTCCTCAAGTGACATCCTTTAAACTTAAAGGGACGAGAAGAGGAAAGAGTTGTGTGTCATGTATTTTTGCTGAGCTGGCTTATGCAACGCCAGACTCATCCACAAGCAGCACTGCTCCGCAGTACAAGCTGTGTGAAAGCAGCATCTCATCCTTCTTTCTGTAAAATAAAGGCAAACCAAAGCCACTAGGGACACCTCAGGGATAAAAGGAATCAGGTGCATGAAAAACAAGGCTTTTAGCTGACACTAAAACCCTGGCAGACATGAGCCAAAAATCATTTTCAGATTAGGCGTTTTCATTTATTCTTGTAGGAGCATTGCTCAGTTTGGGTTTTTCTCCCCTGGAAGTTACTGTGTGTGACAAACAATGAAGAGTCATTTCACAGCGAAGGGTTGTGAGAGAAGCCAGGTGCGGCAGCTGACATCATATTTGTGCCTGTTGCCATTGGCATGGAAAGAAATGGGTTTGTGTTTGTTGCTCTGACCAACGCAAGCTTTGCAAGGTTTACTGTGGGTATGAATTAATGGTCTGATTTTCACAGGTCATGAACACCCACAGATCCTGAAGTCAACAGATGCCAGGGGAGCGGGGAGACTGTGCCTAGGGGGTGTGCCTCAGCGAGGCAGTGTCCCCTGGCAGAGACTGGGGATGCCGGAGTGGGTGGTTGGGGGTCCTTGTGTCTATGGGTGTCTCCATGGTGAGGGATCCCCATAGCAGGGATTAGGGGGAATCTCTGTGGGGCAGGTGTTCCTGTGTCTGTGGGTGCTTCCGTGAGGGGTCCCTGTGGTGGGGAGCAGGGGAGAATCTCAGGGGAACCCTGGGTCTATGGGTGTCTCTGGCAGGGATTGGGGGCAGTCTCCATAGGGTAGGGTCCCCGTGTCTATGGCTGTCTCCATGGAGAGGTCCCTCTGTCCAGGGGTTTCTCGGTGGAAGGGACTGGGGGAACGTGTCAGGGGGTGGGTGTCTCTGTGTCTGTGGGTGTCTCTATGGGAGTGGGGGCGGTCTCAAGGGGGTTCCCATGTCCATGGGGGTCCCTGTGTCAGGGCATGGGAGAGTCTCAAGGGAGTCCCCTTGCCAGGAAGTGGTGGCAGTCTCGAGGGGGTTCCCATATGCAGGAAGTGGGGCTGTCTCCCTGGGGTTCCTCATGTGCAGGGCTGTCTCCCTGGGGGTCCCTGTAGCGGGGACTGGGGGCAGTCTCGGGGGGTCCCCGTGGCGGGGAGCAGGGGCAGTCTCAGGGGAGAATTTCAGGGGGCCAGTGGCATGGACTGGGGGCAGTCTTGGGGCAGGGTTCGGGGGGTGGCAGGGACTGGGGGAAGTCTCGGGGGGGGGGTGCCCATGGCAGGGAGCAGGGGAAGTTGGGAGGGTTTTTGGGGGGCCAGTGGCTGGGGCAGTTTCGATGGGAGTTCGGGGGGTGGCGGGAACTGGGGGCAGTATCGGGGGGGGTCCCCGTGGCGGGGAGCAGCGGCAGTCTCGGGTGGGGGGGGTCCCATGGGCAGGGAGCGGGGCCAGCCTGGGGGGGGGGTCCCGTGGGCAGGGAGCGGGGCCAGCCTGGGGGGGGGGGGTCCCGTGGGCGGGGAGCGGGGGCAGTCTCGGGGGGGGGGTCCCCATGGCGGGGGGTGGGGGCTCTGTGCCGGCCGGCGCGGCGGGGGCAGTCTCGGGGGGGGGGGGTCCCCATGGCGGGGGAGTCCCGGAGCGGGGGCTGGGGGCTCTGTGCCGGCCGGCGCGGCGGGGGCCCGTGGGCGGTTACCTTGCCCGCTTGGGTGGCGGCCGCCAGGCACGGGTGGGTCCCATCATACTTGCCCAGCGCCACCATGCGGGGCAGGATCCTGTGGTTGAGCTTCAGGGTGAACACGGGCACCAGCATCGCGGCGCCGCCGGCTCCGGGCGGGGCAGCGGCCGGGCAACCGTCACTCGGGGCCCGCCCGACCAGCGCCGCCGCGGCCTAGCGCTGCCTCCGCCCCGCTCCGGCGAGGGAGGCGCCGAGTCGCCGCCGCAGCGTCAGCCGCGGGGCCAGCCGGGCTGCGGGGGGAGCTGGCGGGACGGGGACAGGGAAAGGGGCAGCGGTGGCACTGGGCGGGCAGTTGGCAAGGGAAGCAGGAGGTGGGGCAGTTGGCAGACGGGTGGGGGCAGTTGGCAAGGGAAGCAGCAGGTGGGGCAGTTGGCAGAGGGGTGGGGCAGTTTGCAAGGGAAGCAGCAGGTGGGGGCAGTTGGCAAGGGAAGCAGGAGGTGGGGCAGTTGACAGAGGGGTGGGGCAGTTGGCAAGGGAAGCAGGAGGTGGGGCAGTTGGCAGAGGGGTGGGGGCAGTTGGCAAGGGAAGCAGGAGGTGGGGCAGTTGACAGAGGGGTGGAGCAGTTTGCAAGGGAAGCAGCAGGTGGGGCAGTTGGCAGAGGGGGTGGGGGCAGTTGGCAAGGGAAGCAGGAGGTGGGGCAGTTGACAGAGGGGTGGGGCAGTTGGCAAGGGAAGCAGGAGGTGGGGCAGTTGGCAGAGGGGTGGGGGCAGTTGGCAAGGGAAGCAGGAGGTGGGGCAGTTGACAGAGGGGTGGGGCAGTTGGCAAGGGAAGCAGAAGGTGGGGCAGTTGGCAGAGGAGTGGGGGCAGTTGGCAAGGGAAGCAGGAGGTGAGGCAGTTGGCAGAGGGGTGGGGGTAGTTGGCAAGGGAAGCAGGAGGTGGGGCAGTTGGCAAGGGAAGCAGAAGGTGGGGCAGTTGGCAAGGGAAGCAGGAGGTGGGGCAGTTGGCAGAGGGGGTGGGGGCAGTTGGCAAGGGAAGCAGGAGGTGGGGCAGTTGGCAGAGGGGTGGGGGCAGTTGACAAGGGAAGCAGAAGGTGGGGCAGTTGGCAAGGGAAGCAGATGGGGCAGTTGGCAGTGGGGTGGGGGCAGTTGGCAAGGGAAGCAGGAGGTGGGGCAGTTGGCAAGGGAAGCAGAAGGTGGGGCAGTTGGCAGAGGGGTGGGGGCAGTTGGCAAGGGAAGCAGGAGGTGGGGCAGTTGGCAGAGGGGTGGGGGCAGTTGGTAAGGGAAGCAGGAGGTGGGGCAGTTGGCAGAGGGGGTGGGGGCAGTTGGCAAGGGAAGCAGGAGGTGGGGCAGTTGGCAGAGGGGTGGGGGCAGTTGACAAGGGAAGCAGAAGGTGGGGCAGTTGGCAAGGGAAGCAGATGGGGCAGTTGGCAGTGGGGTGGGGCAGTTGGCAAGGGAAGCAGGAGGTGGGGCAGTTGGCAAGGGAAGCAGAAGGTGGGGCAGTTGGCAGAGGGGTGGGGGCAGTTGGCAAGGGAAGCAGGAGGTGGGGAAGTTGGCAGAGGGGTGGGGGCAGTTGGCAAGGGAAGCAGAAGGTGGGGCAGTTGACAGAGGGGTGGGGGCAGTTGGCAAGGGAAGCAGATGGGGCAGATGACAGAGGGGTGGGGGCAGTTGGCAAGGGAAGCAGATGGGGCAGTTGGCAGTGGGGTGGGGCAGTTGGCAAGGAAAGCAGATGGGGCAGCTGGCAGTGGGGTGGGGCAGTTGGCAGAGGGGTGGGGGCAGTTGGTAAAGGAAGCGGGTGATGAGAACAGCTGCCAAAGGAAGCGTGGGCAGAGTTGGGGAAGTGTACGATGGAGAGGGGAATTAAGAGTGGGAAGTGGAGTTAGGCGAATGGAGCCAGCTCTACTCTTCCAAATTACTCAGGTACCGGTTTCAGTACAATCTCCTGATAACCTCCGAAACATTCTTCCCAATAGCCATATCCTAATGCAATCTAGAGCATCATGATGCCAGTGGGCAGGCAGGGCCAGTGTGGTTACCATTAGAGTTAGTGCCCTGGGCTCTTGCATTCTAATCCTCACTGTGTAGGACTTGGGGCAAATCACTGACCCTCTCTGTCTCAATTTCCCATCAGTAAAATAGGTTAATAATACTTCCCCGCAGGGTAACATTTACTGATATTATTCACCTTTTTACTGGCACTCCGCCTTTCTTTACCAAGAAAATTTCAAGCCAAGAAAAAAGCCTGTAGAAACCGATCATGTATTAAAATATACCATATAGCCTGGGAAAGAGCAACTTTAAAGCAATTTTGCATTTATGCTGCTTCTGTTTATGAGACTATATGTCGATTTTTACAGAATCCATAATTTCTAGCATTAGGAAAAACTTAAACATCTAGAGTCCATAGGGCAAGTACTCGGAACTAAATCTGAAAATTTAAAATAGATTAATAATAGTACTTTGCACTTCTGGGGCTCCTTCCTACTGCAACCCTCAAATAACTTTACAGACATTAGGGGGAAATTCACTTGCTCACATAAAGCCCAAATACATAGGAGTGGAGAGATGAAATCCAACCCCAACCAAGGGCCAGGATGGCTGGCTCCCTGCAGTTCATCCTGTGGCTGTTCCTTCGAGCCTATTGGACTGCAGTAGCAATCACAGCCCCTCCCTCCACAAGCAGTTGCCCAGGTTAAGGTCTGTATTAACATGGATCAGTAGCTCTCCCTGAGTCCATCCACAAAGTGACCTTTCATGCTGGCATATATAAGGCCGATATAGAGACTCTTGCCACAGCAGGGGCACTCGTCTGTAGGGATCCTATAAATGTGTTTGCCAGGGAAAAACACAGAATTTGCATTTTTACAGAGAATCTTTAGTATTTACTACTGCTGCCTGGTACTGACACCCCAAGCCCCAGCCGCCCAAGGCTGACCACCCGAGCCCCCACGGCCCATTTAATGATAATCATGGATTTTTATGTTTTTTTAATTGGAGAATGTCGGGGGGGGGGGGGGGAGTTTATCACAGAAAACTAGGATCCCTGCTCATCAGCCAGATGTCTCTATGCAGGTTTTCAGTGGAGTGGAGGGCCTTACTCCAACGGTCTGTACCAGGGTAAATTTCACCCTCATTGAATTAAGTCTCACGATGTCCCTATGAGCTAGGAAAGTGTTATCCATATTTTACAGACAGGGAAACTGACAGAGCTATTTGGCCCAGATTCAGTGAAGCACTGAAGCAAGTGCTTAACTTTAAATATGTGAGTAATCCCATCCCTCGTCAAAGCGTGTGCTTCACTGCTTTGCTGAAATGGGGCCTAAATGATTTTCCCAAGGTCACACAGCGACTTGGTGTGTGATCTTGGGATAGTACAAGCTTTAATAATGCCTAGTTCTGTGCTTTAGCCATCAAATCATCTATTCCTTATCTGACTCACCCTTCAGAGCCATATTTGAGAACATTTCAACATTATTTTGCCATTTTTTACTGACAGTTGTTGTTTGCTTACCAACAGTCAATACAGAACCTGCGCATGTGTTCTTGGGACAGGATTGAAACACGGCACCTGAACACATAAGGGTGAGTAATATGTTGGTGCAAGTATTCACATTGTGTCCTGGATTTGAAGTAAAAAATGTTTGAGGGTCCAGAGACAAATTGGGGTAGAAACAATAACTGATTTATCAAGAAGCTTAATTAAAATGCACAGGCAGAAGAGCTGGAGTCCAATCTACTCTCTGCAGTGAAATATCAAGGAATATTTCTGAAGCAGAGCTAGGAGGAAAAGGTTTGTCAAGCAAAGCAAGGTTATGGGGTTGACTGGCAGAAAAATCAGGCCATCCAGTAAGGTTGAGCTATGAAGACCAGTCTTTATAGGGATAATCTGTCCAAGGCTGCAAGGTCTTATTGATGTGATTTTAGAAGTGATCTGAAATGCTTTGAACAATAACATGGTTAGGTTTTAAAAAGAACACAATAATATAATTACCATGAATAACTTTTGTGGCTGACATATTTATAAGGGTATTCAACTCTCAGGCTTTAGGGTACGAGTCAGTTGTCTGCAGAGATCAAGAAGGAAATTTTCCTCCTTCTTCTTCGAGTGGTTGCTCATATCTATTCCAGTTAGGTGTGCGCGCGCGCGCGTGCACGGACATCGGAAACTTTTTCCCCTAGCAGCTACCCGTTGGGCCGGCTGGGGAGCCCCCTGGAGTGGCGCCGATATGGCGCTCTATATAGTACCCTGCTGGCCCGACCCCCCTCCAGTTCCTTCTTACCGCCCGTGACAGTCGTTGGAACAGTGGTCTCTTGTTCGCAAGTGCTCCACTACTCCCTAGCTATCCGTGTTAATAGTGCCTGCTACGACCTGGCAAAGGTACCTCCGCCACTTGTTACGGCCCATTCTACCAGGGCACAGGCTTCCTCTGCGGCTTTCCTGGCGAACATCCCTCTTCAAGAGATCTGCAGGGCTGCAACCTGGCCATCGGTGCACACCTTTACGCCGCACTACGCCATCGCCCGTCACTCCCGTGATGATGCTGCCTTCGGTAGGGCTATCCTTCAAGCTGCTTTACCGTAACTCCGAACCCGCCTCCAAGGTAAGGCTTGGGATTCACCTAACTGGAATAGATATGAGCAACCACTCGAAGAAGAAGAAAAGGTTACTCACCTTTGTAACCGGTGTTCTTCGAGATGTGTTGCTCATATCTATTCCACACCCACCCTCGTTCCCCACTGTCGGAGTAGCCGGCAAGAAGGAACTGGAGGGGGGTCGGGCCAGCAGGGTACTATATAGAGCGCCATATCGGCGCCACTCCAGGGGGCTCCCCAGCCGGCCCAACGGGTAGCTGCTAGGGGAAAAAGTTTCCGATGTCCGTGCACGCGCGCGCGCGCACACCTAACTGGAATAGATATGAGCAACACATCTCAAAGAACACCGGTTACAAAGGTGAGTAACCTTTTCATCTGCATTGTACAACTGGCGAGGTATGGAAGGTTTTCATCTTTGTCACAAGTATCATCTGTGGGCTGCTGGCAGAAGCACTATACCAAGTTCGATAAACTAGTGGTCTGGTCCACTGGGAAAAGTCTTTGTTCCTACTCAATTTTTCTTCCTTTCTCTAAAAAGACTTTCAAATCACTTGCATGAAAAAGTTAAGTTGCTTTTAGAAAAGCCAGTTAGCACTTCCTGATTCGCATCTAGAAATAGGTAGCATATAACTCCCTGGTTGCTAATTTTATGGACTAAATTATAAAATCCTGTGATTTTGTGTTTGTAGGACACTGGTCAACAGTAGCTGTACTGTTCTGAATTTGAATGATAAGATCTCAAAGGGAGCATTCATGTGAAAAACAACAAAACAATCAATACAAACTGGGTTGCACGTTGCAGGCCTGGCTTTGGTTCAAGTTTAGGGGAAATCATGCGACTCTAAATGTGGAAACAAGCTTTTGCTTTTTTAATAGTTTTTATGAAGTCTTCTGGAAACTATCTAAATGTGTCATTATATTGTCTAATAATGAGGCGGATGCTGTGTGTAGCATATTAAAGAGAAGTTTTTCCTTTTTTGTAACTGTTGTGGATAAGTACAACTTTCAAGTCCAGTCTTGCAAACTGTTGCAGCCAATGAGCTGCCTCGTGTGAGTAAGGGTTTGCATAACAGTCCATGGGCATAGTGCCAGCATAAACTCTAATCATCAACAGGTTGTTTCAAAAGTCCAGAAACTACTACTGTCCTTTCAGGGAATGTAACAGCAAAATCATTAGTCCAAGCCCTGGAAATTTGGAGTATGTTCTTTCAGGGTGGTGTAAAGCCACTCAAGTGGAGCTATTAAATGGAAAAAGCTATGCTAATATAATGTTACAGATAGGTACTATTTTAAACACATGGAAATTCAAAGTTACAGTGTGTTCTCTCTCTCTGTCTCTCTCTCTCTCGTTATATAAAATATGGTCTAACATATATATTATGTTGTGTCACTGTTATAGGGTGTTAACTTTTAGACATTAACGTATATAATCTGTCTGAATTATGGTTGTTCATACAGCTGTAATTTAGAATTTCTTGGCTTTGGGGCTTTTAAAATCCAAACTGTAATTGTTCTTTTCTGTCATTTTTGAATTTATTTCCCTTGGTTTAAAAAGTGTGATGCTTTATACATATAAGAGCAGTCAGCTAAATGCATGTGGCTATCTTAAGTGCAGTATCAATCACAGTCCTGCTAGGCTCTAAGTCTGCATCTGGGCACGCAGACCCCTGTTCCCACACGGATCCAGTTGCAAGACTGGGGTCTTAGTTTTTTATTCTTTATTTTTTTCTATGAAAATAAATGTCAGCTATTGATATATAAATATGACACCATCCTGATGTTTTCTCAAGTGTGAGTAGTTGAAATACCACTCTGGAACCTAAAATGGTTTTGCATTATTGTGTGGAAAAGCAGGTTTTGGTATAAAAGTAGGTGCATTCAAATCCATTGGCTGCCTCCATACAGCTATCAGCAGTTAGATAGCACTCATGCAGCATCTGGGGAAAAAATTGGGAACATGGGCTGCAAAGACACAGCTCCCCTCACACATGAGAAACAATGGAACTAAGAGAGTTCCAAATACCAACTAGCAGTTGTAGCAGGCTTTTATCTGCCTTGTAGGTCAGCTGGAAGAGGGAGACAGTCACAGCCACGTGATCCGGTAATTAATTGCTTTGCATTAAGAGAGAATAGCCGCACAAAATACACACCACCCATTGTTTGCTGAAAATAAAATCATTTAAAAATATTTTCATAGATCTACAAACAAAATATTAGAGAGACATGCTACATAGGAAAAAGGTGAGGGTAAAGATTCTACATGTGTTTCTCATACAAGACACCTTTGAACAAAAGGGGTTTTTTAAGTGTCTCAACACAGCTGATTTTCGTCCCATTTAAAACAATAAATGTGTTAATTCAATTCCAGAGCTCAGTCTTCTAATCCATTAGGCATTGATTTCATTTTTTAAAAGGTTTTCATATGAAATGTTATCAGCTATTGAGCTGTTCTAAATCACAGTGTCTATCTAGGGACCCTTCTTCCCTACTTTTATTTCCTTTTAAATCCCTGGAGCAGCCTTTAGGCATTAGGGGTTTGCTGTAGCTTTGCAACAGAATATCCCACAGCAAAAGCAAAGTCATTGCTAATGTATTGCAAGCCTATACTTCGGAAGCAACTGAACCAATGTCATGAGATTTTTAAACAGCTCAGTGTCCTTCATGAATTCACACCACGGTTCATAGTGCTTGTACTACCTCTACTGTAGACTTTACAACAGTGACAAGTGTACCACCCAGGACCAAATCTTAGGAGTGGACAACCTGGGCTTCTCATGCACTTGGGGTACCGTGGTGGTGATTTCCAAAGGATATAGCAACTTGTAATGCTGTAACCTGTATCAGAAGATTTCAAAGTGGGTTTGGAATGATCTCATGTTATCACTCTGTGGCGGGAGTGTTCTTTCCCATATACGTTGCTTTGCTATTTTACGCTAGTGTGTTCCTGTTCTTGTGATTGAAATAAGTGGATGATCTTGGCACCTATATTTTATTTCTTTGGATTTCTAAAATTTGCTTATCAAAAACTCTGTGAGCACATGTAGATATTAGCAAATATATGAATTAACAAACTGGCAGGCAAATAAAGGACCATTACTAATTAAACTACTTGGGCGTCTATCACAGTATGTATAGCACATGCCAGCACTTGCAATCTCAGTAACAACAGCGAGAGCTTTCCAAGAAAGCTTGGCAAAGTGCTTCAACCCTGACCTGGAGGGACAATCTCCAGAGGTTACCAGAGCTGAGACTGCCAATAAAGGTGCCAGTTGTGATGGTGTTTCAGTCAGAGGTGAGGGCTCAGCGTTTCACAGGAGGTGCTCAGCATCTTCCATGCTCAAGGATGCCCAGTTCATCAAAGGAGGTTGTAGGATTGGACCCTATATCTATGCTCTGATTTCACCTCACTCCCCTCCTCTGTTTCGACCCTACACAGTGTCATGGTTCAGGGCAACTGCATCTGTATTCTCCATCCATAGTCCCATGAGGGCACATGCTCTTGGCTTCAGGCTCCTCACCCGTCACCTCTCTTGGGCAGAGCCCCACTGTGTTTCTCTCCCTCCTGATCTGGGTTTTTCCAGGCTTCACTATTCCCCGGCTACACTGTGATATCCCCAGCAAGCCAGACTGCCTAAAGAGGCCAGCGTCTGAGCTTTTCTTTCTCTCCAAAGGCTATGAACAGTGGTAATTGCCAGCAGTTATAAGTTATCACACCGCCCTTTATAAGCAAGCACATTTATTCTTAATGTGAAGCATTACAGAGAAAACATAATAAAACAATAAAAGAACCTACAGGCATATTAATAAACTTACCAAATATCGCTCTCTCACACACACACACGCGTGCGCGCGTGTGTGTGAGAGAGAGAGAGAGAGAGATTTGGTAAGTATATATATATACACACACACACACCCCTACCTCTCCAACAAGGACTCTGGTAGGAGTCGGTCTTTCCAACCTCAGCAAGGGTTTTTTCTGTGGTTACAAAGTCATAACAGCCTCAGGTGAAAACAGGCACACTGACTGGGCAGCTTGGCATGTTTCTTTAATACAGCTTTGGCCTTTGATCTCCAGCTTTCCGGAACAGGAAATAATAGACAATCACCTTCTCCTCGAGGCATAGTTTCAAAAGGCTGAGGTTTTTTGCATAAGCAGAGGTGGGAAATTTGCATTCACCTCCCACTAGATATTTCCCAGGAACGTCACTACATACGTATTGTCGTAAAAGACCATTCTTGACTGCCACATTGTTCAATATAGGCCTTTGATCATTCAGACCCATAATAGTGCATAACCTTTGCATTTAATACAATGGACTCCAAAGATACTTAAACTTAATTCAGTAAGGTCTCCCAAGGATACTGGGGGGAAATTGCCCTATCTGTCACACACAATGTCCCAGATTTTAGTGAAAACATCTCTAAAGCCACATTTCTTGCAGGAACCAATCCAGCACGTTCCTATCTATCTCAAGAAATTCTTGCATGACAGCTAGAATTCCAAGATTTCTTGTACACAAATTGGCTACTGATATTGATATGGCTACCTTTTCCTCTTTATTCAAACATGTTCCAACTTACATACTTGTTGAAAAACCCACTGACCAGCTACGCGTTGTCATTAGAGTCACAAGGACCCAACTATGTGGTTATTGCAAGGGAGTTCATTGGGAATGTCTAACAGCTGATGGGCCTATATCACTTTAGCAAAGATTTAATATAGTAATCTTAAAAAGGGCCTTACTGGATCAGGTGTGTGGTAATAGGCTATTAAGCCTTTAACCTCTTGGTCACCATTTTCATTCAGGCTCTGGATATCAGAGCCACGTTATGGAAGTTGTTACCATCTGATGGCTGTTTAGTGTCTTCTAATAAATGAGTTGCCTTGTATTAGTCTGGGGATTAGATTTTTATCAGTAAATGTTGATTTCACCGTACACTCACAAACCAATAAAGAAATATTTCCATGGATGATAATTGACATTTATAGATAGGCAGAGTAAGAAAAATGCTGCTTGAGAGCTTATTACAGTTTGATTTAAGGATGTTTACTTTGTGTAGCTTGACATGTGATATTAACAATTTGTTTTTTAAAGGTTATAAAGCTTTATCTTTTTGAATCTCAACATCTACTCTCATTAAATAATTATTGTATGACCACGCCATACTTTTCCACCACTGTGAAAATGCTTGGCAAAGACACCAAATATGGCCAAGAAGGAAATGGTTTTCCCATCCCATGAGAATTTTTGAGATTTTGAATATTTTTCACATCCTGAATTCAAGGATGAAGTCAAAATCTTGAAAATTCTCACAAACCAGCAAACAAACAAAAAAATCAGTTGAGTCAATCAAAACATTTCATTCTGATAATTTCAAAAGGTTCTGATTTGTTTTGAACTTTTTCTCTTTTTAAAAACATTTTGTCTGAATTTACTAAAATTTTGAAACCAAAAATCATTTTGAATAAAAAAACCAAACCCTTCCAGTTCAAAAATACTGAAAGAGAGCTAATTTGATGTTCACAAAACTTTTCCCCCCAAAATTTTTCAACTCAGGGGATGCATTGAAATTGACCCTGTTTCATTTCAGTTTCAACAAATAGGCATTTTTCAGAAAAAAAAACAACAAAAAAGGTGTTGAAAAACTCCCAACCATGAAAACCCATGCTTTCCTGTCTGACTGGCAAGGAGCAAGGGATCCTGATGTTTGGTCTCTTTTGAGATCTTAAGCCTTGTAACGTGCCCACATATCTTGGTGATGGATGGCTAAATAAATGTAAAACTAATAATCACTGGCCTCAAAGGAGAGATCTTCTCAGGAATAACCACATGGGTTCAGCGGAGTGTAGGAAAGTGAAAGACACTGATTGTGCACCTTGGTGTTCTTTGTAATATTGTTCTTGCCTGATACTGTGTCTAGTTAGAGTTTCCCTTGTTCTGTTCAACAACTTAGGCTAGAGTGGAGGAATGAAGGGTTCCCACTGATTTGTATATTTAGGACTCTGATCCTGCTCTCATTGAAGGCAGTGGCAAAATCTCCATCAGCTTCCATGGACATATGATCAGAGTCATAGTTTGTAAGATCTTTGGTCATTTTACAAATGCAGAGTAATGAAGACATCACGGAGTATATTGTATGCAAAAAAGTTTTATTACATCGAAAGTGCCGAGTAATGAAGACAGCACAGAGTATATTGCATGCAAATTTGGAGTATTTTTTACACTGGTGTTTTACAAGCTCAAACAAGCATCTTCTCAACATTGTAACGTTTTATTGAATTGTTTGGGCTTTTTGCAGGCTGCATATATTCTGAAAATTAATAGTAGGAAAAATAAATAAATGCATCCAGTGTAATGATACTGGGAAGCTTCAGGTCACATTTCAGCCAAGAGAGAACTTTAGTGGATGATTTTGAAGTCTGAACATGGAAGTCTGTAAGAGAGGAAGGGAAAGATGGGGGCTGGTAGCAGGGGAAAGAGAAGAACAGAAGGGAAGAGAGGAAAGTAAAAATCCTACACAAGGAGAATGTCCGTTTTATAGGCACATGGGGGCTGAGGCTGACCTTCCCTTCCCCCCCGCTCCCCTCCGCATCAGACTGGAATGTCATGCAGTGGTGGAAGGGCAGCCCTTAGGCCACCACTAGCCTGCCAGTCAGAAAGCACCTGCTGCCACAAAAGCTGTAGATAACTTTTTTAAAGACCCTACCAGCCTGCCCATCCTCTACTGCTCCTGTCCCCAGCATAGTGCCAGGCGCAATGAGGTGCTCAGACTCTACAGTGATGGGTACCAGGATAGATAGCACGTGAGGAATCAGATCAGGACACTGCCAGCCCTTGCTCCCACACTCAGCAGAGACACACGGGGCGAATGCAGATGAGACTTCCCATCAACGGAGATTGATCCTCAGAGTAGAAGGAGGGGAAGTCCCTGTTCCCCCTATGTACCTGTCAGTGGAGAAGCTGGGTAGAGGGTGGGGTTGAGGATTCAAGTGAACAGGGTATCTCAGAGAATCTAGGGAAGGAGATTCAAGCAGCAGAAGAGGGCTCTCAGGAGTGGGAGGTAGAAGAGCGATTCAAGCAACCTGATGTGAAAGGGGAATTCAAGGACTAAGCTGGATGGATGATTTAAGAGTAAGGGAAGTCCAGCAGCAAAGGAATAGGAGAGTGAAAGGAGAGACAGGACTGCAATGGCAAACCTTTTATTTTTGGTAGTTCCTTCCCCAAGACTAGTTTCTTCAGCCACCTAGAAATATTTTTTGGTTGAGTGGTTGCCCTAGCATCAATCCACCCTCAGCTGATGTCAAGCCAGTGACTGGAAACTGAAATGGCAGCTGGTGGGGACAGGAAGTTCATGAAGGTGGAATACAAGGTAAATTCCAGATCTATGTTTTTTCAACCAGAGTCTTTTCCAGCCTCACTCCACCTCTTTTCCATGTGGGAGCAGGATTCAATTCTCCCCTCATCAGGCACTGATGTAACTCCCATTAACATGAGAGTTACATGCACACATCAAAGGAAAAATAAATGCTTTAATCAGCAAGACATGTCCAAACCACACCACCCAACCCAGAAAATGCTAATGACAGTATAGCTCTAGCGAGGACCATCCCAGTTGTTTAGTTGTTTCACTATACACACCCTACGTGCACACGCAAAATGCCATTGCTGCAGAAAAGGTATTGACCCTCTTTTGTAGTATCACAAAGAAATGAGGCAAGTCTCCAAGGCCTAGAGAAAAAAAGTTCAATGTTTTCCACCTAGAAAGTCTAGATCAAGTAATCAGTTCATCCCTGATATAACTAACTCCACAGATGCTGAGTGTGAATTTGCTTTCTTCTCCCAAAAGAGAATAAAAATCATTATTGCTCTCTAAGCACTTTTGCAGGGGGATAAGCAAACTGGAACAGGTACAAAGAAGGGCCACTAGGATGATCCAAGGAATGGAAAACCTGTCTTATGAAAGGAGACTCAAGGAACTTGGTTTGTTTACCTTAACCAAAAGAAGGCTGAGGGGAGATATGCTTGCTCTCTTTAAATATATCAGAGGGATTAATACCAGGGAGGGAGAGGAATTATTTAAGCTCAGTACCAATGTGGACACAAGAACAAATGGATATAAACTGGACATCAGGAAGTTTAGACTTGAAATTAGACAAAGGTTTCTAACAATCAGAGGAGTGAAGTTCTGGAACAGCCTTCCAAGGGAAGCAGTGGGGCAAAAGACCTATCTGGCTTCAAGATTAAGCTAGATAAATTTATGGAGGGGATGGTTTGATGGGATAACATGATCTTGGCAATTAATTGACCTTTGACTATCAGTGGTAAATAGGCCCAATGGCTGGGAGAGCTGAGACATAGGTGAGAGGATTATTGCAGGAGTGGGTGGGTGAGATTCTGTGGCCTGCATTGTGCAGGAGGTCAGACTAGATGATCATAATGGTCCTTTCTGACCTTAAAATCTATGAGTCTATGAAGTGCAGGAAAGGTAAAGTGACTTGCCCCAGGTTGTACAACATGTCAGTGGTAGAGCTGGGACTAGAACCTAGGACTTACTGATTCACAAGCCTGTGTGCGACCTGTTGGTTCACACTGCAAGTACTTAGTAACCTAAATAAAATCAAAATAGTATGTTGTATTATTCTGCACCCTGAACTGTTACTTATGAAAAAATCATTGATTATATCCTTAGTACAGTAAAATATTGCTAATTTGCACTAAGGACTGGGAGACCCATTGTTTTGAGACTTAGTGGGGAAGTGAAATAACCACTTGTGTCATTTGCTCATGCATTGAGTAAGTTTAGTTTAAATAATAATACTTCCTAATTTGCTAGCAAATATTCACTAGTATCTTCACTATATTTTCATATATATTCACTAGTATCTTCTTCCTTAAATTAATCCCATCAGATGGGGTCTGCTTTACAAGTCCTCTTCCTCCAAAGTGCTCTGTTCAACGCCATGTCTTCTGCAATACCACATGTCTTCCCTTATGACATCCCTTAAGACTTCTTCTTAGGTCGGCCTCTCTGTCTTTTTCCTTCAGTTTTCATTTGTTGGACTCTTACACACATTGTTGTGAGGAATGTGCCAGACCATAACCAAACCATCTGAACCTGCACGCCCTCATTTTTTCATGTATGGGTGTTACTTTGAGCACATTCCTCATGTGACAGGTTTCAGAGCAGCAGCGGTGTTAGTCTGTATCTGTAAAAAGAACAGGAGTACTTGAGGCACCTTAGAGACTAAAACATTTATTTCAGCATAAGCTTTCGTAGGCTATAGGCCACTTCATCGGATGCATAGAATGGAACACACAGAAGTAAGATGTATATATACACACAGAAAACTTGGAAGCTGCCATACCAATTCTAAGAGGCTATTTAATTTAGATGAGCTATGATTATTATTTTTTTATAGCTGCCCTCGCTTCCCATCTAAACCAAATCATTTTTTTTAAATCAGTACAGCCTTCTTTCTCGATTGTGGGGTTTGGGCAGCTAGTAATTTGAAATTGTTAAGAACACTTTATCATTCACATTTTTTTCTGATTAAATTCTTCCTCCAGCCTGATTTGTCTCATAATTGTTTTGAACTTTGTGAAATTGGCCCTTTTAAACCACCAGCATATATTATATATCACTGGTCTGAACTTTATTCTGTTTGCACATGATCAATGTGATCAAGTCATATTCACCTGTACCTAAATTCCTCTCTATCTGTCATGTGTAGATGTGTGTGCGTGTGTGTTGCCTGCAAGGTCAGCCAGTTCATCGTTGCCCTGTATCTTATCTCATCATTCGCTCCAAAGTGGGTGTACCGTGCTACCGTTCAGACTTGATGGTGTTTTACACCCACTTTGCACTGCTGTAAATGACTAGACAAGCTGTAGGGCAAGGATGAGTTGGGCCAGTCTCCCTAGTCAACACTCCCACAATACACAGCGGGTATCCCAGAATACCATGATGCAGTGGGCCTACAGGCATTGTGGGGGACACAGTGCACCATGCAATACAGCGTACAGCTGTGTGGATGCAAGCCTTGCAACGTGTGCTGGTCCAAACGGCAGGTGTGAACAAACTCTGCGGAAATAGTTTTTCCAGTGGCACTATACCAGTACCTCCTATATCAGTGCAACTTCTGCATGTAGACAAGCCCTTAGGCCCAGATCTTCAGAGGTATTTAGGTGCCTAACTCCCACAGATTTCAATGGAAGTTAGGCGTCTAATTACCTTTGAGGATCTGGGCCCTAGTGTCTGTGCTCCAGTAATTGATGGGCCATATGCTCAAGTTAAGTCAGCTAAAGATTTTGTTAGTATCACCTAAAGTGCAAAAAACATGTATTGGTGAGGATATAGCTTTGGGAGGCTATGCACTAACGTGGTTTGTGTGACAATTAGATGGTCCTATAACAGGAGCATCCCTCACTTTTACTTGCTCGCATGCTAGCCTGTTTGCATCATTCTGGCCTCTAGTTTTATGGCTGATAGCCACCAGGCCACAGCCAACCCACTGGGGAGCATACCAGTCAAAAGCACATATGGCACAGCTCATTCTAGCTAGAATCGAAGTTATGTCATCTGTACGTGATGTACATGGTAGGAAGTATCTCCAGAGGAATGTCCTCACACTGAGATGCATTCCACACCTAAGGGAGTGTGGAGGTTGATTATGGTGATATCTGTGTAGACATGATGAATGTTTATTGTTTACAATAATATGTGAAAAGCATTGGCTGTGTGTGTTAACGTCCAGAGATCACCTGTATCGATAGCTTGTGCATGTTACAGAAGAGCTGACAGCGTAAGGATTAATGATGACAGCAATAGCAGTTTCATTGTTCACTGTTGGATGGGTGCCAGAGTATGTCAGAACCACAGAGCTCTGCTTTTCAGAAGTGCTGAGCATCCACCACTGTGGTTGAAATCAACCGCAGCTGTGAGTGCATAGGACTTCTGAAAAATTCGGCTGTAAGGGCACCGTCCAGCCCCATAAAGTAATTGATTTCAGTTGGAGTTGGATCAGGCCCTTAATGTCTTGTCTATCTTAGGCATCAGTAAATGACACTGTAGTTCAAGCAGGAGTATCTGTCTCCATGGAATCTCACTAGGACCACAAGCCTTAGTCCACAATGGAGACCTTTATCATCTCTCCCATAACCACTTATGCTCATGCATCACTTATTACATGGTTGTGCATTGGGTGTTGTCCACCTGGCAATTGTCATTGCAAGAACCATAACTAACCCATTGCTGTATCAGTCGCCATCTTGTCATTTCAGACACACTTGCCATGTCATTCCTTGCCCCTCTCTCTGTCTGAAACAACCTCTCAAGTATCATTTACAGAGCTCCTCCTCAAAAGTCCCATATTCTGCGTCACATTCCAAATGCACTTTACCTTGTCATTCTGTTTCTCACATTGTTCTGTTTGTTTTGGAGTGCCCTGGCATGTAGCCTTCAAAATAGGCTCTTTGAGTCAGAGAATCTGTTATTTCTCTGGCACAGAATATTTGTCCTGCCGTACTGTCCCATGTGAACCTATGGTTCTATATCAATAATAATAAATATTAATATCTAAAAGCCTAATCTAAAGCCCGTTGAGGTCAATGGAAAGACTCATTGGCTTCAATAGTTGTGGATTAGGCCCTAAGCAGTACTCTGTGGTTCTGTGGGGTCCATTTAGCCTGTGAATTCATCCATTAACATTTCCTTATAGACAAGTTTGCACGATCAATATGTGATCCAGCTACTCGGATGCAATTTGGTTCTAGAGGTCAGATGTGAGTCATACCTCTAATGAAGATGAGCCTTTCATGAAATCGGTAACTTGACTAGGGCTTGCAAATGAATATATCCAACAAGGTGTTGATGCTGATGGACAATGAAACAGTTCTTCATTAACATACTGAAGGGGTGCCAGTGTCACATACGAGGGGTGATGTGATGGTGTGCACCTCAGTGGTATGAAATGTGAGCAGGTCTTTATCAATCCTCAAGAACAAACATGCTGACTTGGACCTCAGACGTATCTGTTGTCTATAGTGTGCATTGACAGAATGACGTGAGCATATGACTGGAGGAAGCTGCTGGACAGAAGTTGAAGCTGAGACCTATTTCCAGTCAGCTTCCCAAGAACTCAGTTTGACTCCAGCCTTTGTCTCTTAGGTATCTTTATTTGGCATACAGTGGTGCTACACTGAGTTGATCAGACTCAAATGCAGGGGGGATGGATGTAGGGTACATCACAGCTTCTGCCTTTATCTACATTACACATCTCATTGCATTTACTATACGTTGCATCTTGGACTGGCTCGGTCACTTTGCAGGAACCAATCCCTGTACAGCAGGCACTGTCCATGCTTCGACTTCCTCTTTACCTCATCTCTACATTCCTAACCTACGTTGTGCCTTGTTATCTAGTTCATAGTCAATAGTGCCCTGCATGTTCTCCCACTTATCTCAGTTGGCTCAGACATTTTGTCTTCTTAGCCTGCTGACCTATTTATTTAGCACAAACATTCTGTTTTCAAACTGATGATTCATTTATGTCCCTAGTTCTATCTTCCAAAAAATGATGCCTCCCTCCATGTGTTAATTATTCATTGCAGGCCAGGCCTCAGCTACAATCCATAATACCAGTAATGTGTTACAGTCACTGCACCTAGGCATCTGTTCAACCTCCTCCAATAACCAAACTATGGTCAAGAGTGACTATTGTCTAGGTAACAAAATGCCTCCCAGAGAATATTGCCAATTGGCCCATGATGAGATTATGGCTACTTGAAAGTAATAGTGCTATCAGGTCCAGCATGCTATCCAGTAATGATTACAAGCGTAACCTGTCCATACAGACTGCAAATGCACAGTGCGGACAATCAGAACTGGTGTGATATATACAGAACATCAGTACAGAGCTGCACAGAATTCTTGAGCAGATCACCATGGATTCATTATGATGACAGCTTAATTTGTATTTTTTTGCTTTTGTGCCCAGATACTTTGTGATGATGGGTATGCAATCAGTAAGTCAATCAATCAATCAATCACCTTGTATCTTTATCCATGCATATCCACCACAGATACAGAATGGAAGGTTTAGAAAATTCTGCTGGCCTATTTGCCTTGGGCAAGTTATTTATTTAAGTTAATTAATTAATTTATTTATTGGGCATGCAGGGAAAATATCAGAATTTTAAGTAAGTAGATTTTGTATCTGGACTGGTACATTTTAATCATAGTTTGGCAAGGCAGTATTCCAGCCATGCTCTTCTGAATAGCTTTGCAAATGTAGTGCAGCAGATAAGCGCCCATGGTTCATTGTCTGAATATGTGTCCCTCAGATCTACCTATGAGCGGCTGGTGGTGCTTTCCCAGCCTTCCCTTGATACGTTTCCTGTCCACAGACTGTCTGTTGTCACCATTGGGTTGTTGATGGCTTTGGGTTGCTTGTGGCATGATCACATATTTGTATGCATCACATCCAAACACATAGCATCCTCTATGGAAACTCCTCTTAACAACTGTGTCTCTGTTATGTGAAAACAGGTTGCCAGTGGGGCTTGTAACCCATCAAGTGGCTGTGCGGTAACATGTCCAACAGTGATCAGGGTGGCTCAGGGCACGGGCCTGTTCCAGTGAATCATGGTTCTTAGTGCATTTCAGAGTTCCACCAGAGGCCAGGTATCTTGCAGACATCTGGGCATCCGTGCCAGACATGCTTGTTCAGTGCATGCAGCTATCATATGTAACTGTGAGCAAACAGTCACAACATGCGGCCGCTTATGTGTTAGCCCTGACACAGCAGTTAGCAGCGTCCTTTCCAGCGGAGCCTGGAGCATGTGTATGACTCACAGACTCGTTCTAGTTAATCTGCACAGCAGTCAGAGAAGAGGCTCTTGGTGATACTTCAGTCATGATTGCTAGAGCCCCATGTTTTTCCCAAATGTGAAATAACATGAAAGAAAATGATAAATACATAAAAAAACAACCTGACCCCCACCCCCGGGTCACAGCACCACTCAGGTTTGGCCCGGCTGCCCCTCCATTGTCATGATGGACCGGTGGCTTGGCCAAACCTGAGCAGCACTGCAACCCCACGCACCAGGTCACAACACCCGTGGGGAGCCCCACCCAGCGCTGTGGGATGATCTCACTCTCCAGCTCCCTCTCCCTCCTACACCACAGGGCCTCTCCTCCTCACTGGGAATTTCAGAAATTTCATTTTCATTTGTTTCATCCCCTCCCCGGCCCTGCCACAAACCCAGGGGGGACAAAACAAAATAAAATGTAATTCCTGGAAGGTAAAATGAAAAATTACAAAAATAAAAAGAATTTCCTGGGGCTTTCATGATTGCCATAAAAATGCCTTAGATTTATTAATGGTATAAAACTTGCAGGCATACATGGGATGTATCCATCAGGATATATGTGTGACACCCTGGCACCCCAATATTCACCATTGTCATGTAATTTGGATATATTTTGTACAAAGTATGCCTTGTGAGGTGTCATTCTAAAAGTCTTGATCTGCTAGACCGCAATATCTTGTTGGATTGTATGTGCTATCGTCGTATGTGAAGTTATGAAGTTTGGCTATGTATGTGTTACTGAAACATGTTGTGAGGTTGAAAACACCCACAAGCAGCCTTTCAGGTACAACAGTAAAAAGGCCAAACAATGTTAATGGCTTATTGAGGAAATGCACACAAGCACAAGGATTACCCCAAGAACTGTGTACAATAGAAACCTCTCAGTGATATCACTACACAGTGGGAACTCTTTGACTCAGGTCACAGCAAAAGAGCTTTTCAGCAAGTGGGGAGAAGATATTAAAGGAGGAAAATTACATCATGGGGGTACCTCATTCTCCCTACAACAACACACCTGGAAGCACCTGAGGAATAAAGACTGAGCGGGGAGAACTGATGGTCCCAGGCTAAGAGATTGCTAGACTGTGTATGAAAACCTGGGAAACCCAAGATGCAAAGCCAAGGCAGCTTGTGCCTTAAGAATCTGCCAGCCTGTTTATCATTCAGGGTGAGAATTTGCTAATTCATATCCTACCTATCTAGTATGTTAAACTCAGTTTGTGGTTTTGTTTATTTACTAGGTAATCTGCTTTGATCTGTTTGCTATCACTTAGAATCACTTAAAATCTATCTTTTTGTAGATAATAAACTTATTTTATGTTTTAATCCAAACCACTGTGCATTTGACTAAGGTATCTGGGGAAAATCTCAGTTTGGTTACCACAAGCGTGTAGGGTCCTCTTCACATTGAGGGAGAGGCGGACCGGGTGTTAAACCCATATACTGGCCAGATTTGACCAGGGAAGGATGGTACGGCTCTGGGGTGCTAGGTTGGGAGGCTGGTGGTTAGAGAGC
Source organism: Chelydra serpentina (assembly GCA_037349315.1). Lineage (NCBI taxonomy): Eukaryota > Metazoa > Chordata > Testudines > Chelydridae > Chelydra > Chelydra serpentina. Next base: position 8,156,599 of record JBAIAC010000026.1, on the reverse strand, counting down.
CTGCATGTGACTGCAGCTGGGTGAGTCCCTACCTGTGTGAATGCTGGTGGAAGTGTGAGCTTGGAGGGCTTTGCAGCTTGTCACAGCAGCACAGTGTGAGAGGAGCCCAGGCTGGTGGGTCAAAGGGCTCAGTGGTACCCAGTTCCAGGTGGCACCCGGGGGCGGGGGGAACCTGTCACCGTATGCTTCAGAATTTACAAAATGGTTCTCAGATAATTTCCACCACTATTCACCTAGATGTGCTCACAACACCCCTGGAGGTGTTGATTAAAAGTAAGGAAACTGAGGCACGGAGTGGCTATGATTTGCCCAGGGTCACTACAATGTGGTCGTCTGTCCCTTTAAAAGCCAGGGAGCAGCTGGTGTGTTCTGGAAAGTTGCCCACGGGCAGGTGATGAGAATCATCTGAACCAGCTAGATCAGGAGTCAGCAACCTTTCAGAAGTGCTGTGCCGAGTCTTCATTTATTCACTGTAATTTAAGGTTTCGTGTGCCAGTAATACATTTTAACATTTTTAGAAGGTCTCTTTCTATAAGTCTTTAATCTGTAACTAAACTATTGTTGTATGTAAAGTAAATAAGGTTTTTAAAATTTTAAGAAGCTTAACTTAAAATTAAATTAAAACGCAGAGCCCCCTAGACCAGTGGGCAGGACCCAGGTAGTGTGAGTGCCACTGAAAATCAGCTCGCATGCCGCCTTTGGCACCCGTGCCATAGGTTGCCTACCCCTGAGCTAAATAATAGCATCAAGTGATAGGGTCTGATTATTCCTAGCTAAGGAATACAAAGGAGGGGCCCCCATCTATGAGGGAGCCTGGGACCAGGGGAGGGTTGGGAGTGGATTCTCCTGTGACAGCAGCCAAAGGCTGTGAGAGGACAAGCAAGCACTGAAGACCACCCGTGAGGCTGGAGAAGATCCGGCCTATTAAGCAAGAGAAGGTCAGAGAGCCTCACAATCTCAGCAAAGAATGGGCCTGTGGCTTTTTGTTACTGTTCCACATCTCCTTTTTGTGACTAAACAAGGCCCTGAGGTAAGGGCTACACGCTGAACTGAATGTGGCCAGTTGTTTGTCCCAAACAAATTCACAGCAGAATCAAGAACAGAAGCCAGATCTCCTAGGTCTTGATCCAATGCCCTTTACAATCCATGAGAGTCTTTCCATTGGCCACAATGGATGCTGGATTGGACCTCTAGTGCTTTAGCCACATGATTATCCTCCCCCCCTAGCTCGTTAGTACTGTTTGCTGATATATCACTGGGGTCTGTTCATGAACCCTTGCCTAGGCCTCTAGCTGTGCTGTGGTTGTATTGCAGCACATGCAACAGCCAGTGTGCAGGGAACGCAGGCTATGCCCTAGTCTGTAGTGGTTCATAACAACGTAATATTATAATGGTTCTTATAGATATTTCTGATCATACTCTAATGGCATAGGATTTTGCCCTAAACTCCACATGAGACATTGTGCCTGACCCCAGCTATTGTTCCATATCCTTTCATATCCCCTCTTTATCACTGAGTCTTACAGGTAAGGGCTGTAGTGTGATTATTCTATGTCATGTTTCCTACTGCCTCATACACCTATTCATGGGGTATGTGCAGCACAACTGACCATTGGTGCCTCACCAGCCCTCTTCCCACATCCTAGTACATGACTGAAGGTGGCGGAGGGTTAGAGTAATCAAGCAGACAAGCAGTTGTTTATGGAGTACCTCCATTGGTATCCTACAGGCGTGGCCTACTTTCCTGCCGCTTGCAGCATCTGAATGGTAATCACATGGTAATGACCTTTTTCTGTAGGATCCAGGTGTGTTATTCTGAGTGTGGGGTTGTAGTCTACCCCCACAACATGTTTGTATAGAGCTAATGCAGGCTACCACCTTGGCTAGGAGAACAGTACTTGTGTTACTCCTTGTGGTGCTTTCTATAATTGCAGAACTTTTGGTCATGACTTGTGCACTGCCTTGTTAGTCTGCTGTTCATGGAAATCCCTGGTTCTCTCTGGATTATTTCCTGGTAGTGTACAAACGGGGAAGGGTGCCGTGTATAGAACAAGAACTTGCACTCAAAAGGTAGCTTACACTATATGTGCATTTCTGATTCTCAGTACTGTAGCTGGCTACAGCTGCCATTGTTCAGTGCCTGGTTGTCACTGCCTTTCCCTTATCAGCAGTTCTTGCTATCAAGTTCTGTACAGTGATCAACAGCCTGTACTTTCAGTTTGTTTGCAGTGTGGTCTCAGGGTATTAGAGAGATAAGGTGGGTGAGGTGATATTTTTTACTGGAGCAATGTCTGTTGGTGAAAGAGACACGTTTTGTCGCTTACACAGAGTACTTTTCCCAGACCCAAAGAAGAGCTCTGTGCAAGCTCCAAAGCGTGTCTCTTTCACCAACAGACATTGGTCCAATAAAAGATATCACCTCACCCACTTTGTCTCTTTACTCTAATGTACTGATCTCTAACAGTGCTTCTGAGCTAGGTGATTCAATGTCCTTCCCAGTGCTGATTAGATGAGCCACACAGCCAATCTGCTGGAATGATGCCTACTTAATATCAAGGCTAACTGAATGCAAGTCTATGTCACACTTTTAGACAGGAAGTTTTTCTGTGGACTCATGCCTCTTATCACCCCTCAATATAGATACTAGAAACAAAGCCCTGAATCCCTAGATTGGTCATAAGATCTTTTATAGCAACTGTCAAGCAGTCTAGAGTGGCTCACAAGCATAAGGACCAACCTCAGGGCAGACTGTGAAGTAGGAGGGCACAAACCCCAAACTGGTTGTGAGCTCTATACTTAGATTTCACTAACCACGTATCAAATGTGAACTCCTCAAGTGCTATAACAGCCTAACCATAGAGTCACAGACAGTCCCCTTGGGCACTCCAGTCTATCTTGCCACTCAGGCAAGCCTGCCTTTGTGATAGAGGGTCCCTTACCTCAAAAATCACAACAACATTCAGGTTACTTCCAGTCCCAAAGGTCCAGTCACTTATCCCGGGCCAGTTGCACCTCAGAACCTATACCATTGACAATGCTTGAAGCCAATCATCTAATAAATTAACTAAAGATATATTAACTACGCAAAAGAAATTAGACTTATTTACAAGGTTAAAACAGCTAAACATACACAAACAAATGAGTTACAATCTTATGTTCCAAAAGGGTAATATAAGCTACTGTAATATGCAAGCTCTGTATGTCCTTTAGGGCTAACCCAGGCCAAGCACTGGGGAACTCTTGCTTATGCTTAGAAATCTTCGCCCCTCAGAGTTCCAGCATCATAGATATCATTTCTTCTTAACAAAGATTGTTATTCCCTTCCCCCAGAGTTCAAGGTGATGGGACATGTGCTTGTCCCATCTCTTCATTGGTGTGGTGGGAGCAATCAATAAAGTCTTTTGTCCGCTGATGTTCCACAATGGCTTGTCTCGCGTCTATGGGCCTTCTTTTCTTGGAGAGGAGATGACACCTCTTATGGTAAACTAGCATTAGCACACTTGGTAATGCTTCTCTCCTGACTGGAGGCGTTTACAGTTTTAGAGCAAACACTGTTATAGTTACAGAGCGAACACTTAAATATTGCCTTATAACACGGGGTACAGATGTTATAAGATTAAAACATGCAGCATCCTACGAACATTTCATAAAGTCTAAACACATTTTTATAAATCCAATACCAGTTTTAACAATACTAACAGCCAGGTGACCCAGACTGGTTTCCAGCTTTGCATTTGTCAGTGTTCAATTGAAGCCTATGGGCCTTGGCATGAGCTGGCACCTGGACTGCCGGCATCACAGCTACTTGGTCCATTTCCTTACTTTCAATACTTATTGTGTTGCTGCTCATAGAAAATGCCTTCTGCTGTATGGTTCCCCAATGCAGCATGGTTTATGCATGCACAGTCAAGGGCTGATTCACTACTGCATTAATCTAGCATAAAACTGGAGTGACTCCATTGATTTCAGTGAGTAACACTGTTGTTAAACTGGAATAACTCAGGGGTGAATCAGGCCCTCAGTCTATAGACATAGCTGGATACCCGTATAGATCTTGGGCCTTATCTCACTTATATTGGCATGAGTCAGGAAAAATTCCATTCAAGTCAGTGGGGCTACACTGGTATGGGATCAGAGTCTGGCCCTTGGTTTTCCATAGATCAGTATGAAATGAGTGGCTCAACACAACACACACACTGCCTTTTAGAGTATAGCACACCACAGGACTTGGCAGAGGCCCTGGATGGTACTGTTAAGGATTGGGTATAACTACTGCCCTTCATTTAATAGTGTTGTAAGACGCCTTTAAGCGCCTTTATGGAACCAGGTAGCTGAAAAAATAGGGACCTCCAAACTGCATACAAGCACGTTACCACCCAAAGCAAAGGTGCATGTGTGTGGAGGGCTTTCACAGGCTGTTAATTTGTGTTTGTCTGGGAGGGAAACAGCAGAAAGACCAGAGAAGCTGAGAAAGGAGGCAGCCAGGAAGGAGGGATCGCAGTCTGAGCAAGGACTGGAAGTGCAGCCGTGAGAAAGCCTAAAGAGAGCATTTTTTGGGCAGAGTGCTGGCTAAAAGAGGCTTGGAACTATTTCCTACTGTTGGATTCCTGGTGCATTCAGGTAAACAGCAATTTGTACATTTTTTGTAAGTAAAAAGGATTGCATGAAAGACACCCGCCTCCACCATCAATGTCTCCTCCTAACAGAAACAACCTGCAGGCCCCCAGATTTTGGATAACTGCTCAGGTCAAAAAGAGGCAACAGTACAAAAATTTTCATTACACAAGGATCTATCAGCCTGCTCTTTTAACCAATTTTTCCATTTCCTCTGCCTAGATAGATGGTGGCTTCAGCTGGAGCCAAAAAGATCACACATGTAGATCGTGTTGGAGGAGGAGAAAAAACCCTCTTTACGCAAAATCAAGCAAAGCAATCAAGAAGGGGCTCATGTCCCACTTGGGTATGGGCTGGGGTCAGTGCCAGAGGATATAAACCATCTAGTCCATATCTTGCCTTCACTTTCCTCAAGGAGACCTGGTCACTCTCTTCCACTCACTAACTGACCGGTTGGTCTGTCGCTTGAGCTGAGCCTTCCCCAGGGAAGCCAAGTAGCTGACTCTGAGTCTCAAGACCCTTCTTGCAGATTTATAATCCTTGCTGTCAGCTTTCTGAAGCCTTTTATTTTCCATTCTCCCCTGATTATTAAATACCGCTAGAGAGCTCTCCCCGCAGGCTTGACAGGTGTTGCAGGGCAGGGCTGATTTAATTCCCTGTTTCTGGGACAGATTGTTAACCCCTTTCTGGTCTGATCCAATGTGGGTTTGTACACCTCATTACACCAGCCTTTGATCCGTATTCATGCAGGTGCCTCCTCGACCATCTCTTTGTAATGGTAACTCTCCTAGAGACACATGTATATCGCCAGCAATGCTGCCATGAACTTTATTCCTTCGTGCTTGGGACACAGATTGCAAGTCTTCTAGTGCTGACTGTGCTGTGGCTTTTGGTCTCGTGCTCTTTTTGGTACTGGGCCCCATTACTCAGTAAAGAGCTGATGGCTCTGAGTGGGTCTTGTGTTACCCTCAGGTGTTTTACTCCTTGTGTCTTGTCCTCTGTGCTCTGCCACCACTGTCTCCAGCAGCGTAGTCCCATGCCATCAAAGGAGAGTGAAGGGAACCTGCTTAGTGTGCTTGTAACGCCGTCTCTTTTCTAGGACAGAACACCACTCACTTGGGGCCTGAGTGTTACATAGGTCTGAGGAGTGTGATGTGTTTCCCGAGAACTTGCACCTTTGTGTACATTGACACAATATGCCAAGTGGTGTATGTTGCTGTGTCCATTGACTCAGATGAGACAAGTTTCCATCCTTGCACTGTTATGGTCCAGCTGTTTGCTGGTTTGATGCATGTGTGTGTTTTCCTTGTGTCTGGCGGGAGTGAGGACTACACTCTCATTATGTTAGGCTTGTGAGCGACTAGCATACCGATTGAGAGGCAGCGTGACTGTTCCCATGCCTAGCCATTGAACTCGTATTGGAACCAATGAAAACCGTTGCCGTTCTCATACATGGGCTGTAGCTATGGACTTGGGTCACAATTAGGCATCATAGTCATTGAGTGGCGCTGACTTGTCCAGTCAGCTACCTTTCTGCAACTGTGTTCCTGAATCCATCTGCCTGAGCACGTGGAACTGGGGCATGTGGAGTATCGTTGAAATGGTTTGACCACCGTGACAGTTGCTATGCCAGGAGCAGACTGGTTGCCCGGGGGGTCATTCTTTGATGTTCTGGCAGCCGTAACATGCACAGCCTTGGCCAGGACCAAGGAGCCGTGGTTCATGAATCATTGTTCAGTGGGATGATGGTACTGAGGGCTAGCTGGCAATGGTGCAGTATAAATGCCTAGACAGATAGATAGGTGGGCGCCTTACACTGTTTCCTTTGTTGGGAGGCACATGAGTTGATATCCCCAGGTGGGCTCATGTTGGAATATACGGGGTGATTGGCCACAGGCAGTAGCGTAGCCAGGTTTAGGGCACAGGGGGAGCGGCGCTATAAAAAGGCCTCCCTGCTTCCCCTGTACTCACCCCGGTGGCGCTTTAAAGGGCCCAGGGCTCCAGCCGCTGCTGAGCCCCCGGGCCTTTTAAATCCCCGCCCGAGCCCGGCTCCGGCAGCGGGGCTGGGGGTGGGCGCTTAAAAGGGCCCATGGCTCCCCGCAGCGGCAGGAGCCACGGGCCCTTTAAAGCGCCCCCCTCCCCCAGCCCCGCTGCCGGAGCCGGGCTCGGGGGCGCTTTAAAAGGCCCGTGGCTCCTGCCGCTGCGGGGAGCCATGGGCCCTTTTAAGCGCCCACCCCCAGCCCCGCTTCCGGAGCCGGGCTCGGGCGGGGATTTAAAAGGCCCGGGGGGGCTCAGCAGCGGCTGGAGCCCTGGGCCCTTTAAAGCGCCACCGGGGTGAGTACAGGGGAAGCAGGGAGGCCTTTTTATAGCGCCGCTCCCCCTGTGCCCTAAACCTGGCTACGCCACTGGCCACAGGATGATTAAAAATGCTTTTGCGGTGCCACCTGCACTGAGTCCTTGATGCCTTTTCCATTCCACGGCTCGTGGCATGTTGGTTTGTGCAGCCACGTTTCCTTCTACCCACCCAGTACACAGGATCTCTGGCCAATCGCCAGCCGTCAGCATCATGGGTGATTAGTGCTTTTGGCGCCGGTCATTTCCTTGGCACGTGCTTAGTACTGTGGACTGTATAGGGCATAGAGTCACACACCAATGTCCTGGCAGCTTAATGCCTCTATGACCTGATGTCCCTCAGGGCTACATCCTGGTCTGGACGCTACAATCTGTCTTCAGATGCTTTGCGTGGGTAACTGGTAAAAGGCCAGCAACACTCTCTCTTTACAGCAGCTGCAGGCATCTTGAACTTGCCTGGGGCAGTAACGTAAGGTGCTCGCCCCGCTGGTGTGGGGATGTGATGGTTTCTTGTGAGCCTGCCATCCTTTTACTCTAGCCTCGCTCTGATTGACCCTTACATACACTCTGCTGCTAGCAGCCCCCGTGCATCGTCACAGGTGCATTTTCACACAACACTTTTCCTCCCGGGTGAAGTGGCTTCAGTTACCTGCCTCACACGCTGCTGGCACCTCTTTTTCTCTGTGTACGCCCGTGCAAGCTTGGGCTCTGATCCAAAGTCCATTAAAGCAGAGGTCCCCAAACTGTGGCGTGTGCTCCCCTTGGGGGGCACAGAGGAATGTTTGGGGGGCATGGTGGGGCCTGGGCCAGCCCCCACAAGGGGAGGGAATGCCACCCAGACCTGCCCCACTCCCAGCTCTGCTCTGGCCTCAGCCGCAGTCCTGGCTCCCAGCCCCACACCTGGCCCCAGCCTCGGCCCCAGCTCTGCACCTGGCGGGTCCAGCTGCCAGCCCCCACCATGGCCCGGCTGCAGCTCCGCTCCTGCCCCACCCCCAGCCTCAGCCCCTGGCCGCGGCTCCATTCCCAGCTCCGGCCCCGTTCCCTGCCCCAGACCCACCCCCAGCTGCATCTCCAGCCTTGGCCCCCTTACCCTTCTCTTCATCCCCTCAGCCACATCCCCGCTCCCAGCCCCAGCTGGGCGGGGGGAAGGCACGTGGACAGGAAGAAGGGGGCATGACCCTGAAAAGTTTGGGGACCACTGCATTAAAGCCAGTGGGCTTTGGATTAGGCCCTCAGAGAGAACAGCCAGTTCTACACTGTTAGGAGCATTTTCTCCTTCTGTAAACATACAGGGCCAAATTCTGCTATCATTTCTTCCAGCAAAACCCTACTGAATTGAGTGGGGTTCATAGAGTCATACAATAAGGCACATTAGAGATGGAAAAGGTCTATTGCAACATCCAGTCTATCTCCCTTCCAGTGCAGGAGGCTCAGGCGCCATTTGTGTAATTGAGAACAGAATTGGCCCCCACCGGCTGTGTCTATACTGAGCTTGTACTTCAGAATTTCCCACCATTGCACTAGCATTGGTGCAGCTCCACCCACGGGAGTATGAGTATAGACAGGCCACCAGCATTTTTACTACTGTGTCGTCTAACAAGCTCAGAACAAGTCTAGACAACCTGGTAGTAAAAATACCATCAGCCACGAGCTCCCTGTCTATGCTGGCATTCTTACCATCTGCTGTCACCTCCAGGAGAGTTGCACAAGTGAGGAACTGGAAGCAAAAGCTCAATGTAACAACAACCGGTGCGAAGGAGCTTCCTGACCAAAACACCTACCTGTGTGAAAACGCCTCTGGCTGCTTTGCAAACGAGCAGGTGAGGTGAGTGCGCGAATGAATGAAGGAGGTGATTGTAATGCTGCTGGCTTACTCATCGCTCCTCTAGGGAGCTGTGTGCAAAGAAAGCACATTTGCCTGCCCACTAGGTGCTAAATTATATTGTACGTGTGTTACATCATGTAATTAAAAGGGATCAAACACCGAAGAGTTGCTTGAACCTGCAGGACAAACAGCACGGCCATTTTTTCCCTTCATCAGCTAATTTGTACGTCAGAGGCCGCATGGTCTGGAGGAGAGAGCATGGGCCTGGGAGACATAGGTGCTCCTCATTTTGAGCCTGGTTCTGACATTAATTTGTTGTGTGGCCTAGGGCAAGAGTCACGTAGGCCACAATTTTCAAACCCGAGGTCCTATAGTTAGGCTGCTAATTCTATATGTAAGCACCTAGAAATGACCCAATTTTCAGAAGTACTGAGCACTCGGAACTCCCTGTAAAGTCAATGGGAGCTGCAGGGGCTGAGCAGCTCTGAAAATTGGGTCATTTTTATACAGGTGCCTAACCTTCGGCTCCCAGGCTTAAAAAGCTCTGCCATAATTGCTGCTTGCCTTCCCCTTCGATAAAAGGGAGCTAAACACACTTGCCTGCCTTACAAGGAATATTGTGCGGCTTTTCTAGTGAAGGGTCATATAATGCTTTGAAGAACAACACTAAATTCTTGGTATGATTATGTTTTTTATAGTGGTATTATAAGATGTATATATATAGTGGTGTTTTATAGTGGTATATATCCACAAACAGCCCTTAATTGCTTCTCTGAAGCTTACAAAAGTCTAGGGCTAACTCTGAACAGCAGCAAAACAAAAGTTCTCCACCAGCCAGCCCCCGGTTAATAACCAGACCCAGCAAGGAAAATCTACACTGACAAAGAAGAACTGGAAAACTTAGACTACTTTGCCTAATTTGGCAGCCATCTCTCACAGACGTTGAGATTCAGCACAGAATCTGCTGTCTCGTTGGGTGTTCAACAATCACAACATCAGAACACACACTAGACTTTAGTTTGTAAAGCGGCTGTAATCCCAACTCTCCTCTACAGCTGTGAGACTTGGGTGACCTACAGAAAACCCTGGAACGCCAGCCCCAGCACTTTCTTCGGAAGATCCTCAACATAAAGTGGGAAGGTTGTCCTCACAGAGGCCAACTTATTCAGAGCTGAGGCCCTGATAATCCAGAACCAGCTGAGGTGGAGCCTGCCTGATGGACCCTTACCAGAACAATGGCTGTACGCCCAACTCGAGAAAGGAAATGGAGAGGCCAAAAGAAACGCTTTAAAGACATCCTCAAGATAAACATGAAGAGATGTGGCATTGACACCACACACTGAGAGATGGTAGCCCATAGGGATAACTGGGGAAGACTTGTCAGAGCGGGAACGTCCACTGTTGAGGAAAATCGCCTTGCCCTGGTCACAGAAAAACACCAGAAAAGAAAGGAAAGAATTGTCAGGCAGCACCCGCGTCCCAACCCTGACTTCCAACCCCACCTGCAATGTCTGCCAACAAGCCTGTGGCTCAAGAATCGGACTCCTCAGTCACCAAAGGACCCATAAAAAATAAAACCTGTGATAGAGATCATTCTTGACCTTGAGGGATCGCTGACAAATACAAAATCTTGTTCTGCCCAGCTTCGACAAGACTAAGGCCAAGATTTTCAAAAGCAATTAGTGATCTGGGGTATCCATTTTGAGACACCTTAAAGGGGCCTGGTTCTCAGAGGGCAGGTGCTTAGCACTTCATGAAAATCAGGTGCCTTCCAAGCATCTTAAATAGGGTCCCCAAGAATGAAGGCATAGGAAATCACCACTCACTTTTGAAAATGTTGGGCAAAAGCAGCAGGTCACCATTAGGGTCTAGGAAGAAACAGGGCCGGCTCCAGGCACCAGCAAAACAAGCTGGTGCTTGGGGCGGCACATTTCTAGGGGCGGCATTCTGGCACCGGCCATGCCGCCCCTAGAAATGTACCCCAGCTGCCCGCCCCAGCTCACCTCCGCTCTGCGCCAGCGCGGCCGCCGCCGGCTTCTCCCCGAGCGGCGCGCCGCTTCTCCCCCTCCCTCCCAGGCTTAAGAGCCTGGGAGGGGGAGAAGAGAACTCGAGCAGCTGCGGCGCGCGTCTCTCCCTCCCAGGCATGCTCCGGCCGGGGAGAGCGGGGCAGCCGGAATGCCGCGCTTGCTCCCCGCCAGCGGGGAAGAGCGGGGGCCACAAGCATGCCGCGCTCGCTCCCCGCCAGCTGGGGAGGGCGGAGCCGCGGGCATGCCCCGCTCGCTCCCTGCCGGCGCTCCGGCCAGGGAGAGTGGGGCAGCCAGCGTGCCGCGCTTGCTCCCCACTGGCCGGGGAGAGCGGGGGCCGCGGGCATGCCGCGCTCGCTCCCCGGCCGGCAGGGAGCGTCTCCCCAGCCAGCGGGGAGCGAGTGCGGCATGCTTGCGGCCCCCGTTCTCCCCCGCCAGCGTTGAAGTTTTTTTTGGCGGGCATTGGAGTTTTTTGTTTTGTTTTGGGGGGGGGGCGTTTAGGGTTTTTTGTTTGTTGGTTTTTTTGCTTGGGGCAGCAAAAACGTTAGAGCGCCCCTGGGAAGAAAGCAAACAAAAAATGTGTTTACTGCTGCTGAAGGATTTTCCCACATTGAAAATACCTCTTGGACTTGTGCCTTTCAATTCAGCCTAAACTGCTCCTGTTTAAAAAGCAAGTCATTTATTCAGCACCTTCCATCCAAGATTCTCAAAGCCCATTGCAATACATTAACAAACCCTCAGAAGACCCATTATACAGATGGGGAAACTGAGCCACACAATACGTTGAGCAGACCAGGAACAGAATCTGGCTCTCCTGACTCTCGCTTAAAAAAAATTCCGTTGTTTCCAGAATAAACTAAAAGGGATGTGATGGAGCAGATACAGACAGCACAGAACAAACCCCCTGCTCTAGCCCCTAGCTCACATGCCCAGTCCCCTTCAAAGACATGCGACTGCAAGATGAATAGTGTTACACACGTTAGAGGTGACATAGCTAACATTCAGCTGTGCACTGCTGGGGTTGGGTAGGATGCAGGATGGCTCTGATCACTCCTGTATTTTCTCTGGGCTGATTGCTGCGGACGCTTCCATGTAAACACACTGTGGAGAGTTATGGATATCTGAGCAGGGAGGTAGAGCAGAGACACACACACCAACCATCCTGGCACTGGAAGGCGCATAACGCTTCCCTAACCCTGGTGAAGGAGTAAATGGCCAGTGGAGCAGGTTGGACCATTCATTCCTGTATTGAGTACACACGGTTCTCTGTGCTATTGCCTGCTGCAGAGCCGAACCCACGACTCTGCCATGAGCTCAGAGTCCACTACCCCTACGCCGCTCTGAGCCTGGGAAGGACGGAATAAAGGGAGACAGGCTCTATCACTGCTGTGATGGGTGCACACAGGGCTCTGCTCATACAGACACCCTGTGCAAGGAGCCCAGAGCCCCTGGGGCCTGTGGAGCTGGGTCACTGCTGTGATGAGTGCACACAGTGCTCTGCTCATACAGACACCCTGTGCAAGGAGCCCAGAGCTCCTGGGGCCTGTGGAGCTGGGTCACTGCTGTGATGGGTGCACACAGGGCTCTGCTCATACAGACACCCTGCACAAGGAGCCCAGAGCCCCTGGGGCCTGTGGAGCTGGGTCACTGCTGTGATGAGTGCACACAGTGCTGTGCTCATACAGACACCCTGTGCAAGGAGCCCAGAGCCCCTGGTGCCTCTGGAGCTGGGTCACTGCTGTGATGAGTGCACAGTGCTCTGCTCATACAGACACCCTGTGCAAGGAGCCCAGTGCCCCTGGTGCCTGTGGAGCTGGGTCACTGCTGTCATGAGTGCACAGTGCTCTGCTCATACAGACACCCTGTGCAAGGAGCCCAGCGCCCCTGGTGCCTCTGGAGCTGGGTCACTGCTGTGATGAGTGCACAGTGCTCTGCTCATACAGACACCCTGTGCAAGGAGCCCAGCGCCCCTGGTGCCTCTGGAGCTGGGTCACTGCTGTGATGAGTGCACAGTGCTCTGCTCATACAGACACCCTCTGCAAGGAGCCCAGTGCCCCTAGGGCCTGTGAAGCGGGGTCACTGCTGTGATGAGTGCACACAGTGCTCTGCTCATACAGACACCCTGTGCAAGGAGCCCAGCGCCCCTGTGGAGCTGGGTCACTGCTGTGATGAGTGCACACAGTGCTCTGCTCATACAGACACCCTGTGCAAGCAGCCCAGCACCCCTGCGGCCTGTGGAGCTGGGTCACTGCTGTGATGAGTGCACAGTGCTCTGCTCATACAGACACCCTGTGCAAGGAGCCCAGTGCCCCTGGTGCCTGTGGAGCTGGGTCACTGCTGTCATGAGTGCACAGTGCTCTGCTCATACAGACACCCTGTGCAAGGAGCCCAGCGCCCCTGGTGCCTCTGGAGCTGGGTCACTGCTGTGATGAGTGCACAGTGCTCTGCTCATACAGACACCCTCTGCAAGGAGCCCAGTGCCCCTAGGGCCTGTGGAGCGGGGTCACTGCTGTGATGAGTGCACACAGTGCTCTGCTCATACAGACACCCTGTGCAAGGAGCCCAGCGCCCCTGTGGAGCTGGGTCACTGCTGTGATGAGTGCACACAGTGCTCTGCTTGTACAGACAGCCTGTGCAAGGAGCCCAGCGCCCCTGGGGCCTGTGGAGTTGGGTCACTGCTGTGATGAGTGCACACAGTGCTCTGCTCATACAGACACCCTGTGCAAGCAGCCCAGCACCCCTGCGGCCTGTGGAGCGGGGTCACTGCTGTGATGAGTGCACACAGTGCTCTGCTCATACAGACACCCTGTGCAAGCAGCCCAGCACCCCTGCGGCCTGTGGAGCGGGGTCACTGCTGTGATGAGTGCACAGTGCTCTGCTCATACAGACACCCTGTGCAAGGAGCCCAGCGCCCCTGTGGCACTGGGTCACTGCTGTGATGAGTGCACACAGTGCTCTGCTCATACAGACACCCTGTGCAAGGACCCCAGAGCCCCTGGGGCCTGTGGCACTGGGTCACTGCTGTGATGAGTGCACCGTGCTCTGCTCATACAGACACCCTGTGCAAGGAGCCCAGCGCCCCTGGGGCCTGTGGAGCTGGGTCACTGCTGTGATGAGTGCACACAGTGCTCTGCTCATACAGACACCCTGTGCAAGGAGCCCAGAGCCCCTGGTGCCTGTGGAGCTGGGTCACTGCTGTGATGAGTGCACAGTGCTCTGCTCGTACAGACACCCTGTGCAAGGAGCCCAGCACCCCTGCGGCCTGTGGAGCGGGGTCACTGCTGTGATGAGTGCACAGTGCTCTGCTCATACAGACACCCTGTGCAAGGAGCCCAGCGCCCCTGTGGCACTGGGTCACTGCTGTGATGAGTGCACACAGTGCTCTGCTCATACAGACACCCTGTGCAAGGACCCCAGAGCCCCTGGGGCCTGTGGCACTGGGTCACTGCTGTGATGAGTGCACCGTGCTCTGCTCATACAGACACCCTGTGCAAGGAGCCCAGCGCCCCTGCGGCCTGTGGAGCGGGGTCACTGCTGTGATGAGTGCACAGTGCTCTGCTCATACAGACACCCTGTGCAAGGAGCCCAGCGCCCCTGTGGCACTGGGTCACTGCTGTGATGAGTGCACACAGTGCTCTGCTCATACAGACACCCTGTGCAAGGAGCCCAGAGCCCCTGGGGCCTGTGGCACTGGGTCACTGCTGTGATGAGTGCACCGTGCTCTGCTCATACAGACACCCTGTGCAAGGAGCCCAGCGCCCCTGGGGCCTGTGGAGCTGGGTCACTGCTGTGATGAGTGCACACAGTGCTCTGCTCATACAGACACCCTGTGCAAGGAGCCGAGCTCTCCTGTCTCCCCGCCTCCGGTGAGGGGCGGGCCCGCGGCGCTGGCTCCGCGGGGAGGAGGCCGGGCGATCGCTCGCGCGGAGCGGGGACCTGCCCCCGTCGCAAAGGCGCCGGGCTCAGCAGTGCCCCGGGCGGGGGCCGGAGCGGAGCCGTGTGCAGCGGCCGGGGCGGGGGGTTTGCACTCGCTCCCTCTCGCTGGCCCGGATAAATACGGTGCCGCGGCCGCCGCTCCTGAGCAACTTCTCCCTTGAGCCCCAGCGTCTGTGCAGAGCCGGCGGCGGAGCCAAGCGAGCGATGGACCCCCAGGACTGTCCCTGTGCGATCGGTAAGTGACTCCCCTGCTGCAGGGATCCCGGGCCCCGCTCTCACCTGCAGAGCCGGCAGCTGCCCGCGGGGGAGGGTCTTCAGCCTTGTCCAGCCGGGCTGAGGACAGGTGCCTTTCCTCTTCCCGCGGTCTGGGTTCTCTGTGCTGGCCGCCGGCGGTTCTGGTCAGTAGCCTGCCTGTCTTTCCTGGTGCGCTTAACCTCTCTGGGCGCTGCACCGGGCTTGTTCCAGAGCCTAGACACTCTCTGCTGGAGGAGTCTCTCTTGTAAGGTGTCCAAGTCCCCCAGACTGTAAGAAACGTACTAGCAACTACTGGGTTTTCTCCTTGAACTAGAGCGCAAAGTTGGAAGCAAAAGCCTAGCAACCTGCACTTTAAAAACCGAGTCTTTTATATTTACTTTCAGTGGCACTGAGGCCATTTCTGCCGCCCGTTACTTATCGGGAATAGAGTCTTCCCTAAGACCAGTTGCTAAACTTCCCTTAGAGAAAACAATGACATTACACATGCTGTCCCAGTTCTCCTAGATGCTGGGGCTGATTGGCAAGTGTGACCATGTGGATATTTCTGAATATGGTTAGGATCCTGGAATATAACTTAGAACTGTCTGGCTTCTACCGAATGTGTTTTCATGGGATATTTTATTTCCCCCTTGTTTGTTCATTTTAGGTGGCACCTGCACCTGTGGTAACAACTGCAAATGCACAAACTGTAAATGCACATCATGCAGAAAAAGTGAGTAGCTCACTAGATTTCAGTAACCAGTCTAGTGTGTAGCATTTTATTATATTTACAGTCCATGTCTATATAAAATGTGCAGTTCTAACTTTTTTTCACAGAATCCATTGCTTGATACAGTAAGCCAAATGAGTCCCTGGAATAACTTCATTGTTTCCCCCCCCCCCCGGCATGAATTTGGCCCCTTTCAAAAATCTTTTCCAAACTAACATCAAACAAATTCCTCCTTTAATTGTTACAGACCTTAGAGCGCTGTCAGACGACCCGTTTATTCATTCAGCTCTCGCTGCAGTGTGGTCTCTTCAGCAGCTGCAGAACAGAGGGGGCGTCACAAGGGAAACTGACATGAGAGCCCTCTCTGCCTCTCTTTGTGGCCACTTCCATGCCCGTGCAAGTCCTAGTAATTCCTTCCTCTCCTCCACAATAAAGTGCAGACAGGGGGGCTGATAAACTGCTCAAAATATTAGTCCACATCTGCTGCCTTGCAAAGACCAAAGTATGTGTAGACACGAAAGGCACCTGCAAAATAGAAGAGGGTTGGAGAGAAGATGCTAAAGTCAGAATACACCCCATGAGGTGGGGGTGTTTTAAAATGGGGATCCGGAATAGGAAGGTGGGGGATGAATAGACTAAACTGGAGATGGTGAGAAAAGAATAGAGAAGGGGTTACAGCATACATGGGAAGAGGAACAGAAGGCAGAAATAGCAATGATTCCCCATATTGCTCTCCATGGCTTCCCCCAGTGAATGCAACAGTTAAGAGCTCGTTTTGAAATCAATGGGAGTTTGGCTTGAATAAGAACTAAGTGTTAGAATAGGTATTAAGTTATCATTTACCCTCAATGCAAAACTCCCATAGGGGTTCTTATGTAGCCTTGGCTGTGGATGCTTATTTGGTCTGTCTCAGCCTGCCATACACCCCCTTGGACCAATTCTGACACCGCATTTTGTTTTGTTTTTTACTCCTTGTCAGGCTGTTGTCCCTGTTGCCCACCTGGATGCGTCAAGTGTGCCCAAGGATGTATCTGCAAAGGACAACCTTCCACCAAATGCAGCTGCTGCAAATAATGTATGCAACGTCCCTTCCTGGCAATCATCTGTATATTTGGTGACATAAAAATAACCTTATTGTGCTTTTTGTATATTTGTCCAAATATGGTTAGTATTTGTGATGTGAGCATAAGCTACTTAAAGCAATAAAATTACATGTATATTTGTACCTTAAAATCTCTTGCTGGTCACTTTATTCTTGGACAGCACGTCTCTCGCCTGTTGCACGCCTCCCACCTTGCACACAACAAGTCCCCTGCAAAACCGCATACAAGATGCAAAATAGCTTGTACACAAAGCTCAGTCATGTATTTCCCAGCTCTTTCAAAACAAATAACTGCTCCCCTCCCTAGTAGCAAGACACTTTCGATTTCTGCTAGGTATTAAAACCTACCCTTCAAGATGGGGTAATTTTCCTTCTTTCAATGTTTTTCTAGTGCTGTTAAGGTCACATCCTGTAGCCCTTCCTCTGACAAAATTCCCCCAGGGCCAAAGGCAAGCTCCTAATTACAAGTGCTCACTGCAACTCTATGCTAACTCCTGAGGCTTTAAGGGTCTACTTGGGTAAAACTCCCATTGCAGTCAATGGAAGTTGTGCATAAAGAATGCCTTTATCAGCATTTGCCCTATCAGCATTCTGGCTATGTTACCTGTAAGAATCACAGCATTATCTTTTCCCTCCTGCTTGCTTTACTTTCCATGCAGACTAGTCCCAGTAGAACATCACCACACCAGCCCAGAGACAGTCTGGAAGCTGCTAGGCATCCTCAACTCCAGCTCGCGTCAGTGGAGAGCTGAAAGCACTTGAAGGATCAGGCCCTATGCAAAGCAATAATTGTGATAAAGTGGGATTATGCTCAGAGTATAATCTGTACCTGGCGGAGGCTAGTGTATATACCTCCGTCCATTCTGAACACCGTTTAATGCTCCCTCATCATGGTAATCTATCACAAGCAGCGATAGAGAGTTGAGCTATTTGAGCCATAATGGGGTCCCAATGATATTGTAAGGTTTAAAACAAACAAAAGGAAGTATTTCTTCACTCAACACACAGTCAACCTGTGGAACTCCTTGCCAGAGGATGTTGTGAAGGCCAAGACTATAACAGGGTTCAAAAAAGAACTAGATCAGTTCATGGAGGATAGGTCCATCAATGGCTATTAGCCAGGATGGGCAGAGATGGTGTCCCTAGGCTCTGTTTGCCAGAAGCTGGGAATGGGCGACGGGGGATGGATCACTTGATGATTACCTGCTCTGTTCATTCCCTCCGGGGCACTTGGCATTGGCCGCTGTCGGAAGACAGGATACTGGGCTAGATGGACCTTTGGTCTGACCCAGTCTGGCTGTTCTTAAGTTGTAATTTCTCCCATATTCCCCAGTCACAACTTTCTACTTCCTGTGCTGTTCGGCCTTGTGTGAGCGCGTCTCATGGGTGGATGCACAGCCATTCACTGGTAGGAGTAGGAGCACTCCAGCACATTCCATGTATGTGGCCTTACCCCTACCTACCCGACTCAAAATTGGGAAGCGGGGTGGAGTTGTGCAAGTGAGCAGGAGCCATTTACGCTGTGATTGCAGAACTGTAACCCAATGCTCCTCTCCCCCATCATCACATGATGCCATGGTCATCCTGTGTCATGTGTCAGCAGTCTCATGTGCAGGACTCCATAAACACCTCCTCTATGCAGGTCAACGCTAAAAGCACTCCATCAGCACACCATGCCACTCCTCCACTGTACTGTCTCATTTATTCTCTGGAGAACCTTTCTCGGATTCGTCTCATTTAGCCTCACCCACGCCAAGCTTTGTTGTTCCAGCCTCAGTGGATCTTGAGTTTTGATATTTGCATAGATGTCTTCCAGCTGCAAGAGGTTCTCATTAGATAGCTCAGTTGTTCCTCCCTTAGCTGGTATCCAGCCAACAACCCAAAAGATTCCTACAGTCCAGCCTTGTTAAGAGGCATCACAAGGACTCCTCGTTGTTTTTGCTGATACAGACTAACACGGCTACCACTCTGAAACCTGATTCCTTTGAGTGTTTCTCATAGTAAGGAAGAAGCAGGATTCAGTAGTGATCAGTGGCCTCCCCAGGAATTGAAATTAGGGGGGGTGTTTGAATTTACTGGGGGGAGGTGTCACTAAATTGGCATGTAACTAGTTCACAAAACTGGGGGGTGTTGGGGAAATTCAGGGAGGGTGTAGGGAAATCACTGGTAGTGATGATTATAAAAGGGATTCTTTGTTGAGCTTCCTGGACACAAATAGTTCTCTCTAGCTTCCAAGCTAAGTAACATCAGCTAGTGTCACCACGCAGCGTCTCCCTAAATCTTGGACATTGAATGGGCTGCTGACTGTATTCCTTTCTAAACCCTCACTGAGGAGTAAGACCATGTCAAGTTTCAAACTCCAGCCATTTTTAATATAACCCCAACTAAACAGTGTGGCCAGAGGATTTTTAAATGAGAAAAGAATTTTTATTAATTGTTTGATCTTAAGTTAAATCTCATTGAAACTGGTTGGTGTAACAGCTGCCTGTCTTTTGGGACAAATGTAAGAAACAATCAAGCTCCTGTATGGAACCAGGTAGCTGAAACAATATTGGCCTCCATCCAAAACAAAGCCACACGCGGGGCTGGAGTAAAAGCTGAACCAGGCAGCCCAACGGGGGATTCCACAATGACCTGATAAACTCAGGGACGGGAGGATTGATTGGACTGAAGTGATACAGTGGAACCTCAGAGTTACACACACCGGAGTTACGAATTGACCAGTCAACCACATGCCTCATTTGGAACTGGAAGTACGCAATCAGGCAGCAGCAGAGAAAGAAAAAAAAGCAAATACAGTACAGTGCTGTGTTAAATGTAAACTACTTCCAAAAAAAGGGGGAAAGCAGCATTTTTCTTCTGCATAGTAAAGTTTCAAAGCTGTATTAAGTCAATGTTCAGTTGTAAACTTTTGAAAGAACAACTATAACCTTTTGTTCAGAGTTACTATTCCCAAGGTGTTTGTAACTCTGAGGTTCTACTGTATGTATTTGTGCATGTCAGTGAAGCAGGAGAAACAGGAAGAAAAGCAGCTGAAAGCCAAAGATACAGCCAGAAGAAGCACTGGGAATGTGACCCTAAGGAAAAGCCAAGAGAGAGAGATTTTGGGCTAAGGGCTGGCTAGAAAGGGGCTTGGGATGGTGAGCAAAGGGATTGTTCCTTGCTGTTTGATTACTGCTGTGTTCTGAGAAACAGGACTTCGTACATTCTTTGGATGTAAGCAGGAGTGCATCGAAGGTATCTAACTTCGTCATCAGGTTCTCCTCTTAACTCAAACAATCCAGTAGACCCTGAACTTTGGCTCAGCACTCAGGTCAAAAATGGATAACATTATTTCTTATCTCATGAAGAGCAGAAGGGATTTAAAGATTTTCCATCCCATTTCCAGCAAGAAAAATAATTATTTTTAGATAGATACCAAGCATGGGAATTTTCTTCTGAAAGCTGCTTTTTTTTTTTTAGAAACTTAGGTAGGGGTTAAAGTAGGTATGATCATGGAAAGCATTTTGCAACTTTAAACTTCAATCCTGCAAGACCTATGCCCATGGTTAACTTTACACACTGCGAGTACGTTCATTGACTACATTAGGGGTATTCAGTGCATAATTTTATGCATATGCTTGAGTCCGTGCAGGATCAGGACTTTAGCTATTACGTTTACTACTCAGTCACCACTCTAATAATTCTTAATCCCCACTTTAAAACAATTGTTTATTGTATTTTATTCTTGCTTTTGCACAGATTAAAAAAAAGGTGCCTAAGGTTTTAAAAAGTAGGACCTTAAAAATTAGGCTCTTAAATCCATATACAGGCACCTACAGGAGTGGAATGATTTTCAAAAGGGCTGAGCACGGAGCATTGACGTGATTGGGGCTACATGATGGTGTGACGTGTTATATGGGTTTTATGGGCATTTCTTTTGGGATGACATGCCTAACTCATTCCTTCCCTCACTAAAGAGTGCCCATTAAACCTTTCCACCACACCCGACTATCATGTAGTCTACATATGCCGTGTATGCCCCTGGAAAACTAGTGTAGGAATGTTACAGAGATTTTTAAACAATTTATTGGGATTATGTCTTGTATCCCTAAAGCTTGGTGAATGGGAAGGAGAGGGAATTGGTGCTTGCACTCTGGTACTGAATAATAGCAATGACCACTTAGCTCTTATGTAGTGCTTTCCATCAGTAGATCTGAAAGCACTTGACAATGGATCGTTATCTGAAAAGAGTTATACCTGGGACAAGAAAGGCAGGGGAGAGTGTGGATGCAGTCTGGCAATGAAAGAGTTACTCCGAGGATGAATGAGAGGAAAGAGTGATGCTTGTTTACTGGCTTTAAAACCAGGGAAGAAGCAGCAGGGTGACACCTAGAGAGGTTTGAGCGGGAGTGCAGGGTGGCGGTGTATATATTTTAACACAGGCTGGGGAGTGAATGGGGTGGCTGGTGCATATGCTCAGGGAAGATAGACGTGGATTTTTGCAGTTGGCAATGGAGCGCTTGTTACATGGTTCGGCCAAGTCACTGCGGGACTCGGGTTCTGACCCACCCCCCTTCGCAGGGTCCTAGGACCTGGGTCCTGAGTGCTTGCTGACCCGAGGCAGACTCATTTGTGAGGGTACGTCTACACTGCAAAAAAACCCAACCCCGCAGCACAAATCTCAGAGTCCGGGTTAGCTGCCTCAGGCATGCAGGGCTCATGCTATGGGGCTAAAACTAGCAGTGTAGCTGTTCCCCTCGGGCTGGAGCCTGGGCTCAGGATGTAACTGAATGAGACTTTTTTCCATTTGACTGTTTCCCATCAGATCCTACCTGTATTTTATCATCTTCCAGCCTCTCCTCCTTACTAGGACATGGACAGACTCCATGAATAGATCCTCCCCTAAGGGATGTCTCTGTCTGAACCACATACTCCTCCGCACCTGTCGGCTTTCCCCCAGCCTTTAGTTTAAAAACGGCAATGTCTGTAACAGCCACGGGGGAGGGGCACACCAGTGAGCCTACTGTGACATTACAGTCATTAGACCAATCGTCAGCGTCACCCAGTTTGACACCGTTTCTGGCAGCATTCAGTGACACTTGGGTCAAGCCATCATTTTCCCACACAAGGCACACCTCCACTCCAAAGGTGACCTGGGACCCTATGGGGACAAATCGTGATGGTCGTTATATTGTATATAGAGTTTTGTAGCACATTAACCATGTGTATTATGTCTGGAGAGGTCCTGGCTGCAGAATTTGGGATCATTGTGTGACAGATACGGCTATTTTCTGTAAAGTCTTTGGGAGATCTTACTACATTAAGTTTATGTTTCATTGTGCGCCAGGGGCTGTGTTTAATTCCCTGCCATCCCCCAGGAGCTCAGAACAGTGGGGAGTGATTGGGCAAATTCACCTCCCGAGAGGTACCCCCACCTGGACAGGCTCCCATGTACTGGTTCACACTGGATTCTCTAGAGACCCACAGACAAAGAAAAGGCTTTTGGACAAATAACCTCAGTTTAAACTGACTCGGGGCCTTCTTTCTGATCCAGCAAATGGACAGGACTGTCTGTCCAAGGGAGGCCCCCAATCCTTCCCGAGAAGGACTGGAAGGACTTGACCTATTCATGGAGGCTCTTGTTCTGAGCTAACAGCTGTTATGACCTTGTAACCATAGAAACCCCCCATGGTGGGGTTTGAAGCACTGACTCTTACCAGAGCCCTAGCTGAAGTTGGGGGTGATTTCTGGTAAGCTTTCTGGCATGCATGCAGGTTCTTTTATTCTTTTAAAGTCTTTTCTCTGTAATGCTTTCACCTTAAGAATAAATGTGCTTGCTTAGAAAGAGCTGTGTGGTAACTTATAACTATAGGCAATTACACTGTGAATAGCCTCTGGAGACAAAGCAGAATAGGCCTGTTTTAGGCCACCTGACTGTCTAGGGCATTCACAGTATAGGCAGGGGACTGTGCCTGGAAAACCCTGATCAGAAGGGAGAGAGACACAAGAGAGGTGAAAGCTGAGGAGCCAGTGCTGTAGCTGGATCACGAGTGAGGAACACAGATGCAGTTGCCCTGAACCGTGACACATTGCACCACACAGTACACACAGGGTCCTGAATATAACTATTAAACACTAACTCTGCATAATCCCAGGCAGGCAGTGTCTGCCTTACGCCCTGAAGCCCAACGGTCGATATCCCTAATACATGTTTATCCTAACTAGTGGAACCCACACCCATTGTGTTACACTAGCATATTTGGGAGTTATGGTGATTTGCTCCTCAAAAAATGGAGCTTCCACCTCCAGAAGTTAAGATTCTTTCCCACCTTTTCTCTCCATTCCCTTCTTGTCTGATGTCTGGCATTTAGGCTAAGACCTTTGGACTTCTGATGGCAATTCACACATGGCGAGTATACGGCTGGGTTTTTTCCCATTAGTCCTTCCCGCTATGGGGTGGCTAAATACGCTGACTTTGGGAGAAAGGGTCGGATTTCCTGTTAATTTCCTTGAAACTGTTTGAGAGTGATGTAATGCCTGGTACAGTGTGTCTTTTTTCATGTCCTCTGTGTTGTGAATCACAATCACTGTTTGGGTAACTAATCAAACACTTGGATTTTTTTTCCTATCTCCAGTCCAAGCAGGACGAAGTGATGTTCGTTGGCAAATATGCACTCCGCGAGCACTGCTGTAGACACTATTACTCCCTGGCCTTGCTTAAAGCTACTGTATATGGCTGTTAAACACCTTTGGTATGATTATCCATGTGGTTATTTAATGATGTCACACTCCCCTTGCTGTAACACGCAAGCTCCTCATTCTGCTGCAGAGAGCTTTGTAGACAAGGTGTGATGAAGTAGAAACTTTCTGTAATATTTTTATCCTGCCTATGTGAGCCTCAGTTTCCCTCTGTACTTTGCATTGTTACCCATTGCAGAAGTGTTAAATCTGCTCTTGGGGTACGGCCAGAGAGATATGGTGTTGGGTCACTGGGGTTGAATAAATGGGTTATTAAAGAGGTGGCTGCAACCAACTCACATCAATGGAGGGTCCACAAAGACAACGGAAGCCCCAAGGACGGAGCAACTGACACCTGTCCACAGGAATCTCCAGCAGGCAGAACATGTGAGCTCAGCATGGGTCTGCAGGAGTTGGACATTGGACTCTCACCGGAGGCCGACACAGAGAGGCAGGGCCAGAAATGGATTCCTTGGCTGGCTGATGGACTCTTGGCAAGCACGGACTATGTCTTAACCTAAGGACTTCCCGATGCTGTGGTCCAGTTTCCTAATAAACCTTGCTCTGTTTTGAAAAAGCTGCTAGGTGTCACTGCCAATACTTAGAGCCCTGCTTTATATCCGCGGACCGTGTTTGCGGATCGGATGCAGATACAAATTTTATATCCATGCAGGGCTCTGCCAATACTTGTCGAGAGTACTGAAGAGAGTAAAAGTCTCTGTTCAGGAGTCTCTCTCAGTTGGGCTCACTGGGCAGAGCTCACGCTGTGAAACAGGAGTGCGGGAGCCCAGAGGCTCAGTCTCAGAGGCATTGAGACCGCACAGCCTACCCTTAAGGAAGAGTGAGACCCCTTAGGGGGCTGGCACACGGAAGGGGTTCCTCTAAAGGATTATTTAAAAGCTGGGGCATAGTACAGATCCTTTGGATGCATGACAAAGGGTGACTCATATTTCCAGGTACAAGTGTGTTTTGTGTATCAGTTCTCCTTTTGCTCAGCACAGGTATTTGCAAAAAGGAATCGTGGGGTATATTAATTACAACTTCCAAAAGAGGCCACATGGGACAAGTGAACTGGTTGTGGCCCCGATCCAGCAAAGCACTGAGGCACATGCTGAACATGTACATTTAGGGTGACCAGATGTCCTGATTTTATAGGGACAGTCCCAATTTGGGGGGCTTTTTCTTATATAGGCTCCTATTACCCGCCACCCCGTCATGATTTTTCACACTTGCTCTCTGGTCGCCCTATGTACATTGTCAGTGTGGCCTAGTTGACGGGAGCTCTGGACTAAAAGTCAGGAGAAGCAGGTGCTATTCCTAGCTCTGCCACTAACCTGCTGTATGTCCTTGGATAAATCACTTCACCCCTCTGTGCCTGTCTTCCCTCCCACCCTTTCTCTGTCTTGTCTCTAACAGACAGGGAGTGTCTCTTATATGTGAATGTACAGCGCCTAGCGCAACAGCTGGGAGTTCTTGATACTATTGTAATACGAATGATAAACTCTTAAAATCAAGGGGATTACTCTTGTTCTCAAAGTTAAACAAGTGCTTCAGTGTTTTTCTGGGTAGGGGTCCATAACAAGTGATTCACACATGCTCTCAAAGAGTCAAATAGCATTACTCTATAAGTGTTTGAGGAGTAGGGTACTACTCAATGTGGGTAGAGATCACAGTCCAGTCTTTATTGATCTCAGTGGAATAAAAGCCCATTTATAACAGGGCTGAATGTGACTCAGATCCTACCCCCAATGTTCCCCTCCCTGCCCTATGCACACTCTTACACCCTGTTCCTGGCTAAAATGTGGGATTCATTTCTCTGTACGAAAATTCTGTATCTGTAGGTGTGCAAACAGTCTTGGAATGACAGATTGTGAGGAAATGAGTGTTGATCACTGCCCAATGTTTCTGAATGCAGAGAAAGTCCTGAATGATGCAAACAGAGTAAACATAAATACCCCTGCTGCTGGCATGCAAAAGATCTGCTGGTTTGCTCATAACCTTGTATAGCTATTTTTGCAATTTATGAGAACTGGGGTAAATGTGTGAAAGAAAATGTGTGGATTTGCTTCTGAGATAATGGCTGATCGGTTTCAACCAATCAAAGAAGGCCAAAGAAGCATCTGCTGTTTTGCACCCTTTTGCTCACATTGCCACAGTGAACGGGGAGGGCACTTGACTGCACACTAGCACGCCTGGTAGCCATAATTCACCATCAGTGCGGCAACACTGGAAGCTGTAGTGCAAAGGGGACCCTGGTGTTTTCACCACCCTGCCATGTAACCCCGCTGGAGCGTGAGATGACATAACGGTGAAAATCCCTCATCCCGGCTGCCACTAGCACTTTCCCATTGCTACCACCGTGTGGCATACAGGAGACATAAAGGTGCTGCAAAGAGCCAAAGCAGAATTCTGCCAGGGTGTGCCCTCTCTGGTCTCCTCCTGGCACACCCAGCCTGCAGGGGGCAGGATTCAGGTCAGGGCGACACAGGCCCACAGAGCAGAGTCCTGGGGAGAGTCTGGGCAGTGTTACAGCCCATAGGCAGGCCAGGTGAGGCGATCCCAAACGGGAAACCAGGGGGGCCGGAACAATTTGTATAGCGGGGGTGCTGAGAGCCATTGAACACATTGTAAAGTCTGTATGTGATGGGAACCACTTTAAGCCAGGGGGTGTGGCAGCCCCCCAGCACCCCTAGTCCCAGCACCTGTGTGAACCCTAGAGCTGTCCCTGATCAGTGCCTGCTACTGGAACAGTTCCTCCCCACCCCACCCGATCCCGTACCACGGTCCCGATGAGGGGGGGAAATAACCATCACACTCAGGATGAGCGGTGCACTCAGCGCCCCGGGCTCGATGCGGGAACAGCACCGTGCACCGCACTCGGGGCGGAGCGAGGGGTCGCACTCAGCGCCCTGGGTCTGTGGTGGAATCGCACCGTACAATGCACCCCAATAGCGCCCTAGCACCGTGCAATGCGCTCGGGGCGGGAGCGAGGGGTCGCACTCAGCGCCTTGGGTCTGTGCGGCGGATAGCATCCTGCAATGCACCCCAATAGCGCCCTAGCACCGTGCAATGCGCTCGGGGCGGGTGCGAGGGGTCGCACTCAGCGCCTTGGGTCTGTGCGGCGGATAGCATCCTGCAATGCACCCCAATAGCGCCCTAGCACCGTGCAATGCGCTCGGGGCGGGTGCGAGGGGTCGCACTCAGCGCCCTGGTCTATGCTATTGCACTCGGGGCGGGACGCGGGCGTTTACATGCTCGGGTCTGTGCGGAGATAGCATCAGGCAATGCTGTGTGTGTGTCTGTGCGTTGGGAGGATGTTTGCAGTTTGCACACGGCGCCCTGGTGTGTGCGGGGCAGCGTTGTGCAATGCACTCGGCCGGGCTTTGCACGCAGCGCGCGCTCTGTGCGGGGGCACCCCCCCCTCCGTGCGGGGGCACCCCCCCCCCCGCATTGCGCAATGCACTCGGCCCGGCCGGGCTTTGCACGCAGCTCTGTGCGGTGATAGGACCCGCCGGCAGCGCCCAGTGTTGTTTGCTGCTTGGGGGCCCGTGTGCAGGGCGGGCGGGGGCGGGGGCTTTGCGCTCGCTCCCGCTCCCCCGCCGGGATAAATAGGAGGCGGCGGCAGCTCCGCTCCACACCTCACCTCCCCTCCGATCCGATCCGATCCGATCCCATCCCATCCCATCCCTCTCCGTGAGCGAGCAGCTGCTGCAGCGACCCAGCGAGCGATGGATCCCCAGGACTGTCCTTGTGCTACCGGTGAGTGACTCCTCCCCGCTGCCGGGACGCGCACTCCCTGCTCCAAGCTGCGGCGGGGGGCTTACGGGGCCCGGCTTCCCCCTCCTTGCCTGGCCTCAGTGCCCCCCGGCTTCCCCCTCCTTGCCTGGCCTCAGTGCCCCGTGCAGCGACTCCGGCTCGTCCCTCGGGGCTGCTGGGACCGGATCCTGGCAACCCAACTCCCGGCTTTAAATGTCACCTGCTGCCTTGACCTTCGCGACGCGGGCTGGCTTGTAAATATCCCGTTCTGGCTATGGGGATTCACTGTCGGGCCACTCTCAGATATCTCTCCATGGGGTATTGGGCGAAAGACTCCGCGGTGGAGTTTGTAAGATCCTGGTAACGGACACATTCAAACCGAGGGATAACCTGGAGGTGATCGATACTTAGAGCAATGGGAAGCCATTGACTGAGATGAAACCTGTTGATCAGGGTAATCAGTTAATTTTTTCACTGTCCACATTTTTTGGTCAAGGCCCAGACTCGAGAGAAAAGAATACTATAGAATCATAGAAGCGACAAAGGGTCCTGTGGCACCTTATAGACTAACCGAGGTATTGAAGCAGAAGCTTTCGTGGGTAAATACCCACTTCTTCGGATGCAAACTTTGGATGTTTGCATCCGAAGAAGTGGGTATTCACCCACGAAAGCTTCTGCTTCAATACCTCGGTTAGTCTATAAGGTGCCACAGGACCCTTTGTCGCTTCCACAGATCCAGACTAACACGGCTACCCCTCTGATACTACAGAATCATAGAATCTCAGGGTTGGAAGGGACCTTAGGAGGTCATCTAGTCCAACCCCCTGCTCAAAGCAGGACCAATCCCCAATTTTTGCCCCAGATCCCTCAAGGATTGAACTCACAACCCTGGGTTTAGCAGGCCAATGCTCAAACCACTGACTTTGGGGAGCAGGGGGGAAAAAAGCACTGGGAGGGGAGGCAGATTTGGCCCAAGGTCCCTCTATTGGGGCGGGAGCGAGGGGTCGCACTCAGCGCCTTGGGTCTGTGCGGCGGATAGCATCCTGCAATGCACCCCAATACCGCCCTATTGGGGGTTTCCCTGTTGGGGGTTGTTGTGTTTTTTTCATGCTGGTGATAAAATTCTCCCCTTGCCTGCTGATTTGTCCTCTTGTTTTTAGTGAGTGTGTGATGCTCATTTCCCCCCCCCCCCCCTCTTTGTCCACAAGGTGGCTCCTGTACCTGTGCCGGAGCCTGCAAATGCAAAAACTGCAAGTGCACCTCTTGCAAAAAGAGTGAGTATTTTCCCACCCTTTTAAACATGTTTTGTCCCCAAAGGAGTTGCCTGCCTTGCTGAGACAGAGAAATTAGGGTTTTGTCACTGGCTTCCGTGGCAGTAGGATGGAGGCTGGAATATAGAAGCTAGAATTTCTGGCCCTGATTTAGCAAAACAATTAAGCGTACGCTCAACTTTTAGCCCGTGGGAGTGAGGGCTGTGCTTTGTGGGCCTGCTGCAAAGCCCATCAAAGGGAACGTGAGTCTTGCCTTTCAGTTCAGTGGGAGCTTGGGATCAGGCCGCAAGTGTTTTGCTGAATGGGGATGGATTTAAGCGTATGCTTTAAGATAAGCAGGTGCTTTTCTGAAACAGGGCATCTGTTGTTAAACTGTATACTTCCTTTTGAAGTGTGGGCCTGAAAGGCGGAATCCGGGTCCTTTCCATAAGTATCATTTGTAAAAACGTCTGTTCTTTCCAGCGCCAACCAGTTGTGTCTTTTTCATACACTGAGTGTTCTTAACAAAACTGTGTCAGATAAAGGATTCTGACCTATATTAAGGTGGGAAATGACCCAGGAATGTCCAATCTTGACTTTTATGTGAAGTCTTTGTGAAGAATATGTATTAACAGCACAACTGAGATGTTTTATAAAGTATCGTTCACAGCATGGTTTTGCTCCTTGTCTCTTCCATGTTGAACTTCCTTACATTCTTAGGGGGAGGGTTGTTTTGTTGGTCTGTTGTCCGGCAGCTCCAATAATTTTGTCTCGATTTTTCTCTTTTTCAGGTTGTTGCTCCTGTTGCCCAGCTGGGTGCAATAATTGTGCCAAGGGGTGTGTCTGCAAAGAGCCAGCATCCAGTAAATGCAGCTGCTGTCCCTGAAATGGCTATTTTCTATTCCCCTGTAAATATTCTGTATGAAAGGGGAAACGGATTTTGTTTGTAATATAGCAATGACTATTTTGTACCTTTCGCAGAAATGTCGATTTGAGGTTGAATGAAAATAAAGGCCCTGATTTGAGAAATGTAATGCCTGTTTTACTCCGCATGTTCATTCAATTCAGTAATTTCCAGCTTGCAAGACTAAACCCCTGTTCTGAGTTTAGTTCTTGCACAGGGTGTTAGCAGCACATCTCATGGGAGCATTAACAAGAGCCTAAAGCTTCATTCATGAGTTGTAGCACGGGCTTGGCTTTGCTTTTGTCAGCGGAGCTTCGGGCAAAAGGAGAAATGTTTTCAAACACAATATTTCTGTAGTGTTGGCGCTGAGAGTTGTTTTTTGCCTCTTGGTAGCAAGGGGAAGCAGCCTAGGAATCCCTGTGTCTAGAACACAGGGCTTAGTTCTGCAAGACGCTGACCCTCAATCCATTGTGCCAAATTCAGATGCAAGTCCAAGGCAGAGAGCTTAAGTATGGGAGGAGTGGAGTCTAAACTGCCATAACATACCTTCATCCTGCTTTTGTAACCCATATATTGCATCAACTTGGGGTCTGTCTACACTGCTACGTCCAAATGCATTTATAACCAGCTAGTGATAGGGTTGGCTCAAAACATCTTTTGTGTCTACACAACATGGTTAGTAGCTGCAGCAACTTACTGCGTCCCCCAGGCCTGGAACATGGCTGTCTTCCTGTAACCAGGTCACAATGCTTTACCAGCGGTTCTCAAACTTGTTTATGGATGACCCCTTTCACATAGCAAGCCTCTGAGTGCAACCCCCCTCCCCTTATAAATTAAAAACACTTTTATTATATATTTAACATCATTATAAATGCTGGAGGCAAAGTGGGTTGGGGTGGAGGTTGACAGCTCCCCTCCCATGTAATAACCTCATGACCCCCTGAGGGGTCCTGACCCCCAGTTTGAGAACCCTTGCTTTACAGTCTAGATCGGATCACCAACTCTGCAGGTGTAACTGATCTGGCTAGCCTTCCCGCTCGCTGCATTAGGCCAGGATGTGCCAGACTAGGTTGCTGTAGGCATTGCTCTGTAAATATGTATGTCCTGTAGGCACTATTCACATGGGGCCCTGTGGTCAAGCTGCCCAGAATGTAACAATACAAATACAACCAGCCACAGTGGTAGACATGGACCTACAAAGGCTAAGGGGAAATAGCTGACTTAGCAACAGTCTCACTAATTAAAAACCAGGGGCTCATTAGAGACTATACACCTTTAACTGTGTTGGAAGGAGCAGGGGCTCCATGGCCCCTAGATCATTGTATCAGGGCTTGTTGGCTTCCTGGTCGCTTGTCTGGGGCTTGCAGCCTCCCTGGGGGTTGCACAGGTACCCATTTGTCAGCAGTGGGACTCATAAAATGACACAGCAAGTAGTTACCCTAGCCAGAGGAAAAGCTGTTTTTTTACTGACAGGTGGAAGAAATGACTGAGAACGAGGGGGGAGCTAGCTGAGAAAGTGTGACCATGTGCAACTGCAAGGAATTGGAGGCGGGAGCAGGGCAGCACCAGGCAGGAGATTTCAGGATGGCAAACCGGGGAATTAAGAAATCTAGTGAGGAGGGTGCACTGGGAGGAAGGATTAAAATCTACCACTTTAGAAAATGGCCAGCTAAGGAGAGTGCAGTGCTCAGATAACCTGATATTTGGGGCTTTTTCTTATATAGGCTCCTATTACCCCCCACCCATCCCGATTTTTCACATCGGCTGTCTGGTCGCTCTAAGACACATTGTTTACCGTTGCTTGCATGCGCCCTTCTAAACGGCTCGACTTTAATACGTCCTCCTATTGTACCTGACCAGAATCCGTGTCTGAATTCTCGCTGCTCAGCAATTCCATATCCTGGCTGGCCAAGCACAGTGAGGTCTAACACTCCACCCTTTGGCATTTCTAGTCTATTTATCCTCACACCGTGCCTGGGAGGGGGTGGGGCTGTGCTATTACCCCTACTGTATAGATGGGAAACAGGCCCAGAAAGACTAAGTGACTAAGGCCTTGTCTACAGTAAAAAAATGAAGTCAACCTAAGTTAGGTCAACATACAGGCACCACAGTAATTATTGCAGTGGTTCATGTCCATGCTATGCCCCCCTGTCGGTGGTACATGTCCTCCCCAGGAGCACTTCCACCAACATAACTGTGTGGGGCATTGCGGGACACTGGAGCCCCCGGCCCAGGGATGTGCAGGTCAGGCTGTCAGCCCTGGGGTGGCCGGGTTCCAGCTGTGAGCCCCATGCAGGGCTGACAGCCAACAGGCGATGTAAGTAACGCAGTGTCTACACAGATACTGCGCCACCCTAACTACATCGACCTAAGCACTACATCTCTTGTGGAGGGGGAGTTATTAGGTCGGTGTAGTGGGCGACTGACAGTGGGAACAACGTTGTAGTGTAGACACTGATAGAGTTAGGTTGACGCAAGATGCTTTACGTCAACCTAACTATAGTTTAGACCAAGCCTAAGGAAGTCTGTGGCAGAGCAGAAAACTAAACCTAGATCTCCCAAGTGACACCCTTAGCCACTGCACCATCCTTCCTCTCAAAGGCTAGCTGCTGGCTAACGTGCTGCCTATTATCAGCCCTCGGGCTCTTTCAAGGTTACAGCGTCTCCGGTGTTCCCTCCGGGTGAGTATGCTAGATATGAGCTGGCAGTGCAATAAGGCACGGATGCAATATTGGGCTACGTGTCACCGGACAGGGAGATGATCGCTCCCTACCTCACAGCTCTAAGGCAACAGCATGTGGAATATTGTGTTCAGGCCAGAGCCCCTCGTTCCTGGAACGATATTAAAGATTTGGAGAGAGCTCTGAGAAGAGGAACAAAAATGATCAGGAGGCTGGAGGGGGTCTGGTTTCTGAGGAGACTGGAAATATGGTTCAATACAGTAACTCCTCACTTAAAGTCGTCCCGGTTAACGTTGTTACGTTGCTGATCAATTAGGGAACAGGCTCATTTAAAGTTGTGAAATGCTCCCTTCTAACATCGTTTGCAGGCTATCAATTGCCGGCAGTTCAGCTGTCCCTTCCCCCACTGCCATGAGACTCCTGAGACTCCTGCCTGCTTGCTGTGTGTGGGAGAGGGGAAGAAGAGGGGGGGGGCTAATGTCAGGGTGCCTGCTTGCTGGGGGGGGGGGGGAAAGGGGGGCTAATGTCCCCCTGCTCCTGCACCTTGCTTACCCCATCTTCCATAGAGCAGGGGGGACACACGAGGGCAGAAGCTGCAGCTGCCGGGCTTGCTGATCTAATTAACAAGGTAGTGTACTTCTGACCCCACTCTTGATACTTAAAAGAGAAATGCGCATCTCTATCTCTGAAACAAACACAGGTGTGTGTCTCTGTCTGCCCTCCCTCCTTTTCTGCTGCCTTGAAGAGTGTGAGAGTTAACCTTTGAGGGCTCAGCCAACTGCTAGTTCTTTTAGTAGTAAGGCATTCCCTGGGAAATTCCCACCCTCTGACTCCTCCACCTCAACCAAGCTTCACAATCATCATCACTGTGTACCAGTATTCAATTGTTTGTTTAAAACTTATAGTGTGTGTGTGTGTCTCTCCCTGTAACCTAACCCCCTTATTTACATTAATTCTTATGGGGAAATTGGATTAGTTTAACATCGTTTCGCTTAAAGTCGCATTTTTCAGGAACATAACTACAACGTTAAGTGAGGAGTTACTGTACATAGAACTGGGCTAAGGGAGGGCTAAAGTGGGGTGGGTGGGCATGAGGAAATGCTGCTAATATCTGAAGGGTGTTGTAGTGGGGCGGCTGCCCCACTCCATGAGAAAGAGGGCTAGAACAGGCCAGAGGCTGCGCAGACCAGCAGCCAATCAGCAAAGGCCTGTGGAGAGCCAATCAGGGCTGGGCTGGGCCCTATATAAAGACTGCCTAGCAAAGGCGAAGGGAGTCTCTCCCTGACTAGCAAGGGAGGAGGATTGGATCCTGAAGTAAGGAGGTAACACCTTGGACAGAGCAGAGGAGAGCTCTGGTCCATTACCTGCCAGGCTGTGGCCCCCTGACTAGAAGGGCTGAGAAGGTGCAAGGGGCCAAAGGGGAAATGGCCCAGGGAAGATAGCCTGACAAGGGAAGAGAAGGAGGGCAGAGAGGCTGCCGTTAGAGGGTCCCTGGCAGTGATTTCCCTACACCCGCCCTGAATTTCCCCAACACCCTCCCAGTTTTGTGAACTAGTTACATGCCAATTTAGTGACACCCCCCCTCCAGTAAATTCGACCCCCCCCCCAATTTCAATTCCTGGGGAAGCCACTGGTCCCTGGGTTGGGACCCAGAGTAGAGGGTAGGCCTGGGTTCCCCTATTCCCCCTTGTACTGCACCTGCCTGCGGAGGAGTGTGGCCGAGACAGACTGCGAAATGCCCCATTGGTGAGGGGCTAGACTTTGGGGTTGTGGTTGGCCACTGAGGCAGGTGCAAGCCGAAGGACTGTCTTTCCCCCCCTCCCCCCAGAAGGGGGTGAGAATGGAGTAGTGGGCACTGCCGGATGGCAGTGTCCTGAAGCAGACACCACTGAGCGGGCAGCAACGTGGGTCCCAAACCCGCAGAGTAGACAACGGGCAAGACACCACGCACAGAGAGCGCTCCATGGCTGACAAGAGCTAATTCCTGGACTGACCCGCAGGAGGCGTCGTGGTGGTGAGTCCAGCATGCCGTTACAGGTGTAAACTCCAAGGAAGGAAAGGGTTTATTGAGCACAGTAAATGGGGAGAACCCAGAGGGCGATAGGAGGAAATTAGGAAGGGGAATGTTTAGGCTGAATATCAGTCAGTGGGAGCTGGGGATGCCCAGCGTCCTGGAAAATTAGCCTGAGGTGTTGCAGGATTAGGGCCCCAAAATGGCAACACCCACTATCCGGGCACTTTTTGAAAATGTTTTAGATTTCATCTGTTCGTTGTGGCTTTTCTATCATCATCCCGGCCAACCACGAGGTAGGGTTACCACCTTTGAAATGCAAAAACCCAGCAGTCCCGTCCCCCCTGCACAAAACAAGCCCCATGTAAAAAAAAAATCCAGCAGATTCCATTATTTTTCTGCCAACTAGCAATGCCATAAAAAAACTGGCCAGACCAGTCAAATACTGGCCCTGCCAGGTGGTAACCCTAATCACGAGGGACTCAGTAATACAACCGTAAGGGTCTGGTTTCCTGTTCATCCGTCAGAACACTGACAAAGGATGTAATTGGCTGGAGCAATTTATTTCCAGGTAATACAAGACACTCATTTTAATCTAGAAAGTCCATTAATTGGGATGGTTCCCAAGGAGCTCATTTTTACTCAGTGACTGTGGATTTTTGAAGCTTTGTGGCCACCTTCTCTGAAGCTTAGTGCTGTTCTTACTGGGACCCAGCTGTTGTAAGGCTTGTGACAGGAAATTGACCTTTTGGGGAAATCTTACTCTAAGTTTATGTATCATTGTGAGCCAGGGACTGGATGTAATTCCATGGGAGAGGGTGACCACTGCTCCTGCAGAAATTAAGACTGGGAGGGGGGCAATTAGGCAAATTCCCTGGGGGGTGTAACACTGTACGGGGAGATTTTGGCAAACCAGTAAAGTGCCTGAAACCACTATTGCTTATTGCTAAAAGTAGCCAAGTCAGCAGGTCATAAATTGGTCATGCAGCCTTAGTGTAACCAAGGCAGGAGGGGAAGGGGTTTTGGGTGCCACAGACAGGGCAGCTTGACCCCGTGCCCTTCCTGTTTTCCTAAAATACATAGATCAGCAATTTCAACATTCTTCAGAGAGGGGCTCTCTGGACACATCTTGGGGTCCCCACCGGCAGACGGAAGTTTGGCCAGCGGAAGCCTGTCATGGTGCCACTCAAAGGCCACACTCTGCTTCAGTAATTATCGAGGGTTTTACTAACCTGTTGCAGATGTGTGTAAGTGCTTGAGACTAAGTAAAGTTTAGCTTTAAGTGAAAGCGCTCTTGTGTTGTCCTGTTTGTGCCAGCCATCTATTGGTCGGACGACCATGTCTCCCTTGATTTATTTCCTGACACCACCTCGCGCAGAATAAGTTACCAAGAGCTTTGGGTTGAAAGAACCCCGGGTAACGACACCTCCAGAGAGGTGACCCCACTGGAGACACTCGAATATAGTAGTTCAAACTGGATTTTCCAGAGACAAATAGACAAAGAAAGAACTTTTGGATGAAAAGCCTGACTTTAAACTGACTCAGGGCCTTCTTTGCATTCAATGTTGTAGCCATGTTGGTCCCAGGATATTAGAGAGACAAGGTGGGTGAGGTATTATCTTTTCTTGGATCAACTTCTGTCAGTGAGAGACAAGCTTTTGCGCTTACACAACGCTCTTCTTCAGGTCTGGGAAAGGAATTCAAAGTGTGTCTGCCAAATACAAGATTTGAATAGATTGGTTAGCATAAGTAAACACCTATTGAATGGTACCTTGAAATATATGTTAACTGCTTGTGCTAAACCATGTGATGCTTTTGAGTTAGTTTTCCAGACCTGAAGAAGACCTCTGGGTAGGTTTGAAAGCTTGTCTCTCTCACTGATAGAAGTTGGTTCAAGAAAAGATAATATCTCATCCACCTTTTCAGGGCCTTCTTTCTCATCCAGCCAACAGCAGGATCTTCTGTCAAAGGGAGCTCCAATCTTCCCTAGCAGGGACTGGCAGGGCTTTGGCCTACTGAGGCCACATCAGACTGATGGATGACTTCTGGTAAGTGTGAGGAGCCCAGCTGGTGCCCAGCCTAGTTGCTAGGCAGCCCAGCAAACTCAGCTGGGCCCAATGAGCCTTTTACAAATGGTCCTGATTGGGCAGGGGAGCCAGCAGCCTGCTACTTGAGCCCAGTGGTGGCAGCAGTCTAGTGACTGCTCACTGTATATCGCACCTATAGCTGTACTTGTCCTGCTCCAGCTCTTCACTCCTGGATGCTTCAGTGTAGGCATTGCCTTCCTGCCTCTGACTCTTCACTTGGTTCTTTGACTCTGGCTTTGCTGTAGGATCCGTACCTGGATCTACACTTGCTATTGCTCTGAACAGCTGCCACAACCATTCAGAGCAATAGGGGGGAGGGATAGCTCAGTGGTTTGAGCATTGGCCTGCTAAACTCAGGGTTGTGAGTTCAATCCTTGAGGGGGCCATTTGGGGATCTGGGGCAAAAATTGGGGATTGGTCCTGCTTTGAGCAGGGGGTTGGACTAGATGACCTACTAAGGTCCCTTCCAACCCTGATATTCTATGATTCTAACCCCTAGGCTCCACCTAGAAGGTAGGTGTCCTAAGCTCCAGTAGCTTGTAGCAAGTTGTTAGCATCTGTATAGGAACTTTTATTGGTTTTGATGGTTTCCTTGTAGTACTTAAAATTAATCTATTTGCTTCGAGCTGTGTGGTAACATGTAACTGCTATAAATTAGAGCTGCTCATCATCTTTGGAGACTGCAGAATGCAGATACTAGCCTGTCTAGGCAGCCAGAATTGCTGGGGATGATATAGGGTAGGCAGGGAACTGTACAGCCTGGTCAGGAGAGTGAGAGCTATGGGTCTCCACCCAAGAGGGGGGAGCTGGGAGCCTAGAGTAGGTGCCCTTGAGAGGTACAGAGGAGGAGTACAGGTGCAGTTGGTCTGAACGGTGACAAGGCTCACTTAGGGGAATAGAGCTGGAGGAAACCCACTGGGACTTGGCCGTTTTGATAACGGAACTGCTGTTGCCACAGTGCAATCGTTCTTTACCCTTATCCAGCACTAGGCCTCTTCAGAGTGCCTTAAATGCATGCCCTTAATTGCGATCACTATGTGGGCAGTAAACACAGGGTTACAGTCTGTCCTCATCTCTAACCAGATGATCCCATTGGAGTCTGTCTGATCCTCTGTGTCCAACCCCATGGTATCTAGGTGCTCCTGCAGTACAAACACTAGGGGATGCAGCAGGGTTACACGGATGTAGCAGAAGCCAGATTTTGTTTGTTTCTAAAGGGCTTTGCTAGAACGGAGTTGATATTTCTGCACATGACCAGGTTCCTGCTTGAAGCTACTGCACCTGGTGACTCTCCTGGCATGATATGAGGTGTCAGCATTGGCATGCCCAGCTATAACAGATTCCCACTCATCTGCCACAGAAACCTGTCATCATCAAGCCTCTTTCTGATGGCAGTGCCAGGCTAGATCATCTCCTCGCTTCCCAGAGCACAGGGATACTGGTTGGTCCCCCTTCCACCCCTCTTCTCTGACTGGTAGCAGTGACAGAGTTGTTGCTGAACAACTTCTGGCTAACTCCCTCCCTGCCCCCAACTGCTGTACTGCCGCGGTAGAGGAATTTCCTCAGTGGCTCTCCCACGCTCTGGGGTTTTCTTTGCCTTTCCCTGCAGGCTCTTTTTGCCCCAGCAACAGACCTGTCAGTGGGGGGTCCCCGCCCTGAGAATGAGCAGGGAAAACTGTAGATGGGGTAGTGGCCCAGGGAGAGACCTAGGCTGAGACCCTTCATGCCGCCTGTGTTGGCGGGAGGGGAGCTGAAAAGTAGAGGAGAGGCTGAAGCTGCAGTTGACAGCTGATCAGCGGTGTTCAGAATGACTTGTAACTTCCAAGGCCGGCAGGGACTGCGGTGATCATCTATTCTGACCTAGTGTGTAACGCAGGCCATAGAACTGCCCCAAAAGAATTCCCTTTGAGCCAGAGCCTATTTCACCTCCCAAAATCCAATCTTGATTTTAAAAAGCTGTCAGTGATGGTGACTCCATGGTTCCAATGTAGGCTGACCATATTTCTTTGAGACAAAAACGGGACATTGGGATGGCAAAAACAGGACGGGGAGACAAGGGGCAGCCGCAACAAGTCGCCCCTCGTCTCCCCGCTCAGCAGCTCGGAGGGGAGACGAGGGGCAGCCGCAACAAGCCGCCCCTCGTTTCCCCGCTCAGCAGCTCGGAGGGGAGATGAGGGGCAGCCGCAACAAGCCGCCCCTCGTCTCCCCGCTCAGCAGCTCGGCGGGGAGACGAGGGGCAGCCGCAACAAGCCGCCCCTCGTCTCCCCGCTCAGCAGGGAGACGAGGGGCAGCCGCAACAAGCTGCCCCTCGTCTCCCCGCTCAGCAGCTCGGCAGGGAGACGAGGGGCAGCCGTGGCAAGCCGCCGCCCCTTGTCTCCCCGCTCAGCTGCTCGGCGGGGAGACGAGGGGCAGCCGCAACAAGCCAGCGTTCAGTTTTTTACAAAAAAATAAAAACTATATATAGTTTATTAAAAACGGGACAAAATTGACATTTATATTAAAACGACGGGACGGTCGGGAAATATGAAAAAAACGGTAGTCCCGTTTAAAATGGTACGTATGGTCAGCCTATTCCAATGGCTGTTACAAACGTGTGCCTTATTGCCAGTCTGAATGTGTCTCGCTTCAGCTTCTAGCCATGGGCTCATGGTAGCCCTCTGCCTGCGGGAGTGGGGTGTGGTACGGGGGGTTTCAGCCATTTTCCTGGGGCTGCCTTCCGGTGAGTCCTAGTACAATCCCAGCACCGACTGCCATGATCAACTTCATATATCTTAAGAGAATAAAGGTCGTAACTGTGAAAAGATGAGGCCAAGCCTGCTTTTAAGGGACTGCTCTGCCCCCTCCCACCCCAGTGTCCTAGGCCCTTCACTTCCAATGCTGCAGTGCTCTAGGGCAGGGGAGGGCAAACTGCAGGCCAGAGCTGGCCCATCAAGGCTTTTAATCCGGCCTGTGGGATTGCCACCCCTGTTGTGCAGCAGGGCTAAGGCAGGCTCCCTGCCTGCCCCGGCCCTATGCTGCTCCTGGAAGCGGCCGGCACTACATTGCTGCGGCCCCTGGAGGAGAGGGGGGCAGAGGGCTCCGTGCGCTGCCCTCACCTGCAGGCACCGCCCCCCACAGCTCCTATTGGCTGGGAATGAGGCACCGTGGCCAATAGGAGCTTGAGGGATGTTACCCACAGGTGAGGGCAGTGCCCACCCGCAGGAGCTACTGCGGGACATGCTGGCCACTTCCAGGAGCGGTGCAGGGCCAGGGCAGGCAGGGAGCCTGCCTTAGCCCCGCTGCTGCCACATCAGAGCTGCTCGAGGAGGCACTGGGCTGGAGCCTGCACCCCCAACCCCTCCTGCACGCGAATCCCCTGCTGCACCCCGTGCCCTGAGCCCCTTCCTGCACCCCGCTCCCTGCCGAACCCCTATCCCAGCCCTACACTCATGGCCCTGCAATTTCCCCGCCGACATGTGACCCTCGGGCTTGCAGAAGAGGTTCCCGTCCCCCTGGCAGAGCGTCTCCCCCCAGCCGCGCTAACCCGCCCCTGGGCTAGGAGAAGCCCGGCGGCGGCTGGCTGGAACTGCGGGGCGCAGGGGCGCGGATTTTGCAGCGCTTCTGCTGCTGTCAGGGTCCGGCGCAGCTCCGAGGCCAGAGGAACCAGCAGGGGCCGCCAGGCGGGTGCCTGTTCCCCCGGGGGCGCAGTGCCCGCTGTGCCCGGCTAGCCCCGGGGTGCGCGGGGCAGGGCCGCGTCCCGGCTCCCCGCAACCCGCCCTGGGGACTCCAGCGCCGCGTGCTGCCCGGCGCCTCGCCCCGCACGCGCCCGGCTGCACACGGCCCCGGGAGCCCCCGAGTCACGCGGGGCGGCCGCGCCCTGGCTTTGCGCACGGACCCATAGAGCAGCTGCGGGCGGGGAGCGATCGCTGTCGGCGGCGTTTGCCGCTGTCCGCGCGGGCGGCTCCTTCCGTGCCGGGGGGCGGGCCAAGCCTGAAAGGAGGGGCACTGCCTAGGGGTGCAGCGGGGTCCGCGTGCCCCGCGAGAGAGTTGCGGGACAGTTGCGGGACAGCGCAATGCACCGGGGGTGCACACAGCGCCCATGTCGGTCTGTGCGAACACGGCGCCGTGCAATGCACTGGGGGGCGGGGAGGGGGGTCGCACACAG
Source organism: Chelydra serpentina (assembly GCA_037349315.1). NCBI lineage: Eukaryota > Metazoa > Chordata > Testudines > Chelydridae > Chelydra > Chelydra serpentina. The sequence continues at coordinate 8,116,229 of JBAIAC010000026.1, read as the reverse complement.
CACCCTGGTCAGTCTGTGCGAACACGGCGCCGTGCAATGCACTGGGGGGCGGGGAGGGGGGTCGCACACAGCACCCTGGTCAGTCTGTGCGAACACGGCGCCGTGCAATGCACTGGGGGGCGGGGAGGGGGGTCGCACACAGCACCCTGGTCAGTCTGTGCGAACACAGCGCCGTGCAATGCACTGGGGGGGCGGGGAGGGGGGTCGCACACAGCACCCTGGGCAGTCTGTGCGAACACGGCGCCGTGCAATGCACTGGGGGGCGGGGAGGGGGGTCGCACACAGCACCCTGGTCAGTCTGTGCGAACACAGCGCCGTGCAATGCACTGGGGGGCGGGGAGGGGGGTCGCACACAGCGCCCATGTCGGTCTGTTCGAACACGGCGCCGTGCAATGCACTGGGGGGCGGGGAGGGGGGTCGCACACAGCGCCCTGGTCAGTCTGTGCGAACACAGCGCCGTGCAATGCACTGGGCGGCAGGGAGGGGGGTCGCACACAGCACCCTGGTTAGTCTGTGCGGACACAGCACCGTGCAATGCATTGGGGGTGCACACAGTGCCCACGTTGGTCTGTGCGGACACGGTGCCCTGCAATGCACAGAGGGGGGTGGGGTTTTCACACAGCGCCCAGGTCGGTCTGTGCGGACACAGCACCGTCGTGCAATGCACTCAGTGGAGGGGTTTGCACAGCGTCCCCCTTTGGTGTTTCGGGGGCCGTGTGCAGGGCTTGCGGGGGTTTTGCACTCGCCCTCACCCCTCCGCCGGGATAAATAGGAGGCAGCGGCAGCTCCTGAGCCAAACTCTCCTCGGATCCCCGAGTCTCCTTCTGTCTGAGCAGCTACTGAAGGAGCCAAGCCAGCGATGGATCCCCAGGACTGCCCTTGTGCTACCGGTGAGTGACTCCTCCCCGCTGCCGGGATGCACAGACCCTGCTCCAAGCTGCCATGGGGGGGCTCTTAGACTGGTCGGGGAGGCCAGGGCTTAATTTGTGCCAGGGCTAAGCTCCAGCACTTCTCGGCTTGGGAGTTCATAGCCCAGCACCTGTGGTCTCGCTGCATCAGTTAAAAAAATGGCTTGAGCCCCTGCACCTCTTGCGTTGCAAATTAAGCACTGGGGAGGGGGGGGGGGGCTCTATTTTCCCCTCAGGGAAACAGCCACCGCCATTGCATGCAATCAGCATGGGCAGGGGAAAGAATCCGGATCTTGGAGTGACTCTGGCTTTTCCCTCTGGACTATGAAATCATTGTGAATAGACCCTGGAAACCAAACTCTCTGGCTTGAATGTCACCTGGTCTTACCTCAGCAAGGTGGGCTAGATTTAAATATCCCGTAAGTGGGCCGAGTATGTTTTAAAATACACTTTTTGTCAAGACGTGCGAAGATTCTTCAAGTAACTTTTTTTTCTTTTTTTGGAAAGATCCAGGTAACAGGAAAAAACAATGAAAATTGAGCTGCGGGGTAGGATGGAGTTTGGGAACTTTGTATAATCTGAAAATGATGGAGAATTTTATCAACGTTTTGGTGTCTGACCAGGTGTTCTAGTTGAACTAGGGTGACTAGATGTCCCAATTTTATAGGGACAGTCCCAATGTTTGGGTCTTTTTCTTATATAGGCTCCTATTACCCCACCCCGACCCCCATCCCGATTTTTCACACTTGCTGTCTGGTCACCCTAAGCTGAACCATGTTGATGACCTCCCCTTTCTCTGTATCCCCCAAGGTGGCTCATGTGGCTGTACTGGCAGTTGCAAATGCAAAAATTGTAGTTGTGTATCTTGCAAAAAAAAGTGAGATTTTTTCCCCTCCCTTTTTTACTCTGATAATGTGGGTTAGATTGAAGTATTTTGACACTTTTATAATGTACAAGCTGGCATTTCTTTGGAAATGGTATTGCTGAGGCATTGGGGACCCAGCGAGATGTAATAAGGTTGTTTCCAGTGGGTTGTGGGAGTAGCAAGAGTGGTGAAGAGGAGCCCAAAGTTTCAGGGCCACATTCTGCTCTGTTACTCCAGAGTAGTTCCTCCACTTTTAAACCGAAGTCAATAGATACTCTGGCTATAGGACCCCGGACAGCAAAGCACTTAAGCACGTGCTTATTGAATTGGGTCCTTGCGAAGGAATGGCTGAGAGCAGAATTAGACCTTTAGCGGACTTGATTCTCAAAGGCCCTTTGGAACCTACATTAAGATGTTCTTTTAAATGCCAAGTAAGCTAATCTTTTAGTATAGAACAGGGAGAAGTGTGCCATGTATTCTTTCCTCTACTAGATACAGATCACAAGGGTGGCGGCGCGGGGGGGGGAGAACCACCACAATCAAGACATTTCATACGTTGCATTTCCTGAGATTCTAGAGAATGCAACATCTTTGTTGCTGTCAATAAGCTCTTTTATTTTTATTTTGTTTAGGCTGCTGCTTCTGTTGCCCAGCTGGATGCAATAATTGTGCCAAGGGCTGTGTCTGCAAAGAGCCAGGATCCAGTAAATGCGGCTGCTGTCACTGAAATCATAGAATCATAGAATATCAGGGTTGGAGAAATGGACATCTTCTGTTGTGAATATTTTGCATTTAAAAAAAGTGTTGTTCCTACAATGATTGTACAACTGAGTGTGAGGAATGAAAATAAAGGCATTACTTGAGCAACAACCTGATTTTATTCATAGTTGGTCACTGATTTCAGTTTGCAGAACTAATCACTGTACAGGGTTAGGGATTATTCTCAGTAACTTGTGCAAAGGGTTATAGCATTAATGAGAGCCTTGGGACTAACGCATGCCTGACATAGTGTCTGCTCATGTAAGGCCTCATCTTCGGTCAAGCGCTGTAACTCTTACATTGGGAAGTGTTCTGTGATTTGTTTATTTATTTTTGGCCAATTTCCCTCCCCTCTTCAGATGGCACAGAAGCCTCTGCGATTTGTGACCTCAAAGGGACTTGCAGACTATCAGGCACATACAATTACACCAGCCTCACAAAAATTCTACTCATCTAGGGTGAGGGATACATAATAAGGATGGGTGACTTGGTCTTGTGCCTGGGTTTGTAAAATGTGCCTTAGTCTGACGTGGGTCTGGTCTTTCCTTAGCAGTGTTTCGCAACAAAGTACAGCCAATATTCCCAACAAAACTGCAGCTTGCAAAAGATGACTTCACCTATCGCCCCGATCCTGCAAAGGGGCTTCCCTGCAAAGAGCTCTTGGCAGGATTGGGGCCTATAGCTACGTGTGTGTAGCTCCTGGATGTTCAAGAGCTTTATCAGGTTTCTCCGCAGCTTCTTTGACTCACTCCCCATTGTGGAGATTTCTTTTGTTTGTCTTGGAAGGTGAGGCACAATTCTTGAGCATTAAAATGTGTGGCTGTCAGTCAGAGGTGGTGCTAGCCTATTGAGGGCCCTAAGCAGGAATATTTCTCCCCCCCCATAACAGATAGGGGGGCCTCCTTGAACTGCTTGGGGCCCTGAGCAATTGCTTAGTCTGCTTATGCCTAGCACTCGCTCTCAGTAGCTAATGCATCGTCTGTATTGTGTACAGGGTTTTCTGCACTCAGAACAGATAATGCAAATTGTGTGATTACTATTAAGGGAAGTGCACAGTGGGGTCCTGACTTTTGATTGGAGTTACTAGGTGCAACCATAATACCAATAATAGTTGAAATGATTAATCTAGCCTCCAAAATGAAGGCCTGATTAAGAGATGATAAACAGACCTGGATAGGTATGAGTAGCCCCAAAGAGGGGTTATTCCTCTGACTTTCAGGGAAGTAACTCCTGGGTGGGAGAGGCCAGTCAGGCCTCACATGCTTGTTCATAAGGTAACAATCTTAAACTAAAGTTTTAAGGCCTTGATCCTGCAACCAGGCGCCTGTTTTAACCCCCTCCTCCCCATAGGCGCCGACTTTAGTCAGTGCCGGTGGGTGCTCGTGCCCCCGGCCCCACCCAACTCCACCCCCGGCCCCGCCCCCATTCTACCCCTTCCCCAAATCCACGCCCCCGCCTCCTCCCCCGGGCGCACTGCATTTCCCCTCCACGACTCCCCCACAGGCTTGCAAGCCTGGGAGGGAAGGGGAAGAAGCAGAGCACCCGCCGGCCCCCCCCGCCCAGCTCACCTCCGCTCTGCCTCCTGAGGCACCCCTGCCAAACAGCTGTTTGGCGTGCAGCAAGCCTGGGAAGGACGGGGGGTGGGGTGGGGGGGGGGCAGCGCCTCGGGCGGTGGAGGTGAGCTGGGTGGGTGGGCCGGCAGGGAACTGCCGGTGGGTGCTCTGAACCGACCAATCTTTCCCTGTGGGTGCCCCAGCCCCAGAGCACCCCCGGAGTCGGCGCCTAGGCTCCTCCCTGCATAAGTCTGCAGGATTTGGGGCCTGACATTTGACCTGTGAACCTCTTCATTCCTAATTTGCAGTGTGTCATGCTTAAGGCTGCCTTTTTGTCCTAGAAAGTCATGGCTTTGTCCCCATAAGTATAATCTTAATTTCCTTTTTTCAGAAAAGGAAAATCCTGCCACAGTATTTCAGTTACTTTCCCATTAGAAGGACATTTTGAATAGCTGTCCTTAATAGTTTAAATGTATTTAAAGAGACACACCAGTGTTTTATTTCATTGTTTGCTATGCCTTGTGTTGATAAAATGTGATGCATTTTTAAATTTGATGGTTTAATAAATCTAAGAATACTTTCATACAAAGGGGTAGCTTTCTATGACTTAAACAACACAAACCAAAGTAGGCTGGGTTTTGTCACAGAAATCCTGGTTGTGACAACCTCTCTCTCAGTCATAACTACACCTAACTAGTTGCAAGATGCAGCTTGATAAACTTATGATTGGGATATATGAAGGGATTGCCTGAAATAGCCAGGGACCGGACTCCATGAACTAGTCCTCCAAGTGCAAGACTCCAAGTCCTTTCTAGTTCTATGTTCATCAATGATCTAGGCACAGCATCTTTGTAAGGGGTGTATTACGCCTTTGTTTTGCCATGCCCGCTACTTTTGTTCTCCACGCAGTAACAACATGACCATTGACAATGGCAGGTAGCCTTCAGGCTAGGCATTGCCTTGCACTGATTTATAGAACTTTAAATCCTATTCATGATTTTTACCCACTGCTGTAAGCTGGCTCTGAGGGCACATTTGTGTCAATTTCACCTATTCACTTCCAGATCGCTGCAGACCCTGCTGCTCTTAGTCAAAAGACTGCTGCTTGGAGTAGTGTACCTTGTTAATTGGGAATGGCTTTTGTTCAGCAACCAATCGGTACAATTTCCAGTGTGAAGTGAAGCGTAAATATATTTCCTGATAGGCACTAAGTGTGTCACTGTGCCCAAGAGCAGCTTCTTGATTGTACTGGCTCAGTCAGCACAGCTTCAAGGGGGGAAAACCCCGATAGGAATATAAGCCAAGGATGTCTCTGTAGCCTTCCTGGACATGACTCCAGGAATAGATTTGCACAAGTTTTTAGGAGGGGAAGGGTGGGCTTGTGGTTAAAGCATAGGACAGGTAGTCAGGAGACTTGGATTTGACCACGGAGCTTTTCAACCTTAGGCAAATCCTTTAATTGGTCTGAATCTCACATTTGGAAAACAGGGATAATGTATGTTGGAGGCTTAACCAATTAATATTTGAGATCCTTGGATGGAAGGTGTGGGAGAAATGCAAATCGCTGTTATGCTAAGTGGTGGCTATTCTTCCCATAATAGCTGCTGCGCTTGTTTGTTTGTTTCCTCTGCCTTCATGTTTTGGTTCCTGTCCTTTGTAAGAGCTGCTGAATGTACCACATAGAATCGCCAGCAGCAATAGAAAAGCCCTGGCTTTCTGTGCCCCCACAGGTCTGCTGTAAATAGCTTCCGCAAGCAACGAGAGCGAGTGGCTGGCCTTGAAACCTTTTACAAATCTGTTCTGAACAGAACAGCCAGTGTTCGAGCAGTTCAGTAAATGCGGGTTGGAAAACAATGAGCGGGGGGAAGAAAGAATCGGTGACTACGCTCATTCCGTTCCCGGCACGGGCGGGGATAACAATGGGGGCTTGGCTTTCCAAGGGGTGTCACTTTGGCCCCTGCAGGAAGGAAACATAAAGAGAGGGGGAGTGGCTCAATAGGGATATTCCAGAAGGATTAATTCACTCCATTGCCAAGGGCTAGACTCATGGGCCAGCAAAGCACTTAAGGACCAGCTTCACTTGGAGTGTGCCAGTGGTACAAGGCTTGAGGCCAAGTCTGCACTACAAAGCAGTGTTGGAATAGCGCTGCCATTTAAGGGTGTGAAAACACCACACCCCCCAGCTCAATGGTTCACAACCTTCTTGTGCTCAGGGCCTGTCTTTAAATGTTGAAAGAGTAATAGGGGTGGGGGAGAAATGGCCTATTGTGACCCAGTATATGCGGAGGGAGGGGCGGGGGAATGGTCTGTCTCAACCCAGTAAACAGGGGGGAGGGGGTCAGGTCCTGTGCCGGGATGTGGGGGGGGACACTTAGTGCCCATCCTACACTCACTCCACAGAGGTACCTCCTTCAGCTCTAGTCCCCTGGGACTGGCAGGGCTTAGCTTCGCTTCCTGCCGCGGGCATTGTGCTGGGGGGCGGGGGGGGGGCAGCTGGGCCAAATTTGTGAGTGGCGTTGGGACCTGATGCCTGGGGCGGCAGCGCCGCTCGCTCGAATCTGACCTGTTTGGCCCTCTCCCATCATCGTGGTGGCTGGGCCGAACTCGGGCGGCGCTGCCATCCCAGAGGTGGCCATGCTCAGAGCTGGCAGCTGAGCCCAGCCAGCCCTGAGGAGCTGCCGTGTGACCCTTTGAAACACTGCGGGGGCCGAATTTGGGGGAAATGTTGAGCGAGGCTGTCGTAGCTGATGTAGCTGTGCTAGCCAAACCCCCCCGTGCTGTCGGCATCCACTGCAACTACATGAGCTGGCTCTGCTGATCTAGCCATGCCGGTAAAGCTAGGGCCCTACCCAATTCACAGTCCACTTTGGTCAATTTCCCGGTCATAGGATTTTAAAAATGGCAAATCTCATGATTTCAGCTATGTAAATCTGAAATGTCATGGTGTTGTAAGTGTAGGTGTCCTAATCCAAAAAGGAGTGGTGTGCGTGTGTGTGTGTGGGGGTGGGGGTTGCGGTACTGCTACACTTACTTCTGCGCTGCTGCTGGTGGCGGTGCGGCCTTCAGAGCTGGGCAGCTGGAGAGCGGCGGCTGCTGGCTGGGAGCCCAGCTCTGAAGGCAGAGCCGCCGCCAGCAGCAGCGTAGAAGTAAGGGTGGCATGGTGTGGTTTTGCCACCCTTCTGCACTGCTGCTGGCGGGGCACTGCCTTCAAAGCTGGTTGCCCGGCCAACAGCCGCCGCTTGCTAGCAGCCCAGCTCTGACAGCAGCGCAGAAGTAAAGGTGGCAATACCATGAGCGCCCCTCCTCCCCCCCGCAAGTCTCTTTTGGGTCAGGACCCCCAATTTGAGAAATGTTGATCTCCCCCGTGAAATCTGGATTGTATAGGGTAAAAGCACATGAGACCAGATTTCATGGGAGGAAACCAGATTTCACGGTCCGTGACGTGTTTTTCATGGCCGTGAATTTGGTAGGGCCCTAGTGTTTTGCTGGTCCCGGCCTTAAATTGTTAACAGGGGGGCTTTAATTGCAGTTCTTCTCTAAATGACTCTGTAAGATTGTCTATTGTCTCTCAATGACTCCAGCTCAAATTGACTCCGTTTACAAGTTGTGTATCTCTCTGAAGTGCCACATAGCCTCCCTTAACCAACCTAAATGTTTGTGTCTTCTGCACATTTTGCCACCTCTCTGATCACTCTCCCAGATTATAATGAATATATTAAACAACACCAGTCCTGGGTACGGAGCTCCTAAGCAGCCTGCTGTTGATCTTTTTGCCAGGATGAAAACTGACCATTTCATGTATTCCTACTCTTTGTTTTCTGTTTCTTAGCTAGTTTCTGATCCATCACAGAACTTTGCCTCAGCCGAGGACTAGTTAGTTTCCTTGGTAGCCTCTTCGTGGAGGCTTTTTGAAAATCCAAAGAAATTTTATATCAACCTGTTCTTTAGGCACTATTTTGTTGACAGGCTTAAAGAACGCTTATAGATGAGGGAAGCATGATTTTCTTTGGCAGTGTCTGTCATTTTATGTTCCTGCAGAGCAGGGTGTCCAGACTTTTGGTGCTGAGGGCCAAATTCTGTTTTAAATTCTCCCCATGGACCAGAATATACATGTAAGACTCTATATTCCCCATAGCCCACAGCATTCTCCACTGCTGTCCCTGGGAGGTGTGCAGAGAGATCATCCATGCGGGCTGGAAACTTACTTTGCTTTTTCAGTGAAAGCCAAGATTCTGATCAATATGTCCTGTGGAACCACATCAAGCAGGCAGGATCTGGCCCAGAAGCGGTATATTTGACACCCCAAGCTAGAAATGTGATAACTCTGGTTGAAATAAGAATGATAATTAACGTAGCTGGGACAGCAGTAATGCTCACTGGGGTCTGTGATTCTCAGGATCACCTCTTGTGCCTTTTAAAAGATAGCTACCCCCCTGGCTGCTGTCCAGTCCTGCAGCACAGAAGTGGATTTTAATGAGAGATTGTGTCTCTTTAGTTAGCTGATCAGCCAGTTCATTCTAAAGATCCTTCAAGACTCTTGGGCGTGTACATCATGGTGACTTGGGGATTGATCTAGTTCTTATTGAAGTCACTGGCAAAGTTCAGCTTGACTTCCGTGACCCAGCATTATTGGCCCTTGTCAACACTTGAATTTATGAACGTGTCTGGCGCCTTCTCTCTTGACGCCGTGCTCTCCGACGGTGCACCCGAAAAGAACAGGGTGAATGAAGTGGTTGAGTTGCTGACAAAAATAGAGGCACAAAAGGGAAGAGGAAAAGAGAATGCAGAGGGCAGACACCAGGGCCCTTCTTGTTGTTTTTAACTCTTTACTAAGCTTGCTGCCTCTCTCACAGCATATCTGCCACTAGCAAGGGACCTGTCAGGCAAAAGTTACTGTAAATCTTTGCTGCCACCTGGCTGTCCTTTCCTTCATTTCAACACTTCCAGCATTCCCTGCTGAGGCCCGATTTAGACTGTCCCTTCCCCAAGCCAGCCTTGCCACCCACGAGGAGGAAACCTTTTTCCTTTGAACTGCATGAGAACGTGGCCTTGTGGGCACAAGGGCCCATCTATGCCACAGTTACAAAAAAGTCAGGGGCCTTGGTTAAGCCTTCATCAGAGCCCCGGCTTTAATCCAGCCAGGGAACATCTAAACCAGGGCCCTAGTGGCAGAAAATCTGACCCCGAGGAGGGTGTATTGGAGGAAGGCAGCAGCAATCCACTCTCCAGCCAGGGTCCTGCAGAGGTTCAGCGTGGCGGGCACTACCAGCTGGAGAGGGACATGACTAGGATGGGAACACAGGAATGGGATCACACCCAGAGTCTGTCTAGGGAAGGATGGGGAGAATGCATTTACTCAGCACCTCCCTAGTGCAGATTTAACCGGCAGGGCTGCTAGGAGCCGTTCTCCTGCAGAAACCCCCAAGACAGGGCAAAGATAGCAATGCTGCCTGCTGCTCCTTGGGTGATTTCCGCCTAGGGTCTGGGCCAGGCCCCTGCTTGTACCAGCGGATCTGAATTCAGCTCTGGATCTCTACCCAGCATGTGTTCTGAGCATGGGTCAGCATCATCCACACTGTCTAGCCATGTTACAACCCGACCCAGCCATGACCAGGCTTGTACGGTGACTAGAAATGTTTAACGGAGGGCACCTGAGTAGAGCTCACACTGGAGAGGTGGGCACTGGAATGGTCTGTGGCTACAATAGCCCATTCCTGCCATAGGCGCTAGAACAAGATTCTCAAAGCCCAGAGAAGTTCACGTGAAATTTTCTAGCAGCCCAATTCACTGGGTAGGTAGGTCTACACTGCAATAAACCCCTGCAACATGGCCTGGGTCAGCTGACTCGGGCTCGTGGGTCTGGGCCGTGGGGCTATAAAACTGCAGTGTGGACGTTCGGGCTCGGGGTGGAACCCGGGCTCTGAGACACTGCGAGGGGGGTGGGTCTTAGAGCCCGGGCCCCCGCACAAAGGTCTACACGGCTATTTTTAGCCCTGTGGCCCAAGCCCCATGAGCTCTGAGTCTCGGTGCCCTGGGTTTTTTATGGCAGTGGAGATATACCTACTGTGGCCTTGGAGGCTTTAGCACCATAATCCCAGTGGTGTGTACATTTCTCTGCGAGAAACAGCTGTGATTTGATTGAATGTACTTATTTATTGGGATGTTTCACATGCTCCTATCCCAGGATCTAGGCATCTGCACAAATGAGATTCTATAAAAACCTCAGAGGGACCAGTTCAAACTGGACATTGTGTCCTACCCCTTTAAGGGACAGGTTAGAGCTTCTGGCCAAAACTGCCTGGGTGAAGTCCAGAAGCACCCTGCCCCGCCCTGGGGCTATATATATAAACAGGGAAAGGAAACTGAGCAAGAGAGAAAGGAGATTAGAAGTTATGCTGGCTGGGAGGAGTTGCAGGCCCCATGATCGTAGCCTAAGATGTGTTTTAGATACTATATATTTGGTTACTGACTCACAGGTCTGAGGTAAGGGCTTTTTGGATTTGGTTAAACTGATCCTTCCCAACATGATGCTTAAGAGAAAGGCAGAAAACCTGCCTGCCTCATAGAACCCTAGGAGAACTAGGAACATAGCTGTCTGGGGATGGTGTGGAGGCCTTCTTAAAAGGTTGGGTTTGGTTGGGTTTTGGCCTCCCGTTCTTGGATCCTATGTACCTTTCTATGACAAAGCCTTCCCAAGCCACTGAGCCCAGCAGGAGTAAAGAGAAATTCTCCCTCTGCTCCCCTTTATACATCCCTTTCCACCCACCCCGTCCCCCAAAGGAACATTCCTCCTCTAGTGTGTATCTCTATTGCAGAATATATGGTACACCTGGTAGCCATGCAGGTGCTATCTTTCCACAATCAGCTTTCCGTGAGAATGACTTAGAGACCTAATGTAGGGGGCAGATTGTGAGAATCTTTTAATTGACTTCAGTGGGTTTGGATTAGGCCTGAAGAACAAGCCAAGAAAGAACACAAGTAAAGTCTCTGTGAGAGACCACACACTGGGCCTGTCTCTGCTGTCAGTTCCACCTGTTTGATATCATGAGTTATGTCAAGACAGTAGAATATACATCAGGGTAAAACTGGGATAAGTAAGATTAGAATCAGTCCATAAATGAATCGGCACTGAATGCAAAAAGCCTGCCCCTGCCGACAGCAGACTCCTTTGAGATTGAACAGTGCAGTACACAAAAATCAAAACAGCTGAGTGCATACATGTGGCACTGCAGAATTTTGTTATTACCTTGATAGTGATAAATACTTGGGGGAGGCATTAGGATACTATGATAATGGAGTCAGATACCCAATAAGAGGCCCATGCAATACATTGCTCCAACTAGAGAGTTAAGGATGCAGAAGCAACCTTGGTTTAAGTTTATCCTTTTAACCATAGTGTCCTTTGGCCATAATCTGGGGATTTTAAAACAAGATGTTATCAATCCGCCCGTCTAACTACTGAGTTTACGGATTCACAATTCAACCAGAAACAGAACAAGACAGAAGCGCCCTTCCATGTGCCTGGAAGTTGATTTTAAGGCCGTAAAAAAGAAGTAAATCAAAAAGGGTGGGGGAAAGGATGAGTGTTTTTGACAGATTAATGTGCCGGCGCCGAGAAAGAAGAATTGATGAAGTAGAAAGGCAAAGAAGCCATTATGAGAGGAGAATATTTAGTTAGCTTGTGATTGACTTATCAATGATTGATAACCAAGCAGTGAAAGGAGGAAAGCTGCCTCAGCCCTGTTGCTTCCGTTCTCTTCTGTCTGCTTAAAATGCAGCACCTGATGGCACAAATTTGGCGCTGGCAGACGTACGGTTAACGTATTGGGCTCTGATCCTGCAGTGAGGTCTGCGGAGAGAGACCTTTGAGCTGAGCCCCAGGGTCACCTGTGATGCTCATTGCAGGAGCAGGGCTGAGCTAGTAGCTGTTGTTACAGGCCTGTGCTTAGAGAAGCTTGTTCTCGTGCTGAGCCATAAAGTCATGCTCCACGTTAGACAGCAGAGGGTGTTAGCAGATGATTCAGCTACTGACTTGCTCTCTTGTAAAAGGACTCCATTGTTCCTGCGGTAGCGGTCTGTAATTCTGCAGGGACACTGCTGCGGTCTCTAGTGTCTGGGGCCACTGTTGTTATCTTGCCTATTGATAATCTTAATTCAAAGGGGAGTTAGGCCCAAAACATGATTTTCTTTCTAGTGCTTTAAAATTCCTGACACCCCGGACACAACTCAGTCAAACGGGTGGGGTGAAGTCCAAGGGGCTCGTACCCTGCACCAGCCTCAGAAACCAAGTTCTGAGCGTGCCCTCTGCAGCGTTGGGAGTTTGGCCGTTAGGAGGAGCAGAACTGGTTCCATTGTGGAGTGTAGAAGCTATGGGCAGATGTTCCTGCTGCAGCAAAACCCATCAGGCCACATTTAGCAGACAGCAGCACCAATGTAAATCTGGAATAATCCCATCGGGGTGGGGAGGGAGGTGGCACCTGTGTAACCCGGAGCAAAATCTGGCCCATAGTCCATTCTTCAGACGTGTGTTGTTATTTATGTTAGGACCTAGCATAACTCAAGCATGCTTTTTAAAAGTAAAAAAAAAAAAAAAAAAAGAGAGTTACTCTGAGATAATGGAGAGTTTAAGTTCTCCAGAGAAAGCAGAGGAAGGCAAGCCAAATCGGGTACCTAAAAACCTTCCATCTTTTTTTCTTACATGTTGGTATTTTTATTTATAACCAACAGCAGGTAACTTGTAAGCATGGCAAGGTAAGTAGAAAAAGCCAAATCTGCTCACAGGGCACCATTTACCCCAGTGCAGGGGTGACTAGGCAAAGACTTTTCAGCCCTCTTGGTGTCCTCCGGATTCGGCACTGCTCTGGGAGCGGAAAGAACCTCATCTTAAAGTGGAGCAGCCCCCGACATGCTCTAATTTCCAGCATCCTCCCAGAGTCGGGAGCCGCCCAGACACTCCATACACTCGAGAGACTCCCTTGCCTGGCTTCGGCGCTGGGACTTGAGGCAATGTAGGGCAGCTTATGTCTGGGGGTGGAGGTGAGACAATCTCCCCCAACGTTTATACCCCACTTAAGTCTCACTTAAATCCTTATAATGGTGCTTGGATGGGACTTAAGTGGCTCATAGGCTGGCCCTCTGCACCGGCTGGGTTCCCACCCCCCCAGCACTGCTTCTATCCTCAGGGAGCTCCCAGTCATTCAGGGGCAGCTGCCAAATAATTTGCTAAAAGAGAACCTTCCAGACCTGCTAGTGGAGATGGCTGCACCTTTGGATCCAGGGTCGGACACATTCAGGCTGCAGAGCCTCTGGCTTGGGGGCTGTCTGGTGCGAGGCAGAGCCGGGCTTTCTGGAGTGTCCCACACCAGGGCTCTTGCTCTCGGGTTAGCCAAAATGGATAGACTCTGTTTCATGAGATGGCTTGAAAAAAATTTCCCCACATCTGTAGCCATGTTGTATTCTTCCTGCGTGATTCCAGTTAACAGTTATGTCTCCCGGGGCTACAATTTGCACAGGGAGCGCTGTTCACCCCTATGCAGAAAGCCTGCACAGGGTCAATACACCACATTTGTCCTATTTTGAGGACTTGTACCTATGCCTTGTGCTGACCTTTGCACGGGTCACTTTCACTCAGCCCTTAAAGGAGCTTCTCCTCACTGCACTCCAGAGTGGAATGGGCTGTTAAAGCCTCCTGGGTCCTGGCGGACTCCCCCTTGATTTTCCAAAGGATATAGCTGTCCTGGGTAATTGCCACTGTACTGGGCTTGTCGTGTCAGATCCATGAGATGACTACCACCCGCTAGGGCTGTGCAACTGTGTAAGGGAATTATGTGGGAAAGAGAAGGTGTCTCCTCCAGTTTTCAGCCTAGGAGGAGCATAGAACAATGTGTTTTCCTTGTCCCAGCTTTGTCTGCTGGAGGAGCACCAATAGGGAACAGTGCCTAGTGTTGCTGAGAGCAGCGAACTCTCCCCACTCCTGATCAGATCGCTTTGCTCATTTGAAAAACATGGGGAGGATCTACTAGCAGCTTCCCATTTTCCTCGCTCTTTTGCAGACGTGCTCCGTTCCGCCGTTGAAACGAACGCGGATTTCTAGATGCTGTGCAGTTAGCATCTCTGCAGCAGGGCCCGGCCATATTCGTGTGCAGCCACCGCAGTTTAAACAGGTATGTCAACCTGCTGTTGCCATACAGCAATGTACAATAAAGACAGTGCTGCCCCACCACAGAAATCCTCCCTTAACCCACCGGGCTGGATTCTGATTGCACTGACTCTGGTGCAAATCCTGACTAACTTCAGGATTACTCTGGCTTGTGCTGGGGGCAGAATCTAGCCCGCAGTCTCTGGAAAGTGTCACTTCAGTGGAGAGTTGCTACAATAGAACAAAAAAAAGCCCGGAGCTCTGGGAACCAAGGTACAGCAGACCCCTGGCTAATTTAAACAGACAAAAATCTATTTCCCATTGATTATAAGTGTGGGATCTACATTTCCCCCGTGTCTCTGACGTCACTGCACAGCTTCGTACAAATGGTAATTGCTTTGAAACAGGCAGTTGGAAATAAAGCTCTGGGCTTGCAGACTCCTGCCCGGCGAGCCCTGCAAAGGAACAGGCCAGACGTGCCGAAATCAAATAGTCCTCCAGGAGCATTAGGCCGCCTCAGATACTTGGCCGGCTCCACGTTAGAAGACGATAACGTGGCACCAACCAGTCTAGGGCTCTGAAAGCCCTGTTCTCGTTAGCCCCGCCATTAGAGCCGCCTGTTCGCAGGGTGAAAGCAGAGCCCCAGTGAGAGGAAGGAATAGATTCCGTGTCTCCTTGCGCTGGAGTGCGCTGGCTGGTGCTTTCAGCTGCATTCTGCTGTGCCACAATAACCGTCTGGAGGATGCCCTGACCTGACGGATTCTGCTTTCCGCTGCACTGGTGTAAATCCGGCACCACTCCACGGACATCAATAGAGTGACTCTGGGTTTACACTGATGCTATTGTCTCCACCTAGGGCGACCATGTTGTCACAAGACAAAAAAAAAAAGTGACAAAACTTTTGTGGCAATGTTTTTTTCGCATAATAAACGTCACATTGTCACAGGGTGACTGGCCCCTTTAAGAGGTAAGAGCCCCACTTGAGCCTCACTCTTTTCTATGCCAGGTGGCGAAAGTCATTGCAGCCAGATGGGAGGTAGATCATGTGGCTACATCAGACCCAGACCCAGGGATAAAAGAGAAGCCGTCAGAGAGCCAAGGGAGGAGAGAGCGAGCAGGCAGACAACTCTAAGGAGACCTTCCTGCCTGGGGGAAAGGACAGAATTAAAGGGGGCCAGCTCGGAGAACCTGCTTGAGGGCTGGCATTAGCCTGAGTTAACATCACAGGTCACAGAAGGAGGGCGTTGCGACTCCTGCCCAAGGGGGTGTGTGACGGGGTTGGGACTCGCCCCGGTGGTGCCTCCCGCTGGTCTCTGCCGGGAATTAGCTCAGTCCAGTGGAGCGCCCTCTCCTGGTGGTGTCCTGCCCATTGTCTCACTCTTGGTTGGCGTCTGAGCCCGTGTCGCTCTACAGCTCCCGTCCTCTTCAGGACCACTGCCCTCCGGCAGTGCCCCTTAGTCCATCCACACCCCCTTCTGGGGGTGGGGAGGGGGCGTTGATCAGCAGTCTCCCTGCGCCCCAGCCACCATGTCCAACCACATCCCCAAAGTCTAATCCCTCCTGTCAGGGATCTGGCATAGTCTGTGATGGCCGCTCCCCACAGTCGATGGCTGGGTGTACTGCAAGGGGGAAAGGGCGGGACACAGGCCTACCCTCTACTCTGGGTCCCAGCCCAGGGACTCTCTGGCGGCAGCCTCGCTGTCCCCCTCCCCTCATCTGTCCACTTCCCCGGGCCACTTCCCCTATGGCCCTTTGCATCCACTAGGCCCTTCCATTCAGGGCCTGCAGCTTGGCAGGCTACGGGCTAGAGCTCCCTTTCTGCTCCCCGAGCCTGTCCAGCACTGCGCTGTCCGCAGAGCTAGTCTCCCAGCTCTGGAGACTGACCTTCCCCTGCTGAAGGCCTGGGACAGACTGCCTGCTTCTTTCCTAGGCAGCCTTTATATAGGGCTGAGCCTGGCTCTGATTGGCTGCCTCCTGCTCAGCCCTGACTGGCTCTCTAACAGGCCCTCCCTGATTGGCTGCTGCCTTGCGCAGCCTCTCTGGCCTGCCTTAGCCCACTCTTGCAGGGGGGTGGGGCACTTGCCCCACCACAGGGTGGAATCTATGGGAAATGGCATACACAGGCCCCAGAAGAGGGCTGTGGGACCCCTGAATCAAGGGGGCACAAGGGGTAGAGTTGAGGGGCTAAAGAGTAATCACTATGCTGTAAGAGACTTCATAACTTAGACCCTTCCCAGGGGGAATTGCAGATTAAAAGATTCTGGGAGTGACGGCTTCCAATAGCCAGCCAGGGGAGTAGAGGGCCGTGTACCTGCAGGGCCATGTGCACAAGGCGGCATGGAGAGGGATGGCTGCCTGTCTCGTAAAAATGCCAACAAGACACTTAAAACAATTAGTGTTCTGGTGTCACTTCTGCCAGCTTCTGAATCATCAATGACGTGCATATTTCTTTGAGAGTACTTCCCCAGTTACTCTGTCCTGAATGAGTTAATCATGAATCACTGAACAAATGTCATGAACGGTCACTTTGAGCAAAAGAACGGCTTAGGTAGTATCTCCACTCATTCGACTTTTCTCCTCCCTCCAGGCCCTAGTCATTACACCGAACACTCATTCCACTGGACTCTTAGATGCCATTAAACAGAGAGCAAATTCTATTACATTCTGTAGTTAAAAAAAAATCTAACGATGACATTCTGTACCCCTATGTTCACCCCTTTTACAGGACTATAATGAATTTCGTACAAAGTATGCCTTGTGAAATTTGAAAATTGATAATTTGCTGACTGTTATTGTCCTGATAAAATATGTGTGGCAATATTGTATGTAAAGATAAAAGATTCTACTGTATGACATTACCAAGACAGGTTCCAAGTCTGGGGAGCAGTCACACTCCAGTTCCTCAGAGGCAAAAGACTAGCCGATGCCTCAGCCGGGTGTCAACAAAATCAGATGGACCATCATCTGGTTAAGTGGCCATTTTTTGGCAGGAAAGAGGTTATGGGTGAAAAATCTACATCTTCACAAAGAAACATGTTGGGGTTCTCATCCACACAGACTTTGTCTCCTCAACCTCAGCTGAAGAAGACCCCCCAAATTATCTCTCCCTTTCTCTCTACCCACGGCATCAACAACACTTTGGGTTCACTTAGCTTGTTAAGCTAGGCAGTAGTTGTGTTTTACTTTTATTGTCTTGTAATCAATTCTGACTTTTATGCCTCATTACTTGTAGGCACTTAAAATCTATCCTTCTGTAGTTAATAAACTTGTTTTACTGTTTTATCTAAACCAACGTGTTTGGATTGAAGTGTTTGGGAAACTCCATTTGGCAGAACAGGATTGTGCATGTAATTTTCTAATAATAAAATGATGGACTTTACATGAGCTTGTATTGTCCAGGAGAGAGCTGGCCGGTATGAGACGTACATTTTGGGGGAGAGTCTGGGACTAGCAATTTGCTGGTGTTGTTCTGCAGTGTAATTCAAGTGTGGCTGGCTAAAGCACTCGTTCAGGATAACTGGGAATAATTTACATGCTGAAGGCTGTGTGTGAGCAGCCCGGGCGTGGCAGCTCTCACTGCAAAGCAGTGTAAAAGGCACCGCAGGTTGGAGAACTATGGGGACACAGCTGTTCATCGGTCCAGATTGTACCCTGCGTAATGTCACACGAATATATTGAGTGATGGAATTAAAAACAGAACTTTCAGGCATCCCTAACTCTGATACTGGGGCATCACATGGAAAACCAGTGCTGGATTAGTACCATTGAACTCAGGTACTTTTTGGCCCCCATTACTATTATATCTGAGTGCCTCCCAATCTGTAACATATTTAGCAGACTGGGAACTGAGGCACAGAGGGTAAAATTTGCAAAAGCATCTGAATAACTTAGGAGCAGAAGCCTGGATCCCATTTTCAGAAGGCACTTTGGCTCCTAAGTGTCCAAGTCACTTTTATAAATGGTGCTTAGGCTCCAAATCACTGAAGAGCTTTTGCATATGTTATTCCACCTAAGTGACTTGCCCATGGTTACACAGGAAGTCTGGGGCAGAGCAGGGAATGGAACCTGACTCGCCCAAGGCTAGTGCCCTAACCACTGGACCATCCTGCATTTCTTACATCACTTCATTTCTCTGCCTCAGTTTCCCATCTGTAAAATGGGGAGGATCTCAGTTCCCTCCTGCACAGGTGTGTTGAGGATAAATACATTAAAGACTGAGATGCTCAAAAACTGCAGTAATGGGGGCCATATATGTACCTTAGACAGAGGAGGGTTGCAGATAGCTGCACTTTGGCTACCTCTGCACTGGTATATTCATGGGAATAAATATATAAGTGAAGCATCGGGAAAGGCAGCAGTTGAGAAGAAGAAGAATGTAACCAGTTCCATGTCACTGCTACAAATCAGCCCAAGCATTAAGCCAGACACAGCATCCTCTCCCTGTGTTTGCAAAAACGGGCAATCGCTGAACCATTTGTTTTCCAAGAGGCAGTAGAGTCACCTTAGCTTCTATCTAGCCTTTGGGACAGCAGCCGAGCTGGCTTTCCTTTGCAAATGAAGCCAAGTGTCAAGAAAAGATTCCTTCTCTTTCAAGGATGTGAATGACTTTGGCAGGACATGAGGAATGTGGCCAAGGGAAGCGCAGGTCCACTGCTGCTCAGCATTCTTAGGTCTCATGGGCACAGAAGATGACAATCTGGAGACAACATCTCTAGTGGGTCAGTAGATGGGCAAAGGTAAACAGGTAAACAGTGGGCAGGCCTGGCACTGAGACAGAAAAAGAAGGCCTCAGTCTTGCTCCCACTGACATTGGCAGGAGTTTTGTCATTGGTCTCAGTGAGAATGGGCTTAGAGCCCAAGCCAGCTAGAGGCGGATGGAATGGATCAGCCAATGTGGACACCACACCCCAAGGCCGTGTCAACATGTTATAAAACGATTCCCACCAGTGCTATGATTTGCTCAGCAGAACAGTGACAGAGACTGGTGGGAGTCCTAGTGCAGAGAACTCTCTCGTGGCTCCAGGGCTTATACCCCTGTTAGTTAAGCCAGCTGAAAAGTAGGTTAACCCAGGGTGTTCATGGGAGATGTATCTATGCTGGGGCTCCCACTGATCTAACACCAGCGGAACGGTTTTTGTGTAGACAAGTCTCAAATGCCCACCCTCCCAACCTCCTGCTCCCAGTTTTCTTTTCAACTCCACCAGAAATTCCTGTGCGCCAAAACTGGCTCTGGGTCCCTCTTTCTGAGAAATCTGAGCCGTATTTGGCCTGAATCCATCCCAGTGCGGATAAAACATTTGGCCGCTGCCCAACTGTTTCTCAGGCTGGAAAATGACACTGGCAGGGACAATTAATCATTCTGTATATAAATTATGAACTGAGATCTTTCACTTGTAATAATTGCTGCAGAGTCAGTTCCAACAGCTCATTAGAGCTAAAAGAGCTACTAAGTTTAACTACCAGCCTATGCAAAAAGTTTGTAACCAGGTGCCATTGTCATTATCAGGGACATTTATTTTGGATTGAAGGATTTTTTTTAATCTTTGGTTTCATATTTGTTTATTTTGCCTGGGTTCACTCCTAGGCTATGTCTGGGGAGCTGCACCTGTAGCCAAACTTTTGGAAGACCAATCTGGATGTGAAATGCTGATTGTCTGCGGAAATATTATTTGGGAGGAGGTGGATGTTTGGCCCTAATTTGTAGTATTTTGGAGGAAGAAGGGTGGGTCCCATCATGTGTGGTCCTGAGCATTTCAGTCATACTATATATGCATATGTGTGGATTTGTCGACACAGCAAAGAAAACCCTGTGCCAGCTGGCACATTCTTCTTTGCTATGTAGACGCAGGTTCTTCTTTGCTATGTAGACGCAGGTTCTTCTTTGCTATGTAGACATAGCATGTCATCCTGTGGGGACAGGCATAGCTGGCTTATCTTTGGTGGATAGGATAACTGTTGAGTGCCATATTTTGATATGAGAGAGAAGGGGAAAGGGGACTGATACACATTTTGTATTCTTCTTTTGTCTTTTAATGACAAATCTGTTCCTGCAATATAGCTCTAACACGTATGCTTGGAACTGCTAATTACATTTTTCTGTCAAAGCCTCACCACGATGATTCTTTCCTCTAACTTAGTTTTTATGCCTTGCATTCAGTTAGGCAGCAGCGAATTATATGCAGTGAACAACTAATTTGACAAACTTAACTCCCTTATTTTTGTGTGTGAATTGTCTGCAAAGACTCTGATTTTTTACAGATATGTTCCTCATTCATAATTATTTGATGAATGGCTTACCTGGATGCTCACAACCTAGCTGCCAAGACTATTGCTTTGGGTGTTTGCTATTTGGAATTTGCTGTTTGCAGGGTGCATATGATTACCTAAGTCACATTGTTTCCTGATCCAACTCCTCCCAGACTCATAAATAACTTTCAAAATGGCCACATGTATGTTCCCTGAATGCTCATGCAAAATAGTCTTTGGAACAAGGACTGTCTTTTTTCTGTTTGTACCCCGCCTAGCACAATGTTCTTCCTATTGGCCTTCTAACATTACTGTACACCTCAGAAACATAGCAAATGGTGGAACTTCACAACAGGAGGCTGAATGCATTTGCCCAGTGTTGTTTGAGAAGGATCTTGGGAATTAATTGGAGAGATTGTGCAACCGAAACGGTAGTGTTGCGCTGTATGGGTCAGCAGAGTATGGACTCAATAATCACACAGGGATGGCTATGGTGGTTTGGCCATGCCATCAGGCTACCTCGTGGCAGAAGCACAAGATATGTCTTAGACTGGATTCCACCTGGAGGGAAGAGACGGTGTGGAGGACAAAGAATGACCTATCACAGGACAATCAAAAAGAATGCGATCACCATGGAGACTACTTACAATGGAGTCAAACATCTTGCTCAGGACAGACAGCAGTCAAGAAAATTGCTTGCCCCATTTGCCACTGGGCAGAGATGTTAAGCTAGCACAATGTTGTCCTGGCTCATGGCTGGGACTTGGGCTACTGCAATATAAATAACAACAAATACATACGCACAGGAGTGTTCGCAACACTCATTCATCATTTATTCTTGCAAATAAAACGTTGACCTGAAAAGTGAAGAGAAAGGGTCGTAAATGCTGAAGCGAATTTGTGGGGTTTATGCAAACGAACGTTACTGGGTACTTCTTTTACATTATTCACCCAGCTCTGCTACTGATAATGCCCAGGCTTATTAGTATTTTGACAAGCATTCCAGCACTCATGTAATGAAACATCTGCGTTCTTTACTCATACATCTGTAACACCTATGGACAATGGGCACTTTATAGTGGGAAACTTCAACTCAAACTTGCCTCGTTTGTATCACAACTGTCATATTATTCAGACAAACTTGAGTACATAAATTAAGTACTGTACCTTAAGACCAGCAGCCTTTATACATGTCAACTTCTATTTTTATCAAGCTGGTGGATTCATCACAGTTTTGGCATCATCATATATATGGAGCTGCTGTGTGGCAAAATATAGTGCATGAATATGTCATTCCTGACACTGGAACAATGTCACTATGCAGAATCATGCGTGACAGCAGCAATGCTATGGCAACAATGCAGAAAAGGCTTGATTCTGTCCTCTGTTGCAAAGAGTCAAATTTCCATTGACAGCAGTATAACTGAGGCAAACCTGGGTATACATACATAGGGGATAACAGATTCTGCTTTGCAATGTAGACATACAATTCAGGTTTTATTTTGTACAGTGCTTTTCATCCAAATTGCATCACAAACTCCTCACAGAATCACTGTCACTAATACAATGCCAGAATTAAATCATAAGGGCCTCACAGAATCAGGTCCTAGGAACTGCTATTAATGTTTTTATTATTACCCTGAGTTTGTTCCCATTCTTGATTCTTGCAGAGGGATTGTCTGTTTGTCACCAATAATTTAAAAAAAATAAATCATAAGATCCTGTGATGCATCAGTCAGGGTTAATCCTTGTTAAAAATTCCCCACTTTGTTATGGAGTGCGCTATGGACTATTAGCCTGTCTGGCTGGTACCTTCATCCCAGTAGTGCAGCAATTTAGTGGCACTGGATTTATATAGGCCCTGACCCAGGAGTGGCTCTTAGCTCACAACTCCCACTGGAGACAGTGGGAGTTCAATACCCCGAGTGGCTGCAAGATTGGGCCTGTAGATAGTATAAATCAGCTGTCCTCAGGGCCGGTGCAAGGAAGTTTCGCGCCCTAGCCGCTGAGCGGGGAGCCGGGAGGCAGCTGACCGCCGCTCCCCAAATTTTGGCGCCCTAGGCGACCGCCTAGGGTCACCTAGTGCAAGCGCCGGCCCTGGCGGTCCTGCAAGAAGAAAAGATCTATGCTAAGTGTAACATTATCCCCTAGAAGCACGATGGGATAATGGCCAGTGCGCTCTCCTTTCTTTTTTGATGTTGCATCTCATTGTAAAGCAACATGCTTATCTCTGAATTTCGAGTTCTCCTGGGTGTTTAGCATTTGTAATCCTTGGGCTTGACTGATGCAGGGTTTGTGTTGGAAGGAGGAACTGGAGACCCTAATGAAGAGAAGTCAACCTGGAGAAGAGTTTGCAGCGGCAAATGGCCCCTGTAATTCCCATGTCACTGGAAGAGCTGTAGCCAGTTGACGCAGTCCCCAAAGTGGGCATTGCGGGATATTGGCTGTACTGATGTAGCCACCCCCCCAGCTGCCTGGCACTGGCTTTGCTATGGAGCTCCTGTGGAAATTAAAGCTGCCCTCCCTGATGGAGCCCCCAAAGAAGATATTAATTATGATTATTATTCATGTTTATTATAAAAGTTCCTAGAGACCAACCAACAAAACAGGGAACCAAACAGAAGATGAAATTTAATGTTGGTAAAGGCAAAGTGATGCAGGTTGGAAAACATAATCCCAACTACACGTACGAAATGATGGGGTTTAAATTAGCTGTTACCACTCAAGAGAGAGACCTTGGAGTCATTGTGGATAGTTATATAGTGGATATAATGCCACTATATAAATCCGTGATACGACCATCCCTTGAATACTCCATGCAGTTCTGGTCTTCCCATCTCAAAAAAGATACATAGTTGGAAAAGGTACAGAGAAGGGCAACAAAAATGATTAGGGGTATGGAACAATTCCCATATGAGGCAAGATTACAGAGACTAGGACTGTTCATCTTGAAAAGGAGATGATTAAGGTGGGGGGTATGATAGAGATCTATGCAATCATTAATGGTATGGAGAAAGTGAATAAAGAAGTGTTATTTACCTCTTCACATAACACAAGAACCAGGGGTCACCCCAATGAAATTAACAGGCAGCAGGTTTAAAACAAACATAAGGAAGTACTTCACACAACGCACAGCCAACCTGTGGAACTCATTGCCAGGGGATGTGGTGAAGGCCAAAAGTATAACTGGGTTCAGAAAATAATTAGGTAAGTTCATGGAGGCTAGACCCATCAATGGCTATTAGCCAAGAAGCTCAGAGCGGCAACACCATGCTCCGGATGTCCCTAAGCCTCTGACTGCCAGAAGCTGAAACTGGATGACTCAATAATTGTCCTGTTCTGTTCATTCCCTCTTACGGATCTGGCATTGGCCACTGTCAGAAGACAGGATACTGAGCTAGATGGACCATTGACCATTTTTATGTTTATGTAACCAAGATTGGGGCCCCATTGTGTTAGGTGCTGCACAAGCAGAGTAGTGAAAACACTGATCGCTTTCCCCTGTGGATGAGTTCCCCCTGGAAGGCAGAAGTCCCTCAGAGAGGGGCAATTTGCAACCCTACGCACCAGCAGGGTTGAATCAAGCTCTGTGTCTTTAATAACATGACGAGAGCAATCACAGCATTGTTGCTTTCTATCATGATTGTAAAATTATATAAGTCACAGCTATTTGTTAACTGAAATCACGATACTTCATTGTCTGCTGCTGGGGTGGGATCCTATATAGGGGAGGGTTTCTGAAAACAGGTAACTTTACAAAGAACGGGGCGATCCCTAGGTCTGAAGGTCTGGTTACTGACTTTGCATCCAGAAGGCACAGTGCCTGTGGGAATGCATGCAGTACCCACACATTAGGTCATCTCTGCCGAGTCACATCCCTGCCCTCAAGCAGAGTGCCCTTATGGGCCCCAATCCCCAAGGTACATAGTGTCACCTGCAAAAGGTACTAACTTGCCTTCAACTCCAATGGGAGTCGAGGACACTCAGTACCTTGCAGGATCAGGCCCAGGGTGCTCAATGACTGACTAGACCCTATGCTGGGATGCAAGGAGGGAGGCTTTTTGTACTCTCTCTCTTACTTTGCAAACCTGTGCCAATTTAGTCCATACTAAAGGCCTGGGGTCTTGGTTGAATCTTGCAGGAAACAGGAAATGTTAAAAACAAAACATAACTAATCAAACACCAACCTAGCAGCCTCCCATCCTAATCAAGTTGGTTGAAAGATCAATCTCCTGCCCAAGGACAGGGCATCTCTGTACATTCCTTGTGTTTCCTGTAATCTTGCAAATCACCACTGTGCAATCTTTAAAGGACTGTAGAGAAAAGAAAGAAGATGGCATGGAAAAAAAAATCCTCCATCTACTATCTCTATTCTAGACAGCTGTTATTTTGAACTAGGATGCTGGATCCAATGTCCTTGAAGGCCAGTGTCTGATGCTGGCATTATGAATGTCAGACACCAGACGATCACGCAGCTCCATGTCACCACCGAGGCAGACAGCATGAAACAAATCCAGATGGCAAGGTAAGAAACTACTAGGCAGGAGGGAAGGAGAGCTGTTCTCTGGCTGCCTCTTAAATAATGTTGCTGATCTTTCAACAAAAGCACTTAAAAGCCTTCAAACGGGCAGCATCTTTACCCCTTTACCCTCTGGCAGCAGCCAAAGCCAGTAAAATGAGAATAGGAGAATCTGCTCCTAGAGAATTTGTTAGTGTTAGCAAGGAGTATAGTGCATATCTGGAGGGAGGAAGGGGGAAGCAATCACTTTCTTCTACTCTCTTGTGTGGCAATTTGATTTCTTTGTGATTTCATGTGGCACAAGAGAGCATCATTAACTCTCACACTGTTAAATTAAGACAGTTAATATGCCTGGATGCCATAATCTTTAGAGAGTTTATTGTAATATGCTTTTAATCCCCACCTTTTTACTCCTTTCAGTGTGGATTTCATGCCAAAATCATTACACAGTAATCTGATATATTTGAATCTCCTAGCTGTATTCTAATGGAAGATGTTTACAGAGTAAATGCAGGATGGGGTTATGCGGGCAAAATAACCCCTTCCCTGAGATGGCAAATCGGCCAGGCTGTAGGGTCAGAAACAGATTTCAACCCTTGGGGATTACATAAGGGGACCTGCACAGCCCCCAAAATGGGCAGCACTGGCTAGGAAGTGGGTGTGGCTAGGGCAGGAGACTAATTCAGTGCTTCTCTCTGGGTAGCCTCAGCTACAGCAGCTTCCTTAGAGTCCTGGCTGTAAAACAAAGCTGCTCATCTCCCCAGCAGAAACCTAGAGCAATGGGGTAGTGATGGCACCATAGCTGCCCATCCTCTGAATGAATCCCTACTGAATAATTTACATCTCTCTGCGGCAGCCCGACGGAATGCAGCCTGAGAGCTGGAAAAACGTATAAATGGGCCATTTTTGTTAATCGTTGCCCCCACACCAAACTGCACACGAATAAGAAACTGGGGACCAAATCCTTCTGCCAGTAGTGTAGGGAAGTGCAAATTGCACCTTGGTCGAGCCTCTCCCCATATAACCTGGGGGTGATTAATGCTGGTAGAAAGCAGATGTTGTTTTCAGGGTCGTTCTCTCGTCTTCTTCCGTCAACCTAGCTACCATTTCTCAGGGAGGTGGATTGTCTACCCAATAGGAGAATCCCTCCTGTTGGCATAAGCATAGGCTGACCATACGTACCGTTTTAAACGGGACAGTACCGTTTTTTTCATATTTCCCGACCGTCCCGTCGTTTTAATATAAATGTCAATTTTGTCCCGTTTTTAATAAACTATATATTGTTTTTATTTTTTTGTAAAAAACTGAACGCTGGCTTGTTGCGGCTGCCCCTCGTCTCCCCGCCGAGCTGTTGAGCGGGGAGACAAGGGGCGGCTTGTTGCGGCTGCCCCTCATCTCCCCGCCGAGCTGCTGAGCGGGGAGACAAGGGGCGGCTTGTTGCGGCTGCCCCTTGTCTCCCCGTCCCATTTTTGCCATCCCAATGTCCCGTTTTTGTCTCAAGGAAATATGGTCAGCCTACATAAGCAGTGTCCACAGCCCAGCGTAGTGTTTTAATTGTAGCCAAGCCCTCACATAGGCATGAATCTGGAACAACTCCGTTGCTGTCACTGCAGCAAGGTGAGGAACCAGGCTCGTCTGCCTGGGCTACACAGGCAGGGCTGTCAGGACTCTGCCCAGATTGTGACCCTGGGTCTGAACCTGCCTTTGTTTTTCCTTTAGTTCATTTCTTGGGCGCTTCCCATTCGGATTTGCCTTTCCTTCTCAGACCCGCTTTCCCGGCTCACTTCAGCATGGTGAAGATGGAGCTCCCAACGGGCGGAGGGGGAGGGGAGTGTCTTTGCTGGCGCTGGGGGCGAGCTCAGGTGCTTCCAGCTGGGTGTTTGTACAGCGCCTGGCACCACCCCCGCCAGGGATCTGGTGCCCCCGGCTGCAGTTGGAGCAGGGACCAGGCCAGAGGCATCCGCCCCCTCCCACCTGTGCGGGGGGTCAGGCCCCCACTGGCTCCCCACTGGGCTCTGCCCCCGAGGGGCGGGGAGAGCCCCCGCCAGCGGCCCCTACTGGGGATGGGGTGGGCCCTGCAGCCTCCGAGCCCGGGGCTCAAACGCGGCTAGTTCCCCCTGCACCCTGGGGCCCGCCCCCTGCCCGTGTCCCTCGCTACGCGTCTCAATAAAGTTTTGAGCGGGCGGCGGTGGCGCGGGGGCCGCTGGGGGATCGGCGGCTCCGCCAATCAGCGGGCGCGGTGCAGAGACAGCCGGCTCGCGGAGCGGGTCCCGCGGCGGAAGGAGGCGGCAGGTAGGCGCGGGCCGGCTCCTCTGCGCCCCCTCCCCTCGGCAGGTTCCAGCGACCCCCCCCCGCCACGCGCGGGGTCCCCGATTGGCGCCGCGAGCCGTGCGGGGGGAGGGGCGGCGGGCGCGGCTCCCCCTGGGGTGCCCCTGGCGGCGAGGCCGGGGTAGTGAGCCGGCCCCACGTGCGGCGCAGGCCTGGCGAGGGGCCCGCCCACAGCAGGGCAAAGCCGGGGGCCCTTGGGTCATGGGGCCGCCCGGGGACTGTGCCGGGGGAGGCAGCCGGGTCTAGTGGCTGGAGCCTCTCTCAGCCCTGCCTGGCCTGGGGCACGTTGCTTAAACCCTCCGTGCCTCAGTTTCCCCAGGTAAAAGGGGGCTTTGAGGTGGCCAGCGGGTAACTGCGGCGTCAGTGCCAGGTACCGTTAACCCACGGGCTTCTCTGGCGTGTTCCCCACCACCAGCCCTGCCTGCCCCCTCCACACACGCTCTGTCTACGGCGGCGGTGTCTGGCCGAGGAGGGTTGAGTTCTGCGTTGTGGTGTTAATCATTTTCTCCTGTCAGATGGATGAACTTTAACATAGTCGGGCATGTGTCTAGTACCCTTCATCCTGGAGGATTCTCATGGCTGAGATCTTTCAAAGGAGCCTAAGGGAGTTAAGCACCCAAATTCTGGGAGTTGGGTGCCTGGGTTCCCTAGGCTCCTTAGAGATTCCTGCCCAAAGTGCTTTATGCATTTTTATGCAAACAATACGCATGGATTCCTTCATCTGTTACTGACTGCAGCCCTCTCTGGGTTGGCTCATCCTGCCATCTGCTTAATACTGTACAGCAACACTAGGGAGCCAGTTAGGACAGGATGTGAAGAAACAGTTTTGCATCTAATTGCAACTCCAGTTGGGAATTTAAGTAGGTAGAATCTGAGGGTGGCACTGAGCCTTCTGTCTCAGGTGCTTAGTTGGCTGGTTCTTGCCCACATGGGCAGGGTCACGGTGATCACCATATGTGGGGGCGAGGGAAGGAATTTCCCCACAGTGGCTTGGATGTTTTTTTGCCTCTGCAGTGTGAGGCATGGGGTCACTTGTCAGGTTTATATGGGTATATCTCACTTAATCATTATCCCGCAGTTGTGGAGGCCTCAGGCATTGCTGCATTTGGGTCCCTGTTATTCTCTGCCTGGGGGACATAACAGTCTTGTCACCTGTGGGCTGCAATACTTTGGTGTAATTTCAGTTGTTGGATTTAGTACGTGGGGATGGGGGGACGGCAGGTCCACCTAGATGATCTGGTGTTCCCTTCTGGCCTTGAACTCTGATTTTAATAGTCTGAATTGGATTCCTCTTGTGAAAAGTGCTATGAGATCTTTAAAGATCACAAATGGCTGAGATCTCTGTTTAAAATCTATTCTGAAACACTGTTGTCAGCCGTACGTTTCCCTGTAACACCATGTGAGAATATTTGGTTCGTTACTGACTCGGAGGCAAGAGTGTACCCTGATGAACATGTCAGTGTTCTTTGGTGATATCACATCCAGTTATTTCCCCATTCCATCGCTGCCTTAACTTGTAAGCTCTGGTGGGAATGAAGTGTTCAGGTCACGTGACATGATAGATGCCAAGTAGCATTTTTAAATTCAGTGTGATCGGTTAGAGAGACATTTGGAACAGCAGAAATGGGATTGTGTACAGTATCTGATAAATTGTACTTCAGCAAATGGTCATTTTGATGGTCACCTGTGTACAGGGCAACTCTCTTTGGATGTCTAGAGTGAGGCCTGCAATAAAAACCTAAATAAAAGTAACATCTAAGCTTCAGATTTTTTTCCAGGCAAAAGCAGGCTATAGTGTGATAAGTAGGGCCCTACCAAATTCACAGTCCATTTTGATCAATTTCATGGCCGGAGGGTTTAAAAATTAATCCGTTTCACATTTTCAGGTGTTTACATTTGAAATTTCAGTGTTGGGTCCCAACCTAAAAAGTACCCAGAGGTGAGTCTTGTCCCTCCCCAGCCCAGTGGGGACTCACAGCCAGGAGGCCCCTGGCTGGGGCGCTCCCAGCAGCAAGGGGGAGATCAGATTTCATGGGGAAGGGCTTATTTCACAGTCCATGACACGTTTTTCACAGTTGTGAAATTGGTAGGGTCCTAG
This sequence comes from Chelydra serpentina, assembly GCA_037349315.1. NCBI lineage: Eukaryota > Metazoa > Chordata > Testudines > Chelydridae > Chelydra > Chelydra serpentina. The sequence goes on along the minus strand of JBAIAC010000026.1, from coordinate 8,086,815 downwards.
TGATAAGCAGAGTTGACCTTACAGCTTCAGGTTCTCCATGTGAAACATACCTGCCCAAATTGTGGCTTGTGGCCCCATATGGCTTGACAGACGCTATTGTTTCCTACCAATGATTTCCCACTTACTTCCCTTGTTCTTTGGTTGGATCACTTATTAGTACAGGAAGGGTATGGGGAAAAATAAATGTTACATGAAAAATATCCCAGGTGCAGGGTTTTTATGTAAAATTTAAATTTTACAATGTGATCAGTTTGTTTTGGTCTCCCTTATTTTTCTCTGTAGCTTCTACTTGCTGCTTCTATTGTTTTCTTTCCAGCGGGTTGGGATATGACCTTTCAACAGCTGGTTCTTCTTGGCCACTTCTCAGGAGTGGTCAGCCAATTGGGCCACTAGCTTTGCTGAATCTTTCTAAACTGGATCCTCTCCATGCTATAGCTCTGATCTTTACAGGGCTGCAGCACAGAGTGATAACATAATTGTAACATTGTTTGGTCCCATCTACACAAGCAAGGCAAAAACTCTTATAACATGGTTGGGGTGCTCTTTTGTTAAAACATGAACTCCTGATGCAGTAAGAATTGCTGTGTAGACAGCTGCTAATGTGGAATGATGGGTGCCCAGCATGGCATGACATTGTCCTCCCCTTATACCTGGGGGAGAAGAGGACAGAACTTTTAAGTTCCCTCCTTAGGCATGTTGTAGTTTTATAAATCACCCTGAGGTTCTGCTCTGCTGCGACTGGGCCTGCTTCCCTCCTGGTTTAGTCATCATGATCGAATTATTCCTGCTGGAATTCTGGGCCACCATGGAATACAGAATTTGCACAGAATTAATGCTCCCTGTAGAATTTTATTTTTTCACACAGAATTTGTGATTTCTCCCCAGCGCTCCTGCTTGTGCCTGTCACAGGTGACTGGGGCTTCCACTCTGAGCCTTGGGTGGCTGGGCTGACAATGGAGGTGTGATTATATTGTGTTATTTTGACAAATAAAATATGCAGAATTTTGCAGAATTTTAAAATGTGTGCAAAATTTTTCATTTTTGGTGCAGAATTCCCCCAGGAGTATAGAATATATGAGTTTCTACCGCCTGACTTTCCAATAGAGGTAATGTCACAGTGGTTTCTAATTTCTTCTTGTAGTATCCTCTGTCAGTTCAGAGAGTGGAGAGAATTTTTAGTTTGATTTTCCTCCAAGGATTTTCAGAAACAAAATTAAATACTTGATGTAATCAATTTTCCATGTAGCAAAGGTTAATGGTGGGGTGTCCCAATGACCTGTGCTAGATCAGGTGCCATTTAATATATTTATTGAGGAATTGGAAAAGAGGGTGAATGATGAGGTTGCAACATTGACAGATGACACAATTATTTAGGCTAGCTAAGACTAGGGAAGTCTGTGAGGAACTTCAAAGTCAGATGGCAGATGAAAGTCAGTGTTGACAAATGCAAGGTAATACACATTGAAAGGAATAATTTGAAATACTCAGACACTTTGCTGGAGCCTAAATTAAATAATGAAGGGTACAGAGAAGGTAAGTCAGGTGCACTTATTTACCCTTTCTCATAATACAAGAACAAGGGAGCATTAAATGAAACTGAAAGGCAACACATTTAAAACCGATAGAAGGAAATTCTTTTATGCAGTGCATAATTAACCTATGGAACTCATGGCTACAAGAGATCAATGAAACCAAGAGCTTAGTAGCAGTCATTGGAAGATTAGACTTTTATATGGATAAATGTATATCCACAGTTAAAATAGATATTCTTAATCCTAACTGGTAACTTTTAGAAACTAAAAACGGTGCCCATTACTGATATTCTTGCCCTCATTTGAAGCATTTGGTACTGACCACTGTTGGAGACAGGATATTAGACTAGGTGGATCATTGATCTGATCTAGTATGGCAGTTCCTATGTTCCTAAATGATGTTTATTTTTTATTTATCCTGTGTTATCTCACTTCATCCTGATGTGCTCAGTACTTGGAAGTGTTCTCAAACTGGATATCTGTCATGCTTTTAATTCATGGGGGAGAGTACAGTTCCATTGGCTGAAAATACCCAGCTGACTTGTGGTTTCAGCAGACCATTTCCACTTGTACTCTAATTTCAAGATGCTTTATTTTAAAACACAATTCGAACTCTGTTTAGTTTCAGGCTCTGACCCTGCAATTCATACTCATGCAAAATGCTTGAGGCCTGCAGAATGGGGTTTTTACATTTGATCTTCTCCAGCTTTCAAAAATAAATTATAAGTGCTGGGGAAAAATTGTCCGCTGAAGGAAAAACAAAAGGAAGCAGGGAAAACCATAATATGGATGTTTATATAGAAAACCCATTGTATATCAAAATTTGCAAAGCATAAAAACAGACTGGTAATCAAAAATACTAAACAAGGTTATTTTTACACCATAGACAACATGTAGCTTGCAGCATTCAGGGTCTAGGTTGCTTGTATGTAGAAATAGTAATACAAGAAATTCTGGTAGATGTCCGACTTGAAATATTTACCAGGCACTTCCTATGCAGAGGCTAGCATAGAAGATAAAGGGGGAAGAATGGGAAGTTCCAGCTGTGAGGAGAAGGTATTAGAATTCCTGCCAAACTGCTGTCCCCGGATCCAGTTCAGAAGGTCCTTTCTACCCCCTCACTTGTACTTTCAGAGCCCTGGCTGCTGCAAGGGAAGGGGGACTCTGCAACTCTGCCCCATTCTCATCCTTGTGTTTTTTTTATAGCTTCTTTCCTCACATGATTATCTCTAGTTCCTAACTCTGCTGCTGCTGATAGCTTTCCTAGGAACAGCAGTGTGAAATTGACCTGATTTTTGTCTCTTTCTCCACTGCTTGGATTCTGGGTAGCAGCGCTGAAACTGACCCAGACATGTCGATTTCACATTGCTGAGCTCTCTGAGCCAGCAGTAGCTGGAACTGTCTTGTGGGAATGAGAGCAGCATTGGATGTATTCATGTTCACATCATATTTGAAAGAATATCTTTGCTAGATTATTTTTTTTAAACAGAAGCATGAACTTTAATCAGAGTGTAATGGCTTACAGTCCTCTGTTCGCCAATGAAAGTTTCTTGCAGGTCATAGCTATGTGGGAGACTGTTTTTCAAACTCTGAGTTTTTGAGTTTTAATGTCCAACTCAAGAGTCAGGTACTTGTGCTTTTTCGGTTACATTTATCTGTTTAAGAACCTTTTCCAGTAATAAAGGATTTACATTTTTGGCCCATATTACTCAAAGCTAATTAATTAGGTGACATAAGCCTTTCAGTATTTGAAAGATAACAGACACTGTTCACACATTTGAATATTTAAGCTTTAAATCTTTTTAAAGCTAGTTCAATAAAATATTCAGCGTGGCTATATTTGGAATACAGTAATTACAACATTTTTCATAAGACAGTGTATCCGTCTTCTTGAGGAGACTTCGTTTTTTAATAGCAAACCATCATTGAAAATACTCTGTGTGGAGTTAATAAACCAGTTATTGTCTCTTATGGGCTCCTTTTGACTTAAATTCAGTCAACTAATACAATCTTCGGAGTTTATTCTTGGTTTCAGAATGTTAGAGAAACGTTAAAATTTGAGTTTTATTGGACACGGAATAGTAGTTTAATACAGAATAATCTATTGATAAGTTATTAATGTTGTTTTCCAGAAGAGTTGTACCTGTCCTGGCTTTTAGCCCAGGGTCGATCTGGCTTCACAGAAGTTAGTTTAATTTCTTCTGTCTGCATTTTCTTTCTCTTAGGTGTCAGTTGTTGCTCTTTCCCCAGCCAGGCATGAAAATCTGCCATCATTCTGCTCCTTACTGTAGTAGCAGTTCCCATCTTGAATAGCAACATTAAGAGTCAGACTGCAGTCTCTTGAATGCAGTAAATTCTGTCAGTGTAAAGACTATCTTCTTTGTGCTGCTGTTCTGTCTAACCATTTTAATGTTGTCTGGAAAAAAGCCATTTGCTGATCACTCTCTAGATGAGTAGTAAGTTGTCATTACCCACAGATTTGTTCTAACCACAGTTAGTTTAGTGTGTGTGGTTAAAATAACTCCTGGGTTTTATTCCAGTTTTACCTAAACTGATCTCTGTTTTCACAGAGTTTGTTGAAATGGTTCCATATCTGAAAACGTATGGAACAAACCCTGCATGGTGTTGACACTGAGTCAGTGGCTAAAAGTGCAGGTTTGGGAGCTGTTTTACACTGCACTGACTCTTCATGCTTTTGGTTTCAGTGCTCTCTGAGAAGCTAGCTCCTGCTTATGCTGCTGGCTTTTTATCTAGGTAGTTAATGAAAAAGGGAAGTGGACCGGATCAAATCAGATCAAACTAAATTCTGTGCTATTCTTGCAGTCAGTGCCACACACGCTGCACCCTCAGAAACTGACATTAGCAGTCTTAACTGTATGGGAGTGTGGTTATTCTGGTCAATATCTGCCAACAGAGGCTGCTTCTGGCAGCCGAGCACAGGAGATCTCTGCCAAGGGGAAGCAGTTCACAAGTAAACGCTGAAAAGATGTCTTATACTGCATTGCAGGGCATGAAATTGCCTTTCTTCCACTGGCCTGCTAATCTTATCTAACAAATCCAGTACAAACTATCCAGTCTGGTTTGTTGGCCAGCATAAATCTGATTGCCACCTGTACCCCAACACAGTTCGGTAGCTAGGCAGCAGTGGGTGGAGAATGTTTACATGGGCCCTAAGGTCTGGATGCAGGCTATTCGTTTGTGTTGTGGTGTCTGTACAAAATAATAGTATAAAAGGTTCTTGGATTCTTTTTTTTAAATTAGCTGCATGTGTCTGAATCACTAAACAGAATACTTCTAAGCAAACTCCTACCCAGATAGTGCTAAATAGTTCTCTTAGCACTGGTAACAGGGGTGCTTAGCCACAGTGATGAAACTGGATGCCTAGTGAATATAAAATCCATTCCATTCCAATTCTTGGATTTCTTTTCTGTTACGCTGTATGTCTTAAGCACAGAATTTTTAAAATACATTGTTCAGAGCTAAAATATGTTGCCTTTTACTTGTGAACTCCCTCATGCTCTAATTACCCTCCTCGTCAGTTCATGATGATTTCACCTTAGACCGATGGAAATCATGTGATTGCCAGGATGTACTGGATATATTCAACATCACAGAAGGTTTAAGTGTAGTAGCCGTGTTAGTCTGTGTCAGCAAAATGAAAATAAGAAAGAAAAACTTGTAGCACCTTAGAGACTAACAAATTTATTTCAGCATAAGCTTTCGTGGGTTAGTACCCACTTCATCGGATGCATGGAATGAAAATATACTTCAGACAGATATTTATACAGTCAGAGTTGACTGTATAAATATCTGTCTGAAGTATATTTTCATTCCATGCATCCGATGAAGTGGGTACTAACCCACGAAAGCTTATGCTGAAATAAATTTGTTAGTCTCTAAGGTGCTACAAGTTTTTCTTTCTTATTTTCACATCACAGAAGGTGTCTGCTTGTTTGGATGTACTGGATGATAGGGCAGGAGGTAGCTTTTGGCCCTTCCCTCCTACCCTGTTGGAAGGCTTATATGCTCCCTCTTTTTGTGTGTGTGTGTGTGTGTGTGTGTGTGCGCGCTGCTTTGATCATTCCTCCCTCCTTCACAGGTATAAACTACTTAATTGTGATCTGACTGTGCTAATCAAATATCTCTTGAACAACTGAAACTACGGTAAAAGAAATACAAATGCATCTGCTCAAGGGAGCATTTTGTAAGAAGTTCGGTCTCTTTTGGGGATGCTGAGATGTTTAAACTGTAGGCATTTTCCTTCTATAAAATAGTCCTGTTTTCACATTGGACTCATTTGCCTGTTTGTTGTTCAAATAAGCAAGTAAAATTACTTCTCATTACTCTCTTGCAGCACATTAGTGTTAAAGGATCACAGTTAATGCCATAGACTTTAGTTTGTCTCCTCTGATCACTTAGCCCTGGTCTACACTAGCCCCGAAATTCGAACTAAGATACGCGACTTCAGCTACGTGAATAACGTAGCTGAAGTCGAACTATCTTAGTTCGAATGAAAAAGCACTTACCCGGGGTCCACACGCGGCGCGCAGGCTCCCCCGTCGACTCCGCCTACTCCGTTTGTCGAGCTGGATTACCAGCGTCGACGGCGGAACACTTCCTGGTTCGATTTATCGCGTCTAGACAAGACGCGATAAATCGAACCCAGAACATCGATCCCGCGCCTCCGACTGGACGCGTAAGTATAGACGTACTCTTAGAAAGAAAGAAGGCGTGCTAATTTCTCTTCCGTATAGGGACATTTTAAAATTCTGGATAAAGGAGATGATTTGGAGAGGGGGAACATTCGAAGGGGTTACACCAATGTTCAGATTTGGTTTAGGGAGGATCCCAGTTTGTGGATCCGTGCATTGAGGCTGATATGAGTGTAGGGCATTTCTCCCCTATCTTCTCCTCTGTTTGAGTTCAGGAGTCAGCTGGATTTGTGGCTTCCATGTAAGGAGAATAATTCTTGGAAGTTTGTGACCTCTATTTAGAGGACTTTTTAAAAGATGGCTAAAAGAATGTTGGCCTCTGCAAAGGACAATATCCATGCTTTGAGGATTGGGTCATGGCCAAAGACAGATGTGGTGCCATTTTTATTTGCCAGTGTCCTCTCTAGGGATATTCCTTTGTCTCACTTGTATGTCTACACTGCAAAAAAAACCCCACCAACAACCCCTGTGTTCCTAATTCAGGTTAGCTGACCCACATTAGCAAACTTAGGTTAAAATAGTAGTGATGGCATGGCAGCTCTGCTTTTAACTCAGTTTATGAGATCAAATTCAGCTCCAGCATAGGCTTATAATCAAGCTGCTAACCAAGTTTAGAACAGACCTTGTTTGTTTATGTTACAGTGTGGACATACCCTTACTAAGAACAATTTCAGAAATATTGGTTATTTTTGTTGTGTGTTTTTGCTGTACTTGGAATGCTGCAAAAGTATTTTCAAGTAAGGGTAATGATGGGGTTGGAGCTGGTGGTGGTGGGGAATAGACTGGAGGTTCCATTATTGTTGTTTGTAGGATCCTGTCAAGATATATGAAGTGTCTGGATGCTGTAATTTTTTTTGAGGGGATATCGATTCATGAAAAAAAAAAAAAGCAGCTGGGAACTAATTAGCCATTTCCCAGAAGATGATGATGATGATTCTGCATTAGAGTATCAGGGGGTAGCCGTGTTAGTCTGTATCCGCAAAAACAACAAGGAGTCCGGTGGCACCTTAAAGACTAACAGATTTATTTGGCCATAAGCTTTTGTGGGTAAAAACCCACTTCTTCAGATGCATGGAGTGAAAATTATAGACGCAGGCACTGATATACTGACACATGAAGGGAAGGGAGTTACCTCCCAAGTGGAGAGCCAGTGTTGACAGGGCCAGTTCGATCAGGGTGGGTGTGGTCCCCTCCCAATAATTGAGGAGGAGGTGTCAATTCCAGGAGAGACAAAGCAGCTTTTGTAGTGAGCCAGCCACTCCCAGTCCCTATTCAAACCCAAATTAATGGTGTTAAATTTGCAAATGAATTTTAGTTCTGCAGTTTCTCTTTGAAGTCCTTTTCTGAAGTTTTTTTGTTCAAGTTTATTCTTTTGCGTAGAGACTGTCCGGTTTGGTCAATGTACATGGCAGAGGGGCGTTGCTGGCACATGATGGCATCTATCACAGTGGTAGATGTGCAGGTGAATGAGCCCTGATGGTGTGGCGGATGTGGTTGGGTCAGATAATCCTGCTGTAAGTGTGCCGATGCTTGAGGTGATGGGGCGTCCAGGGTTTTATGGATCTTGGGTAGCAGATAGAATACCCCTGGTCAGGGCTCTGGGGGTGTGTCCGTATAGATTTGTTCCTGTGCTATAACAGGATTATCTGGCTCTTGGGACCCTCTCCTCAGACCCTATGCTACCAGCACCCCTAGCTATCTTCGAGACACCACCAACTTCCTGGGGAAACTACAATCCATCGGTGATCTTCCTGAAAACACCATCCTGGCCACCACGAATGTAGAAGCTCTTTACACCAATATCTACGTGAGGCTGGACTACAAGCTGTCAAGAACAGTATCCCTGATGAGGCCATGGCACACCTGGTGTCTGAGCTTTGTGACTTTGTCCTCACCCACAACCATTTCAGATTTGGGGACAACTTATACCTTCAAGTCAGCAGCACTGCTATGGGTACCCGCGTGGCCCCACAGTATGCCAAAGTTTTTATGGCTGACTTAGAACAGCGCTTCCTCAGCTCTCGTCCCCTAGCGCCCCTCCTCTACTTGCGCTACATTGATGACAACTTCATCAGATGGACGCACGGGAAGGAGGCCCTTGAAGAATTCCTCCTGGATTTCAACCATTTCCATCCCACCATCAACCTCAGCCTAGACCAGTCCACACAAGAGATCCGCTTCCTGGACACTACAGTGCAAATAAGTGATGGTCACATAGACACTACCCTATACTGGAAACCTACTGACCGCTATACTTACCTACATGCCTCCAGCTTCCGTCCAGGACACATCACACGATCCATTGTCTACAGCCAAGCCCTAAGATACAACTGCATTTGCTTCAATCCCTCAGACAGAGGCAAACACCTACAAGATCTTTATCGAGCATTCTTAAGACTGCAATACCCACCTGGGGAAGTGAGGAAACAGATTGACAGAGCAAGACAGGTACCTAGAAGTCACCTACTACAGGACAGGCCCAACAAGGAAAAGAACAGAAGGAAGATTCCTTTGACACTGTGTGGTACAAAAGATATTAAAACCTGGGATACTCACTGAAGTGCACTAACTAAAACGAGCCCCATAATACCCCAAGTCCATTAAAACCTCCCCATATGAACATTATTTGACTGTTTTTTGAAGGACATGTTAATTACTGCTCAAAACACAGTGAAGGAAAAACAGTCTGCTTTCAGTGATGGGAACAAATCATCAATGAGGTGGGGGATTAAACTCTTGTAGTAATCGCGCCCCCAGAAGAATTATTTGGAAATACCTAAAGGAACATCTATTTTTATATATTACTCCAAGGATTATCCTTCTGAGCTAGGAATGAAATTGACAGGGTTGGTCCGAGTGCAGAGAGAGACTGTCTCTACCAGAGGAAAGGCTATACCTACAGCCTTCCATTCAAATAGCTGAGATGTCCTGCAGTTAATTCTGGTTGAGATGGATGGCTGCTAGGATCTTCTGTGATGGCTGCTTCAGTTATGCCTGTTCCTGTCAGCAGATGCAGCTTAACAGAGCAGGCTTAACTGAATTAGCCGTCTCAGCTGTCCCAATGGTCAGTACGGACTGGAATAGAACAGTGAATGCGTAGAACATGGCGCAGCACCTCCTGGCTGCCAATACAATGTGCCAGGCACATAGAAGAACATAAATTGTTGGGCAAAAGTCAACATGGTTTCTGTAAAGGGAAATCATGCCTTACTAATCTATTAGATTTCTTTGAAGGGGTCAACAAACATGTGGACAAGGGCGATCCAGTAGACATAGTGTACTTAGATTTCCAGAAAGCTTTTGACAAAGTCCCTCACCAAAGGCTTTTGCGTAAATTAAGTTGCCATGGGATAAGAGGGAAGAGCCTTTCATGGATTGAGACCTGGTTAAAAAACAGGGAACAAAGGGTAGGAATAAATGGTAAATTTTCACAATGGAGAGGGGTAACTAGTGGTGTTCCCCAAGGGTCAGTCCTAGGACCAATCCTATTCAACTTATTCATAAATGATTTGGAAGAAGGGGTAGACAGTGAGGTGGCAAAGTTTGCAGATGATACTAAGCTGCTCAAGATAGTTAAGACCAAAGCAGACTGTGAAGAACTACAAAAAGATCTCACAAAACTAAGTGATTGGGCAATAAAATGGCAAATGAAATTTAATGTGGATAAATGTAAAGTAATGCACATTGAAAAAAATAACCCCAACTATACATACAATATGATGGGGGCTAATTTAGCTACAACTAATCAGGAAAAAGATCTTGGAGTCATCGTGGATAGTTCTCTAAAGATGTCCACGCAGTGTGCAGCGGCAGTCAAAAAAGCAAACGGGATGTTAGGAATCATTAAAAAAAGGGATAGAGAATAAGATGGAGAATATCTTACTGCCCTTATACAAATCCATAGTGCGCCCACATCTTGAATACTGCATACAATTGTGGTCTCCTCATCTCAAAAAGGATATACTGGCATTAGAAAAGGTTCAGAGAAGGGAAACTAAAATGATTAGAGGTCTGGAACGGGTCCCATATGAGGAGAGATTAAAGAGGCTAGGACTTTTCAGCTTGGAAAAGAGGAGACTAAAGGGGGATATGATAGAGGTTATAAAATTATGAGTGGTGTGGAGGAAGTGAATAAGGAAAAGTTATTTACTTGTTCTCATAATAAAAGAACTAGGGGCCACCCAATGAAATTAGTGGGCAGCAGGTTTATAACTAATAAAAGGAAGTTCTTCTTCACACAGCGCAGTCAACCTGTGGAACTCCTTGCCTGAGGAGGCTGTGAAGGCTAGGACTATAACAGGGTTTAAAAGAGAACTGGATAAATTCATGGAGGTTAAATCCATTAATGGCTATTAGCCAGAATGGGTAAGAAATGGTGTCCTTATCCTCTGTTTGTCAGAGGGGGGTGATGGATGGCAGGAGAGAGATCACTTGATCATTACCTGTTAGGTCCACTCACTCCGGGTCACCTGGCATTGGCCACTGTCGGTGGACAGGATACTGGGCTGGATGGACCTTTGGTCTGACCCAGTACGGCCTTTCTTATGTTCTTATGTAACAGAACACCACTGGCCATCACATACCACCCCCAGCTAAAACCTCTCCAGCACATCATCCACGATCTACAACAGGGATCTCAAACTCAAATGACCACGAGGGCCACATGAGGGCTAGTACGTTGGCCTGAGGGCCGCATCACTGACACCCGCCCTCGCTGCCCCCGGCCCGGCCCCGCCCCCACTCCACCCCTTCCATGAGGCCCTGCCCCTGCCTCGCATGGGGCTCAGGGCAGGGGGATTGGGGTGCAGAAGGGGTGCGGGGTGCAGCAGGGGGCCCAGGGCAGGGGGTTGGGGTGCAGCAGGGGCTCAGGGCAAGGAGTTGGGGTGCAGGAAGGGTTTGGGGTGCAGCAGGGGGCTGGGGTGCAAGAGGGGTGTGAGATGCGGCAGGGGGCTCAAGGAAGGGGGTTGGGGTGCAGGAGGTTTTTGGGGATGCAGCAGGGGGCCCAGGGCAGGGGGTTGGGGTGCAAGAGGGGTGTGGGATGCGGCAGGGGGCTGGGGTGCAGGAGGGGTGTGAGATGCAGCAGGGGGCTCAAGGAAGGGGGTTGGGGTGCAGGAGGTTTTTGGGGATGCGGCAGGGGGCCCAGGGCAGGAGGTTGGGGTGTGGCAGGGGGCTCAGGGCAGGGAGTTGGGATGTAGGAGGGGTGAGGGGTGTGGCAGGGGGTTGGGTTGCAGGGTGCGGCAGGGGGCTCAGGGCAGGGAGCTGGGATGCAGAAGGGATTTGGGGATGTGGTAGGGGGCTCGGGGAAGGGAGTTGGGATGCACGAGGGGTTCGGGGTGCGGGCTCCAGCCCGGTGCCGTTTACCTAGAGCGGCTCCGGGGTGGCAGTGGTGCGCACCGGGGCCAGGACAGGCTCCCTGCCTGCCTGCCTGCCCTGGCCTTGCGCCGCTCCGGGAAGAGGCTGGAACCAGGCCCCTCCGGCCCCTGGGGGAGGGGAGCACAGGGCTCCGTGCGCTGCCCTTGCTGCTCCTCCAAGTACCTCCCCCGAAGCTCCCATTGGCTGCGGTTCGCCGTTCCCGGCCAATGGGAGCTGTGGGGGGGCAGTGCCTGGAAGCAAGGGCAACGCACGGAGCCCTCTGCCCCCGTTCTCTCACGGGCCGCAGGGACGTGCTGCCGGCCACTTCAGGGAGCGGCGCGAGGCTCGCGGCGCCACAGGGGGGCAATCCTGCGGGCCGGATCCGAAGCCCCGAGGGGCTGGATCCGGCCCGTGGGCCATAGTTTGCCCACGGGAGGTAGGCAGCGGTGGAGGCGTGCGGGAAGCTTGGCGGGCTGCAGAAAATAACCCCATGGGCTCATTCACCTGCATGTCTACTAAGGTTATATATGCTATCATATGCCAGGAATGCCCCTCTGCCATGTACATTGGCCAAACCGGACTATCCCTATGTAAAAGACTAAGGGTAGGTCTATACTTACCCGTCGCGTCGGAGGCGCGGGATCGATGTTCTGGGTTCGATTTATCGCGTCTTGTCAAGACGCGATAAATCGAACCAGGAAGTGCTCCCTCGTCGATGCTGGTAATCCAGCTCGACGAACGGAGTAGGCGGAGTCAACGGGGGAGCCTGCGCGCCGCGTCGGGACCACAGGTAAGTTCGAACTAAGGTACTTCGACTTCAGCTACGTTATTAACGTAGCTGAAGTTGCGTATCTTAGTTCGACAGGGGGGGTTAGTGTAGACCTGGGCTAAATGGACACAAATCGGACATCAGGAATGGTAACATACAAAAGCCGGTAGGAGAACACTTCAGTCTTCCTGGACATTCTATTCTATAACAGATTTAAAAGTAGCCATACTTGAACAGAAAAATGTCAGAAACAGACTTCAAAGAGAAACTGCAGAACTAAAATTCATTAGCAAATTTAACACCATTAATTTGGGCTTGAATAGGGACTGGGAGTGGCTGGCTCACTACAAAAGCAGCTTTGCCTCTCCTGGAACTGACACTTCCTCATCAGTTATTGGGAGTTGACCACATCCACCCTGATCGAATTGGCCCTGTCAACACTGTCTCTCCACTTGGGAGGTAACTCCCTTCCCTTCATGTGTCAGTATAACAATGCCTGCATCTGTAATTTTCACTCCATGCATCTGAAGAAGTGGTTTTTTACCCACAAAAGTTTATGCCCAAATAAATCTGTTAGTCTTTAAGGTGCCACCGGATTCCTTGTTGCATTAGAGTGACACCTTTTGTGTGTTGTACTACCTAGTCTAATGCTGAATGTTTAGCGTTCGTTCGTATCGGCATTTGTGCTGGTCCAGTTTCACTTTCAGTATCCTCTGCAGGTAACATGGTTCTCTTTGCACTTTGCATCAGCACTTTGCACATTGGAAAATCTTGTCTACTGAATGCTGATCATTACAAATAGTTTTAAAATAATACATCCTTCCTGTTCTGGGTCATCAGGCCTTCATGTAAGTGTGGCCACATGTCTCTGCTGGGAGAAACAAGTCCATTAATTAGCCTCTGCTTTTCTCCTTTCCCCCCCCAGACTTCTAAGTTTATTGGTTGCATGGGAGGGTTAGGTGGATATTATTATTTATAATGCATTAGACACGTAAATCCCTTGTATTAAATGGAAAATAAATCCCATTTAGAGGCGATATCTGCTACATCAAGTTACACCTTTATTACTCCTGCCCCAACTTCATCTTGGGTTGAAAACAGCTGTTCTGATATTTAATTCTTGCTAAACACATTAAAGTTCAGGAACTCTGGGCTGCTGCAATTTTTAGAAGTCGGAGTACTTTTCTTGAGCAACTTTTATCTTGCATTCGGCTTTGGGTACTCCCTGAACAATCTGTGAATCAGAAAAATATTCTGCTGCTTCAGTCTTGGATCTTGCCTCACCCTGAACAGGGCTATCTTTCCAGGCTTGCCAGGACCGGAGGTCAAATTTTCCAGACTTAAGTGCCTAAAAAATTAAGAACTGAAATAAGTGGCCTGAATTTTCAGAGATGCTATACATGTGCAGCTCCCATTAACTTGACTGTGAATTTAATGGATGTCTGAGCCTAATTTTAGGCACCCAAGTTTGGACGTTTGAACCCTTGTCTTTCATTAACATGAGTTTCCTTGCTGAAACTAGAAGAGGCCTTTCACACATCAATTCCCTACGTTCCCAGCCCTTTTTAGAAATCAGTTCTGAATTCAGATTTATGTGATGCCTTAGTGACCCCATCAGTTACAGCCTGTTTGTTCTAGACACACTTTATGCTGTCCACTTCCTCCAAATGATCCATTCTACCTTCAATGTATATAATTCTTATTAACACTAATGAAAGTTTCCCATGTGCACTGAGGGAAGACTATATACCCTTCACGATGGAACAGCCTGCTCATATTTCTTCCCTCTATGGACTTAGTGATGCATGGCTTTATATCTTTTCCTGAACGATTAAAATAAAAAAGAAAATATATGCAGGTAGAAACACAAGTAGATTAAACTTAAGACCGAATTAATACCAAATCCTTCACTTGGGTAGTTGTACCTTCTGTTCACTTCCACCTCCATATATTTGAATTAACTATGGTACTCTACTAGACTTGTTTTAAGGACGTAAACCTGCACTAATAACCTGTCTTAAGAGCCCACTTTAAAGTATCCTCAAGATTTACAGCAGTTTGGGGTGATCTGTAGTGTGATTATTCTGTACTCAACAACCAATTATTGCACCCTGAGAACAGGTGTTACTGGAATCAATGAGGGATCTTTTACTTCTTTTGTCAAGCGAGTCTCTCTCTTTCTCTCTCTCTCTAGGGGTTTCTGTGTGTGTCTTTTGTATAGGACCGGCATTACACATGGACACTGAAGGATTTGGAGAACTTCTCCAGCAAGCAGAACAGCTTGCGGCTGAGACAGAGGGCATCTCTGAACTTCCTCATGTAGAACGCAACCTCCAGGAGATCCAGCAGGCAGGCGAGCGTCTGCGGTCTCGGACTCTGACCCATACGTCACAGGAGACTGCTGATGTCAAGGCGTAAGTACTTGGGGTTTTGAGACTCTGTTTTGAGCTAGAAATGCCGAAGAAACAGCCTGTTAGCTCATTCCATAGAATCATAGAAGATCAGGGTTGGAAGGGACCTTAGGAGGTTATCTAGTCCAACCCCCTGCTCAAAGCAGGACCAATCCCCAAATGGCCCCCTCAAGGATTGAACTCACAACCCTGGGTTTAGCAGGCCAATGCTCAAACCACTGAGCTATCCCTCCCCCTGGAGGATTTCAGGATTTAATTCTAGCTGAAAACCTAACGTATTTAAAGATCTTGAAATGGAGCCGTGAACTACTTTGGGTAGAAGCTAGGGAGACTCCTGTGTCCGTAAAGATCTACACATACCTCCTACTTGCGCTGTACAAATACTGCTTTCGATGGTGGTCATTTTGATACCCTTTATGAGACTCCGTCATACCTAAGAGACCATAGGTGTGCATCCATTTATAACATGTCACGTCATATCCCTCAGTCCTGCCCAAATCTCTTGTGTCTCTGCCTACCAGGAATCAGGACACAAAAAAAGACTGTCAATAATCGTGACTTGGTAAGGACCTGCTTCATGTTTAGTTTGCCTTCTGATTTCCCAGACTTAAATCCAGACCAGGCCTTCTGGAAAGGGACATGCTGCATCTTAAATTTGGCTGTCTGATAAAAGAATACAATTTGTCCCAAAATGTTTGTATGAAGTTGAAATAAGTTACTAAAACCCAACCCAGGCCACCCCAGGTGTTGGGCTACCCGTGATTGCCCGAGGACAAACTGCCAACCTGCTCTGAACTGCACATTTAAAAATAGGGAGGGAATATGGCCTTGTGGATCAAGTGTTGGATTGGTACTCTAGAGATCTGGATTCTATTCCTGGTTCTGCAACCAACTCCCTGTGTGACCATGGGCAAGTCACTTGTTCTCTCTGAGCCTCTGTAAAATTAGAATAATGACACTGCCCTGCATCACAAGGGAATTTTGAGGATAAACAGGTTAATGTTTTTGTGAAATTCTTAGGTATTATCATGTAGGGCCCTGTCAAAAAACAAATAGGTTGGTTGACTGGCACCTCTGGCTTCAGGTTGAAAATGAAAACTGGTCTCTGTTCCCTTACGGATAGCACAGACTGTAGCTGTGCCTTCTAATGCAGTTTGGTGAGAGTGCACATGGAGTTAGTCATTTGCACTCTTCCTAACGTGGAGTCTGGGGGTAAACAGCTGAGTGGAGCTGGAGGAGAAATTTAACACAGTCAACCGGATGGGCAAATAATTTAATTTCTTCTGCCACTAAGGCAGTAACTCAGAAGCAGTAAAACTCAGGTGGGAGGCTGTGGGTATTGTCCACTTTAAGTTAGTTGTCGAGATCTGTGAGTGGACCCCAGATTTTTAAGTGCAAGTCAGATCAGCAACTTGTTCACTGTGAAGTAAGTAATTACTTTGGGTTTTGTCTGTCCTTAATTGCCAGCTGATAGGATTTTTCCTAGTCTACTTAAGAGAACATGCCATTCATATTAAGAACTCTCTGTCCTTGCTTTCCATATTTCTACACGGAAGTTCTCCGGCAGAAATGCATTCTGGAAAGTGGGTTCTGAATTTTTATTTAGAAAGGACAAAGGGTCTCCATTACATACAGCAAGAGAAAACAACTTGTAATTTGCTTCATAGAATTGTAGGACTGGAAGGGACCTCGAGAGGTCATCTAGTCCAGTTCTCTGCTCTCATGGCAGGGCTAAGTATTATCTAGACCAGGGGTTCTCAAACTTCATTGCACCGCGACCCCCTTCTGAGAACAAAAATTACTTCACGACCCCAGGAGAGGGTACCGAAGCCTGAGCCCACCCAAGCCCCACTGACCTGGGTGGGGGCCAAAGCCTGAGCTCCACCGCTCCAGGCAGGGGGCCAAAGCTGAAGCTCCAGGCAGGGACCTGCAACCTGAGTCTTGCCGCCCATGGCTGAAGCCCTCAGGCTTTGGCTCTGGCCCTGGGCAGTGGGGCCCAGGCTTCAGCCCTGGGCCCCAGCAAGTCTAAGCCAACCAGGCAATCCCATTCAAAGGGGGTTGGGACCCACTTTGCGGTCCCCACCCACAGCTTGAGAACTGCTGATCTAGACCATCCCTGACAAGTGTTTGTGTAACCTGCTCTTATAAATCTCCAATGATGGAGATTCCACAACCTCCCTAGGCAATTTATTCCAGTGCTTAATCACCCTGACAGGAAGATTTTCCTAATGTCCAACCTAAACCTACCTTGCTGCAATTTAAGCCCATTGCTTCTTGTCCTACCCTCAGAGGTTAAGGAGAACGATTTTTCTCCCTCCTCTTTGTAACAACCTGGTATCACGTCCCCTCTGTCTTCTCTTCTTCTGACTCAACAAACCCAATATTTTTCAATCTTCTCCTATAGGCAGGACCCTACCAATTTCAGGGCCTTAAAAAATGTGTCACGGAGCGTGAAATAAGCCCTTCCTTGTGAAATCTGATCTCCCCTGTGCTGCTGGGAGTGTCCCAGCCATGGGCCTCCAACTGCGAGTCCCAGCCGGGCTGGGGAGGGACAGGACTTCTGTGCCGCCATCAGAGTCCAGCAGGGGGAGAATCCGGAGGTGGATCTGATCCATCATCTCCCCCGTCCAAGAGTAGCCGTGCAGGAGAAGAGCAAGTCCTGTCCCTACCCAGCCTGGCTGGGAGTAGCAGCTAGGAGCTTCACAGCCCAGCTCTGAAGGCAGCACAGAAGTGAAGGTGGCAATCCCGTGAACTCCCTCCCCCGCCCCCCCCACCTCTCTTTTGGGTTGAGACCCTCATAGTTACAACACTAAAATTTCAGATTTAAATATCTGAAACTGTGAAATTTACCAATTTTTCAAATCCTAGGGCTGTGAAATTGACCAGAATGGATCCTGAATGTGGTAGGGCTCTACTCATAGGTTATGTTTTCTAGACCTTTAATGGTTTTTGTTGATTTTCTGTGGACTCTCTCCAATTTGTCCACATCCTTCCTGAAATGTGGCGCCCAGAACAGGGACACACTACTCCAGCTGAGGCCTAATCAGCGCAGAGTAGAGCGGAAGAATTACTTCTCCTGTCTTGCTTACAACAATCCTGCTAATACATCCTGGAATATGTTTGCTTTTTTTGCAGCAGTGTTACACTGTTGACTCATATTTAGCTGGTGATCCACTATGATCCTCGGATTTCTTTCCGCAGTACTCCTTCCTAGGCAGTCATTTCCCATTTTTTATGTGTGCAACTGATTGTTTCTTTCTAAGTGGAGGACTTTTAGGGTGACCAGACAGCAAATGTGAAAAATCGGGACAGGGGGTAGGGGGTAATAGGAGCCTATATAAGAGAGAGACCCAAAAATTGGGACTGTCCCTATTAAATCGGGACAGCTGGTCACCCTAAGTACTTTGCATTTGTCCTTATTGAATTTCATCCTATTTACTTTAGACCATTTCTCCAGTTTGTCCAGATCATTTTGAATTTTAATCCTATCCTCCAAAGCACTAGCAACTCCTCACAGCTTGGTATTGTCCGCAAAGTTTATAAGTGTGCTCCCTATGCCATTATCTCAATCATTTGATGAAGATATTGAACAGAACCTGACCCAGAACTGATCCCTGCAGGACCCCACTCGATATGCCCTTCCAGCTTGACTGTGAACCACTGATACTACTCTCTGGGAATGTTTTTCCAACCAGTTATGCACCCACCTTATAGTAGCTCCATCTAGGTTGTATTTCCCCAGTTTGTTTATGAGATGAGAAGATCATGCAAGACAGTATCAAAAGCCTTACTAAAGTCAAGATATACCACATCTATCTCTTCTCCCCCCCCCCCCCCACATTTCCACAAAGGTTGTTACTCTGTCAGAGAAAGCTATTAAGTTGGTTTGACTACTTTTCCACCATTTTTTCTGTTATTCCTATAATATCTGATTTCACTTCCCGCACCAGTAGTTCCAATTCCTCCGTTTTGTTATCCAGACTCCTTGCATTGGTATACAAGCATCTTAGTTGTTTCTGCTTGGCTTTGCCCAGATTCCTCGCCCGATTTAGGTACAGTCATTCTACTGCCAGTATCACCTACCTGACTTTTAGCTTCATTGGTACTGGCACTATTATTTCCTCTTAATGCCCATTCTCCTACCCACTGCTGTTCGTTTCTCCATTGCTGTACTCTCTCTTTCTTGATTTTCCTCCTGGTCAACATTAGAATCAGGCATGGAGATTACATGAGCATGTCTCAGCCGTTTCCCCCAAGTTCCTGGTTCAAAGCTCTTTGTCTTCATCCCCTCCTCTTTCCCACATTCCACATCCTTTCTGTCCTCCCCAATGTATGAATCCATTGCTCATGTTATTTTAGAGGCAAATTGCATAGGCAGCTCTAGAATGAAGGGAAAGGGGTGGATTAGGTTCTGGTTTGCTGGGGTCGTTGATTCTCGTTGCCCTTAACTTCCTACTAAGGAGGAGGCATGCAGTATAGCGTAAGGGATTTTGGAAAGATGTGGGAGGGCGAAGAGAGAAAGAGATGATCAGGGCAGACCGAATTACTGGCAAGTAATTATTTTCCATTCAGAGGCTTGATAGAAGAAAATGCTGGAACTCTGAGTTTTTGGTAAGTGACCAATGTATTAATCTGTGGAGCTACCATTTAAACCAAAGAATGCAGTAGTTTGTTCTGGAAATGGCAGTAAGTTACCAAGTGCTTTAGAATTTTTATGAATGGAAAGATTTGACAGCTGTCTGCTTGTGCAGTGGGCAATGAGAACAGCATTAGTTTAACAAGGGAGATCCTATTTTCTCTTCACATCTTTTCAGGGCTGATAATACTGGATGTTGTAGCTTTACATGTATGTGTGTTCAGGGTTTGATGTAAAAAGAGAGAGCCTTCTTTCTCTATACAACAAACTGATCTAAATATTTGAAATGCAGATGTTTTTTCCAGAGATACTAAAAGTAGCCTTATCTGTTTAATATCCGTTTTCTCCTTCTTCCCCATATAGAGCCGTTCTTCTTGGGTCCAGAGGGCTTGACATACCCCATATCTCTCAGCGGCTGGAGAGTCTTAGTGCAGTCACTACATTTGAGCCTCTTGAGCCTGTGAAGGACACTGACATACAGGTAAGGGCAGTCTGTGGCCTACAGGTTGTTTACATTCTCCCAACAAATAAACACATTTGTGGGGGTTTTTTTAGTCCAAGCTCTTCTAAGATGGGCAGTTGCAGAAGCATTCTTGCCTGGTGTTTTGCTTCCTGGCAAGGTGAAGCACAAAGCAAAGAATACCATGCAGTCAAAAACCTAGCCGGAAAGATTTTGGTGTTAGGTTTTGGATGAGGTGGTAGGCCTTTGTCTGTTTTGCAAACCTGGATTGTAGCGTGCTGTCCCTCCCGTCTAGCCTTTAGACCTTTCTTGTGTTTGGGTGGATGAACTCATGGTGATTCACTCAATAATTTTAAGTGACTGGTTTTGGGGGCAGCTCTTTTTCTCAGTCAAGCCAGCTTGATTCAAGGAATACAGGGAGCGAGCAGCCTTTTTTCTTATAAATGTATGCTCTGTATTGTGGATCTTGTAGTTGTGAGACATTGTCCTATTGATAAGCTTACATGCCATGTTTCCTGCTTTTGATCGGTTTGATTTAGTGTATTATCTATTTTTGTTGTAAATCACCTTCATAACATATAGCTAGTCACCAGCATCTTAGGGGTTACTAGTTCGATAGTTTTAAATGTGACTTGTTTTGTCATGGTCTTCTTTTCACCTTGTATTAGTTGCCTGCGTTATTAGACTAACTTTAATAGTACTGCCTTTTCCAGCACTGAGACGAGAGCTGCTGGGTTAATGACTCAGTTAAGAGCTTGCTAGCTGTGGATCTGTAAGTTTTGAGATTTGACTGGAGCTTGTCTTACTTATTGTTTAATGATTTAGAGGGTTATCCTCCTCTTCTACTGGTGTATAGATAATTAAGAATATCCAGAAGAGTTATGAGCCCTCATGGTTAAGGATATTGGCCAATCTCTACCGGAGTTGTAGGCTGCTGACCTTTTCTCCCTAGTCCACGAAAGACTAACACTACCCCCACAAGTCTGTCTAGGCGTTTAGTGCTAGTTTTCTTTTTCAAATGCAGTAGAACCCCGTTTATCCAAGCATCCATTGTCCGGCTCTCCGTATTAACTGAACCAGGTGTTGAGGTCAGGCTGGTAGCTGGAGCCCTGCCCATTCTCCTGATTATCCAGCTTTTTGATGATCTGATCTCACTCCGGTCCCAATTCGATCGGATAGTCGGGGTTCCACTGTATAAAGCTCGTAAAGTATCAAAAGGTTATTCCCCTGACCAAAGCAGGCTACAGGGTCCCAGAAGCTTTAACCTTTGTGTGTTTCTCTCCTGCTTCAGGGCCAGCCACACAGGATCTAGGTTGCTTCCCACAGCTCTCCTTAGCTGAGCTCTTTCAGCCTCTTCTATAAATCACCTGACCCCTTCTCAGCTGGATCTGAGTATTGAAGAGGACTGGCTGGCCCCAGCCCTTATAAGGGCAGACCACCCTGTTATTACAGGGGGTTAGAAGGAAACTTTCACTGGGGTTAGCTCCTCTGCCTACTGCAGGGGTTCTTGCACATTATCTGAAGTAGCTGGTATTAGCCACCAAGGCAGAGTACTGGGCTAGATGGACCACTGGTCAGATCCAGTCTGGTGATTCATATGTCCTCAAATTAGCATCTGCAAAGCAGTATTTGTGTGTGCCAACAGCTCTAGACAAATTTCTATATAGTCTGATTCCTTGTTGATATGGTACTTTGTTCCTCTTCACCCTCTAGTTGTTCCTACTGGTGTCCGTCCCGTCCCCCCCCTCCCCCCCCCCCCCCCCCCCCGGCGCACGGAAGATTTTTGCCACTCTTTCTCAGCAAAGATTAGCAGGCTTAGGAGATCTATTACATGATCATAGGGTGATAGCTTTTACTACTACTGGTATTATTCACTCTTTCTTTTATTTAAATTTTATTTTATTCCTTTGGTCCAGTTTCTGAGATCTCTTATTAGGATTTATTAAACTTACTAGATGTCTTTCTTGACCTCAGTCCATCTAGCTTTTTGCAAGAGCTCTTCTTCCTTTTTCCATCTAGATTTACTGTAACTACTTATTCTTTTTTGATTTTGGGTGTCCGTCCTTTCTTGTTTCAGAGTACAATACACAATCTTTCTGTAGAGTCTCAACCCCCAGCAATAGCGCTAAAATGACTTTTTTGTTTCCAAGCTGTTTGGGTAGATGGGCCAAGTGTTATAGAATAGAATAGAATCTGAGGGTTGGAAGGGACGTCAGGAGGTCATCTAGTCCAACCCCCTGCTCAAAGCAGGACCAACCCCAACTAAATCATCCCAGCCAGGGCTTTGTCAAGCCTGACCTTAAAAACCTCTAAGGAAGGAGATTCCACCACCTCCCTAGGTAACCCATTCCAGTGCTTCAGTCCACCCTACTAGTGAAAAAGTTTTTCCTAATATCCAACCTAAACCTCCCCCTCTACAACTTGAGACCATTACTCCTTGTTCTGTCATCTTCTACCACTGAGAACAGTCTAGATCCATCCTCTTTGGAACCCTCTTTCAGGTAGTTGAAAGCAGCTATCAAATCCCCCCTCATTCTTCTCTTCTGCAGGCTAAAAAATCCCAGTTCCCTCAGCCTCTCCTCATAAGTCATGTGCTCCAGCCCCCTAATCATTTTTGTTGCCCTCCGCTGGACTCTTTCCAATTTATCCACATCCTTCTTGTAGTGTGGGGCCCAAAAGTGGACACAGTACTCCAAATGAGGCCTCACCAGTGCCGAATAGTGGGGAATAATCACGTCCCTCGATCTGCTGGAAATGCCCCTACTTATACAACCCAAAATGCCATTAGCCTTCTTGGCAACAAGGGCACACTGTTGACTCATATTCAGCTTTTCGTCCACTGTAACCCCTAGGTCCTTTTCTGCAGAACTGCTGCCCAGCCATTCGGTCCCTAGTCTGTAGCAGTGCATGGGATTCTTCCGTCCTAAGTGCAGGACTCTGCACTTGTCCTTGTTGAACCTCATCATATTTCTTTTGGCCCAATCCTCTAATTTGTCTAGGTCCCTCTGTATCCTATCCCTACCCTCCAGCATATCAACCACTCCTCCCAGCTTAGTGTCATCTGCAAACTTGCTAAGGGTGCAGTCCAAATAAATGGCAAATAAGTGTTGCCATTTATTTTTCATCCTCTTTTATATATTATGCATGTCAACCTTGATTTTTCTTTCTCTTTTACCAAAACAACTTTAAGGTTTTCAACAGTCTGATTTCTACAAAATCTCAAGGTCTCATCAGTAGGAGGGTTATCTGATACCGTTAATCAAATGCTCCTTCTATTCTTTATTATTATTTTTTTGGTGTCTGAGGCCTAACACCCAAGCTTTGAGTCTTGAATCTTTCTTCACAGATGACTGCCAGCAAGAATATATACATGAAATAAAACGGTGATCTAAAACAGGAAGCATGACAATATTCCCGGTTTTATGTGATTTTACAGACACAAGGGAGCTTCAGGGCTCTGCCCTTGGCCCCCTTATTGTTCAACTTCAATTTAATACAGGCACAAGGGTTTTCAGTATTTTGTGCAGGTTTGCAGGACATCATCCTCTGCTTTGTCTGAGGACATTTGCAGTCACATCTCAAGTTGTCTGGTTAATGTTGACAACTGTCTGTGTCTGAAAATACCTACTCAGAATATGGACAAGGCTTTGCTCTTGTCTGTAGGTCCCAGTACACAGATGTCAGCAAGAGCATCTGGTTCTCAGAGAGAAATTTTTATCAAGGTTTTACCCATGGCAAGAGATCTTGGGGTTTGTATGCCTCTAGTTATCCTTTGTCTGTCATGTGAGTTCTGTTAAATCATGTAGGTTTTACTTGCTTGTTTGTTGTTTTAGACAAAAGCTCCTGGTACCAAAGCTTTAGTTGTATTTTGGCCTGATGATTGTGACAGTCTTTTTGCTTGTTTATTGGCTGCTCCTCTAGAAGCCTCGTGGTCATTTAGAATCATTTTGCTCCTTTAGGGTCACGTTACACCACCTTTACTTGGGTAGTATTATATTCAGTGAGTTGTCCCATTTTCCTCAGTGAATGGAGTAATATGCGAGTCAAGGGAGCAAGGGTGGAAGAATCTGGCTCGCAATTTGTCATTGCTCTAATTACTCCATTATTTTACAGTTACACTGGTGATTCTGGAAACGGATAGATAAATAGGTTTTAATGTTGGGGAGGAACGGTTTGTCTTGTACAGCACTGAGCGTGTGGCTAGCACTCAATGACCACTATTAATAGTGTGTTTTAACAATAACTTCTACTCCAAATAATCTGTACGACTTTAATTCAAATGTATCTTTACCAACTTCCTTTGACCTAAGGCCACATCTACACTGGAGCGGGAGGTGTAAATTGCAGCTCAGGAAAGCATGTGCAGGGCAGCTATGATTGAGCTGTTGATTGAGCTAAAAATAGCTGTGGCTCAAGTAGGTACCTAGGATCTCATACAGGATTGTGCTAAGGCAGGTCGCCCATACCGTCGTGTCTATGCTGCTGTTCAATCAAACCTAGCATGTCTACGTCTACCTGAACTGGAAGTTACACCTCCAGTTGTAGTGTAGACGTACCCTAATTGTTCTTTCTCGGTTCCTTTTTGTTTCCATTCTCTAGACACTGAGGCCTTGTCTACGTTACATAGACTCTGCCAATGCAGCTATACTGTACTGGTATAGCTATACTGCAGAGCCCTCTAGTGTGGATGCAGTGTATGTCCATAGGAGGAGGAGTTCTTCCAGCATAGTAACATCAGCTTCCCCATGGATGTTAGAAGAGGGCTTCCGTTGGCAGAGCTGTCCGCATAGCTGGGTCTACACTGGGGGTTTTGCTGGCATAGGTATGTCGATTAGGGGTGTAGTTTCTTCACACCCCTTACTGACTTGGCTATGCCAACAAAACTTCATAGTGTAGACCCTGCCTGAGCTTTTTCTCTCTTTACCATATTTAGAGCAAGCGTTTGCCAGGAGCTTACAAGTCTAGTTACCAGGACCGGCTTTAGGCCGATTCTCCCGATTCCCGGGAATCAGGCCCTAAGAGGGGCCCCGCAATGTCCGAGAGGGGCCCTGCAACATCCGTCGGCAGCACTTCGGCGGCAGCTCTGCCGCTGTCTCTGTGGTACATTGGCAGCAGCTCAATCGCTGCCGCTGTCTTGGCAGCATTTCACCGCACTTTCTAAAGCCGGCCCTGCTAGTCACTGATTCTTCAGGGGCAGCAAAACCTCACCGGAACGCTGCATTGGTACAGCTGTCTGCCGATGCACCTCACATTGCAGGAGTGGGGGTGATCTTTGGGGAGGGAAATGTGAGATCTACACCAGATCTGGTCTCTAGCTTTTCTTCATTGTTGCTGCTTAGGCTAGGGTTTTAAAAAGCATTTTAAAAAAAAAGATCTCTTATATGAATTTTAGGCCAGTGCTAGATTTAAATCCAGTCAAAGTTTCCTGCACAGGAAAATACTGGATATTGTCCTTTGACTTCCTCCCATTCACTCTTTTCCATGCGTAGCACCCTAGAGAAAAATTTCAGGGCCCTATAAGAGAAAAATAACCTTTCCAGGGCTGGCCTTACCATGAGGCGAACTGAGGCTGTCGCCTGAGTTGCCAGACTGTGGGGGGTGCCACTAGGACCCAGGATGTAGAAAATTGTGTCTGCTGCTGGTGCATATGTATTCTCTCTGCTCTAGATGCACAGAGATGGTGGAGTGCTGTGCTGGAGGAAGGAGGGCCCAAGAGACATAACAGACAGGCAGGAGAAAAGGGGAGAGGGAATAACAGAAAGCAGCAGGAGCTGCAGGGCGAGAGAGGAGGAGGAGCCTCGTTATGTACCTCTCTAGCACCCCCCAGGAGCCTGGACTGATTAACACCAGCTTCTCAGGGAGCTTCCTGTTTCCTGCTGCTTCCCTGAACCCACTTGAGGAGAACAGGCAGTCAACTGAAGTAGTAGGAGCCCAGTTAGGCCCTTAAGACGCTGATAACTTCCCTCACTCAGGCCCTGCTACCAGCCTGCTTATTTGACCCCTTCAATTGAGTGTTGAGAGCCACTATAGCTGGCCCAGAACAGCAGTCATGAGTGAAAGAAGAAAACGCCCCTCTGGGGCAGCATTCCGAAAAAGAAAGCAAGCAAAGGAAGCTTTTCTAGCTAAGCAGGAAGGAGCTCTCCTGAGAGACATAGACACAAATGTTCACGGTGAGCCTTCTGGCCCCAGTGAGGATGAGTGGTGAGGAGATGCCTGATCTTCCAGTTAGTCAGAGTGCAGGTGACCTGGCAGCTACTGCAGCATCCATATCTCCATCTCAAATGGATGTAACCAGGCACATTCCTGAAGACAAGTGTAGATCAGAGAAGAGTGTGGTGGAGGTGCAAGAAACAGCTGCTGCTGAGTTTAGTTCCTTAAGTTTAGATGATCCAGGACTGTGGACCCACTTGAGCAGTAGCCTGAGGGACTTCCTTGTACTGCATGGGCCACAGCAAGTGAAAAACGTCATGTTCCCCAAAGACAATGAAAATAGAAGTTTCCATCCAACACATTACTGGCGTGAAATCCCCAATGGTGACAAAGTGGAGAGGCCATGGCTTATGTACTCAAAAACCCAGAATGCTGCATGCTGTTTTTGTTGCAAACACTTCCAGTCTAATGTTCCAGCCACATTGAGTTCTACAGGAACAAAGGACTGGAAAAATCTGGCTAGAAATCTGACATGCCATGAGAAGGCAGCAAATCACTAGAGAGCATTGCATAGATGGAAAGAGCTTGAGATGAAACTAAGGTTAAAAGCCACCATAGATGATCAGCATCAAGAAAAGATTGCATCAGAGTCTGTTTACTGGCAAAATGTTCTGAAAAGGCTTGTTGCCATTGTGAGAATGCTTGCTACCCAAAACCTAGCACTGCGTGGCACTTCAGATCAGCTGTATGTGCCAAACAATGGAAACGTCCTTAAAACTGTGGAGCTGATGGCTGAGTTTGATGCTCTACTCCAGAAGCATCTAAGAAGAGTCGTCACCCAAGAAATGTACTCACACCACTACCTTGGAAAAACAATTCAAAATGAGATCATACAGTTACTGGCAACAAAAGTCAAACAGAAGATTGTGGCAGCAAGTCAGCAAGATATTACACTGCTCTTCTGGACTGCACACCTGACGTCAGCCATACGGAACAAATGACTTTAATGGTGCGTTTTGTAACAACAACACAACGTAGTGAAAATGTCCCTGCAATGGTGACTGTCAGAGAGCATTTTCTAGAATTTATTAACATTGATGTTACTACAGGAGCTGGTATGACAAATGTGCTTCTTAAAAAGCTGGAAGATACGGGAATTGCGATAGCTGACACGAGAAGTCAGGGCTACGATAATGGTGCCAACATGAGAGGAAAGAACAGAGGAGTGCAGACACGGATCCGAGAGTTAAACCCTCGAGCTTTTTTTGTCCCATGCAGTTCTCATTCATTGAACTTGGTGGTCAGTGATGCAGCATCAGCTTCTAGTGAGGCTGCTGAATTTGTTAATGTAATTCAAAGCATCTATGTATTTTTCTCTGCATCAACTCATCGATGGCAAATTTTGAAGCAACATTTGGGAACATCCTCTCTGACACTGAAACCACTGAGTGCCACACGATGGGAAAGTCGAGTGGAGGCGATAAAGCCTATCAAACGCTAAATTGGGAAAATAGATTATTCCATAGCATAATCCTCCATAATGGCAACTATGACAGGAACGGTTTGTGGGAGAACAGTGGCAGCGGGAAATGGAATCACCACAAACATACACAACTTCACATTTCTGTGTGGCTTTGTGTTGTGGCATGACATACTGTTTGAAATAAATGTTGTAAGCAAGAGACTCCAAGGTGTTGACCTTGATATATCTGGAGAAATTGGAACAACTGGACAAAGCAAAGTTATACCTACAGTCTTACTGGTCAGATGAGGTATTTCAAAACGTTCTGAAGAGTGCACAGAAGTTGGCAGAGGAACTTCACACTGAAGCTATTTCCCCACCCATTCAAGAATACAAGAGTCACCGAAGAAGAAGGCATTTTGATTATGAGGCACGGGATAATCCCATAAGAGACCCCCAGACAACAATTCAAAGTTGAATTCTTTAACTAGATGCTAGATTGTGCCTTACAGTCAGTTGAAGAACGTTTCATGCAGCTCAAGGAACACAGCAGTATATTTGGGATGTTGTATGATATTCCCAAACTCCTCACTATACTTGAAGAAGACCTACACCAGCAATGCAGAGCACTATACAGTGTTGACACATGATGACATGCGTGATATTGATGCGAGTGATTTAGGTGATGAACTGAAAGCCCTTTCAAGAAACATTTCAGCAGGATCAACTCCAAAGGCTGTTCTGGAATATATTTGCACAAATAAGATGACCACCCTCTTTCCAAATGCTTTTGTTGCTCTGCGCATACTTCTAACACTTCCTGTAACAGTTGCCAGTGGAGAACGCAGCTTCTCCAAGCTGAAGTTAATAAAAACACATCTACGCTCCACAATGACACGGGAGAGGCTGGTCGGCCTTGCAACCATCTCAATAGAGCATGAGCTGGCCCAAACTGTGGACCTTCAGGAAGCAGTTCAAATCTTTGCAACCAAGAAGGCACAGAAATCACCACTTTGATTATTCAACCAGATAAAAATGCCAGTGTTTACTATGCAGACAAGAAAAGTTACATTTGCTGTTCAGGCGTTTGAAAGTTAAGTGTTATTTAAAATTTTTGAACAAGGCATTTTAAGTTGTTAGTTCTCCTTTATTGGGGTAGGTAGCAGAGCAGTACCATGAGAGGAGTAGAACAGGAAGAAGGCAGAATTGAGATCTTTCAAAGTTTTGGCCCAAGCGAGTGGGCATGGGGGTGTCATTTGAGCTCCCCGCCTCAGGTGCCAAAATGTTGTGGGCCAGCCCTGTTTGTCGCCTGCCAATTTATTTAAGCCTCTCCGGTTTTTAAGCTCTTTTGCCTAAATTATTGACTTTTTTTCTTCCTGTCGTCTTGTGTTGCAGTGCTAGTGTTCTGTAAGTGGGCAGTATGGAGAGATTAGTCTAGCAGATTTCTCTAATGAGGGCAGTCAGCATTGCAGAGAGAGTATTCTAGCAAATTTCTGTTTCCTGTAGACAGGATGGAACACAAAAGGGAAAGACAACAGAAGGAGAGTCTTGGGGGACACAGGCCTATAAACCTAATGTCTTGAATGTCTCAAAAAGGGTGAGAACCCAGGATTTCAACTTATTGGCAACCTCGCCCTATTTGGTTAATTAGCAGAGTGTCTTTCTATGCTGAACCAATTTTATACTCTACTCTTTAGTGCTGACTGCAGAGAGGTGCACCAAATTGGGTCTTAATCAATTACCTGAATTATTTATCAGTAATAAAACGTAGATGACTTGTTCATAAAAGGGGCTAGTCCGGGAAAGTCTCCCACTAGAGTAGTTGGCTGGAAAACATCTGATAAAGATTCTAGATTCCTGGCACATAGGTGGAAGAATTTTTTCCCCACATATTTTAGGAATAACCGTGTTAAATTGTATAGAGGCAAGAAAGTTTGTATGTTCATTCACCGCTTACAACATGCAGTACAAGCTAAGATCCTGATCTCACAACTGCTTGTGTCCAGACAGCTGTATGGGTGTTACTTAAGTCAATGTGCAAGTGAAGTAGCATGCGTGCTTGGAGCCAGCTGCAGAAACCGGACTTAATTTGTATCTCCTAAGTGATTATAAATATTGTGACAGATAAAAGCAAGGGGCTTTGTGTCTTCTGATATATTTTTTTTTATATCATTTCACCGGCTAGTATTGCTTGATAAACAAATGCTTAAAATAATTTTAAATGTTCACAGTTGCACAAAATGATTGGTTTTAAGCACTTCACCCCCCCTTCCCTTGTTTTTATCAGTATAAATTTTCACAGTTGTGGGAAATTATGTATGGGGCGGTCAGACAATACTTCTTTAATGACAGCAGACATTGAGATTCAAAAAGTCTAAGCTTTATAACCATTAAAACACACATTGTCAACGTCTCGTGTCAAATTAGACAACGTAAATAATGTTAAATCAAACTCTGAAGTTCTTAAGCAGCATTTTTTTAAGCTTTGCTTATCTATAAACGTCATTAATTGTCAGTGGAAATATTTTCTTTCGGTTTGTGTGTGTA
This sequence comes from Chelydra serpentina, assembly GCA_037349315.1. Lineage (NCBI taxonomy): Eukaryota > Metazoa > Chordata > Testudines > Chelydridae > Chelydra > Chelydra serpentina. The sequence goes on along the minus strand of JBAIAC010000026.1, from coordinate 8,056,784 downwards.
TGATGAAATTGACATTTACTGACATTAACCTATAAAAATCGAATCCTTCCATGCCTAAAGATGCAGTATCATACCCTGCTATGAAATCACTACAATTTCTAGACCAGTGGTTTAAAAAGTCTTCTGGATTAACCCACAAGTCTACTTGTTTTCATATGTGTGAGCACAAGAGCTGTGATATAACCATTGGAAATGTGCAGTTCCCACGTTTAGGGCCTGATCTAACTCCCAGTGAAGTCAATGAAAAGACTCCTATGGATGCTGAATTCAGGCCTCTATGAATAAAACTGTTCTAACTGCTTGGAAAATGTTGGGTGAAATCCTGGCTCCATGAAAGTCAATGGGAGTTTTGCCTTTGCCTTCACTGGGGCCAGGATTTCATCATTTTATCTGAGGGCATGATCCTGCATTCCTGATTCAGGCAAAACTACCATTGAAAGTTATTTGTTTTACGTATTGTTTCTTATGCGTATGTACCCAGAGTATTGACTGGGGTACATCTTTAAAAATCCAAATACATAAAGTCAATGGGAGCTTTGCCTGAATGAAGACTGCAGGATTAGGTCTTAAATTTGTCCAAATAGCAACTGAGTTTGACCAAAATTAAATATCTTGGCTATTTTGAGGGTGTTTTTTTGCCCAACACCATAGGTTTCCTACCCACGATTAATTGTGACATTAAAACCCCCCCAGTAATTTTGAGGTAGCATTGTCTCCCAAAACCCTTAAGCCAGTAAAATAAAATATGCTTCTTGTGGCTTCAGTGGCTGAAATCTTGATAATATTCAGGCCGTGCATTTTTTATTTTTTTTATGATGAACATTTTGTTGTACTTTAGAGTAACTAAAATCAAGCTTTATAAATGGAAACGCTGCCACAGCCTTAAAGGCGCAACCTCAAGTACTGTTTACCCTCCATTGTTTGCATCACCTTAGCCTGAAATGCATTTTTCCTCCTAGATTTTGTCCTTTCCCATTTGCCAAACATTGATTTTCTGCCCCCCCTCCTTCAATTCTAATGGAGCTTGAAATTAACGTAGCTTTATTTTTTTTTTGTAGTTTCCTTGTTTTCCCCAATCGATGTTGCCTGCCCAGCTGTGGGGACTTTTAACTATTGCAGAGCCAGTGTAGGGAGCACAAGGGCAAACTCCCCCACTTTGGTTATGTAGGGTCAGCTGGTTGATTTCTCCCTGATCCCCATTATCTTCAGGAGAAACAGGTTACAAAAAAGTATAGCGCTGGCTACTGAATTTTTAAAATGTTGCAGAAATGCCAGACTTTGAAAATGATGTCCCTCAATGGTAGTCTTATTCAGTTACGATCAATGCATGAAGTTTACCGCAAGGGCCAAACCCTACTTGCTTAAGTAGTTCCATTGATTTCAAGCAGGATTGCTTATGGACAAATAAAGGAGAAGATAAACATCCAGATAATAAAATGTGGCCAAAGGCAGTTTAACATGATAAAGGGAAAGGTGGAGAAGTGGAATTAATTTCTGACATGCAGCAGTCGGTTTTTGGAGTACAATCTGGAAGCATATTCAGAGTGAAGTGATCGGGGCACCCTTTGAAATATAAATAACATTTAAAAAAAAGGGAGAAATCTGTTCCACCTCAGAACTGGAGTAAGGCGTTTCCCCAATGTAGCTTAGTAAAATGAATTTAAATAAACATATTTGTGGATACACACACACACATCCCATGGCCAGCTGCAGAATGGAAATATCTCAGTGAGTACAACAAGAATCCAATAGTGATCTGTGAGTTGCGTAGCTTCATGACTTGCAGTCTTCACCAGGCGGTTGGGGGATAGTTAGCTAGTTCTGTTGATATCCTGCCAGTACTTGGTCTTGCGGTCTCTGAATCACCAGATTGGAAGACTTGACTAAATAAACACTTGACAAACAGCCAAAGACCCTTGGCAATAGAAAATCAGTTGGCCTGCGATAATCAAAGATGGTACTGAAGAGTGCAGAGGATGCTCATCCATTGTCCTGCTAAGGATATATAATTGGCTGCTCCTTGCTTCCTTTGGCTGTGATGGGAGTGCTGAGTAGCATCGTGTAGCAGGAAACAGAGTAGATTGTTAATACAATTTTCCCACTTGGTACTTTGCCCACTCCATAGTTTACACACAACCAGCAGTTTCTCCCACTTCTTATTAGTGATTTAATAACACAGGACTGTAGTGAGGTCTTAAATTACTAAGACTTTATTACTTTTACAAAATTGACTACAGTACATTTAGTAGTAGATTGTAATATGAAGCATTATCAGTAGTTTACAACTAGCAATAATCACGCCTTGGATTAACCTCATTGGCTATAATATTGCCACTGCTAGCAAAGTGCATTTTATGTGCATTATTTCTGTTCTTTTGATGTTTTACATGCTAATTCACAAAACAGAATAATTCGCAATTGGTCTCCCCGTTCCAAATGTGAAGTAATGTGGTTCTAGAGCATGGCTTCTCAACCTGGGGATTTGAAACGCATCCAGAAAAGTCCCGGACATCCTTTTCATTTTATTTTATGGCTAGATTGGAAGTCCCAAAGCTACAGAAGAGATGTTCTGAAACTTTATCTATGCTAATATGATGTCACAGTATGGGGAAAAAGTAGAGAACCATTGCTGTAGTGTGTATATATCTAGCTGATGTATTTAAATTATACTGCCTACTAGTGTATTCTTATAGCTCCTGCATGCTCAACCCAGATGGTATGGTAGGCTTAAAAAACATTTTTAAATTGGGGTTGAATATTGGGTCTTAACACTTGGTTTTGCCCCCTTTTACTTTGGCTGAGAGTACTGCACAACTGTAATGCTCCTGCTGAAGATTTTGCATATCACTGCCCGTGTTGCGGCACTCTTCATCTGAAGATCGAACGCCTCTAGGAGGTAGGTGAGGGAAATATAGAGATCACTTCTCCCATTGTTGAAATGCAGCCACCTCTAGAGTAGTGTGTGGAAGCTGTTTAACTCTTCACAGCAACACTAACCACCCATTTAAAACACCACATGCAGAGGGAATGTAGGCCGGCAGAATATAATTATCTGAGTTAGAATGACCCAGGTGACAGACTTCTCCTCTTGCAAAAAGAGCTAGGGGGATCATTAGCGATCCCCAAGACCTTGGTATAACATCTTACTAGGAATACAGCACTTCTAGCAGCTTAGTTTCCCCTAATACTGTGCTGGAGCATTAATTCAGTACTGACTGGACCCTGAGCAATTCTTGTTTGCAAAGTATTGTACTAACTACTGACCCGGCTAACATCAGCTTCACATGCAAATAGACTATTCAAATCTATGCTTGTGCAGTGCAAGAAAAGCGTAGCTGCCCTATTTCATCTATAAGATTATTGAACTTGAACATCTGTAAGAAGACGCAGTATTTTAGACAGGTTCCTGCAATCTGGCAGCTTTAGCTTCTTCCATGTATAGCCTGTAACAGCAATTACTCTGGTTCAAGGGACCTATTGATTTTTAGGCTCGGAATGTAGTTTTGTGAAACATTAATCAGTTCTGTTTGGTAAAACATTGATGTTTCCATGAATTTTGAAAAGAAAACCTTGAAGACAAGGACTTTATCAGGATGGATTTTAGGGTTCCTCAGCAGCTGTTTGCAGCCAGGATACAGCAGCTTTGTGCTAGTGAGCAGGAACTTGATAGGGGAAACGGCATATAAACAAAGGTGAAACTGACTGCTCTCTTTGCCTTGTCTGAGCTTAGAAAAATGGAAAAAGTGGAGAACGCTAATGACAAAAAAAAGAAAATTAGATTTCTAAAATATCATCTAAACTCTTGTTAATAACAAAGGGAATACATCTTGTTTTCAGAAATATAGAATTTTTAACCTGATAGAGTCCCCAAAAGCACAAATATCACTTTCTTTCATAGAAACAAAAATGGTAAATAAACATGGATGCTTTGGGCTCTGATTCAGGAGCTAAACTTGGTTCATGGTCGTGCATAAGTACAGTATTGCTGCTTCCCTTTTGTGGTAGCAGCTTCTCAGCCCCAGTGTATTGTAATGACCAAAGTATAGCAATGGATTAATAGATTTTAAGGAGACACACTCTCTCAAGATTGTTGGGTCTAAACTTGAACATTTGCCTGCTTTGATCAGGCATGACCCTTCAGTCCTTACTCTTCAAATAGAAGAACTAAATGAAACTTCAGGGAAATTTTCCACCTACCATGAAAAGCTTATGCTGACTTTTAATAAACTTTCCTGAGATGAGCCTGTGAAATTTCATGGGGAGTGGGGGAGTGGAATGGATTACCTAGGGAGGTGGTGGAATCTCCTTCCTTAGAGATTTTTAAGGCCCGGCTTGACAAAGTCCTGGCTGGGATGATTTAGTTGGTGTTGGTCCTGCTTTGAGCAGGGGGTTGGACTAGATGACCTCCTGAGGTCTCTTCCAACCCTGATATTCTATGATTCAGTTAGATTTACTGGCTGGTAATTGCCAGGATCACCTCTGAAGCCTTTTAAAAAAATTGGTGTCACATTAGCTATCCTCCAGTCATCTGGTATAGAAGCTGATTTGAGTTTTGGGTTAGATAGCACAGTTAGTAGTTCTGCAGTTGCATATTTGAGTTGCTTCAGAACTCTTGAGTGAATACCATCTGGTCCTGGTGACTTTTTACTGTTTACTTTATTAATTTTTTCCAAAACCTCCTCTATTGACACCTGAGTCTGGGACAGTTCCTCAGGTTTGTCACCTAAAAAAAATAACACAAGTGTTGGAATCTCCCTCACATCCTCTGCAGTGAAGACTGATGGGAAGAATTCATGTAGCTTCTCTGCAATGGCCTGGTCTTCTTTGAGTGCTCCTTTAGCACCTCGATTTTCCAGTAGCCCTGCTGATTGTTTGGTAGGCTTCCTGCTTCTGATGTACTTAAACATTTTTTGCTGTTCTGGTGTCTTTTGCTAGTTGCTCTTCAATTTCTTTTTTGGCCTGCCTAATTATGGTTTTACACTTGATTTGCGAGACTTTATGCGCCTTTCTATTTTCTTAAGTAGGATTTGACTTCCAATTTTAAAACAATTATTTTTTGCTTCTAACTGCCTCTTTTACTCTGTTTAGCCATGGTGGCCTTTTTTTGGCCCTCTTACTATTTTTTTAAATTGGGGGCATACATTTAATTTGAGCCTCTATTATGGTGTTTTTAAAAAGTTTCTGTGCAGCTTGCAGGCATTTCACTCTTGTGACGGTTCCTTTTAACTAGCATTGTCTTTTTTGTGTAGTTTCCCCTTTCTGAAGCTAAATGTTACTGTGGTGGGCTTCTTTGGTATTATCCCCCAAAGGATGTTAAATTTAATTATATTATGGTTGCTATTACTGAGCGGTTCAGTTATATTCTCCTCTTTGACCAGATCCTTTGCTCCACTTAGGGTGAATCAAGAATTGCCTCTCCCCTTGTGTATTCTAGGACTGGCTGCTCCAAGAACCAGTCATTAATAGTGTCTGGAAACTTTATCTCTGCATCCTGTCCTGAGGTGACATATACACAGTCAGTATGGAGATAGAAAACTCAATAATGGGGGGGACTATTTCTGTAGCCCCTCTAATCTCCTGGAGCATTTCACAATCACCATCCAATCAGGTGGTCAGTAGTATATTCCTGCTGCGCTACTCTTATTATTCACTCTATGGATAGAAATTCCATGCTTATTTATGGTACAGTTTGAGTCATTTGAGATTTTTACAGTATTTGACTCTGCTTTCTTTCACATATAGTGCCACTTCCCCACCAGCACGACCTACTCTGTCATTCCTGTATATTTTATACTATTACCATTTTATTGTCATAATTCCACCAAGTTTTTGTGATGCCTGTTGTGTCAATATCCTCGTGGAAGCCTCAGTGGGTCTCAAAGCACTGTCCCAAGGGTAAGTGTCATTATCCCCATTTTACAGGTGGGAGAACTGAGCCTGTGCCTTTTTACTTTTTAAATTTTATTTTCTTGGTACTGAGTCTGTGTGGTTCACAAACAGCATTGAACTCTGGGCCGTATCCAACAAAGCTGCTCACCAAAGTTGTTACAGAAACCTGCAGCAGCTTCAGCTCTCAGACTATGATTAATATTAAATCTTTTCAAATCCAGCTCATTTACTCTGAAGTTACTCAACTCATTAATTCCACTGATTTCTTTAATTTACCTGTCTGGGAAAGGCCACAGGTACAATGCTATATCTGTCTCCTTCTCCATCCAGTCTGTAGTAATTAGCCATATTGACTGCTTTCCAAAGTCTGTCTTCTAGGCATCACTAGCCTCTAATTTAAAATGATCACTAACTAACAAGGGTAAAGGCTTTCAGAAGTCTCCACAACCATTTGAGTTCAAACTGGTAAAACAATTCAGTTTCCCAAGCATAAAGTCACCTGAAATCTCTGACGCATACAGACGAAACCCAGGGTACTTGGATGTGGGCATACATTTTCCAACTTCCCATTGGAGAACAAAGTGAATTGAGCCCACCTTTATCATTCCCCCCCAAGCCCATGCCCCTTAAGGCAAATCACACCCTTCCTAAGGTGGATCTATTTAGCTCATTCAGTTGGGTCCTTCTGGCTGGCTGTGTTCTCACCCCTGTACCCTGTTTCCCTCCTCTTTTCCAGCCTCTTCTTGTTTTGCTGTCCCCTCTTCTTTTCTCATCCCTTCTCTCTCTTCCATTTTGTTGTTCTTGGACTCCACCCACACTCATTCCCCTCACGCTCTGTGTTCAGCTCCATTCTTCATACTTTATGATGTAGCTATATTGTGGCCATCAGTAGATTATTTATTTACCTTGAGCTAGATCATGAAAATCCTGTGAAAACAGATGCTGCTGCTGCAAACTTCCTCGTTTGTTTTCCTTACTAACCTTTCATGTCTGTCATGGTCTACAGAAATTCAGGGGAGCCCTAGCTAGGAATTCATGTATATCTATCAACACGTTTCTCAGCAAGAAGGGATTGTGTGCTTGAAACAAAAAGCCTATGCTGGAATTTGAATCGCATTTCAAAAGCGTTTGAACTTAGCTGGAACAATGCTTAAATCAAACCTATTGGCCAGCCATAATGGTGTGGGAAACTTAAGAGAGCTGAGAGTTTTAAAATCAATTTAGCAGCCTTGCTAAATCTTAAAGGTGATTATGTGAGATTCTCAGCTTTCATTTTAAAAAGAAAAAGGGAAGTTTCTAGCTGTTGCGGTTGTGAAGAAAAGCTTGAAAACATGACCAGAGAGCCTCTGAAACTAGAAGGTACACAAAATGACTGAATTAATTTTTGTAATCTCATGTTCTGTTTTTTTTAAAATCAGACTCAGATTCTGGGGGGTTTGACTCATGATTTATGAATATTTGGGATTGGCAATATTGAGTTTGAGTCAAGGTAGGGACCGGGATTAGCTGGAACCATGTTCAACATAGGAATTGCCATATTGGAACAGACCGGCAGTTCAGCTAGGGGCAGGGATAGCTCAGTGGTCTGAGCATTGGCCTGCTAAACCCAGAGTTTGTGAGTTCAATTCTTGAGGGGGCCATTTAGAGGCCTGGGGCAACCATCTGTCAGGAGACATTACTTGGTCCTGCTAATGAAGGCAGGGGACTGGACTTGATGACCTTTCAAGGTCCTTCCAGTTCTATGAGATAGGCATATCTCCATATATTATATTATTATCTAGAACAGTATCCTGTCTCTGACAGCGGCCAGTTGCAAGAGCCTCAGAGGAAGGGGTAAGAACCCTGCAGTGGGTGGATGTGTAGTCATCTGCTCCCTTTGTCAGGTCTAATAGTTAGAGTTTGGCTTAAGCCCTGAAGTATGAGGTTTGATGTCCCTTCCACAATTTTTTGTCGTCATTAATTCTGGATATAATTGATATCTATAGAAATGTCCAGTTCCTTTTTGATCCTGTTAAAGTTTTGCCTCAATGACTTCCTGTGGCAATGAGTTCTACAGTTTGTTTACATCATGTGCAAAAAAAAAATGGCCCTTTATCCATTTAGAATTTTTTCCACCTTTTCATTTAATTGAATGTCTCCTAGTTCTTCTGTTACAAGACAGGGAGAATAGAGGTTTGTGATCTGCTTTCTAATTATTTTATAGGCCTTTATGATCTCCCCAATAAACCCAGTCTTTTCAATCTCTCTTCATATGAGAGAGGTTTGGTTTTTTTTTTATGAGAGAGGTTTTTGTAGGCCTTTAATCATTCTTGTCATCTTTCTTTGAACCCCCTTTGGATCTGCAATATCCTTTTTGAGATGGGGTAACCAGTTGAGGCCTCACCATTTACTTTTTGATAGACTGAAGTCCTGCAAAACAGAAACCTAGTTTAAAACTGAAAATGGTAATAGTGTGCTGAAGATTTGATTCTTATCTTAGGTGAGTGGGTGTGTGCAGGTGGGAATGTCATACCGTATCTTGAAAAATTGTCTGCTCTGAATGCGTTTGGAATCCATCAAGATTCTGTTGCCTCGATTCTAATATATAGAAAGAGAAGCAGAAAAGAGATTTCCAAACAGAAATGGGGGGAGGGGGGGGACGACATCATTGCAATGAGATGTGTGAGACATATCTACAAATCCTCTTGACAGTAATTGATTTTGCCTGCTATGGGTTACCATATAATAAGTCTGATGAAACATACGTTATTTCTTTCCTCTTCTGCCCTGAGGCTTGAAACTGAAAATGGCATGGTTGGACCCTTTTACTCTGTCTATTAAATAGTTACAAGAAGCTGAAAGGCTTTGGTAAATCTGAAACCAGCACTAATTTGGCAATGAAAGGGGCCCTCTATCACCCTGACTAACAGACAGCCCTCCCACCCACATCTCAGTGAATGCCAAGCTGTGGAAGTGTGATGCAAAGAAGACTTAACTCAGGAATGATACTGTGACTCCATAATATTAATATATAATTTTTTTTGCATACAAATAGCACTGTCATATTTTTCTTATTAGTCCATGCCCAGCCCGCCTCCTAATTTAGTCTGTTCAGAATTAAAGATTGCATTATCCAGTAGATTTTAAATGCGTTTATAATGATAAGGAGAGAGATGATTACTGAGGCCCGGCTTTTTAGTAATGCCATATATCAACATTATATCTTCTCTTCTATTTTTGTTTCACTGTTTGACTTGAGGTTTAAGTCTTTGGCTTCACATTTGCTGGTAGGATGAAGTGCTTAATGGTATTGCGCATAATTTGTTAGCAATATACCGTACTGTATTTTTGTTGCTTCTCTGTGGTTAAATCCACATGGGAGACATCCTACCCTATATGCTTTTTAAAGTCAGGACAAGTTCTTATCTTCTCAGATTCTCTTCTTACAAGTTTGTTTATAAGATGTATCCAAGCTTGCAGATTAGCTCTCCTAACTGATTGAAGGACTCTGGTTGCTTACCATTTCTAGAACTGAGAAAATAAGTAAACGTCTATGTTAAGATTCAGAGGGGTAGCCATGTTAGTCTGGATCTGCAGAAGCGACAAAGAGTCCTGTGGCACCTTATAGACCTAGGGCTGGTCTACACTAACCCCATAATTCGAACTAAGATACGCAACTTCAGCTACGTGAATAACGTAGCTGAAGTCGAACTATCTTAGTTCGAATGAAAAAGCACTTACCCGGGGTCCACACGCGGCGCGCAGGCTCCCCCGTCGACTCCGCCTACTCCGTTCATCGAGCTGGATCACCAGCGTCGACGGCGGAGCACTTCCTGGTTCGATTTATCGCGTCTAGACAAGACGCGATAAATCGAACCCAGAAGATCGATCCCGCGCCTCCGACAGGACGCGTGAGTATAGACGTACCCTAAGAGACGTATTGGAGCATAAGCTTTCGTGGGTGAATACCCACTTCATTGGATGCATGCAGTGGAAATGTCCAGAGGCAGGTATAAATATGCAGGGAAGAGTCAGGCTAGAGATAACGAGGTTAGTTCAATCAGGGAGGATGAGGCCCTCTTCTAGCAGTTGAGGTGTGAACACCAAGGGAGGAGAAGCTGCTTTTGTAGTTGGCTAGCCATTCATAGTCTTTGTTTAATCCTGAGCTGATGGTGTCAAATTTTCAAATGAATTGAAGCTCAGCAATTAAGATTGTTTCCCCTTGTCCTAGAAAGATGACAAATCAATCTTTGAGTTGTCCATTTCAAATTTCTGGCTAAAGATCTATTCTGTAACTCTTCTGCTCAATAGGACTTTCCTCTTACTAGTAGCAGCAAACAGGAAAGGCAACCAGTCAAGTGGTTAGGTGCTGTGGTTTTGTGCGCTTTAGAAAGATGAATCTGATTCACCTTCTCTACCCTCTGTCCCTTGTGCATGGAAAAGCCTTGATGGATATGAGGCTGGTCTCCACCCAGTGATGAGTAGCAGTGCCTTTGCTAGGAGTTACCTGCTTTTGGCTCTCCTCTGTCAAATGAGAGAGGCCACCACAGTCGAGTTGTCAGTGCTTATGAGAACATGCTTTCCTCTTGTACTGTGACTAGAAAGCTAGCAAAGCTAAGCGGAGGGCCTCAAGCTTGTGTATAACTATCCTGCTCACAGACCACACTTCTTGCAGCAGTAGTGCTTCCATGTGGGTTCCCCAGCCCTTAAGACGTGCATTGGTTGGGTATCCTCAAAGCCAATTGTCCAGGTATGGTGCAATGCATCGCCTCCTTTCAACAAAGCTCATCTGCCACTGCTAGCCTGATTTTGGTAAATATTCTTGGCAAAAGCTACAGCCCCAAAAAGCTGAGTCTGGTACTTAAAAAAGCCAGCTCAGCATAAAGCAGCAATACCCATGAAAGGAAGGAGCCATTAGGGCATGGAGATGTATGTCCTTCAGAGCCACAGACACCGTGATACCTCCCAGATCCATCCCTGCCATTGTGAAATGTGGGTGCTTGAAGTGCAAACTCTGGTGCCGTCTCTTCTTCAATGACAATTCTTGGAATAAACTCCCTGAAATCTCTGGCATCTCAGCACTTTTATAGCAAGCGAGCAATGGATTGTTTGAACAACATGCTCCTGACCTGGGATGAGGGAAAGTAAGAGAACCGTGGATTACTGGAGGAATTTGAGGAAGAAACATTGGGGAGATAATAGAACTGAAGAGAACATTGATCTGTTTGGACACAAAGAATGAGGCTAGTTTTACTGCAGGAGAGAGAGATTTGTCTGGCCTTTCAGGTTTGCAAAAGGACAGATTCCTTTCTCCGTAAAGCTTTGTTTCATGTTTGTCCTTTATCAGCAATGTACCCAGTGAAAAGTGAGGCTTAGGCCTGGTCTACATATGCAAGTTTTGCTGGCATAGCTATGTCAAGAGTGTGGAGGGAAAAAAATCCACACCTCTAACCAACATAAGCTATGTTGGGAAAAAGTCTTAGCATAGACACAGCTATATCAGCTCAAAAGTCCTTATGCCTGTATAATTCTTTTCATTTGGGTAACTCCACGAGTAGGGTTTGCTAGCATAGCTATTCTGGTATAGCTGTATCAGCAAAGCCTTTCTAGTGCAGACAAGGCCTTCGATCCCTTAGTCTGAGAGGCCAAATGAAAAAGGTACACTGCACCTAGTAATCAGAGAGGTCTGAAGTCTTCCAAAGCTTAGAGGCACTGAATGGAAGGCGGACATTCTAAACTGCTGTAGAGAATTGCATAGCTTCGAAAGCAATGATCTGATTCTCCACTCACCTACACCAGTATTATTCCATTGACTCCTAGGGAGTTACTCCCAGTTTACTGACTGCAAGTGAAAGGGGCACCAGGCTTGAAAAATTTGCCTGACAACCCCCTGAGCAGATTTAGAGGAGGTCAGTTTGGCTGTGGGTGTGACATAGGCTGTTGCCAGTATTTTCAACACTGAAATGTTGATAGAAAGGGCCCTCTCTTGCTTTCTTTCTACTAGGGACAGAGAGTGACCTTTAGAGTCCATATTTAACTGAGGGTTTTCAAATTGCATAGCAGGAAAAAGCCACTGTTAGGCAGTCCCCCACGACACCCATCTGGGATTGAAGCTCAGACTTGGAGAACACATCTCCTTCTTCTGAAAGGAAATGCACAGAGGCTGACCATAGAAAGAAAGACTACGGAGAACCGCTGCCGTACAACATTGTCTGTTTCTTCCTGATCCAAGCTCCCAAAGTCTCTTGACCTGGCAAGTCCGCTCTTAAGAGTGAGGGAGCCCCTTTTTCATATGCTTTCCTTAAGTCTACGCACTTTGCATATTGCAGATTTCAGAGAATGTTCACTGCCTCATGCAGGGCCAAGGGTATGTCAGCTTGAAGAGCCAACGTGAAACTCTAAAAGATCTTATAAAAGTTTCTGCTCTTAGCACTCACAAGGTTCAGTCGGATCTTCTTTTCTGGTCTGCTGTCTTCTGAAAACAGATCTTTCCTTTAGTCCTCTTGTTAGATCTTCCTGTGGCTCCCTGGAGCCTGGATCACATTCTTCAGAGTTCATATTAACTTCCGCTTGAAGTCTTTAGAATCAGAAAAGGATCTCGGGTTGATGAGGAATGAGGAGACAGAACCATCACAGAGAATGTAAATACTTTGCCTGGGTTGCATTTTCTGCTGGTTGCCATCTGGAACTCTGAAAACTCTGTGTTGATCATGCAAGGCAGAGAAAATAAATTCAAAGGGAAAAGGATAATTTGTTCTCATAACGTATTTGATGCAAAAGTTCTAATCTATGGAGCTGAAAACAGCCTATGGAGACATCTGCAATGTCCTCATATAGTTAAGATTTTCTCTTAGTCTCTTTCACTGGCGTAGGAGGCAATTGTTTGCTTGGTTGCACCCCTTTTCTGTCTGAAGTTCCAAGCTGATAAATAGAAAACTATCAGGGACAGCATCCTGTGCCTATTTGCCTTATATAAAATGCATGCAATAGACAGTGAAATTGAATCACTGTCACGTGTCTAAATAACAGAAGGTTTTCTGGGGGGACTCTTTTGTTTCATTTTTTTTTCACCTAGCATTGCAGCTCTTCTTTCTATGTGAGTTGACATATGTGCAGTTAATGCAATTCCACGTGGAGTATGGAATTCTATCAGACCCAGGAGAGAGAGATCCAATAAGCTATTTGCTTTTGGGCTCTGGTGGGTAGGACATCAGAAAGCAGACAAAGCAATTATTCTGGAGGTTGCTGAATTAACCTGCTCCATTTTGTATGTCTCCAAATAACCCCATTTTCCCCATCTGTTTCCAAAGTTGCAGTACCAGACACTCCCTGGTCCAGCAATCATAGAATCCTAGAATACCAGGGTTGGAAGGGACCTTAGAAGGTCATCTAGTCCAACCCCCTGCTCAGAGCAGGACCAATCCCCAATTTTTGCCCCAGATTCCTAAATGGCCCCCTCAAGGATTGAACTCACAAACCCTGGGTTTAGCAGGCCAGTGCTCAAATCACTGAGCTCCCCCTCCCCCTCCCGTAGGATAAACTGTTCGCAAGGCTTCACAGAGTGGGTCAACAGCTTTACCAACTAATCAAATAGTACGCCATATCTTATGGTAGTCCAGATGGCTATGCTGATCCAGAGGCTACCTCCTGGCCATGCAGAGTCATGCTGATGGGCCCCTGGCGAGGTGTAGGCTTCCAGCTTGTCTCCCCAGCCTACGCCTAGTGCTATGGCCAGTATCTTTTAGACCCTTCCTCCAGGGCGCTGATTTATTAATTCAACCAGATGTTCACAAAGTAACACAAAACTCCCAACCAAAGCAGGCTGCCGAGACCCTGGAGACTAAATCACAGGAGCCAACCTTTCTCCTGCACCCCACCTTCAACTCTGCCTCTTAGCCCTTGATCGGGAACACCTGCCCCTTTCCCAGCGGGGTCTGATCATCAAACAGGCCTGGCTGGCCCCAAAGAGGCAGACACCAGGATGCACCAGGCGTGTGACGCTGACTGTTTTGGATCCCTGAAGATGATATAATGCTAACACTTGTATTAATGGTACGGGACACTGTGTTTGTGTTAGCCTTTCCCTTACGGAGACAGATTGAAATTCTAGATTTGGTCACCCACATCACTGAGCTTGGTCTCAACCTAGATCCCACTGGGCGGTTTTCAGTTGCAAGATCACCATGATGTTCAGTGGAAATTATTTAAGGTGCAGTTCAACTCTGAACAGTGATTGTGAAACTGGCATTTTCTGCCTTCTGTATATATTAAGTCCTATGTGCTCACTTTCATGACTCAGGCTAGGTCTACACTACCCCCCCCTGTCGAACTAAGGTACGCAACTTCAGCTACGTGAATAACGTAGCTGAAGTCGAAGTACCTTAGTTCGAATGAAAAAGCACTTACCCGGGGTCCAGACGCGGCGCGCAGGCTCCCCCGTCGACTCCGCCTACTCCGTTCGTCGAGCTGGATTACCAGCGTCGACGACGGAGCACTTCCTGGTTCGATTTATCGCGTCTTGACAAGACGCGATAAATCGAACCCAGAACATCGATCGCGCGCCTCCGACGGGACGCGTAAGTATAGACCTACCCTCAGATTGTATTGCTTGTTACAATTCCACGTGGAATTGTTAACCCTGAAGAGCTAACACAGCCAAGAAGAATTAAGCTGGATTCTGTTCCTTATTGTACATCATCATTAAACCATTGAAAGGTTTGCATAGGTGTTACCAAGAACCTTTATCGCTGTAGAACCTTTATTACTGTTGGCATTAGAAGGAAAACACCAGCTGGACTGTCAGATCTCATGTCAAGTTTTTAGGGCTGGAAGTTGGGGGAAAAATATCTTTTTACTTGTAAACTGAGCCCATTTGATAGGGAATCACTGACCGTAAGCATAGAACAAACTCCATGTCATCATTTTTACAGAGTCAGTTGTTTAATGTAAACTTTGTTTAAGTCTCAGAGAAGGCCAGAACTGAAATAAGACGCGTTCCAATTTTGGGCATAACTGCATTGGTAACGCTGTGATTTTTTTGGGGGGTGGATTGGGAAGTAGGGTGGCTAGGGCTGGAATAGCAGCAAGTGATGGAAGTCCAGAGGGAGGGGCATTGATATGGCTGTATGGGGGTCCCAAGACTGTAGCAATTCAGCATTAAGTTGAATTGTTAGAACTTGGGAGTAGAGGGTGATGCTGGGGGAGGGGCAAAGCTTGTTGCATTGTTCCTTGTTCTAGCTCAGTGGTTCTCAACTGTGGTCCACCTCTTCTTCAGGGAAAGCCCCTGGTGTGCCGGGCTGCTTTGTGGACCTGCCATGTCCACAGATTCGGACGGTCGCGGCTCCCACTAGCCGCGATTTGCCGGTCCAGGCCAATGGGGGCTGCGGGACGCGGCGCAGGCCGAGAGATGTGATGGGATGTTGGAAGTTACTACAGAGAACTTTTTCCTGGGTGTCTGGCTGGTGAGTCTTGCCCACATGCTCGGGGTTCAGCTGATCGCCATATTTGGGGTCGGGAAGGAATTTTCCTCCAGGGTAGATTGGCAGAGGCCCTGGAGGTTTTTTGCCTTCCTCTGCAGCATGGGGCACGGGTCACTTACTGGAGGATTCTCTGTATCTTGAAGTCTTTAAACCATGATTTGAGGACTTCAATAGCTGAGACATAGGTGAGAGGATTATTCCAGGAGGGGGTGGGTGAGAGTCTGTGACCTGCATTGTGCAGGAGGTCAGACTAGATGATCCTAATGGTCCCTTCTGACCTTAAAGTCTATGAGTCTAACAAACCAGCCCGGCGTGCCAGGGGCTTTCCCTGAAGAAGTGGTGGACCACAGTTGAGAACCACCGTTTAGCTGATGCATTTTAGTTCCATTAAATATTAAATTAACAATTCTAAAAAAATACAGAAAAGAAATAAGGTAAATCCTGATATTTTACAAAGGTTTTAGGGGAACATCTGCAACCTTCATAAAGTCAATGATTGACGTTAAAAAAACAAACACTTTTTCTATACTAATTTCAGACAACTTACAGATTCAGATATATTTGGCATTAGGAAAATCGAGGTGCATCTCTTTTGATCTATCTTTTAAAAAGAAGTCATTTTCTGATCTGACAAAATATCCCATTCTCTGTTCTTTGGAAAGGTCTAATAACAGATAGTCGTACCATTATTTTATAGCACACAGTCCATTGTGAGAAAGGGATAAAATTGAACACAAAGTATTGCCCTTCTTATGCCAAAGGTTATAAATTAGAAATAAAAATTGGTATTAGACGTACTCCTCTCATGTCAGGAATTTGGAACAAAGCCTCCGTGAATAGACCAGGATATAAGATTTCAACACTTTAGATTTATCCATTAGTATTTGCTGACTACAAGCAGCACATTCAAAACAAATGGGTAAACTATTGTCAGATATGTTCTGGACAAGCAGGTAATGGCAGGTCCTTTGTTTTCACAGAGGCTCCATAGGGTATAAGACAATAAGGGATGTCAGTTACAGACTTTGAAAGTAACAGGTTGAAATAGGTTCCAAGAGCATTCTGGAACAAGAATGCCAATCCAAATATTTATGTAGTGTTCTAGTGTGCTGGTTCAAATATGGACTATTGCAATAGCTGTCCAGTTCACTGAACTATATAGCCTGACTAGAACCCCACAGTGTTTTTATTTATTTAGAGAGGAGGCAGTGTTCTGTAGTAGTTAAATCTCAGGACTGGAAGTCATAAAATGTAAGGCCAGAAGGGACCACTATATTGTCAGAATTGGTTTCTAATCTTCTTTTCAACATCTACTTCATTTGTGACCTTAAGCTAGTAAATTACTTTTATATGCCTCAGTTTTTCTAACTGTAAAGGGGGATAATGCTTACCATATGGATTTCTGACTTTTCTGCTGCGTAATTAGTGTTTACGAAGCATTTTGGGGTCCTGTGATGGAAGGTAGTATGAGAGTATTAGATATCTTCTCTTTATTGTCATTCAGAACCTGTTTAGTTACCACAAATGTGTTTTAATATTCAGCAGTATTCTTCTTATAAACCCTAATAAACTTAGAATGCTGGATAAAAATGGATTTGCTTCTCCTCATAAGTGGACTATCTGTCTTATTGCTCATATAAGTGATTTTACTCTTGCCAGCCCCATGTATTTTTGGAGTGTGAAGTTGACAGCTTCTTCAGCGACCTGAAAAAACAAATACAATAAAATGGCAGTTTCAGTCTAGTTCCTAGAGAATAGGTGTCTACATTCTATCTAATCTATCTAATCTAATCTGATCTAATTTTGAAGACCACTGAACAGCCATTGAATGGCAGAATGTTTCAAGTTGCAGCCAACCTGGGCTGGGTCTGAATCAGCGACCTATGGCTTGTTTTCACTGCAGAGTTAACTCAAATTATAATTGTTACCAGTAAGTTGAGTCCTGTCCACACACAAACACCCTTAACTTCAGTGTGGTGATGCTTTTTACTTGAGTTGACTGGATGTTAAAGGGTATAAGCTACAGCTTGAGTTAGCACAGCCTGTTACCGGCTAACACAGTCACTTTGTGCTGCTAATACAATCACTCTGTGCAGGTTGAGTGTTGTTTTGCAGTGTGGTTGAACTTACTCAAGTTGAGGCTAACTTGAGAGGAGTTATCTTGAGCAGCAAAGACATAGCCCTAGTGGCAAAACTCTTTGTATCCTATTACCAAGCTGTTGAGGAATTCTATCCCAACTTGCAACTTTTGTAATGAAACCTGGGGAATAAAACTGCCACTGTGAACTGCTTCACAAAACCCACAGCTGACCCTTCTGAAAAGACAAGGACGCTGCACATGTCCATAGAACCTTGGTTGCAGCAACATTATGATGTCTTGCCTCCTAACTTCCTCAACTTCAGAAGTTCTGCTGTCAGATTGGGCATTAATTTTTTCCGTTGGTGAGAATGTAATGTGTCAGCAGAAGAGAGTGAATGTATAAATGCCGGTACTTTTTGAGCACAAGGAAGAAAATGGAAAATTCAGCAAGGGGTATTTGCAGGAGCTATAAGGTATGCTTGACAAGGCATGGTGAAGTTCTATTGCCGTGGATTGAATGCGGCTGCGGGGATGAGAATGATCACTTAGAGTATGCTGCTGCTGTCTCATAGTTTTCACCATGTTGGCTTAAGAACCGCAATGATTTCTTCTGAAAAACATGGTTTAACCCAACATGTCTCCAAAGAAAAACAGCTCTCTCAGCGTAGTCAACAATTATTTTACGCTGTGCAGTCGTTCAGTGGAAAAGAGAGGCGGATTCCCCCAATGGCTGAGCAGCACGTGGATAGGAGATCTAAGATGGAAGCTAGATTTGAGGCATTCATTCTGTTACAAGCAGGGAATGAGTGGTGTGTTAAACTCCTCCTTTCCTGGAAGTCCAACATCCTACCACTGATTTGGGTGCTAGTTTTTCCAGATTGGTCCAGTGTGTTGAGTTGCCTGGATACCATTGTGATGGGGCCATATAGGCAATACCAAAATAAGCCCGAATTCAACTCTAAACCATAGCAGACTTCATGTATGTGGATGCAAACTTTTTTTGCTTGCCTTTTAGTTGAGAAATTGTTTTTTTCGGAGAGACAGAGTCTGAACCAAGCACTTAATTCACAGTAGCGTGTTTTTTGTTTTTTTTTAATGTTGCTGCTCTACCTGTTGAATGGCCAGATTAATTTACTGTCTGAAATTCTATCCTTTTATTTCTTTGGTGTATGTTGCCCTGTAGTTACAGAATAAAAATTTTCTGTGCAGTATTCGGGCACTATTTGGCTTAGGAACTTAAGATACAACTTATTTTCACAGCTACCAAATAGATTTATTTCAGTCCCCTCTTGATACTCTGTTGTTTTATGCTGGGAGCTGTGCATGACAAAGAGAAGGATGAAGCCAGAAGCAATTTTAAAGAGTACGTCACATTTTTACTGTAATACTGAAGTATTGATTGTTGACTTATTTGTAGGCTTAATGCAGAACCATTTCCTTACTGTGTGTCTGACTATCTATTATGCTGTTGACTCAATGCCAGAATGTTGGAATCCTTCATTTTGTAATATAATTTGGCCATCCAAGAGTTCTAATGTGGTTTTGATTTTAAAAAGTGGACATGCCTTGAGTTCCTCGCCTCAGTCGTAGGCTACTGCCAGTCTCCAACTAGACCCCGCACCCTGGGGCAGACTGCAGTATAAGCCATTCATCACAGGCAAAGGGGGTTTGGACCTGCTGCCTCAGCCTACCCATGGGATGCCCCCTGCAACACCTGTACCCAGTTGGCCACAGCCTGGAGTTTTCTCAGGCTGGAGCTCCCCAGCTCCCTTAGCCTTTCCCCAGCCCTGCCCCACTCAAGGTACCTTGCTTATCCCTTGCAGCCAGGCCCTTCTCCCTCTAAAGGCAGAGAGAGAGTGTCTCCTCTTGGCTCACTGCCCACTTATAAGGGCCATCTGAGCCTTAATTGGGGCGTGGCCCCAGCTGAGCCTGCCTTCCCACTCAGCCTGGGGCTGCTTGCTCCAGCAACAGCCCTCTCCTGGGCTGTTTTCAAGCCCCTCCAGGGCCTGAGCGGGGTGCCACCCCGCTACAGGGTGCAACGTCACAGTCTGATCACTACGTATTGTATTAAGCTACCTAAGAGTATTTCTTGTTCTGCTTGGTCCACTCAGAAGCTCAAGGAGCCAGGCTGCTTAGACAGTCTTCAGGGTTACAGAAACAAGAATTTCAGGCTCTTAAAAATATATATGTAACCTAGGACCTGATCTTGCAATCCTTAACCCAAATGGGTAGTTTCATCCATCATGATTTATTCATATTCACAAGGGTGGCAGGCTTGAGCCTATAGTTCATAGGTTAGGATTAGAAGCAAATACAGGAAGTTAAAGGCGATTGCAGTTTAACCTTCAGCAGCTCAGACCAGAGCTTTGTACGGTACCAAGTGTGGGATAAGAGTGTTGGGGTTTCTTTGTGTTGAAAGATCAGGAACCAAGAATTTTCCCTCCGGCAACTCTCCTGTGTTTTATTGAATCTTTTTCACTCAGACTTCTGGCCAAAACTTATTGCAGTCCATTTCCTGCCATTTCAGCTTTCCATTAAATTGTAGGATTTTAGAAGGTAGAGTTATCACCTGTTAGACCGTACCTTTTAAAAAGGAAATGAGCAGCTTATGCTTGCCAAAAAGCTTATGATTTTCTCCCAGTGGGACCTAATAGTAA
Source organism: Chelydra serpentina (assembly GCA_037349315.1). NCBI lineage: Eukaryota > Metazoa > Chordata > Testudines > Chelydridae > Chelydra > Chelydra serpentina. Next base: position 8,036,700 of record JBAIAC010000026.1, on the reverse strand, counting down.
TCATTCAAACTTTAAAGTGAAAGTCAATTTGAGCCAGCAATGCTATCAACTGAAACTTACGCTGACAACATCTATGTTGAAATTGACTTTTCCTAATACTAAGGACGATCTGGGATAAATTTGTATTACAAATCCTTATGCCCTCTTTCCTCCTTCCCCACCTCTCTAGCCATGAAGATGCAGTATTTTTATTTGTAAATGGTCAGCCCCTCTGATTGTCCTGTGCAAAGGTAGCCTTTCACGTTGTCCAGCTTTCCTGCCAAGGAATATAAGGATATCTGAGAAAAACAGGCCATCTACTGTTTAAATGTGTTCTTCCTTTTGTTGTTGATGCCTGGCTACTCAAAGTTCCTGTTGTTGTTGTTGTTAGGGTTTGATTGTAGACATCTTTCTGTTGGCTCCCTGATATATAAGGGGTAGAGAGAGACCGCAATTATGAAACAATTTGGAGATGATGAATCCTCTTGTCATTTCCATATTTAATGGACAAGAGAGACTCTAACAAGTTGTTCTTCAAATATTAAGCTCATCTTTATTAGTATGGCACAGGGTACATAATTTTTAAGCACTCTGTCACACTCTCTCCATTGACTCTGCTATGGCCATAGTTAAAGCTACGATTTTTGTCACAGATATTTTTAGTAAAAGTCACGGACAGGTCACAGGTAATAAAGAAAAAAGTCACGGAAGCCCGTGACCTATCCCTGACTTTTACTAAAAATATCTGACAAAATGGGCAGGTGCTGGGCAGCTGCAGGGGCCGGCTTGGAGCTCCAGGGTCCCATTCACCTGCGGCTTGGAGCTGCGGGGGTCCCCCTGCTGCCTTTGGTGGCTTGGAGCTCAGGGGCCACGCCAGCTCAGGTGGCGGGGGTACCCCGCAGCTCCCTGCCCCCACAGGAGGCAGTGGGACCCTGCAACTCCCAGCTGCCACGGGCAGAAGTCACGGAGGTCTTTGGAAGTCACAGAATCCATGACTTCCGTGACAAAATTGTAGTTTTAGCCATAGTCCCTGTATACCTGACTTTAATCAGAGCTTAGTTTTAGAAGCTAGAAAAGAGAGAGGGCATTACCATATAACATTTTAATTTATAGAGTGGCAACTACTATTTATAGACTTTAAATAATTGCAATGCCGATGCCAATTTAAGTTGACCTGTTCCACTTTTTTAGATTCTTGCAATTGCAAGAGATGATAAACTATCTCTCTACAGGAGGGTAAATTAATAGGTGTCCCGGAAGGCCTGGAAGTGACAGGATTTGATTGCATTCCTCGAACGTTTAATACCTAAGGCTCTCAAATTAGATAGCAAAGAGGATCTGTTGAAAGAATCCATGGACTTGCAAGAAAGGCCTTTGCTGATAATGAAGAATGCAGGGTGACAATTATTTTTGGAGTGTTTGACTACTTCAGCAGCTGAAGGATCCTGGTTGCAGTAAATAATATTAAAGATATTTTAAAAGGAAATAAAATATTTCCCTTCGCTACAGCTCACCCCTGCCCCAGATGAATGTGGACAAAAATTAATATTGCCAACGGGGAACTGGTCCCAAATCAGTGTCTAGTTCGTTATTGCATTATGTCTCGACTGACTACTTACGTTTTTTTCATGAAGATGTGGCACTAATGGCCATATTACTGAAGCTTGGTCTATGTAGTGGTCCAAAAGAAATGTATTCTTCCAGAATAGTGTATGGATGTTGATTGACCCAGACCCAATGCAAAAACATCCACAGGCCTCTGTTATTGATCAAACGATGATTTTGAAAGGAATATATTTCAGGGAAGTCTCTCTGAATCGTACGACATATTGCTGCATGCCTACCAGTTCAATCGGATACATGTAAGAGAAAGTCAAGTTCATGACTGAAGCTAAATTAACCACAATATTAGCTGTATCTTTGAGTATTAAACATTATATGATGAAATTGTAGTTTTTACTTTCCAAACCTCATATACTTCACTATTCAAGATAAGATCCAGATGTTCAAATTGTAGACGTGTGGTCAGGATTTATGAAGTCTGGGTGCCTCCGGTAGAGGGCCAGTGACTGGCCCAATATCCTTACTAGGTTACCTGCCATTAATTGATCTATCTGGGCCTTAAGCATAGCCTTAATCAGTAAAGGGATATTTGCATAGGATCCTTTCTGTTGGGTTCCTTTTTTGACAGACTTGTTGCAACATACTCCCCATTTGCACTCTGCTCTGACCCTGCAGTGTAGCAAGGCGCCGAATGATAGTTGGAGTCTCTTCTAGTCTTCGGGGGGAAAATAAGTAATATTTAGGGGGGTTAGTTTGCATGACATGTAAATTACATAAAGTTAATGGATTATCAAAATAAGTCAGTTTTACCTGAAACTATATTGAGATGTGAGCAATGCAGTTGTAACTGGATCTTTATGTTGCCCCCTTGTAGATGTTAAATGGATATCTTTCTAAGTGCAACTCTCTGGTAGTGCAACACTCTCTGGCAGTTATAGACATTAAGCAATAAGCAGTTGTGTATGCCTAGCTCTTTTTGTGTCAATAGTTGCAATTGATGAAGATACTGGCTTGATAGCCGTGGAGAATGAAGTCCTCAATTTATCCACAGACCAGGTACCGCGCAAATGGAGCCGTGCAACCTTTCCCTCTCTGCCCATTGCTTCTCAGTCCAGACCACTCATCATGCCCATTCAGTCCTTGGTCCTTTTTCTTGGCGCCAACTGAAATGCCAGTTACTGTCAATTTCTCTGGTGGTTTTAGCATAGACACTTGTCCACCAGGAGCTGAAGCAAGATCAGTAACGCTTTTTTTCCAAAACCACTGACGGGGCCTTTAGATGTTAATAGTTTTTGATCACTACTGATCTAGTTTGCGTTTGAGCTGGTAACCTCCAATTGAAAGATGCTCTATCCCTTTTGCTATTCCTCTAAGGCAGCCCACGTCCCTTCTTGAGAAAGCTTGTCTTTGTCTTTATCTGTGCACTTGACAAGGTTGTCTTTTTGTGAAAGACTAATGTATAGCTGTGGTGAATCAAGCCCTATGTTTTTCGTTTTCAGTCTTTAGCTGGTTCGGATCATGCAGAAGAAGCTGGTAGAAGCATAATCTTTATCTGTTTATATATAGATATAGATATAGATATAGATATGTGTGTGTGTTGCCTTTTGGCCCTGTGCTATGAAAATTCAGGGACTGTGTGTGAGGTGACAGAAACAGGGGCACTAATAATTACATTCTGGCTAATCATAGTCGAAAGATCATGATTGCTGGTAGCTGATGCTTTGCTACTTCCACTGTAGTTAATAATTCATTGTTGGACTGTGTCAAAGGGTGCTCTTAAATCAGGTCCCTTAGTGGATTAAGGACATCAGTGAGCCATCACTAGGAGTTAGAGTTGAAAGATGGACTTGTTTTTTTGACAGTCAGTCATTAACTTGATTTGGGTCTTTAGAAGATCCTTGGTTAACTGCATTGGTTCTATGCTCATCTGAATGTATGGCAGTGAAGGGTGCTGGATTTTAACTTCTCGTGGAATTCTATTAACCGTTGTAGTGGCTAAAATAAAAATACTGAAATTAGGGAAAGTGTGTGTGACCACCCAGCTGTATTTGAACATTATAATTATATCTCTGGGTTCGGAGGACTTTGCCTACGATGATGCTGAGGTGACAATTTTATAAAAGAGCTCTTTGAGCATGGACGTTATTGGCTTTCCAACGCGAACCTCCCAGTGAGAGTGCACTGCTAAGAGCGAGATTCCAATTCGGTCACGTCAGCATGTGCAGCCCTCTGCAAGCAGGATTGATGGTCAGGGCTTGTATGTAAAAAAGGGAGTAGGGTTCTGAATTAAAAATTAAAATGTTCCTCTGCATAATTATAGACTCTCGCCATGCACTAGCACTGCATGAGTGAGGGATTTCCAGACAGCGTTTAATGGTCCAAACACTGGACTTCTTTCTTTTAAATTAGCATAGGCATGTTTTAAACATGCCTAGGATTCTGCAGCAAACTAGCTGTTTGGCTTAGGGTTAATTGTTTTTTAAGGTGCTTATTCTTTTTAATGCCGGGGGTGGAAAGTGGTTTGAATATGCATGGCACATTATAATGTTGATGATGATAATATCCTAGTAGACATTTAACAATCGCTTTGAGTAAATGGACACTTGTTACTCTTTGTTTAAACGATTACGACTGCATTGTCACTGGATGCTGAGAGCATGGGTAATATCCTCGGTTCTTTGTTAAAAAGGCTCTAATTAAAACCAGTTCCTGCTCTCGGCTCTTGTATAAATATGGACGAGCAGTAGTTCAGCAACACTTTGTCAAATTGCTGACCTGGGTGCAAGTTCTCTCTTCAGTCTGACAGACTGTACCGCCAATTGGCATGTGGGGCATGGATGGCAGGAACAGCACGGCTAGTGTTAGTGCTAATCCTTATTACTAGTCTAGAAAGGGGAGGCTTCCCCCTCCTCTCTGCCACTTTGGGCTGTCGCTATCTGCAAACTAAAAGGAGAATTCTTTCCCCATCTGCCTAATCATAAAAGCAGCACATACTGACTGCTGTTGGGAGGTGTGGAAGGGTATCCTAATACCATGTGCACTATCCCCTTGACTCTTGTCTGGAACAGACTTGAGGAAAGAATTTGTATCTAAATGCAGAACTCCTTTGTGCCGTGTTATCAGAAGGCAGTTTGATTCTTGGATTTGCTGTTTTTTGTGGAAGGGCTCAAGCGCTGGTCTGGGAACCAGTAAATTGAGCTTCAATCTGAGCTCTGGCACCGACTCTTTCTATGGCCTTAGGTAAGCCACTTTCTGTCTGCATTAGCCCAAAAACTTTATCAAGCACCGCCAAGGCCTCGCTTCCCTCCAGTGAATGAGGTTCAACAGTAATACACATTTAGCCTAGTTCAAATTTAGTTCTGCACCGTTCTCATGAGAACGCACTTGTGGGATGCAAAACAGGGTATTAACGTGGAGTTGACATTCCTTTCTCCTAGGTGCCCTTTTATTCTAATCTGCTCAATGTAACTCCTGCACTCACAGCCCCTCTTATAAATCCCCACACACCAAGAGGATGACAAGTGTTTCTCTGCAGATCTGCTAATGTGGGCAGTCCAGTGGGTGGGTACTGCTGCCCGCTTTCTAAAGAGACCTAGAATGTCACTAATACTAGATAATCAGTCTCCACCAGCCTTGTAGAGGGAGGGAGAGAGAGAATTCCTTAAGTGACTCACCAAAACCAGTGCGACAGTGAAGTTGGATTAGCCGGGAAAAAGATGTTCAGGAAGGAAGCTACCTACCTACCACTGTTTTAACTGACTGCCAACAATGCTCATGATTTTCGCTGGCTAATGCTCATTGATAATAGCAGACACAGTAGATATAGAAGCTTAAACATGAGCCAATATAAGAGAAGATCCAGGAGAGCTTTTCATGCTCATTTCCCCACACAAGAGTCTCTCAAGTGAAAGAAATGAAGCACGGATTACTATGAAGCCCCAGTGATTGTATAGTAGATTGGTTTAAGGGAGTTACTTGAATTTAAGGCAGGAAGTGGCAGTGACTTCTGTTTGCATTGAAAGAAACTATCCCCTTGCCCACAGAGATGTAACTGTACACACACCCCTCTCTGTTCATCTAATGTCCATAATTTAAGTCTGCTTGACCTGCATGGGATTTCCTGCCTAACAGGGTGAAGTCAGTTGAGTTCTCTAGGGTACGTCTTCACTACCCGGCAGGTAGCGAGCGATCTTTTGGGGATCAATTTTTCGCGTCTAGTGTAGACGTGATAAATGGATCCCTGATCGCTCTGCTGTCGACTCCGGTAATCCACCCAGGCGAGAGGCAGAAGCGGAGTCGACGGGGGAGCGGCGGCATTTGACCCTGCGGTGTCCTCACGGTGCAGTAAGTCGAGCAAGGTACGTCGACTTCAGCTACGTTATTCACTTAGCTAAAGTTGCGTACCTTACATCGACCCCCACCCCAGTGTAGACCTGGCCTTAGACACACACCTCTTCCCTCACTCCATCCCTCTGATAGGCAGGTTAACATTTAGTTGTCCTATTGGAATGTAGTTGTGGACGCCAATTGTCCAAATGACTGTGATGTGCACTTCACAAATTCTTAGAATAGATCATTAAAAATTGTTCATAACCGTTTCTGTACTATTTTTGCTTCTCTCTCTCTCTGTTTGGGGCATAGTGCATTATACTAGGATTTGCATAACTCCCCTTGCCACTGGCCCCACAACGCTTGGCAATACTTTCCTACCTGCCCCTACAGTAGCTGCCACTATGTCCAATAACGATTGAGAGGCACGCTGACTGAATGTTTCTAAGGGCTAGTCTACAGTTACCCGCTGAGTCGGAGGCTTCGGATCGATCTTCTGAGTGCGATTTATTGCGTCTTGTCTAGACGCGATAAATTGAACCAGGAAGTGCTCCCCCATCGACGCCGGTAATCCTGCTCTGCGAACGGAGCAGGTGGAGTCGACGGGGGAGCCTGCGTGCCGCCGTGTGGACCAGGGGCAGGTACTTTTAAGTTCGAAATAAGATACTTTGACTTCAGCTACGTTATTCACGTAGCTGAAGTCGCGTATCTTACTTAGAACTTGGGGGCTAGTGTAGACCAGCCCTAAGTGATCACAAATAAAGCGATCACCAGGCTTCAGATTTTACCACTCTTTGGGATGAATAGGTGGAGTTCACATCCCTCGGAGCTATTGCTTTCAGATATCGGCAAACTTGGGAAAGCAAAACTGCATTGAGTTACTTTGCATTACATTACAGTCATAGATTCCAAGGCCAGAAGGGACCTGTGACCATCCACTGTGACCATCTAGTCTGACCTCCTGTATTGCACAAGCCAGAGAACTTCCCCCAAATAATTCCTAGAGCAGATCTTTTAGAAAAACACCAGCCCTGATTTAAAAATTGTCAGTGATGGAGAATCCACCGTGATCCTTGGTAAACTTTTGCAGTGGTTAAGTACTCACACTGTCAAAAATGTACACCTATTAGGTAGGCTTTCTTTGCAACCTTAAGAGCTAGAAATGAAACGTTTTAAAAATAAAAGCTTAGATGTAATGCATAGCTCTGCAGCAATGTACGTGACCAAGAAGTAACAGAAAACCTCTGCAGCCAAGTTCATGGCTCTGTTGTGTTAGACGCTGCAAAATACATAGCAATAGGCAGCCCCTTCCCCAAAGAGCGTACAATCTAAATAATATCCTTTCCTCCTTCATGCATGTGGCTTGAAAGTGAAAGCAATCCAACACATGTGGTCCTATACCATCGAATTGTGAGGAGTAGGCTAGGCAGGTGGCAAGCCTTTCAAAAATACTGTATATCTGGGTCGGGAGCTGCAGTACTCTAGACTACATTTCTTTCCTACTCCTGAGAAAGGATGAGCTGCTGAAGTGGGCAGAACTATCAAGAGTTCCTCGGTTACTGAGTCACTTGGCATAAAGAGGAGAAATAAATGAACTAGATTATAGCTATGAAAATATTTTAAAAGTTTCCTTCTCCTTTCCCTTCCTCTCCCAAAATGGATTCTGTTCAATCTCCTGGGCAGCTTGTCAATAACTTTTCCTTAAATGGGTCTGATTGGGGGATTTCCCTTTAAGAACATCAGCGTGTTGAATCCCGTTTTCACCCAGGCGACTTCTGGTTTAAGGCTCCAGCTTCTCAGTACAGTAGTTATTTGGTCAGAAACAAGGGGGGTTTACTTTTTGCATTGCTAAAGGAAAAAACCCCCCCTGGATGGTCCCTCGGTCGCAGTAATCTGAGCCAAAGCTCAAGTTTGCTCATTTCAAAGCAGAAACACAGTGCCTTGAAGAGACAACTCTGCCACTTGTGAAGCTCTCTGTACTCTGAAGCCTCTGAGTTGACCTTAGAGGTGCCCAGTGTTGCCTCTTAAATTGATAAGTCCGAGTCACAAAGCACATTCCGCAAATATAGCGGCTGTTAAGTGACAGTCATCAAAACAGGTAGTTGATTCAGAGATCCAGTTTTCTTCTCTGCCTAGAAACAAACTCTACATCTCTCCGGTGCTGCTGTTTTTGCTAACGCTCTGTTGCTCATTGAGGGTTGTTTTTAATTAATAAAACGATGGAAACGGTGAATTGATTTGATGTTGATGTCGGTGCTGCATATGAACTTGGCGTTAACGTGCATTAAAATGGTACTTTGTTAGTTCTTCATGCTTCAAAAAATAAAGTAAAACGCATATGCCCGAGACTCTTGGATTTTTTGTGAGCAAATATTAAGCTTGCATTTGGTTGGCAAAATTTCTGCATGGTGAAGTGTGATTAGAGCAGGGTTCTGTTGAAAAGCTTTAAAATTCAAAGAGTTCTGCAAATTGTTAATGGTGGAGAGAGCTGAATCATTATGGGTTGTGTGTGTGTTAAATGTGCAGTTTGAGTGTGTGCATCTAGCCATCTGACAACGGTACGCTCACAAATTGTAAAGCACTTCATCATGGTGGTGTGTTTTGGAGATCAACAAATGCATTCCTTAGTTCTTTGGTGCTTCTAATTTTTTTCTTTAAGATGGGGGTGGTTCGTTTCTCGATTTTTCTCTGGCTTTCTGCACTGTAATGATGGCACCATCACCTGACTGCTGGAATATACTGGCCTGACTTTAATCATCGGGTGACTGGCTCTTAACATGGTTTCATCTCTGCTGTTTTACATCCCTTCCTGTAATTGCATGATTGCTTGGAGCATTGAATTTCTATTGGTGACAATGAAAGACACATTGATATTTTACATAACCTTTTACTTTTCATTTGATGTTTAAGGTGTATGTGAAAGAATAATACTTCAAAAAATCTCCTTCTATAAGCAGCATATTTTATCCTTCATATTCATCATAACAATATTATATATTGTTTAAATATCATGGAAAAATGGTAATTAAGCTAAACGTATGTTAATAAAGCATCTGCATTTTCATGTTGCTGACAGTTTTGTTGGGCTGTATATGCCTGCAATGCAATAACCTCTGCTCAAAGCTACAATTAAGTCCAAACGTTAATTTAAACAGTATCTAAATCTTTAACCACCAAATAACCCAAACAGATAAAAACAATAGTGACTCAAGACTCTTTTTAATAAAAAGTGACACCAGTTAGTACACTGTTAAATTAAATGAACAAAATATGTTTCAACATATTCTGCAAGTCTAAAATGGCAGAAGCTCTCTGTATAAAATCTAACTACCACTTATTTCAGCCTCACGGTATGTGCAAATTCATGCTGCTCAGTTAAGGGAATAGCTTCACAACTGGTGTTACAATCTGTGGCCACAGCACTGCATCACAATGCAGCAAATGCATTTTCCACATTAACTAAACATGACAGCTGAAACGATTATTAACCATGCAAGATGTCGGAAGTCATCAAAAATTCACATCAGAGTAATTGCAGTGGCTTGGGGGAAAAAAACCCAGTAGAATCTTTCCCCTTGTCTGGATATTGTCCCTCCCCCTTCTTAAATCTTACATGGTACAGTCCATTAACAATAAAATATCCTTCTGTAACCTATAAACTGCTACTCCCATCAGTTACTGGTTTCAGACTGATGCTTTCCTTAGAATTTGAATAAAGCTCCACTGAAAAATTATATAGATGCTTTATGGGCAGTGGTGTACAGCGGTTGAGGCAGCTGCTTTCTCATTGTCTTGCTGAACTCTTCACTGTCTCAGCCATTTCAGGACTTGCAGGGTTTTTTTTGTTTTTTTTTTTAAATGAAAAAACTTGAGCATTAATACAGAAAGAGACAGCTGTATAAGCCCAGATTTTAGGCATTTGAAGTATTGCAGCCACAGCCAGTGTTAACAGGTTTGTAACTCCTTGGTTCTGTGATCTACAGGTAGGATTGTCTATATTTAAAATATATGTAAAAATTAAGGTGAAAGCTTATTGTTAAATAGGCTTACAGTTGTTTTTTAAGGTTTCGTAGCATAATTTTTCTGGGGGATATTCCCATCGTTTGTTTAAATTTTGTAGGTGAGGAATTGTGAACAAGTGGATCATTTCAGAGGAATAGCCTTCTAATCAAAGAGAAACCTTAAGATCTATGCCTTTCTTGTCTTATTGTATCCTTTAGAACAGCTCTAGGGTGGGGCAGTGTGGTGTCGGCTTTTGGATCTTGATTGTCGCCTTTTTAAAGATTCTCTTTGACATTGTAGCTTTTGTTTGAATTTAACCAGAAATACAGTAGTATAACTTCTTGCGTGTGTTTATTCCTGTTTTTCTCACCTACGATATGAAACATCTACCAAAGTATTTTAAAAAAGATAAGACACTGTTTATAATATGGCTTTCTAAGTTATCACTGTGGTAGAAAAAATAAAATAAAATATATATATGCACATCAGTTATGGAAAACTTGCTAGGTCTCCTCTGTTTCTACAAATGCACTTGTGATTTATTTAGAAGACACGTTAAACCTTATTTTGGGGAAGGGTTTCAAATCTGGCATAGAAATTACAATAATTTAAAGAGTCTCTAATACAAAATATTTCCCATTTTCAGTAGTAAAGTAATATACTTGGCAATATTGTCTTTTTGCTATTATTTAACTAAGAATATAAAGAAACTTATAGATTCTCTCAATTTTAGTTTCACCTCTCCCCTTCAGGTAATAGGGTTAAACTTCCAAAATTATTGGAATATAAACCACTTGGGGAATAAAAATTTATATATTATATGTATATATTTTAGGGGCCTGGATTAGTTGGGTGAGTATCAGCTGATTGTTACTCTAAAATCCACAGACTCTCAAACTGCATGCTAATTAACAACTCTGTCTGCCTGTCTTTGGAATGGGAAACGAAAGTATAGCTTTTCCTTGCTTAGGCTGTATTCATCCTTTACGGTGAAAAGTGGATTAATCAAATGTGCCATGTTGGGACCACAACTGTGCCTATGAAGTAAAGACAATAGAGAATTATTAGCCCACTTTGGAGATTCATCTTCAAGTATCAAGGTGTATAACATGACACATCCTGCACCCTTTCTATTGTTAAGTGTGAAATGTGTGAACTGTTCAGGAAAGAGAGAGGTTGAAGGACTGACATTGCTTGACCAAAAAGTTCTATGTCTAAGCAAGATGACCTGTTTTAAGGAAGTCTCACCCCAGAAACAGTAGAGCAAGAAATTGACTCCTTAGATAAAAGACAATGAAATGTGTGGTTTGCATGTGTGAAAAGATGGAGGAAGCCATCACTACTGACCCTGTGTGGGAGATGGCTCAATTATCCTTGCAGTTGGTACAGTGTTGCAAATTATTTTCCTTTGTTTGAAGTGGGTGGGAGCCAGAGTTCAACTGAGCTTTGTAAATTAATGTATGGAAAATATCGAAGGCACCGTTTTTAACAATTTAGCACTATCTCTGTTATAATAGAACTCTGTCTGTCTAAAATCTAGTGGCAGCAGCCGGAGTTGTCATATTGTTTGCATTAAAGTCCTAAAGCTCATGTGCCTTGTTAATGTAACACACAAATAATGCTTGTACATCAGGAGAGTTCCTTAGCAAGGGTGGAGTACAATCAGGAGAAAAATGGAAGCCTTTTGTCTACAGTGTGTACTTACCAGACTGGTGTAATGATCTAAGTATAAAAAGTTTAAACCACAGGCGTATACCATACATCAGTAAAGTAAAGTGAAAATAAATAACATTTTCATTAAAATGTATCATTGATTGCAATAGGAAATGATTAAATATATGCTTTTATCATAATGCATTGTAATATATAACCATTCAAATAATAATTGTATAATTATAACAGAAATATTCTTACTGACTTCTGTATTTTTTTATTGTAATGATCAGCAATTAATCATTCATAAGTAATTTAAATGATTAGTGTATGGAATGCATTGGTAATGTGGTATGAAAACCATCTTTTTTTAAAGGCTACGAGATGTTTACATTTAGTATTTAAAGATATGATGTATTTTAATTTCCTTCCTCAAAATAGCTTTGTCTCCACTGTGGAAAAAGGATTTCTGTATTTTCCAAGGGAAATGCTGCCATGTTGGAATCACTTAGTGTTAACCAAGTATCTCTGATTATTTAAAATATTTTGGAATAATGGACGAACTGGTCCCGGTTTATTTTCTGACTTGTCTGGATGACTTTGCTAATGTTTCCTAAATGCTTATTTAAGAGTGCATAACTTCAGAACTGTTGATTGTTTCAAAACACAGTTTTGTATAAATTGTGCTATAGAAAGCTTGTAGTTCTTGAAACTGAAATAAATATAACCTCACCTCTTTTTAAAAAAAATTTTTTTTGGGGGGGGGTAGCTTTATCCAGCGTATCGGTGTACGAGCAAAATAAAGTGGTTTTTACTTTTGTACGGTTTTTCTTTTGCATGTGGGGTGGTTTTGTTAAGATTTCAAATTACTGTAAAAATGTTGCAGTAAATAGCATTGTAAAAGTGCTGCAATAGTTAAACCTGTCTATGCTCTGATTCTGTATTGACGTCGTGCTTCAACTTGGTTATCATATTTACAATGCTGGCAATATTTCGAGGTCTCTCTGAACCAGGCGTTGTCCCTCTGTCAATGGGCGTTGCTGCGCGCAAGCAGTGGGCGCTTAAAATATGGATAGATGGTGGAAGGCTCTCACTTCTACCTTTTTATTCAAGAAGAAAGGTTACTAGTACTCCCAAGGATTGTGCAGGAAACAGGTACATGTGGATTGCTATAACACGTTGAGAGCATGGTGTTTAAAATCCTTGCATATGATTTGGTTTGAGAATGGGAAGTGTGTCAAGTTGAAAGCATTGAGCTAGCTAGATAAAGGGGCAAGAGGGGGAGAGAATACAAATCTTTCCATTAGATTTTACATAAAATAGTTAGTTTAATTTTAAGACGTAACTTTTTTTTTATATCCCTAAAACTGTGAAAGAATATGTATGCAAATACCGATCAGTAATGTGATCAGTTTCTAAAAAGCTGCGGCCTCATGTGTATTGCACAGAAGCGGTAGGGTTTGTATGCTAAAATAAAACCGGCAGCTCATCATAGAAGAATACAGCCTCTATAGCAGAGGTAGTGAGTGGCAGGGGCTAAGAACGAAGGAAGGATTACATTAAAATGTGGGAAACGGCGTGGAGGGGATTGGTTAAGTGTTAATTACCGGACTGTGTGTCTAATACACTGTTTCTCTTGACAGTGTTCCGGGAGAGACATGTAATAATCTAAGAGTGGTCGATCTTTTATTAATCAAATTGGCAGGTTATCCCTCGGAGTCTATATTTTTGGAAGAAACTAGTTTTTCTATCTGCAGTTTCAGTGAGTTCTTGTGTCTGGCGACACGTTAATGATAATGCTGAGTAAGACCGTCGCAGGTATTGTTAATAGATCGAGTGCTTATCTCCTCTGTGCCTTATTTCCTTTTCCTTGCACGCCCATTTTGTCTAAGGATTCTTAATGGAACCTAGAGGGAAATCTGCCTGCCTGCATGGCGGCTGCACACTCCCTCTGTTCCCCTACATTTATAAGTCTGTCCTTTGGTGCTGACAGTTTTCCAGTGACTGGTTTCTCAGTTCAAACAATCTCTCAAGGCTCCTGACCCAGCCCATCAGCGCAGAGAATTGAGGTGTGGTCCTCTGGGGTAACAGTGAGTTGAGTTTTCCTGCCCTTTAGATGTAAGAACATGGCCCTACTGGCAATTAAAAAGGAAAGAGTACAAATTGTGCTTGTCACTAGATTATCTGAGCTTTGTTTCATGCTAGAGGAGAGAGCACACAGCTTCGTTTTCTGGAAAATTATGTGGTAACTACGGTACTAAAATGGCAGCAGACGTAGTAATAAAATGGCGTCATCAGTAAAATTAGTTTTGGTGGCCTGATTCAGGGTGTTCCTCTGCTTGGTTTGAGGAAGAGATGCCTTCAGTGGCAAGTGTTACCCTGCGGTGCTAGCTGTGACTGGCACTTTTTAAGACCAGGCAAGAACACTGAGTCATTTTGATCTTCATCTAGTATTCCATTTAAAGGAATGATGTTGGAAGAAGCTGGAATAGTAGCTTACCAGAGCAGATGATCTGAAATGATCTTTCTGTATTACATTACATTATTCCTCATTGTCGTTTATAGAAGATAGCACTTTGCATCCCAAAGCCTTTAGAGAGAAATACATTATAATTTTGTTTATTTCAAGCAAAACTGCTGGTTCCTAAGAACAGCCAAAGTGCAGTGTTTTATTTTCATTCTAGGTACTATGGTGCTTACACATTTTTGTAGATTTGCAATATCTACAATGTGTCGTTGTTTCTGCCATTTTTTATCAGGATGCTAACGCCGGTGCATTTATAAGACAGGAGAGATACAATAGCTCCTATTGATGGTTCTGAACAAAACCCCAGAGCAGACTCATTCTCTGCATTTAAAAATGTTGTTAAAAACAGAATAAAAGACATTCACTAGTAGATTAGAAAATGGGAGAATTATCTAGGATTGCAGTTTGATAAGATTAGTCACCGCCTCAACTTCTGGTGTGTATGGTTCATTCACTTCTGTCTAGAGCGGATGCCATTGCTAATGGTGAACCACGTTGTGCCAAATTGCTTTGGATGAATCAGTCTCTTATGCTGAACCAGTCTATCAGGGTGGGTCTATCCCCTATTTCAAATAATTGTATTGTGAGCAATGCCATAAATACAATGTTTGCCTTTAACCAAAATGTCAAATTATAATTGCTTTCACTAATACTAATGGGAGCTGTGTATGCGATTATTATTATTTTTGTTTTCAGGTATATTGTACCAGTGTTGTTAGCAAGCTGAGCTAGCACATTTGGGATGAACAGTGTAATAGTTGGCCATTCGATCTTAAACAATCACCTGGGTTCTATTGTTTAGCTTTTGACTTTTTCCATCTGGAAAAGTGGCTGCCTTCTTCATCTGCCCTTTTCTCCCTTCTCAGATATGGTGCGTCTATTCTTTGCCACGATATCTAAATAGATCCGGGTTCTTAGTAACGTTGCATCTTGTTTATTAGTTTATACAGTGAACAGAGTCGGTCGGGTGCTTTATAGAACACATAAGACTTAGTCCCAATGCCAAAGCGCTTATGGTTTAATTGTAGACATGACACAGAAAGTGAGAGTATGAGGAGATCTAACAGTGAAGAGGGGAGGAATAGGAGAAGGGAGGATAATCCTTATAATACTTGTGTGTATCATGTCAGTGACTATCCTAAAAGCTGATGCACACAGAGGGATTCTGCAGCATTTCCTACAATCTATCATTTAAAGAGGCACAGTCTCAGGCAATTTGCCCCAGATGTAGGTTTTATAAAAATAACATCATACAAAATCTAACGCCAATAGAAATGTTTGTGACTTTAAAACAAAATTCCTATAGAAACAGTTTTTTAACTACACATTCCCCTATGCTGTCTGCTTTTCAACCACGGCAATGTTGGGAAGGTGTCTCAGAACCTGAAAGTAAAATTGGCTGGTACACAAAAGTGAAACTGGCTATTCTGATTTCATTGTCATGAAGTGGAAAAAAACAGCAGAAATATTTTTTTTAAAAGATTTTTAAAATTTCAGTTTTAGTGTGCTACAAGTAATACGGGTAAGGGTATGTTTTGTTAACAATATGATTTTTTTAACCTGATAGAGTCCCTTTTTAAGATTAAAAATATGTCCAATTTTATAATTAGGTTTGGGATTATTAAACCTTGCAAACTCCTGTGATGTCAGTAAAATAAGACTACAAAACAACATGAATTGAAACATTTCCGTGGATTTCCATGTGCTGTTAGGGATGAAGCAAATTGCAAATATAATGTAATAGATTAGGAGGTTGCAATAGAGCAAAAGAGTACACCAAACAAAATGATATTGAATTAGAAGAAACCAAAATCAAGCTGAGACTCATTTTCCTATGCCAATAGCGATGATCTCTGCTCAGAAATAATCAGCATGAGCAACACTGCATAGCAGAAATATAGTTATATTTTGTGACTCCAGCGTAAGTGACTGAACTATATACCAGCAGGGAATAAATGGTAAATGCTGTTTATATTCACTGTATACACCTTTCACTCTCCTAAATGGCTGTGTATAGCAAATACATTTTGGAGAACGAACATTTGTCGCATATGGCACAATGAAGCTATCTCATATCGGTGGAGAATATTGAGTGTGTATCTGTGCTGAAAGGTTGTCTAGTGGCTAAAGCGCAGGACTGGGAGTTAGGAGCTATAGGTTCTAATCCTGGCTCTGCCAATACACACTTATCTCCTTCACAAAGGTAATGCGAAGATTAATGATGGTCCGTCACTTTGAGATCCTTCTGGAGATGGAATGTGGTAGAAGAATGTGAAATATAGTTAGTCTGTTAGCTAACAGACAATTGACATTACTCAACCTAGTGAGTTCAGTTGTCGTGTGCCTTGTGGCCATTGTAAACCTACATGCCCTCTTAGGGCTAGTCTACACTTACCAGCTCTGTCGGACGCGTTGGATCGATCTTCTGGGTTCGATTTATCGCGTCTTGTCTAGAGTCTTGTCTAGACGCGATAAATCGAACCAGGAAGTGCTCCCCCGTCGACGCTGGTAATCCTGCTCCACGAACGGAGCAGGCAGAGTCGACGGGAGAACCTGCGCGCCGCGGTGTGGACCAGGGGTGAGTACTTTGAAGTTTGAAAGAAGATACTTCGACTTCAGCTACGTTATTTACGTAGCTGAAGTCGCGTATCTTACTTCGAACTTCGGGGCTAGTGTAGACCAGCCTTTAGTTACTCAACCTTGTCTATTTGACATGTGGACTTAAATTTCTTTTCCCATCCTGCTTCCTTTGAAAGTTACCAAGAATAAGAAGCATGATTGAATTGGTCCATCCTCCCTGAAAATGTGGTCATTGCCTGCTTCTTCTAAATCCAATGTACTGTAGTTGGCCACTGTCGTATCTGTGTGAAACAGTAATCCCTTTTCTCCATGTCTTTCATTTCTTTATAGTCTTTACGAGTGACTGTTTGTTCAGTGACCTTGTCGCTAGCAGCGGACACGCCTGCATGTGTGTAAAATGCCTAGAGCCGTCCTATGTGCAAAGTTGTGAATTGTGGAGCTTTATTCTGACTCTCAGGATGATGGAACTTGAGATCGTTTTCAATAATCCTGCCTCACTGCATCAGTCCCCGTATGGTGATCTCCTTTCCTGTCTTATGCCCGCTGTAGACTTTGTGGGCCAAATTTTCAAAATATAGTCTCTGGTTTTGCAGGTGCAACTGCAGGAACAGTGATAGGCTGCAGATGTCAGGTCTACCTGATTTGTGGGCGCACATGTTGCGTGTGTTCAAAAAGCCAGTAGATGCATTCTGTGATTTGTACCTGTAATTGATAGAGGGCACAAAGTTAGTAATCATTATTAGCAGAATAGACCATAAGGGAGCCTTTTCTTGTAGCTCCTCCACTCCTATCAAAATGATGCCAATTCATATCTCTTATCCTTACCTTAGAGGCTTATGTCTGTTGGGAGAGAACATTTCATGTTTCCATTTGCCAGATCCAAATGGTTTCATCAAGAGGCAGAGATCATGCACCATCTGCCCCACTCCAGTGGCAAAGACATCAAGAGAATCTGCAAACTTCAAGAGAAACCGTTCTTTCAGCAGTTTCGAGAGCTTTCCCTGCTGTAGCTAAAAGCAGTAATTTGACATTACTGCAACAGAACCCAGAATAGCTACATCTGAAAACTCTATTTCTAGCACAGATAAGATTGTCTACAATGGTTAAAACAGTACTAGCAAAGATGTCTCACTGCAGGCACTAATCTACAGCATGGAGCAATTTGCTTGTAAATATTTGCCCTAGGCTCGCTGTGCAACACAGAGATTAAAGCCTGCATTTAAAATTTAGCTCTACATCAATGATACCCTGACAGAAGGGCAGAGAGGTCCTGTTCCACCTGATGCCACCTTTTAAAGCAAAAGTTGCAACCTGCGGCTTCTAAACAGCATGCAGCTTCCTTGAACAGCCTTCCTGGCAAATGGCAGATACCCCTTTTTTAGTTTTGCAATGTATGCTGCCCCCTGCTGAGTTTGAACAGTTAGTTCTATGCGTAACTACCCAGCAAGAAATTGTGCCGCTATACTAAAAATATGTTACTGTGGATATATGTCAGCTAACTGTACAGCATTTTGTTGCTGTAGGAATAATTTCTGTGGTCCTCTTCGTCTGTAGTGAATTAACACACATTAAAGTAGCCTTGCAAAATTCAACTTGCTTGAAGCAGGGTGTTGCATAGTTTTGCTTTGCTTAAAAAAAAGGCAAGTAAAGTATCTTTAGGACCATCCCTGTGACCAGAACGATTGAGTGGTGTTTGTGCCTGAGTTGGTACATTTTCATGACTTAATATGTTTGAAATACTAACCACTGCAAAACGTATGTTATTCTCTGACCTTCAATTTAAAATGAATTAAATATGACCCACCATCCCATGGTGCTCTTAGACATGGTGGTGGTGGGAAACTGGTTGCCAACCTCTAAGAATGCAGCCAAAAGAGCAATAAATCTCCCTTGAGCAAACGATTTGAATATATCAATGCAGCATTCTGTATAACAATTATTGACCCTTACATTTTACTCCCTTAAACTTCAACATGTTTACTCCCTCTGATGCCAAGTAGCTGATTCCTGACCATGGGGAAATATGAATATTTCCAGTGTGCTCTGCTGCTTTTTTTCAGCTCAATCAATAATGGAAATCTCTTCCCACTTCAGAAATTCCTGTAGGATTTCCTAGCATAAACATAATGACAGGGAACTAATGCTTATTTGCAGTTTGACAAGCTCAGCTGTCTTTCTCAAACTCTGCCAACTTTCCATTCGGCTAAGCCCTGAAGTGCTAACTTTATCCTTCACCTTTCATTGAGTGTTAGCTTTTATCTTGTCTAATTTAAGGGTAGAAGAGGTAGGTCTCATTGCGGTTCTCCATTGAGAACATCTGTTCTGCCACTGAGCCAAGGACTTCCCTCCACAAAGACCAACTCATTTGCAAGGTGGTGGTGTTTGAACAATTTATACTCAAGATATTGCTCTATACAGCATGGCGAGCCCTGTTCTACCTTTCTTCTTCACTTATCCATGCATTCTAACTTATGACTTGACCATCCACTCCTTATTTGCACACAACTTCCATTGAACTTCTAGTGCCCACTAATGCTAATTTCAGACTTAACTGGGACCTTGTGAGTAAGGACTTCTGGATTGGGTCCTTAGCAGTGGTATCTACTTTTGCCCCATCATAATCCTACCATTCGGGCAGGTGGGGCTCGTTAGCCCTGGAAGGCAGCCCACCTAGGAGAAGGAAAACTCTGATTTAAAACCTCCGCTGCCTTGTGGCAATACCCACTCATGGGAAAGGCTAAGGGAGTCAACCCTGAGACCAAATCCGGTGTTGGAGTCCCGATGGCGGTCTGACATTGTCCTCAACGTCATTCCGGCAACTCCTGCGGCGCCACTGGTGCCAAGTTGTATCGACATTGTCTTTCCCTTGGATCCATCAGTTGCGTGGAGAGGGGGGTTCTGCTGCATGGGCAACAGCTGTTCCTCCATATCACCCTGCCCTGGCTTGCGCCCTGGAGAGGACACTCCAGCTTCACCTCACAGCGTCGACACAACACGGGAAGCAACAGTTTACCGGTTATAAGCCTCCTGCTCGATTGGCGTAGAGCTGGCGCCAGGGGTTTCTTCCGACGGTGGGAGGGATCACCACGTCTCACTGGACAACTGTCGCCCTCCTCAAGCTGGGCAGCCCCCAGCCAATAAGGTGTTGTCCCGCCACAGTTCACCTGCTTCACTGGGTGTGTGGGGCTTAGTGTACGTGAGTACCCGACAAGTGGACTGCAAACCATGCACCAGGCAACAACAAAAACATTTAAGAAACCAGCCCTCAAGTTAGGATGCTAGAACGTACGGACCATGACAACTGGCCTATCACAAGATCTTCAGGCAATTAGCGATGTTCGGAAGACTGCAGTCATCAACGATGAGCTAGCACGACTCCAAATCGACATAGTCACTTTGCAGGAGACACGGCTGCCAGACGCTGGGACTCTCAGGGAAAAGAACTATACATTCTTCTGGCAAGGGAAGAGTGCCGAAGAAATCAGAGTGTGTTGTTGGATTTGCCATGAGAAATTTTTTACTGGGGATGGTGGAACCTGGTCAACAAGGAACTGAAAGACTGTTATCACTCCGACTCCCCACATCCACTGGACCCGTCAACCTGATCAGCGTGTATGCACCAACACTCGGCGCCACCAGGGATACCAAGGACAAGTTCTATGACCAGTTAGACACGATCATCAGGAGTATCCCTAAAGAAGAGTACTTGATACTACTGGGTGACTTCAACGCCAGAGTGGGCGCTGACCACGACTTTTGGCCATCCTGTCTTGGAAAGATTGGCGTTGGAGAAATGAATGAGAATGGACAACGACTTCTGGAACTGTGCTCGTACCATGACCTCAGCATTACCAACTCATTCTTCCAGACAAAGCCTCAACACAAAGTGTCCTGGAGGCACCCTCGCTCCATCCACTGGCACCAACTCGACCTGATTATCATCAGGCGGTCTGCCTTGAAGTGTGTCCTGCTTACTCGCACCTTCCACAGTGCTGATGCGACAGTGATCACTCGCTGGTGTGCAGCAAGATGAGGCTACAGCCAAAGAAGATCCACCGCTCTAGACCAGAGGGCAAACCCCGCATCGAAGTGAGCAAGACCGCACACCCAGACAAGGCAGAGAAATTCACCCATGAGCTCTCCGAGGTGCTGAACTGTATGCCTCCCGGTGGCTGCGCCAAAGAGAGATGGGGCCACATCAGAGATGCAGTACACAGCACAGCCATGAAAGTTTTTGGAAAGAAATGAAACATGAACAATGACTGGTTTGAGGCTAATTCCACCACACTCACTCCAGCCATTGAAGAACGCCACGCTGTTCACCTGGAGTACAAGCGTTCCCCCAGTCAGAGGACTCTACAAGAGTATCGATTTGCCAGGAGCAAAGTCCAGAGACTAGCTCAACAGTGTGCAAATGATTACTGGCTCCAGCTCTGCCGGAGCATTCAACTATCTGCTGACACTGGAAACATCAGGGGAATGTATGATGGCATCAAGAAGGCCATGGGACCCACAAAGAAGTGGAGAGTGTCACTAAAGTCTGCAACAGGCGAAAACATCCAGGACAAGGGCAAGCAGATGGATAGATGGGTGGAGCACTACTCTGAAGTGTACTCCAGGCAAAACACCGTCACCGAAGCTGCCCTTAATACCGTGGATGGTATTCCAGTTGAAATTGAGCTGGACGAGAAGCCCACCATGGAAGAATTGAAGAAAGTCATTGAGAGCTTGTCCACAAGAAAGGTTCCAGGAAAGGATGGCATCCCACCAGAAGTTATCAAATGTGGCATCAACGTCCTCCTAGAACACCTCCACGACCTCCTCTGTCAGTGCTGGGACGAAGGTGCAGTACCTCAGGATATGAGAGACTCCAACATCGTGACCCTCTACAAGAACAAGGGTGATAGAAGCGACTGCAACTACTACAGAGGCATATCGCTCCTGAGTGTTGTGGGTAAAGTCTTCGCACACGTGATCCTGAATAGCTTGCAGAAGCTTGCTGACAGAGTTTATCCAGAGTCACAGTGCGGGTTCCGAGCAGGGAGATCTACAACCAACATGGTTTTCTCCTTAAGGCAGCTGCAAGAGAAATGCAGAGAACAGCATAAGCCACTACTCCTTGCCTTCATAGACCTGACCAAAGCTTTCGACCTTGTGAACAGAGATGAGCTCTTCAAGATCCTGGCAAAGATTGGCTGCCCACCGAAGTTGCTGAACGTGATCCAGTCTTTTCACGACAACATGAAAGGCACAGTACTGTATGATGGCTTGTCCTCCGATGCCTTCGACATCCACAGTGGAGTAAAACAAGGCTGCATTCTCGCTCCCACACTCTTCGGCATCTTCTTCGCAGCGTTGCTGAAACGTGCCTTTGGAAATTCCACAGAGGGCATCTATCTCCACACCCGGTCTGACGGGAGACTTTTCAATCTGGCTCGACTAAAGGCCAAAAGCAAGGTACGGGAGGCAACAATCGGAGACATGCTGTTTGCAGACGACGCTGCCCTGGCCACCCACACAGAAATCGATCTCCAGCGTCTGATTGACCATTTTTCCAGAGCTTGCGAAGAGTTCGGGTTGACAACAGTCTTCAGAAGACCAAAGTTATGGCCCAGGATGCAGAACATCCAAGCATTGCCATCAATGACTATGTGCTAGAGGTGGTCAGTCAGTTCACCTATCTCGGATCTACCATCACGGACAACCTCTCACTGGACCCTGAGATCAACCGTAGAATCGGCAAGGCCTTCACAATTTTGGCCAGTTTGTCACAGAGAGTATGGAACAACAACATGCTGACCACCAACACAAAGGTTGCTGTGTACTGCGCATGTGTGCTAAACACTCTTCTCTACGCCAGCGAAACTTGGACCCTCTACGCTTCGCAAGAAAAGAGACTGAACGCCTTCCACATGTGCTGCCTCCATCGCATACTCGGGATCACTTGGAGTGATCGAATGATGAACAACGAGGTGCTGGAACGTGTCAAGATCTCCAGCATGTTCACTCTCCTCCGTTAACGCCGCCTCAGATGGCTTGGCCATCTAAGTCGTATGGAAGATGGACAGATCCCCAAAAACCTGTTGTATGCTGAACTTGCCTCTGGAAACAGAACTACAGGACGGCCCCACCTTCGCTTCAAGGATGTCTGTAAGAGGGACCTGAAGACTGTTAAAATTGACATCAACAGCTGGGAAGAGCTCGCCCAGGACAGATGCAGATGGAGACACGCTCTGACCACTGGATTGAAAACTGGTGAAGACAAGCTGCGGCAGCTTGCCGAGGAAAAGCGGGTTCAACGAAAAAGAAAGCAGCGGCTCCAACCCACAGTTGACACCGCCTTCAAATGCAATCGAGACTGCCACTCTCGTGTGGGGCTCTATAGCCACAATAGACGCTGCGCAACCATCAACTAAACATTCCCCATGGGCGCATATCATAGAATCTCAGGGTTGGAAGGGACCTCAGGAGGTCATCTAGTCCAACCCCCTGCTCAAAGCAGGACCAAACCCATATCCATCGTCTCTCGAGACTAACGGACGCCAACAATCCTACCATCTAAAATTCCCTAAGAGGAAAAGCTCACTGGGTCTTTCGGTTTCAGGCAGCAGATCCTAGGTTAGCTGCCATGATACTTTGGAAGAAACGGTATACCTCGTATGCATGCCAAAATCTGTACCTGTGTTCAAAATCTATGCACAATCTGAATCTTCCTACAATAGAACCTCAGAGTTATGAACACCAGAGTTACAAACTGACCGGTCTACCACACACCTCATTTGGAACTGGAAGTATGCAATTCGGCAGCAGTAGAAATGAAAAAAATAAAAATAAAAAGCAAATATTCTACAGTATTGTTAAATGTAAACTACTAAAAAAAAAGGGAAAGTTTGAAAAAAGATTTGACAAGGTAAGGACACTTTCTGTGCTTGTTTCATTTAAATTAAGATGGTGAAAAGCAGCATTTTTCTTCTGCATATTAAAGTTTCAAAGCTGTATTAAGTCAGTGTTCAGTTGTAAACTTTTGAAAGAAAAACCAAAATGTTTTGTTTAGAGTTACAAAGATTTCAGAGTGATGACCTCCATTCCTGAGGTGTTCGTAACTGAGTGTCCCCTGTATTTGTTTTGCTGCTATATCAACCACAACGCAAAAAACCTCAAAAGATCTGCAAAAACTCCCAAAGGATGTGTGATCTCAGAAATGTGAGAGGAGCCTGAGCAAAGCCCGAGTACTACATATGCTACTCTGGAAAGTCCTCATCTTCCGCAATTACTTATAGGGGCATGGTCATACCATATCATGTTACCAGTAATGATAGACAATTCGTTATATACAGTAGGGCCTCTTATTGTTTCAGTAACCTCCAGGCAGTTTTGCTGTATATTCCATGTTTCCAGACTGAGCTATCCTTGAAAGTAAAGCATGTCCAGGCATACCAATGCTAGGAGTATATTCAAATCGTTATCCGACTCTTAACTAAAGTAAACCACTGCAACTAGAAATAATTATAAATAAAACAAGATGCTTCATCTGGAGCTTCCATTGCCAATGTATAGAAGCCACCACTGAAGAGTGGCTCTGTTGCCCACTATATAACTTTCTCTCCCACTGTTTACTTGAAAAAATTTCAATGTATTCAAAATCCAGTTATTTTAAGAATCTATAACTGGCCCAAAGCTACTGGTTTAACACAATCGGGAGGGAAAAAAAGGTCACAGACTGTTTAGTTTCTTTTCTCCTTTCTTCCCATGCCAGTGAAAAAGGAAACTTTGCCATCCCATAAAAGGCCCCAGTTCACTGAGTTGGCAACATTTGCTTCCTCGGCGGGCTAGAATACTGAGAGCAAGTATTGAAAGTATGGCCTGTTTGGTGGAAGTAATTAAGATCCTTCCATCAGCTAGGTGAGAATCTACTAACCTTATTTATTGCAGTAAATGAAAGAGACTTTCAGTACTTTATCCAAAGGAGACCACTGAGACACACATGCCCTTTCTCCGCAATAATTAATTATTTACTGAAACACTTTCTTTCTGGGATTCAAATGTGAGCAGGAAGGTGCTGACTCCAGTCGTTTCAGCCTTCCTGTCAGACAATGAAGGCTATAAAACTAGCAGACATCAAATGATTTCAAGCTTTGAGAGAGTAATCAAATGGCACAGATGTTCAAGCTTTATGCCTTCTTGGAGTTCTAGGTGTAGCTGTAAAAATAACCTCTCACGCCGTCTCCTTAGAAGACAATGCCTTGCAGACCAAGGTTTGAGGGGGCGTTGTTTTTGTAAATTCTAGAAAAACCTTATTTTACTGTCAGTTATTGTGTTAGAAGAGCTTACTTTACCTAAGAAAGTGGTCAACATGCCTTAGAATAGATCATGACGTCGCTACCCTGAAGTCTTATCCACTTCTCATGTTAATTTACAAGTTAACTTTCAGGACAGGGTTAGAGATTCTTTCTGATCAGAGACAGTAACTACATTACTCTGTAAAGTGGACAAAAGTGAGGCTGGATTATTATAGGCAAGGCTGAGAGCACTGCATACTATCAAGGTAGTCCAGCACTTCCCATTATATGACCTTGTTTTCAGAAACGTATAGCCTTGCTGAACTTTAATAAATTGGGCTGAATTTTTCCGTGCCGTATGGCTGCTTTGGGCTCATTGTTTTTCTTTGAAAATTTCGGCCAAAATGGTTCAGCCATTTCTGAGAATGACAGTAGAGAAAATACATTGGTTTGCCCACCAAAATAAATAAATGCTGGCAACCTTTTCTTTGAATAGATCTAGTGCCCCCATCTCAGGGACCTGAAATTTGGTAGAGTGGTGGCCTTGGTGTCATGGATGTGCCTCTGCCATCTCCATGAAAATTGGCCCAGAGCTGGCCAAATTATGAGCCTTAGAAAAATTGCAGTTTGTACATGCCCAGTAGAGACTTGTTAGAGCTTCACAGCTGAAGTTCCTGAAGAATCCATCCTCCTGCACTGGGTATTCTGCAGTCTGGACTGAGCAGGACTTTCCCTGCAAATGCAGCTCTGGGCTGCTGAGGGATGGGCATCAGAACTGAGAGGGAGATTATATTTCTTGTGCTGTCATGATCCCCATGCTCACACCCAGGCAGTGAGGAGAAGGAGGAAGCTACCTGATACGGATGCAGAAGGGACAAAAGCTGGACCCGGGGAGGGGCTGGTATTGGAGGGTGGGGGGAGACTAGGACTGGCTGGGGAGGAGGCTGAGACTGGAATGACAAATATGAGTATTGGAGACTGGGACTGGTAGGTGAGGAGAATGGGAATGGGAAAATGGTATGTGGAGCTGGGGTGGGGAAGAGAGGGAGGGGACAGGACAGAAAGGGTCTGTACCCACTAGAGGGCACCCTTCTCCAGAGTCTGGAATGGAACCCAAGATTCCAGTGTCTTACCATTCCTCTGCTGTCCGCAAATACCGGTGAAACCTATTGGCAGAGTGTCTCATCCCCCTTAAATGCTGGCTCCCATAGAAGATAGAATAACTGATACCAGCGGTAGATTGTTATTAGCTCAAGTGGCAGAGACCTCTGCAGTAGATCTAAAGGTTCCATCCCTGCTGATGACCCATGTGGGTGTCAAATTTGCCACGTGATGGAATTTCTGTTCTCCAGTTTGCTTGTTTTAAAATTCTACGAAACTGTTCACACATAAACTGTTAAAAGAATATTATTAAGGTTGCAAAGTCAAGCACTCAAAAGCAATCTTAATTCATCCCCCTTGTGTGTATGCATTGTGATATAATCTTGAATTACATGATCACATAGTATTTTTTCCAGAGGACCACTGTCTGATTCAGCCCACAGGGAGATGAATCAAGGTTGTGTAATGAAGGAGTCTGTTGTCCTTAAGGCCCCTGCTTCTTTTTGTTGCAGAAGTTGAAAGGTGCGAAGTGACTGAGGCAGAGGATTGTAGGAAGTCAAAGCATGGTTTGAGTTAAGGCAGTTGAATGCTGCCCACGAGAACTGGATTCTATCCCTGCCTCTCCCACAACATTCCTGTGTGATGCTAGTCAAGTCACTTAATCCTGACTTTTCACAGGTTGTCACTAGCTGTGTGTTCCTCTTTTTCTATGGCCCTGACTTGGTACGCTGGGGTCTGATTTGCAGAAGGTCTGAGCACTCACAGCTGCAGCTGTCATCAATGGGATCTGTGCTTGGCACATATAAAGTGTTATGTGATGCTATGCACTCTGAATTACAGGTCCTAGGTGTCTCAAATTGGCACACAAAATTAGTGAAAACTTGATCTTAAAATCTGTGTACCTCAGTTCCCCAGCTGCAAAATTGGTATAATGCCACCTCCTCATCTCACAGGAGTGTTGTGAAAATAAATGAATTAATATTTATGGAGTGCATCTCTCTCCCCCCGCCCCACTCGCGTCCCAATCCTACCATCCTCCCTGGTTCCAGAGAGGATTTTCCTCAAAGCAGACATATGCAAATATTAATCTGTGCTTAAAACAAAAAAACCTTATGCCACTAGGTGGCATATGTAATCAACATATAAGGAATAAGTAGTAGTAGTAGCTGGTCATCCTTTATATTTTTAATGTATGCCAGTTCTGGTTACAGATCCATATGCAACAAGTGCCCGAATTTATTGTTGTTAAAACAAAGCATGAGTTAAGTAGCTGGGATTAATTCCGAC
Organism: Chelydra serpentina; assembly: GCA_037349315.1. Taxonomy (NCBI): domain Eukaryota; kingdom Metazoa; phylum Chordata; order Testudines; family Chelydridae; genus Chelydra; species Chelydra serpentina. Next base: position 8,009,400 of record JBAIAC010000026.1, on the reverse strand, counting down.
GGCAGCTGCTGGGAGCTCCCCCTTCAGAAGTTGAATGATTAGCTTCCGTTTAACTTAAAAAGTGATTGTCATGTTCCAGACCTGAAGTTTAACATGAGGGACATGTTCATTTTAAAACAAATCTGTTTTCTTAGGATAGGCATTGTGAGGTTTATTCCAGGTTTTTTAATTAATAGAACCATATATTGCAAGGCCAGAAAGGATCATTATGGCCATCTAGTCTGCATAATGCGGGCCATAGAATTTCACCCAATAAACTCTTCATCAGGCCCACAACCTCTGGTTGAGCTAGAGCATATCTTTTAGAAGACATCCAGTCTTGGTTTTAAAACTTCATGGCAGAGAATCCACTACATCTTCAGGTAAACGGTTCCAGTGGTTAAATTACCCTCACTGTTAAAAAATTGCACCTTATTTCTTAGCCAGGTACATGAGCAGTCGTCATATCTCTCACCTCCCCTACCCTGGGCTCTGCTCATGTAACCGTTTCCTCCATGAAACCAGTAACCACTTTTCCCCCATGAAATCAGTGATGTCCTCCCTTCTGCGCTGGTGGCTATTCTCAGGGGAGTCACAGGCTCTAGTATAGGCCCTGGACATCTGAGTTCATGGAGCTCCAAGTGAAAGGAGGAGAGTTGAGCTTTACTCAGTGAGGTGAGGAGTGCATAATTCTTCTCCATTACATCATGATACAGCTCTGTCGGCCACTCCTCGAAGAGAGTTCATTCGTCACAGGAGAAATAGACAGCAACCTCATCAAGAGCCACGGGGACCTGGGATCTCCAGTGTTGCACTCGGCACCTTCGGCTTCCATCCCATCCAGACGCCGGCAGCTCTGGGTCTCGGAGGAAGGGTTTTCTCTGTGAAAAATGTACAGCCATAACATATGGCACAGGAGGCACGTGACATTCTCTGTAACATCAGCGTCCTCCTGGCAGGAGAGGAAACTTGTCCTCTGCTTGGTATGCTGGACAAAGAGCCTTGATATCCTAGAGGCCCTGCTTGTTAGAGCCGAGTATTATTGCTCAGAAGGCGCTTACATTTAAGAGAGGCACGCTCAAGGAATGACCCCCTGAAGAGCCCAGCAAACCTTATTGATTAGTGATATTGGAAGGTGAGGTTAGCGGAGGAGCCGATCAAAGGTTCAGTCCTTCCCCAGTCAGTAGGTGACTAGAGCAGTCACTGACCGCTGTAGTGATAGTCCCCAACCCTACAGTTCAAAGGCAGCACACACGGATCATCCGTCTTGATTTCTATTTAGAATTTGAAATTCATCCTTGGTGCTCAATTTTTTTTAAAAAAAATAATTCAATAAAGGCAAAACATACGTCACCTGCATGGGCTGTCTGTAATGCTGCCGTCAGGTGGCTTGGGGCACAGAGAATAGGGACCCTGTTGTTGTTATCAGCTAACGAGTTCTCGAGTTGCTAAACTGGTTCAGGCCTGGATTTTTGGGGGAACTGAAACACAAGGCTTCACATTCTGGTTACCTGTGTGTGTATGTATGACTTGTATAGCAGTTGTCTGACTGTAATACATAAACTTGTTACGCTGTGCACGCATGCACATAGCTCTGGATCTGAAGTCACACACTGGCACTAATCAGCCAGAGTCAGTGCCATGTTTGTATTTTTTTTTAAAAAAGCGCACACCCCAAAAAATGCAGCACTCAAGATTGTATAAAACTGTCCTCCACTCTGTCACATTGTGCACAGCTTTGCTTGTGTAGGACCTGTGGCAGATACCCTCCCTTAAGGGCTCAAACGTGTGTGAAACTGAGTGCTGTCCTATCCCAGTGAGAGTTGAGGAAGTTCAGCACTCCTCAGGAGCCCATCAGCACTAATTTGGGAATAAGGAGTGGTACTGATCATCTGGAAGATCTGCGGGGCAGGGACCATCTGTTTGTTGTGTGTGTGCAGTGCATAACACAATTATACTCCCGATTCCTGATTGGGACCACTAGGTGCTGCCACTACCACATATTCCTTATGTTTAGTGCATATAACATCAAAGGTACAACATGCTGAACTCCTACTCTTAATCCGAGCGCTTTCTTCAATTAACACACAGTTTTAAGTTATTCCTATTTTATCAGTCATGGTCGTTGATATTTTTAGGGGAAATGAAAGTTGGCGGGTGGTTTTTTTAAGGCTTACTAATGAGTTGACTCCAAGTCCAGGGATAACAAACCTGGATGATTTGGTGATTGGAGAAACATCGCAGAAAAATTACAAAATAAAGATGTGTGAATTCTGCTCTAATAAAGGCATTGTGGTAGGTCTTCGTGCTTGCTTCTGGAGGTAATGAATGAGATCTACTCCAGATCTTTGAAATACATGTTCTTGCTGATGAAGAGTAACACAAAAATAACATGCAGGTGCAGGCAAAGTATTAACTGCAATGGCTTGCATGTTTTGCTAACCTAGACCATCCATGTCTGAGTAAAAAATAATCGAAATAGATTTTTTTTAATCCCCTTTTGTGCTGGGGGGAGGAGGGAAGAAACTATTTGCAAACTTTTCCAGAGTCATTGTACCCATTTGCACCTAATTTCCGTAAGTTCTTATTCATGCTTTCCAGTTGGCCTCTAAAACTCTGCCCTTGCCTGAAGCTGTGAAGTCCAAACCTCCTTTACTTACTAGGGTCGAACAATCTTAGCTTAGCTTATCGCTCTAACAAGCTTTCACCCCGGTTCCCTCAAATGGAGAGCGAGAAAAAGCAGTTGCTGGGACACAGAGATAAAAGAGAATAGAAGCCTGACACTTCACTAGGATTTAATGCATATTAAAACAGGGGATTAATGTATTTTCATTTTCACATTGAGCTTTATGGGCATCTTACTGTACCTTGAGTGAAATAAAATGACCTTTAAACTCCTCAGAGGTGGATTGGGGAGAAAGCTGCTGGCACTTCTTAAAGTTGAAAGAGCAGAGTGTAGTGCAGTCTGCACCTGATGTAAGGCTGATTTTCAACTGAAACTGTATTTCTCCTTTCCATAGGGATTCCTGAAGAATGAAAAAGATAATGCTTTGCTGTCAGCCATTGAAGAGTCCAGGAAAAGAGTAAGTTGGAAAGGAGTATTAAAAAAATAAAATCCCGAAGGACATTTCTACAAATTAAAGGCTGTATTTGATAAGCAGACAAAATGTAAAAGCTCTTGATTCTTTCACTGTGTATGGAACAATTATAAATGGCTAATATTCCTTGCTCTATGGATAGAGTAGAATCTGTTTATGTGTACATAGCCTTTGAAACTGTAGTTTCAGAAAGTCCTTGCAGTATAATGAGTTTGATTCTGAGAATGCGGTAATTCTGTTAACAAGTGGAGTAGCCATTATGGGTTTGACAATAGATCTGAGACACACACAACACAGAGTATTGAACATTAGAACCGCTTTATTAAAGTGGCAACGTCCTCTTTGTGACACTGAAAAACACTCTGATCCTTACTTATTAAGAAATGTCTTAGGAAGGTAGCAGACCCCCAAAATGAGAACTTCCCATAGAAGGACAATATGCAGTGAATTCACTGTAAGCATGTCTCCGTTTACACGTGCATATGCTGAGTTGTGATGTTCTCTACATACAGTGCGTACTTGTGTTCAGAGTCCAGCAATCAATAGTACTATGAGATTTAACTATTGTGCATATATAACATTCGAAGCATCCTTATTAAATGGTTTGTTTTTAGTGGGTAAATGTTCAGAGCTAAATTCTTTTTATATAAAAATGATATTTGTTGAAGCTGTACGCAAAAATATTGCAGCACTGTTTACACACACACATTTCTGTTTAATCATAAAGGAAATGACACTACAGTGGAAATATGGAACCTAGCTGTATCCAGTCCTGGCTATCTAAGAGTATTTAATATTCTACAATAAGGAAGAAACAAACATCTCATGATGTGTTCACATGCAGACACCGCAATTAAATGTTTGCTGTCAAATGTCATGGCCTTTTATGAAGTCGTGTATACTGATGTGTGTTTTTTCCAATTGACAGTATCCTAACATTGGGCCATAATGAGATGAAACAAATTAGTGCAGCGGACCAAAACATTGTCACACACCACAGTGCAAAATTGTGGGTGTGTGTGAAAGAGAGAGTGTTGAATGAGGGAAAGGAAGTGAGATCTAAGGCACAGATAGTCTATAGGCAGACGGCAGGCCAAATCCGGACTGCCGGATGCTTTTGAACGGACTGTGAAATCTTTTTATTTACTACTTATCATTATGGTTATTATTTTTATATTATTTTCTCTGGACCTTGACTATACCTTGACCAAGAAATTTGGACCTTGGAAAAAAAAAATTGATTACCCCCGATCTAAGATAATCTCCTCTCTGTCAGGAGCTAATGAAGATGCTAGGATATTTCCTGTCTCATTTGTTCATGGCTACTTGTCACCATCACACCAATAATGAATGGGACTGCAACGAAGCTGCATCTCTTCTCAAGTGCTGCTGCTGAATGAATAGTGAGCCAACTCCATTCCTTCCATGAGTTTAAAAGTCATATCTGAAGGGCACAGCGTCTCAGCGGTTTAGTCACTGTAGAGGTAAACTCTCTTTGTTTCCCAGATAGGTGGTCCTGTTTACTTCTCTCAGCCTTTCCAAAATTCAGGGAACAGGGCAATTTAGGGACTGACCCTGAAAGGTGCTGAGCATGAACTCCATGTGAGTTACAGGTGTTCAGCACTTTCAGACCTTTAATCATTGCTTTCCACGCCTCACCAGGGCCTATTTGTGTTTCCTACAACGTTCCATGGCTCCTCCGACAACACCTGCCCGCAGTCCAGTGCCCCACGTTGCATACTGTTCTCCTGGCCAAGGTTAAGGTGGGCTGCCTTAGCGTCTATGAGCTCCACTCCTGAATGGGATGCTGTCACGGCACTCCCAGCCTGGCAAGTAGGTGACAGAAAGAGGGAAGTGTGTTTGCTGTGAAACCTAGCTCGTTGAATTCCAATGCCTCTTCTGTCTCAGAATCCAACCTCCTCCCCCGCAAGAAGAGTCAATTAAGTCCTAGAGTATCTCTTCTTACAGCTTCTAGGTCTTCAGCAGGCCAAGTGGTGGTTCTGTTATCTGCAGTGATTCCCACACAAGCAGATGGAATACAGTCCCTGCATTCTGTACATGCTTTATAAGACAGAGGCCCTAGTCAGGATCAGGGCCCCATTGTTCTAGGTACTGTACAAACACATAATATGCCACTTAGATATCCTGAATTTTGAACTCTCTTCCCTGGTTTTCTCTCTTTAAATTCTTTAGGGGCGAAGTAATAATACAGTGAAACCTTTATTTTAACTGGACTGCCCAAGAGCCCACCAAAACTAGTTGCCTAATAGAGAGGCAGGTCTTTTCAACGTAGATGGAACAAATTTGACCTGGAAACCTTGGATTTATTGTAAAGTCAAGAACAGAGAAGAATGTGTGACAGGAAAGGTGGCCTGAAGGAATAGTCCTAGGTGCAGATTTCACTCACGTCACTCTTTATTGTTCCTGTGAGGGAGGGCCCCCACCCCGGTTTGGAATGGGCTGGCTTCTCCTCACACCCTGAGAGACGCATAACTCTGCCTCCATATTGAAAAAGCATTAGCACCTCCACGCCCCAGCAGAACCTGGATCTGCCCGTGCCTCCCAGTCTCCCTAGCTTGGGGTATAATGTAGCATGGTGGCAGATATGCCTGTAAAAAGGCACATCGGGTGATGGTGGCAGTGTGGGGATGGCATGATGGCCTCAGAGAAGATCCTTTTGCCTAGCCTGTCTCCTGCAGCTGTTTGTTACCCCAGAAAGAGGTGTCTTGTCATCTCCTCCCTCACTGATAGGCACCCAGCAAATGGATGGACTGCCCAAAATGGGACTTACCCTGGCTGAGATGTAGGTCTGGAGCAGAGCACAGTCAGGTATGAGCCTCCCAGCTCTATCCCCTTCATCTCCTTACTGAACTCACCTTTCAGCAGCCCTAAAGGTGTGGAGCAGCCAGCTTCTACTTGTCCCTGGACAAGGTTTTGAAATGCAAAGGGGGCAGTTCTAGTTGTGTTTACTGCCAGTTTTCCTATTAGCTATCTAGTAGTATTGGAAAGTATTTGCAGGGCCGGCTCCAGGCACCAGCCGACCAAGCACGTGCTTGGGGCGACACCTTCTAAGGGGCGGCCAATCTTGGGGCAGCGGGGCGGTGCTCGGGGTGTTTTGTTTGTTTTTTTACTTCGGCGGGGTGATGCTCGAGGGGAGGTTGTTTTTTTGTTTTTGTTTCGGCGGTGCAGTGCTTGAGGGTTTTTTGGGGGGGTTTGTTTCGGCGGGGCGGTGCTCGCGGGGGGGTTTGTTTTGGCGGGGTGGTGCTCTGGGGTTTGTTTTTTTGTTTCGGCAGGGCAGCGCTGGCGGGGGTTGGGTTTTTTGTTTCAGCAGGGCGGCGCTGGGGGGGGGGGGGGTTGGGTTTTTTGTTTCGGCGGGGCGGCGCTGGGGGGGGGTTGGGTTTTTTGTTTCAGCGGGGCGGCGCTCGTTTTTTTTTGGGGGGGGAGGGATTTGTTTTTTGTTTTTTGCTTAGGGCGGCAAAAAAGTTAGAGCCAGCCCTGAGTATTTGACCAGTAATGTGAGGTGGCTCTAGGGTAGAGAGGTGGAGCTACCACCTATCAGAGGCACTCTGATGGAGCAAGGACGATCAACCCCTTCCTAACTGGTGGTCTTCCATGCAGAAAGTGAATACGCAAGACAATTTGAAATGCTCCTCGAAACCTAAAAATGGAGCAGATGTTGAAGACTATGATTCCCTTACTTCCATTTAATTGAACATCTGATCCAAAATTAAATCTGTAGTTAAGATAAGAAACCTTTTCCTCTCTTGGTACAGCAGGTCCGTGGACAAATATTGCATCATCTGTATTTCTACTCCAGACTTTTTGGCAACAGAAGCTGCAGTTGGCACCAACTGATGAAAGTTGGGAGTTCAACCAATTCCCTGTGGTGTGTCTAGTAGAGATGGAATGAACCTCAGATTGCTCTGTGTGTTGCACCAGTAATGTTCATCTTTGAATGCAAACCTATTAACGTTATTTGTATTACAGTAGTGCCTGGAGGCTCGATTGTGCAAGGCACTTATTTTACAGAGCTAGACACGTGTTAAAATGCCTTCGTTTTGCTAGCCCTTCGCTTGTGTTTGAATCACCAAAAACCTGAACAATAATACCTTCTAAATTATTTACTGCTGGACATTGGCTCTAGGGCTCTCTCAGTATTCGTTAAACTAGTTAATGTGTTTCTTTTCTTTTGATTCCTGTCTGTGCTTTACTTACAGCAGAACTAGTTAACGGTTATAATTTATATTGTCCTTTAGAGACTATTTGGTGTTTCTGTGTGTTCCTTAGCTTTTATTTTTCTCTGCTAATAGACCTTTGGTATGGCTGAAGAGTACCACCGAGAATCAATGCTGGTCGAATGGGAACAGGTGAAACAAAGGATCCTTCATACGCTGCTTGCTTCAGGAGAAGATGCCCTTGACTTTACCCAGGAAAATGAGGTATTTCTGAAATTTGCTAAACATTGTGCGTGGTTCTATACAGTACAATCACAGCTGGTATTCCAGTGTTGCTGGATCAATGGGGATTATTGTACAGATATGATTGTATGAAAGAAGAGAGGTAGTGGTATTTATTTAAAACCTCCAGTGAATTCTAAAGTGACCAGGACTTTTTAAAATGATTTTTATTTACTGAGTGATTTATACAGTAGAACACTTATTGTTGTTGCCATTTATTATGCAACAGCTTACACAGGTTGGAACTCGTTAATCACACTGATCCCATCAACACCAGTGGGGAGAACTTTGCCTGCAGTAATACCAAGGTAGTTCTGGTGAAGTCATTGGAATTGCCTGGGTAAAACTGCGGGTAGTGTCTAAATCTTACTCTTCTCCTGTATCTCTCCAATATCATCTTGTAGCAGCCTAGATAGATGGTATTCCTTCTACCTATGGAGGGCAGCTACATTGACTTGTTTGATTTGGCATGGGCTGACTTGGAGAAACCAAATGAACGGAGAAGTGTGGGAGTGTGATTTGGGTCAGGAGGGTTTTATCCTCCGAGTTTCTCTGTGCTGAGACCAGTTTAACTACCAGCCACCTCTGATTCACATGCTTCAAACAGCAAGTGTCACAGCTTGGGCCCCTATTGAAGGTGCCGTTTTCTATGGAGGTTGGTGTTTTATGCTTCTTGAGACCTCATCTGTATGTTGGTTCAATGCAAATTAATTAAAATGAATAAAAGAGTAACAAAATCATGTAAGGAAAGCTGGATACATACTTATGTGCAAATTAAAAAACCACACAATTACCCAGTATATTCTTTTCCCCCCCAAAACTCCACATTGTGAGCAGAACAGCACACAGCTGAGTGCAAAGCTATGGTAACGCTACTTCTTTTGTGCTGGGAGCACCAGGCCAAACTCTGTCCCTGGAGTGTGCAGTTACATCCCAGCCCACCAGCCACTGTTCCATGCAAAACGATAACCTTGAAGAGGAGAAGCAGCATATTTCTGTGCTTAAAAGCCTGCAAACAGTCCCAGTTTTTCTAGCCTTGCTTTTTTCTCCTCTCTTCTGTAAAGCTGCTGCTCATTGGAGCAGTGTGTGGCACTGCAAACTGCGGGGTATTATTTAAAAAAAAAATACTGGTGTTAATGGGCTATGGTCTGTATGGGGATTTGGAAATAATTAAAAGTTGTTAATGAAATGTTCCTCTTTGATTGCTGATCTCTTAAATATAGGTTAATCCAGTTAATACATTTCTTTTTATGGAAACACCCTCCCCCTGGAAGGTATTTTACTGGTGCTTTACTGTGGCTTCCCAGCAGGCTGTCCAGCTTTGCTGTATTAGGAATGGCACATAATGCAGGCTAAACTCATTTAAAACTAGGCAAGACCATCCCATTGTCTTGCGACGTGGGAATCCGTAGACTCAGAAGCTATTCTGGTATCTTCCAGCATCTTAATTTTGTGTGTGTGCGTGTGTGACATATTTTGAAGTTTCCTTTTGCTTTTCTTTAAAGCATCAGCTATTGGCTGCTGGCAAAAGCTGGATACTGTAATTTGTAGCCCAACTGACTGCTCTGATTATGGCAAATCTTGTCTTCCTACGTCTTTGATATCAAAACATCCACTAACCCCATCCATTTTGAGACGCAGAGTGACACATTGGTGGAAAGAGATTTCCCCCAATAATTTTGTGATTGAGTTTTATAGCATGATCGTGCAGATCCAGTCTCTATACTCCACTCTCCCCTTCAAAGCTCTTGTGGTATCAGTATGTCATTTCAAGAGCATTTAAAATCCTTGATATATTCCAGTCCTTGCCTTGAGAAGTCAAAGGTCTGAGAGGTTTGAAGTGCATCTACTGTGTTAAAAGCCGGTTATCTAACCTCCCCACAGCAGGTTGTTCTTCTAAAGCCTTGTTCCAGTCAAATAAGTTTTGTGTGTGTGTGTGACACAAACAGACGCAGCATGTAGAATATAGCAGAGGCTTAATTGATATCCTTTGGAGATGCAGAATCAGTTGAAAAGGCACAGATCCAAACACAGCAGGAGGCAAGCCAGCCAGTGAGCCAGTTCTCAGGCTTTGGGCAAGCCAATTTGGGCAGACTGAAATACCAATACATTACTCATGGAAATAAGACCAATTAAAAGGCAAAGCTTACAATTCAAAGAAGCCAGCACAGGACTTTTCTGAATTCCACCCCCTCCCCCAACTATTTCTCCCCAAAACATGTTGCATGGGAAATGGGAGGAGATCTTGGTTTTTGTGTGACCCACCTAAACCTGGTTGCGTGTTCTAGAACTGCTCCTGTCATCAGGCCAGTTCACATTCACTCTTGGGCTTTTCTTTTGGCCTGTCATTCTGAGCTGCCGCTTTTTGCTCTATCCTGGATCCTCCCCTCCTGTTGTAAAGCTTTGCTGTCAAGCAGCCCATTCCTGCAGTGGTGAAGAGGCACTACTGCTCTACATCCTCCTTCTGCCCAGTATAGCATGCCTTCACATTCCCTGAATTCTAGGACTTCATGATGCTTTCAGGCAGCACTGCACAAAAATGTGAGTATTTTGATGGGTGTTCTCCCATCCTGGTCTCCTGCACAGTAATATACTGTGTCTACTGGCCAAGCCATTTGGAGCTCTGACAAAATGTCTGCCCAGGTTTCTGCTTACAAATGTTCATATGCATATGAGGTTGATGAATAATGCATCTTTATAAGCATGCGGTTTGGTGCACAAGTGAAAGTAAATGCTTGGCTGAGTATAAATAAAGAGAGAATCCTTTGAAAAGGGAGCATTGATGAGCAAAATTAATTTTAAAATAGAAGTGTGATGACAGTGCCGTCTAATGGCAATTTTGGGAAATGGATACTTTTGAAAATAAATATTGCCGTCCCAGAAAAATCTTTTTAAAGACTTAAATTCTTGGCAGGAGGAAACAAATGTGAGTTGTGAAAGCAGAACAAACCATTTAAATTGTGTATATATGTATATTTCTCCAATTCATCCAACACACTTTATCCCTGTGTTTCTTTTCCTGCTACGGTTACATTTAAGATGATAACATAATACGTGTTGCCTTATCAACTGCAAGTCTTTTTCTCTTCTTTTATAATCTCCACCCTTTTAAATATTTGATCACCTCAGCTCTCCTGCCTGAAGAATCCGAAATGAACCCCTTTCCCCATTTCACAGTAGGAATAGCTCTTTGAGGTTGCGGGTTATAAAATAACAGCTTGCACAGTGCTCTATTATTCCATTTTGGGGCGGGGAGTGGCAAATGCCCTTTTCCATGTTAACTCATTGACTTTAGTGTCCGCGTCTTAAAATGAGACTAAAAGTGCTGTCTCCAATTTCCAATTCAGTTACAAGAGTAATGCTGCTGCTGTTCTTCAAGTGCTTGCTCATGTCGATTCCAAGTTAGGTGTGTGCACGGTCGTCGGAAGGTTGTTCCCTAGCGGTACCCATCGGGTCGGCCTTGGAGCCCCCTGGAGTCACGCTTTCATGGTGGTGTATATGGTTCCCTGCTGACCCGCTGCCACCTCAGCCCAGGGCTACACTAGGGAAGGGGGGTCGATCTACAATACGCAGATTCAGCTACGTGAATAACGTAGCTGAAATCGGCATATCGTAATCGGCTTACCTGACCATGAAGACGGCGGCGCGTCGATCGCTGCAGCTCCCCCGTCGACTCCGCTTGCGCCGCTCGATGACGTGGTTTTCCAGAGCCGACGGGGAGCGCGATCGGGGATCGATTAAGCGCGTCTTAATGAGACGCGAAAAATCGATCCCTGATAGCCACTAGATTGCCACCAGTGACGGTCATTGGAGCAGCTCTTCTCTTGCTACGGCAAGCAATCCCCTAGTGGACTTCTCTTGTTGTACCTGTAAACAGTTGAAAACTTAGTATTAGTTAGTTCTAGTAGTTCATGGTTAGTTTAGATACATTTTAGTTGTGTTTTTCCCCCCACCACATTTCTCCTCCCGGGGTCCAGGGCATGCCTCAGTCTCAGGAGTTCAAACTGTGCGGGTTGTGTCCGAAGCCTATGCCAAAGGAAGACCCACACGGCTCCTGCTTAAAGTGTTTGCGGGAAGCCCATTAGGCTGAGAAGTGCAAAATCTGCAGAGGCTTCCGCCCAAGGACTAAGAAGGAGAGGGAATTTAGGGTGAAATTGACCTAATGGAGTCTGCCCTTCGTCTCCAGACGGTACAGGCGGCGTCCGACCCCAAGCCCAGCACTTCGGTGAGGAGCCCGCTGGCCTCAGTAAGAGAGGCTGCAGCGCCGAGAAAGGACTTGGACTCCAGGGACCCTCGGCACCGCCATTCCCCGGCGCTGAAGGTCACCTTCGGTGCGGGTGCCCAGCCCCGCTCCCAGTCGGCACAAAAGAGAGACCGACAGAAGTCTCTCTCCCACTAGAGCAGTCGGGCGAGGAGGCACCAGCACCGTGCGTTCTGAGCCGGGACATCCTGCTCCGGCTCTGACTCAGCCGGCACCATTGACTCCGGCCTCACAGGGAGGTCCATCGAGTCCAGTTCTAGTGAAATCCCTGATGTGGGAATGTCGGGGGAGGACTTAGACCTTCTCTCCACACCGGACACCTTTGAGGCAGCTAGGGACCTCATAGCGGTGACAGTGCAGTCCCCTGCCCCATCCCTGCAGAGGCACAGTGCCTTCTAAGGCACAGCTAGCCTTCACCTCGGCACCGCTCCCCAGCACCATCTCGCTCCGTGCCGCCTTGGTCGCAGAGCTCTGAGGCCTCATCAGACGCCGAGTTGTACTCTTCTAGGCGAAGTCGGCGCCGCTCCAGACAAGAGGAAGGACAGCTATTGCCTATGATGCCAGGGCCACCGTGGTGGCAGGCACCAGCTCAATGGCCCTTCTGGACCCCGCGGGCCTACCACCAACCCCCAGGGCCGGGGTCCAGATCCTTGTCGGTGGTTTCAGAGACACAGGCCCCTCCATCATCGTCATCTTTAGCCCGGGAACCTCCGCGAGGCAAGAGATGGGCATGCAGGCCGGCACCCAGATTGCAGTGGGACCTGGCACCGGGGCCAGTACTGAGACGAACACGGGCCCGGAAACCGCACTGCTCCCTGCACCACTCAGGTCATTTCGGTGCAGGGGGATCCCCGTGAGCCAGAAGGTCAGGAAGGCCCAGTGCCCCCCGTCTCCCCACCCCGGGCATATTCCTCATCCTCCCCTGATGAAGCGGTGGCAGGCACATCCACCACGCTGCCGGCCATGGACAACAGAGCCCACCAAGAGTTGCTCAGAAGGGTGGCTCAGAATTTGGGCATGCAGGCAGAGGTGGTGTTGGAGGAGACCAACCCCATGGTTGACATTCTCATGCCTGAAGGTCTCTCGAGGGTGGCTTTGCCCCTCATTAAGACCCTCTATAATATTGCTAAAGCGTTGTGGCACATGTTCGCCTCTACTTCCCCCCCACGGCCAAAGGGGTGGAGAGGAACTATTTTGTGCCTTCAAAAGGGTATGAGTACCTGTTCACTCACCCTCAGCCGGGCACTGTATGGTGGTGGCTGCCAACCAAAAGGAAAGGCAGAACAACCAGGACCGAAGTCCAAGGAGGCGAAGAAGCTGGATCTCTTCAGTAGGAAGGTGTAGTCTACCAGGGGGCTGCAGTTTCGCATTGCCAACCAGCAGGCAGTCCTTAGCTGCTACAGCTTTAACTCTTGGAACATGTCCAAATTCAAGGAGCTACTGCTGGCCTCCCACTTGGAGTTTGCTGCTGTCCTCAAGGAAGGCAAGGTAGTCGCGAGGACCTCCTTACAGGCTTCTCTAGGTTTGGCGGACTCGGCAACCCGGACTGTGTCGACAGCTGTAGCCATGAGAAGGAGCTCATGGCTTCGGGTGTCAGGACTCCCGCACGAAGTCCAGCAGACAATTCAGGAATTGCCGTTCAACTATTTAGGGCTTTTCTCGGAGCAAACAGACTCTAAGCTCCACAGCCTGAAAGACTCACGGCCACTCTGAAGTCCCTGGGGCTTCATATGCCAGCCCCCCCAGAGGAAGCAATTTAAGCCGCAGCCTGCCCTTGGCTTCTACCCTGCTCACCCTAGACAGGACTATAGCAGGAAGTGAGGCAGGAGTAATAGACAGAGACCCTCTCAGTCCTCCTCTAACCAGGGCCAGGGTTCAGCGAAGCAGCCCTCAGCCTCCAAGCCAAAACTTTTGTAGGTGCGGATGGGGGTGACGCACCAGTTCAGATTCCGGATCCTTCCCCTTCTTTCATGAATTGTCTATCCAATTTCTACCATGCCTGGGCACAAATCACTTCAGACCAATGGGTCTTGAGCCCGGTAGAATTGGGATATTCTCTGCAATGCTGTTCCCTCCCACCTTCCCACCCTCCTTCCCCGTCCCTCTTCAGGGACCCTTCTCACAAACAACTCCTCATGCAGCAGGTGCAATCGCTGCTACTACTCAAGGCGATAGAGGAAGTCCCTCTAGAGTTCAGGGGAAGGGGGTTTTATTCCCGGTATTTCCTAATCCCGAAGGCCAAGGGTGGGCTCATACCTATTTTAGACCTGCGAAACCTCAACAAATTCATGAAGAAGATAAAGTTCCGCACAGTCTCTCTGGATTCCATTATCGCCTCCCTGGATCCAGGGTACTGGTACGCTGCCCTCGACTTGAAAGATGCTTACTTTCACGTGTCCATGGTCCCATCCCACAGACTGTTCCTCCACTTTATGGTCAACAGCACTCACTTATCAGTTAACGGTTCTCCTATTTGGCCTCTCGGTGGCCCCTGGGGTGTTCACCAAGTGCATGTCAGTCATGGCAGCCTTCCTGCAGAAACAGCAGGTGCAAGTATTCCAGTACCTTGATGACTGGCTAATCAAAGGCCACTCCAGGGCCCAAGTGGAGGCTCATGTGAGTAGTTCGGACGACGTTCCACAGGCTCAGCCTGATGCTGAACGCGGTAAAGTCGACCCTAATCCCTACTGAGAGGGTAGAGTTAATCGGAGCTCTCCTGGACTCCGGTCAAGCCAGGGCATTCCTTCCGGAAACTCGCTTTCTCGCCATGGGCGCCATCACAGACAAACTTGGGCGATACCCCACTGCTACGGTGCAAAATTCCCTGAAGCTGCTCAGCCATATGACTGCCTGTACGTATGTAGTGCAGCACGCCAGGCTGCGGCTCCAACCCCTTCAGGCTTGGCTAGCCTTGGTGTACAGGCCGAACCAAGACCGCCTAGACAAGTTGGTCACGCTCATTCCTCCAGTTATTGAGTCCCTCAGGTGGTGACTTGACCCGCAAGCAGTATGTGCGGGAGTGCCCTTCTCTGGGCCCCAACCCTCGCTGTGTGTAGTAACGGACGCGTCGGCGATGGGTTGGGGGGGACCTACTTAGGAAGAATCAGGACTCAAGGTCTCTGGTCCCAAGCTGAACGTTCGCGGCACATCAACGTTGGGAGCTATGTGCGATTCATCTTGCTTGCCAGATATTTCAAACCCATCTGCAGGGTAGGTGGGTATCAGAATTGACAGACATTACAACGGCGATGTTCTATATAAACAGACAGGCCGGTGCTCACTCCTCTCCCCTGCGCCAGGAAACCCTCAAGCTGTGAGACTGCTGCATTGCCCACTCCATACATCCGCAGGCTCTCGGAACGAACTGGCCGATCATCTCAGCAGGTCCTTTCACAACCAGAGCATCAATGATCTTGATAGCGCCGGCATGGCCACGTCAGCACTGGTTCACCACGCTTCTAGACTTGTCGGTGGACACTCCTATAGCACAGCCCCTGGTCCCGGACTTGATCAGACAGGACCACAGCCGCCTCCAGCATCCCAATCTAGAGCGTCTCCACCTCACAGCATGGAAACTCCATGGCTAAACCCCTTGGCGCTCGCATGCTCAGACTCCGTTAGGGAAGTTCTCCTTGGTGGCAGAAAACCATCCACTCGAGCCACTTATCTGGCTAAGTGGAAGAGATTCTCAATCTGGTTTCTGCAAAAGGACGCTCTGTCATTACAGTCACTGATTCCCGTTATCCTGGACTATTTACTACAGCTGAAACAGCAGGGCCTGGCAGTGTTGTCAATAAAGGTGCACCTGGCCCCCATCTCGGCTTTCCATCCCGGTTCTGCTGCTGGTCAGTATTCGCTAATCCCATGGTTGGCTGCTTCCTCAAAGGACTAATAGGTGGTACTTCCAGGTAAGACAGCTGATCCCCACATGGGATCTCAATCTGGTGCTCTCAAGGCTGATGGGCCCTCCTTTTGAGCACTTAACAAAATGCTCCCTCCTCTATCTTTCCTGGAAAGTGGCATTCTTAGTGGCAATAACTTCTGCCAGGAGGGTGTCTGAGCTAAAGGCCTTAATGTCAGAGTCCCCTTATACTCTTTTTTTTTTTTTTTTTTTTTCTACAAGGGCAAGGTACAGTTGTGGCCTCATCGACCTTCCCCCTAAAGGTAGTTTCGCAATTCCACGCGAATCAAGACATTTTTCTTTCAGTCTTCTTCCCTAAGCCACATGCTAGAAACCGGGAATGGATGCTCCACTTCCTGGATGTCAGATGAGTGTAAACTTTTTATATTGAAAGTACGAAGCCATTGTGAAAGTCGACACAGTTCTTCGTTGCAATTGCTGAGCAGATGAGGGGGCTCCCAGTGTCGTCCCAAAGGATCTTGTCATGGATCATGGCTTGTATCACGGCGTGCTACAACCTCGCAAAGAGATCTGCCCCAGCATTGACAGTGCACTCCACAAGGGCGCAGGCTTCCTCAGCAGCATTCCTGAGGCAGGTCCCCATTCAGGTCATCTGCAGGGCAGCAAGGTGGTCATCAGTCAACACCTTTACATCACACTTCACTATTACTCAGCAGGCTAGAGACGATGCAGCATTTGGCAGAGTGGTGCTGCAGTCTGCGACTTGGTGAACTCTGACCCCTCCTCCTGGGAACTGCTTGGGAGTCACCTACTTGGAATCGACATGAGCAAGCACTCGAATAAAAAACGGTTACCTACCTCTCGTAACTCTTCTTCGAGATGTGTTGCTCGTGTCCATTCCAAGACCCGCCTGCCTACCCCTCTGTCGGAATACTCCGGCAAGAAGGAACTGAGGAGGTGGCGGGTCGGCAGGGACCTATATACACCGCCATGAAGGTGTGACTCCAGGGGGCTCCACAGCCCACCCGACAGGTACCGCTAGGGTAAAAACCTTCTGACGACTGTGCATGCGGCGCGCACACACCGACTTGGACTGGACATAAGCAACACATCTCAAAGAACAGCAGTTATGAAAGGGAGGTAATCGTGTTTTCCATCACATTGTGTCAGGCACAAAAATTACATGGAACATCCTGACTTAAAAAGAATCCAGAGGCCTAGCTGGAATTCAAATCTAACGTGGCAAAACAGGGAACTAAACCTGCTCCTGAAGCTCTTCTAATAGGAAGTGAAAGGCGGGATGTGGGAATGCAAAAAGAGGGGAAACATCAATTTGTGAACTCCTAGAATTCCTTTTATGCGTTGCTGAAAGGTGGAGACAATGGATATTTAAAGCCTGTACTGTTGCTCTAGCAGTTCTCCTCTCTGGCAGATTGTTAATAAAAATGATTTTCAAAACCATAAAGGTTATGATGAAATTAAAACTGGAGGAAAGAAAAATACACATGTAAAAAAAATTCCTGTAACCGTTGTTTGCTAGTTTGATGTGCATTTTAAATTCAAATGTTAACTTGTGCATTTCAGCCTGTCAGTCATACAGCCTTGTAGAGTAGCAGCCACGTACATGTTCAGTGCTGCAAAACGATAGTGGAGGAGAGAGAAATCAGATTCAGAGATGAAAGCCTCAATCTTTATATTTGTGGCATTCAGGCATTGACTGAAAAGTGACATTAAGTCACAACGAACCCACCCACCCTCCGCTTGTGTTAGCAGTTGAGATCTCATCAGTGAATAATGAAGGAGTCCATAATTTAGCATTTCTTTAAATAGTTCTGCAATTTATCTGGCACAGCAGAGGGAGAGACTGCAAAGCACCATTTCTGCCTTCACCTCTGTTTCCCAGGAAACCTGCTTTAACAGCTTCTTTGTTCTTTAGAACAAAGCTTTTGTCATTATTTAGGTGGGTTTAAAGGAATATGTATCAGCTGATTTGGCACTGGAAGAAGCATACAAACACTTCTAAATATCGGGCTCCACTAGGAATGATCATTACCGATAAACTCACATTTTAAAAATCTTTATGTGTTTTTAGTCTGAGGAAATTATTAGTCTTAGTACTTAAATTCACCAGTCTTTAATTTTTTATAATCTCATGGACATGTTTTTCATATTCTAAATATCTCCATTATTTTAAATAATTCTCCACTGCACTGTTGCCAAGAAATGAAAACAACAAATAAATCCATATCAACTATTCTGCATAATGTAGCTTAAAATGATGGTCCAAATGTGGCTCAATATTGTTTGAGCCAAGGGGTTGTAAAACACCAGTGTTCTGAACTTCTGGTAAGTTTCTGGGTGGAATTCCTGGTTCTGGGGACCCTATTAGCTAAGAGACGGCTTCTCTCCCTTTGCTATACTACTGACCTTGTATTTAGTTATTTCGATTTAAGTGCAAGAATGCACCTGTCCAAAGCTCTTAGACTCTTCCCAGTTTACAGTCACAATCCATGCAGGACGATATACCCAGCAATGTAACAGAGCCGGAACGCAACAAAAATTATATAAGCTTATCCAGCCCTCAAGTCAAAGCAGAAAAATATACCCCAGTCATTCCATAAGGCTCCTGCAAATAGCCATTGCCATGTGCCTGAAGTCAATAGATTTGGGCTATTTTAGACTAAAGTTGGGGAGACAAGGAGCCCTTGTAAAGAACATCTTGCTAATAGTTCCCTCTCATCTATACCCAGGGTCGTCCAGTTTAAAAATCTCCACTGACAGCCGCTGTGGCATTAGCGCGCGTGCGCACACTCCTCTCTCTCTCTCTCTCTCTCTCTCTCTCTCTCTCTCTCTCTCTCTGATATGCAAAACCCAGGCCATTTAAGGACATAGATACTGCCATACTGGACCATGGCAGAATTAAGCTAATCCAATGTGCTGTATCTGACAGTGGCCATACCAGATGCTTCAGAGGAAGATGCAAGAAAACCCATAGTGGTAATTATGGAATATGTTGCCCATAGGTGAAAAGTGGTGCCTAGAGTTTTGGTTTTGATTTCTCTGGCACCTATCCAATCAATCAATCAGCTACACCTCATTTCCAAGTCGCTGCTGACATAATCAATTATTCCAGCACAAACACACTGGGAAGTAAACCAAAAAAGCAACGTTAACACAAATCCTTGTTAGAATCAGAGGGGGAAATCAGTATTTTGTCAAATACAAAGGGACAAAATTGGGAGGGAAAGGTTTTAAAAAATATATTTTCAAGTATCTACTTGACACTACTTTAATAGTAGCAGGTAGTAAACTTGGCGATGTGATTTTAATACTGTGTCTTTTTAAGTCTTATGATTTTTTCGGTGTGAAATATTGATTTTAAACAAATGTAGGAAATACCGTAACAAAATATAATGTCCAGTTTATGAGAGGAGAGTTAAATAGCGATCCCTCGTAAAAGCAGCAAAAATGATTAGCTCTGTCTAGTTTCGGATGCTGAATAAAAGTGTTATTTAATGGAAGGTGGATATTATATTGCAATTAATTGGTAAGTGCTGCCAAAGCACAACAAATTTCAACAGATCTGAAGATAGCTTGACTGGACTAAACAAGAAGTGAAAAGAAAACCCATCCTGGGGCTGACTGTTCAAACAAAGACTGTTTAAAGATAAAGACTTGCTTAGACAGGCAGTCATGGCAAACTGAGCCCTTCCAATAATGGATATAACATGTCATTAAGTAATGTCTTTAGTTGATCTGACCTACACACAAGTGTTAACACTCTGGATAGGTTACAAATAGGGAAAATAAGACATTTGACAATATTGATAAAGTGAAGCCCAATAGATAATGGCTGGGTCCAGCCAGCTATAACTGGCTTTAACATTAAAATGCTTATTTTAAAAACTATCCAACCCCACATGCTCTTTATCAGAATAAGCAACTAATTCCAATTTAGAGGCCATATAGGTGGACATGTGTTTTGGTTTTATGAATACATAACTTAATATAATTAATTATCTATAAGGGAATATGTGTCCAACGGATAACTGGCACTAAAAAAATGCCTCCTCCTACCAAAACACAGGAGGAGATGTTAACAAACATATTTTGAATTGGAGGGAATTGTATTTTGGTTGGTAAAATCCAAACACCTGCTCTGTCTTGATCAAGTATGTTCCAATGGAGCTAGCCTCTTTCCAATAGCAGACAAACAGGCCTGCAATTTGTGGTGGCCATCTGACAGTGCAGCCTTATCTCACCACAGTAGCATGGATTTAGTTTTATTCCACCTTTAAGAAAAAACTAGAATCTAAACACAGAAATTGTGGTGAACTATCCCCCACTACCAAGCCAGTATGTCTCAAGCCTTTCTGGATGAAAACATGGTTTATTCTCCAGATCCAATCACTCATTGACCTCTCTCTGCTAAGGTTGCCAACAATGGAGGGCCAGCGTTGGTAGGTAGTGCGATATTCTTATTCCTTTGTGAGTCTCAATACATTTCAGTGGGGCAAAGTAGGAACATAAGAATTGCCACATAGGATGCAGCCAATGGTCCTTCAAGTTCAATGTCTTGTCTCTGACCGAAGCCAATATCAAATCCTTCGCAGGAAGGTATGCAGCTTTGTAATAAACAATATTTCAGTAACCATAAGCAGACAAATAATTATAAAATGCCTTCGGAGGGTGTTCCTTCCTAATCTGAAAAAGTGAATGGTTGGTTTGTGTGCTGAATCAGGAAGGCTTCTGCCCGTTTATACATTTAGCATTAAGTGTAGATGGTACTAAGCTTACAATAGAGTAGTTCAGTGACACTGAGTGTGGATTTCTACATGTGAGGAATTCAGAAATAGGTTACTATGTTTTGCCTCTTGAGCATGTCTGGCCACAAGCAGTTTTGCATTCCCTGTCTTGTGAATAGGTAAGAGGTAGAAACAAACACTGGAGTGATTTTACCTGTTTGGTGTGGTGCACCACAAAGAGGCTGAACTAAAAATGCATGCTAAAGAGCTGCTATATTTGAACAACAGACTTCTTAATGACTACTGTGCTTCTTATTCAACAGCCCAGTTGCATCAGTGAGTTGGGTCCTCCAGGTCGCAGTTCTTTGGATAGCGTGGAGATGGCCTATGCCCGACAAGTGAGTATGCTGAAAGGGGACACCAAATCATTGCCAATGTGTCTTAGCCACGACAGACATGGGAGAGTGAGTGAAAAGAGGAACGCTGAGGAGACAGTAGTATACCACCTGCTGGAGAGTAGGGGGCAGTGCCGTAACAAGGGCGAGGCGAGTGAGGCGCGCAAGCTGAGGGACGCAGAAAACTCCCTGAGCCGGCGGCATTTCGGCAGCAGCCCAAACGCTGCCGTAGTCTTCGGCGGAGAGGGTCCTTCTTCCCTCGGGCATCAAAATATCCAGTTACGGCTCTGGTAGGAGGGAGCCTTTTATCAGCTCCAACACCCTCTTCCAGTTAAATGCCTGGAAGGTTTTCAGAGGGAGCTTTAATTAGCCCATTTACCTGGAAGGGAAGGTTTCTAGGCTGGGAATGAAGGAAAATGTAGCAAAGTAGCTAAAATAAGATCAACATTTTTTAAAATGGGCATTAGGCTCCTAAATCCTTATTCAGGCACCTAAAAAAGTGGGCTGAAGTCACCTCTGAAAATGGATGTGCCCAATGAGGGTTTAGGAGCAATTTTAGAAAATCTCCACCTAACTTCTAATACACAAATAATTGAACTGTAATGGAAAATTGATCTGTTCAATGCATATATTTCTCTCTACGCCAGTTACAGTCCTCAAGCCTTAAAAATTCCAAGAAGAGAGGGCATTGTTAGAGCAGCTTGCTCAGTGTTCAGTGGAATTCACTCTGCAGGGCAGATAATCTCTTGCAGGACTGGAGGAATTTTAAGGCTCTATGATGGTTATGAAAGGAATACTTTTTCTCTTGCAACACAGCTTCATTTAACACGTTTCTGCTATATAGGTTGCTCTGGGTCAGGGTTTTATAAACACAGCTACCACTAAGGGACTTAATATTATGGTTTCCAGAATTCTGTTCCTGTCTCTTCAACAGAAATGAGAGTGGCGTACAGTGAAATAGTCACTCTGGCAGTCAGATATCTGCCAGCACTTTTCCCTCCTACGTTGCAATTAGTCTAACACAGCAACCAGTGCAAAGCTCTGCCATGCAGAACAACTGAATAACTGTATCATTCCTGACATTCAGGCAGTTCTGGGGCTGTGGTAGTTTTGTGGAGGTGCATTTCATGTTGCTGCCCATCCCTTCCCTGGTGTCCTGGGTAGAAGGCAGCTGATGTGGGAAGAAAACTGGCTGGAGACCCTGAACGCCATCCAGTCTTGAAGCCTGTTTCAAATTCTGCTGCTGTAGCAGGGTGGAGGAAAGAACCATGTGCATTGTGAAAATTGCTTACTTTTGCTACGTTTCAGATTTATATTTATAATGAGAAGATAGTGAACGGACATCTGCAGCCTAACCTGGTAGACTTTTGTGTTGCTGTTGCTGAACAGGATGATAAGGTAATGCCAAGAAGTTAACATAGGGAGATGGACTTAATCTGTTTTCAGCCGTGATTAGCAGCCTGCTGACATTTACAGAAATGTACTGATATCACAAGAAAAAATTGCATTGCTTTACAGAAAATAACGAGCCAGGAATGCAATCTTCAGTACAGCAGGGCCCATGTGGTAAACTCTGCGACTGAAATTCTATTTACAGTGAGGTAGAAAAAAATGCCCTGTTTCATTGCTTTGTGATCCCTAGAAACAAGTACTTCACTTTAAATGGATCCTGTTGTGTCTTGCTTTAAAAAACAGGTCCCGTGATATCCACATGTGCCATTGTTTACATGTGCTTTCAAAGAGTTTGTGAATGGAAGGGCTAATCTTTAGATCTGGATTATGGAAAATGTAGGTTGGTCCCCAGTAATAATACTGGCTCGTGTTTAAACCCAAGCACCAACTAAATAGCCTTGCAGTGGCTTTAAATCAACATTAAATCTGCTTTTCCTATTTCACTCCCTCCGCTGGATTGCTAAAATAGCAGGCTGGTTGAAATATATTGTGCTATGAACTTCAATTCATCAAGTCTCAGCCTTGTTCCAGATTGTGCCACCTATCTGGGAAACTCCTTCACCTTGCTGGCCCATGGCAGTCTCTAAAGGTGCTATTGCAAAATAACACTGCTTTTGGACTTGCTGCTGCTTTTGCTTTTCTTCTTTTTCCTCCACAATATTTTAATATTTCATATTACAGTAACACCCCACAATTCCGATAAGCACCAGGGATGCATTGTGCTAGGCATGCTCCAAATGCACAGCTGAGCCAGAGATCTTCATTGTATAATTTAGTATTTCTAACCTTTTACTGAATATTGCAGCTCTTTTGTATTCTTTTTCTGTACTTATCGATTATTTTATTTTCATGTAAGTTATCCTTTTTTAAAAAAAAAATCCTTAAAGAAATTACCAGTTGGATAGACATCTTGCGGGTGATGAAAGAGCCTGATTGTGCTCTCAGTCACATTGGTGTAAGTCAGGAATGACTCCATTGCAGTGGAAAAGCCGTGTAGGTGAGATCAGAGTCTCTCAGAGAGCTTTCAGGGGAAAGAATAGCAGCGAGAGGCTTTTATCAAGAAGGGTAAAAAAAGGTGTTTTTATTGTTGCTATCCATACATCTGTGTCCTTCACACAACTGTTCTTGATGAGGTGGGTGTAAGCTTAAAGCAGAAGGGTTGTAAGGAGAGAGATTGAATGCGTATGTGACTCAGGCTTGGGGGAAGAAAGGAAGTTCTAGATCAGTACAACTGATAGTGACTACTTATAACACTCCCCCACTTTCCTTCAAAACAAACACACAGACAATGGAGAGCTGTGGGAAGAGGACAGGGAAATGACTAATACTGGAAAGTAAAACCAATGCAGAGGTTGCCAAACCAGGTGTCCAAAATTTCTTGGCCATCTAACAAACCTAAATGACTTAAATCTCAATTACAGGTGTACATTCAAACATACTCTGAGGGCTTTGAGCAATTCTGTATTCATTTTAACAGAGACAACCCAATGAGTTTGAGTGCTCTTGTACCATTGAAGCATCATGGGTGAAATTGCGACCTCATTAGAGTCGATGGCCAAACTTGATTTCAGTGTGGTCAGGATTTCATCCCATGCGTCTTACTATTTTAGTAAAGGAGGACTGGTCCTGTGTGTATTAATAACTTAATCCGCATGAACATGTAGACCTAGGCCCCAGGGTCTCAACATTTTTCATAATGTGGACCACATCTGAACAGAGAGAGAGTCTTGTGGATACATACCCTCTTGTTTGTGACTCCATAACTTCCCAGGGCAACTACGGCAATTGCTTATCCTGAAACTATGGCTAGGAAAGTATTTGTTTAGAGCAGTGGTTCCCAAACTTTAACAACCTGTGAACCCCTTTCACTAAAATGTCAAGTCTCGCGAACCCCCTCCTAAAAATGAATATTTAAATTAGAAAAGCAGTGATCTTGGAAATATATATTTTTATGACATGCTTATTACAAACTATTGATTATTAATTATTATTTATCATTACAGTATTTTTATTACATTATAAAAATGGCAACACTCCTCCAAGATCTCACTTTCATAGCTTGTATCACTTTGAATAATCCTGTTATAAGACAAGGCTCCTATGTTTCATTAAGGAGTATCCGATATGAAACAGCATGAAGATATTTAAGAAGCCAACTCAAAGAGTTCCTCCTACACAAGCATTCAGGTCTTGAGCAGTGCAGGCAAACAACGCATGTTACAACAAACCTTAAACTCGTTCTTCATAATAATTTTAAAAACAGCAAAAAAAAAATCCACCTCCCTTTCCATTTTTTATAAGGAGTCTTGAAGTTTAAATCTCCTCAGTGTGATAGATATGCTTGCTTTGATCTGCTTAGCTCTTGCAAGTCCAGGGGCTCTGGGCTGCTGGCCCCGTGCTGCCCGGGGTCCCTAGGGAGAGGTCTGTCTGCCATTAGGGAATTTTTTCCAAGAATCCCCTGTAACATTTCGCAAACCCCCAGGGGTTCATGAACCCCAGTTTGGGAACCACTGGTTTAGAGTGATATAATGACTGGAAACAAGAAAGCAGACCCATCACCAAGTCTCCAACCAGCTTTCTGAAAGCCATAGTCAGTCATCTGTGCCCCACAGTCAGGCAAATTCTCCTTGAAAGGGCGGTGATGCAGAGAAGGTTGGGAACATCGTTATCAGCCTAACTCTGGCATGTGTCCTGTCACCTGGACTCATTCTGTCAGGCAGACAGAGATGGCTTCCCCTGATGTGTGCTTCTAATGTCTTCGTTACAAGTTTTGACTAGCTGTAACTTATCTTTTTTTATGTAAAATGATCGTACTGCTCAGACTAGGTAAATCCCGAATGGCTGTAATAACCACTGTTGTATGAACGGGTTCATTTCTAGAATATCTCGGATATGTGGGCCATGGTGAAACTAATGACAGAGGTATTGCTGGTTCCTGCAAGTGATGCGTTGAAAGTCCGGACCAACATGGAGGTGCGCATGGAATTTGTAAGGCAGGCTCTGCGTTACCTAGAACAAAGGTAAGGCAAACATAATGGAGAAAAGCATCCTTAATTACATACAGCAACAACTTTCCTGTGACTCTACTGGTATTCTCTAAATAGATACATGCACACACTAAAGGTTAGTGAATAAGACAGAAGAACCTAATTCTGTCTTAAGAAATGCCTGTTCCCCATCATGCTGCTGCTCTGCAGGGCTGAGAGCAGCCACGGGGGTAGAGAACTATTCCAGTTTTGAAAAAAAAATTGAGTCCATTGGGAGACTGTTTTTGAAGACACAACCACTCTTTATTATTCCTTCCCTGTCACTCTTTATGTACTTGCCACAGTGGCAAACAGGTGCTGGACATATTACAACTAATTGAAATAGATAAATTATGCCCGCCTAAAAAAAAATGTCTCCCTCTTCCTCATTCCCTTCGGGATGCTAATGACATGGAGATACTAGAAACTAGAGCTGGGTGAAAGTGGTGAGCATGCTTTGCTGAAAAGTTGTGTAAATGCAGTTCTCCTTCCTTTTCATGCAGTGACCCTCAACATTTTGCCTTTTTTGAGGGGGCGGGAATGCCAGGAGACTGCAGTTGAAGTGTATGAAAAGGGGGATGGGGGTGGAATGCTTTCATAACTCCGTGCTTGTGAGACTGCAAAAGGAGCTAGACGTGGCCTGTTTTCTGTTGTGTGTGTTTGCAATAGAAGTCGTGCAAAATTTAAGTTTGCCATGAACAAACCCACTCATGCATTTGTCCCAAATGATTATGAAGCCTGTTGTTTTCCCACCTGCCTCTCCAAGTTACTACGTGAAAACACCGGTAAATATCAGCAAGAGCTGGGGCACAAACTGTCAGAACTTGAACAAGGTGTGTGCACGGTTACATGCATAGAACTGCAGCAGCAGGTACAGTGCCCACAAAGTTCGGATTCAATGCAAGAGTCCACTGACTCTTTTGAGCATTGCAAAATCTGAACTGTTCATTGCATGAGTAGTCACAGAGCTGAATATGAGAGTGTCCTTCCAACAGCTGCCATCATGACATTAGCTGGAAAGGATGATAGTAGAGCAAACAATAGATACGACCTACTCCAGTTTTGTGTAGGGGTTGCTAAGGCACTGATACAGTACATTGGGATGAGGTGTTTTCCCCTCCCATCGTAGCCTCCTTCTGAGCACGAACAGTTGGTTGCCATGCCTCATCAGTACACTGTCGCTCGTTATCACTCCTGGGCTTCATGGCAGCCTGCCCATCTGTTTCCAGCTGAATTGACACATCAGAAGAATCCTCTGCTGCAAATTCTTCAGCATTAGCAATGCACAACAGGCCAATTTGGGTCTTAACCCAATACGCTGAGTATCCAGCTTGGTAAATGATCACAGCCACATTAATTGCAAGCATAAAGCAGGCATGCAGTTGCATACACATTTTTTTTTTCCTCGCACGGTTTTTGAAATGAGGCCCTTCAGGCTTACTGTTTTTAAAGCCCAACTAACATGCTTTGCAGCATTAATTTTTATTTGCCATCAATTGGCCTGCTGGCAAAGCAGACCCTTATGAGAGTGAACTTTCCCTTCTGGAGTCGTCACGCCCTACCACCCCTTCAGGTATGCCTTCGGTAAATTGAAGTCACTCACAGCTGGCCTTGTGTCAGGTCATTTACAGCAGACATCTGTGGTCTTAAACCCCGAGGAACACATACTTAACTCAGCCATAACTCTAGAGTTCCTGCGAGGTGCCACTCTGATACTTTACTAAATTTAGCATAGATTTTGACACATGCATTTCAGTCTTACATATTAGTCTTCTAGTCTAGTTTTCTGTAGCTTGCACACTAGCTAGAAGGCTGTTGAATTTCATTAGTTCATTATTGGCTGAAGGAAAAAGCAGGAGCTCGTCTGTCCCAGCCATCCATCTAGTGTTGCTACAGTTTTTTAACTCATTATTCCAGCTCGTTCCCTGTAGTTTCAGTACATGGAGAGCTTTTTATTAGCTTGCCTCGGTGAATTACTTTCACTGCTTCCTGTAGAAGGTGTTCTCAAATCCACTTTGTGTGTGGAGAGATTTTGCATCTAAATTCTCTTTTTCCCCTATGGTTCCCTTATGGTAAGTCAGTGTCTCTGAAGTTTATCATTAAGGCCCTACTTAATTCGCAGTGTTGTGGAAATTGCAGCTCCCGCAATATTAGGCTTCCATCGCTGTTTTGAGTTTAATTAGCTTGCTTTGCACAGTCCACAATTTTGCATTCATTTTGAGGTTTGCAACACACGCTTTTTTCCCCATTAGTCCACTAGAACCCCATTTATCCGAGCTGACAGTGGCGGGGCTCCAATTGTCAGTTCCATGCATTAGTGACTGTAATATAGTTGCAGCAAAATTTCTGGCGATCAAAAAAAAATTAGCTGTCATAACATAATACTTGAGTGTTTATATTGTTCCAGCAAATATGTCTTAAACAAATAGGTTTTCTCTGGCTTTTCCAAATTACCGCAGTTAATAAAGGTCCATTATTACTTTTCCACAATTTTTCACATCTTGTCTGCAACTCACAATTATTTGACAAGCATCCCGCAATTCAAATAGGGTTATTTATCATTTCTCCATCACAGAAATGGCGAGAGCATGCATATGGCATTTTAAACATTCTTTTGTGCTAGTTAGCATAGTTGAATGGAAATGTTTTTTGCTAGCATGAGAGTTGAGCTGTCGTGCACTGTGAACTTCAAAACATGCAATTTCTCAAATGATTTCCACCTACAAACATCTACATTAAAGAACATAATGGATCATGTTGCCCCCATGATAGTGTTTGCACTTCATAGTAATTCATTCAGATAGATGGCTCTGTTGAACAGGAAAATCATGGGCTTTTTGCAGGGCTTGTATTTTACTTTATTAAAATGCTTTCTTACAGTTACAAGGATTATACTTTGGTGACAGTCTTTGGAAACTTACACCAGGCTCAATTGGGTGGAGTACCTGGGACCTACCAACTAGTCTGCAGTTTCCTTAATATCAAACTCCCAGCACCTGTCCCCGGTCTCCAGGTATGTGCAGTACCGTTACTGATACAGCCAAAGTGCTATTGCGCACTTCTTCACACTAGTGTAAGCAAGATGATTTGATTTTATTTAGATTGCATTAGGCAGTGCTCTCTCTTTTCCCCCTCCTGAATAACAGTAACAGTTCATTGGTAAAATGGAGTGTAGTAGATGGAAATTACTTGACTCGCTTTAGAAACAGTTATAAAATGGTGATGTTCTATATTTAAGCCTTAGAATTATGCATGTTAGAATTTTCGCTTAAAAGAGCATTCAAATATATTCAACTGTTTAAGATAGAAAAATCATACAGCTGTAGTTTTAAAGGGCTAAATTTAAACATATAAAAAGCAGTTTTCTTTTTGCTGCTGCAGATTGCAGGTGCAAGTAATTTTGGGCATGACTTTGCACCCATAATGCTGTGCTGGCACAGTTGCTGCTATTGAGATGTCTAACTACTGAACCTGAAGCACAGGCAGAAATCCAGTATTCAGCAATCTAACCAAAACCAGCTCCGCCCACCCATAACTGTAAGTGCAAAGTTGTGCCAACAGTTATGTGAACTGCAAAATTGTAGGTGCAAATCGGGAGGCTGGGTTGAGACCCTGTCAAAAATCAGATGAAAGATTTGCAAATACAGACAATTGGAAACAAAGTGGTTGAAATTCAGCTCCTCCTTTGCTGACCTGGTGAGACCCAAGTTTAATGTTTTTTTCCCATCACTAATACTTTATGGCCTAATTCAAACAAAGCCCATTGTAACAACTTCCATTGACTTAATTGGGCTTTGGATCAGCCCCTGAATGGAGAGCAGGAAATGTAATTCCCTGTTCAGTTATCGGTGCTAGAGAATAGCCTCATTTTTTGCAACTGGAACTTGGTGTTTTGCAGCTGACCAGTTTCTGAGATCACCTTTTAAATAAAACCCGAATAACTGACAATAATTGGAAAGGGGGCTCTCTTTACAGTATTACCTGAAGTAATAGTCCGAAGTGAACCCTTTCTTATACTTACGGCCTCCTACGCTAAAGCTTTGTATCTGTTCGAAGTTGGAATTCATTTTAGGGTTTTTATTTTGTCCCTGTCCGTAGCTGGGTGTATCTTCTTCCCAGCCATGTCCCCATCCAAGCGAGGAGAATGAACCTCAGTGCTCCAAATAATCCAGTAGAAGTGAA
Organism: Chelydra serpentina; assembly: GCA_037349315.1. NCBI lineage: Eukaryota > Metazoa > Chordata > Testudines > Chelydridae > Chelydra > Chelydra serpentina. The sequence continues at coordinate 7,979,943 of JBAIAC010000026.1, read as the reverse complement.
AGAACGTGGCTAGTGGGTGATTCATAGGAGCTCAGTTAGAGACTCAGGATGGCTGCCAGCAGCATGAAGTCATTTATAGGTATATGAATGAGCAAATAGCTTAGCACTTCACTTACTATAGTCAATACAAATATTTATTCTTTCCATCACCAAGCCCTTCAGAGCTTTTGTGCCTGTTCTCTTAACTGAATCACTTGGGCCCAAGGATGTGGTGATCTTAGCTTTGGAGTATTTCTGTAGAAAGGTACAAAAAAGCAGTTCAATGGAGCATTTGAACCTGCTGTTCTGTAGCTACTGGCTAGCTACTGTGCAGTGGGAAAATTCTGTATGCCTCTCTTTCCTGTGAGAGAGAGACAATGGGTGAGGTAATATCTTTTGTTGGACCAACTTCTGTTGGTGAGAGAGACAAGCTTGGTCCACTAAAAGATATTACCTCACCCACCGCGTCTCTCTAATATCCCGGGACTGACACAGCTATAATAATTCTGTTTCCTGTTGGAAGATGAGGCCTGGCCAGTTCCAGGCCTAGAAGTGCCCAAATGAATAGTGAGCAAAGAGAGTAGATCTGTATCCAGAACACTGTTACCGACTCAAATCCCACTCCTGTTCCCTTCCCATTGATTCCCTCTGTCACTGTGACGTCTTGCAGCTGGAAGGCATAAAGAGTCACTTCCTTCACAGCCCTGGAGAGCGCACACAGGAATGCGCTAACGGGACTACCCAATTGTCCTCTTATGCTCGTCCCATTGGGACTAAGCATGTCACCACTTATGCGATTGGGTGCCACAGACCTGGCTGGTTTATGCTTTTTCCCAGCAAAGTGAAGTGGTCAGTGCAAGTCCCAGGAAAAAAATGTTAGGATCTACTAGTATGATTAGAGAGCCCTCACTCAGAGGGGAAAATGTGGGGGAGAGGGAACTAAAAGCAGGATATTCACAGACACACATAGCTTCCCCAGAACTTAAAGCAAATGGGCCCGATCCTGCATTTTGTTACACAAATGGAATTCTGCCTGAAATCAATGGAGAATTGAGTATGAATGAGGGAGAACTTGACTATTTTGCTGAAATAAAATGAGCTAGATGTTGGCGCGTATAAAGAAAAATAAATCAAAGTATTGTGCAAGCTGTTAATTCTATTTTAAAAGTCTTCCTTTATTTCCAGGATGGGGAGGTGGAAGGCCATCCCGTTTGGGCGTTGATTTACTATTGCATGCGCTGTGGAGATTTAATTGCCGCTTTGCATGTGGTGAATCGGGCACAGCACCAGCTGGGGGAGTTTAAAACCTGGTTCCAGGAGTATATGCACAGCAAAGATAAAAGGTATTGTCAGCTGGGAAAAAATCTATGTGCGGTGAAAAATCGCTGTGGAGTAAGGTTAATGCTTTGGGGCGGGAAATGAAACCCTGAGGTCTCTTCTTGTGAAAATGACTGGCTAATGTGTGCATTGCCTATTTAATTTACACAGAAGAAGTTTTTGTGTTTTTAATTCATGGCTTTGAAGTCTAGAAACCTCCAGCGAGAGAGAGAGTTTGAAAAGCCCAAGGTGACTGCAAGGGAGGGCTAACTCTCCAGTGCCCCCCTCCCCTCCTCGGGCCCTTGCCAGGCCAGGATTAGGGTGCTGCTGCGGGTGGTCAGTGTCCCCTCGGTGTGGCGAGGAGGAGGCAGTGGCGGGGGAGGGCAACACTGGATTGTTATGATTTTGAAGAGGTATAGTTGAATTTCATTGGGCAGGGCAGGGCTGGCACCAGCTTCCAAGCAGGTGCTTGGGGCGGCATTCAGAATGGGGCGACAGTCTGTGTCCCTCGGCGGCAACTGCTTGGGGCGGCAAAATTGGTAGAGCTGCCCCTGGATCAGGGCATTTTTTATCGAAATTCAGAGCAGTCACCAAACCCCTGACTTTTACTAAGTTTACCGTAACCACACCATGATTTTCCACCATGACAAATCTGCAGCTCTAATCTTATTTCTTTCTTTATTTGCAATCGTAAGTGGTAAATGCAAGGATTGCCTTACAATGTTTCCCCCAAATAGACATTTATGTGCATTTCACTCGTCCCTGTGAACTTGTACCCTGCACATGGTTCTCTGTTTCAAAGTGTTCTAACAGGGAGAAGGTTGGCATTTGTAAGTGTTCCGAGGCTTCTTGGGTAATCATTTGGTTTTATTTTTTAGATTGTCCCCTACCACTGAAAACAAGCTTCGCCTCCATTACAGACGAGCTCTGAGGAACAATACAGACCCTTACAAAAGAGCCGTTTATTGTATCATAGGCCGGTGTGACATTGCTGATAACCAGAGTGAAGTTGCTGACAAAACAGAAGATTATCTTTGGCTAAAGGTAAGTGTGATTTCAATACTAGGATTTAATAGGCCACATCCTCAGCTGGTGTAAATCCGCATTGGTCCATTGACTTCCGCGATCTTCACTGAGGTTAGGATCTGACCTCCGTGTACTTACAGCTGTTGGAAGGTGAGGACGGATGGCTTTCTCCAGTGTTACACAGAGTTATTCCACCTCCCAGTACATTCCAATCTTAGGTCTTTCTGTTGCATTAAAATGACATGGTTTAGGGCCATCGTGGTGGCAGAAACCTGTCCCAACTCCCAATTTCCTGTGTGACCAGAGCTGACATTAGTGTGAAGGGAGCTCACTTGTCCTCTGTGGGAAAAGAGTGGCTCTCCTCGCTCAACAGCAATTCCCTTCCGCTGATTAAGGAGCATAACTAACTTGTTGCGAAGAGAGTCCTTTACAGTTCATCCTTCCTGGATGGCTCTTGGCTGAAATGTTGGCCTGGGAGTTGAGAGAAGAAGAAAATGTGATACCTCTCTACAGTGTTGGGGGTTCCACGGAGGGAATATGGGTAAATACTGGTCATTTGGGTATTTTCTCCTCCTCTATGGAAGCCAAGGAATTAGAATAGCGAGTTTGCTGTGTAAATGCAAAATGTCGCCATTATTATTGTTGGCTTGTGCCCCATGATTTAATTTGATTGCATGCACAACTGTGAAGAAATCCTAAGGTGTGTCGAAATGGAATTCTGCTATTCTTCTTTCCCGTATCATCATGCTCCAGCAATTGATTTAACTTAGGTCCAGTTTCTGACTGAAAGTGGCTGCTAGTTGGTTGGTCAGCTCCAGGAATAGCACTTTTCAAGTGCCTCCATCATGCAGGAGAAAGTTACTTAAAGGTCCATGTTTTTCCATTTTTGTCTTTAGCTGAACCAGGTGTGTTTTGATGATGATGGTACCAGCTCCCCCCAGGACAGGTTAACGTTATCGCAGTTCCAGAAACAACTGCTTGAAGACTATGGTAAGGGAGCTTTTGTGGGACTGACTTTTCTGTTGGGGTTCAACCTCTCTGCTTAAGGCACTTTATACTTCTTATGTAAACTATAAAATCCAGTTAAACCCTTCAGCTACCCAATTGCTTACTTCTGAGTCTCTGAGAGCCCTCAAATACAGCTACTCCCTGAGAGGAATAGCAGATTTCATAAGAACTGCTGAATGGTTCATATGCCTTTTCATACGCCCAGACGCTGTCCAGAGCAGGAGTCCCATGTGTTGTGTCCGTTCCAAATTGCAGATCATTTTCTCTCTTCCTGGATCTGCTAAACTCTTCTAGTAGAGCTGCCAGTTGCTGGAATCAAGGGGAGAAAATGGAGTCTCTCTAGGTCACAGGAATGTCTTTCTTTCCAACTTTTGTCTGAACACTTGAACCCAGGAGTTACTACCCGTAGATGACCATACCAAGTCACTCACTGAAGACTCAAACTAGTGAATATGGCAGGAGCTTGGCTGTATAAATCTTGGTCATTTCCACTTTGGAAGGTTTTGGGAGTGGGCGAGCGATGAGGTGAGAGTGTCCAGTTCGTCCCCCGGATGCCTGGATTCAAAATTCATCTGGTCGTTCTGACTGCTGAAAAAATATAGGGCTTGATTCTCCACTGCCCTGCCCTTGTGTCATTTACACCCTTGTACAGTGAGTGCAGAGAGAGTGTAAACAGCTACCAGTGCTCCGAGTGGGTGGAGAATTCTGATTTGGTGGTGCTTTGCACAGGGGTAAATGTTAACACAAGGTTCAGGACAGTGGAGAATCTGTCCCATTCAAGGCATCTTTGTCAGGAGGGAGAAGACGGACTCCTTTCAGGATGAGTAAGTATGTTCCCTTCTGCTGAATACATCTTTCTGCTGCAACCTTTCATGATATACACGCAACGGGGCAATTATAGATAAGCCAGAGATGTGTGATTAGATATTCTGTTTTGTCTTGTGTGTTTATTTCCACGTGGAGTGAGTAAACAATGGTGATGTACTGTGACAGGAAGCACCTACTGTCACAGATCCCAGTTGCAAAATCATCTTTACTCACACGGGTATGTTTCTTTCCTCAGGTGAATCGCATTTTGCAGTGAATCAGCAGCCTCTTCTCTACTTTCAAGTATTGTTCTTGACAGCACAGTTTGAAGCTGCAATTGCTTTTCTCTTCCGGATGGAGCGCTTGCGTTGTCATGCTGTTCACATTGCTTTGGTCCTCTTTGAGTTAAAACTGCTCCTGAAATCTTCTGGGCAGAGCGCACAGCTGTGTAAGTCCTGCATGCTTCCCGCTACCATTAAGCCCTGGCCTTTAACCTTGGAGAGACTGCAGGTGGACATGTCCATCCTAAGCCATCATTTGAACCAACAGTGAAACATGCCAGCGTTCCCTAAGGGCTGGTCCACACTACCCCCCAAGTTCGAACTAAGATAGGCGACTTCAGCTACGTGAATAACGTAGCTGAAGTCGAAGTATCTTATTTCGAACTTCAAAGTGCTCACCGCTGGTCCACACGGCGGCGCGCAGGCTCCCCCGTCGACTCCACCTGCTCCGTTCGTGGAGCAGGATTACCGGCGTCGAAGGGGGAGCACTTCCTGGTTCGATTTATCGCGTCTAGACAAGACGCGATAAATCGAACCCAGAAGATCGATAGGACGCCTCCGATGCGGCGGGTAAGTATAGATGTACCCCAAGGGCTAACCATGTGGGGCTGTTTAGAGAGTCACGGAGCGAGTGAATGTCTTGGATGAAACACTGCTTTGATCTTTAGGTTAATGTAGGATGCCGCCAAAATATCTGATGCTAAGAAATCTTGTTTTGGTCCATGTTCTTTCCAATATCCCAGTAAGTCATGAAGCTGGCGACCCTCCCGGCATGAGGCGCCTTAATTTCGTTCGCCTTTTGATGCTCTACACCCGTAAATTTGAGTCAACGGACCCAAGGGAAGCTCTGCAGTATTTTTACTTTCTCAGGTAGGAGCCTATGTCTAAAATGCAGCGACACAGTTCTATTACTTTAGTAATAACCATAGAAGGTCTGTGAAACGCAGAAATTTTTTTTTTCTTTTGTTTTGTTTGTATTTTGCAGGAATGAGAAGGATAGCCAAGGAGAGAACATGTTCTTGCGCTGTGTTAGTGAGCTAGTAATCGAAAGCAGAGAGGTATGTTTGGGTAACCGTTTTTTCCCTTCCTCACTTAAAGTGAAATTCACCCCTTTATAGAAGGCCAATTCAAGGCCTTGTGCACTACTTAAGCCAAATGGGCCCGAGACATTTAATTTCTCTCCTGGTCTGTTTCTCTCCCATTACATGGATCAAGAGAGAACAGGTCCATTTCTCAGAAAGGCTGTATGATTATATGTTTGGTGTTGGTTTAATACAGCACCAAAGGTGTTTGCATTTTTATGTATTTATTTTAAATAACAATCTTGGCTTCACTGAGTGCTCTGTTTGTGGTATACTCAGGACTGCACCTTTAGGCTACTACCAAGTGTGTTGCAGTAGGTATACAGTTAATTTCCTTTCTTTCTTATTTTTTGTGTGCCTGTAGTTTGATATGATTCTGGGGAAGCTGGAGAATGATGGCAGTAGGAAGGTGAGTTGATAGCATTTTGTATATACATGATATGATAAATAACTCGTTCCCTGGGCATGGGCGGGCATGTGCGCACGCATACAAGATGATTTTCCAGTTATTCTCGAGTCTATTTCTGGCTTTCCTGCATTTTTTCACAGCTAAGGTAATACCGTAGTTGCATGCAACTGTTGCTGCAAGCACAAAGTCATTGTGAACTGTGTAAATGTGAAGGGGTGATGGTTGGCAAGGAACAAGGCAAATTACAAGGGGTCTAGAATGAAAAGAGGATCTAGTTAAAGTATATATCTAAAGAAACAAAAGGCATAGGGTGAAATCCTGGCTCTATTGAATTCGGTGGCAAAATTCTCAACTGACTTCAGTGAGGCCAGGATTTCATCTGTTCTGTAATCAACAGCCAAGATTTGGCGTTGGATTTATGTTTTGGGTTACAAAGAAGGCTTGCATCATAAACGAGTGGCTGCGCCCATAAATGACCTGTGAAATTTTTTTTCTTCTGTTGTTAACGTGGAATATATATACTCCTTCGCTTCAGAGGAGAACTGTGTTGCAACCCCTTACAAATCCTTATGACTAAGGAAATGAGGGCTAACAGACCAAAGGCATAGCCACGAGTAAGTGATCCTGTCTCTTCCTACAAATGAAGATGAATATCTGAACAAAGAATCAGTCGTCTTAACTGAGTGATGAATCTTGCTTCTGCGCAAAAAAAACTAAAAAAAAACAAAAAAACCCTAAAACTAAAATGTATGCAGACACCAAGGGTAGGAAAAAACTCGGGCTTTTTTAAACTGTATACAGTTCTGGAAAATGAATAAAAAGTCTCTGTTCAATGAAGCCCCAGTTTTCTTTGTGCTCCTCAGTTTGGAGCATAAACCGAATAATTCCCTAACATGTTCAGCTCTTAATAATCTTGCCTGATGTTTTACACTTACCAGTGTCAAAAAGTACTTTTGATTTCTGGCAGGATTTTTCTTTGGACGTTTCTCCCCTGTCACCTCTTATCAGTTTTTAGGCTAAAAGCATCAAGCATGGGTTGCCCTATTTTCTTTTATGCTATAATCTTTCCCGGTGTTTTTCCTTTTTATATTTCTGTGTCTGGTATATTTAGAGAGCGAGGTTTCAGGTTATTTTTAATAATTAGTCCTGTTTTCTTGCTTTTACTTGATTCCTTTCAAGTATAACTATGTTTGTTTATGAAGACGGTGAGACCAGAATTCAGAACCATTTTTAATATAGCAAATCTTTTCAGGAATTTATGTGATCCCGTTTTTATACGGCACCTATGTCCTTCTCAGAAGCCTCTGGACATTTTTTTTTTCTCTCCCTTTTATTTTGTACTTTTTCTTTATGCTAATAGCTCTTGCCATTTGTTTGTCAGCATACATTTCATTTGCAATCTGTCAAACCATATATATATACAACCTTTCCAAAGCCTTTGAAGTGTTATATGCCCAAGTGTTCTCCCTGGTGATGTCTTCAGCAAATTAAAATAATTTAGAATTTGACCTATTATCTGGGTCATTTTGAATAAATTAGAAACAGCTGATTTCTCAGTGCTCACTCCCCAGTTGGAGAACTCTTCTCTTACAAGAGCTCTTTCTGTTTTTAATGTGGCCTTCTTATTTGTTCCCATGGAAATGTACAGTCCATTCTAACCACAATCGGACATGTGTAATATTCATTGCCTTGACAGAATATTTCAGGAATTTAAAAACTGTCTGATTTTCAAATGCTTTTTTCCCCTTTTCTTCCCCATTTGTCTTGTCTCATCAGCCAGGAGTGATAGACAAGTTTACTAGTGACACAAAACCTATTATTAACAAAGTTGCTTCAGCGGCGGAAAATAAAGGATTATTTGAAGAAGCAGCAAAACTTTACGACCTTGCAAAGGTAAATGTGTTCTCATAGCTGCCATCCAGATCTACCTATTTCATCTTATTTTAAAACACATCAGCGTTGATTTGAAGGTTATTTTAATTTCAGAACGTGAACTGTCTTGACAATATTAAGCCCAAATCTTGCTCATCTCATTTTATAGCTGTTCCATTGGCTTTACTGAGGTGACGCGTGAGTAAAGCAAAGAGGACTTAGACCTTCACGTCCAACCCATACTGGGATTTAGCTGTATGGTCCTTAAGCAGTCTAGGTTCCTGATCGATATACAAATAATTGTTTCCATGAGTAAGATTGTTCTGGCCAACAAAGCAATTTACCCAGTGTGTTTTCTTCATGTTTAATTGAAATAGCATTTGGAAACAAGGCTAGAACAATAGGGCCTTTATTGCAGTAGGTACACTTATTTTGCTATTGAGATATATCCAAAGTCAAAGAGAATGGTGCGGTAGCCAGCTGTTTAATAGGGAATGGAATGCCATGTGATTTTCCAATGTTCTGATGTAACAGATGGCTATCTAACCGGTAATAATTGAGTGCCCAATCTCTGCTCGCAGTGGGGAGACACTCAGCACCCACCGGATCAGGCCTTTTTACATTTTTTTTCACAAGGTGCAATAGCCCAGGCTCTATAACATTGCTTTTTCTTTCATGTATTTTTATTATTCGACAGAATCCAGATAAGGTATTAGAGCTGATGAATAAATTACTCAGTCCCGTGGTTCCACAGATCAGCACTCCCCAGTCCAACAAAGAGAGGCTGAAGAATATGGCACATTCCATTGCAGAGAGGTAAGACTAGGAGTTGGATCTCCGAGACTGCGACGTGACTAGAGTGTACCTGACCATTCCAGTTCAGGTTCCTACACCTCTGACAGTCAGTACACTGGAGGTTTTCTTGACCTTGCTCATGCTGGCTTGAGCAGTGTCCTTATTTGATGCCCTGCTTTGAATTACTGTATATTACACACATAGAAAATGTAATCTCGTGTTTCTGGTCAGATGAATTTGACAGAAGCAAGATATATTACCCTTGGTCAAATCAGAAAAGGAGACCTGCAATATTACTGGAAAGGAAGGAGGTTGGGGGGGGGGGAGGGGGGGCGGGGAGAGAGATAATCTAGACAGCAATAAATATAATTAGTTGTACATTTTAGAAAGAGAATTTTTAATGCAATTTCCCTAGGCAAATTAGTTAGTGGTGGTGGTTAGTTAGTGGTAGTGCAACCCACTAACTTAAAGTTGAATTAAGAATAAGCTTTAATGACTGGGCTGTTCTGAGAGAATTGGAGACCAGGTGGACGTGTTGGAGGTAAGCATCCTGAAAACGTTGTTTTCCAAGAACCAGGTTTGTTTCATTGCTGTTCTAATAAAATAGCAGTGGATGAAAAAGGCAACAGATTTAAACTCAAAACGGATAAGGCGGTTTTACAGAAGATGAAGTGAACTAGCTGCCACAAGATGTTATTGAGATAAAGAGCCTTATAGGAATCAGAAAAGAGAGATGTTTATATGAACAGTAAGATTGTCATTTGCCGTTACTGTACACTAACTGGGATAAACATTTATAAGGAACTTCAGCCTTCATGTGCCACCAACTTTCTGGGGTTAGGAGTAAACTGCTCTCTTTGGCATGTTGTTGCAAAATAGTCCCATTTTTACATCTTCCTTTGAAACATCTGATAGGGGCTTTTGTTAGAGACAGGATACTATACGTCCTGCTTCTGATGAAGTATGGGAATTCCTGTGTTTCAATAAAGGAAAATCCTGGTACTTTTAGAAAACGTCTTAATTCTTACCATAGTACCTTCTGATGTGCAAAAAATAAATAAAATAAACTAAGCAAATCTCCAAGCATTTCTGTCTTTTAAAATGAGAAAACATATGAATGATGTGTTGAGTTTTAGCCTGATATCTTTGACTTTCTTTACTGAAAAGTGACATTTTCAGGTCACTATTTCAATCTATCCTATCTCTGATAGTGAGGGTTAAAACAAGAGTGAAAATTGGTATTCTGTTGACTTAATATGATATATCATTCAGCAGCCGTCAAGGAGAATGAAGCCTATGGTTAGAATTTATGACCTAACAGAGTCTACAGTAGCACTCTAATAGCTGGTTTCAGTCTCAGTGAGGGAGACTTTTAAACATGGCTGTTCTATAGTACTGCTTTCTAGCCACACCATTAATGGCTAGATCAGCCACTTCTGCTTTTTCTCCCCACCTTGTGCTTCCTAACGTTCAGAACACTTGACTATGTCATGGGTTTCTTTTTCCCATTTAATTGTTGTATAGAGCTTTTCTTCAGCTTATGTATTGTGGACAATGTTTTAGTGACACAAGCAGCACTTGGGCCCAGTGATCACCTTTTTGCATCATTTCGCAGGAACAGAGGACGTGCCATAGACAGAATAGACCAAATGTCCGTCTAGTTTGGTATTCTGTCCCCAATAGTGGCTAATGCAGGATGCATCAGAGGACGGACGGTTAAAAGTCTATATAATGTACGTGACCAACTGCACTGTACTACTAGAGTGGGGAAGAGAGCCAGATCCTGTTGGCAATCTGTTCAGACTGTAAAGAATGAGGATTGGTAGCCTTTGTATTTCTGTTCTAAGTAGTATAGCTAGAAATAATATTTATAAGTGTCTAACCCTTTCTTAAGTCTTACTAAGGTATTTGCCTGAATATCCCAAGGCAGCAAGTTTCACAGGTAACTATGCTGTATAAACAATATTTATACAACACCTGCCCATCAGATAAATAGGATTCCAGTTTCCATGGCCAGTTGTCACTTACATATGGAAACATTCACAATGTAAATAAACATTTTATTTGTGAGTAAGAATTAGGAGTGAGAGAAATAATGAAAGTGAGCCAAAGAGAAAACTGCCAGAAACTCTGTTATGGTTAAGAGAAATGAAAGCTGCCTTTTTGTTGTTAGATGCGTCTGTCTTTTTGCTTCAAGCCTGAACTTCCAATGAATTGCAAGTTAGGGACTCTCGTCTATAAGTGGATGCCGTTTTGCACAGTAAAATTATAAACACTTTTTTCTTTCAGGTATAAAGCTCAAGGGATAAGTACAAAGAAATCCACTGACTCCACATTCTACCTTCTGTTAGACTTGATCACGTTTTTTGATGAATATCATGCCGGTCACATTGATAGGGCTTTAGATGTAAGTTCCATTTTGAAGTACAGACTTACTGATACCCTTGCAAACCCAAAGCATTTCATGTAACACCACTTACAACAATAAAAACGTGTAATGGGATCTTGCACTGAATGAGTTAAAAGGTGCAGTGATGATACAGGAATTTAAAAAGTGTATTTCTTTCCTGTACTCTGATCAGGAAGATTTTTTTCTTGAGACAGTTTGTAGCCTCAGAACAAAATGCTCATGGTACATCAATGAATGGGTAAGCGGTAAAATGCTGTCTAATAGTGTTATCGGGTACAATTCAGTTACCTAATGGGGGTCTTTGCAAACATTTCGAAATTACAAACGTGTTATTTAGCATATGGTAGAGAGAAATTACGCTTAAAATCTACTCTCATTCCTGCTCTCCCTTTTGCAGATTATTGAACACCTAAAGCTTGTGCCCCTGAGCCAAGACTGTGTGGAAGAGAGGGTGGCTGCCTTCAGAAATTTCAGCGATGAAGTAAGCAACGCCTTGTTCCCTCAACTTTTTGCTATTTATGTCTTGCCAGAGGAGTGGAAGAGCCCGGTAGTTCTGCTGTTTTATAGTTTGTAACTGGAAATATTATTGATCAGGTCCAGATTAATTCTATGTTCTAGTCTTTGATCGCAGCATTTTCCATTACACCATTAGGGCTCCTCTGTGCAGCATTAAGATCGGGCACTAGAAATCTCAGAACTTGGTATCCATTTTGTGGAACAGGATCTGTTTGGAATCTTCCACACCAAGTTTCAACATTTGTGTTGAATTGGGCCCTCGAGGCTTTCAACAGCCCCTCAGCATGTGAGGGAACGTGGGTTTCTTTCCTTCCAAACTAAAGGAAATTATAACTGGTTTGCAGACTACAGCAATTATCCTGGGAGACTGTCCATTGAAATTGACAAGCCAGGGGCAAAGCCTCCCTAGCACTTACTTTTGAACCTTATATCAAATGTTCGATGCAATCTTAAAATATATTAAAGAGGATTTTTAATAGCATAATCGTTTTTTGCTGTAAGTGAACTTGTAGATGAAAGGCTTGTGGATGAATGAATGACATTTCCCTTCAAGCCTTAGAATTTATTGATTCTTTCCTGACTCATACATGTGGTAGACTGTTGCCCTAAAGTCACTTCCTTGTAATCAAACTGCCTGAGATTCTAACAGGTGCAAATCCAACCGAAGAGTTTAACATTGTGGGTCTTGACTCTTTGCTTGTAAATTCATCCACCTTCAAAGTACTAGCTGAGGTGGTTAAAGAAGGATTTTCCTACCATTTTTCCCCCTATCATGATGGTTAGTGGTAGGATGAAGCGTCTTGAGCAGCCTTTACTGTGCTTTCTATCATCTTAGCACAAAAACTAGTATCCAAATGATCACCATGCCCATAGCTAACACTAAGGAATTTTAGAAGAAGAAAAAAACAACCCCTCACTGCTGCAGCGTAATTGATGGTAGCAGCTGTGGGAATTTTCTTACATTCCATAGCATGCGCATGGCCCATCCGTAAAGCATCCTCTCTGCCTACCAGTTTCTAACGAAGAACCACAGCCTTTTGACATGAGAGTTAGATCAGTATTTAAAAGAGAAGAGTGTCTGGAGCCATTTGAAAGCAATCTCGTCAGTGTAATACCCTGTTTCTAATACTGAATAGTGGTTGCCTTTGTTGGCCTTTCAAGTCCGGTTCAGTTGATCTCACACCAACCTTTTAAGAAGATGTCTTGCTTGGTATTGTCATCTTGGAAATGAATACAGGAGTAGGAGACTGACTGACTGAATGACAGCCTAATGCTGAGGGACTGTGCCCATGCTGATATGACAGCATTGCTGTCATCTCTTGACTCTGTTTGGAGCAATGAATCATACAGTTAAGAATGAAAAAGGTTCTGTTTTCAGTATCACGCTTCATGTCCTAGATTTGTAAATCAAGTCTGTGGTGTCTTCATGGAAAATTTGGAAATCTGTCCTGTTGAGAAGCAGTTCACCTGATGTCATCAACTTTTTTCTTCCCTCCGGTTTTATTTCTTTGGCTATTTGCCATAATTTATTTCTTCAGAGTTCGTATTCTCCTGCTGCTCGTTCCCCACCTGAAGTCACAATCCTCTATTCATTATGACCCATTCATCTTCAAATCAAGTTAATTATGAGGTGGCATTTCTCAACGCATCTTCCTGTATAAACAACAGATAGTGCTCAACTTTCTGACCTCTTGTACTAACAGTAATGACTCTGTGTTGACCTGCTCTTCATTCCACTGCGTTCTTTTTTTCTTTGCATAGATCAGACACAATTTATCTGAGGTCCTTCTTGCGACCATGAATATTTTGTTCACGCAATACAAGAGGATGAAAGGTACAAGCCCTGCCACTCCTGCGAGACCCCAGCGTGTAATGGAGGATAGAGATTCGGTAAGGTTATAGTCCTTATCGTCGGTCAGTGATGTTTGCTGAATGCTTTCTTCTTTTGTTTCAAGATTTTGGGTCTCAAATGCATGTAACAACGAACCTCATAAGGTCACTATCTTAGACTGACTTGTTCTTCACTTACAAGACAGCTTGCTTAGGGTATGTCTATGTATAACCCAGGTTCTTAGCTGGGTTTTAGCCTGTGATCCACACACAAAAACCTCTGACCCAGGTTTGGAGGCGCTTTAAGCCTCGGCTACCTGACCTGGTTGGGGATGTGGGTTAGAACCCAAGCACTGTGTTGACTAAGGCTGGAACCTGCCCACTTTGTAGTGAGGATGCAGGCTTTAAAAAAAGGGTAAGGTCAAAGATTTATTGGGGCTCAACCCTTTGATGTTGGGAAAGAATGTCGTTGTAAATCGCACTGCCCTAATTTTAAAAATGTACTTCCATCCCATACCCGCCTCTGATCAAGAAAAAAGTGTGATAAATTTGCCCATTGTTGGGATCTTAATTAGCTGTTGTCCCATAACTAATGCACTGAATCCCAATGATTCATGCAGTGGATTTGACTGTTACACCGTTCACTGTTAAGAACCTGACATCCTCTCCTCCTGTCATTTAGGTTACTGCTTTGTCCCTGATGTTGCAAAACAGATTTCTAGATTTTGTTTCCATTTTCACCTGGGTGGGGTGGGGTGGGGTGAGGGAGTGGCATTTAAGGGACCCCATGATCCCAAAACTTCCACGCCAAGGAAACATGGAAGGATATTAGGAACATTTAGAAATTACTCAAGGGCAGCGAAATAAACCTCCAGTATGTGTCACTGCAGGAACAGACTTTAAACCGAACTAGACAGTTTTCACTATTACTGGTTGCAACTGGGACCAAACCTGAAATCTTTACTCAAGTAAATCTCCCATGGATAGGCCTGAGTAAGGAGTACAGGAACTCGGCCTTTAATTTAACTGGTTGGGGGGAAAAATCAATTCCCCTTTTAGAGTTAATAACAACAACTCAGGTCGTAGTCAGCTTTATTTCCTGCATTTATCACATACTAGGCAAATACTATAGCTTCACTTGCACATTTCAGTGTTCGAGAGAACCTCTTCCACAATAGATACATTTAAAAGAGAGTAAAGTGCATTTTTTTAAAATCAAGGTGCTAAAGTACCTTTTTGCTTTGATGTACAGTCTATACTTGTCTAGGTTATTTAACTACCAAACCCTGCCTTGCAAAAACAGTTGTAGCCTAAACTGGCAGAAGCAAGGAAGGACTTTTAGCAGCTGGGCTGTCACGTCACTTTTAACGTACTCTTATGAGAAGCGGTCTCAGAATAATGCAAGATAATACCTGTGATGTCTGCTCCCAGAACTGGAGTAAGGGTGGAGGAGTGGCAACCTTAGCGCCAAAGTCCCTTGCTTTTAAGTTAAGCCCTTTCCTTCGACTGTGCGTGTTTTGTTCATGTTTCACAGTGTTGTGCAGGTTCTGTTTTCTTCCATCTCCACTGTGGTATCACTCCAGCAAGTCCCATTGCAATGTGCATGGTTCTTCAGGGATTATAAAGCTGATCACTGACAGGGTTAGCGGCTATAGCAGGACTTGCATAGAAGGAAACCAGTATGTTTTCCGGAGCCATTATAATGTCAGCTTCATTGCTGGGAAGGTGTGTAGGAGCAGCCTGTGTATTCCTATGCTATTGCAGTTGTGGACAGCTGCTGATTATTTTCCTTGTTTAAAAATGCTGTGAACTTTTCGATTTCAGGCGTGAAAGCTTGTTACCTGGCTTTCTAGCCTAGTTATGGCATCTTAGCTATTTGGTGGTGCTCAAAGGCACAGCTGAAGTTCTGTTTCAGTGCCATCCCATTTCTGTGCAACAGGAGCTTGCTATTAGACATGGCAGTGGGCAGTGCCCTGGCCAGTGGCGTCACTGGTGGGAGAAGAGGACAGTAGTGCTGATCATAACTCCACAAGAATGAAGACATCTCCCTCCTGTGGAATTCATTACATTTGCTGGGGGGGATGTAAAAAAACCCACAAAACTATGGCCACCATCCTCCCCTTACTTCTGCAAAGAAGAGCTCATCCCCACAGATCTGACCCTTGGGGCCTGGAAGAAGAGGTCGTTAATGGCTCTCTAGCGTGCTTCCCCTTTCTCCTTACCATGCAGAAACCCCACCGGGGTGGGATGGTTCTATGGCATTCCAGTTTTGCTGCGATTGGGGTGCTTATTTTGGGGGGCGGGGTGGATGAGAGAAGGCAGGGGCCTTGCTCCAGTAAAATCTCCCCCACCCAGAGCAGCAGGGGAAGCCAACACAAGTTCCTGTAGAGCACTTCCCCCTCTGCAGATTCGAAAAATACAAACCCACCCCCCGGTGAGCGATTCTAGGGAAAGCTCCTGGCAGCATGGCTCTTGTCAGCATTGTCCAGGGGACTCGGCAAGATGAGGAGAGGCTGGGTAGAGCCAAAGGTTATTCACAGAGGTGTCCGTTACCTTCATCAGATCTCTAGTGACCTGCAACTGCCTCCTGGAGCCCTTTAGCTTCTTCAGTGGTAGGGGGACCCCTCCTCTCTTCAGGAGAACTCATAGGAAATGCACAAGTAGCACTTCTTGCAGTTTCCAGTCCCCATGTCGGCTATTCCTACTCAGGGAAGAATGGGACCCTGAGTTGGAAGAACATAATTCTCTTGATCACCACTTGGTGCCAAACAGCGCCACTAGGGGTGACCGTCTTGAGCCATATTCCAGTGAAATCAGGGGGAGTTGTATAGGGTCCATATAGAGCGCACAGCAATGGGGATGTATAAGAATACCACCGGTGGTGGTACACATGCGCTTTTTCAATCTTCCTGCTTCCATTAAAATAATAATCATCAGCTCTGGCTTTCCTAATGCCAGTTCAAAGCCAAGCTACCTTTTAAAATATTTTTTTAAATAGCCAGGTTTTTAAGTAGAGCAAAATTTATTTAATGATGAAATTAATTGGCGTAGTGGATTAAGAAACAAAATCCTATCCAGCCAGACCTGGTCTGTTTGCCAAGTTTCAGTCCGATACAGATTACAGCAAGCCAAATTACAATCTGGGAAAACATGGTTTTAATGGCAGCGGCAGCTAAAACCTAATTAACACGTCACTGCCATGTAATACGCTCGCCCAGTGATTTGCTATTAACTCTTCGGGACAGCTGAAGGGCATTCTCCTGGCAGAGGAAATATGAAGTGAAAAAGCCACAGTGCTCTTTTTATTTGCAGTTTTATTTCAGAGCACAAGTGAAAGTTGCGTCGTTTTGTTTCGTTGATTTCTTCCTGAATGTTCATTAAGGAATTACAACCGATGGAACACTGACATCTCTAGGCTTCTTTTAACCTTCTCAGAAACCTCCACCCCTTACTGATGCATTACTGCTAGGGATCAGAATGGCTTTTTAAAAATACATTGACTCCCATCTCATCACCAATGAAAAGATAAGGGGGACGGTAAATGCACTGACTTTAAAGAGATTTGCTCAGTGTTTATTCCCTGCTCCTCAGCGTTAGTATTTATCATAGTAATAATTTCTTGCCTTTTTGTAAAGCGCTTTCATCTCAGAGAATCGCACCACACTTTTACAAGCGTAACCGATTCAGTTCTACTCGTCGATCACTTCGCCCACCACTGAAATGCAGCCCACCTGTGGGGCAAAATGTGGCTGCACAGCAACTTTACACAACAGCGTAGGGAGAGCGTAAAAGAAAAATGTTGACGGTGGGAGAAAATGCAGGGGTGATTTAGAGGCTGTGTACAGAAAGTTGTCGCCTGATTTGGGATTTGGCTAGGTTACTAGGATTAATATCCCATATCTCACTTCATAATTTTCCTGCCCTTGCAGGGGCCTCAGGCATTGGGAGCAACTTGCTCCCTCCTGTTCTCTGCCTGAGGACTGAAATGCCTTAGGGTATGTCTACACTGCAATGTAAACCCAGGGTTCGTGGGACTCGAGTCAGCTGACTCATGTTAGGGAACCCTGGGCTAGAGCATCTGCATTGTATTTTAACCCTGTGTTACGAATTTTCTGACTTCTGCTCGAACCTAGGGCTCTGGTGTCCACAATGCAGTGCACGGACCTGAGTCAAAGTAACTCTGTCCCACAGTCTCTTGTGCTCCCCCTGCCCCCCAAAGTATGGTTGGTCTAGCCCTAGGATCGTGCTGCACTGTGGGGAAATGTTACTGCCCGCCCTGCACGTTACCAGGAAGCAGCTCGCTTTGTAAAAGGCTTGATGTGTTCGTTCTCCATTGCAAACCCAGGAAGCTGTCTGATAGTGTGCTTGCAAATCGGTGATCGGAACAGAATGGGTTAACACTGACCTGAGCTGTTGTCGTGGCTTCCGTTTTCAGCAGAGTGGATTGCAGATTGTTGGGATAGAGCAGGCTAAAGAA
The DNA here is from genome assembly GCA_037349315.1 of Chelydra serpentina. NCBI lineage: Eukaryota > Metazoa > Chordata > Testudines > Chelydridae > Chelydra > Chelydra serpentina. Next base: position 7,962,134 of record JBAIAC010000026.1, on the reverse strand, counting down.
GTTGTCCTGAGTCAAGTGGGGCTGCATCTGTGCTGCAAAGCAATAGGGCTCAGACCCTGGGTCCTGCCTTAACTCGAGCTTGGACCCTCCAGCCCTGCAGGGTCTTGGGACCCTGGATCTGAGCGCTGGGTAGGTGCAATTGCAGTGTAGACACAAGGGGAGTTAGGCTTGAGCCCGGGCTGCAGCATGGGCTTATGTTTCAGTGTAGACATACCCTCAGTGAAACCCAGGTTACTGGAATCAACACAGGACTAACTGGGTGAAATTTAACGGCCTCTAATATACAGGTGATCAGGCTAAATGATCTGATGGTCCCTTCTGACCTTAAACTCTATGAAATATATTAAATAACCTACTGGCTCATAAATTGCAATGGGATCAGAGTGACTGCAGATTGTCAGAACCTCGGCTTTGCATCTCCCTCGAGAGGTCACTTCCAGCAGTGTATTGCTGCTGTACTCGTTCAACACTGACTCCCAGGGAAGAGTGCCCCCTGTTTAATCACCAGCAGCACTGCTTGCAGCATGTAGGTGTTTTCTGGAGGTCTCTCATCCAAATCCTTATTCAGCCCAACCTTGCTTAACTTGTGAGGGATGACCAACAGAATTGCAGCACCAGATCAAAATGTGGTGATGTATTGCAGCCGTGCCGTCTGGTTTTGTGTAGTGCCATCCCTTTAGAAAACAGAGCTGAAGGGGTTTGTACATGTGCTATTTATATATCACAAGTGGAATAAAATGTTTGATCTCAGTATCAAATGAAAATTGTTTAGTATTTTCCTATAATATTATTCCAATTTTTCTTAAATTTGAGACACTGGATTTATGCGTTAGCCGAATGTGGATGCCCTTATTAAATTACATACAACCAGGTTCTGTTTCCATTGGCCAAATAACCTGTTTAATATTGTACTGAAAAGGGATGGGCTTGCCCAGACCAGATGCAGGGGTGCCGTTGTTACTGACTCCCGCTATACCGTAGGGTTCAATAACTCTGGGGTTTGTAAATCCCTGTATCCTGATTCATCCTGCACTTAATTAACCATTGATATGCCCACAACAATCATGGTTGCTTCAACTTCCCAATTCATCCAGCAGACTGAAGAATGATCTTGAGTCCCATCATGTCGCTAAACACAGACTTTTCAGTATAACAATTTAAGGATACTTCATGTTTAGGAGGAAAGCCTTACTGCAGGCTAACAAAAGCCTCAGTTTGCAGCCTTTGATTTATTATGCACAGAATATGACTAACCTAACCATGTAACCCGGAAACATTCTCCAGATATCGGAGTTGGTTTTTACGCATTTAATTTTTTTAATTCAGGAAACTGAAGAAAAATAGTTTGGGATTCTGCAGCTGCAACGCGGCCACCTTCGTGCACATGTCGTATTTTCTGTTACAGTCTAGGGTGTTCTCTTTAATTGAATATCTTTATAGGTCTGATTCTCAGTTACACTCACTGCTGTGGCAGAGTAAAGGCACCTTAAAAGGGGTATAACCCACTCTGCCAGTGTGATGTAAGGGCCTTAGTGTAATAGAGAATGAAGACCTAAATGTATGTGTAGTGTGGCTGACTTCCAGGATCAATGTTTATATTTCCTCTCATTTGTGCTTTAAAGTGTCAATTGTCACATTGCATTGATGTGATTTTTTTTTTGCATTTCTTAGCCCAGGTGTACACTGTGCGGGGGGATCGATCTAAGATACGCAACTTCAGCTACGAGAATAGCGTAGCTGAAGTCGGCATACTTAGATCGACTCAGCACGGCGTCTTCACGGCGCTGAGTCAATGGCTGGCGCCCCCCCGTCGACTCCGCTTGCGCCTCTCGCGGCGGTGAAGTACCGGAGAGAGCACTCGGGGATCGATTTATCGCATCTAGACTAGATGCGATAAATCGATCCCCGATAGATCGATCGCTACCCGCTAATCCGGTGGGTAGAGTAGACCTGCCCCTTAGTCTTCTTTTAAAACAGAGAAGAATTTCGATACAGTGATGGAAATCAGTGAGATTGTTCTTGCAGCAGGGTAACACTCTAGCTGAAAAAGCCTTTTGGGGGGAAATTTGGATTTTTAAATGAATGGGTGACTCAACATACTTTTGAAAGTCACAAATGAAAATAGTTGGATTTCCTTGCTAAACATTGTCAGAAGAGTAACCGTGTGAAAGAGATTATCTGTGCCTGTTTGATTTGGGTGTGTTTAATAAATGAATCACTGAGAGTGGAATGGTGTTTCGGTGGACCTGATTTAAAGTAACCAGTACTTCATTTTTTTATTTCTTAGCACCTCCGATCCCAAGCTCGTGCACTGATAACATTTGCTGGAATGATCCCCTACAGAACGTCAGGAGACACGAATGCAAGACTGGTGCAGATGGAGGTCCTTATGAATTAGCACAGATGCTTTCAGTTAGAACTGTAGCATCCCTTTCCTGTTATTAGCTCTTTAAGAGGATGGGCCCAGTATCATTTTGTATCCTGTATTTTTGTCGATGAAAATAAATTTCTTTGGTTTATATTTGTTTTTGACATCTTTTTATTTTCACTGATTTGTATTTTTTTATTCTTTTTTTTAAATTGCTTTATAGAAAAACATGCTTTAAGTAAATGGGCCATACGGAGAGAGATGTGGTAGCTTTTATTTTTAGAGGTCAATAAACTACTGCATAGTACAATCAGGAAGTGACGGAGGAAGCTTTTAATGGCAATGCAGTTTTCTCTCAATTGAGCATTTAATAACCACACAGTCTGGAAATCTTAAACTTTTTGGGTTTCTTTGAAAACTTAAGGTAATTTAAACGTTGAAAATATGTATATGTACTTTTGCATTACATAAGAGATGCTGTACATAGCATACATTGTTCTCTCATGAATAACTTTATACCTTTATACGCTGCAGTTCAGCTTTACATAGAACAGGTAGGCTTGGCAGAATTAGATTTTTATTTTTTATAGTTTTGATGAATAATATCAATGTTTGTTTTTAGTATTTTTAATTTTTATCAATTTAAATTTTCACAGTTGCAGGAAATTACAGGGAGGTCAGACAATAATTATTTAATGACAATTAGACACTGCGATTTTTAAAAAAATCAAAGATTTCTAGTACACACTGTCAACATCTCTTTAAAATGTACAAAGTAAATATCCTTAAATCAAACTATCATAAGTTCTCAAGCAGCATTTTCCTTACTTTGCCTATCTGCAAATTTAGATTATCAATGGAAATATTTTTTTCATGGGTTATTGTGTATGGTGAAATGGATGTTTACCAACATTTTACTGATAAAAATCGAATCCTTCCAAGGCTAAGGATACTTAGCATAAATTGATACTTCAGAGGAGGTTTAAAATTTGAGGCCAGATTCTAAGATCACGTACGCTGGTGGAGATCCAATCTAACTGCACTGAAGCCTTTGCCGGAATCAGTGAGGTTTCGAAAGAAAAATAGAAACTATTGTAACTGATTCAGAAGGCCGATATTTCAGAAAAAGATTTGAACAGAAGGGTCTTACTAAATATTAGTCGCTTTTTAGCTAGTCAGGACTTCAGGTTGCCATGACACAGTGTACAATTTACTCCCAGGATAGAATGCTAGAGATCTGAAAGAGGAAGACCAAAACGTTCAAATGTGGGTGTCTGACGCAGGGCACAGTTCCAGTGGTAGCAAGTACCCACAATTCCCACTGTAGTCACTGAGTTCTGGGTGCTTAACACCTTTGAAAATCAGTGCCTCGGTGTGGATTTTAGGTGACTAAACTCAGGCACCCAAGTTTGAAAATGTTGACTGAAGTGTGTCATCAGGAAGGCCCAGGGATTGGATTGTATGAAAACTCACTGTCTAAAATACACTTGTATATAGCTGCCTATCCATCTTAAAAATGGAATGGGATGGATACTAGCTCTTAGCCTTTTTGCTCCTGGTCCTCCATAGCACCTGCTGTATAGCTTTTCAGATCACGGAAATGTCAGGACATATATGGTTAGAAGCACAGCAGGTGTGTTCCAAAGAGATGATCCAACAGTCAAGAGGTTAATACACCAGAATACAGAATAGTACCAGCTTTCTCATCTCAGTGGCCAGGATGGGAAGAACTGGTTTCCCATTTTGCATCACTGAGTGATTTGTAAGACGTGTAGAGGGATATATAAACACACTGCTAGTTGTTCTGAATGACTTACAAACTATTGGGTCAGATTTTTCTAACCACCTTTTACCAAGCCTTTGTTATGCCTAATTTTGTCAGCTTTTCTTCGCTTGACAAGAAACCACAAGACAGCGCGCAGGGGGAGACTTAGTCCTGGGGACTTCTAGACTGTGGCACTAACCTGTTAGAAAGATAACTGTTACTGGTATTGATCATCTGTATAGCACTACAAATGTATGTGGCGCTCTACAAAATGTGACCCGTTCTTTGGTCTGAAGAGCGTAAAGTGTAAGAGAGGACAGGAGGAGGCATAAGATGAGAGCACAGGTAAGGGAGGAGATGTTGAGATACCTAAACATTATTGGGGGCTTGTCTACACTTACCGGGGGATTGACGCGTGGTGATCGATACATCAGTGGTAGATTTAATGGGTCTAGTGAAGACCCGCTAAATCAACCACAGATCGCTCTCCCGTCGACTCCTGTATTCCACCGGAACAAGAAGAGTAAGGGGAATCGACGGGAGAGCATCTCCTGTCGACATAGCATAGCGTGGACCCCGCGGTAAATAGATCTAAGCTACATCGACCTAAGTCATGCTACTAGCGTAACTCAAATTGCGTAGCTCAGATCGACTTTCACACTTAGTGTAGACAAGGCCTGGAGGATGTATTGGAGTGATCCTACATACCAGCTAACTGCCTACATCATGATTTCATAATGAAAAAAATCATCACTAATTCAACATGAAAATCTCCTATCTTTCATATTTCTGGTATGTTTGGGCATTTCCTGATATGACCCACTTCACCACTTAGTCTGATCTGCTAGTGAGCACAAGGCTGTAAACTAGGCAAGAGAGTGGGGCATCTTTTCTAAAGCAGGCTGTTTAATAATCATTGACCAAATTATTTCACTTGTGTTTTTTCAGGTGAAGTCCAGTCCCCTCTCTCTTCCTTCCCCAATTCTCCACCTGTCTGTACGTCAGCAAGTGCACTAACAGGACGTCCTTAGTCGTTACCTTATAACACCCTATGTAATTATGGGACCCGAGGAACCATGCCTTGTCCTGAGGCAGCACTGGAACTGCTCCCTCTCCGAAGAGATCACCTTGAGAGGACCAGGCCTTTTTCCTGAAGGGCCTGCTTGTTTATAATTCCACCCCCTTGGTTATTTGCATTGGTGCATCTTCACGGTGGAGTGGAAGACTTCCCGATGCTTGTTTTTATTACTATAGTTTCCAGTGCATGTTTATCTTGGTGGCTTGTGTGTTACTTGTTCCCACTCGGGTTAGCTATTAAGCCATGTTATTTTATTGGTGTAATTTTGTCCTTGAATTTGGATGATTAAAGGACTCTTGGTCCTTTGCATAGCTGATAATTGTTTTTTCAAACCTGGTCTATTAGGATGCTGTCGCAGAGGCGTCCAATAGATAGGGGGGAAGTGGTAGATGTGATCTATTTTGATTTTAGTGAGGATTTTGAGATAGGGCCACATGACAGTCTCCTAAGCAAAGTAGGGAAATGTGGCCTAGATGACATTACTATGAAGTGGGTGCACAACTGGCTGAAAAACCTTAGTCAAAGAGTAGTTATCAGTGGTTTGCTGTCAAACTGGGAGAATGCATCTACTGGGTGTCCCAGAGGAATCCGTTCTGGTACTAGTCAATATTTTCATTAATGGATAATGGAATGCAGAGTGTGCTTAGAAAAATCTGCGGATGACACCAACTGGGAGAGGGGTTACAAGCACTCTAGAGGCCAGGAATAGAATTCAAAATGACCGTGACAAATTGGTCTGAAATTCAATAAAGACAAGTGCATTTTTAGGAAGGTAAAACCAAATGCACAGCTACAGGATGGAAAATAACTGGCTAGATGGTCGTCTTGCTGAAAAGGATCTGGGGATTATAGTGGATCACAAATTGAAAATGAGTCAACAATGTGATACAGTTGCTAAAAAGCTAATATGACTCTGGGGTGTATTAACAAGAGTGTCATATATCAGACATGGGATGTAATTGTCCCACTCAGCTCAGGACTGGTGAGGCCTCCGCTGGAGTACTGTGCTCAGTTCTGGGTGCCACACTTTAGGAAAGATATGGACAATTTGGAGAGAGTCCAGAGGAGAGCAACAAAAATGATCAAAGGTTTAGAAAACCTGACCTGTGAGAAAAGGTTTAAAAAAATCTGGGTATGTTTAGTCTTGAGAAAAGGCTGAGGTGAGGACCTGATAAGTCTTCAACTATGTTAAGGGCTGTTATAAAGAGGATAGTGATCAATTGTTCTCCTTCTCCCCTGAAGATAGGACAAGTAATGGGATTGATCTACAGCAAGAGGGACTCAGGTTAGATATTAGGGAAAACTCTCTAATTAAGGATTGTTAGGCTCTGGGATAGGCTTCCAAGGGAGGTTGTGGAATCCCCGTCACTGTTCGTTTTTAAGTTGGACAAACAGGGATAGTCTAGGTTTACTTGGTCTTGCCTCAGTGAAGGAGGCTGGACTTGATGACTTTTTGAGATCCCTTCCAGCCCTCCAGGGCTATGATTTCACAGCCTGAACACGAAATAATTACCAAAATATTGACCCATTGAAGCAAACCTCATTGTAAGCTGCTCCTTCCATGACTTGGTGGCTGTAACTCCTGCCTCTGTGGCCTCTTCTTAAGCAAAAGCTGGGCTGAAACAGGGATGCCTTGCGCTGTGCTTTAACAGCCCGCAAGGCCTGGCTCTGGGGAACTGACAGGGAAATGGATCCCATAGATGAAGACCCTTGGCTAAGGAAACACGGTGCTAACCCTCGAAAGCTCCATCCTAGCACTCAACACTAGCAGAGTCCTAGTTGGCTCCAGGGGATAGGCAGTTTGGGACACCTGGATGAATAAAGTACCAGTGAAATAACACTGTTGTGTTTCAGGCTAGGGTTATAGGTTTCAAAGTAGCTCAGCTTTAGTCTTTCTTCCTTGGAGATCTTGCCCATAGTCCAGCTTAAATCTCCGAGTGTAGTGAGGTGGCCTTGTCCCACGAGCATATTGCTCTGTTTGTAAATCTGCCCTTTGAGGAAGCTAGCGGACAATGACGGATGTCCATACCAAGGGTGGTTTTGCCCACGTTTCCAGATCCCACCTTCCTCCAGTCAGGGATTGATATTGTTGATGGGAGGACGGCATAGACATAAGTGGAGGGCTTTTGTTTTCCATTCCCTTTGCTTTTCATGGGCCCGGTAGTTCTCAAGGAAGGGAAAAGCACCTCCCAGCCTCTTCTCCCATCCGTGCCCAATGCAGGTGGTGCAAATTCCTGTACAATAAATCTCTTTTATGTTCCCAGGACAGCAGACTCTGCCTTGTCTACTGTGCCGTATTCTGTACCTAGTAAATCCATCTCTGTTCTGCCGTAAATAAGTGCTTTGCTCCATAGGGCTGGGCTTTAGCTGCTTTGCTGAATCAGGCCTTAGTGACTCTCCATCTGTTACTCTGCTGCATCTGCTGTAAACATTTGAGATTTATTCTTGGAGAAGTGGGAAGCTTTCAATTTCTGCTCCCTTGAGATTCTGCCCTGTAGAAGAGAACTTTCTGCTTTATTCAGCTGGCCTATTTTCAGTTTTATCCTTTCTTAAGAAGCTCCAAATACACATATTTTATTGCATTTCTCTCTGCCCCTTGCCCTGTTACAGCTGTGTTCAGCTGCCCTTGGCATGAAATGTGTTTGCCTCTGTACCATTGCTCCCAGGTTTTTTAAGGTGATTCATTTACTCTCTAGTTTTTGAGTCTTTAGCCAGGAGGCACAGTTGGTTTGTTTGTAATATTAGTTCCCTTCATAGCTTTTTTTGTGACCTGCCCAGAAATCCTGTCACTGCCGAAGCTCCTTCCCCTCCCATGCATTTTGTTTGTTTGCTGTTTGGTTGGTTGGGGTTTTTTACTCTTCCGGTCTAGTTGCTCTGCACAGCATCTTCTCAAATATAGTCCTCTCCTGTTCCGAGATATGGTCATCCGTGCTCTGGGTGAGGTCTGGTCTCAGCTGGTAGAACATGAGATTATTCGTCACGGTTGGGATCGGAGCCAAATGTTGGGCCTGATGCTCTTCTAACTTCTTTGATTCTATCGGTATCCTGTAGGGAACAATCCTGTGCTGGCACAGAGATGGTCTGGATTGATTGAATAACCCTTTTCCATCTCTTCTGATACTAACTGGTGTCTTTCAAAGGCACAATATCAGTTCTCCCCTAAAGAGTAAACCAGCCATTGTTCAAGGTACTATTATGATGCCCTAGTTCTCCACCATTCTGGTAAATTTCAGGCCCATGATGTTTGGGGCAACGCCAACAAAAGGCCTGGTCCTACCAACCGAGTTAGACTGATCTTTTTTCAATGATCCTTGTAACCCAGCATCCTAACACAGGTGTCTTGGGTGGGGTGGTGACAAGCAAGTCTCATTCAGCAACCGAGAGAGCACGACTATCTAAAAAAATAAAATCTGGGCATGTTTAGTCTTGAGAAACAAAGACTGAAGGCGGGAACTGTTAAGTGTTAAACTATGTGAAGGGCTGTTATAGAGAGGACGGTGATAGAAGGAGAAATGAAGTGAGGGAGATTTAGGTTAGATATTAGGGGAAACTTTCTAACAATAAGGATATGAGAATACTGGAATGGGCTTTCAAAGGAGGTCGTGGAATCATCTTTCTAGGAAACGAATTGCATGAAGGGCCTTAGTCTAAAGGGTACAAACTTCCACTGACCAAAGTATTTCTCTGAAACTGTTGATGTTGCCAGGTCCTCTGAGGGAACTAAAGTACAGTTATGCTCCAGAAAGTGACTCTGGGGTGTCATTTTTTCCATTAATGAGCCAAGTTTTCTGCTGCTGTAAATTGGCGAAACACCATTGGAGTCAATGAAGCTCTGCTCATTTGTCTCGGAGAAGAGCGTTTGCTGCAGTAATCCCTGGGAACATTTGCTCAGGGTATAAGTGAAAGGATGAAGTTTGGGGTTTTGTTCAACTGTTAACCCTGCGAACTAAAGCTGGAATCTGACAATACCATGAGGTTCTTTCTGGCTCCGTGCCTCATCCCCAGCCGTAAAGATTCTCCAGTTGGAACTTAAGTTAACAGTTCCAAGGAGGGCTCCTCAATATTCAATAGCATGCCGCTCATTCTCTTAGCTGTGTTAGAGCTGCAGCGGTGACGGGTAAAATAAAGTACACCCTGCAATTGAAATAAGTAGATCTGACTGACGACAAACAGGGAGCAGAGTTATTGAGTAGGAAAGTGCCATTTTACACGTCACATTTCTGGTTGTAACATCTCTTTAATGAAACATCTGTCAGTATCTTGACTTCAGTAGAACAGGCCTTCTAGCTTTATGGACTTAGTTAATTGACAAATGGGTATACAGTGGAATAGACTGCTACCTCTGAGTGGGCATGTGGTTAAGGACATTTTAAACAATATTTTTTGCAGGGGAAGGCTGATGGGTTTACATAGAGGGAACATTTTTCTGGCAGCAAAGCTAAAAATCATCACTGTTTAGATCTAGCATGTGTGACGTGCCCAGTAAAAGAACAGTTAAAAATGTAAATATCCTTTTTTCAGGTTTTCCCCCCTAGCATTTGTTTGAACTAGGTAAGGAGTGTTTGCTGTAGCTACCTAAGCTAAACCATGAGTTATTTCTGGCTATCAAGATCTCCAGCCTGCAGTTATTCCTCCGGCTGGCTGCATGCAATTTGTGGCTAACCTGCCGGCCGTCATCGCCTTTCAGATGTCTCTCCGGGAACTGCACTGAGATTAGCCTTGGGCTGTAAGTAGAAACCTTTTGCATGAGCTGGAGTTGAACCGGACAGCCGCGCTGTGTGAGAACTCTTTGCCTTATGCCAATGAGGAGAAAGTCTGTTTAAACACATTTCCAGGACATCTTCCTGCGTTCTCCCATGAGGTTTGCAAATCAGTTTCTTTATCTGATTTTTTTTTTTTACTAACGATGCAGACGTCCACCTCATAGCAAGGTATTTGGTTAAAAGTGTTCCCAGGTGGGATCCTGGTGCTTTCCATCACGTATATTGTGCTCGAATACTACTGAGGTAGGGACCATTAGGACTACTTAGCACTTCTCAATTAAAGGCCCAGTATGCAGCCCATTGATGTCAATGTTCCCCATTGGTTCAGGCTCTACGTGGAGTAATATAGGCTCCAATTCAGCAAAGCATTGAAACATGATTGTCCATTGATTTCAATGAGACTTAAGCACATGCTTATATGCTCTGCTGAATCTAGGCTTTGACGCTGTATCTGCTTTGTGAGCAGCCTGGCACTAACGAACGCACTGGCTGGCAGGAATGCAGAACAAGAAAGCCTAGTTTGGATAATCAATTCCATTATGTTTTTTAAAAATACATGTGTCCTTTTTAAAGAAGTCAATAGCTATCTTCTATTCTATTCTGTTATAGGAGTGTCCCTTACAGCCACTTCGCCGTCTGATGGAGCCACAAGATAACTGTTGCTATGTCCTGATCTTGCAGCAGCATGGGATAAGATTGCATTGCAGTGTGATACCATTTTCACCTCCTTAGTTCTTCTCTTTCACCACAATCCTGGCTGCTGAGAGGAAATGGGTGTAGGCTCCTTTCCTGCCTGGGACTGGAGATGTTGGTAAATCGATCCTGCCAGATCTGTTTGCTCAGTGCTCTCCACGTTGTCTGATACAAGTATATATGGCAGACCTATGGGAGCCAATCAGGCACACTGATTCTGGTAACACAACGTACATCAGGTGTCAGTGGTGTTACACTGCCTCCCTGCCAATGTAAGTGAGATGAGAATCCAGTTTATAGGCACCACAAAGCCAATGAAGGGCCCTGAAGGCCAGTATGTAACTCGCTTACCAGCCACCAAAGGAGAAACACGTATTTAAAATATAAATGTTTCTTGGCTTCTGAGTGAGTTGCTATGCTGAGGTAATTCTCAAAGTCTGTCCATCTGGCCACATCTACACTGCCACTTCTGTCGGCAAAACTTAGGTCGCTCGGGGGTGTGAAAAAACCCCACGCCCCGAGCAACACAACTTTCGCCGGCATCAGCGGTCGTGTGCACAGTGCTGTTGGCGAGAGAGCTGCTCACGCCGACAAAGCGACTGCCGCTCGCTGAGGTGGTTTTATTTTACTCTCTCCTGTTGGCATAGAGCGGCTGACAAGCCAGTGTCCGTATCTACTACTGAAAAACTAGCTTCTGGGTTTAATGCCTGGCTCCCTGTTGAGTACAGATTCCAGGTCAAGGTCTTCGTCCTGATCTTCAGCGCTTGCAATCCGGACGGGATTAACGAGCGAGGTGAGAGGCTGCCTCTCCCTCCACCACGATGCTGACTTTCCACAACAGCTTTGTTCCCCTGGCCCAATGAAAATCTCAGCCCCTAGCGTGACGCCTGCAAGCACCGGAGTGGGACCCATGCAAGAGATCAGAAACCGCCGGGCTCGCTGCTTTCAGAACGAAATGCAAAATTCATTTCTGTGATGAAGCTTTCCCTCAATATGCTGTACACCCCCCTCATGCCAACCCCCCTCCCTCAAAAAAAGGAACCCCAACACCCTCCAACTAATCAAGCTGTTTCTCCACAGGCTGGGAAGGAAGAAACAGAGATTGTTGTTGGATCTATTTTTAAATACCTGGGGAGAGGGGTGCTCAGATCCTGCTGGAATGCGAGTTGCCATCTAATTCTGTTCAGACCCTCGTCCCTCTGGTTTCTGAAGGGGCCCTGGGTGGGGGGTGGAAGTGGGGCCGCTTTTGCTTGCCCTGTAAGATATCCAGAACTGGCTGAACACCCCCTGTATTTTCCCTTTTCAGACGTCCCGGCCATTTCAGACATTCCGTTCCATTCTACACCGTGTCTTTTCAATGCTAAGGCCCTGCTTGTATGTTACTGTAAGGCAATGCCTCTCCGTTCCGGTGCCGTATATTTCCTCTTCCCCGGCGTGCGCCAGAGGAGATGGAAACGTCAATTAAAACCTTGTCCCAATTGTTGACAGCTCAGAGGAATAAACTCTGCTGGCAGAACATTAAAAAGAAGCTGTAGATAAAGCACCGAAACGTTTTTAAACTAGATTAAGGTTCATTTGCCTTGTTTGACAGCCAGAATGGACCAACGGAAGCAGCATGAAGGGAACAAAGGCCCCCAGAGCAGAAGTTTGTTGGCATCTCTTAACTCTGTCAATAGAGGCTTGTTCTACTGGGCACGCTGCTTGAATGAACTAGGTGTAGCATTTATCCCTTGATTCGAGTCACTGAGATGGATTGCCTTGACTCTGTTCCCTGGCACGCAGCCCAATCAAGTGGGTGGGTTGCTCGTCAGTGAGCTGCTGCATGGAATTTTGCTGTAGTGTTTTGTCGGTGTGATGCCACTGGGTTGCTGCTCTGTGGAGCAGAAGCCGGCATTTAGACAGGCTTTGGCTGGGCCAGTGCAAATGTTTTCCCCTTCTACAACAAAGGCTAGCTCCAGGACGACTTGGCTATTGTAAGAAATGACCCCCCCCCCCCCCCAGCAGGAGGCGCTGAGTGGTGACATGCCAGCTCAGGGCAAAGGGATACAATAGCTGAGGGGGAATGGCGCGCGTAAGCTGTGACCGTAGGGGAGTTTATTGAAAGGTTTCTGCAATCCGCGTGAGTGCTGTTCTGCTCCACGGAACCGAGAAGCTGTTTGCAGAAGTGGAGAAGAGTCCACAGGAGGGTGTAAGGTATTGTTGCTGCAGCTGGTGTTGTGAATCAGGCCGACAACAAGCTCATCCTACTATCCGGCTATTTCACTACACCAGGGTTGCATCATACCACTCAACTTCGCTACTCAACCAGCGCCGGGAGTCTTCTGCTTTCCTTCACCACTGCTGCGACTGCTTGGATCCAACGTCAGTGTACAACTCACATGTCCTTGGGAAAAGTCTGTTATTTAAATACGTTGCTAAAATAAAGCCCTTCCCTACAAGGTGTGTGTGATTTCCTGGCCCGGAGCTCTTTTGAATGGAAGTGGATGAATTGCGGGAGTGAAATTCTCAAGTTTTGGATGAGTTACGGCAGAGGAGAGCTGAGTGATCTCTGCTGATCCTGAGTGACTCCCAATGCAATTTAGTCAGGTACAGATGTAGGCAAAGGTTTAAATTCAGTTTGTGAGCCCCGAGGCTGCCTTTTAATTGGAGGGCTCGAGCTCTTTTTAAAAAACAGATCCTTTTATGCACCTTAGTATTAGCACTTGGTGGTGCTAAGAGGGGGTAGTCATGCTTCTGTTTCAAGCTGTCAGTTGCCTCATGGCTCAGGAAGGCGTTTTGCCTTGAACCAAAGGAAGCAGCATGAAGTGAACAAAGACCCCAGAGCAGAAGTCTGTTGGCATCTCTTAACTCCGTGAATAGAGGCTTGTTCTACTGGACATGCTGCTTAAACGAACTAGGTGTAGCATTTATTCCTTATCATAGAATCATAGAAGATTAGGGTTGGAAGAGACCTCAGGAGGTCATCTAGTCCAATCCCTTGCTCAAAGCAGGACCAACCCCAACTAAATCGCCCCAGCCAAGGCTTTGTCAAGCCGAGCTTTAAAAACCTCTAAGGAAGGAGATTCCACCACCTCCCTAGGTAACCCATTCCATGCTTCACCACCCTACTAGTGAAAAAGTTTTTCCTAATATCCAACCTAGATCTCCCCCACTGCAACTTGAAACCATTGCTCCTTGTTCTGTCATCTGCCACCACTGAGAACAGCCGAGCTCCATCCTCTTTGGAACCCCCCTTCAGGTAGTTGAAGGCTGCTATCAAATCCCCCCTCACTCTTCTCTTCTGCAGACTAAATAACCCCAGTTCCCTCAGCTTCTCCTCGTAAATCATGTGCTCCAGCCCCCTAATCATCTTCGTTGCCCTTTGCTGGACTCTCTCCAATTTATTCACATCCCTTCTGTAGTGGGGGGCCCAAAACTGGACACACTACTCCAGGTGTGGCCTCACCAGTGCCGAATAGAAGGGAATAATCACTTCCCTCGATCTGCTGGCAATGCTTCTACTAATACAGCCCAATATGCTGTTGGCCTTCTTGACAACAAGGGCACACTGCTGACTCATATCCAGCTTCTCATCCACTGTAATCCCCAGGTCCTTTTCTGCAGAACTGTTTAGCCAGTCGGTCCCCAGCCTGTAGCAGTGCATGGGATTCTTCCTTCCTAAGTGCAGGACTCTACACTTGTCCATGTTGAACCTCATCAGATTTCTTTTGGCCCAATCCTCCAATTTGTCTAGGTCACTCTGGACCCTATCCCTACCCTCCAGCGTATCTACCTCTCCCCCCCCAGTTTAGTGTCATCTGCGAACTTGCTGAGGGTGAAATGAATCCCATCATCCAGATAATTGATAAAGATGTTAAAACCGGCCCCAGGATCGACCCCTGAGGCACTCCGCTTGATGCTGCTTGCCAACTAGCCATCAAGCCGTTGATCACTACCCATTGAACCCGACAATCTAGCCATCTTTCTATCCACCTTGGAGTCCATTCATTCAATCCATGTTTTTTTAATTTTCTGGCAAGAATACTGTGGGAGTCCGTATCAAAAGCTTTGCTAAAGTCAAGATATATCACATCCACTGCTTTCCCCATATCCACAGAGCCAGTTATCTCATCATAGAAGGCAATCAGGTTGGTCAGGCATGACTTGCCCATGGTGAATCCATGTTGACTGTTCCTGATCACCTTCCTCTCCTTCAAGTGCTTCAGAATGGATTCCTTGAGGACCCTGCTCCATGATTTTTCCAGGGACTGAGGTGAGTCTGTAATTCCCAGGGTTCTCTTTCGTTCCTTTTTAAAATATGGGCACTATAGTTGCCTTTTTCTAATCGTCCGGGACTTCCCCCGATCCCTTGATTGGAATCACTAAAGTACATTGCCCTGATTTCTGTTCCCTAGCACACAGCCCAATAAAGTCCATGGGGCTGGTCCTTAAGCAGCTGCTGAACGGAATTCTACTGTTGTTTTTTGAGTCACTTAGTCTCTTAAGTAGTATTGTCCACTGTACAGAAGATATTGGGTCTGATCCAATCATCTGCTCCAGGAGAGTAATGTTCTAAGGGTTTTGGATGCATAACATTTTCTGGGCCAGTGCTGTTCAGGGGTAGAGATTGCCACCTCCGCTATGCATGGCAGGGCGGCTGAGCCGGTCCCCTACACTCGGTGTCAGCCCCCCTGAAGATACTGATTTGTGTGGGTCCCTTGCGGAGCCACCTCTGCAGCAGTCGTCCCCCAGTGTTAAGTATCCACAGCCACTTCCAAGCGGCTTAATTGAAAGGGGATTTTATTAGCCAGTTGTCAGAAGAAAGACGGCAGGAAATAACTGTACTGAGATGGATGCTCGGATAAGCACTGCCGGGTCGGCACAAAGCATAGGGCCGGAACCTCACAGGGCAGCAAACGACAGTGTCTCAGAATAAAAGGGGCTGCCTTCTGATGGATCATTCTGTAGCTCAAGGGAGAAGCGCTCGTTAGCTCTGGGTCACGTGCCCCGGAAAGGGTCAGGACGTTGAGTAAGCCACTGCCTTTCTTCCATAGGGCCTAGGTTCCCAGTGCTAAGTCTCCAACGCTCAGCTCCTGGGGATTTGTCTCTCGCACAGAGGCTGGTCTCTTCCAAACTGATGGTGAAGAGAAGTGAGCATCCATCTGTTGGGGTTCCCCCAAGACCTCCTCCACTTGGTTCCCCAAGAACTCAGTTCGACTCCAGTCTCGTCACTCCGGTTCCTTTATTTGGCATACAGTAAAGCCATGCTGAGTTGAGCAGACTCAAGCATAGGGGTTGGGTATAGGGTGAATCACAGATCCCAAGTTACACAGCAAACCTCTTCCTTTATCTACATTTACACGTTCTATTGCATTCACTGGACATTGCATCACGTGCTTTGGGATTGGTTGGTCTCTGTAGGAACCAATCCGTGCACAACACGTTCTGGCCGGGCACTACTTAGGGCTGGTCTACACTGGCGGGGGGGGATCGATCTAGGATACACAACTTCAGTTACGAGAATAGCATAGCTGAAGTCGACGTTTCCTAGATCGAAAGTAATTGTACTTACATCAGGTCCACGCGGCGCAGGCTCGCTCCCCCGTCGACTCCGCTTCCGCCTCTCACCGTGCAGGACTTCGGGAGTCAACGGGGAGCGCTTCTGGGATCGATTTATCGCATCTAGATGAGACGTGATAAATCGATCCCCAATAGATCGATTACTACCCACCGATTTGGCGGGTAGTATAGACGTACCCTTACTCTTTACCTCACCTTACGTTCCAGGCATATCTTCTCCATTGTTACCCTGTCCATTGTAAATGTTTCCCTCCCTGTTTCTGTTTTTAGCCCACTGATCCATTTAGCTCCCTAATCCTGTCTCCCAAGAAATGAGGCCTCACCCATGTCTCACTACTCATGTCAAGCCAGGCCCCCACCCTTACCAGCCAACAGCTGGGACCAGCGATCGTACGCAGCTAGAAATGGCAGAATCCAGAATCAAACTGGTACATAGCTTTAGTTCAACGTTAGGCATTCACATAAGTTTACTCTCCGGCAGAAACCCCTAGTGTAGGCATTGCCCTAGCTATCTTAAGAAGAAATCATACATGTACCATCAATGTCAAGTTTAAATGATTATTCAATTTTCATGATCGTAGCCCCTAGGAGCCCTCATCACAGGCCAGAACCCCGTTGCGCTAGGTGCTGAACAAACCCAGAACACGCACAATCCCTGCCCCACTGGGTTTACAATCTAGCGATAAAGCCAGATTTTCCCGTGGTACGAAGTACATTTGTTTCTTTTGAAATAAGAACTCAGCCTAGGGGTGTCTAGAATAAAAAAATCATGTTGATGGACCTGGTTTGTTACTGATTGTAAAAAGTTACCATGTGAAGTGACAGTGGCTATGACCAGTCTTGACACGCAAGCCAGAATAGGCCATGCGCGCACACGGTGACTACTCAGGAGGGATGCACCGTTGATGCATCGGGGATAATACGTGCGGATGGTCAGACACCCCAGCAGTAGCTAGCTAGAGCTGGAGGGGGCTTAGCCCCCCGTCAAATCTGAGCCCCCCAGCGCCTGAGCACAGCTCAGCTGGCCTAGCCCCACCTCAGATGGTGCCCGGACATGGCGCTGAGCTGCCCGGCGGCAGGCGGAGACCCTGGAGCCCGGGGCCTGGGGCGAGACTGTCCACAGAGGCCTGGCGTGGCGCTGCAGGCAGCGTCTGCCCCGAGTGCAGCCTGTGCCCAGGGAGCGCTAGTCCTGTCCCTGGGGTGCCGGCGGTGAGTCCATCCCTCCCCAGCGCCCGCGAGGGCCAGCGTGCGAGGGAGGAGCGGGGATAAGGGAGAAGAGCAGGGAGCCAGCCACAGCTAGTGGCGCTGCCACCCAGCTCCCTACACTCCCCCATGCCCTTCCCCCAGACCCCTACCCAAATCCCCCATAATCCTCCCACAGCCTCTCACCCACCCCCTGCCATAAACGTCCTGATCATCCTGCCCCAGCATCCAATCTGCCCCTTCACAGCTCCTCCACCCCTCCAGACCCTTAAACCCTCCCCACCCACCTGGGAATAAACTCAATCTCTCCTACTGCCCAGGCCGCCTCCCTGCCAGACCAGCCCCATTCCCTCAAATAAACCCACCCCTTGTGGTACCTCTACAAAAAACCCTCCCTCCACTCCCCAAAGCCCCACATCCCCACCCCCAAACCTTCCCCTGCCACTGCTCCCCATTCCCCACTAACCCCACCTCTTAAAAGCTCCCCCATCCCTCACTGGCCCCAAACCTCTTCCCTCCCCCACAACCTTCTGCCTCAGCATGTTCCCCTCCCCCCCCCCCCCACTGCTGTGCCCCTTATTCTCCTCAGGGCCCTTCTGCTGTCCCCAGCATCCAAGTCCATTCAGTCTGAATAGATCAGCGCAAATGTCCCAACCTCTGGCTGCACCAACCCCCCTCCCTTCTTCAATTGCTCCAGCCCCATAGAGCTTCCCCAGGAACCTCTACCCACCCCCCCCCCGCCCACGGGGCCCCTCACTCCTTTAGCCCTGGCATCAGCGTCCCATCTTCACGTTGGAGTGTTACACGGGGCTGGTGACGTTTTCCCTCCTCTCATTGTCATCTTGGGGTGATCAGATGGCTAGACCCCCCCCCACCCCCCAATGGGGGGAACCTGCCACAGCAAATCTATGAGCGGGGAGAGCCAAAGGGCCGCCGTGGGACCCTGCGGGGCAGAAGCCGCCATTGCAGGCTGAGCGTGGGGCAGGCTTGTTCTCCACTCCTCACCCGAGGCCTGCCCTCCGCACTGGCCCAGTATAGAGACAGTGACCCCACACAGGAGCGTGGGGCCTGTCCGTTTTACTCAGTCCCCCTGCAAAGAGCAGTTTCCTCAGCCGCTTATGGTTGGACGTCGAACGTGGCTCTTGGCTGCACAGCTCTGGGAACCCGGGTCCCTTCTCTTTCCCCGCCCAAGCCCAGATGGACGATGGGAGGGAAAAGCTTAAACTGTCAGCCTGAGAGTCAGTGGACTTCAGATTGGGGGACCCACCCTTGGCCTGAGCATTTCAGAACCTTCATCAGCGCTCGCCGGAAAGAAGGGGAGCACATGGCTGCACGGGAACGTTGCAGGCGGGTGGCTGGTTTGCGAGGATCCAAAAATGTCCAAATGGGGATGGGTGGACTGGCCCAGGTTACGCAGGGCTTTGGGGGGTAGATTGTGTAACCTTGACCCAAGCGAAGGAGGACTTACCAAAGTGAGTAAGCTCACTGCTGTCAGGTGGCCTACTCACACGAGTAAGAGCCCACCCACGGGAGCAAGAGGTGCACAAACTAGCCCTCTGAGGTGCATAATCTAGCTCTCTGCCGGCCAGTACATAAAACAATACGCCCCAGAAGGAAATAACCCCCAGTAAAAGGAAGGCAGGTGTAAGCTGTAATGTGAATACAAAAGATCGCCAGAGGCACTCCAGGGAACAGACCGGATTTTCCATTAACCCGCCCGCGTACATAAGACTGAAATTCAAATGGCTTTTCTGGTGTCGCACTCAAACTTTATGACCTGACTCCTATTTGCTGTCTTGAGAGATCTTATCTGTAACTGCTCTTAAATGGGCATGTGATTTCGGAGAACAAGCATCCCAGTGTTCAGTCCCTGGAAAAGCCCCCCGCCGCCACACACACGTACACCCACCTCTGTGCTGTTCAGACGTCCCGTTTCATCAGATGAGATCAGCATTTGGGCCCCGATTCAGGGCAGTGCTTGAGAACATGCTTGTCTTTAAGTGCACGTTTAGGCTCCACTGAGGTCAACTTGGAATTTAGGAGCCGTGTCCCTCATGGAAGCCAGCGGCACCTAAGTCTGGTTTTGGGGGCTGTCGCGAATAGGAAAGGAATTAAGCCTGCACTTAGACGGCTTTCTGAATTGGGGCCATACTCTCTGGATCTTTCAAGCCGTGTTTCTAGAAATGGGGCCCCGATCCCTGCACGGGCTGCTGCAAGACCCATCATAATGACCGATTACCTGAGCATCTCTGTAGTGTATTCAGTATGGGCTCTATCCTGAGCGGTGCTGAATAGCCACAGTGTACCCAGGAGCCTGGGAGCTGCAGCTACTCCGCTCCCTTGAGGCGTGAGTGCTTTACACCAAGTAAATCATCCAGTCCCTGCGGGGTATGTTCGCTTCTCAGTGCCCCCGGATAACAGGCACCCGGCCTGTTAGCGCCAGTAGGAGTTGCACAGGCTTCAAGCGTCGGTGATATAGAAGCCCATTTGAAAGGCAATTTTGGTTCTGGAGGGCTCAGAGGGTTGTTAATGGTCTCTGTGGTCTTTCACCTCTAGGTCACCCGTTTGAGGCCTGGCCAGGCCAGGACTTGTTACCATGTGAAGGGTGTTTGATGCCCTATGTGGAATGGGCTCGTTGACTGGTGTCCACCTCACAGTAAGTCACCGCCGCTCTGGCTAATGGGCACCCTTGATGCCAGTCTCATCCTCAAGGTGAACACCTGGGTAAGGTACGTAGGTTGCTCTTCCCGCGTGAGGTCTGGGCTCTGCGTGGTGAGGTGGGAGCGCATCGGTGGGACCCCATGGAGGAGTCCCACACTGCTACCACCTCTAGTACTATACCTGTTGTGTGGACTAGGGGTTCACAAATCTTCCCAGCAGCACTGCGGCCCTGAGTCAGCAAAGCACTCGAGACATGCCTAGCTGTAAACATGAGAAATCCCATCCCTACTGAACAAGGCACCAAAGTACGTGCTTAAGTCAAGTCCTTCAAGTTAAGCGGGCACTTAAATACATTGGTGACCCGGGGCTTAATTTCTCACTGTGGTTTTATTATTTGTATTGTGGCCGTGCCTGGAGACCCCAGTCCAGGATCCAGGCCCTCGTGGGCTGGGTACCATACACATGTGTGATAAGACAGTCCCTGATTTACAATCTGAGCCTATGGTATGACAAATCGGGGGGCAGGGGAGGAAGATCACGTGATCACGACTGGGGAATAAGCACCAGTCTCAGCTTACGATGATGTGGTGCTTCATGGGTTTTTACGGGGAGCTCCTCCCGTGCATAAAGGGGAAGCAGGGGAGAAAGCATCCGTCCATCAAGTCTCTTTGGGCTAACGGCTGGCGCTGCTGGCACAGAAGAGGCAGCATCTGGCTGCAAGTTAGAGGTGACAGACAGTGAGGCCAAGCCAGGGAGGGCCCTAAAAGTAAAGGCAAGAAATTTGTGTGTGATGAAGAAGGAGGAGCCAGTGGAAGGATGCAATGAGGGGGGATTAATTGGAAGATAAAACATCAATATCTGACTGGTTCATTGTGTCCCCATCACACAACTGCCATATTCTTTTGCACGGTGTGGTACGAGCCGCTCAGGGAGATGCTGCGGGTTAGGAGCAAGGCGTGTGCTGCCTCCGGTCTATACGTTTGTCCTGGATTTTCGTGATCTCTGATGCCCCGGCTCAGCGAGGTACCACAGCACATACTCAACTTTAACCACTCGTATCTGGTCTAGCTGGTGTTTCCAGGTTTTGATGGAGAACTTTGTCTCATGACTCTCATACTTTAACCCAAAGGCCAGGAGAGTTTAACGTTAGTTTTTAAAAAAATCACTTCTCCCAAGAGATTATGAGACGTTGGCGTTAGCAAAAGCAAAGTTTTAAACTATCTGGCTTTAAAATCCCTTTCCCTGTCACTGTTCAGCTTTCAGTCTCTTGCGATTTCCCTAGCTCTCCAGTCACCATAGAGTCCCCCAGGGTAGACAAGCTCTGGATTTATAATGCTAAAAAGAAAAAGGAAGTTTTTTTTGCACAGAAACACTTCAGGTTTTCTCTTTATATCCTACAGAAGGAAAATGAGCACAAAGCCCATTTTATTTTCCCGCGCAGGCCGCCTTCAAATACCTTTCCTAGTGTTTTGCAGGCAACAGCAAAAATTCTGTTTGGTAAAATGTTCCATTTTTACACCATACCTGTTTGCCAAATCCAGCTATGTGCGCACCACACGGAGATCCATATTCTGGTAATTGCTCCAGATTATACACTACACACATGTTTTTGTCCACTCGTTAAAAAAACACAACACCCCAGCTTTTGGTGTGCGCAATAAAATATACCCCTCCCCCCAGTGGCCTTGGTATGTGCACATGGGATCCTGGTGATGGCATGTGGATGAAGGATATACACAATGTTTGTCAGAGAGCTGCTTGATCACTAGAGGGAACATAACTGTCCCGGGATCTAAATGCCCAACTCTTGGGTACCAGCCCATCCCTCTGAGGATGGCCCAATAGTTAGGGGACCAACCAGGGACTCAAGGAGAACTGAATCCAATTCCCACTCTTCTGCAGGCTCCCTGAGTAACCTCACCTTGGGTGAGTCATTTAGTCCTTCTGTGCCACAGTTCTCCATCTGTAAAATGGGGGTAATAGCCCTGCCCTACCTCACTGGGTTGCTGTGAGGACTGAAGTTTGTTGGTTACTTAGGCACTAGGGTAATGGGAGCCAGAGGTAGATAAGTTCACAGCTTTGCCCCCAGGCACTACACATGAGTGGAGAACGCTGTGTATAATAATCAGCCAGATCATTCATGGGTGCCTCCCACCCCCAGTGCTGAGATGTGAACTGCAATGCTACAGCCCTGTGTCTCTGGACCCCAGCATGCTGCTCTCCCATTTCCCACACATACAAGGAATCATGGCCACAAACAACTCTACCCCCCCATCTACAATTTCCCTCTGCTCAGTCAAGAGCCTTCAAGCGGCTGAGTTCCTCCCGTGAGGTACTGCGCACTCTGAGCTCCCACTGAATCAACAGGAGTTGAAGGCACTCAGCACCTTGCCAGGTGAGGTCTTTCATCTCATGTCGGCCTCCTCTCTGTTCCTTTCCACAGTCTCGCTGGTGTTGGCAGGTGAGCTTTCTTCTCTGCCTCTCCTGTCATCTGGAGCACGCTCCCTGTATCCCCCTCACATCTTCCTCTCTCTGATGGAGACATCTCTTTTCTCCCTGAGCCGTCGCTCAACTCCTCTCTCTCTTTCTGGTTTTATTTAACTCGACCTCTTCCCTATTCCACACTGCAAAGACCTTTGGGATTCCTTGTGTGTAGAGAAGGTGCTGTCTGAACCAAAATTGCCCTGTAAATAGCTGAATCTGACACCAGTTACATGACATAACAGACAGTACTTTTCTTTACACATCTCCACCACAGTCTAGCTGGTTCCTGTTTGGCAGGCTTAAACTCAGCAGCGCTACCTGAAAGCCTCTGACAAGTGACAAGAAAAACCCAGGGAAAGGCCGAGCTCCTTCCTCGGTCGCCATTTTACAGAGGCCGTTCAGGCTGGGGCAATATCCTCGAGAGAGGTGTGTTGTTTTTGTTTTTACCTAACAAATCGTAGCGGGAACAGAATGTACCTGGTTAGGCTGCAGGGGAAACATAACTCCACATTCGCCCACTGATCTGTCCTTGGGACTTAATCTCCAATCTGTTATCGCAGCCCCGATCAGGCACTGGGAGTCAGCAATTCGGGTAACAGGCATTTTGATACCCCCTCAGGCTATTCTTTCCCACGGCCAGCTCCGGGTGGTTCAAGCCAATTAGTTTTCCCCGTGAGTAATTGATTAAGTGGCGGCCAGTTGGTTCGTTCTGGTTTCGCTGTGTATAAAGCCTCCATACGCGCCTGTGTGCCGCCTATAGCATTGCAGCCTCCCCATCGCTTCCCCAAGAGAGACCCAGGCAGAGAGAGGCGCAGGGATGAAATGGCGGAGTTGCCAGCCACAGAATTAACTGACTTGGCCCATGCCAGTGGCAGGTTCACCATTAGCACCCTGATCAGCACCGAGGACAGCGGCAAACCTCACTATGGACAGCCTGACGCTGCCACCTGTGAGGTCACCCATCCCAGCCACCTTACCCACAGCAGCACTGTCTACATGAGGACCTTTGGCTACAACACAGTGGATGTTGTGCCTGCTTATGAACATTATGCCAACACGAAGGTGGCGGGTGAAACCAGTAAAGTTAGGCCCACGCTGGCAGATCTACATTCTTTCCTGAAGGTAAGCTACGGAGCGGGACTGTCTCTAGCATGGATTTATTCGAGTGGTGCTGTAGTCTGTGTGTAGCAAATGCTCTTTCTGTACTTATCTCTGTCCCTGCAGAAGAAACATAGACTTTGAAATGAGCCTTCTGCAAACACGGGTCATAGAACGATTCGCTGAGTAACTGTGAACCATGGGTGGAAATCGTGACCTGTTCTTAATCTATTTACTAACAAGCAACAAAGGTGAAATCTGATGCTTTAGGTCACTGCAAATGGTTCTCCAGCTCTATTGCGGACAACCAACAACTTCTGAGCGCTGGGTGCCCTGTTTCCACCAGGAGAAAATGTTGGCTGTTGAGACTTAAATATCAGGCAGGTGGATCAGCTCATGACTCCATCAGCCTGTGTCACCATCCTGAGAGGTCAGAGGTAAACCACACTGGCGTATAGGATGAACCATGAATATTGCTGTAAAATGCATATTCCCAAACTGCACATAAAATAAACGTGCGGTAGTATTGTAACCTAACTACCCTCATGCTCTGCAATATTTGCCCATCGGTGACATTCTACTGCATATGAATAGGAAGCCTGTCTGCTTTCCTGTAATAACATGGCCTTGCTTTCGTCATGTTCACGTACAGTGAAATCTGTCCGTCTCCAGCTTTGGAATCCGCTCCCTCTGTGGTCCAAAACATCCCATATCTGACGATCTTCAGAGCATATTTTCCCTCCAGGCATGGCAAGGAGCGGCTAGGGAAGAATTGTAATTGCCAGGATGGGGTCACCGGCATTCGGATGTATTTTTAAGTTATGCCCAGGGTGCCAAGAACATGTCGCTAGGTGTCCCCCTTGTTAGCATTTGTATAAACTCAAGTAAAGAGAGAAAAGAAATGGCCTGGCAGAGGACTTGCAAAACTCAGTTGCTTCCTAACAAAGTCAGGTCTGAGATCTTGGCCCATGAATCTGCCTCATAAATGGCGGTGTAGAGTTATGCTTCCTTCTCCCGTCCTTTTCTTTCCTGGCAGATAAAAGGAATGCGGTGTCTCTGCACAGTTATGGTCATTGCAGCAAACAGAGGTGTGCTTGTGGTTTTTTATTTGTATTTTCAAGTGAAATTAGCGCTGCGGAAAGTTCCTGGCCTGATGGACCTAGAGACTCAAATCCTGTATTTATCTAGCAAACAGACTGACTATGGGCAGGGCAAGTTTTCCCTAAACTGCCCCCGCTATTGTATTTGGAGGGGCCACCTGTAGCGGGGAGAGGGCTCCATGGTCTGTAAAATCTCTGGCCTTACGGGTATCTATCTGCATCCCAACCCAGAACCCCCTTCTCTGTTGCCAAAGCTCGTAAGAAAGTGGTCACAGAGGGTCAGTAATTTCAAACACGGTGTAAGTTTGCTCGGACTCACCCGGCGGCGCCTCCTGCTGGTTGTCCTGGGAATTAGCTCGTCCAGCCCTGGAGCGCCCTCTGCAGGCCGGGGATCCGGCTTCTCCACCACTTTCTCTGAGGCCCCCGAGTCCCTCCCAGGACCCAGTGCCCCTTTAACTGGGGTGCTGCCCCCTGGCAGTACCCCTAGCTCTGGGTCTCCCCTCCCAGGGGAACCCCCAACCCACTACCCCCACCTCACCTCAGTCTTAGGCTACTGCCAGTCACCAGCTAGCCCCCGCGCCCTGGGGCAGACTGCAGTGTAAGCCACTCATCACAGGCAAAGGGGGTTTGGACCTGCTGCCTCAGCCTACCCGTGGGTTGCCCCCTGCAACCCCAGTACCCGGTCGGGCCTTACCAGGCCTGCAGCCTGGGTTTCCTAGGCCAGAGCTCCCCAGCTCCCTTGGCCTTTCCCCAGCCCTGCTCCACACCAGGTACCCTGCTTAGGTCCTACAGCCAGGCCCTTCTCTCTCTACATACAGAGGGAGAGTGTCTCAGTGTCTTCTGCTCCAGGCCCACTGCCCTCTTATAAGGGCCAGCTGGGCCCTGATTACCTGGCCACAGCTGCAGCTGCTTTGCCACTCAGCCCAGCTTCTCCGCCTCAGCCCTCTCCTAGGGCTATTTCCAGCCCCTCAGGGCAGGAGCGGGTTATTCACCCTGCTACACACGGTGTTTCAAGTTCTCTTACTCTAGCTGCTGGGAAGGGGTGTACCTGCATGACACAGACTTAAGGTGACCAGATGTCCCGATTTTATAGGGACAGTCCCGATTTTTGGGTCTTTTTCTTATATAGGCTCCTATTACCCCCCAAATCCCCTGTCCTGATTTTTCACATTTGCTGTCTGGTCACCCTACACACTCAAGCAGTAAAGACTGCCGGCGTGCGTGACATGGTCTGTGTGAATCCTACTGCGAGTCGCTCTGTTGTCGTGGTCTAGGTCACAGGCCTCCTTCATGAGGGGTCTTTTGCTATCTCGGCATTCCATGAATGAGCTGAAGGTGGACTAGCTTCTCGGCAGCCTATAGTCAACAAGCTCCTGGGGTTCATTGAAACCTGCCATCATCTTGCCCCCGTGCCCGGAGATATTTGTGTTGTCCTTACACGGCTGATGAAAGCTCCTTTTGAGGCATCCTGTGAACGGTGTTTTTCCCGTGCGTCCCGCCACCTTTACTAAGGGCCGTGTTTTTAAAAGTATTTCAGCACCTAAAGATGCAAATAGCTGCTTATGGGGGATTTCGAAAGCACCTAGGCACCTAAATCCCACCGAAAACACTTGCATCTTTAAGCACCTAAATACCTTTAAAATCTGGTCTTTAGCCTCTGTTTCCCACCTGTAAAATGGGGATAACCACGCTTCCCAGCCTCCCAGGATTGTGTGAAGATAAATGCACTAAAGATTGTGAGGTGCTCAGATCCGATAGTGATGGGGGTCCTGTCAGTCCTCAAAAGGGTGACCAGATGTCCCGATTTTGGGGTCTTTTCCTTATATAGGCTCCTATTACCCCCCCCACCCTCTGTCCTGATTTTTCACATGTGCTGTCTGGTCACCCTAGTCCTTAAGACAGATAAATTGTGAAAATCTCACCCATAGTTCCTTATATTTTTACAGCACTGTACAAATATTAACTAATTGTGGAGCAAAAAACCCCAAAGTCTCCACTCCCCAGATCTGCTACTACTGATCTACTGATGAAAACCGCTATATGCAAGCTAGGTATTATTGTTATTTGCAAGTTCTGATTTCCAGTATTTTAAGAACAGGAGTACATATCTACGTGTGTGGTGGTGGTGTTCATTATTTGTATGATGGTGGTGTGAACTGAAATCTGGGTCCCGTGCTCGGTGCTGTACAGACACCTAGTGAGAGACAGGTCCTGCCCGGACAAACCTTGTTAGCACAACATTCCTGCTTTCCTCTAGGGTTAAAAATTTCGAACGGAGGGTTGAAAACTGACAAGGTCGAATACGTTCCCAGACATCTTCCTTTCTGTCCCACCTCTATGCCCCGTTGTGACTTGATTTCTCTCTGCTTTCTCAGTCGGACAATAGCCGTCTCCACAACGCAGTGTACGAACCCCAGAGAAGTAACGGCCTGAGTGACGAAACGACTGAGGAAGATGGTGGTGAGGGTGGGGAAAAGCCTCCCGGCGAGCCTGTGCGATTTGGATGGGTGAAAGGGGTGATGGTGAGTTGTTTTTTTGCTGCCTACAGACCAGAAGGAAGTGTAATGGGAGAACTTGGGTCCTATGCTGGCAGCAATTCACGTACAGCCAGATCTTGCCACCTTCACTCTCCCCGAGTTGTAGATCACTCCTCAAGCCACCCCATTGACTTCAATGGAACCATACACTGGGTAATGGCTTGGGTTTGAAAGTCAGTGCAGAACTTTTCTTCTCCCTGGGTTCAATGTATAATCTGTCTTATTTTAGAGTGACAGACCCATGCAATCCTGATGCCTCATGTGCCTAGTATAACCCATTATTAAGCCACATGATGGCAGGTGACGTTCAAACTTGACAAATGGCAGGTGATGTAGGTAGGGAGGAAGGATGGGCCAGGGGCTAGGGGATCCGTCTAGGACTTTGGAGACCTTGGTTCAATTTTGTGTTCTGCTGTAGGCATTCTGTGTGTTACAGAGCCACTCTGTGCCTCAGTTTCCCACCTATGAAATGGAGATAACAGCACTTTACTTGCTGTGAGTTTAAGTACATTAAAGACTGTGAGATACTCGAATACTAGGGTAACAGGGCAAGTAGAAGACAGAGTCAAAGGAAACATTTGAATAATTCTTGCACATTACTAGGCTCAAACCTTACTGCATCCACTGGATATCTTTGCAGCAAGCTCAGTGAGGTCTCTGCTCAAGGTGCCGAAAAAACAATCAAACAGATGGTTCGGAGGTGTAAGGAATGGGATGAGAAATCAGACTGAAAATATGTTCATTTTATTATATGTCAATCCGATGCCCTCACCTGGAATACTTGGTTCAGTTCTGGTCACCCTATTTCGGGAAGCACACAACAGATAGAGTGGGGGGCATACGAAGGTTTCCATATGAAGGGAGGTTGAATTGGGATTGTTATCTTCGAGATGAGACAGATAAGAGGGATGTGATAAAAGTATACATAACAACGAATGGTCTAGAGATGGTAGAGCAGACATTTCTGTTAACCCTCTCTAATAATTAAGGCTACGGTTTAGTCACCGGCACTTTTAGTAAAAGTCATGGACAGGTCACAGGCAGTAAACAAAAATTCACGGCCCATGACCTGTCCATGACTTTTACTATATACCCCTGACTAAAACTTGGGCGGGGAGTGGCTCGGGGGGCATGCTGGGGGGCACCCCGGGTACTGGGGGTGTGAGGATGCTGGGTGGGGATGCAACCTGGGGAAGTGCCGTGGGTGCTCAGGGAAGGTGTGGCCCAGTGGAGGCGCCATGGGTGCTGGGGCGGGTGGGGCACAGCCTGGGGGGATGCCTCAGGTGCTGGGGGTGTGTGGCCGGGGGGGGGCACTGCAGGAGCTGTGGGGGTGGGGTTGGCACGGCTGGGGCAGGCTCCCTACCCAGCTCCTGGCTAGCGGGGGACCCCAGGTCTTAGCTCCGCATGCTGCCTCAGCGCCGCCCCAAGTCCCGGTTCTGAAGCTCCCATTGGCTGGGAACCGCGGCCAATGGGAGCTGCGGGGGTGGTGCTCATGGGTGGAGGCAGCACGTGGAGTTGGGAGCGGAGGTTTAAGAGTTCCTGTCACCGTTCCAGGGAGCTCCCCCCAGGTAAGCACTGCCCTGCACCCCAGCCCTGTGCCCCCCCACACCCAAACTCCTGCTGCAACTGGCCCAAGAGCTGCCCGAGCTGCTGCAGAAGTCATGGTGGTCACGGAATCTGTGATTTCTGTGACAAACACGGAGCCTTACTAATAATACAAGAACAAAAGGATCATTCAACAAAATGGAAAAGTGACCTATTCAAAAAACAATAAAAAGAAATAATGGGTTTTTTTTACTCAGAATGCACGATGGGCCTGTGGAACTCATTGCCACAAGGTATCAGAGGTAGCGTATCCAGGTAGAGAGAAAGGATGGTCCTGTGCTCAAGACATTAGCCTGGGCCCTGAGCGACTCAGGTTCAATCCTCTGCTCCACCACAGACTTCCTGTGTGATTTTGGGGAAGTCACTCAGGCTACATCTACACCTCAAGGTAGTGGTGTGATTCCCCTGCTTGCGTACATGTCTTTGCGCTAGCTGTCCTCGAGCTAGTGTGAGTATAAATAGCAGTGCAGCCACGGTAGCATGTGTGGTAGAGGCAGTGAAGTCACAGATGAGCCATGCCGAGTACAGAGCCACCAGGTTCATAGATTCTGAGGCCAATGTGCTCGTACAGTCTGAACTCCTGTATAACAAAGGCCAAAGAACGTCTATAAAATAACTCCTAGAGCAGATCTTTTAGAAAACCCATCCACTCTTCGTTTTCAAATGGCCAGTGATGGAAAATCCACCAGGCCCCACGTAAATTGTTCCAGCGATTAATGACCACCGCTGTTAAAAAGGTACGCCTCGTTTCTCCGTCTGAACACTTGGCTGGGTGGGTATGCACTCAGCATGGCTCAGCTGTGTTGCCGCTACCCGTGCTACCGTGCCTACATATACTCGAGTTCGTGTGCAAGAGCAGGGAAGTCACACCCCTAGCTTGCAGTATAGATGTAGCCTTCATCTCTCTGTGCCTGTGTTCACCAACTGTAATGGGGGGATAATAGTGATAGGCCTGGGCTATCTCAGAGCGGTGTTGCGAGAGTAAATATACTGCAAGATTGTGACATGCTGAGCTGTGGCCATGGGGGTTATGGAAATACCCAACACAGAGAGATCACTGAGGCTAAGAGCTTAGCAAGATTCCTAACAGGATCCAGTGTTGCCAAGTGGACAGAGCACTGGACTAGGATTCGTGAGACCTGGGCTCCATTCCCTGCTTTGTTGCTGGGAGCAAGTCACGTCCCTGCCCTGTGCCTCAGTTTTCCCACCTGTAAAATGGGGGATAATGATCCTGACCTCCTTTGTAAAGCTCTGTGAGATCTACTGATGAAAAGTGCTAGATAAGAGATAGACATTGATATGGATAACACGAACACCACAGAGTTGCAATAGGAAGGATTTAAAAACTTCTAGAAGGGAAATGAAGCCTCGCGCTTCAGGGCTTAAAACCAGCCTCTGACTGATGAGGTTAGGAGGAAATTTTCCTGTGGGCAGGTCACTCCTCTTCATGGGTCTCAAGCAGTTGACACTGGCCACTATTGCAGATAGGATATTGGACTTGAGGAACCATAGGTCTGAGCTGGCAATTCTGCCATTTCTCTATTCACACGCACTGTCAGCTATGCAGATGATCACTGAGATTAACGTTGATGTTTTCCTTCTAGATTCGATGCATGCTGAACATCTGGGGTGTGATACTCTATTTGCGATTGCCCTGGATCACTGCACAGGCAGGAATTGGTAGGTGCATCTCCATTCTCTAGAGAGTGACCAGCAACAATTACATTTGATATAATTTGTATAATTATAAGCCCTGATAGAGTGCTTGGCACGATACAAGACACAATGAAGACAGTCCCTCCCTTCCCCGATATTCTTAGGCCCAATTTTTAAAGGTGTTCAGGGGTTGCTGCGCCCCCATTGCAAAGCCTAACTGATTTAGGAGCCCAAATCTCATTTTCTAAAGTGATTTAGGCACTTAGGAGCCCAAATCCCATTGACTGAGGAATTTAGTTCCTAAATCTTCTTTGAAAATAAGACATAGGCTCCTAAATCTGCTAGTTGTTGCAATATTTAGCTCAGCAACACCTATATACCTTTAAAAATCTGTGCTTTGGTGTCTATGGGACAGCAATGGAGAAGATGGGAGAGGGATATAGACAGAGGCAGATGCAGTATAGAAATTGGGCTCAGAAGAGGACATGGGCCCTTATAGACATCCTGGAAGAAGTGGGTTGAGGGGAAGGGTGACTTTATGGATCAATGTATGGGGTGCCAAGGAAAAGAGTCAGAGATGGTGGTATTGCTTTCTTCACCAGGAAACTAATTCCTCTTCTCTGCAGCGCTCACATGGCTGATTATCTTCATGTCTGTGACGGTGACGAGCATCACAGGCTTGTCCATCTCTGCCATCTCCACCAACGGCAAAGTGAAATCAGGTAGTGCTTGGCTCCCGTTTTCCTTCTGAGGGCTCCCGTCGCCCACCGTACACTCCAGCTCCCTCCCAGTCCCTCGCATTCTGGTACTTTACGTACTGGGCTTGGATAGAGCTCTGCATATATCAGAGGGGAGACCCCCTGCTGGAATACGGTGTCCAGTTTTGGTGTCCATACTTTCAAAAAGATGTTAAAAAACTGGAGAGGGTTGAGAGAAGAGCTTCAAGGATTCATTTGTGGGCTGCAAAACATGCCTTATAGTGAGAGACGTAAGGAGCTCAATCTACTCCCCCCACCCTTATCAAAGAGGAGGTTAAAAGGTGATTTAATCATGGCCAATGAGTACTTCCAGGGGAGAAGAGATCTGACACGAGGCGGCTCTTTAGTCCAATAGGCGAAGGCATAACAACATCCCGGAGCTGGAAGCTGAAGTCAGCAAAGCTCAGACTGGAAATAAGAGGCCACTTTTCAACAGTGCTGGTGACTAGCCATTAGAGCAGCTCACCAAGAGTGGTGGATTCTCCGTCACTTGGAATCTTTCAGTCAAACCCGGCTGCCTTGCTAAAGAATACGCTGTAGTTCAGCCACAAGTTACTGGGTTCAGGATTGATTCAGGAATCACTGGGTCAAGCCAAGGGCGCAACCAGAATTTTCCTAAGGAGGATGCTCTGGTTCCCTGATCAGTAGCAGAGGCCACGTTCCAAAAGGCGTGTGGGTGCATGCGGTTCCCCCCTTCGCATTTCCACGCATCACATACAGATCCTTGCCAAGCCTCCATCTCTCCTGGAGGCATTGTCAGGAGATGGGGACGTGGGACCCTGGAGAGTCAGGAGCTGGGAATGAGGGCAGTCTCTCCGGTGGGAGGGGAGAGGTCCTGGCTGGCCCTGGTCTCTCCTGTGGGAGGGGAGGGGGAAGAGGTCCCAGCTGGCACCGGTCTCTCTCGGCTGGTCCCGGTCTCTCTGGTTGGAGGGGAAGGGGGACCGGTCCCAGGCAGTCCCTCTCACCTAGGGCTGGTCCTTGGATATGGGGAAGAAGTGGTGATAGAAGTGGGGAGAAGTGGGGAGATGGCTCCTCTTGAGGCTCTGGTCCCTTTAATCCCAGGACCCAGCTCCCTGCTTCCCAGGACTCTGGGTCGGCATCGTCTCAAGCTACCTGCTCCATCTCTTCTGCGTCTGGGCCCACTCTGGCAGGAGAGAGAGCAGCTGAGCAAGGACACTCTCAGGGCGTGTCGTGGAGTCTCAGGCCAAGGGGGGCAGTCCTGGGTGAAACCGAAATATGAAATCGTTGATGGGTTAAATAAAGGTTCACTCTGTTTTTGTCTTATCCACACCGAGTTCCCTGGTGCCGATTTCTCAAGGGTTTGCTCTTGTCTAGTCACTGTTCCAGTCTCCCTTCAAACTCTCCCTTCTCCGAGGCAGGGATTCTTGATGAGCACAAAATACATCCAGTGCCTGGATGTAGGTAGGTGTCTGCCATACAGGCCATAGCCTGTCATTAGTTTGTGAGGAGGACAAAGAGTCACGAAGGGCATGTTGTTTGGTTCCTGAATATCCGTATTCACCTCAGGTACTGCAATGTTGATGCTGCATGTGAAGTATTTAAACAATAGAATGTTTCTGGCACGCGTTAGGTGGCACCTATTTCCTTATCTCAAGAAGCCTCGGGCCGGAGCTGGGTGGTTCCATCGGTCTCATATTTGCCTTTGCGAATGCCGTGGCGGTGGCCATGCACACGGTGGGCTTTGCGGAAACCGTGCGCGATCTGCTCCAGGTAAGGGATCAGAGTTATATCATGGTCTGTCCCCCCCCACCCCCCCGATCTCATCCACAAGGACTTGTACCATGTCAACATTTAAGTCCTTCTTAACGGCCAACTTCTGCCATGCTGCCAACCGTGAATCTAGTTGGACAAAAAAATCTGTATTTGTTCATTCTCTTTCCTCTCCTCTTGTCTGTCATTAAACTTTTTGCTCTTTACATGCCATTGCGTGTGCATTAATTATAAGCAAATTAATAATCAATAATTGACACATGATTGGTAATTAGTCACTTATAGCCACTGATTAGTTATCAATAACCAACGATTAATAATCAACAGCAATCAATAACCATGGAAATCATGCTAATTAGAGATGACAATGGCCTAGTTGCTCTTCCACGCCACATGTTTGCCAGTTGAGGATTGTTCCATACAGCCTGCTCCGGCCTGGTTTGAAATTGGAAATTGTTTTTTTAATTATTAATTTGTTTTAAATATCATTTTAAAGCTGTTTATTTAGGAAGTATAAATAACTTTACAGATCCATACCTTAAACACACCCAAAATTATATAGACCCATCCATTCACACATATGGAACTTAGGTAAGACACAGCCCCGGCACTGAAGAACTCATAGTCAATAGTATGTCCATAATATTTTAATGTAAAATAAGTCTAGAAAAATGCCTGGCAGACCAGATTTAGGGTAACCGCCTACTGAAATGACTTAGCTGGTTGAATGTTGGGTGCAAAAGAATGATGGTTTTATCGGCCCCTTCATTCTCTATTGGTTTTTAATAAGAAGAGGAATTTAAAAGTACAGAAAGACAGAGGGAAGAAGGAATCGGATGCTGTCTGTATGGTTAGGGTCAACTCTGCCATCAGCTTCCAGAACTGCAGACTGCTGACTTGGGCTTCCTTTCCCAGGAACATAACTCGCCCATTGTAGACCCCACAAATGACATCCGCATCATCGGGGTCATCACAGTGACAGTGCTACTGGGGATTTCCTTGGCCGGAATGGAATGGGAAGCAAAGGTAACGGTCTCAATTGTTAGGATGAACCTAGGAATTTCCATACCACAGCACATCAATGGTCCAGCTAGCCCAGTATCCTGCCTCCAACAGCAGCCAATGCCAATAGCTTCAGGGAAAAGCGGAGCCACACCCCCGCTCCAATAATGCACCTAATTGCAAGGTTCTTACCACCAGGAAAATTCTTCCTGACTCTTCCTGATAATCAGTTTTTGCCCTGCAGCATAAGCATTGTCAGCCCAGATACAATTTTCTTCTGACTGTTGAAACTGCAGAATCTGTTCTCATTCATACGGATATCCAAATCTCTCTTGAATCTTATCACCGCGTTTGCCTCAATGTTGTCCTTTGTCTGGTTCATGTGTTCAGATGCTTCTATTTGCCCCCTTTAACTAGCCACAAAAGCCGGCTGGCCAAGGAAACCTGGGGACAGACAAACACAGCAGACTGTGCTAGGCACTTCTGAAGGGTCATGCTGCATCTTGTAATACAGGTCTAGCCAGAACTGATGCTTAGCTCAGCCTGTTAGGTTGGATGAGATCCATCTGTCCCCAAGTTTAGGAGGGGTAGGAAGCATGGTACGGAGGAGAGATTGGGGGAAGAGTACAGCTTGGGTTGCTCCTTTGCACCAACTATCATTAGGGTATAAGCAGCACTGCAGCATGGGAGGAATGCACAGGCTACTTACCCTGACCTACTAGTCACAAGGGCAGAATGTTGCTTCAAGGGAGCCTGTTTGCAGCTTCCCAGTTGGAAGATGGGTGAAACGTACTTAGGAGTTGCCCACCTGTACTTTTCACTCCATCCCCTTGTACAGCATTTGCAGCAGGTCCTCAGCCAGCAGATGGTTCAGCTGGGTTCTTGTGGTCTCTCAGGCACAGGTGCTGTTCTTCATAGTCATCATGATTTCCTTCGTAAATTACGTAGTGGGGACGGTGATTCCACCCTCTGAGGAGAAGCAGGCAAAAGGATTCTTCAGTTACCGAGGTAGGTTCCAGCAGTGGCTAGAGGCAGGAGTTTGGGGGGAACTCTTACTAATTCTCACGGATGGCTGGGAGAGTGTGAATGACTGAGGTTTGCAAGTAAGCAAACGAACAGTGAAAAGGGAAGACAAACACGTCTCCTAATGGAAGAGGAAGGGTGGTTCAGTGGTTAGGGAGGCAGCCTGGGACTGGGAAGGCTCGGGTTCAAATTCTTGCTCGGCAGCAGACTTCCTGTGTGACCTCATGCAACTTGTCTCTGTGCCTCAGTTCGCCACCTGTACAATGGGGATAATAGAACTTCCCTACCTCACAGAAGGGTTGTGAAAGACATGAAAAGATTGTAAGGCATTTGGGTACTAAGGTGATGGGGGTCAGATATGCACATAAGCTGGTTAGAATGGATTTTCAGTCAGTTTACTGTGTCAGCTGGAGTTTAGTTCTAATGATTATGGTGGAATGGGAACAGAACCACAGTTAAGGTTGCACCAGAGTTTTCTATTCCACAGGACTCTTAATTATGATACCGTGCTAGTAACTGTTCTCCGGTACATGTCACAAAGCGAGGAAGTCTTGGTGCTCTGAAATCTCACCATAATCTCCGCTGTCCCATTTCAGTGGAGAGGACCTGGTTAGTTTTGTGTCGATTATATGGCTTTGGGATCCTAGAATCATAGACAATTAGGGTTGGAAGAGACCTCAGGAGGACATCTAGTCCGACCCCCTGCTCAAAGCAGGACCAACACTAACTAAATCATCCCAGCCAGGGCTTTATTCTACCGTACCAGCATGATTATGGTTTAATGACAAATGTAGATGAATGCTCTGGTACAGCCTTGAACTGAATGTTTCCATATGGTCACTTTGGTCTCAAGGTCCTGGCAGTTAGTCGACAATAGGGCAGCATGCAACAGAAATGTATCTCGTTCAGGTCTGTTATGTGCCTGCAAGGAAAACAGCTTCTCATGTTAAGAGCCCGCTCTGGCCTGCTTGTTCGGAGTCAGAGCTGTGTGGTAACGGATAAGGCTTCCAGGGAGACAGTGACACTTTCCTCATTGTTCTGCTGAATGTTTGCAAGATGCTGGAGGCCCATAAGGATCTACATCCAGGGGCAGAGAGGTGAATGCTCCTGCAATGTGCATGAGATGGACCCAGCCCGTGTGGCAGGGGACCCAGCCCAGTACATGTTTCAGCCCAGGACTGTGCAAACCGCTATGGACCCTCATTCTGAGGGAAGCGTGGAAGACCATTGGGACCCTAGAGTCCTTGTGGGTGTCATTTACCAAGCATACAAGTCCTGCATGGGCCTCATTTTCATAGGCACTGAGCATCCACAGATCCCATTGATTTCAGTTGGACTGCTCAGCATTTTGGGGAAACAGGCCCCGGTGTCCTCACTCCTGGGGATAAAATATGCTGGCATTTGTCTTAATGACCATTTACTCTTTGACATAAGAAGGATCAAAATGAATCGGCTGAACGTGGCTATTTGTTGCTGTCACACAGCAGGCCCATTTAGTGCCAGGTCAAAGGGCTTATCAGAGAGCTCGATGGATGAAACAGTCGTGATCATTAAGGCTGTGATGAAATGCGTCTCTTTCATTTAGTGAGTTACTCCATTCCGGCTGGAATCATTCTAATCCCCTGGAGCAAACTCTCCAGACAGGCAGTGGCAGAATAATTGTTTATACCTAGAAGCATCTTTCATTTGGATTCCGCCCTGTCCACTTTAAGGCCCGACCCTATAACAGATTGAGGGGTAAAAATAGCAAACGAGAAATTAGCTCATGACGCATCCTTTCCCAGCCTTCCTTAGACTTTGTGTTGCCTGTGTAGACCTTGATTTCACAATCAGATTGGCATGGGCAGATCCCAGGAACCCAGGCCCAGATTTGTAAAGGTATTTAGGCACTTTTGAAAATGGAATGTAACCCTCTAAATCACGTAGGCCTTGCTTTTAAATACCTTTAAGAAACTGGACACACATGTAGGCAAACCCACTGATCTGCTGGCAAAATCAGAGCCTTAGACTGTAAACTCTGATCTAACTTTATGACAAGAAAGCACCTAGCACGTTTTAGGGTGCCGTATAAATAACAATAGAACATTGCAAGGTTGCCTCTCAATAGCAGTTTGTCTCTGCAGCTACTGTTTCAACCATTGCCTTTAAAATGAAAGAAATGTGATTAAAATGATCTAGTAGATTGGAACTGATAGAGTAATATTTTTCTCCTCCAGCTGACATTTTTGCTCAGAACTTTGTGCCAAATTGGCGCGGACCAGATGGCACCTTCTTTGGTTTGTTTTCCATTTTCTTTCCATCAGCGACTGGCATCTTGGCTGGAGCCAACATTTCAGGTGATTTGAAGGTAGGTTTTTACTACTCCTGGCCAATACAGCATCACAAGGGCAAGCAACACACGTTGTGTGCTATAGGCAGGAGTGAGGTTGTGCTGCTCAAGCTCTGTGCGTCAGAAACGGGCAACCTCCAGAGTCGGCAAAACTTCCTTAATTGGCTTTTGATTTTGTAAATCCAAGAGCAGGCACCGTGGGGATCCAGGTCCCGCGTTACTTGGATTATGTTTTGGTCTCTTTTTGTTTTAGAGCTGGCCAATATATTTTTATTTTCAAAACATTTTATCCAAATTTTGAAAGAACAGTAAAAATAATTTTTTAAAAATCACAGATGTTTTGTTTTTTGAGCGGCAATGGAACTAGTTGACATTTTTTAAATTTTAACACACAATGCCAAGAAATGTTCATGGATATATTTTTTTTACTGCATTTCCAGCTAGCTCTACTCAATAGGTCCTTAGGTCCCGATCCTGCTCTGTATGGGTGGTGCCCATCACCGATACAGAGGCTCAGTTACATTAGCTCAGGGGTGCAATGCCCAAAGCCTCTTGCAGGATTGAGACATTAGATTGCACGGTGATGGATGCACTACCAAACGCTACATAGAATAGAATTAATACTGGGCTACCTACATTTATTGCACAGGAATGGTTGAACTGATCTGGATAAATCAGTTGCCCAGGCAATAAATTAGAGAGGTTAGAGGTTAGAGAACGTTTGGTAAGCTTTGTGTCTTTCATTTCCACAGCTCTCTGCCCTTCCTGCCTGGGGCATGAGTGCCAAAATAAAGTGAGGAAGATCGTTCTTGCAGAAGTGTTGAGATTAGAAATGATTGGAAATCTCTCCCAAGAGTTTGGGCTCAGGAGAGTCCCAGCTCATTTTGCATCCCAAACAAATGTCAGATCGTTTGGCTATAAGCATCCAAATTGAATCTGTTATAGATGGGCCCAGCGTTCCGATTTGGGCTGGCACGCCGAACATGCCGGAGTTCTGAAGGTGTTTGGATCCGAGGGTTTGGGTTGCATGATACAGGGGATCCCAGCCCTTCTTAAAGAGGAGGTGCTTATTAAAGACAAGAGCAACAAACTATAGACACAAACAAACAGGCTTCTGCACAGCCCAACTCCCAGCTTTGTCTTCCTTATTCACCAGGGATCACACCCTCCCTTGTAATAACATGTTTATAAAGTTCAAGTTTAGGGCACATTGGATCCTTATGAGGTTTGTCCAGCCTGACAGCTGTTTAGTTGATTTTATAGCTCCTATCTTGTACCCGCAGCTTTATCTCACTTTAAACCTTCGTTCCTCCTGCACCACTGACACACAGGGTAGTCCAGTTCCTCTATTGATCAGAGTCACTCGCTAGTTGTGATACTTCTTCCCAGATGAGGCCAGTGCATGCGATATCCTCTGTCACTGTCACTGTAAGTAGATTAAAACAACGTTCAGTACGACACACACTGAGATTTCCAACACACAAGCCCGTCAATCCTACTTCACCTCCAAACATCTAGCACCAAAAGTGGGCTTGGCAGAGTGCCAGACAGGTTAAGAAATCCAGACTCTGGACAATGCAAGTATCTGGTTGAAAGCTGTCCTGTGGTTTTTGAGTATCTCGGAGTGTTTTCTCTTCTTTGTAGCTACAAAAATGAGAGGTAATTTTGTGGTGCCTATGGAATGCTGCTGTGTAACTCTGTGGTTGCCTTGCTTAGGATCCAGCTGTAGCCATTCCCAAAGGCACTCTGATGGCTATATTCTGGACTACAGTTTCCTATCTGGCTATTTCTGCTACAATTGGTAAGTAACATGCATAGACTTAATCAATGGCAGTGGTGGGGAAGTGACACATGATGGAATGTCCATGGTTAATTAAATGCTTTCATGTTCATTAGGGACAGGACAATTCAGGAATCTTGGGACACAGGGCACGTTGATTCAGTATGGCTCAGATATCTAGTCTGATTCTGGGTACCAGCAGGGGTGCAGAGTAGAGGGGAGTTAAGCAGTCCAAAGACAGACTAATACAATTATAGTTTGATGATTTAAAAAAAAAAAACCCTTGATTTTTTGAGACCTGACTCAGGAATTTTGACCTCTTGAGGTTGGCAACACTGTGAGCGTCTCCAAAGAATTCAACCCAGGTTTGACACTGGGCCCAGCATGTGCTATCCGTGGTATGGAACCCTGGGAGCTTTAGTTAGCGCTGGGTGGATGCCTGAGCAGCATGGACACGTCTGACGCAGCTGAAAGTTACTTTAAAAACAAAACTTAGCATAGGCGCCGACTGTAGTCAGCGCCGGTGGGTTCTCGCGCCCCCGGTTCCGCCCCAACTCCGCCCCCGACCCTTCCCCAAATCCCTGCCCCCTTCCCCGGGTGCACTGCA
Organism: Chelydra serpentina; assembly: GCA_037349315.1. Classification (NCBI taxonomy): domain Eukaryota; kingdom Metazoa; phylum Chordata; order Testudines; family Chelydridae; genus Chelydra; species Chelydra serpentina. Next base: position 7,922,334 of record JBAIAC010000026.1, on the reverse strand, counting down.
CCCCCCCCCCCCCAGCTTGCAAGTCTGGGGGGAGGGGGAAGCAGCAGCAGAGCACCCACCGGGCCTGGCAGCTCCCCGCCAGCCCCCCCGCACCCAGCTCCGCTCACCTCTCCGCCGCAGCCTCTCTGCCTCCCGAGGGCAGGCTCTGCCCGACAGCCAAGCCGAAGCCCACTTTTCCTGGCTCCGCCTCCAGCTGGTCGGCCCCTCTGCGTTGCATGCCTGGGGTGGCACCTCGGGGGAGGAGGCGGAGGGCTGAGCACCCACCAATTTTTCCCCGGAGCACCCACGGAGTTGGCGCTTAAGAAACTTAGTACAAGTTAATTCCAGGAGCAGCCAGAAACTTGGGCCCCTGGGCAAAATGAATGGGCCGTCTGTGATAGCCGCCATCTTGGTTGGCACATTGGAGGTCCCTGGTTCAAAGGAGAAAGCAGAAGTTGCTACAGCTTGAGCTAAAGCTCTCTAGATGGGGACTGTAGAAGCGACAAAGGGTCCTGGGGCACCTTATAGACTAACAGAGGTATTGAGCATAAGCTTTCGTGGGTGAATACCCACTTCTTCGGATGCATCCACTGCTTGCATCTGAAGAAGTGGGTATTCACCCACGAAAGCTTATGCTTCAATACCTCTGTTAGTCTATAAGGTGCCCCAGGACTCTTTGTCGCTTCTACAGATCCAGACTAACACGGCTACCCCTCTGATACTAGATGGGGACTGTGACAGACTTATCTCCTCTGTGGATCAGGTACAGGAGGGCACCTGTTCCACACCCTCAATAGTGGGTCACAATTACACGGGGACCTTTGTTAAAGCACATCTGGGCATCATGCATCGTATTGGAAAAGACAGACGGGAGCTGTTCCCTCCTAGGTGCCTGTGTGGTACGTGATGCCTCTGGGAGCCTGAATGACTCCATTCCTTTTGGCTCTGCGGGCTGCGAAGGACTTGCTTGTGACTACGGGTGGAACTTCACGGCGTGTGCTCAGAAGCAGAGCTGCCACTACGGACTCAGCAATCATTACCAGGTACTGTCCCGCTGGTGCGCTCAGCAGCATGGCTTAGAAGGCTCAAACTGGGCTGGTCACTTTGGCCTGGAGTGCAGGAAATCATAAGATATGCATGGCGGGTGGCTCTCACCCTCGTCCCTTCCCCCGCCCAGTTCCTTTGCTGTAATCAGTTAGGTCTGCATTAGCGGCCCTCGGAGCAGAAATATTCGTCACACCCCAATGCAGCCAGTAGCCACTGAGGGTGATAGGACAGTTGCTGAATTGCTGCTTTCTCTCTTTTAAGAAAGTAACTTGCCACAAATGAGGAAGGGTTCCTACAGATAACGGGCTCTTTCTCTACGCAACCTGGATTCATTCCCAGAGCAGCCTGTGACATGAACAAGGTGGGGGGAAAATAGCATGTGACCATGTCATTAAAGACTATTATAATGCATATGCACTAAAGGGCGGAGTTAAGGTTAAGGAGTTAACCACTCCTCCCACTAAACTGGGAGGAGTGATTGATATGCTGGAGGGTTGGGATAGGATACAGAGGGATCTAGACAAATTAGAGGATTGGACCAAAAGAAAGATGACGAGGCTCAGCAAGGACAAGTGCAGAGTCCTGCACTTAGGACGGAAGAATCCCATGCACTGCTACAGACTAGGGACCGAATGGCTGGGCAGCAGTTCTGCAGAAAAGGACCTAGGGGTTACAGTGGACGAAAAGCTGAATATGAGTCAACAGTGTGCCCTTGTTGCCAAGAAGGCTAATGGCATTTTGGGCTGTATAAGTTTTGGGCTGTATAAGCATTTTGGGGGATTTGATAGCTGCTTTCAACTACCTGAAAGGGGGTTCCAAAGAGGCTGGATCTAGACTGTTCTCAGTGGTAGAAGATGACAGAACAAGGAGTAATGGTCTCAAGTTGGAGAGGGGGAGGTTTAGGTTGGATATTAGGAAAAACTTTTTCACTGGTAGGGTGGTGAAGCACTGGAATGGGTTACCTAGGGAGGTGGTGGAATCTCCTTCCTTAGAGGTTTTTAAGGTCAGGCTTGACAAAGCCCTGGCTGGGATGATCTAGTTGGGGTTGGTCCTGCTTTGAGCAGGGGGTGGGACTAGAACCTCCTGAGGTCCCTTCCATCCCTGAGATTCTATGATTCTATGGTTGCACAGGCAGCCTGAATACTGGCACTTCCTACCTTTGGAGTGCTTGATTTTGCAACCTTAATCCGTTTTTTTGACGTAGGGTTGCTTTTGGCTGTAATAAGCTGTGCTCTGAGGTGGCTGTCAGAGTCTGAGGCTTCCAGGGGAAGGAGCCCAGGCTGTTAGGCGAGGGTGACGCTGGAGTGATCGATCTCCTCCTGTTTTTTCTGTAGAGTATGAGCATGGTATCTGGATTTGCCCCCCTGATCACAGCTGGAATCTTCGGGGCCACCCTCTCTTCTGCTTTGGCCTGCCTGGTCTCAGCACCCAAAGTCTTCCAGGTGAGATGGGGGCATGCTCAGGGGACCATGAAAACATCTGCAGGGTTGTCTTTCGTGTATACAGTAAACATGAGTCCCCGGCAAGCTAGCAGGTCACTGGCATTTCAGAGCCGTAATTACAGGCCGAGTCTCCGCCATGCGGAGGCACTGTGAGTTCTATAACAAGCTGAATAACCACGGTGGGTAGGCCTCACAATGCATCACTGGGAATTCCCAGTTTTCTGGACATATTCTTTAATCTGATACTCTTGACGCTTCTGGGGTTTTTGCCTGGAGCTTCGTTCCACCCGTTCCCATCATGCAGTGTGGCCCGCGAGCTGGGGGATATACACATTGCTACTTTTTTATGCTGGCCCCTTGGCTTTGCTCCTACTTGGCTAATCCTAATGGGACAGGTTCTGTCCTCAGTCACTCCCATGCAGCGTCTTTCCTTTCAGTGGGCTTGCAAGAGTATAAATGAGGCAGAATATGGCCCATTGCTTTTGTTCATTTTCTGAATTAAGATCATTAAGGTGACATCCCCTGCCCTTTCCACAGTGCCATCCGTGGTGGAAATGCCCCATCAGCAGAGTACAAGCCTGCTAGGACTGTTACCACTGATATTGGGATGCAAGTCAGAGTTATTCGCTTTTCCAAAGGGAAGGGGACCTGATAGCAGGACGGGCAAACTGATTCTAAAACTATATCAACTCTCTAGGGTGGGGGCCAAATTCTGTTCTCACACTGTTTAAATCTGGAGTAAGTCCACTCAAGAACGAGGATATACACTGAGCCAGTAAAAGTGCTTGGAACTGAACCCTGGTTCAATCGGCTCTCTGCTCTAACCACTAGGCCGCAGTGCCTGTCAAGTCTAGATGACATCCCTTTCTCTCCACAGTGCCTGTGCAAGGACCAGCTCTACCCGCTCATCGGCTTCTTTGGGAAGGGCTATGGGAAGAACAACGAGCCGATCAGGGGTTACATGCTGACCTACATCATCGCAGTGGGGTTCATTCTTATCGGTAAGTGCCTCGGATTGAATAGGCTGCCAGATCCAGTCGGTAGTTTTCTCTCCTTTTTTTCTACAGGCTGATGAATGATCAGTGTGGTGCCAGGTGGCTGTTTCTTTGTCAAACCAAATTCCTGCCGTTGTTAACTTCCTCCACCGCGGTGTGAAAAATGGCTGCAGGTTTCCTACATGCAGGAGGCCAGAAGATAAAATTATATTATACCAAAGGATGAGTGCAAGGTAGATTATGAGAGCCTCATTCTGCCCTCACATACACACTTGGCTAGTCTGGAGTAGAGTTACTCCATATTTACACCCAGGTGAGGGGAGATCGGGCCCAGAGTTTGTTCCACGAAGGTAAGAAATACGTCAAATCTAAGAGAATTCTGTCATTCGCTCAGCAAGAAGATTGTGACGGCTACTTCTCCAGTTGCACTGAAAGCTGAACAGCCAAACCGGCACTGAGCGTAATTCCCTCCCAGGAGCAGGGAGCTCGGTAGGGCATGTGTTAAACCACAAAGCCACTGCTGCTTTTTTAACTGGAGTTTGGTCTTGACGGCAGGGGCTAATCCTTCCCCATGTGCATTCTAATATTAGGGGGAGAGTCCGTTCAGAGCAAATACACGGGGGAAGAGAGCTGGAAGTAGAACTCATATCCAATGGCTCTTCGATATCACGTTGATAGACATTTTAGCAATCTCTAAGATAGCTGGACCAATCAGCTGGGGCTCTCAGTTTCTTCTTGATTTTCACCTCTCTCCCATTCTCAGAGGCTTAAGTTGGCCAGGGTGTAGCAAATGCACTAATGAGCTATCCCTCTCTTTCCCATCCCTGTAGCTGAATTGAACACGATTGCCCCAATCATCTCCAACTTCTTCCTGTGCTCGTACGCACTCATCAATTTCAGCTGTTTCCACGCCTCCATCACCAACTCGCCGGGTGAGTGATCGCTACACTTCGCTACCCCCGTCTTGTTGGCTGTGAGGTAGTGCCAGGGGTCCCTGAGGGTCACTCTCTGCAGCAGGGTAAGGTGTGAGACCTAGCCCAATAGTTTCATAGGAAGAAGCTCTTTGAGCTGAACAAGGTGATATGCTTGGAGGATCCATGGTGATTAGGAGATCGGGGAGTATCTTCGATTCCAAAAACAGAGCATCTCTGGGGTGGGGGGTTGGGTACAGGAATCTGCTCCTACTCTGAGGGATATCAGGTTCTCTCTCCACCCCTGCCTTTGTCTCCCAGGGTTACAAAGAAAGCATGAGGCAGTGATACGGGCACTAGCCTAGGACTTAAGAGATGTGGGTTCGCTTCCCTACTCTGACACATACTTCCTGTGTGACCTTGGGCCAGTCACTTAGCCTCGACGTGCCTCATCTGTACAGTGGGGATAACTGTCCTGCCTCCCAGGGGTGTGGTGAGGATAAACGCATTAAAGGTTGCGAGGTGCTTAAGTGTGGTGGTGATGGAGGCCAGATAAGTACCTAACATAGATAGGGTGCCCCTGTTCTACTCTCTCTCCTCAGAGGCGGGAGGACCCCTCCCCCAGGTGTGAGGGAAGAATTTGGCCCTGCGAGTGATGAGTGTGTTTTTGTGTCATGTCCTCGCAGGATGGAGACCGTCCTTTAGGTATTACAGCAAGTGGGCTGCGCTCTTCGGGGCCGTCATCTCGGTCGTGATCATGTTCCTGTTGACCTGGTGGGCAGCCCTGATAGCCATTGGCATCATTGTCTTCTTACTGGGATACGTGCTCTACAAAAAGCCCGGTGAGTCACGGGGGCTTCTCGTTCGTACGCAGCCAGCGGCGCTGGTGAAAACGCCAGGCTGAGAGACCTGCAGTTCTTGGTCTCAGAGCAGGGCAGCATCAGTGCAAGCTTCCGCCACACACTCTCCTGCCAACGTGCCCGGCCAGCTCTGCCCGCCAGGCAATCGGCTGGGAGAGAGGTTTCAATGACGCGGCCAAGCCTGCAGTAGTAACTGAACCCAGACCCTCCCCCTTGCTTCACGCCGGCAACTAAACAAACCAACGTGTGCACGGCCAGGCTCTCTGGAGCAACCCTACAATAACAAAGCCGCACGTGCACGTGCCCAGCGCGTTGCCAGCATCACTCCTATTTCTGTGTTCAGACGATCTAATATGTCCCGAATGATTGTTCCTCTCCAGAAGTGAACTGGGGCTCGTCCGTGCAGGCTGGTTCGTACAACTTGGCCCTGAACTATTCCGTGGGGCTCAATGAAGTCAACGAGCACATTAAGAACTACAGGCAAGTAATGGTGCTGTGTGGAGGAGAATGGCAAGCAGAGGCGCTGACTTCCCCTCTTTTCCATGGGTGCTTGACACCCCCCCCCCCCGTCTCCGGCCCTGCCCCCGCTCCATCCCTTCCATGAAGCCCTGCCCCGCCTCTTCCCACCCCTTCCCCGCCCCCATTCCAGCCCCTTCCTCAAAGTCCCCGCCCCAACTCCACCCCCTCCCTGCCCCTATTCCAACTCCTTCCCCAAATCCCCGCCCCGGCCCCGCCTCCTCCCCTGAGCACGTTCCCGCTCCTCCCCCTCCCACCCGGAGCATGCAGACAGCTGTTTGGCGGCGACCAGGCGGGAAGCGCTGGGAGGTAGGTGGAGGAGCAGGGATGTGGCACGCTCAGGGGAGGGGGAGGAGGTGGGGCAGGGGGTGAGGGGAGCTTGGCTGCTGGTGGGTGCAGAGCACCCACTAATTTTTCCCTGTGGTGCTCCAGCCCCGGAGCACCCACAGAGTCGGTGCCAATGATGGCAAGGGAACATGGCCCTCATCCCCAAACACAGAAGAGGCTCATGTATTTGAATAAGTCCCCCGTGTTCCCGTCAAAGGCATAATCAGCCAACTGAACCCCAAATGAGACTCAACTGAGCTTGCGTAAATTTGTTTAAATTTCTGCTCCTCTCTGCACCTCTGGGTTGCAGCCGGGGCCAGAAAGACGGAAGAAGAGGAGAGTTGTCATGGTCTTTTCAGCCCAGCGAGGCACAGGAAGCCCTTGTCCTCCTGAGATCTCCAGCCCAGCTGTGTACTTCCTGGAGGATCTGATAGTTTGGTAGTGAAGGACCCAAGCGTCCGAAAGATACTGCTTGGATTGGGTGGGAGCCATTAGCAGTACAGGGGCATAGGGATCAAATTCCTACCAGAAGATCTCAGCAGTGACTTCATTACTGTAAGTTACCAGCCATCTTTTCTTCTTCCTCTCTAGACCCCAGTGCCTGGTCTTAACGGGGCCGCCCAACTTCCGCCCAGCCCTGGTGGATTTTGTGGGCACTTTCACCAAAAACCTCAGCTTGATGATTTGTGGGAATGTGCTGATAGTAAGTATTCTCGGTTCAGCTGCTCTCTATCCCCTCCGTGAGAGCAGCACTCGCACCAGTGCAAGGTGGGGTAGGATGCAGGTATCTACACCAACCCTAATCTGTTCACTGCCAGTACAAAAGGAGCAAGCTGTGTGATATACTCCCTGGGCCCTGAAAAATAACATGCAGGGTTGTTAAATGCATGGGGCTGACTCTTCCCATGCTTATGTACCCCATGCAAACTGCGGGTCTTTGTTTCCCTCTGGTGGCGGGGTCACCTAAGAGGGTCATGAGTCTGATATTGTCTCCACCTAAGGAGCTTAGCTCATATGGTGGACACTTACGTTTTGAGCTCTGAAGGGCCTGGGTTCAAACCTCATTAACGGCCAAGGAGTTGGTTCAGTTTGAGTTTTGCCAGAGTGAGGATTTCAGGATTTGGTGCCCTGACTTTTGAGGAATTCGCACATAGCAGAACTTTGCAGGTTAGTAGTCTACCACTGCTGCCTTACCCCTCTGTCACAATGTAGCTTGCAAAGCCCTCGACATAGTGCCTGAGAGCTGGAGATAAAGCATTCTTGGCTGAGGGGTTTACCTGTGGCATGAGCTTCCTGTGGAAATTATAGTAATCCAGAGTCAGGGTAAAGACCCTTCTCTTTGACAGAGCATACCAACCTGATGATAAAAAACCAAAAATATTCTCCAAGCAGAGCCTCCCTTTAACTAGGGAGAGAAACTCCATGAAGACCACTAGGAATCTCATCATGGAGATATCTGGGAGTCACTTAGATAGTGTGGTCTTCTTCTTTCATCTGGCTTAAACCCAGCACTGTTAGATGTCCAAGTCTAGGTTAGTGATCCAATGGATTGGTTCAGGTGATGCAGAGTGGATGGCAGAGATCTCACGGGGACACGATGGTTTGGGACATTGATTGAGGAGGTTCCGTAGTTTGAAGTCCATTTCTGCAGTCACAGATAGGATTGTGTTTCAGTCCGCAAAAGCAGCTGCATCTGTCATGTGTTGAGGGAAGCAGCTAAAAGTTGACCATATTTTCTATGGGAATGAAAAGCCACGGGGTTCTTGGTTGGGTCCTTGATGAGGTGTTTGATTGGGATGTTGGCGTCCTTTCACCTTGCTCACTGTGGTGATGGATTGTATAGAAGACTTGGAGGTAGATAGACAAGCCAGATTCTTTCTCACGTACCTGTGATTTAAAAATCTATTTTTAGGCACTGTTAAATGACGAAAAAAAGTAAAGCCATTTCTGTTGGAAAGATCACAAGCTAATTAAGCAATATTGGTGACCGGCTACAACGTTGTCATTGGCTAATGGCCTCCTTCTGCAGGTGAATTGCCAGCGTGAAGATCAGGCATTGCTTTTGAAAGGGGACATGGATCATAGGACAACATTCTGTCCCAGTGACTTCATTTCTTTCAGATCAAATGGCTGATGTAGATGTATTCATTTTTGCCTGAGGTGTAGCAGACTGACAGTTGTTCACACAGAGCCCAATCAATGGGAGCATAATCAGTAGATTGTATTACTAAAGATAATCTTGCAGTAAAGGCACCAAGAGGAAGCTCTGAGCTCAATTTCTGGCTGTGTGTAACCTTGGGCAAACCACTGAGGCTGGGATTTTCAAAGCTGGATCGGCACATGAATATGGAGCTGTGTACATAAAAGTCCTTCTTTAAAAGCAACCAATGAAACCTGCATTCCAGGCTATATCATGAAGGCCTTTCACAGATTTTACCAGGTTCTGTGCCACATAAAACGTCATTGGTATCAGTGAGATGTTGGCAGAAGCGGGACTGAATTCTGGTAACATTTAAAGTCCACAGAAGTTTTGCCAGAGATTTCAGTGGGAGACAGAATCAAGACCTGAGTCAGGACTTCAGGATTTGGCCCTATAAGATTGTCATCAGCTTACCATTATTTTCAGCCTTATTTTATACAGATGCAGTGAGCCCTGTGGAGCCAATATTATTGTAAAGTGTGTGTGGCATGGGGAACATGTACTCCAAACCATTCTGCAGTGTGATGAGGATTAATTGAACTTCTGCATAATGGTGGCATGGAAAAAGTACAGAGAAGGGCAACAAAAATGACTAAGGGGATAGAACGGCTTCCATATGAGGAAAGATTTAAAAGACTGGGACTGTTTAGCTTGGAAAAGAGACGACTAAGGGGGGATATGATAGAGGTTTATAAAATCATCACTGGTGTGGAGAAAGTGACTAAGAACCACTTAACACAGGAACCAGAGATCACCCAGTGAAATTGATAGGCAGCAGGATACAAGGAAGTATTTCTTCACACAACGCACAGTCAACCTGTGGAACTCAATGCCAGGGGATGTGGTGCAGGCCAAAAGTATAACTGGGTTCAAAAAAGAACTAGATAAGATCATGGAGGATGGGTCCATCAATAGCTATTAGCCAAGATGGTCAGGGATGCAAGACCTTGCTCTGGGTGTCCCTAGACCTCTGACTGCCAGAAGCTGGGACCAGATGGCAGGGTATGGATCACTCGATAAATTGCCTTATTATTTTCATTTCCTCTGAAGCATCTGGCACCAGCCACTGTCGGAAGACAGGATACTGGGCTAGATGGACCATTGGTCTGACCTAGTATGGCCGTTCTTATGTTCTTATGTCATCCCACGTTTCCAGGGTCTAAGTTTGGATCTCATATAGGATTCAGGAGACTGCAGGAAATTGAGCTGTTTGGTGCAAAGTAAAGCATATTATTTTATGGGAATAAACTTTAAACCACCAGCTAAAAATGGTTTGCATGTCGCAAACACGCTGAGCCTTAATGCTACTGTTGTGTTCTTTCCTCCCACTCAATAACAGGGACCATGCAAGCAGAAGATGCCAGAATCCAGGCTCACCTCCAACGGCCATACAAAGTGGCTGACCAAGAGAAAGATCCAAGCATTCTATACGGACGTGGTAGCTGATGACTTGAGAAGCGGAGTCCAAACACTTATGCAGGTAAAGCCCTAAACGGGATATTGAATCATGAAGGAACGGCCGTCCCCTGCTGTAAATCTGGCATCAAGGAATTATTTAATGTTGCGTACAAGGGGCCTTCAACCTTTCCACTGAGAAGAGGTCAGTATTTTGGGGGCCAGAATGATTTGCTAAGGGATGGATTATGACTTGGAGTACATGCCCGTCCAAGGGACTAAGGGGGAGTAAAAACTCTCCTGGTGCCCCTTCATGAGCTAGCCAGCCCCCTTCACTCCATCTCTGGAGCAGGTGGGCGGGGAGTGAGTGGACCCTTGGCTCCAAAGCCCCTACTCACTGGCCAATGTTATAATTTGCTATTGACCTAGTCCACTGGCATATTATCCCCATCCCCCATGGAGCCAGGAGGAGGAGTTAAGATTCAGAGGGGTCTCTCTGTGGCACAGTGTCTCCTGGGACTACTCCTTGCTCAGAACTGGGCCTAGAGGGCACCATCTAGCAGCTCATGGGTTATAGGACTCTGTCTGTGCATGTGATGATGCCTTGAGATGAAATAAATGCAGGTGTGTATGGCAGGGATGTATACACAGTCCTGTTAACACTGGAAACAATATCTATTAACCAAGGCATCCGGTCTTGGGAAGATGAAGCCCAATATCCTGGTGATCGGGTACAAGAAGAACTGGCAGACTGCTCACCCTAGGACTCTGGAGGAGTACACTGGAATCCTGCAGTAAGTTGGGAGGCTGGTTGATGGTAGTGTTGCCTGCTTTGTCTGCTCCCAGTTGAACAGTGGGGAGTTCTGGGTGACCTGGGGGACACTCAGGAAGGAATATGGTGGTGTATAACCAGCCCACTTCTTTCCATGAAGGAAGGGCTGAACGTTTCATGGCTGTCCATCTTCATGAATCCACTGCAAAGTTTGATACCAGCAGCCACCAATGGCTCCCAGTTTAGCCTCTGGAAACTTAGCAAAGCTGTTGCAGCCTCTGGTCAGCAAGATGTGTATTGGTGGGTGTTCAGTGCTACTACCGGTCTCTCACTGCAGTGGGGAAGGATGGGCTTGAGGCTTGAGCAAGGGACTTGGGGGTCAGGAGGTCAGGATGGAGGTCTGGTTTATATTCCTGGCTACCTGTGTGACCTCTGGGAAGTCACTCGGTCTCTCTGCGCCCCAGCTTCTCCTTCTGGAAAGGGGGATAAGAACACCTACCTGACCCTGAGCTGTGACTTTCTTTAGAAGGGCAAAGCATTATTATCGGGATTGTTTTTATTAGCATGTGTTAAATTATGTGGATTCCAACCATCACAGTTTAGCTGCACCTCAGACGTCTCAATTGCTCTGCCCATTATTGCATCCACACACTCACTGACTACATCTCACCAACTGCTTTGACCACATCTGCTCGACAAAGGCAATCCCAGTGATGTATTTGCTTTAGCTTTGCCCCCGTTAAGGGCTGACAAGCGTTTGCATGAGTAGCATGTCCAGGCATGTGGGGAAAGAGCATCTGGCGTGCTCTGTGCTCTGCACAATCCATGGGTGGAGAGGACCCTAGATGCAGCAGAAAGATGATAATTCCGTTGCATCCAGGGTGCCATGGAACAGTGGTTTCTGGAAGCTCACTATGATCTGTGAAGATCCACAGGCCACACTCCGCTAGGGTGACCAGACAGCAAGTGTGAAAAATCAGGACGGGGGTGGGGGGTAATAGGAGCCTATATAAGAAAAAGACCTAAAAATCGGGACTGTCCCTATAAAATCAGGACATCTGGTCACCCTACACTCTCCCCTACTTCCAGTGTGGAAGGGAAACACAGCCACTGTGGTACTGGGGACTGTGCCTTTAAGGGCTGAGCTTCCCAGACAGAGTCTGGGTGGGGCATTGGGAAGCTTTTGTTAGGCACAGCCAGTTGGACTGGACACAGAATGAAGCAGAGCTCTTGCATCCACCTTAAGCACTGAGTGATCACTGAACACCACCTCCACCACAGCCCTGAGACAGAAGTGAGGAGCTCTTAGACTGCTCTGTGCTGAGCATTGTGCAGGAGGTCAGACTAGATGATCATAATGGTCCCTTCTGGCCTAAACGTCTATGAGAGTAGGAAGGGTTCATTTCTCCAGGCTCTCTCTGAGACTCCTCAAGGTGTAGCCTGGCCACCTAGGATTTGTGTTGGGGACAGGATTTGCTCCGTAGTAACCTCAGTTACAATGATCACACTAATGCCCTTTGTCTTGAACTTTTGGTTCGCTTTTAAAGGCATTCCTCACTGGAAAGGCTCAGAGGTCAGCTTCGTTAGGTGTCTTGTCTCCAACAGTGACCAATGTCAGATGCCGCATAAGATGGCCAGCATACTGAACTGAAGGGCCTGAGCCTGTTCCTATTGTCCCATTGAATGCAAAGAACGTCCGCGTTAAGTACGCGTTCTCTCTCTCATTCCAGTGATGCGTTTGACTTCAAGTTCGGAATATGCTTAATGAGAATGAAGGAAGGGCTGAACGTTTCCAGAATGATGCAGGCTCACAGTAAGTGTCTATTGCAGCCACACCTGGAGGAACTGCACCAGCTGCTGCCGGGGTGAGACTGTTAGATCCCCAGCCTTAAGTAGCAGTGAGTGTACACTGGCATATCAGTTGAATGGATGAACACAGTAAGTCAAACCCACGTGCCTCTATTGTTAATAATTAAACAAGGTGTCAAATATTTCCCCCTGCAAAAGGAAGGACTTTGACACAGAACTTTGTACGTGGCCAGAATCCTTCCGACTCCCCAAATTCTTCCAGTCACCGCAACTGAATGTGCTATTCTTCACTTCCAGTCTTAAATCATTTCATGGCATTACTCTGCACTGTTCCACCCGAGAGGCTGCTACCCAGCATTTCACTGGGGAAATGGCGTGTATAACACGTTTCTGGGTCATTTCAAAGTGCCCCCTAGCCAGCTGTTCATTGGGCTGACATGGTTAAGGCATATCAGTTTCATAGCCAATGGTACACAAGGGAGTGGTACTGCCAGCAACACATCTGACCGCCTTTGACGGCCCTGTCCCAATCGATCCGGTACCCATTTTGCTGCTGGGTGAACTGGAGGTGGCCTTTCAGTGTGAGATCAAGTAAGACAAATTGGAAAGAGTCCGGCGGAGGGCAACAAAAATGATTAGGGGGCTGGAGCACATGACTTATGAGGAGAGGCTGAGGGAACTGGGATTGTTTAGTCTACAGAAGAGAAGATTGGTGGGGGGGGGAGGGGATTGATAGCTGCTTTCAACTACCTGAAAGGGGGTTCCAAAGAGGATGGATCTAGACTGTTCTCAGTGGCAGATGACAGAACAAGGAGTAATAGTCTCAAGTTGCAGTGGGGGAGGTTTAGGTTGGATATTAGGAAAAACTTTTTCACTAGGAGAGTGGTGAAGCACTGGAATGGGTTACTTAGGGAGGTGGTGGAATTTCCTTCCTTAGAGGTTTTTAAGGTCAGGCTTGACAAAGCCCTGGCTGGGATGATCTAGTTGGGGTTGGTCCTGCTTTGAGCAGGGGGTTGGACTAGATGACCTCCTGAGGTCCCTTCCAACCCTGAGGTTCTATGATTTTATGAAACCCACAGCCTTCAGGACTGTAGGAAAGCCCCTGAACAACTCAGTCACCCCACCTCACCATAGATTTCTGGGTGGGATTGCAAAATTCAGAGCTTGCTTTACAGAGCTCCAGTGTCGGAGATCAGCCTGGCTGCTTGGTTCTCCTTTAATTCATCACTGCACCCACAACAAGTAATGAAAGGCTAGGGAACGAATCGCCAGTGTCATTACAGCAAATTACTCACAGGGTGACCATTCACTCCCGTGCAGGGGGCTCGCACGGAGTCTATGCACCTCTTAAAACTCACTTGAACAGTGCCGGGGCCTTGTGCTCTGCCTTGGGGTAAATTCACCATAGTGAACATCAGTCCTATCTCATGCACATCTCTGAAATAACAACGAGCTACTCATGAGTAGCTGGAAAACCTTCTGCCCGTGGTGCACAGGAGTTCTCGGGGCGGACAGAAGCAGACTTTGTCTGTCTAAAGTCAATTAACTTCTGCTTTTTAACATGCATTAAATCTTTGTTAGGATCAGTGCAGGTTGGCTACGGATGACATTCACTATCGTGCAAAAGGCTGGCATGAAGTCTATGAACCATTTAAGTCTTCAGTGTAGGGCTTAAGTGATGCCTATTCTTTGTGCTGGCTCTCTGTGCAGAAGTGAATTTCCCCCTAAACTAGCGCACATGCAGAATTTAACGCTGCATCTATAAATGCAAACGTTTTCTAAACTAGCTTTAACCTTTCTGTTCAGGATGTTTTTAAAGTTAAAATTAAAATGAACGTAAGTTCAATGTTCATTGGATTTAGCCATAATAGTTGTCTAAGTGAAAAGAAACATCCATTGTTTTGTCTTTCACATCTCCATTGCCTTTATTCTTCTTGTCATCTCTTTTGCAGTTAACCCGGTGTTTGACCCAGCAGAAGACCCTAAAGAGAATGGAGCAAATGGTGTGGCACCCACTGTGACAGGCACATGTTAGTTCAAACCATATTCATCTGTGTAATATATATAAATAATATAAATGGAGATATGCCAATCTCCTAGAACTGGAAGGACCTTAAAAGGTCATCGAGTCCAGTCCCCTGCCTTCACTAGCAGGACCAAGTACTGTCCCCTGACAGATTTTTGCCCCAGATACCAAAATGGCCCCCTCAAGGATTGAACTCACAACCCTGGGTTTAGTAGGCCAATGCTCAAACCACTGAGCTATCCCTCCCCCCAAATATGAAATGCTCACCCTCCAACCTGCAGTGAAAAATAATGATGTTCTATCATGTCAGGGCCAACTAGCTGATTGATTTTTGGCTACACAGGGACCCTGGCTGCAAAGTCCAGATCGGAACTTCCCTTAAGTTTGGTGATGTCCAGATCTGGGAGCTGGGTTTGTTCCATTGTAAGTTAAGGTACCAGCTGCAGCATTCTGGCAGCAGGATTTGGGGATGTTTGGATCAAGGGTTTTGGCCCAACCAAATACAGAAATAGGTTTCAACTACTAAGCTTTGCTCTGGATGATACATTTAGAGGATATGGCCTAGGCAGCGTTTCACTGTAGCCTGCAGGGAAGTTTAAGGCTCTGCACAGGAAGGGCCTGCCACCTGCTGCAGAGAGCTGGAAGAACAGCACCTGTCAAATTCCAGGACCTGTCTCTCACGCTGTGGGTTCTTTCCCCCTTGCTAGTGGATCCTGACGCCCTTACAGCGGAACAGCAAGCAAGCACCATCTTCCAGACTGAACAGGGCAAGAAGACTATCGACATCTACTGGCTCTTTGATGATGGAGGTGACCTTTGACCTTAATACATACACCCAGCCTGCACACAGATTTGGGACATTTTTATCTCATTATTTCGCACCCCACCCTCCATTCAGCTCATGAATGAGACTGATCTCGGAAGGGTTTCCCCACTGCAGCTGGGTCTCAAGCCACTGCAGGGCAATGACCTCTTCAGCTTTGCTCACCCCCATGCAATCATCCATGTCAGTCATTCCTCAGCAGGGGCAGGGTCAAGTTCTCCCAAGGACAGTTCCTACCCATGCATTTCCAGCTTTTCGCAGGGTGAAGCCCTTCTCAGCAGTGTCCACCCAGCAGTTGTCAGCTACCCCCAGATAACTGTGCTGCTCCTGTACAGTGCTGCTAAGTTCCACCAAAACCTTGCCATACTTGGCCAGCGTGACCTACTGAGGACATAGCCCGAGATTCTCAAAGGCGACTAAGAGAGGTAGGTGCCCAACTCTCATTGAAACCAATGGGATTTGGGTGCCCAACTCTCTTAGACTCTTTTTGCAAATCTCACTCATACTCTCTTAGCAAAATCTCTCCTGCACTGCCCTTTCCACCAGGGCTGATGTTCCCATAGACTCATAGACTTTAAGGTCAGAAGGGACCATTATGAGCATCTAGTCTGACCTCCTGCACAATGCAGGCCACAGAATCTCACCCACCCACTCATGGAATAATCCTCTCACCTATGTCTCAGCTATTGAAGTCCTCAAATCATGTTAGCACGACAGGAGGCTTTTAATATAATAGTTTTGAGCAGAAAGGTTAGCCGCAAACCTCCTAGCCCCGTTCCAGTCTCACGTTTCCTTTCCACCATTCGACAGCCGCGCTGGCTACAGAGACTTGCTTCTGTTAATCATGTTTGTTACGGTAGCCCCTAGGGACCAACCAAGGTGGGGGTTTCGTTGTGCAAGGCACGGTATAGACATAAAGCGGAAGGCTGTCTTTGCCCATAGGGGTTGCAATTTAAATAGACAAGACAGACAAGGGGTAGTGGAAAGGAATACAATCTACAAGCAGAGCAATCAATGTGATGATGGCAAATGGAGTATTTGTTCCATGATTCTCCCTCCACCCCAAGAGTGGGAGGAATCAGCTAAACGGAAAGACAAGAGAAGGGAGAGGCGTGAGGGGGACAGAACAGAGGAAAACTCTGAGGGGAGGAAGGTATGAGGATCAGCTGTGGAATGAAGCTGAGGTGAATTACTATATTATTAGGGCTGTTAATTAATCGCAGTTAATGCATGCGAGTAACACAGCAAATTAACTAGATTAAAAATATAATTGCGATTAATTGCAGTTTTAATCGCACTGCTGAACAATAACAGAATACCAATTTATATTTATTATAAATATCTTTGGATGTTTTTCTACATTTTCAAAAATATTGATTGCAATTACAACACAGAATACAAAGTGTACAGTGCTCACTTTATATTATTATTTTTTATTCCGCATATTTGCACTGTAAAAAAGAGAAAAGAAATAGTATTTTTCAATTCACCTCATACAAGTCCGCTCAGTCCTACTTCTTGTTCAGCCAATCGCTCAGACAAACAAGTTTGTTTACATTCATGAGAGATAACGCTTCTTATTTGCAATGTCACCTGAAAGGGAGAACAGGTGTTCGCAATGCACTGTTGTAGTTAGTGCTGCAAGGTATTTACATGCCAGATATGCTAGACCTTAGCATGCCCCTTCATGGGTCGACTTGTAGGCTCTAAAGTTTTACATTGTTTTTGAGTGCAATTATGTAAAAACAATAATTCTACATTTGTAAGTTGCACTTTCATGATAAAGAGATTGCACTACAGCAGGGATCGACAATCTTTGGCCCGCGGCCAGCCAGGTAAGCCCCCTGGCGGGCCAGGCCGGTTTGTTTCCTTGCCGCGTCCGCAGGCTTGGCCGATCGCGCTGGCTGTGGTTCGCCGTCGCAGGCCAGTGGAGGCTGCGGGAAGTGGCGTGGGCCGAGGGATGTGCTGGTCGCTGCTTCCCGCAGCCCCCATTGGCCTGGAGCGGCAAATCGCGGCCAGTGGGAGCCGCGATCGGGCAAACCTGCGGACGCGGCAAGTAAACAAACCGGCCCGGCCCACCAGGGGGCTTACCCTGGCGGGCCATGTGCCAAAGGTTACCGATTGCTGCACTACAGTATTTCCATGAGTCTCCTTTTCTGGGATTAACTGCAACTCAGAGATCTGGCAATGCAGTGTGTGATGGGGGGATGGGCTGGCAAGCACACAGGGTCTTCTCCATCTCTGATTCAGAATGTTCAATAGTTGTTTGGTCCCCAAAAGTAAGAACCGATCCCTCTGCTCTTCCCTCTGGCAGGTCTGACGCTCCTGATTCCGTACCTCCTCAGTCGCAAGAAGCGGTGGGGGAAGTGCAAAACCCGGGTGTTTGTTGGTGGGCAGATCCACAGGATGGATGAAGAGAGGAAGGCGTGAGTGCATTACTGAGCATGGATCAAATAGAGCTTGTGAGACCATTGGCTGCCACTAATCCCATTGATAATTCAGAGTCACTTCTGTTATTATTTTCTGCACAAAGGGCCTAGTACAAAGCCTAGTGGAGCCAATAGGAGTCTTTCCATTGACTTCAGTGGGCCTTGCATCAACTCTGTGTATTCAATCTGAATAGCGTGTATTTTGCATTAATTGAAATAAGTAAGGAAGAAAGAACAAAAGCAAAGTATCCATGGGAGAGCCCAATCTGTGTGTGTCTGTTGTGAAATCAACTCAACCACCCAAAAATGGCAGCTTGCCTCAGCAGATTCCTAGAAATGTACACACTTTAGCACTTTACATCAGTAGATCTCAAAGCACTTCACAAAAGAGGTCAGTAGCAATATCCCCATTTCACAGAGGGAGAAACTGAGGCACAGAGAGGCAAATTGACTTACCCATGGTTACTCAGCAGGCCAGTGGCAGAGCTGTGAGTAGAACCCAGGTCTCCTGAGTCTCAGGCTAGTGCTCTAGCCACTAGGCGATACTGCTTCTCATGATTCTTAAATGTTCAGAGTTTCTGGGATGGTCAGTAAAATACTGAGCGGGAGAAAATGAGTAGATTTTTTTTTTAAATCCCCCTTTTTCTCTCTCACAGGATTGTCTCTCTATTGAGCAAGTTCCGACTTGGGTTCCATGAGGTGCATGTCCTTCCAGACATTAACCAGAAACCACGCCCTGAACAGTACGTTGTTTCTATAGTTTTTGTCTTTGCCTCTCTCATTCTCTAGACATGGTTCCTGTGTGTGTGTGTCTTGATTGTGGGTATATCAAGCAGAACCTGAGAGTTCTTCTTGTCCCTAATCCATCCCATGCTTTCATTAGGGGCTCAGCTTCTACAAGATGGGGAAAGTGAAGGTTGGGGGCCAAAAAGGAGGAAACTACGCTAGTAACCCAGCCGTTTTCTACATTTTTAAGTGAATTTCGTGCAGCGGAAAGGTGCCAGCCCTGGAGACTGGTGTTTTGTCTTTAGCCAAAGAAAATCAGTGTTACCAACTATCACGATTGCAGGACAAGTCTCATGATACTTGGTGTTTTATGCAAAGCCCCAGCTCCCAGAGTCATATTATTATAGAAGAACCTCATGTAAAGGAAAAAAGTAAGTTTCCAGCCCCCCTGTGTACAGAGAAAACTTTGAAAACATGCCCCCTAAAGGCTCAAATACTAGAAAGCAAATGAAAAGAGCCCAACATTGATTATTTTTTTTAAATCTCATGATTTTAATCAAATCGTGTGAATTTTTTTTCGGCACCTGACACATGACTGGGGTTGGCAGGACTGGACCATTCACAGTACACACAGAGGAAGGTCAAGATTAATCAATGCTACCCATACATCACCACAGGAACATGGAATGAATGGATGACTAGAGGCCATAGAAGGATGAATAGACACCGTCAGGGTAACTTCTCAATAGGCCTGCTCAATTCATAGAATTATAGAAGATTAGGGTTGGAAGAGACTTCAGGAGGTCATCTAGTCCAATCCCCTGCTCAAAGCAGGACCAACCCCAACTAAATCATCCCAGCCAGGGCTTTGTCAAGCTGGGCCTTAAAAACCTCTAAGGATGGAGATTCCACCACCTCCCTAGGTAACCCATTCCAGTGCTTTACCACCCTCCTAGTGAAATAGTTTTTCCTAATATCCAACCTAGACCTCCCCCACTGCAACTTGAGACCATTGCTCCTTGTTCTGTCATCTGCCACCACTGAGAACAGCCGAGCTCCATCCTCTTTGGAACCCCCCTTCAGGTAGTTGAAGGCTGCTATCAAATCCCCCCTCACTCTTCTCTTCTGCAGACTAAATAAGCCCAGTTCCCTCAGCCTTTCCTCGTGTCATGTGCCCCAGCCCCCTGATCATTTTCATTGCCCTCCGCTGGACTCTCTCCAATTTGTCCACATTCTTTCTGTAGTGGGGGGCCCAAAAGTGGATGCAATACTTCACTTCCCTTGATCTGCTGGCAATGCTCCTACTAATGCAGCCCAATATGTCGTTAGCCTTCTTGGCAACAAGGGCACACTGCTGACTCATATCCAGATTCTCGTCCACTGTAATCCCCAGGTCCTTTTCTGCAGAACTGCTTCTTAGCCAGTTGGTCCCCAGCCTGTAGCGGTGCATGGGATTCTTTCATCCTAAGTGCAGGACTCCGCACTTGTCCTTGTTGAACCTCATCAGATTTCTTTTGGCCCAATCCTCCAATTTGTCTAGGTCACTCTGGACCCTATCCCTGCCTTCCAGCGTATCTACCTCTCCCACCAGGTTAGTGTCACCCACAAACTTGCTGAGGGTGCAATCCATCCCATCATCCAGATCATTAATATTGATGTTGAACAAAACCGGCCCCAGGACCGACCCCTGGGGCACTCTGCTTGATATCAGCTGCCAACTAGACATCGAGCCGTCGATCACTACCCGTTGAGCCTGACAATCTAACCAGTTTTCTATCCACCTTATAGTCCTTTCATTCAATCCATGCTTTTTAACTTGCTGGCAAGAATACTGTGGGAAACTGTATCAAAAGCTTTGCTAAAGTCAAGCTACATCACATCCACCGCTTTCCCCATATCCACAGAGCCAGTTATCTCATCATAGAAGGCAATCAGGTTGGTCAGGCATGACTTGCCCTTGGTGAATCCATGTTGACTGTTCCTGATCACCTTCCTCTCCTCCAAGTGCTTCAAAATGGTTTCCTTGAGGACCTGCTCCATGATTTTTCCAGGGACTGAGGTGAGGCTGACCGATCTGTAGCTCCCCGGGTTCTCTTTCTTCCTTTTCTAAAACATGGGCACTATATTTGCCTTTTTCCAATCGTCCGGGACCTCCCCGGCTCACCACGAGTTTTTAAAGATAATGGCCAATGGCTCTGCAATCACATCAGCCCACTCCCTCAGCACCCTCGGATGCAGTGCATCTGGCCCCATGGACTTGTGCATGTCCAGCTTTTCTAAATTGTCCTTAACCTGTTTTTTTACCACTGAGGGCTGCTCACCTTCTCCCCATACTGTGTTGCCCAGGACAGCAGTGTCAGAGCTGACCTGGTGTGTGAAGACCAAGGCAAAAAAAGCATTGAGTACTTCAGCTTTTTCCACATAATCTGTCACTAGGTTGCCTCCCCCATTCATTAAGGGTCCCACACTTTCCCTGGTCTTTTTCTTTTTGCTAACATACCTGTAGAAACCCTTCTTGTTACCCTTCACATCCCTTGCTAGCTGCAACTCCAGTTGTCTTTTGGCCTTCCTGATTACACCCCTGCACGCTTGCACCAGGAAGTTGTCCCCAACACGCTCCAAAAACATCCTGGATTGTCTGTGCATTGCTGTATTGCTCTCCCAGCAGATGGCAGGGTGATTGAAGTCCCCCATTAGAACCAGGGCCTGTGATCTGGAAACTTCAGTTAGTTGTCTGAAGAAAGCCTCGTCTACTTCATCCTCCTGGTCCGGTGGTCTATAGCACACGCCCACCACCACATCACCCTTGGTGCTCTCGCTTCTAAACGTAACCCAAAGACACTCAACAGGCTTTTCTCCGGTTTCATACTGGAGCTCTGAGCAGTCATACCGCTCCTTTACATACAGTGTAACTCCTCCACCTTTTCTCCCTCACCTGTCCTTCCTGAACAGTTTATACCCATCCATGACAGTGCTCCAGTCATGTGAGTTACCCCACCAAGTCTCTGTTATTCCAATCACATCATAGTTCCTTGACTGTGTCAGGACTTCCAATTCTTCCTGCTTGTTTCCCAGGCTTCTTGCGTTTGTGTACATGCACCTAAAATAACTAGCCATTTGCCCTACTTTCTCAGTATGAATCATGTGGCTTCCCATCTTGTACCCTCCTCCTTGTGTTTCCTCCCCGTATCCCATTTCCCCTCTTACCTCTGGGCTTAGGTCACCATCCCCCAGTGAACGTAGTTTAAAGCCCTCCTCACTAGGTTAGCAAGCCTGCCTGCGAAGATGCTCTTCCCCCTCTTCGTTAGGTGAATCCCATCTCTTCCTAGCAATCCTTCTTCCCGGAACAGCATCCCATGGTCGAAGACTCCAAAGCCCTCTCTCCAACACCACCTGCATAACCACACATTCACCTCCACAATTTGACGGTCCCTACCTGGGCCTTTTCCTTCAGCAGGGAGGATGGACAAGAACACGACTTGCGCCTCAAACTCCTTCATCCTTCTTCCCAGAGCCACGTAGTCTGCAGTGACCCACTCAAGGTCGTTCTTGGCAGTATCATTGGTGCCCATGTGGAGAAGTAGGAAGGGGTAGTGGTCCGAGGGCTTGATCAGTCTTGGCAGGCACTCCATCACATCCTGGATTCTAGCTCCAGTCAAGCAGCACACTTCTCGAGTCTCCCGGTCTGGTCGGCAGATGGATGACTCTGTCCCCCTTAGGAGAGAGTCCCCGACCACCACCACCGATCTCCTCCTCTTGGGAATGGTGGTCATGGAACCCCCATCCCTAGGACAATGCATCCCAGGCCTTCTGGCCGATGGGGTCTCCTTCTGATCCCTTCTCTCAGAGGGCTCTTCCAAATCATTCTCCGCAGTAATACCTGTGCAGAGAGCCTGAAAACAGTTTCTTATCTCTATCTGCAGAGAGGGCACATGGGTTCTCCTGAAGTAGCCAACAAAGGGGCTGATCTGTGAATAGAGGAATTAAGTTTCCAGGGCAGTTGATCTAAGCGGGCTGGAAAATGGAAATCCCTTCTCACGAAAAATTTCACATTTAAAAAAAAATTCATCCTGGATTGGGATGCCCAAAACGTGAAATTTTTCACGGCTAGGGATTTTCAGAAGAATTCCATCTTGGAAGAACTGAAAGGGAAGGAAGTACAGAACTTCAGCAGATGGTGAAATCGACAAGACCCTTCTAGGTGGACAGCAGGGCCGGCTCCAGGCACCAGCAAAACAAGCTGGTGCTTGCGGCAGCACATTTCTAGGGGCGGCATTCTGGCACCGGCCATGCCGCCCCTAGAAATGTGCCCCGGCTGGCAGCCCCAGCTCACCTCCGCTCTGCGCTGCTTTCGCGCGCCGCTGCCGGCCCCTCCCTCCCAGGCTCTTAAGCCTGGGAGGGAGGGGGAGAAGAGAACTTGAGCAGCCGCAGCGCGCGTCTCCCCCTCCTTCCCAGGCATGCTATGGCCAGGGAGAGCGGGGGCCGCGGGCATGCCGCGCTTGCTCCCCACCGGCGCTCTGGCTGGGGAGAGCGGGGGCCACGGGCATGCTGCGCTTGCTCCCCGGCCGGCGGGGAGCGTCTCCCCAGCCAACGGGGAGCGAGTGCGGCATGCTCACGGACCCCGCTCTCCCCCGCCGGTGTTGACATTTTTTTCGGCAGGCGTTGGAGTTTTTTGTTTTTGTTTGGGGGGGCGGCGTTTAGGTGTGTTTGGTTTTGGGGGTTTTTTTGCTTGGGGCGGCAAAAACGTTAGAGCCGCCCCTGGTGGACAGCCACCATTTTGGTTTTCCTAATGGAAAAGTGGAAAATTTTCAGCAAAATAAAAGAAAAATTTAGATTTTGTGAAAAGGGCTTTTTCATCGGAAGATCATTAGAACATAAGAATGGCCATACTGGGTCAGACCAATGGTCCATCTATCCCAGCATCCTGTCCCCGATAGTGGCTGTACCAAAGCTTCAGGGGGAGTGTACAGAACAAGGCAATTTTGAAGAGATTCCACCCCTGTCATCCCCTCCTGGCTTCTGGCAGTCAGAGGATTAGGGTCACCCAGAGTGAAAGGTTATATCCCTGACAATTTTGGTTAATAGATCCATCAATGGCTATCCTCCATGAACGTATCCAGGTTTTTTTTAACCCAGTTATACATTTAGCCATTGTAACATACCATGGCAATGAGTTACACAGGTTAATTTGTGTGTTGTGTGAAAAAGTATTTCCTGTTGTCTGTATTAAACCTGCTGCCCGTTAACTTCATTGGGTGACCTCGGGTTTTTGTATTGTAGGAAAGTGTAAATAACACTTCTCTATTCACTTTTTCCACACCATTTGTGCTTTTATAGCCCTCCGTCATATTCCCCTTTAGTCACCCCTTTTCTAAGCTGAACAGCCTTGATCTTTTTAGTCTCTCCTCATATGGCAGCCGTTCCAGACCCTTGATCATCTTCTCTGAACCAGTTCCAGTTCCATGATATCCTTTATGAGATGGGGAAACTAGAACTGCACGCAGCATTCAGGATGTGGGCGTACCATGGATTTATATAGTGGAATTATGATATCTTCTGTCTTATTTTCTATCCCTTTCCTAATGGTTCCTAACATACTGTTAGCTTTCTTGATCACCGCTGTGCATTGAGCTGAAGTTTTCAGGGAACTATCCATGATGACTCAGACCTGACCAGCTCCCTTCTTGATCCAGAATCTCCCTTCAGAAGACTGAAACAAATAACAGCCGCCATCTTTCTAATGGGAGCTCACAAACCCTAGTGGCATTTATCCAGTACAGCAAATGTCAGGCCAGATCTCCAATCCTATCGAGCTCTTTGTTTGTTTGCAGCATCAAGAGATTTGATGACCTGATCGCCCCCTTCAGGCTGAATGATGGGTTTAAGGACGAGGCCGTGCTGAATGAAATGAGGCGTGACTGCCCCTGGAAGATTTCTGATGAAGAGGTTAATAAAAACAAAGCAAAGGTAGGGACATTACCACTGCTATTGGGAGATTTCAACAGGTGGGGAAGGGAGAATACCTAGGAATTCTCATGTAAAGGATGTGCCTGACTTAATGCGGGGAGTGATACCTCAGTGGTTTGAGCATTGGCCTGCTAAACCTAGGGTTGTGAGTTCAATCCTTGAGGGGGCCATTTAGGGATCTGGGCAAAAATCTGTCAGGGGACAGTACTTGGTCCTGCTAGTGCAGGCAGGGGACTGGACGCGATGACCTTTCAAGGTCCTTCCAGTTCTATGAGATAGGCATATCTCCATATTTTATTATTATATAATCCACGATTCAGAAAGCTCTTCTTGCTTCCAGGCTTTTCCAGGATCCCAATCCTGTGAGCGCCTCCTGTGGGTTGCTGAGCACCCTCCACTCCCCCTGAAATCACTACAAGGCAATAGCATTCAGCACCTTACAGGATTGGGCCCGTAATGATTTGGGGGCCCTCTGGGCTCAATCCTGCACCCACTGATGTCAATGGAAGTGTTGCCATTGACTTCACCGGGTGCAGACCGGACCCTTCATGAGCTCTTCTGCTGCTGTGGCGAACAGAGTGAGCTGCAGAGGTTTTTTTATGCTGATTCCATGGTGAAGCAATGGGCAGGACCGAAGGGTTGGGAAGGAAACGGCTCTCAGGAGAGGTTAAGAGAGGCAGCATGTTCAGCTGGAGACGAGGTCAGCAGGCAGACTGGGCTGACATTGGGAATGCCCAGTGCTGGCAGCTAGGGGCCTCCCCAGTAACCAGGGTGAGGTCATGGTTCATCCTTAATCCCGTGGGACAGTCCCGAGTTTCACAGATCTCTCCTCCGTTTGGCAAATGACCACAGCCCTGCATGCGCTCAGGACTCACTGAAGCCAATGCAATGACTCCCACTGGGGACGGTGGGTGCTGGCTCAGGGAAATCCGTGGGCATTCCAGGGGGACGCTGCCTGACTGACTTTGTGCTGATGTGATTTTTATTGCTTGCTCCTTAGTCACTTCGACAAGTGAGACTGAATGAGATTTTGCTGGATTACTCACGGGATGCTGCTCTCATAGCCATGTAAGTAACAGCAGCCCCCAAAGTGATCAGCATCCATAATGCGCCTCTTATATATTGTCTTCTCCAGCAAGTCAGTGTATTTATGGGCGATTTTTGTTCTTAGATAGATTACTATGGAAACAGTCCCTTCAGTCTTCTCCCTTCTACATAATAACAACTAACAGACACTACCAATCCATGTATGCCCCCAGGTATACCCCCTTCTATGTAGCATCTGCAGAAAAGCCCACATAAAAAGACTAGTGTTCTACAATGATGGCCTAATACACTATGGGTCATGTTATTATAGGAGGTAGGACTCAGGACCATTACTATAGCATAATGCAATATTTTTTTTATTTGTTTGTGTGATAGTGCAGCAGTTTGGAGCAGACCCTAATTGCGCAGATTGGATAATTGCTCCTCTGACGATATACTCTCCACCTAAAGGGACAGATTCTCTGCTGCTCCAGAGGAGGGGAAGGGGCCACAAAAGAGCTGGTTGCAGCTCCTGGATTCAGGTTGGCTCCATGCTGGAACCAGTCCTGGCATAATTTAGAGCAGCCCCAAGGCTGCTTTAAACTACACCAGTTGGTAGAAGGCCCTAAAAGGGCCAATCTCAGGCTCAGAATAGCTGGACTGCAACAGCACTCCAGTTATGTTGGCTATGCCAAGGTGGTGTGTGGGAGTTGTGTAGGAGTGGGCTACTCTGGATCTGTGCCAGCTGATGACTCCACATGGCGGGGGAATTCTCAGCTAGGGAGGTCCACCGGCTTTCTGGCCCCTGTTTCACCTCCTGAGTGGTGCAAAGGGGATGGATTTCACAAGAAAGTCTGGCCTATTGGGTGTAGTTTTGGAGGCAACATTCATATGACCATAAAAAAGGCGAGCAGGTGTCCCTATGTCAGTGATGCCCAGTTAGATTTTGACTCCTGTGAGACTGTCATTCATTCAGAAATTCTTTTCAAACCCTCCAGACAGTGTTGGTCCCAAGTGTGACACAGAAAACTCGGCCCTTCTCCTGTCAAGGCCAGCTGACTGAATTCACTTAACTTTCTTCCCCTCCTTGCCCTGATTGTAAGCTGTAAGTCACTAGCACTGAACTCACCCCACAGCCTGTAGTCACAGGCCACCTAGTGACCAGTTGAGGAAACACGGCTCTTCATTTATGAATGCCTGACATGACCCATGGAACTGAATCTTAAACAGGGGCTGCCTATGGAAGCGTCTATGGCACAAGGATCGTTCATAGGGCGAGTCAAGTTTATCAGTTCTGCTCCGCTCCTACGCTAGCACAGATGGTACAAATAAAGCAGAATTCAAAGTGAACAGGAATCCGTGCTGTAGACAGGACACAGAAAGTTGGTGGCACACAGTGTATGAGATGGAGCTATAATCGGCAAGTCTACATGGACTCATCACAGAGGGACGAATACTCTTCCAAAGCAAAAATAGATGCAAGGTTTTCTCCTCCCCCGCCCCTTTTATACCTCTCTTGTTTTTGTTCTTCTCCTTTCCAGAACCTTGCCAATAGGCAGAAAGGGGCGATGCCCCAGCTCCCTCTATATGGCCTGGCTAGAAACCCTCTCGCAAGACCTGAGACCCCCAGTTATTCTGACCAGAGGAAACCAAGAAAATGTTCTGACGTTTTACTGCCAATAGAATGTGATTGACTACACGGTGGGTCGGGATGTGAATTTTTCAGGCCAGGTTTTGGCCGTGGAATGAACTCTTCCATTTTTTCGGGTGCTAGTCACCGGTAAACACAAACTCTCCTGGTGTCAGATAAAGGATTACTGATGGGAAATGACTAACACTGGGTTATACCAACTCTGCCCTCCCTCTTCTGAAAACTGATCTTGCTGATCCTAGTCTTTGCATATCCCGGGATCTCCTTAATACCACCACATGCCAGCTGTTGTATGGGGGGGATAATGTGTTCCTGAGTTCTCTAATGCAAATTCCTGGGTGGGACCGATTGGGTAACATGGAGGAGGCAGTAATGGGAGGAAAGTCCGAGCTTTTATGGGAGATTTTCAAAGCTGCCTAATAGATTTGGATGCCCAAATGAACTGGGCTTCCAGTTCCCCCAGATCATCTGTCCCATTTATTTCCCATGAATTTGCTGAAAACGACCCTGTGATTCCAATCAGAATGTGACTGCTGGGGGTAGAAGCTGGGAAATGTATCAAAGATCCTAGCCCCAATTGTATAATAGCTGTAGGCTCCTTTGTCAATGAAGGAAGGAGGGAGGTGAGAGAAGAGAAAGGAGGGCGGGGGGAAACAGGAAGAAAAATTAATAGGGATGGGATTGGCCTTAGAATTTTGGGGAAGGAAAGGGAGACCC
Source organism: Chelydra serpentina (assembly GCA_037349315.1). Lineage (NCBI taxonomy): Eukaryota > Metazoa > Chordata > Testudines > Chelydridae > Chelydra > Chelydra serpentina. The sequence goes on along the minus strand of JBAIAC010000026.1, from coordinate 7,894,716 downwards.
CCCCACTGTATTACAATCCTGCATTGCAGCGTAGAGGTTTGTGCCAATGACCACGCCTTGCTCCGGGATGTTCTGCTGCTGTGTCAGCACATATTGTGCCTCCTTTGTCCCCACAAAAGAAACTGCACTGTTAAAAAGCTGAACCGTGCCATCCTCACGACACTCTGTAAGTCAGGTTTGCTGACCCTTATTAAAGCCAAATAAACGAGGTTAAGTGAGTGGCCCAAGGCCACATTGTGAGTCACTAGCAGAGCTAGGATTAGAACTCCGCACTCTGACTTCCAGCCATTCCCTCATTCCTGCTGGCCACGCTGCCTCCCTCATGATTATAGCCATTTTACAGCTGGTAATGCTGAGAGAGGTGATTTGATCTGCCAAAGGTCACACCACAGCTCAGTGGCAGACTTCGGGTCTCCTGATCCCCAGGCCAGTTTTCTAATCAACCTTCTTCTAAGATACTGTCAGAGGCAGATTTTGTTCAGTGAATGCTACGGGGAATGTGCCCACCAGAGGGTTTGACAGTGATACTGCTATCCTCCCTGGTCGTGTTAGTTTCAATGACCTACCCTCACCCCAATCAAACATTAGCCTGAGCGCCCGTCTGCCTTCCTTAGACCCCCCACAGAACCCTGGCTGGCGGGGGGTAAATGAACCATGGCGCCCTGCCAACCTCTCTTCGATTAAAAAAGGGTGTTTAGCTCGCAAAACCCATAGGCCTGTTGGGTGAGGGACAGTAGCTGCCCATGTGAGAAGCGGGTGGGGAAATGAGTGACCCACAGTGGCAACCAATGCTTATTGCCGTCTACCATTTCCTTCCGGGGTGACATGTTGGCATCGCCGTGAGCCGTGGCTCAGTCTGATGCTCTGGTGGCATGGCCTGGCCTGGCCTGGCTGTCAGCACGTCAGCTGAAGGCTGTGTGAAAGTTCTTGCTCCCACTGGTTCGGTTCTGCCGGCAGCAGCATAGTGGGAGCACTGGTGAAGACAGCGGTAACCCTGCTCCGGGCCGGGCAGCGTGATATGAGGCTTAAAACCCTGGCCGGTGCTGGTGCCTGTCCGCACTAGGGCTCCCATGTTTGAAACCACCGGTGACACCGAACCAGTGGTGGGAATGCTTAGCGCATGTGCCCTAGTGCCAGCAACGCCTAGGTCACCCTGACCTTGGCGTCGGTACCAGGCTCCGGTTTGCACAATGCCCCAGGGATTGTTTTCAGCCATGTGTGACGTGGGCAGCACAAATGGACGGCTCTCCAGTGCTGAGCCGGAGGCTGGTTTGTTTTCCCACCTACAGCTGCTTCGGTAAACGCTTCCATCGTGGAGTAAAATCCCCCCATCCCAGTGCTTCAGAGATGTGCGCGACAGAGGCAGCCAGGCCAATTCATCTCGTGTCTCTGTGCTGGGGAGAGGTGCTGGGTTGACCTGGAGATTTCAGTGCTCTCTGTCCTCAGAACAGGTAACACCTGAGCAGCAGCAAGGGAAGCTTTCCACACGCTGTGTCTTAATTCAGACCAGCTGTCGTGGTTCGGTTTCCTTGGCCCTTTAAATCCTTGGCCTCTCTGCTGCGATTGTCATCATTAAGACCAGTTAGAATATGGGACAGCCCTTTCCACCATGGCATCATAAAGCCAGAGCTAGGCAGGGCTCGATCCTGCCAGGTGCTGTGTGCTCTAATCCCCATCCAGCAAAGCACTGAAGCATGTTAACAGGGTGACTCCCCTGCTTAAAGCCAAGCATGTGCTTTGGTGATGTGCTGGACCGACGCCAGGGAGCTCAGCGCTGCAGCAAAGCATGATGTGCTAAGCAAAGTGCTATTTGCAGAGGATACATCTGCTAACGTGAGCACAGTTGTTGAATCGGTTGCTAATTCTTCAGGGGAGAGGAAGGTTAGTGAGGTGCCAGAGAGGATGGGCTGCTATGTTCAGCTCCCAGCCTGCCTGCTCCTCCTCAGTGTCAGCCAACGACAATGTTGCTGGTCAAGGGATCTGTTTTCAGGCCTATCCATACTTTTTAAACATCAGCAGGGCAGCTGGCCCCAGGCTCTATTTTGAGGCCCTAGTGATAAACTTCAGGTCCAGGGGTCAGAGTACAATGCTCTCTCTGAAAGCACAAACCGCTCTGCCCTCTACAAATATTCCCACCCCTCCCTTCCCAAGAACCCAAATCACAGTAGGACTAATGTCTGCTACAGGAGTCCTGAGCTGGGACCGGCTGTTTAAGTTCCTGGGACTTCCCCTCAAACCACTCCATCATCTGGTCTTTTTTTCTGATTGATGAAAGGTCACATGCACTTATCTATAGGGTTTATCTGTAGCAAACAATCCTTAGAGGATAAAAAGTCCTTTCAGCACACGAGGACAAACAAGAAGACCTATTCTCAAAATACCTATTCAATGTACAAGCATTTATATCCGGTGCATGCACACAAGACTCCAGCCAACATTAATATGCTCCCATCCTGCCCATTGTGCATATAATGCATTGTAGCAGTGGAGAAATGCCAGCAGGTTTTGCATCTGTTGTTCTGGGAGGGTCTGGTGCCACTTTGAGTTGTGTGTCCTGGTCTGTGAGGTGCTTGCTTCCAATGATGAGCTTGGTGAGGCCAGGGGGTTGTTTGAAGGCCAGAAGAGTGTTCTCTAGAACAGTCCTGCACCAACATCAACTTCCTGGACTCACGATCAGCTTCAGCAATGGAACCCTACAGACAACCATAGACAAGAAACTCATGGATCACCACATCTATCTTCACACTCCAAACACACCAAGAAATCTGCAATCTACAGCCAGGCACTCAGATACCACAGAATATGCTCCGAGGAGAAATTCCAGGATACACACCTTAACACCACCTTAACCAAACAAGGACGCTCCACGAGAGAAGTAGATCACATCATGGAACAAGTCATTCAAAGACCCCCCAAAAAACTACTTCAATATGGGGTGGGGCAAACCTCCGACCACATACCCCTTGTTGTCACCTGCCACCCCACACTGGAACCCATATGGGGTATCATTAAACAATTACAACCCATCCTCAATGGGGACCACATCCTGAAAGAAATCTTTCCCAAACCCCCTCTTCTGGCCTTCAAACAGCCCCCCAACCTTGCCAAACTCATCATCAGATGCAAGCTCCCCACAGACCAGGACCTAAGAACGTAAAGTGGTGCCCAGATCCTGCCATCGCAACAGATACAAAACCTGCAGACGTATTTCCACTGCTACAATGATCAACACCCTCCCACAACACACCTTTCACAATCCGTGGGTCCTCCTTCACATGCCGGTCACAACATGTGGTATACCTCACACAGTGCACTAAATGTCCTAATAACAACTCTGTGGGTGAAACCCAAGACAATCACTATGCTCTCGAATGAACTCACACAGAAACATGATAAGACAAAACATTCTATCACTCGTGGGTGTACACTTTTCACACAACAATCACTTCATATCTGACCTCTCAGTCCTTCTCCTCAGAGGAAACCTGCACAACACCATCAAAAGAGGAGCCTGGAAACTTAAATTCATAACTTTGCTAGACACTAAAAATCATGGTCTTAATGAAGACAACGGATTTATGGCTGATTACAACAATCTGTGACCCACTAGCCCCCTTTTTTGCCCTTGGACTGATTGGGTGTTAACTGGCCACCTACCGTTGAATGGTCTCTTACAGTATATGTTAACTACGCATGCTAAACAATCTGTTCCACCTTGTATTTAGCTGTGACACTCTTTGAGTCCCTTTCCCAGAACTGAAGAAGAGCTCTGTATTGCTCAAAAACGTGTCTCTTTCACCAAGAGAAGTTGGTCCAATAAAAGAGACGAACTCACCCACCTTGTCTCACGAATATCCTGGGACTGGCATAGCTACCACAAGACTGAAAACCTTAATTCTGGCATTTCCTCACTTTTGAGGGCATGACTTTGCCACTTTAACTTTCTTTTAAGAGTGTGTGTGTGTGTGTGTGTGTGTATTGTAAATAATAATAAGTAAAATAAGAATAATGATTCCTCCATGCCTCGTGGGGTGCTTTGAGACTGAATTCTTTACTGTTTGCAAAGTACTTTGAGATCCTTGGGTTGAAAGCCCTATGCAAGTTATCTGTTGATGTTATAGGGCAGTCCTAATTTAGGGAATATCCGTTTGTCTTTAATTAGGTTTTTGCTGAATTACAATTGTCCGGTTGCACTGTACTTTTGAAAAGGGAACATCTTTTATTTTCAGGGGTTAGGATCTGCAGGAGTATTGAAAGCAAGCTGATAATCTCGCCCAAGGGACTTAATTCTGATGGATTTTACACCAGTAAACACTGTTGACTTCAGTGATTTAATCTTGATTTACTCCAGTGTAAGTGAAATCAGAATAAGGCCAAGGAACTGCAGCTGTATCACAACAAACCTGGATTTCTGATCCATAAAGGCCCTTGTGTTTTTGAACATCGGAGTTAATTGTACATGAGGGCATTTTGGTCACATGCTGGTCACCCCATGTTTGTTAAGTTCCTTCCAAATATGCATTGCCACAGAACAAAGATGAAGCTAAGTATAGAATAATCACCGACGATACATGTTCTTGCCTTAGCTTAAAGTGCTCAGGATCATCAGCCTCTGGGCCTGGCACACATGCAGCCAGATTTTCAAACGTGCCTACTCATTTTGGATCCCTCGATTCCTGGGAGCCCATCTTTCAACAGCTTGGGCTTGATGTTCAGAGCAACTGAGCATCCACAACTTGAGATAACTCAAGTTGGACACCCAAAATCAGCGGCCACTTTTGAAAATGTTGGCCTCAGCCACTTTTTTGCAGAGTCAAAGGACTAGAGACAAAGGACTTCGCTCCTTTCCCCTACCTTGGCCTCTGTTGAGCATGGGATAGAAAAGGGTTGAATGTAGCGTAGCGGCCTACAATTCTTGTGAGCGCAATACTTTCAGACCCTTCGGGGGCTGCAGCCGTATGCAGTAATATATTCAAATAGATGCACTGGGCTTGTAGCCTGGGAAATGCCAAAGCTCCAGGCATTAATGAGAATAACACTTTGCTCTTACATGGCACTTTATATCTTCAAAGAGCTTTACAGGTGTTAATTGATCTTTCATGGACACAGCATGGATCCTTTCATGGGCACAACTCTACCTGACATTGACAACTGGACTGATGGAGGGCATGAGGAGCCTTTCCCCATCTTGCATGCCCCATCCAAGAACTAATCGCAGTCTCAGACAATCACAGACTCTCTCTCTGGGCACCTCTAGGAGCCCACGTTGTCCCAAGGGGGTAGGCAGTGGTGAGGACAGGGCCAGCTCTAGGATTTTTGCCGCCCCAAGCAAAAAAAACTTTGGCCGCCCCCCCCCCCGTTTTTTCTTGGTCCCCTCCCGCCCCCCCTGCATCCCCGGCCCCACCTCAACTCCGCCCCTTCCCCAAATTCCAAGCCCCGCCTCCTCCCCGGTTGCTAGAAAGCACAGATGTTTGAACAAACAAACACCCTGCAGAATCAGGGACCCCAAAGAAACCATACACCTGACTCACTGGCTGACTGAAGAAGGTGTCGCTCTAACTCAGCTTCACGCTTCCTGGAGCTGACAGCTCGTTCTTTGGGCTCCGACTGATCTAATAAAGATCCACAGTTCCATCTGCGGCGGGACACGGTGAGAACTATTCTGTTGGTTGTTGCTGCACGGTTTAGGAGCATTGCTTTGTTGTGTGGTGTGAAAAAGGGAGAGCTGATCTTTTACAGATATCTATTTAAAAAGAAGCTTAAAAAACACCAGCTGCTGGCCATGGTGGCTATGTTTTCCTTTCTCCAAGGTCTAAACCATTGTGTGAAGGCTTGAATCCAACCCCTGGGATCCTTATATAGTGGAACTGGAAGGACACCTCTTTCCTAGCAGCACTGAGTTCTTCCTTGTGTCCTTTACCAGCCAGACATGTTTATAGCTTTCCCTGCCTTTGTCCTCTAGCCTGCTCTGATGCTTAGGCTGTAGCCTTTTCTAGCATTGCCAGGTCAGTCTGTATCATGCAAAAAGGCTAAAATGCCATTGTGCTGTTGTACCCATCCATATGATCTGGTTAGATTCCACTCTGGTTCCAAATTTACTTCTAATTGTGGAGGTGGTCACAGGAATTGTGTAGCAAAGAAAGGGCTTGGTAACGCACAGCAGTATCAGAGCGGTCTTTGGGCTCTGGGAACAAACGGAAAGGCTTGGTTGCTACATTTAGTACTTTCCTGTTGACTTGGTGATCTGTCCAAGACATGATTATTTGGGCATGTGAGGGCATGGAGCATGCTCACTGCAGAGCAGTCCCAAGACATAGTTTCCCCAGGCATAGAGATTCAGGGGTTGTGTCACAATACTGCCGAAATACAAGAGCTCAGTCCCTGTGGGACATATGCTGGGCCTGTCTTTGTCATATGCTGTCCATATTACTTACATGTTGATAGCCAACTGCATCTTCCTTACTCACACTTTTGCTGAGTCTGCTCGTGAACAGCTAGATCGCGCAGCCGACACCCCTGGAGGACTTTATTACAGAGATTGTCCGGAGCTGTGACGTTTGCATCGCCAGCCATCCTTTTCCAAAGAAGGAAAGGTGCACTGGAGGCAATCCTCTGGAGAATTAAAGGATGTGTTACAAACTTAGAAACTACACAGAAGGAGAAAGGACCCTGTGACACCAGAAGCACCAGGAAAGGCCTTCAAGAGGAGCCCCTCTGCAAAGCAGAGCTAACTCAAGAAGGAGGAGGACTGAGTGAGAGGAGAAACACCAATTGGAAAAGGAGTCACCATGGGGAGGTGACCTCCAAATCCCCAGAGGTGTTGCCTTGGTTGCCATGGGATGCTTGCAGTCAATATAGCTATACAGAATAAGAACCATAAAGAATAATAACCCAGCCCTGGCTCCTTTCCTTCCCCCCATAGAAAATGCAGTGCTTCTAAACACAGCAACACAACCTCTGTACTTGCCTTTAGGATGGAGATATCCTATTATCCCTTGATCCTGCTGTGCTGAATCTCCTGACCGGTGGCAATGTGGAACAAAATGCAGAAGAGGGAGGGCTATTCTCTCATGCAGTGAGAATATTAGAGGGGTCCCCAATACCCTACTCCCCTCTGCCCAAGAACCTGCCCAGAGAAAGGAAACACACTGAATGGTGGGAGGTTCCAAATTACATTCCAAACTGTCCCAGAAACATCTAGGGCAGGAGCGGGGCAGGAGCAAGGTGGGATCTGGCCTAGGCAAGCGCTGAACCTTATGTCCCTCAAACTTATGTTCAAGTTTAATCGTGATTGCAGAAAAGGCACGGTGACTTCAATTGTTTGCATAGCTCATGGGTCAGTGGAACGCTGAAAACAGTGTGGAGGAAATGACAGCCACTTATTGAAACCACACAGGAAACGTCTGACAATAAGCTTGGGACTAATCTCTTCAAATCCCAAAGACCCTACAATAGAGACCCCGCCCACAAGAGCCACTCCTGACATTTGGATGGTCCTGTGTGCCAACACCACATTGTAACAATCTTGCTTTGGGCCTTTACAGGTGTGCCCCTTTAAATTCATGATCGTATTGGTCTCTCCTGCCAAGCCCGCTTCCACTTCAAGCTAGAAGGTAGGTGCTCAGCCAGTTACAGCAGGAACAAAGCCAGAGCAGCAGCCAGTTCTGCTAGAGTTTTAGGGCCAAATCCTCAGCATGGAGCCCAACTACTGATCAGGACCAGAGAAGCCAAAACCTTCCTGCTTATGGGAGAGGCTGGCGGAAACTTATTAGCTGGTCGACAGGGGCAGAGCGATTAAAGAGCAGCGGCTCTCCTACAGCAGCTAAACTGGTCCTACTGCTTTGGTACCCCTGGATGGTGCTATACAATGCAGGGCATCCACCTGCATCCTTTGTCTCCAGAAGCTATTCTGTTAAAGACTGATCAGCTGTGGATGGGTCACGGAATCGGGATGAGGCCCAACTGATTTCACTCTAATTTTATTTTCTCCGTTTTTCTGAGTGGGATAGTGCCCCAGTGATAGAACCACCCCGCTCTGGAACCTCACAGAGGCGTGCAGAAGAGATTTAGGGCTGGGACTGTGTATGGTGCCTAGCACAATGGGATGCTGGGCCAGGACTGGGGCTGCTAGGCATTACTGTTCTACAAATAATAAATAATCACGTCCTGGCTAACCGCACATGGCAATCCAGGATAAGACACTGTCGCTCACCTTGGCTTAGAACCAAAAATGACAAGCGTCCAAATGTCTGGAGTGGTGGTGTAGCCGTGTTGGTCCCAGGATATTAGAGAGGCAAAGTGGGTGAGGGAATAGCTTTTATTGGACCAGCTTCTGCTGGTGAGAGAGACGAGCTTTCAAGCTTACACAGACTGGAAGAAGAGCTCTGTATAAGCTTGCCGGCTTGTCTCGCTCACTAACAGAAGTTAGTCCAATAAAAGATATCACCTCCCCCTCCTTGTCTCACTAATCCAGCAAATGACACACACAGGAGAGATAAGTGTAACGAACGGGCTGTGAACTGATTGTGCCTCAGGGCAACAGTCTCCAGCTGCCAGAGAAAACTGAGCACCTAATGAAATGGGGGAAAAATAAATACTTTGGGCTAGGAAATAAAACTGATATCTTGCTTTATTTATTTTTTTAACCACACTACAGCAATGGTTCAGTTCACATTAATGGGAGTTTTACCATTGATGCCAATGGAGGAAAGAGGGTTCAGAAGAAAACCACAACTGGGGACAAAGAATGGGAAAGAGACTCTGCACTAAACAGCATCAGATCAGGGAGGTTCTCCTTGACTTTTAGGACTTAATGGCACTTTACCTTGAAAGTAAGAGAAGAGCCAAGCAATTGTGCTTCGGGTATCTGCAAACTATGGATATATCAGAATCTGTCAGAGAGCCACTGGATATCCCTGTTTCCAGGGCAACTGAGTCAAGATCCAGAGATCTGGGCCTACTGGACTGAAAGGAGATGATTGTCAGTTTATTGTCAGTAGAGGATTGTCAGTTTATTGTTGTTTGGGGTTTTTGGAGGGTAGCAGGGAGGGTTAGATCAAGCAATTCAATTCAATGAGACTTTATTGGGATGACAAGATACACACGTGTTGCTGACAAATGTCAGACCCTCCAGGTGTCTGTCAGGGGCAGGTATGTCCCAGCCAGTATGGGGTCACGCACTGTTTGAGGGTCCATTTGTTATTACTGTTCATACCTGACCTGGTGTCAGGATGGTAAGTGGTGCAGTGCCATTTCTCTCCTGTCTTTCAGGGCCAGACACAATTTTCCCTCACTGCTCTTTGCTGAGACAGCTTTTATAATTCCCCACATTTGAGGAAATCTGTCTCTCGCAGTTGTATTTGAGACAGCATCTCTCTGTCTCAGTTTCTCTGTCTCAGTCCAGTTGCTTCTCTCTAGGGTTAGACTGTAGTGTAAACATACTCTGAGACTGCAAGGTCTTTCGGGTAGGGACTATCTCTGTTCAATGTTTGTACAGTGCCAAGCAGCTGGGGGTCTAGGCGCTAATGCAATACAAATATTAGAGAAGTATAACAGTAACTTACTCAGACATGCTGCACTTCTCTTTCCTTACATTATTTTTGTATGCGGTATAGTTGTACCCGTGTCTGTCCCAGGATATGAGAGAGAGAAGGTGGGTGAGGTAATCTCTTTTACTGGACCAATTTCTACTGGTGAGAGACGAGCTTGCGAACCACACAGAACTCTTCCTCAGGACTGGGAAAGGTACTCCAAGCATCACAGCCAAATGCAAGGTGGACAGATTGTTTAGCAAAAGTAGTTAGTCCATATTCGAAGGGACCATTCAAGGTAGAGTGGCCCATTAACACCTCTGCAGTCACAGGACAAAAAGAGGCCGGTTAGTTGGTGTGTTACAGATTGTTGTAATAAACGATAAATCCAGTGTCTCTGTTCAATCCAGGATTTTTAGCTGGAAGTCTCCAGCCCCTCTTTGCCCTTTTGCTCATATAGTAAACTGCTGTGTCTGGGCTCCACCCTGTCCGCCCTGTCTGTCCCAAAAACCTTTAATAAAAACTGCTGTGTCTGGGTTCCGCCCTGTCCGCCCTGTCTGTCCCAAAGACCTTTAGTTACAATAGTATGTAAGGCAAAGGTAAAAAAAAAAAGTGGGGTACAGTGGGTAATAAGCAGCCAGCTCAGCTAAAAGTATAAAAAACCACAATGCTAAGCTAAATTTTCTGTAATCTACAGTTTAACCACAACTTTGCTTTTTAATAAAAAATATGTTTTGTTACTCAATATGCCATATAAAAAATTCCTGCTTGGTCTGGTAAAAAAACTACCCCAAAAAAAGTCTACTGTTTAAATGTAAGTAAAAGGTATATAAAAAATGTAACCGCCTTTTGTAATTTAAAAGCCACCATGGTTGTATCCCATGCGGCCATGTGTTGCTTCCCAGCATATATGCTTTATTAATAAAAAAGTCTCTGGCGTTTCTAATTCAAACACAACGTGTGGTTAATTTTTCCACAACAGCCTCAAGCAGCGTTATGAATTCAAGCTCCCAGGCTCGTCTTTTGAATGGGTTGTGCAGGTTTCCTTTGAGGATGAAGACGGATAGGTCAGACATAGAGCGATTGCTTTGTGAAAAATGTTCACCCTCAAGTGATGGGGTGTTTTTATCGTTCATCATTTTTCTGTGAGAGTTCATTTAAGAGCACAGTGATTGGTTTCAACCACATAGTTGTTATTGGGGCATTTAGTGCGCTGGATAAGGTACCTCACATGTTGTGATAGGTTTGTGTAGGATCCATGGATCTTGAGAGGTTTGTTGCGGGGGTGTTGATCATTGTAGCAATGGAGCTATGATTACAGGTATTGCCTCTGTTGTTCTGGTAGAGTCTGGTGGCACTTTAGGTTTGTTTGTCCTTGACCGGGGGTGGGCAGGGGAGGAGGGAGCTTGCATCTGATGATGAGATTGGGGGGTTGTTTGAAGGCCAGAAGAGGAGTGAGAGTTCAGGAATGATTTATTTCAGGATGGGGACTCTATCAAATGTGGGGTGCAGTTGCTTGATGATGCCCCGTATGGGTTCCAGTGTGGGGTGGCAGGTGACAAGTAGGTGTTGTCACGGAGTATAGGGGAGTCCGGCCCTGCACCCCTCTTCCCCGGATTCACTGGGAGTCTCAGCCAGCCAGTAGAACAGAAGGTTTATTAGAGATGCCAGGAACACAGTCCAACCAGAGCTTGTCAGTACATCCAGGACCCCTCAGTCGGGTCCTTCCGGGGGGCAGGGAGCTTAGACCCCAGCCTGGGGCTCCCTGCATTTCGCCCCACAGCTCCAACCGGGGCAGGGAGGCCAGACCCTGTCTGCCTCTCTCCCCTCTTCTCCGGCCAGCTTCAAACTGAAACTCACCAGCCCCTCCTCCCCCTTTGTCTGCTTCCCGGGCCAGGAGGTCACCTGATCCCTTTGTTCGAACACCTTCAGCTCATACCTTTGCAGGGCAGAGCCCGGGGCCATCGGTTGCTAGACCGAGTGTCAGCCCTTCTCTGTGTCCAGGCCCCTCTGTAACACTCATGCATCCTTGTTCCACCACCTAGAAACTCAAGCACTGCATAGGGGAAACCGAGGCACCCACACAGTACTCAGGGAAAACCTTAACAACAGTCCTAGTTCATCACAGGTGTACGGGGTCACAGGGGTGTTATGTCTGTATTGAAGCAATGGTGCCTAGAGCAGCGTTTCTCAAACTGGGGTCTGTGGATGAGGATACTCCAGGGGGGTCCCCGGGCCGCACTGATCAACTCTTCCCCCTCTCTCCCAGTGCCTCTTGCATGCTGCGGAACAGCTGTTCAGCAGTGTGCAGGAGGTGCTGGGAGGGATGGGGAGGAGCGGGGATAGGGTGCGCTCAGGGGAAGGGTATTGAAGAGGAGGGGCAGGGATGGGGCCTTGGGGGAAGGTGTGGAGTGGGGGCAGGACCTGGGGCTGAGCGGGGCATTTTGGGGATCTGCAAACAATTTTAAAATCAAAATGGGGGGCTACAGGTTGCTAAAGTGTGAGAACCGCTGGCCTAGGGGGTCTGGCTGAGCTCTGGCTCCCATTATTTTTAGCATTGTACAAACATACAAGAGACAGTCCCTGCCCTAGAGAACTTGGACGCTAAATAGACGAGACAGGCAGCCAAAGGGTGGGAGAAAGGAATCCCTTTCTTCCCTTCCACGGCCCCTTGGGCTGAACCAAGACCGGCAAGAATTCAACCATCCCGGGATGCTTGGTCTGTTTGCTCCTGAAGGGGCAGCCCTACAAGTGCCACAACCGGCCACGGGAGGCTGCCCTGCTGTCACGCTGGGCCCTGGCCATTGCAGGGAGGAACCTTCCACCTCTGTCACCCCAGCCCAGCTGGGCACCCCTCCCAAGCGCCCGCCCCCTTCTCCTAGCCCCGCCCCTTCCCTAAGCCCCACCCTCTGTCACCCTCTAGCCGGATGTGCCCGCTGATAGGCCCACGTCTTAACACGCTCTCCAGGCGGAGCCAATCCGCTGCAGCCACAGCGCACTGGCGAACAGCTGGCGGGGCGAGGGGCGGTGAGGGTATAAAAGGGGCCCGTCGCTGGGTGGCGGCCTGTCGCCGTCGCGCCCCAGCCCCCGCGCGCCATGGAATCTGGCCGGGACGCGGAGCCCTTCGAGTTGCTGGTGCGGAGCCCCACGCAGCGGCACCCGGACCTGCGCCTGCGCGGGGAGCCCGGCTGGACCGTGCGGCAGCTCAAGGCCCGGCTGCGCCGGCTGCACCCGGAGGAGCCGGTGAGGAGGCGACGCCGCGGGCCGGCCCCAGACTCCGCCCCGGCCGGGCGCCTCCCGGCCTCGCCCGCGGCTCCCCCAGCCTGGGGACCGCCGCGCCCGCGCCGAGCACTTCCCTCAGGCGCCCCCCCCCCCGGCCTCGCCCGCGGCTCCCCCCCAGCCCGGGGACCGCCGCGCCGAGCACTTCCCTCAGGCGTCCCGTCCCCCCCCCACCCGGCAGGGCTGGCTGGGGGGGGGGCGTCGCGCCTCGCGTGCCTCACCCATGGGGGGGGGCTGCGGTGGGGGGGAGGGGCGCAGCTGGAGTCCGGGTTCATCTCGACCGCGGGTTGCGCCTCCCCCAGGGCGCGGGGACGCCGTGACTCTGTTCCGGGGCCAGCGAAGCCTTGACGGGGAGCGGGCACTCCCCCCCCCCCCCCCCCCCCCCCCCCGCCCCGCCGAGTTCGTGGCGGTGAAAAACGTGTCCCGGGCTGGGATGTCTGGGCTGGTGGGGGCCGGTCCCCGGGGCGCTACGAACTCCCCTGGGGAGACGCGTTTCCTCAGACGGGGGCGTCCTGACCCAAAAGGGGATTGTGGGGGGGGCGGGTTGGGGGGTTGCCACCCTTACTTCTGCGCTGCTGCCTTCAGGGCTGGCTCGGGGCTGCTAGCGCAGAAGTAAGGGTGGTAAAACTGCAACCCCCACTTTGTGACCACCCCCCCCCCCCACACACACACACCCACACAGCACCCTTTTGGGTCAGACCCTCTACAGTTACGACACGGTGACATTTCAGATTTCAATCTCTGAAACCATGACATTTATGATTTTTAAAATCCTGTGACCGTGAAATTGACCAAAATGGACTCTGAATTTGGTAGGGCCCTAATTATGAGAGCCAATACTTGAGTGCTTGTGTTACAACAGAGCTGTTGTCATGTACATTGCACAAGCTATGTTGCCTCCCTCTTAAAAAAAGGAAAACACCCTAATTAGGCAGCCTTGGCTCTAAGAGATTGCACTATTTACCTTGCTGCCCACAGGAGGCAAAAATGTTCATGCCGTGTAGCTGTAGCTTTGTTGGTACCAGGATTTTAGAAATAAGCTGGGTGAGGTAAACATTTTTTGTATTGGACCAACTTCTGTCTTCTCAAGCTTACACAGAACTGAAGAACCTTCTTCAGGACCTGAAGAAGAGCTCTGTGTAAGTTTGAAACTAGTCTTCACCAGCAGAAGCTGGTCCAATAAAATATATTGCATCACCCACTGTGTGCCTGTAAAAGTGTTCAAAGTTTCCGGGAACGTCAGCATCTATTTGATTTTTTTTTTTTTTAAGTTTGATAATGTGAGGCAAAAAAAAAAGGGGTTTTCCCCCCCCCAGGATCCCAGAACACCTGCTTCTGCATGGTTGGCTAGTTGCAAATGTTACAGTGCAATTCAAAATAGTTTGTAAATATGTTATGGAAATCAGTTGTAAATACAGAAGCGAAACTTGTTCAGAATATGGGGAAACTGTTTGGGGGGCTTTTTGCTTTATTCCTTCCTGTTCCACTGCCATTAATGTTGATGTGGGTTAGTAGCTTGTTGGATGTAGTATGTAATTGCGGTCTTAGTTTTTCCCCCAATGGTAGCCATTTCTTATAAAGTGGCAGTATAGGCAAAGTGTGTGTGTTTTTAAAAAAAAAAAAAGTTTTAAGTTAGTGTTCCAGGCAAGACAAGGGAATGGCTGCATTATTTTATGTTGAAAGAAAATTTGTCCATGAAATAACTACAAACTTGTTTTGCCTGTAAGCATTAGATTCATTGAAAGAAATCTTTTGGACTTAGTAAAAATAACATCTAAATACTATTTCACATTGAAACAAGCAGCTGTGTTTTAGTACTATGTCAGATATTCTGGTTACCCTAACCCCAAAATAACTATGTTCTATATGCTGCTTAAGACTAATCAAATAAGTAGACAACAGTCTGTACAAATGTGAATTGACACAATGAAGAGAGGCAGTAGGCACACACTGGGCTTTCAAGTAGGGTGGCTTGATGTAAATCAGTTTTAATCTGTCAATCAGCAAGCAGGAAACCTTGATTTTAAGTTATAGATTTTAATTGTGGTTTTGCACTCTATTTACTCCTCTAAAAAGGTTGATTCACTTTGGCTACATATACGCTACCCGCCCGATTCGGCGGGTAGCTATCGATATTCTGGGATCAATTTATCGTGTCTCGTCTAGACGCGACACATCGATCCCAAAGCCGCTCCCCGTCGACACCTGAACTCCAGCTCTGTGAGCGGAGGAAGCGCTGTCGACCGGGGAGCCTGCCTTCTGCCGTGTGGACCGGGGTAAGTACTTTTAAAAATCGATCTAAGATATTCGACTTCAGCTAAGTTATTCACGTAGCTGAAGTTGCGTATCTTAGATTGATTTCCCCCCCCCCCCCCCCATTGTAGACCAGCCCTAAGGTAACCAACCTCTTGATTTGTAACTAAATATAGCCTTTGCATGAAGTCTATTGTTCTTTTGCTAAGGATACACTAAATATGTATTTAAGCAATTATATACATTAACTTATATATTTTTAGATTCTTATTTTTTACTTTTTAGGAAATGTTGAATGATGTGTTTGGGTTTTGTTTTTTGTTTTTTAAAAAAAAACTTGTGATTTGTGTCAAGCTCTGCTTGGATGTGGATTCAAATTCAATTAAAATGCACAGTATTTAAAATTATTACATTTTAATTGTGCTGGAAACATACAAAAATTCAAATAGTTTTGCTTTTAAAACTGATTTTTATTAAACAAAAATACTCTCTAGTTAGTGAATTTAACCTGATTATTTCTGTTGACTGTGTCCTTCAGGATTTTATAACTTTTAGATCTTATCCTCTCTCAACTAGTTTTTATTCATAGATTTGAAGAGGAAAACAAGTTTTCCTGCTTTTTCAACTCCCAGTTGTTAACTTTGAATGAACTGATGATTGAATTGAACTAGGTGAATGGACTGAAATAAAAAATATATTCTCTCTGCATCTATGGAAGAGGCTACTGCTGTCAAACTACTTTAGCACTTCAGTAGACTCTAGTTCCAGGTGTTTAGCCAGTAACTTCCATCTTTCAGTACTTTGGATTTCTTTAACACTTGGCAGCAAATGTGTACCGCTTAAAACAATTTTTTTGTATTTTATTTAAATGATTTCAATAGATTATACATTTAGGCCTTAACTTAGATTTTAAATTTCAAATTTAATTTTAAATAGGTTTATTCTTTAGAACTAAACCTGCTTATTTAATTTAAATGAAAAAATCTGATTTATTTAAATCCATTTTTATCCACCCTGCTTTCAAGTGCCAGATGATGGACAATCTGAGCAAATTCCATGCATGTTGTGAAGATGTGCTGCTGTAGGAAATGCTGTCTTTCTGCTTAATGCCAAGTGTCAGTGGAAGCCTAGAGGTCTTCATATGCTGCTTTGGGGTGTTAAAATGGCATCCATCAGCATTGGTCAGATGCATTATTTATGTAGCAATCACATAAGTCTGATTTTTAGTAGCTTTGAAGACTTAAATTTGGAAGTGGTGGTAGGACTCTTGCTTTGTAGGCTGGCAGAGCTGACCTTTTCCTGTAGGGAAGGGAACATGGGCTCTCTTGCTCTGGGGCAACTCCCAGTGACGGTGTGCTCCAGCTGCAGGAGGATTTCTGTGTAAACAGCTGCTCAAATTTAGTGGGTGGGAGACCATGCGAATTGTCACAAGATTACAAAGTGCCTCCCCTGCTGCTCAGGTTGGTCAATATCCCAAAGCTCTGCTTGAAGGAGTGTAGAAAGATTCCTTTCTGCCAGGATTGTGCTGGGGACAGCAACTATGGGGTTTCTGGCCTGGACTACAAAATTAGTCACTTCATATACTGGAGCAGCTGTTTTATCCTTCTTCTGTATACATTTGTCTAAATCGCTATGGTATTACAAATTTTGCATACAAGTAATTGACTGAATTAATCTTTACAAGCCAAATTCTTCTGTAATTGAGATGCACACAACTTCTGTTCAATGGGGTGGTAGCATTTGTGATGGGCTCTGGTATTTATCAGTCAGCTTTTAAACAGCTTTTCTTATGTGAAGCTAACTTTTTTTTTTTTTGGCATTTGAATGCATTTGATGGATTAGTTACGAGTATATTTTTGTCTTCTCTCAAAGCCTGAAGAGGACCAGAGGCTGATTTATTCTGGGAAGCTGCTGCTTGACCACCTTTATTTGAGAGATGTGCTGCCCAAGGTATGGTAATTACATGTTTGTGGTAGCTGCATTGCAGTATCAAGTGAGGTCAAATAAAGTTTTAATAGCTACAATAAAATGTCTTTTATTTTAGCAGGAGAAGTTTCATGCTCTTCATCTGGTGTACCATTCAAAGAATCTGTCAAAAATGAAAGAAACCAATGCAAAGGTATGTTAAATTTAGAGTTTCTTCCTACATTGGGTATTGAAAGGATCAGCAAAAATCTGTGGAATGTGACCTAGTTTTTAAATTACTGTATATTTATAAAGGTTGATAATGTCAAAGCAGGGTGGCATACCTCATGTGTCGAAAGTTCTGTCATTGTAAGTGTTGTGGCAGCATTGCTTCAGAGTTGTAATAGGGCCAGGGGAAGGAACATGTACACATCTGGAATAAGTACTGTAATCACCGAGCAAGGATTGTTTAAGTTTCAGCGCTGATGGCAGCTAAAGAACTCTGTGGAGCTTGAAAGCTTATCTTTCACCAAGTGAAATAAAATATGTTGCTTCACCCACGGTGTCTAACTTGTCAAACCTCTGTTTCTAATTGTTTGCATAAACTTGAGTTGACATTACTGCCGGAGGGGGGCGAAATGTTTAATCTCATGTAGTTTAGTTCCATTAAATAGTTAGTGACACCTCATATTGCAGATTCTTCAGCCAATGATGGACATGGTGGCTGGTCTGTATGCAAAGGGTGAAATAGTGATGCCTGTTCCCCATGATTACTGAGTCCAATCACACTAATGGTTATGCTCATTGGAGGGCGAGGGAAGTGATTACTGTTTGAATAGGGAGTGTCCATCATATGAAATTTTGCGGGGACTTTCTTTGGCAACAGAACTTCAAAAACATAGGGAAGAGGAAATTGAAACTAAAAATGAACACTAGAATGTCAATTCAATATGTTTCAGAGTAGCAGCTGTGTTAGTCTGTCAGCAAAAATAACAGGATTACTTGTGGCACCTTAGAGACTAACAAATTTATTTCAGCATAAGCTTTTGTGGGTTAATACCCACTTCATCGAATGCATGGAAGTGGAAGAGATCCTCGGGGCTAGAAATGCTCAGTGTTGCATTTTGATTAAGGTGTATTGTCCTAGTTCTGTAGAGCAGTTTGCAGAGCAGCCACCCACATGCTGCTAGGACTTGAAACCTCATTTCATAAACTCCAAAATTAGATACACATCTAAAAATAAATTCTCATCCTAGTACACTTGCTAGGAGGACAGATGATCTTTGCTCTTAAAGGGCACCTGCAAAAGGTTTTTTTAAAACAAAAAAAAGAGAGCTAATGACATTTTTTTGCTTTATGATGTATAAAAAGACCCAAAGAAGCTGAACCTTTTTTTATGCGTGTTTTTTAATCTTGGAGCTTGTCTAAACACACCAGTTATACCATTTAACCACACCAGTATAGTCGGGGCTGGTGCTTCCACTAGGCGGTCGCCTAGGGCGGCATTTTGGCGGTGGCGACTCCTGGCGGCGATTCGGCTGCAATAAAAGTGGCCGCCCGAGAACGCAGCTTCAGAGGAGCTGCTGCCGCGAGGGGGTGGGGAGTAGGGTGACCAGAAGTCCCAATTTTATAGGGACAGTCCCAATTTTGGGGTGTTTTTCTTATAGTCTCCTATTACCCCCCCCCAACCCCTGTCCCGATTTTTCACACTTGCTGTCTGGTCACCCTAGTGGGGAGCTGCTGCCGTGGGGGTGGGAGCCGGCAGGCGGGGAACCAGCTGCCACAGTCCGGGGGGCTGGCTGCTGTGGTGGGTAGGGAGCTGCTGTGGGCGGGGGGAGCTGTCTGCCGGGGGGGGGGGGGCGCTCAGGGCTGGTGCAAGGAAGTTTCACCTAAGGCACGAAACTTCCTTGCACCGGCCCTGAGTAGTTAGTGGTCCAATGATATAGTATGGATGGATGCTTTTATACTAGTACTGGTGTAACTTACTCCTCTATGGGAATGGAATAGTTAAAGCAGTACAGCTTATGTTTAGACAAGCACAAAGTTATCCCAGTTAAGTTGGGGCAACTTCTTTGTGTAGACAAGCCTGAGTTTTCCAGTTATTTTTAACCAGCGCAGGATCTGAATTTCTAATCCAAAAAGCCCCCCAAAAGTGTACTAGTATGAGAAACCAAAACTTTAAAAAACATACTCCGACCTTTGTATATTATGAGATGGGGAGAGGGGATCACAAAACTAATTTTTCTTTTTCAGGTTACCTTTAAAGGAGTGTTAGAAACAGAATATCTATGGAAGGACTGGTTTATAACTATTAATATGTATTGTGGTAATGCCCATTGTCTAAGATCTGTACAAATGCACAGCAATTTGGTAAAACTCCAAGAGAACATTCAGCTTTGCAACAGAAGACTTTTCTCAGATACTGTTCTGAGTCAGCTCCAATATTAACTGTATTATTTAGACTGATGAAACCAAGCAACAGCCAAAGACTGTTTCAGGACCTGGTCAATATCCTTCTGTAGTTTCTACAAGTGATGGCTTGAGACAAAGGGAGACTTCCTGCAACCAGCTTTCGACAGGGGAAGCCAATACCAGGTAAATATGCCACACATGCCGATAACTTGACCATTATGTTCAACTATCTGTTTTTGGACAATCTAAGTGTTGAATACCAGCACCTCATGCCATACTTAGTGTTGTAAATGTCCGTGGAATATAAGCCATGTATGCTACTCCGCTAGATATTTACGTGGACACTGAAGGGGTTAAATGGATGTATGCCTCTCCATTCAGGGGGAAAGTGTTATCTTCTCTACTATTACATGTGGAAAAGTAGAATTGTTGTTACATTTTCATGGAAATATGAACCCAGGAACTTCTATGTTGATCCCTAAATTCCTATGCAGGTAAAACCCCTACAATTGATTCTCCTTTCTTAGGAGATACATATTTTCTCCCAGAAATGCTGTCTCTGCCATTATATTGAGCCTCTAAAGGTTAGACTGAAGGGGCTTGCTTTCCTCTGAGATCATAGTACTACTTTCTGGAACACTCCTTAAGCATTGCCATTTCATTTGAATGGACCTGAACTGAAATTAAAAGCTGAACATCTGATCATTTCATCAGAAAGATGGTACTTGTGATCCAGTGGTAGTAAGACTGTTCCTGTCCCGCCTCTGATTTCACAACAGCACACTTTCAGGATGAAATGTAGATTTCTGCATGTATGCTTCTAATAAAAACTTGGCAGCAAATGTGATGTATTTCAAGCCCAGATTTAAGGTAGGGTATACTGAAAGTGAGTGGTATGATGCTTTGCCTACAATAAGATACACAGCATCGCAAAATCTGTTTGCTTGTCTCTTAATAGTACAAGTAGGGAAAGACTTGGGGAAGTGGGCTTGCTTGTTCTTTTCTAAGCAAACATCCTGTGTTTTTACCCTTTGAATAAGGGTTGAAGCCGCTCAGCATCCCCACCATGGTGTGACTCCTGAGTACTCTGCATATACTACTTACAACATACTACAGATGTCCTGGTTTCAGCAGATTTATGCAAGACAGTACTACATGCAATAGTAAGTTTTTTCCTTTTTGTTTCCTGTTCTCGCTGGGAGCCTTGAAATGTTCTAACTATTTCTTAATGAGGGAATTTTTTCCTTCCCTTGGATGTAATGTAGTTGACAGGCATGTTACTTAGCTTTTATGATTCAAATGTCTGATGTAAATATAAATGCTGTGTGTGGCTCCTAAAATGCAAGTAAAACTAAACCTAGTTACGACTTTTTGCCTAGATAAAGCTAAGTGCTGCAAAACTTGATACTGTTACCCAGCCTGCTACAGGGTCTTCTAAGTACTGAGGCTTTGAAAGATTTCAACAGTGGAGTACTGAAATAAACCCTTTGTATTCCAGCGTTAGGATAGCTGTTACCCCATTTTACAGAAGGTGAAACTGACTCTCAAAGTTGAACTTATCCCATCACGTGGCATGTCCTTGGCATAAACAGGACTGATTTCTGTCACTGTTCTAACATGTACTGCTTCCTGGTTGCACATGAATTGAAGTTTAACAAGTTTTTATGCCTGCCTTTTATTATCCTTTGTGGAGCTTGGCAAAGTCTTACTGCGTTTATCTTCTTTTCAGCTTGGCTGCCGTTTCTGCTGATAGATCACCTACACAAAGGTCACAAGAGATACCAGTGGCACCAGTTGCAGCGCCAGCCCCTCTTCCAGATGCATTTCCTGCACAAAACCTGCCTGGAAACCAGAACGCCCCTCCTCCGCTTAATGCAGGGGCCAATCAAAATTTGCAAATGAATGCTCAGGGGGGTCCTCTCATGGAAGAGGAGGAGGTGAATCGAGATTGGTTGGACTGGCTTTATTCAGCAACCCTGTTCTTCGTTTTTGTCAACATTATCTACTTCTATTCCAGCCTGAGCAGGTTCCTCATGGTTATGGGCGGCACAGTTCTGATGTACCTGTAAGCATGCATGTCTCATGAAGTAAACATTTCAGTGTTGACTTGTCATTCAGGTGACTGCTCTGTGGAGCAGTTTGTCTGCACTGTGATAGTCTTTTACAGCTCATCTGTGCATCAGTTGTACCAGTTTCACTATAGTTGTATAGTTAAAGCAATACAACCCCCTAGTGTGGATGCATTCATGGTAGTACAAAAGTGCTTGTACTTGTGTAACTTATCCCATGTGTTATAGGAAGGTGGTATACTAGGATAAGACACTTTTGTACTGGTATAACTCTAGCCACACAAGGGCTTTATATCAGTATTACTGTAAGAAATTGCATTCCTAGCCAAAATAAGACCTAGTCGACACTGGGAAAGTATTAGATTAGTATGTCAAAATATATCACTGGATCAGCAAATCTCCTACTGTAACTCTTAGCTCAACATTTTTTGGGGAATTGTTTTTAAGTCCGTTACAATAAAACCTTAACATGCTACATCATACATTACTGGTTCAGGTTAATATTCAAAGAACATGGCTAAAGGTTGTGTGCAACCATGTCTTTTTATATAAGATGTGGCTACGCATATTTACCATGATTGTTGACTGCTTGTAAACATGCAAAACTAATTTGAATGCAGTGTAATCCTTAGCCACTTTCTTGACTAGAAAAAATGCTACCCGTCAAACTGACCACTTTTGCTCTGAATGGGGAGGTAATTTGTGGTACTCCGCAATCTGCCCATTTGTGAAGCTGCTCATAATTTGTTGCGCTGATCTTCAAATAATTGTCATCCTTCTCCTCCTTTTACATGCTTGGATCAGTTGTGAAATTAGTGTAGACCTTTAAATTATTGCAAGTAGGCTTAAGAGTTAACACATTCAAACAGAAGCAGTCCACATTTCTCAGCGCTATTTCAGGCTGTCTGCAGACTGAGGAAGTCAGCACTGGATTACATCTGGTTAGGATTTTGAAGTTTATTTTCACAGCCATGAGGGTAGATCATTTTATAAGGTTATATTTTTGGAGCACAAGATGCAGCCACTAGGGAGGGGAAGAGATTAGTTTGCCAAATGGCCCCATGTTGGCCAGTTATGACCCCTCTTTGTGAGCCACACAGGATGAGGGAGCAATGCCAGCATCACAATTTCAGTTACCCTGTTAGCGCAGGGCAGGAGTGGGGAAATCCAAGGTACGGTGGTACATGCTGCTGCTTTAAAAAGGAGCACTCTGTCCTAGTTCTCATGCTACACACTGCAGCGTATGCTCTAGCCTGCGGGGGGCCTGATCAAGACCCCATAGGCTGTGATGCACCGAGCTGGATCCACTGCTGCCTCCTGAATGCTGCTACAATGCTGGGTGGTGGGGCTTGTGGTGGGGAGTTTTTTGGGAGCCTTCCTCCAGCACCTCAACAAATCAGAGTTTATTTTGAGCAAATTGTCTACTCGTGTGTGTATTCAAGTGTTTGCTAGGCCTGAAGTGTAGCAAGGCTGGAGTAACATTTAGCTACCTGGTATTAACCATGAGTTCTTGTCTTCCAGGCACCATGCTGGATGGTTTCCGTTTAGACGACGGCCAGTTCACCCCCTTCCAAATAATGTTCTTCCCCAAGCTGTGATAAACCAGGACCAAAACAATAACTTACAGGTACTGGCTCAATAGTTGACCTACAACAACAGGAAATCCCAGGAAAGGGTTTAGTTTCCAGACATTTGTATTAGTAAAGATGAAAAGTGTGCTCTACAAAATCTTCTGCTGGAAACTTCTTTTCCTGGTAAAATATCTAAACCAGCTGACTTTTCTCACTGAGTCCTAGAGTTCAAGGTCAGAAGGATCACAGATCCTCTAGTCTGACCACCTGTATTTTACAGGCCACCAACACCATCTAGCCACTTGCATGCTAAACCCAACAACCAAAATTAGACCAAAATATTAACAGCCTTCAGGAGACTAAATTTATTATGTGCCATAGGCAAAGAACAGGAGGAATCTGGTTCATTCCTGCTGTTTTGTTACTGTTTCTAGTTGTTACCACTGTAATAGGTACCCTGATACTTTTGATTTCTATGAAATCATAGAATCTCAGGGTTGGAAGGGACCTCAGGAGGTCATCTAGTCCAACCCCCTGCTCAAAGCAAGACCAACCCCAACTAAGTCATCCCAGCCAGGGCTTTGTCCAGCCTGACCTTAAAAACCTCTAAGGAAGGAGATTCCACCACCTCCCTAGGTAACGCATTCCAGTGCTTCACCACCCTTCTAGTGAAAAAGTTTTTCCTAATATCCAACCTAAACCTCCCCCTCTGCAACTTGAGACCATTACTCCTTGTTCTGTCATCTTCTACCACTGAGAACAGTCTAGATCCATCCTCTTTGGGACCCCCTTTCAGGTAGTTGAAAGCAGCTATCAAATCCCCCCTCATTCTTCTCTTCTGCAGGCTAAACAATCCCAGTTCCCTCAGCCGCTCCTCATAAGTCATGTGCTCCAGCCCCCTAATCATTTTTGTTGCCCTCCGCTGGACTCTTTCCAATTTATCCACATCCTTCTTGTGGTGTCGCACCCAAAACTGGACACAGTACTCCAAATGAGGCCTCACCAGTGCCGAATAGAGGGGAATAATCACGTCCCTCGATCTGCTGGAAATGCCCCTACTTATACAGCCCAAAATGCCGTTAGCCTTCTTGGCAACAAGGGCACACTGTTGACTCCTATTCAGCTTTTCGTCCACTGTAACCCCTAGGTCCTTTTCTGCAGAACTGCTGCCCAGCCATTCGGTCCCTAGTCTATAGCAGTGCATGGGATTCTTCCGTCCTAAGTGCAGGACTCTGCACTTGTCCTTGTTGAGCCTCGTCATCTTTCTTTTGGTCCAATCCTCTAATTTGTCTAGGTCTCTCTGTATCCTATCCCTACCCTCCAGCGTATCAACCACTCCTCCCAGTTTAGTGTCATCTGCAAACTTGCTAAGGGTGCAGTCCACACCATCCTCCAGATTGTTGATGAAGATATTGAACAAAACCAGCCCCAGCACCGACCCTTGGGGCATTCCACTTGATACCGGCTGCCAACTGGACATGGAGCCATTGATCACTACCCATTGAGCGTGACCATCCAGCCAGTTTTCTATCCACCTTACCGTCCATTCATCCAGCCCATACTTCTTTAACTTGCTGGCAAGAACACTGTGGGAGATTGTATCAAAAGCTTTGCTAAAGTCAAGAAATAGCACATCCACTGCTTTCCCCTCATCCACAGAGCCAATTATCTCATCATAGAAGGCAATTAGGTTAGTCAGGCATGACTTGCCCTTGGTGAATCCATGCTGACTGTTCCTGATCACTTTCCCCTCCTTTAAGTGGTTCAGAATTGATTCCTTGAGGACCTGTTCCATGATTTTTTCAGGGACTGAGGTGAGACTGACTGGCCTGTAGTTCCCCGGATCTTCCTTCTTCCCTTTTTTAAAGATTGGCACTACATTAGCTTTTTTCCAGTCATCCGGGACCTCCCCCGATTGCCATGATTTGTCAAAGATAATGGCCAATGGCTCTGCAGTCACATCGGCCAACTCCTTTAGCACCCTCGGATGCAGTGCATCCGGCCCCATGGACTTGTGCTCGTCCAGCTTTTCTAAATAGTCCCGAACTACTACTTTCTCCACAGAGGGCTGGGCACCTCCTCCCCATACCGTGCTGCGGAGTGCAGCCGTCTGGGAGCTGACCTTGTCTGTGAAGACAGAGGCAAAAAAAGCATTGAGTGTACACTAGCTTTCTCCACATCCTCTGTCACTAGGTTCCCTCCCTCATTCAGCAAGGGGCCCACACTTTCCTTGACTTTCTTCTTGTTGCTCACATACCTGAAGAAACCCTTCTTGTTACTCCTAACATCTCCAGCTAGCTGCAACTCCAAGTGTGATTTGGCCTTCCTAATTTCACTCCTGCATGCCTGAACAATATTTTTATACTCCTCCCTAGTCATTTGTCCAATCTTCCACTTCTTGTAAGCTGCTTTTTTGTGTTTAAGACAAGCAAGGATTTCACTGTTAAGCCAAGCTGGTCGCCTGCCATATTTATTTTTCTTTCTACACATCGGGATGGTTTGTTCCTGCAACCTCAATAAGGATTCTTTAAAATACAGCCAGCTTTCCTCGACTCCTTTCCCCCTCGTGTTATTCTCCCAGGTGACCTTGCCCATCAGTTCCCTGAGGGAGTCAAAGTCTGCTTTGCTGAAGTCCAGGGTCTCTGTTCTACTGCTCTCCTTTCTTCCTTGTGTCAGGATCCTGAACTCAACCATCTCATGGTCACTGCCTCCCAGGTTCCCATCCACTATTGCTTCCTCTACTATTTCTTGTTTGTGAACAGCAGGTCAAGAAGAGCTTTTCCCCTAGTTGGTTCCTCCAGCACTTGCACCAGGAAATTGTCCCCTACACTTTCCAAAAACCTCCTGGATTGTCTGTACACCGCTGTATTGCTCTCCCAGCAGATATCGAGGTGATTAAAGTCACCCATGAGAACCAGGGCCTGTGATCTAGTAACTTCTGTTAGTTGCTGGAAGAAAGCCTCGTCCACCTCATCCCCCTGGTCTGGTGGTCTGTAGCAGACTCCCACCACGACATTACCCTTGTTGCTCCCACTTCTAAATTTAATCCAGAGACACTCAGGTTTTTCTGCAGTTTCATACTGGAGCTCTGAGCAGTCATACTGCTCTCTTACATACAACGCAACTCCCCCACCTTTTCTGCCCTGCCTATCCTTTCTGAACAGTTTATATCCATCCATGACAGTACTCCAATCATGTGAGTTATCCCACCAAGTCTGTTATTCCAATTACATCATAATTCCTTGACTGTGCCAGGACTTCCAGTTCTCCCTGCTTGTTCCCCAGGCTTCTTGCATTTGTGTATATGCATGTAAGATAACTCACTGATCGTCCTGCTGTCCCAGTATGGGGCAGGAGCCCTCCCCTCTTGCACTCACCTACTTGTGCTTCCTCCCGGTATCCCACTTCCCCACTTACTTCGGGGCTTTGGTCTCCTTCCCCTGGTGAACCTAGTTTAAAGCCCTCCTCAGTAGGTTAGCCAGCCTGCTTCCAAAGATGCTCTTCCCTCTCTTCGTCAGGTGGAGCCCGTCTCTGCCTAGCACTCCTTCTTGGAACACCATCCCATGGTCAAAGAATCCAAACCCTTCTCTCTGACACCATCTGCGTCAAAAGTATCTTTCCTGTCATATGTTAGAAATGTATTTGGTTTTAAAACTTAACCCTGGCAATCACTGGTATTTGTAGTTGATGCATTTTATCCCAGAAAATCCCCACTTTGCCAAGGGCTACTGTGGCTGTTACACTGCTAACAGGCTCAACAATTTTCATATTTTGGCAAGAGGCAAGTATTTGCAGTGCTTGTTTACACAACACTACTGCAGCAGGTGTTCACAGTCCCACTGTAATCTGTCTCTCTACTACAAGTGAACAGCTCTCATAATTGCAGATAAAACTTGAATGTGTATGAATCTTAATTTGGTATGGGGGGTTATACACAATGTTTCTCTCTGTTTATGCCATTAATGGGACATGTTCAAGTTGGCATTTTCATTTGGTCTTAGTACTCGATGTGGAATTGTGCTTTTGGTGCTGACCAGTTCACAACTAAAACATCAAAATATTTTTGAGACTCAGCAGCTTGTTTTGGTGTATCCGATGCATTGTTCCCACTCGTAAATGTCATAAGTTTTATTTAGCACAGGACTGTATTGGCCCTGGTGAAAATGGTGGGTGGCTTTACTGTGGTTTTTAGCTGTGTGGTCTCTTGAGCTGTAATTCTGGGACAATGGGTAATAAAGGAATGAAATACTGCAGTATAGTCAGGGCTGTTAATGAGTCCTTTACACTCTTCAGTTGAAAGGAATTAAAATCGCTTGTTTTAGAAAGGAATCTGGTTTAGAATGTGGTGTTCTTAAAACAACTGTCCCCACTTATAAGAGATGCTTTATATTGGCAGGAGGAAAATGTAGGTGGCGAAGCTGAACCTGAGGCTGTTCCTGATGAAGGAAGAGCTGTACCAGAAAGTCAGCAGGACAGTCCTTCATTTATGAACACAGCCTGGCTTTTCTTCAAGACTTTCTTTGCCTCACTCTTGCCAGAAGGGCCTCCAGCTGTGGCCAACTAACTGATTTTGATCTCGACGTACTAGCCCGTCTGTAACTCCAGCAGATTACTCTTATGTATACCTGACTAGTCTGGACACCAACTCCAAAGTTAAAATGACAAGTATCAGTGGGATTTCCCCATCCTATAGCAACTAAGCAACCTGAAAGCTGCAAAAAGCCTTCAACCTTTGCAGCATATAGACTATAATGTACTGTGCTTTCCATGTCTTCATTCCAAAGAACTTCAATGTGCTGTATAACAGGCATTAAACTAGAGGCCTAGCATTGTACAGTTGTGCCCTAAATGCACAGACGGTAAGCAGGTGTGTCGGAGATGCAAGAGAAGCAGATTGCTTCTACCAGTGCTATTTGATTCCTGTTGGAATGTTTCAAATGCTATTTAAATTACACTGAGTGTAGTATCTCATATAAAACAAGGAACTGCTGTTAAATATTGGCAGACTTTTCTAGGGAAGATTTACCCTTAAATTGCTTAAAGGAATGCAGTGCTTTAATCTTAAAAGAAAATGAAGACAAATCATGTTTTCTCTGTAAATTTCCTATGGAGGACATACTGTGTAATACAGTAATTACCTACTTTGTCAGAAAATGAAAGATAACCAGAGCCTTTGATAAACAAGTACACCAAATGGATCAGCTGAGTTACAGGGTGAATTTCAAGTTGTCAAATTCAGATGTTTTTAAAGCTATTTAAAGGTTTCTTTTCTTGTTTGTAAATCCCAAAGCTTCATTCATCTAGAATTTAGTTGCACTGTGCATCTTGTAACTACTTCAGGATGCTCAATTTAAGTAGCCTAGAGGTTCTGTATTCAATCTATGTAATTTTCTGTACGGTTAGACCAATGCCAAAAATCACTTTTTTGCTGTCAACTTAAACTCGGAAGGGCCTGTTACCTTTGTCAGCTAGAACTCTCCGAATCCCAGAAGTTCATGACAAATGGCTCCAATCCTTTGGAGATGTACAGAAAAATGTCAATGAGGCTTTTGTATCCCAGCAAGCACAAGACTGCTGCAGAACAACTTTCACTGTACTAATTTCTTCCTTCATGGTGTTCCCTTTAACTTCTAATATTTTCAAGGGCTTTGTTTTCGAAAACTGTCAGTTGTGTGCAGACTTGACCACAATCAGAAAATTGCCCTGTGCAAATGGATGGCTATGCACTTAACTTGCTTTCTGCACACCCAGTCACTAATTGCATGTATAAATGAACAGCCTTTGCACATTTTAAAACTAGATTTACTCCTCAGCAGCCTATAACTTTGTTTTGTTAGTCTCCAAGGTGCCACAGGGACTCCTCGTTGTTTTTGTTTCCGAATGTGCCTTGGATAGCTTTTCTTTGAACAAACACAAGAAGTTGAAGTTACAATGGTCATAGACAACTTGTAGCTGCTCCTAGTAGTTCTGTAGGCGTTCAGGAAGTTGGCCTGATGTATGAGGCTCCTTTGACATATGCATGGGTTTGCAATGCATTGTTTTAGCTCAGGGATAATGTTTTAGTGCAAAGTAAACATCTGTTTTTTTTTTTTTCTGGGATGTGGTATAAAGATTTTGGGATTAACATCTCATCAATAATGCTACTTGTAGATGGTAAACTGCATTATAAAGCATTAAAGCAAATGTCTTATGCTAATGTGCATGAACTTGTTCTGTACAGTTGACCATGTAATTACTTAATCTGAAATTCTTAATCCTGTTCTTTCCGGATATTACACCTACCCATTAAACATGGTTTAATGTTAGTCAGTGTTTTATCTACTGCAGTTAAGCTTTTTTTCATTCTTTATCATAACAAATTAGTTTGAGAGAAATTCTTCACCACTGCATAATAGAGTTCCTGTTTCAGAAACTTGCAACCTCGGTGGGAAGCTGTCGCGCCTATAAATCTGCTGAGATGGTAGTGAAGAGGAAGGTTAAGTAAAGTAATACAGCCTTTAACAAATCTTTATAAATCATGATAAATCAGGGGGGGGGAAAGGGATAGCTCAGTCGTTTGAGCATTGGCCTACTAAACCCAGGATTGTGAGTTCAGTCCTTGAGGGGGCCATTTAGGGATCTGGGGCAAAAATTGGGGATTGGTCCTGCTTTGAGCAGGGGGTTGGACTAGATGACCTCCTAAGGTCCCTTCCAACTCTGATATTCTATGATCATCTGTATCCCTAAGAGGAGTGAGAAGTCTCCATGCTTCTTGTTCCAATGTAATGTGCCTGAAAAAGCCTCTGATAGCCTTGTTTTTCATATGTATGTAATATTGCAGTGGGCAAAGGCCCCATTAATAAGCATGATGATGCTTGGAAAGACTACTCTTGTTGGCAAATGTTGTTGTTTTTTCACCAAACTGCTGAAAAAAATATTTCCATTGAGAACTGAACCTTTCAGCTGGGAACAGTAACAAAAACACAGCTTTAACTTAGTTTTCACCTCTATGTGTATAAAACATCTAGTTTACATTTCTCTTAGAACAGCTGCCTCTCCTCTGAGTAGAGCTGGTGCTCCGGGTAATTGTGCAGTATTCATTACACTGAAAGTTGAGGAAGAATCAGCCTTAGGCATCTTAAATTGATTTGATCAAATTGTCCGCCCTGTCCTCATAGTTTTTATCACTTTAAATAGTTGCAGGAAATCTAGTGGAATTGTAATCAAAATTTGCCATGCCTATGGAAAATTGAACTGTAGGGTATCAAGTATCAGTCCCCTTCCTAATGAGTGCAACCCAAGGAGGCAACTTGTTGATAAAGGGAGGGTAAGAGGCTGCAGTTAAATGTAGAAGTTTATTTATGCCGTATTCGTGTAAATTTTCCCCATCCATCAAACCCTCAGGGATTGGTTTGTCTATTGGGATTATCACAGGTGTTTTGAAGGAAAAAGAGGGTGGGGACCAGGATGAGTTGTTCTGGGAGGACAGTCCATTTGTAGGGTTAGGGTGCCAGGAGACTTGTCAAAGATGCTGAGAGAGACTGATAAATGGGTGGATAAAGATGGCGGTGGAGGAGCAAGGTAAGGATGCGAGACAGGTCTGGAGGGGTTGAGTTGTGAAGGTCCCAGAAGCCTGATGGGGTGAAAGGTGTGGAGGAGCTAGTGGTGGGATTGAACAGAGGGATATGGTGGGGGAGGCTTATGTGATTAGAACTGTGGGGTGGCCATGGGGGAGGGTAGTCCAGACACTACTGAACAGCTAGGAGATGAGTCTGAAGAGGAGCTTTGGCAGCAGAAAAGTGGATTGATTTTTTTTCATAGCATTCTGGAGGAAGAAGCAGGATGTGGAAACTACCATGCTGAGGGAGGGAAGTTTGAGGATGAGCCCTAGGTTTATGGGCAAAGAATGTGTCACGTTTTTATACATAATTTAGACTTTACTGATTGGTCTAACAACAAGCTGTTCAATTATAACTTCTCGCTTTGTCTGTTTGTATTACCAACTCTGTTTCAATTATTGAAACAAACAGCAGCTAGGGTATGAAGCTGTTCCACTAGCAGCCTGGACACAGGCTAACACCATAGGGAAAAAAAAAAACTTTTATTAAAGCTAATGTTTAAAATCAAGTTTACACAAGTTGCATGGGGCACGGGTCATTTACTGGAGGATTCTCTGCATCTTGAAGTCTTTAAACCATGATTTGAGGACTTCAATAGCTGAGACATAGATGAGAGGATTATTCCAGGAGTGGGTGGGTGAGATTCTGTGGCCTGCATTGTGCAGGAGGTCAGACTAGCTGATCATAATGGTCCTTTCTGACCTTCCAACAAGTATTGGTTGCAAGGCCCACAAGATACATACATAGCACATAACCAGAACAGACCCAGGTTGGGGTTCAGGAGTTTTTAAAGCGTCAGTGAATAAGTGATCTTGGGTACGCCACTATAGAATATATTTAGAATCCAAGTCCATATTGGTGTAGCGAATAGGTACATGGGTGGGGTGCGTTCCTTGGTTCGCCAGGGAAGGAAGTGGGTTATTTTCCCTGACCAGTGGTCTTGTTTACTCGTCCTAGTACTGATGGTGTCCTGTGATGTGCTCTGTGTAGATGTCTCTGGACCACCTGATGGTGCTGGACACCATGAGCTGTCTCATGAGTCGGGCGTAGCGCCGACTGACTCCGCACGCTCTCAGCACTGGCTTGTTGAGAGGGTCCCAGGCGCCTGGGGCTCCCACAACCAGGGGGTGGATCTAGACCTCGTAGCCCTGGGCTCTCAGGGTGTCAACCATCGGGGTGTATTTCAACACCTTCCGAGCTTGGGCCTCGTGGAAGGCCAGGGACCTGTTTTCAAATGGCACTGCGACGTCCACCGTGAGGACCTTCTTCTTTTCCACGTTGGTCACAATGATGTCGGGTCGCAGTTAGCTGTCCGTTCCAGGGATGGCGGAGTCGACGGTAATCTTCCCCGGGGACGGCAGGATGGCTTTCACCAGCTGGTTCTGGATGGGAATACATCTCTGAAAGGACAAATGTAAATAGGGGGATTGGCCACGAGGTGGCAGAGTGAGTGAAGAAATGACAACTGCTTTCCATGGTGCTCTGTCCCTCCCGAGTGTAGCCTAACGGACTAACCTACTTGCTTGCATAAATATATATTTTCTTATTCAAGTATTTGGTTTATAGATTTATATTAAAGTAAGTTTGGCTGTAATGCAAAAGACTACAGGCCATATCCTTTATGTTAAGTGAAGGCAAAATTAGCATATTTACATTAAGACCTTTTACCCAGAAAAGTAAAGTTGACCTATACCTTGTTACCTAAATTGATAAGTACCCATGCCTATGTCTAGATAACCAACAGACAATGGAGAATGGCAAGGGGGCGTTTTCAATGTTGTACCCACAGACTTAAGATACACCACAAGGAAACTTATGTACATATGTACATGTCAATATGCACAAACATAGTACCCTTGGGGTAAGCGTACCCTAACATTTTGTGGGCGAGGAATGAAATTTGGGCATAGGAGGAAGGATTTCCAGTACCTATGCCCTATAAGAGGTGACCCACCTCTTCAGAGTACTCCGCTCAATCATTCTCACGTACATTCTATTTCTACTCTATCTACTATGACTACTACTATTCATAGGCTATACTTGTTCTTAGCCTAGTTCCCTTGGAACTTAAGTTTAAGCTTGGTTTCCCTAAGTTTTATTTTTAGTTTGTTTGTTTAGGTTTTGATTTTAAGTTTGTTAGTCAAGTAAACCCTAAATTAGTTTTGATTGCTCTTAGCATTGGTTTCTTCTAAGCACTGCATCCCTCACTCAAGAATTGAGAAACCTGAACTGCAAGGCTGGTCCTGCGTCTCTTACCACCAGGTTATCAAGGAAGGATGTGAGTATATTAACCAAAGCTTTATTGCATATAATACTGTATTAGCATAGGTATCTTTTGAATAGCAGTAATGCAATTGTAACTCTGAGTATTTTACCATTTACTTACTATTATTGATTTTAATACAAAGTCTTTAAGGCTCTATCTGTCTCAGTGTGAGCTTCCTGTCATACCCCCAAGGGTCCTTCGTAAATTCTGTGGAGCCTGATTCAGGACAAGAACTTTTATCTTCTGATCAAACAGATTGGTGAGCCTAAAACCCATACTATTAATATTAATAATAATTTAAATTAATTGCTGTTATTAGTACACCCTAAATGAGGCTACACCAGCCTCTGGGTACTTTGCCTGCACTGTGAACAGATCTTTGTCCCTGAAACCAGGGCAGGGAGAGCCTAAATTCTGGATTCTAACGTTATTTGAAGCTTTTGTCTTTCCAGTTATTTTAAAGTGGTGGTTCATTAATTTAGCGAGTGCGTAAAACTGCAATCAAAGTACCGGCGCTCGCCTGAGATGCTCCCCATGGCACAGGAAAGAGGAATTTAAAATCAGACTGAGGGCTGCTCAAGCCCATTAACTACTCATAGCTAACTGCTGCTGGTCATCACAGAATCATTTCCCCTGCACGCCCACAGCTGGTAACATTTTGTCCCTATGCTGGGATTGTGGGGGCAGAGCCTCTGCTGGTGGGAATTGTCATCCTAGGGGAGCTCGGACATTTTTCACCAGCTGAGGATCTGTCCTGCTTCCTTCAGGTATAAATGATTGGGGATGATCCAGGCCCAGCGTGGTTCAATTTTTACCGGATGCCAAAGATGCTAATCCCCTTGAGGGAAAAGCCCTACACAGTCTATGGCCAGGTACTAGAGTTTTCAGTCGGGGCATAAAGCTGAGCTCTTCTTCCCCTTGAGCGGATTAAGGCATTGCTAATGTGCTCACCACTAGAATATCTAGCCGCCATGACAAATCCTACTGGGATTTTATACCCATAGGTAGCAGAGAACAGCTCTACCCTGAAACGCAACTGTATAAAATGGCATAATCAGATCCACCAAGTGCATGTATCAGACAAAAGTACGTTGCTATTGTTTGTTGTTTTTTTAATCTTTTGCCCTGAAGAAACAACTCATCAAAGAGAGGCAGCTGGATTCTATTCCTTACTGTGCCTCAGCAACATGATTGGAACTTAGTAAACAATCTGTTTCACCTGTGCAAGCCTATTGATGGCACTAGGACTGCAAAGGTGTTACTGAGCATAATTTGGCCTTTCTTACTGGTGCTTAGAAGAACAAAGCCCAGGTTGGCTCTCCGATGAGGTTTGCAGGAGTACCAGTCAGGAACTAAACCTGATTTTCCTTCATAGTGAGAACACGACATGATGTGGGAGATGATAACCAGGGGATCTTATGATGCGGGATATGATAACCAGGGGATCTTATAATGCTGTTGGTACAGAGGCACGTTGTCAAACAGAGCTGCCCTCTAAGGGCTAATCTGAAAAATTCTGTCACAGTGAACTACTTCATTCTCAGTGCGTCTCACTCGGAAGGGTGAAAAACCAGGTGGTCTGATCCGGTATGTCTGAGGAGTCTGGGCTTTTTTAGTCTGATGTTTAGTTGACTGACCATTTCTTCCTGGTGTGTTTTGCACCCTTTACAGACACCATGAGCAGGCTGTCCCTGCTGAGCAGAAGTCTCAAGACCGAGAATGTGTTAATTTGGTCAGGGGCGTGTTAGTAAAATGTGGTGATTCTCTAAGCCACTTACCTTCGGTTAAACCTGCAGAGAGTTGGATGCTTGGAATGCTCCTGCCTCTGCTGAATTCAGTCATGGATTTAAGATATTGAGCAGTTCTAGCCCCAAGGATTCATAAATCCTGGGTCAGACCTCCCCAAATCGCGAGACTGGCTTGAGAATCACGAGAGTTTAAAAACCATAAACGTTGAGTTCTTTTCATGGGAGAGTCTAATATAATCCCAGGCCTCCCAGAGCTCGGGCTTTAAGGGAAAGCACCAAAGCAATGAGACTTGGGATAAAATCATAAATTGGTCACCCTGGCTGTTTGGCCAGTAAATTCCTTGGCCTAGCTAGAGTCTCCTTTGAGTTTCACAAGGCCACGCCCTGCTCGAGTGCTGAATCTTTGACAGAAGCCAAAAGGGCCAGGCTCCCTTCTACGACTTCCAAGAGCAGAATGGGGGTGACAGCCTGAATGGGAGCATAGCCTGGGCTAAGGTCAAAACTATAGGAGGATGAAAGAGCTGCTCTCCTCTGCTCCCTAACTTTGCAGGGTCCTGTTGCTGTCCTCTCCAAGTGGCTTCAGCTCAGGGCCTCCTATTCCTTGGTCCCCCCTCATCTTGTGTGATGGGGTTGCTCCTGTGTGTAACCAGGGTTTGACAAAGCAGGGCACTGGGGGGCTTTATCGGATGCCTGTTGCTTTTCCTGTCCTCGCTCTCCAGGTCAGACTTGCTACTGGGGGTGGGGAGAGTATTCAAAAGCGTTGGCCCTGCAAACAACGGCTCTTGTGCACCGTGATCACACCAGGGTTGGCCTTAGGATCTGGGCCAGGGTTTGCAGGAGGATTCTTTGGGGCACTTTTAATCTTCAATATCATGCCGCTGAAGTGGAGGATGGGATCGCTGGGCCATTACTGGCCTCTTGCTGCAGGTGAGGCAGCGCCCAGCTGCTTCTCCTGAGGCCCGTGAATAGCCACTAATATAGTCGGGGGTTTTTCAAGGTCCTGTTCTCCATAAAAGCAGGTGGGGGAAGGCGAGACTCATAGACTTTAAGGTCAGAAGGGACTATTATGATCATCTAGTCTGACCTCCTGCACAATGCAGGCCACAGAATCTCACCTTTCGCCTTCCTCTGCAGCATCGGGCACAGGTCACTTACTGGAGGATTCTCTGCATCTTGAAGTCTTTAAACCATGATTTGAGGACTTCAATAGCTGAGACAATTTGGTATGCTTATGTATAGCACTTTGCACACATTGATCTTCACAATGAGCACCCTGTGCTGTAAGGAAATATTATCCCCATTTTACAGGTGGGGAAACAAAGGCAGGGAAGTGACTTGATTGAGGCCACAGAGGAAAGAAGTGTCACAGCTGGGATTAGCATTCAGGAGTCCCTTCTCGGCCTTGTGTAATCAAGCTGCCTCTCATGCTATTGAGCCATCTCCCACTTGGGAGCAGATGCCAGCCTGTCTGCTTAGCAGAACCGCTGCCTCACCCGCTGGGAGGGAAGTGGCTCTAGAGCAGCGGCTCTCAGATGGTGGGCGGGGACCCTAAAGTGGGGTTTGAATGGGGTTGTCAGGGCTGCTGTTGGACTTGCTGGAGTCTGATGCCTGAGCCCCACCCCCTTTGGCCAAAGTCCGAGCCCCCCTGCCTGGGGCTGAAACTGAAGCCTGGGGGATTCAGCCCTGGGTGGCGGGGCTCAGGTTACAGGCCCCCTGCCTGGGGCTGCAGCTCTTCAGCTTTGCCCCC
Organism: Chelydra serpentina; assembly: GCA_037349315.1. Taxonomy (NCBI): domain Eukaryota; kingdom Metazoa; phylum Chordata; order Testudines; family Chelydridae; genus Chelydra; species Chelydra serpentina. Next base: position 7,858,338 of record JBAIAC010000026.1, on the reverse strand, counting down.
CCACTCAAGGCTTGGGCAGGCTCAGGCTTCGGTCCCCCCTCCTGGGGTCGTGTGGTAAGTTTTGATGTCGGAAGGGGGCAGTGATGTTTGAGACCCCCCCCTGCTCTAGGGCCATGGTTAAGATCCCAGGCTCCATTCCCACCCCCGGCTGCAAGCTGGGACAGACCCACGTCATGGCTCTCAAGGGCCTGGCTGTCGGTGGGACTCTGACCGTCTCCGTGACCTCCCTAAAGAAATGGGCTAGCGAGTGAGCCCCGCAAGGACGTCTCGCTGAGGGCGTCGGCATCAGGAGCCAGATAGCCTGGGCCCATTGGGGTATTTGGAGCTCCAACTCCCCTCGCTGCTAACCCTGTTCTTCTGGCCCGTAGCTGGGGGGGGGGGGGGGAGGGGACTATGTTAACTCCCCTCCACACTAGGATAAGGGTCAAAGCCAGGCAGGGCAGCAGAGATGCTACTTGGGAAATGTTCGCGTTCCATGCGGGATGCAGGGGAGAGCGCTGTCGCTCGCTGTTGAGGGGATGAAATGGGTCCAGGGCCAATGGGTACCTGTACCTTTAAGGGGCTCCGGTAAGAGCCGGTTGGAAGTGGTTGTTGTGAGCATCCCTGCACCATGAAGTGATGCTGGCTGTTCAGGATGCAGCGGGGCGCGCTCCGCTCCCGGGGCTCAGAGCGATCACTGAACGCCGCAGCACTCGCCGATCCGCTTTTCCTCAGCGGAAGGAGCAGATTAGGGTGACCAGACAGCAAGTGTGAAAAATCGGGACGGGGGTGGGGGGGTAATAGGAGCTTATATAAGAAAAAGACCCAAAAATCAGGACTGTCCCTATAAAATCGGGACATCTGGTCACCCTAAGCAGAGTGCTGCGTCTGCTGCTTCCCCCGGATCCAGCAATGGCGGGATGCGTCCAGCTGGGTGAATATTCTGATCACCCAGCTCCCTTGTGCCTTCCATGAGCAAAATGTGTCTATTGTGGCGGGCTCAGCCCTCCCCCCTCTTCCCAGCCCACAACGAAGCACTGAGGTGGGGAAGGGAGAGTCAGAGAAACTGGAGGAGGGAGAGAGCGGCAGATCATGGAGTCCCTACCGCTGCCAGCCCCCGGAGCTGAAGACCGTCTCAGGAAACAGAGGCAGCGTAGCAATGAGAGGATCGCTCTGATGTACAGAATTTAGATCACTGGAGCCAACGTGGTCACCAAACCATCTGTGTGGACATCCGCACCGGTGGCCTGACAGGCGACCATGGCCCAGGCAATGAAGTGAGACCTTAAAAAGCCAATTCTCCCCTGCGCCTTTTTCCGTCCATCCCAGCTATGGAGACACTACATGCATTAGCCTCCCCTTCCCTCTCGGAGGAGTGTCATGATCCCTATTCCCTAGCTGGGGAAACTGGCACAGAGGGTAACTGATGTGCCCAGAGTCAAAATGCAGCTCGGTGACCGAGTCAGGCTCGGCATCCCATTCCGAGGCCCTTACACTGACTGGTGGGCCACACACTTCACTTGGCTCAGGTGGCAGGTACAAGTGGAAGCACGAGCTTGTGGTTAAAGCCCTGGACTGGGACTCGAGATCTAGCTTCGGTTCTTGACTCTGCTGCAGCGTCCCTCGGTGACCTTGGGCAGTCACTTAATCGCTCTGTGCCTCAGTTTCCCTTCGGTGACGGGATGATATTTCCCTTCTCCCACTTGTGTCTATTTAGTTTACACGCTGTCCTGCTCGGGGGCAGGGCCTGTCTTGTTCTATGTGTATGTACAGCACCTAACATAAGGGAGCCCTGATCTTGGTTCGGGCTTCAAAGTTCTACTGTAATATAAGCCCGCGACAGTTGCAGGCTCCCCTGTGTGTCGATCCCACACCGCCCGCTTGTGCCAGCGGCACAGCAGATGAATGCCAGCCAGGCCGGAGGGGCCAGATGCGGCTTTTCATTTGGCTTGCGCGGCCCCACGGGAGCGAAGGCCGTTGAGTGGGTGTAGCTGAGACCGGAGCAGGGACTGGATACGGTTTTCCCATTGTGTGACTTGGCAATGGCCCCCGAGCGTGGGGAGGGGGCGGGGAGCCGTGTTGTGCCAGCCGCAGCCCTGCGTTCCAGTCTCCTGTTGTTCTTGCGTTTGGAAAAATCTCTGGCCTCCCAGTTCCTGCAGGAGGTCAACGCCCGCTAGTGAACCTGTAACTCTGCAAGAGGGTTTCTGAGGCCGCTCAGGATGGCGGTTAGAAAAAACAGCCCAGGACTAATCCACTAAAGCGGGTTTAACACGGCAGCAGGGAACAGGCCAGCGAGCTGAGGCAGCAAGACGTGCACAAACTACGCTCTCAGGTCCCGGGCTGGTGCCCTCACCACTGGCCGCTCCTTTCTCTCCAACAGCTGCTCCTGACCGGGGTCTCCGAGCTGGGGGATGCTTTGGAGGATTGGAGACGAGGACGCCATGAGTGTGAAATCCGAACCACCGAAAGGGGCTGTCTGAGACATTTCCGTTTGTTTTGATTAAAGCCTAGTCGAATCCCCCAGAACGCTGGGGAGAAAGATGGTGGTTAAAGATTCAACCCCTCTGTCCTCCCACGTAAGAGTGAGACAGTTCCCACGCGTGTCTTCCAGAAAGTGCTTCAGCAAAACGAGAGTCCTGCTATTCCTGGCGCTGCTGAGGTCTAAAACCAGCAGCAGACCTGCTGCCCTTGGCACACACTGAGTTCACACCTGGGCACAAGTTCGTCACCCCCACCCAGGAAGGGTCAATGCCCCTGGGCCACAAGCCTCGAAAACTGGAGCTGGGTTCTACAATTTACACCCCCCAGCACTAGGATCAGTGGACCTAGCTCACGGTGCTCATTGCAGATGAACTCCACCCCCAGTGGCGCGGGCATGCAGCCGCTGGCTTTCTGACTCGGTGTTTTTATACCAGGCGCTGGTAATGCTGCGCCCCCGGGTGGGTTGTTGGCAGCGGGGATTAAACCTGCAACGTCTGGTTCTTGCAGCATGAGCCTCTGCTGCCTGAGCTAAGAGACCCAGCTCTGTTCCGAGGCTTGGGGGGGAGGGATAGCTCAGTGGTTTGAGCATTGGCCTGCTAAACCCAGGGTTGTGAGTTCAATCCTTGAGGGGGCCACTTAGGGAACTGGGGCAAAAATTGGGGATTGGTCCTGCTTTGAGCAGGGGGTTGGACTAGATGACCTCCTAAGGTCCCTTCCAACCCTGATATTCTATGATTCTTGTCGACCTCTGTAGGTGGCAGCCGACACCTAAGGCCATCGCTTCGCTCTGCAGAGGAGACCGTTCTGATTAGCATGCCAGTCATGGGAGCAAGTACAATGCACCCCCATCGTTAGTAAGAATGTGAGGTCCTAGCTCGCCAGTCATTCCAGGAACCCAGCACGACTTTCCTTATCATTGAATGTCTGCAGTCTTCTCTGACCGTAGTTTCCCTTTGCAGGTCAATGACCGCTAATACCTCCCTACCAGAGGCTATTCACGTCTCCAACTCAGGATATCTTTACAGAAAAACAATCAGACCAGATTCCCTTTGGGCCGCACCACCTTTGACATCCGAGACAAAGGAATTCCCCAAAGGAAGTTCTGTCCTATTTACAAACTCCAGCAAGGAAAATCCTGACCGATCAAACGGATCAGGATTCAAAAGGTTAGCACCAGAAGCGTGAGAGATCTGCCTTTTGGGAAGAGATGTGAAACTGACCCCCTCGTCTCACCGGTAGGCATACTAAATTCTAACTGTGGTAATGACATTGACTCCTGCAGTGTCTTTGGAACAAAACATCTTTCACTGTACTGTGTGCTACACAGCACACTGTTGTGTGCTAAGTGAAGTTATTCCTGTATGTGTGTGTATGTTATATATATGCCTGCCATATGGATTAGGTTTTAGGCACTCGAATCTGAAAACTTTTGGCCTCAGTAACTTACCCCAAGTCACTGTCCCGGCCAGTTGAATAGAGCTCAGGAGCGCGTGGTTCCCAGTCCTGTGCTCAGACCTGTAGATCACCCCTCTCTGTTATTGTGGTTAATCTGAGCTGTTGTGCTAATCCTCCCCACACTGGTCACCGATTATTATCCCTGTTCTACAGATGGGAACACAGAGGGATGAAGAGACGTGCTGAAACCACGCAGTGAGTCATTCACAGAGCTGGAGCTCGAATTCAGTAGCGGATGGCGCTCAGATTCAAGGGTTTTGTTCAGTCTTCCAGAGAATGCTGCCTCCCATGAAGAGTATAAACAAACCGTTTTCCAACATCAGTGCAACATCTGATGAGGGGGTGATGGGACAGAGGGAACCAGTGAAGGGGAGGCCTTTTGAATCCCGATGGTACCTTCTGAAAAGCGCTTTGGATGGAAGGTGCTATTGGAGGACAAAGCCTGCTCATAACTGTAAAATAAGGATTCTCTCTCTTCTAAGGGCAACTGCAAAGGGGTGATGGGCAAACCTCAAAACTGTCCCCGGGAATGCTTGTCCACGGGACTGATCCAGGTCTCACACCAGCGTAACTGCATTGGCTGCAGCGGTGTTATTCCGGATCTACAGCAGTCTTGGGGAAAGAATCAGGCCTGTCTACTTCGGGCTGAAGGCAGAGCGGTGGCTCGGCAAGGGTTAAGGAAGCCATAGGAAGATTAGGAAACGTGTGATGACTTGGATAAGTAAGGGAAGTGGCTCATGTCCTGTCTAGAAAGAGCTCTGTTTGGGATGGGAAAGGAGCTGGCGCGGCAGCGGGGACTCGGTCAGCCAGTCCGTGCGGTCTTCGGCCTAGAGGATGGCCGGGCTCTTCGTGATCTTGCTAGCGCTTATCGGCACGTCGGTGGCTTGTCCGTTTGAGGAGTCAGCCTTGAACCTCACTGGGATTGTCTGCAGAATGACCAAGCCAGCTGCATTCGTGTGTAAGTCTCTGCTTTATTGGGCTATATTCCCCCCGGGGGAGGCTGGCAGGCAGCGGGCACAGCAGACAGCTACGAATACATCACTCCTTCTCCCTCCCTATGTCCCCAACTAGTTGTATTTATAGTTAAGCCTTTGCAATCAGCCTGTGGGACCATGCTGTTAAGTATCCCATTGAAATGAGACTTGCTGTGCTGTATCAGACTGCTGGTCCAATGAGGCAGCAATAGCCTCCCGCGTTAGCCAATGACTGATGCTTCAGAGTCAATTGTGCAATGCTGCACTTTGGGAGCAAATTCCTTCCTGACCACTCTGATGACCAGTTCATGCCCTGAAGCAATAAATTTGCTTGTCATTTTATATCTATACCCACACCATTTAATGACCATTTTACTCAGCTTTCATAGCTACAGCTGTTCTTGGGGGGTCATGACATTATCCAGATCTTTTTAAAAGAACACATTAGTGACAGTAATTGATGTGGGGACGCATGATCTAGTAGTTAAAGCAGCAGCATGAGAGTCAGGTGACCTGTGTTTGATTCCCAGCTCTGCCACGCATCAAAGGCAAATCACCTAATGTCTCTGTGCCTTGGTTTCTCAATGGGGGAAGCAATGTTTCTCTGCTGCGTTAGGGGTTTTTCTAAAGGGGTTTGAGATTTTCCGATGAAAGGCTTAATTTTAAATACTCCAGCCAATAGTAATGAAGGGGAGAGTGAAAACTGATCCATCTATTCTTGGTTCCCTGTTCCATAATACAAGCATAAGAAGACAGATGATGAACTTTGATGGCTGGTATATTTAGAAGCAATAGAAGGAAATAGTACTTTATGCCACTTATATTCTGTCTGAGACACACCCTGTGGCTAGAATTTGAAAGGGGATGGATAATGTTATGGCTGTTAATAACATTTTGCAGCTGTGCAGGCCATGATCATGACCCTAGTAATTTCATCTCATTCTCCAGGGTATACCGAGATCAACTGCAAGAGTCAGGAACGATTGCTTATCCTCATGTGCAGAGCTGCACACCTGGCTAGGTGCACTAGGCTGTTTGGTTACCTGCCACTGAGGCAGGATCAGATGACCTTGGCCATGCTCTCGTGGTGGACCAATGGTCTCATCTGTTGTGGAAACTCTTCTGGCCTTTTGCATTGTCTCTGGTGGTTGGGAACAGCCTTATATCGAAGCACTGGTGAGATCCATCGCTCTGAGCTCGGTTGGTCAGATTTGCACTGTGTGAAGATGATCACAGCTCTCACTAAACGTGGTCTGGTCTCATGGTGCAATCTGGGCTGGATGCCCTGGGAGCAGTCTGTATTGTGCTTGTTCCGAAGAATGGGTCAGACATAGGGAGGTGCTATCCATGTGACTTTCTCCTGTTCAACATGCTTAAGTCAGTGTTTTACCATGTACCAATGGGAGCTTATCCCTGCATGGATGGATGCCAGGTGCCAAGCAAAACTGTACGGCTTTTAATGCTATTACCAAGAGGCGCTGATCTGACTTTGAAACGCAACTGAATTGTGCTTTATGGTTTGTCTCGTCCCTTTGTTCCGCTTCCAGTGAACCAGCAAACGGCTCAGGTCATTCAAGCAGCATTCAGACATGCAACCTACCCTGATATCAGTGGGGAAAAGTCCATGGCGTTTCTTGGCAAAGTGGCCTATGGGTTAACGAAGTAAGTACGACCGTGCGCTTTCTAGACTCCCTTTTGTACCACGAAATGCAGCAGGTCTCTGAATAAGGTCCTGGATGTGCCCAGGAAGAAGGTTTGAAGGGAGAGTCACATTTGCTTGGTCTGAAATCATGGATGGGAGAATGAGGCCCCCTTCTGCTCCTTTCCACATGCAAGAAGTTCCTGATTAAAATAGAGGCCAGCATAATTTGGCCTCTGCCATTGGCTAAGGCACTCGCAGCTAGAGATCTAGCAACCTACCAACTTAGCCAATGATGCAAGTGAATGGGGGAAGGTGTCCGAAGGTTCAGGTGACCGAAACTCATTATTGATTTACATGTGGCACTATTTAAACAGCTGTCCACCCCACCCCACCCCGCAGCGTCTGCTGCCCGCAGATCTGCATGTAGCAGTTCAGTGACTGCACCACGGACGACGTCTGCTATGGGGACTTGGAGAACAGACTGGTTTCAAAGCACTGCCCACGTCCCCGGACTCTAAGTCGTGAAGTTCACATGAGAATCTGAACTTTCCCAAAGTACGTTGGGCCAGGGCTTCTGATTTGGGCCCATCTCTAGTAATTAACGGTTGCCCGCTAAATATCCTCTGCTATTTGAATTGGTGGAGCATTCTTTGCTACGTTGTGGTGCGGCGTTTCTGTGCGCTCTGGCAAACAGTTGCTGCAGACGGCGCTACATTTGCAGTGTTGTGTCCGTTGGGTGGATTGCAGGCGGGGGGATTGACCCTGCCACCTCTGTGTCTGAAAGGCTGGGCCTCCAAAGGTCTGTACAATGATGAGTGGTGTGGAGGAAGTGAATAAGGAAAAGTCATTTACTTGTTCCCATAATAGTTGGGTGGCCCGTAGTTCTTCTAAGTGGGCAGCAGGTTTAAAACAAATAAAAGAAAGTTCTTCTTCACACACCGCAAACAAGCAGCAAAAACCCAACAAACCCCACCCCCCAGCAGCAAGTCTCAGCGTGTGGGTCACCTGATTCGGGCTTACGCTGCAGGGTTAACAACTAACCGTGTCCACATTCAGGCTTGGACTGGAGCCAGGGCTCTGAAACCGGGCACGGAGCTCAGGATCCAGCCCTAGCTCGGACATCCACACTAAGAACGTAAGAACATAAGAACGGCCGTACTGGGTCAGACCAAAGGTCCATCCAGCCCAGTATCCTGTCCGCCGACAGTGGCCAATGCCAGGTGCCCCGGAGTGAGTGAACCTAACAGGTAATGATCAAGTGATCTCTCTCCTGCCATCCATCACCCCCCTCTGACAAACAGAGGCTAAGGACACCATTCCTTACCCATCCTGGCTAATAGCCATTAATGGACTTAACCTCCATGAATTTATCCAGTTCTCTTTTAAACCCTGTTATAGTCCTAGCCTTCACAGCCTCCTCAGGCAAGGAGTTCCACAGGTTGACTGTGCGCTGTGTGAAGAAGAACTTCCTTTTATTTGTTTTAAACCTGCTGCCCACTTCATTGGGTGGCCCCTAGTTCTTCTATTATGGGAACAAGTAAATAATTTTTCCTTATTCACTTCCTCCACACCACTCATAATTTTATATACCTCTATTATATCCCCCCTTAGTCTCCTCTTTTCCAAGCTAAAAGTCCTAACCTCTTTAATCTCTCCTCATATGGGACCCGTTCCAGACCCCTAATCATTTTAGTTGCCCTTCTCTGAACCTTTTCTAATGCCAGGACATCCTTTTTGAGATGAGGAGACCACATCTGTATGCAGTATTCACGACGTGGGCGCACCATGGATTTGTATAAGGGCACGGCTGTTTTCAGCCCCAAGCCTGAGGCCGTTGCCCTGGGCTCTGAGATGCACTGCCGCGGAGGGGTTGGTTTGGCTGTGGAGGGCTGACTGACTGAGCTAAATGACCCAGCTGTATCAGCCAACAGTGTATCAGGCTTCTCAATCTCTAAATGTGGCCCAGCCACCACCAGAGGGTGCCAGAGGGCCACCCATGGGCGCAGATTACACATTTCAGGAGTGGATAAAGCAACTCCTACTTATAGTGAGGTGTTGAGTGTGTAACCACTCTGGGATGAAAGATGCTATAGTCTAGGTTATTAACTTATTATTATTGAGCATTTATACAATCCAGCAAAAGCAACGGTAAGAATGCAAGCCTATATTCTTATTTATTACTCACACGACCAAGAAGAAATGCAATACAACAAACCAACGTTATGTAGTGTCTCCCCTAGAAATTGTCCCCAGGGAATGTACAGAGTTAAGTACAATGACAAGGTTAGCAAGAAACAATAACCGAGAGAGAGCCAGTGGAGAAAAGAGACGCATTCAGAATGCCCGGCGTGACCTGAATGCATCTTTTCATTTTCTTCTTTAGCATTCAGATCAACGACTTGTCCATAGAAAACAGTGAGGTGGATTTTAAGGAAGATGATGCCATAGATATTGCCATTCAGAATGTGACCGCATCCTTCAAAGGGACCCTGAGTTACGGCTACACCGGTGCTTGGTTGTAAGTATGTAGGAACACAGGAACTGCCAGACTGGATCAAACCCAGCTCCATTTAATCCAGTAGCGTGTCTGCCAGAAGTAAGAAGCCCACCGTGGACAGATGTGGGGTAATCTGCCCCCCGATGCTGGTCTCTAATAGTTAGTTATTGGTCTTCAGAGTTTAATATCTCTTCCAACATTATTATTATTTATCATTATTCATTATAACTGGATATTCTTGACATCCAGATAAATCTCCAGTCCCTTGTGGAATTGTGCTAAATTTTAGCCCCCAACAGCTTCATGTGGCAGTGAGTTCCACCATTTAATTATGTGTCGTGTGCAAAAGTATTTCCGTCTGCCGGTTTGGAATGTCCCTCCTTTTGATTTCATTGACTGTCCCCTTGATCTTGTGTTATGAGACAAGAAGAACAAAAATCCGCAATCTACCTTCTCTGTCCCACTGGTTATTGTATAGACATGTATCCTGTCCCCTTCGTTTGGCTCTTCTCTATGGTAAACAAGCCCAGACTTTTCCTAAAGGATTCTCAAAACAACCTGTATCCATTTAATCCTAGTTGGCAACAAGAACGAGCAGGTGGGGGAGATGAGAGAGCTTCACAGACAAGGAGGGGCCAGGTCTGAGCTCTGAATAGTGCATCAGTGACCACATCTGTTCTTGATGCAACATCAACTAGCAATTCACAGGGCAAAGAAACCCAGGGAGTGAATACAAGGGAAGGACACATATTCTGGGTTATGTTTTTTCTAAAACAAGTGTTGCAATTGCCTGCCCTCTTTATTCAAGGGGGAAATAGCTAATAAAGACAGAAATGGGGCTAGTCCTACATAGTCCATCTAATGTCTTCAAAGTGTTTAGAAGGCACCTATCACCGTTGGGGTCTATGTGCCAGCACTGGACTTCTATGTCTATGACCGATATGGTTGCTGAGTGTTTTCTGCTCTCTTACAGTGTGAAACTCACCCACTCCATTGATTTTGAAATTGAATCCTCAATTGATCTCCAGATCAACACTAAACTGAGTAAGTAGCGGCACAGCCTGGAATACAGGGTCCTTAGCTACAGCTGGATTAACTGCACTGAGCCCAAGGCACTTGGCGTAACCTCTCCTGCCATGCAGTACGATGTGGTTTTGCTAGGGGAAGCTAATAATGGCCCTTTTGTTGCTTATCTCTATTAGCCCTGGTCTACGCTGGGGGTGGGGATCGACCTAAGATATGCAACTTCAGCTATGCGAATGGCGTAGCTGAAGTCGACATATCTTGAGTCGACTTACCTCGGCGTCCTCATGGCGCGGGGTCGACTGCCGCTGCTCCCCCATCGACTCCGCTTCCGCCTCTCACCGTGGTGGAGTTCCGGAGTCGATGGCAGAGCGATCGGGGATCGATTTATTGCGTCTACACTAGATGCGATAAATCAATCCCTGATAGATCAATCACTAGTAGTGTAGACGTACCCTTAGAGTAGCAGTGAGCAGCCCCACCTGAGATCGAGCCCCCCCATTGCGCTGGGCGCTTTACAGACACGCAGCGAGAGGCAGTCGCTGCACTCCAAACCGACAATCGAACTGGGCAAGGCAGGCGCAGCGTAGGAGAAAGGAACTTCACTGCGGTGAGGAGTCAATGGGGGAGCGGCGAGGAAGCCAGGTGCTCCCACTCTCAAAACACTGCATGGCGACGGGCGAGCGTTCACCCCATGGTACCGAGGGGCAAACGGAGGCACAGAGAAATGAAGCGACTTGCCCACGTCACAGCACGCGTTAGGGGGCAGAGTTGAGACCCGGGTAACATTTTCAAAAGCATCCAAGTGACTTAGGAGCCGAAGTCCCATTGACTTTTAAAAACACTTGGGGGATATCTACTCTGTGAGCACTACAGACGTGTAGCTACAGCGCTTCTGCTCCGTTCCTGTAGTGTAGCCACTTGCTCTGGTGATGGAAGGGGTTCGCCTGTTGTTCATCCCCCCCCGCTGGAGAGGCAATCGCTTGGCTGACAGCAGAATTCTTCTGTTGATCTCGCAGCGTCTGCGCCAGGGCTTAGATCGGCTTAACTACATCTCTCCGGGGCGGGAATTGTTCAGACACTTGAGCAACGTCGCTAGGTCGACCCAGGTTTTAGGTGTAGACCAGGCCTCAGACTCCTAAGTGCCTTTGTTGTCTTTTGAAAATGAGACTTCGCTTGTGAAGCCAGCTCGGGATTGCAGCCCCGAGCAGAGCAACGCCTCCGAAATACCTTTGAAAATCTGAGCCCCCCGGGCCGCTTTTGAAAATGGATCCCCAGCACTCTCATGTCCTGGTTCCCACCTCCCTGTCTTAATCAAAAATAAGTCCCCCGTAAACCTACTGAGCTTGGTACACAGTGTTTGCCCCTTCGCGGCCTCAGACCCTGAGTTCTTCCACTCCTCGGTAGGTGCAGTTAAAAGATTCATTTCCCTCTAGTCCCTCTAGTCTCCTATTCCCCCTGTTCTGTCCTGTACTTGCTCCGGCTGGCACAGGGGCCCTGTTCATTTCACTTCCCAGTTACTTGTCAGTTGCGTGGGGTTTATAATCCAAGTTTGTGTTTCGTGCTGTGCAGCGTGTGCAAAGGGCCGGGTGGCTGCCGATACCTCGGATTGTTACCTGACGTTCTACAAACTGACGCTCCATCTCCAGGGAGACAAACAGTGAGTTCTTCTTCAAGCCCTGCATCAGTGGGCACATGGCAGCTTGCCGGGCCCATGGCTACTGTCCCCACGGGCTTTCGATCCTATTGGGCACCCCCCCACACACGTTTCTACAACGATATTTCTTCTCTGCAGGCCAGGGTGGCTAAAACAGCTCTTCACCAACTTCATCTCGTTTACCTTGAAGCTCGTTCTAAAAGGCCAGGTAAGAAACCCGAACGACTAGACGACAGAAAAGCAAAGGCTGTGTCTGATGTCCACGAAGTGCCATGTAAGCCTCTGGCCTGATCCTGCAAAGATGTAGCCACCTACTTAACTTTATGCACGATGAGGCGTCCCAGTGATGCTTAGAGGCCGGGCTGGTGGCTAAGTGGAGTACTCTGGACCTGCGCTGCCAGGATTCGCTTTGATTCCCAATTCTAGACCCTGGTATCCTGGGACAGCAGGGGTTTGGCAGCAAGCTGACAAGCGTGGAGCCTCCTGCCTTGCTTAGCAGCAACTTCTTAGTGCTGGTACCCAAAGCGAGGGCAACGTCAGACGCTTGAGGGTCACATTTAAAAGGAGGAGCTGGATGTTAATCTCCCAGCAGCGTAAATCAGGAGCAACTCCAGTGGAGTTACACCAGTGCAAAGCTGGCATGAGTGAGATCTTGCAACCTCGGAGGATGCAAGACTTGGAGTTAGACACATGGCAACACCAGGGTTTTTTTTGGCCCACATCGATGCATTCCATTTTTTTCCCCTTTTCTCTTGTAGGTGTGTGAAGAAATTAACTTAATGGCTCAACTGCTGGCAAATTTCATACAGGACAGAGCAGGTGAGTATTCTGCCCATTTTCTCCTCCCTGTCGTCCTCCTCTCTTAGACGCACTCCACTAAGGCTGATCGAGACCCAACGGAGACAATGGCCCTGTCCCTGCGAGACGGGGATCGAGACATGGCCGTGGGAGGGGAAGCAGCACCAATTGGAATCCCTCCCTGTGCGGTGTGGGGTTTGGGGAAAGAAACTACCCAGGCTGGAGACTGAGGGTCCGTCTACCCTGCACTCATGGGGTGGGACTTCCACTCGTGTGGGGTGGATATACACAAGCTAACTTTTATCTAGCTAGGGCTTCAGTGTGGGCTGTGCAAGCCAGCCCTGGCCCCTGGGTAATTACTCAGGGATAGTCTACACTGGAAAAGCTACAGAGGCGCGGTGGCGCTTGGGTTTAGATACTTACTACAGGGACATGAGAGCTTCTCTCCTCGCTGTCGTTAATCCACCTCCCTGAGAGGTCGATGGAGGAATGATCCCACCCACCTAGTGCTGTGTACGTCGGGGGGGTAGTCGGCTTAACAGCGTGGCTCGAGGGTGTGTGGATTTTCACACCCCAGAGCGATGTAGCTGGGTTGACCTGACGTCTGAGTGTAGACCTGGCCTCAGGCAGGTAGTACCCGAGTTGGCTAGATCAGAGCTCACTTGGGCACATCTACGTGTGCTGCAGTCATGCCCCGTGGTTTCAGAGTCGATCTGCTCTGAGTTAAAACAGGAGGAGAGAGTGACTGTTGTACGGATTCCAAAGAGACGCTCAAGTCCATCGGGTAAGTAAGATTTCATTCCAAGTGCCTGTGTAACACCAACAGACCTAGGTTCATCGGCAGGCAGGATCGAACCGGGGACCTCGGGTGTTTAGTGCATGAGCCTCTACTGCATGAGCTAAAAGCCAATAGGCTGTTAAATAGACTCATTTAACTCTCTCTAGTGGTCTCGGTGCCACTAGATGGGACAGAACACCACACGCAGGAGGGGTGTGGGTTACATACTTCCCCTTGCTGAGGAAGTGCGTCCCAAACTTCAGAGTCTTCCCAGTTGAAATCCCAGATGAACCCCCACTTGTAACACTGACAGACCCCAGTTGTCGGGATCAAACTGGGGACCTCTGGAGTTTAGCGCATGAGCCTCTACCACAGGGGTGGGCAAACTTTTTGGCCTGAGGGCCACGTCGGGGAATAGAAATTGTATGACGGGCCATGAATGCTCACAAAATTGGGGTTGGGGTGCAGGAGAGGATGAGGACTCTGGTTGGGGGTGCAGGCTCTGGGGTGGGGCTGGGGATGAGGAGTTTGGGGTGCAGGAGGGTGCTCTGGGCTGGGATCGAGGGGTTTGGAGGGTGGGAGGGGGATCAGGGCTGGGGCAAAGGCGCAGGAAGAGGTGCAGGTTCCAGCTGGGGGTGTGGGCTCTGGGGTAGGGCTGGGGATGAGTTTGGGGTACAGGAGGGTGCTCCGGGCTGGGATCGAGGGGTTTGGAGAGCAGGAGGGGGATCAGGGCTGGGGCATGGGGAGAGGCTCAGGGGTGCAGGCTCCAAGTGGCACTTACCTCAAGCGGCTCCCGGAAGCAGCGGCATGTCCCTTCTCCGGCTCCTACATGTGGAGCAGCCCCCAACCCTTGGAGCGGGGCCATGCGGCTGCTTCTGGGAGCTGCGTGGTGTGGCCCCTGACCCGGCGCCCTGACTGGAGCGCCAGAGCGGGGCAAGCCCTAGGCCCCGCTCCCCAGCAGGAGCTGCAGGCCGGCTTAAAACGGCTTGCGGGCTGTAGTTTGCCCACCCCTGCTCTACCGCATGAGCTAAAAGCCAACGTGCTGTTAGCTAAGGCTGTAGAGCAGACTCCGTTAACTCTCTCTAGTGGTCTCGGTGCCACTAGATGGGTCAGAGCACCACCCCCAGGAGGTGTGTGGGTTACACCTGCGTGAGACTTGAGGCTGGATTTTTCAAACACCTGTAAATGACTCCGAGCACAAACCCCAGTGGAGGTCAGTAGGGCTCATTCACCTACGTCACTCACCCAGAAGTGACCTCTCAGACTGGAGGCAGACGGGCAAGCTGTCCAGCCCGTGTGGTGCCTTGGAGATCCCATGAACCTGGGCCCAGCATGAGCCTCTCTTCAGTTGTCCCTGTTTTCACACAACGGGCCCCACGCCAACGACACGGTTCTTTCAGAACCAGGATTTGCCCAGCAGACCTTGCTCCTCTTTTCACCGGGGCCGTTTTGCATGGGAAGAGACAGTTTCTCACGTTGGTGAAAGGACGAGTCACATGTGGAGACCAACAGGATTGGTGCCTCTGAAACACACGCCAGTTTTTGACATGCTGGGAGACCTGCCTGGAAACACACCAGAGCACGATTTGTGTGGGTGGAGAGTCAGATGAAAGAAGTCAGGGCGTCGTGAATCGGTGATTCGCTGAACGTGGGGAAAACTGAGTTTTGTGCCAGTGGTGTCAATAGTGGGATTCTTTTTGCACCGTTCGAGTAGGCAGTCCTATTGCTGGGCGACTTTAGTGCTGCCTCAGACACACACTGGACCAGGTCCTGTCCCTGTACTTGCCACATCTTCTTTCAAGTGCCAACGTTGCCATTAAACACCGGCACTTACGCCAGTGTCAGGAGAGCAACTGTGGAACGGCATCAGCGAAGCCGTTTGAACCAGGGAACAGCTGTCTCTGTACCCTGAACTGATGCCGCGTGTGTGGGCGTCACCCTCAGAACGTTCCCCCGAAACCGCCCTCGCTTGAAATCACTTCTGGGGTGCCGGCCCCTGAAAGCACCTTCAAGAGTCGTCCTTCGGCGAACCAAGCAGAAATCGACAAATGAAATGTTCATTGCAGCCACTGAAAATGACAGCCCAGCTGGCCAGAGGCTTCTCCCTTAAGATGAAATATTGACCCCAGCTCCGTACAGGTTTAAAAGCTTTAGGCACCATCCTGTAGGAAAATATTCGCAAAGGGGGGAAAATACATGATAGAACTTGTGCTCCTAAGTCATGTAAATGTGCTTGAAAATCCCACCCTTCCTGGTTGGCCTACGTGCTCAGACAGCACAGGGATGGATAAATAATATCTATTAGATTAGTTAGATAGCGAGTGACCTTAAACTAAAGTATGAGGCCTGAGAGACCGAAGCCATTCATGTCCGTCTATCTAAGGTTTTTCTATTGCACCCATCACTTTGGAATGCAAGCATTGAGAATTATTAGCTCTGTTTTACAAGTGGGGAAACTGAGGCACAGAAGGTCCATGGCAGAGATAGTAATAGAACCCAGGTGTCCTGACTCCTAGTGCTGTGCTATATGATCTTCCTTTAGTCTGCAGGAGTTAATCTGTTAGCGTTCGAAATGGATTTCGTAAATTCTGGCCTCGATCACGTGAAATTGCACAGTCAGTAAAATGAGTGGTTTTTATTTTCTTCTGCAGCAAATTTCCTCCAGGATGGGGCTATAGGAGTAGATATTTCACTGGCATCGTTTCCAGTAATAAAGGCAAACTACATGGAATCGCATCATAAGGTAAAGTATTTGGGGTAGGGGGGCAAATGTGTGTGTGGGGGGACATTTCAGACTAGTTTCTTCCCAGTTCTCTTCTCTGTCCCGCTCCTGGAGTGGAGATGGCCAGAAGGCAGAGATGTCTAACAGTTAGAGCAAGGGTTAAGGAAGGAAGACTCCAGAGTTCTCCTGCTGGTTCTGTTTCTGATTCATTGTATAATTGGTCACTTAATGACTCCTTGCCTCAGTTTCCCCACCTATGAAATAGGGATAATAAATCCCTATTTCCCAAGGTGCAGTGAGTTGTAAAGTCCCCAGATTAAAGGTGTCCTAGAAGGGCAGAATATTCTTTTTTTTCCCGGACTAGTCTTTCAGAAGGAGAGTGATGGAAAGGTTTGCAGACCGGCTCTTATTTGACCCGAGCTGGCTCTCGCCTGTCCTTACTCGGACCGCGGTTAACAACGGAAATACAAACGGACGCTCGGGTTCCGTTAAAGCAACTCAAACCCTCGGGAATGAGAGAGGTCTTCGGTAAACTCTGCACACACAGGGGCCGGATTCTCAGCGCCCCCAGCCAGCACCACCTTAACTGATCTCTTGAGGACTCCCCCAGTGTGCGGGTGAGTCTCCCATGTAGGATGGCTAGTCACAAGGGGGTGTGGCTGAAGCATTATTGGGCTGTGATTTAGAAGGCTCCTTGGGCTGCTCTCATCTATGCTGGGGATGAGACCAGCAAAGACTCATCCCTAAGATCAGGGAGCTGCCACTGGCTTCTTTGCTCCACCATGCCCCTTTGGGGATAGCGATTCACCCTGGCTACACCCTGCACATACTGGGGGTAGCTGAGCATCTTGCCCAGGCTGTGTAGTGCACCGTCTTCCATCCGTGTCTGGCTTAGCTTATCCTGTCCGGCTTTAATAAACACAACTCGCCCTTTGCGTCGCAAACCAAGCATGACGTGTCCAGGTGAGGACAGCTGGCTAATTGGCGGTCACCAGCAATGCATTCTCTTTCATTTTAAGGGTCTGCTTTTGTACAAGAACTACTCAGTCGTCTTCAATGACTCCATGTTTGCTCCATCTCTGCTGTCCGAGTCCAGGATGCTGTACTTCTGGTTTTCAGACCAGGTCCTGAACTCGCTGGCCTTGGCAGCTTTCCTGGATGAACGTCTGGTGTTAACGATCACAGGGGACGAGTTAAGGGTAACTATTACAGGGTTATTTTAACTTTTTCTCTCACTCAAATAGTATTTTGCAGCCTTTTCCCTCCCCCTATTTTGGGGAGAAGGTAAAAATTCTCAGCTCATTCATTAGTAATCTAGTTCCAAAAGAAGACGGGAACCTATAATGAGATACAGCCTACAGTGTGATCATGATCAGAAAAGTGGCACCTTCTTAGATGTCCACACCTGCTCCCTGTGTGTTGGTTGATGAGTCCTATCTACTAATCCCCTGCAGACCCCAAAGAGCTATGGGAAAGCAAAGTGGATTCTATTTTGTTTCACGGTAACAACACGCTCATCTTATTTTCTGGATTGCAGAATCTTTGACGTGAGTCTAGCCAGATTTTCAGATCCTGGGGTTAAGTCTGCGGTGCAGGTGTAACGCTGGTCCTGTGGGAGGGTTGTCAGCAGTGGGGATTGAAAATGAGAACTCGGGATCTAAACTCCTGAGCTAAAAGTCTCCGCTGTTAACCAAGGCTGTATCAGCAGCATCCGCCGCTGGCTGTGGTGACTGAGTGCCGCTCCGAGTGGGTCACACTGGCCGATAGAAAATTAATCTTTTGACTTGTAAACTAAGCAAAATGGGCTGTGGGATCATTGGGAGAAAAGGAAATCTGCAACCTCACAGTGTCTTACACGGAGTCACTTTATTGGCTATAACCACGTCTTAAGACAGAAAAAAGAAAACCTCAGAAAACAAAACGCGGTGGGTCTTGTTTTCCCAGCAGCACGGCGGAAGAGAAGGCGTTACAAGATCTGAAATACCAGCTTGCACCAAGCATAGTTCTGAGTAGACAAGAGCACTTGGCTTATTGCAGCTTAGAATTGGTACTGGGCTTGGGCTCTGCTTAGGAGAATGACTGTGATGAAGAGGGAAATACCAATGGTTGAAACCCAAAGCGGCCGGAGTGAAAAAGCACAGACAGAGAGACAGGGGTAGGAGAAGGAGCTGACCGAACAATTTGCTGATGTGGGGAACAATGTATTGTAATTTATCCTACTTTTAAAGAGAGCAAAACCAGAGCCGGGTTCAGTGGTAGCAAAGATCTCCAGCCACACATTGTTCCTGTGGTTGGTTGGTTCAAGACAGACCATTGCCCTGTGGTCTCCAGGGGCTGCCCCTCTTGTTGCATATTAATTCAGCGACATTTTAGAATTCCGTGGGAGTTGCCCTCAACCTATGGGCGCTCTTTGGTTCCCCAGCTCCGGTGACACGTTGGGAATACATTGTACTCAAGCCAACTCATCATTTCATTGTTGTTGTTCCTTTAAGGAGATGTTTGAAATGGAAGACACGGAGGCTCACCAAGGGATTGTGCAAGAGGTAACCATGGAGCCGGTTCAGAGCTAACTTTACGAACCGTGGCACTGTTGTTTATTCACTTTAGTATTTTATATTCCATTAAAAGAAACACATAAGGAACGCCCTTCCTGAGCTGGAAGGCGACGACCCAACCGAAGGTCAATGTCTTCCCTGTCCAATTGGACTCAAAAAGTCTAGTACAACACACACAGGCCCTGATTCTCCCCTGCCACACGGAACCACTGGGGTGCGGGGGCAGGCTGGAACACAGCGGCTCTTTCAGATTGGGGCCAGGTGATTTGCCATGACGCAGCATCTTGGGTCCTTCCCCCTCCCCACCATCTCTAGGATGCTGGGGGCAAGGGATGTGGAGGCTACTTCGCCCCTTGGGCTGGAGTAGCAACTGTGGAGCTGTGGGGAGGGAGTGGATTTCTCCAACCCCCCATCCCTGCATAGTTCCCCCAGTGTCCCACTGTATTACTGGGACTGGTTGGGGGCAGGGAGGGGGGTAGCAGTGAGAAGAACCTGAGGCTATAAGAAAGTTAGTGTGTTGCACATTCTGCATAAATTAAGAAATCAAGTACCATGCACCTAAGAAAAGTCTTGAGCCCTTATCCTGTCCCCCTTGTGTCCTGCAGATTTTTCAAGGCACTTCTTATAATGACTCGCTGGCTAAGGTCTGGAGTCTCACCCCTCCCCAAATTACCCTCCAGCCTGAAGGGACCATTGTGAAGTCATTGGTTGCCGTGGAACTCAGCATTGTTTCCCAAGGAGCAGAGCCCACCGTGGTGTTATATTTTGAGAAGGTCAGTTTCTTATTCAGTTAATCTAGGTTGCACACTCCTTGGGGCAGGGACCATGTCTCACTCTAGGCTCTGTATTGCATCACGAATACCGTTAGTGCTCAGCCAATCATAGCTTTAAAGTTAGGTCATAACATTGACATTGTTTGGAAAGTAAATGCCTGCTGGAGGGGCAGACAAATAGCAATCTGAAGCTGTTAGTTTCTCACTCCCTCCACCCCCGTTTTCTCTGTCTCTTGGGGTTTGTCCTCCCTAGCCAGTATAGTTTGGGTGTTCCTTGACCCCCATCCACACATGCAAACCTGGAACACGACGTTATTTCTAGAGCGTCCTGTGGAAAAAGGGTTCAGTAGTGCGTTGTTTTAATGCTGACTCTGTGGGCCATACACATCTCTGGTGTGTGATTCCGTTGGCTTTATCAGAACTACACCAGAACCCAGTGCATGCAGGGATGGGACTTGAAGTGTTTGGTCAGTGCTGCCTGCCTACCCATCTAGTACAGGCTTAATACATAACACTTATTGTCACGTACCTCACTAATCCAGTCACAGAGCTTCCATTTCCGGCGCTCGTAGTAACCGGGCACTCAACAGGATTTTACCATGCTGAACTGGCAAAAGGGAATGATCCTGATTTTCTTCCTCCAGTGAATCTGGTGATGAAGCCAGACAGACCATGTGACTGTCTCTTTCTCTTCACAGGAAGTCACTGTCACAATCCAGTCTGCGTATGTAGAAAAGAAACTGGTTTTGCATCTCGCTGACTCTGTGTAGGTACCCGTGTCTCTTGTGCATGGCACTGGTCTCTTAACTTGCCTGTGCTAGCTTAGGGTGACCAGACAGCAAGTGTGAAAAATCGGGACAGGGGGTGGGGGGTAATAGGAGCTTATATAAGAAAAAGACCCAAAAACTGGGACTGTCCCTATAAAATCTGCTAGCTTCAGGGAAAGATGGCCTTTTCAGATGCTTCTCACTGACTTTATCTTTTCTTGGTTAATATTTTCCTACAGGATAGAGCCTAAAGTTTTTAAATGTGCTTTGGAGAGAGCTGGGGTAAGTAGAGAGCATTTAATCGCCAGGGAAGATCACTTCCTAACTCAGGGGTCATTATAGATCTCTGCAGTTGCTACTTCCTTCTGTAAATGTGTTTGATTTTCAGGATGACAGATCTCTAAGGCACTTCCTGCAGAAAATCATCTCGGTTGCGGGAATCCCAGAAGTGATTTCAAGTGAGTTTATGCTCTGGAGAAAGTTCTGGCAGAACATGCAACGTCGGTTCTGTTTTCAAACAGCTGTTTGAAGTGGCTGCGAGTTGTTTCTAATTGTTCCATCGTTGCTGTTCAGAAATGAGTTGTTTTCCATGGAAAATTTTGACTTTTTGGTGAAAAATCAAAATTTGAAATATTTTGATTTGGAAATGCTGCATGGGAGTTGTAGTTTGGGTGCTTCCTCGATAGATCAGGCTCCCTGGTTGGATTACACTGACCATGATGCACCCTTTCTCTTTTTGGTGTGGAGAAGTGGTGCATCATGGGAGCCCCTGGCTGTAGTGCATCGTGGGAGATGTTCTAAACCCCCTTAGTCTCTTTGGAAAATCTTCCATCTAATGACCATGTACCAAGTACATGGGTACGGTATCTGAGGCAGCACTAACATGGTTAAATAATAATAAAGTGGCCAGTAGAAGGGTGTGAAAAAAGTCACATCATTGGCAAACCTGGCACAAAACTGAGTTTCCCTTAGATTCAGTGCATCACTGATTGATTCATGATGCACTTTCATCAGACTCACGAAAAAAATCACACTCTGTGTGTTTCATTTGTTCATGTTTTCCAGCATGTCAAAAGGTGTGTGTGTGTTTTTTTTCAAAGGCACAAACTAATGTTCATCCCCATGTGGGACCCACTTTGCTGTTCACCAAGATGAAAAGCTGTCTTCCCTGTGCAAAGTGGCCCTTGTGAAAAGAGGATCAAGGCCTAGTGCACAAATGTTGGTGCTTAAAAGCAGCAGCATTGTGGAAACGGTCCCATTGTGTGAAAATAGAGACAACTGAAGTTCATGGGATCTCAGAGGTACCACACCCAGCTTGGGAAATTTGCCCTTCTACTATGCAGTCACAGTCTCACCAAATGTGTTTATTGTCGAGGGAATCGCAAACCACCGTTAGTGGACCTATAACTGGATGGTTTTATTGATTTTCATAGGGATCGAGCCAGCTTTAACTTCTCTGATGGACAGCAAAGGACTCAATCTATTTGAAATTAAAAACCCTGAGATCATCACAAAGGAGGTAAGTAAATTTACATCCACTTCTATGTACAGAGCACTGCAAGCTTCGTGATGTAAATGTGGTGTGAGCTAGTATAACTGGTCTCTCTCTCTCTCTTTATAGGGATACCTAATTATACAGCTGGACTTTGGCTTCCCACATCATTTGCTTGTAGATTTTCTTAAGAAAACATTATAGAAGGAATCCATTGAGAAAGGAGTGTTGGAATTGACTGTACAAATAGAAAGAATGCATGTGACCCAATAAAATCATGTCCTTTTTTTGGGTCAACTTCCCTATAAGCCCAGCCATTAAAAGTGATACTGATTTTAGCAAGACATACTCTGGCTTTTATGGACATCTCTCTTTGATGAATCCCCACTAAACACGAATGCTGAAGTCCATAGCCAAAGCTACATCTTGTTGCTTTAAAAGTCTTAGGTGACTTTCTGTGCTCATGAAAGTGAACAACTAAGTCAGTGGGTTTGGATCAGGCCCTACTACCTAGGGTCAGGCCCAGTGAAGGATTTAACTGGTCCATTTTCATCCCTGTTGATGTATCTTAGACATGCAGCGTTTTATTGCGCTAGTCCCAGGCTTCTTCCAGCCACCAGTCCTATGAAAGGGTTTAGTGTGGTGATATTGACAAACCTTATAGACTAGGACGAGACCACCAGATTTACTTAACTTCCCAGACAGTAACCTCAGAAGCAGTAATGCCGAAATGCCTAGGCGTGGTATTAGTATCAGTAAGTTGGATATGAAGTGTAATATGGCAGACGAACTGACTGATGCTTATGTAGAGGCGTCACATCCTGGGGCATGAGATGATGGGTATAGTCCCTTGCTACACCGTTTGCAACTGGAATAGTGTGTTCAGTTATAGCAGTGATTCCCAAACTTTAACAATCTGTGAACCCCTTGCACTAAAATGTCAGGTCTCTCGAACCCCCTCCTAAAAATGAGTATATCCAGGGATTTTCTCCTTTACCTGAGTATAAATTAGAAAAGCAGTGATCTTGGAAATATAAAATTTGTTTGTATCACATGCTTATTACACACTATTTATTAATTATTATTTATAATTACAGTATTTTTATTACATTATGAAAAATGGCAACACTCTCCCAAGATCTCACTTTCATACCTTGTATCACTTTGATTAAGCCTGTTATAAGACAAGGCTCCTATGTTTCATCAAGGAGTATCAGATGTGAAACAGTAGGAAGGGATTTAAGAAGCCAACTCAGAGTTCCTCCTACACAAACATTCAGGTCTGGAGCAGTCCAGGCAAACAACGCACGTTACAACAAAGCTGAAACTTGTTCTTCATAATAATTTAAAAAACAATAATAGCTGCCTATTTAATTTTTAAAACAGCAAAAAATATCCATCTCCCTTTCCATTTCTTATAAGGAGTCTTGAAGTTGAAATCTCCTCAGTGGGATAGATATGCTTGCTTTGATCTGCTTAGCTCTTGGAAGTCCAGGGGCTCCGGGCTGCTGGCCCCGTGCTGACCGGGGTCCCTAGGGACAGCTCTGTCCACTATTAGGGATTTTTTTGCCAAGAACCCTCTGTAACACTTCATGAATCCCAGTTTGGGAACCACTGAGTTATAGCCATCTCAATAACAGAGGGATGGTGATGCACTGGTGCAAGTTTACGAGCAGCAAAAAGAGGAGACTAGAAAGATCATGAGGAAAGAGCAAAAGATACGAATAGATCAGGGGTGGCCAACCTGAGACTGAGAAGGAGCCAGAATTTAGATTGACACCCTCGCCCCTAGCACCAGGCATTCTTTTGTATGCGCCTGCAGTGCAGTGATGTTCTGATGCTGTTCAATCGCTCTCTTTTTTTGTACCAATTAGATCTTCTTTCCAGCCATCCTGTTTCTCTAAAGCTTTCAATATGGGGAAAAAACCTCAGAAGCAAAACAGGAGGAGCAAATACTCAATGCAATTCCAAGAATCACAGCGTTATCACAATAATAAAAATAGGCGATCAGAACTCTCTCCCGTTGCATGAAAGCATATTAAAATCAGGGTCTCTCCAAGAAGTTTGAGACCCGCCCCCACTAGGAGTCATGAAATATGAAGATCCATTTCTGCTTCTGGTGGTATGCTTTCATCTTTATGTGGCAAATCCAAGTGGAGAGGCCATGTGGTCTAGTGGTGAGCGCAAGAGACTGGGCACTGGCTGGCCTGGGTTCTGCACCCAGTTCAGCTATAGGCTTGTTTGAGCGTGAGCGAGTCACTTCATCGCTCTGTGCCTCAGTTTCCCCGTTTGTTGAATGGGGGATTCCTCACGGGAGGGCGTTTGAAGCTTCACTAACCGCTGCTGAGATGATCCAAGGAAAGGTGCTAATGAGCCAACTCAGAGTTCAGAGACGCCAGGTGGTTTTAGTCAGACAATCGCTGAGACTCCTCATTAGTCACCGCCATGAGGGATTGGGTGAGCTTCTCCCCAGGCAGCCACGTGGACAGGAAATAGCCCCTGCTGAGGCCTGGCTCATGCTGGGAAAATCCTGCTCGTTCTCACGGGTGTGTTTGTATATTTTAAATACCTCCCGTAGCACAAACCCCTCATCTCTTTTGCAGCTAGCAGCCCGAAGTGTGGACGTGAAATACAGCCCCTCCCCCACCCCGCCCGCGGCTGGGATCCCAGGACTCGCCTTCTCTTTATCTCTCCTTGACACAAAAACCTCAAGGCAGTGCCAGGGACTTCCCAGCATGGGCAGGGGCAACGTTCACTGTACCAGCCTAAACAGCAGTGGGCAGGTTTCCACCTCCGAATGCCTCCCCCCTCCCTGCGGCTGGCCAACCCCCAGGCTGCAGGCACACCAGCCTCTGCCACTTCCTGCTGCTTGGGGCGGCTCGCCCCGCAGATGGGCCTGGCGGGAGGGGCGCTGCTGGTTTTGGCTGCGCTAGCTCAATCTAAGGTGACTGGGCTGCGCCTACATAAACCGCCTGCACGCTGCTCGCACGGCCGTGTGGACATAACCTTAGGTGGAGCAGGGTGTAGTTCCCAGCTGGAGGAGACCTACCTGCACCAGCTCCGATCCAAATGGGCCCTAAAAATAGAGGGTGGAAGTGGGAGGGGAGATCCCTCCCCTCCCCCCTTCCCCCCCCCCAGCAGGATCCCACTCCAGACACTAAGTGCCTATAGTTCCTCCCGCTGCTCATACTGCCACCCTACGCCCCGGCGCTAGCCTGCCCGCGCCAGCAGAGCGGTGCAGGTCTGTGTGTACTGGAGCTGGGGATCCTGCTCCAAGCGTAGCTGGACCCTTTGGTACCGGCTGTGCCCGTTACTTTGGGGTATGCTCATTTATTAGGGTTGCTCTTCTGCAAGCTCCCTCCCAGTGGAGCGATCGTGCAGGGCCAAGGTTCCCCAGGGCTGGGTTCTTCCAGCCCCAGAATCAGCTGAGCACACACACCCATTAACAGAGCAGACCGGGTCAATCAGCACTTTCAATCTGCCACCCTCATATGCCCCTGGACTCAGTAGTCTGGGTCGAACAGCACTTCCAAGCTGTCACCCTCATATGTCCCAGGTTCAGCATGTCCCTATCCTCACGTTCACGTTACAATTGTACTGGTAGTAACCCACTTGATGAGCAAACCCCACCGGATTTTTGGGCGCTACAGGGATCTTTAGCTTAGGTAAGAGGAGTGTTGCTGCAGAGTAAATGGGGAAGCCAAAAACACAAAAGAGAGAGGGAGGGAAGCAACCCGTTTAACCATAAAAGTTATGTATTGCCAGGTAATAACCATAGGGGAGCTAAACCAACAAACCAGTTACAATATTAAATCTAGCTTAAATTTGATTACAAAAATCAGGTTTAGAAAACTATAACTGATCACCCAAGTCAGGGTTAGAAAGCCATACCTAGAGTAGGAAAAAAAAAAAAGAGATTGAGAGCTGGGTTCTCATCACTCCGTGAAGTTTGAACCGATCGGGGTTCCCAGGTATTGGTGGTAGCTGAGGGGCCAGAGTGCTGGAGACAGGCAGAGCCCCCAGCACGACCAGTCAGGAGAAGATGAAATCCTAGTGGAATTGATGCAGATTTTGGATCCAGGCATCAGCGCACTTCCTTGAGTGTGGGTAGGGATTTTTGTAGGGAAACAACAGTGGTCCAAGGGAAAACACTAGATTTGTTTATGAGTAAACTGACGGCTCGAGGGAGTATACCAATGTTGTTTTGTTCAGGCTAGACAATAGAAACTGATCATTCCTGGCTATGGGCCGTGTTCCTTCCAGGAAGCTCACGCTGCAATTAGGCAGCTGCAGTATTTTGGATACCAATAAAGGATTTATTACTAGAACTGGTCTGATAACTGCAGAGCTGGGTGTGTGCAGGCGTGGGGTCATTAGCATCTGGAGCAGAGATCCCCCATCATGCCGTGCTTCCCTGCTTTTCGGTCCTAGAGTTCAGTGCGGTTCTTGCCTTGGAATCTCTCTTCTCCATGCTTTTGATCTTTCTTTTGATCGGTTTTGGTTCAAGCAGAGGCGGTGGGGGGAGGGGATGGGGGATGGTGTCCTTTGTGAGTCAGACAGGATGGATACTGCAGCCTGGTTCCCTAAGAACACAGAGCTGACAGGTAACCCCTTAGAAACCTACTTTGCAGAGCAGGGTCTCCAGCTTGCACCAAATGACAGCTGATGTTTCTAAGTGTTCCTGCAGATCATGCCCCCTTACGATGTCTTCTGAACACGCTGCTGAGTGCTGCCCACCATCAATATACTCCGGAGGGGTCCCGGGAGCCATGCCCACGGCCAGCCAAGCGAGGTTTTGGATTCGCTTTCAATGGGTAAACAAATGAGAGGGGTGGGCGCACGCGAGAGGGAGAGACGTGCTCTCCCCTGCGTATACAGGGTTTCACAAACACTGAGGGCGGAAGCCCCTTGCTGTCAGCACATGGGATGAGTTTCAGTGCCCCCAGACCGAAGAACCGCCTGATACGCCCTTGGAGAGCGGGGTGCATTTCTCTATGGTGACCAGAGGTCCCGACAGGGACCGTCCTGATTTTTGGGTCTTTTTCTTATATAGGCTCCTATTACCCCCCACTCCCAGTCCTGATTTTTCACATTTGCTGTCTGGTCGCCCTACATGGCTTCCTCCACTTTTGGCTTCTCTGCTGCTGACCACTGGGGGGATAATCAGTTGGGCCTTGCACCTGGGGATCTCACAGGCCTTTCCAACCCCACTGAATTAAACCGGCCAGCCCCTGGAGGCGGGGAGGTCGGATCCTCCAGGGACACAGGGGGAGGAAAGGACGGGGGTCAGAGTATCTGGGGGAAGAGGCAGGATTTGTGCTTCCCTCTCCTGTGTCAGCCCTGTGCTGTCCACACTTCAGGGCCGCTGGCTGCTGCAGACAGAGCGGATGGACAACTTCTCACTGGAATATTTGTTGGGAAAGAGGCTTTTTTGACTCAATGGAATTGCTAGCCCCCCGTACGGTCCCGTCCCGGGCCCCAGGCGCCTGCTGGCACGGGGCTAGCCAGCCCCTCCCGCTGCTCCGGTCCGTCTTTGGCCGGCTAGCGCCAGCAGAGCGGCGCAGGTCGGTGCGTCCTGGCGCTGGGGATCCTGGTGGAAGCCTACCCCGAAGAGCAGCGTCTCCAAAGACAAGCCAACCCCGCCCCCCCATTTCCCGGCCACTGCCACCTGCACCCCCCCGTCCAGGCAGCTTGCGGGGGCCGGGCCGGGCCGGGGGTTGCTTGCCCTGGGTCCCGGACCGAATGTCTCTCGAAGCCGAGTTTGGCACAGGTCTGCCCCGGGGGCTGCACGAAGGTTTCCCAACCCCTGCGAGCGCTTGGCATTTACACCGCGGGAGTATTAGAATTCGGATTCAGCGGGGGCCTGGAGCCTGGCCAACGCGCAGCACAACAAATCCCATGTGAACGGAGCCGAGCTGTGATTTGAACCCCGCGGCTCGGCGGGGCGGGGCCGCGGGGGGTCCCTGGTTCTCTCCCCGGCCCGCCCGGGTCACATGGTTTCTCAGAAGCGGCTCGGGCGCTCAGAACCTGGAGTTATTTTCACTTTCCAAGGGGGCGGTGGCTCCGGGCGGGGCCGGAGAGTGGGGGGCAGCGGCGCCATGAGCCCGGAGCGGGGGAGCCCCGCGGAGAGGGGTGAGTGTCCCTCCCACCCAGCCAGGGACCCCTTCCCCGCGGCCCGGCGGGCACAGGACGAGAGCAACCCCCCTGTCCCGGGGGATGGAGCTGCGGCTAACCAGGGGGTGCAATGGACTTTCTCGGCCCCGGCTCTGGGGGGGGCGGTTGGCAGCCTGAGCCCCCTGGGGCAGGGGCCCCCTCCTCCGCATCAGCACAGGGGGGCGGGTCCCGCAGACTGATGTTGAAGCCTTTCGCTCAGAGCCTGGGTTTCAGGGATGCTTAGCCCATTCAGAGGCTTTCCTTGAAACAGCGAGGTTAAAACAGCCCCAGGTAGGGTGACCAGACAGCAAATGTGAAAAATCGGGACAGGGGGTGGGGGGTAATAGGAGCCTATATAAGAAAAAGACGCAAAAATCGGGACTGTCCCTATAAAATCGGGACATCTGGTCACCCTACCCCCAAGTTAATTTTCTGTCTCCTGAAACTTTTCGTGGCTAAGTTGGTCGGTGTTGCAGCTAGCAAACTACTCCTCGGTGTCCCCCGTTATTTTTTCCAGCGGCTCTTTCAAGGTCCCTCTCTCTAGATCTCACTGTGTTTTAAATTTAAACCTTTACCCTGAATGGTTGAAATAGTCAGAGGACGGTTGACTTGAAATGGCTGTTGCTTATCAACCAGGATAAAGTTTTTACATCGAGCCCGGATGGCTTTCTAAAAGATTCAGCCACAAGTTACTGGGCTGAGTATTGTTCACTTGCATCGTAGAGAAGAATAAGTCCTTCCGCTGGACAAGTAACTAGGCGAAATGCTGTGCTCTGGGTTCTGCAGAAGACCACACTTACTGATCAAAAGAGCCCTTTCTGGCCTGAACATCTGTGAATGTCCTTAATGAATTGGAACCTGGTTAGCTTTCAAATCTGACTTTTGTCGTCTCTTATGGCTCCAGTTGCTCTATAAAAGGAGCGTTTGCCAATTTATCGGCCAACCCGAATATAATTCAGAGAGATTGGGGGTTTAGTGATTATGGAACTGGCTCCCTCTCGATAGTCAGAAAGGTAGACTTTTCCCCCTTGTATTTATTTATTTTATTGTCAATATAGAAGCATAAAGACAACTGTCCCAGACTCTGTGCAGCAAACTGAGGTAACGCCAGTAGCAAAGCCATAGCCTTTTTTCTGCACAGAATCAGCCAGTCAACAAATGTCAAGAAAAGACCCCAAAACTCAACTCCCACCCACATTCAAACCCTGTATCTGTCAGGTCTGCCCAGATAGGTGGGGTGTGCTTGAAAGGTCAGAAAACAAGGAGGGGTGAGGCGGTGAGGAGAATGTATTCTAAAGTAGAGGGGCTCTCACAGAGACAGAATTTGCTTGCATTTCCCTCTGGTATGAACCAGTGAGCCCCAGCTATGTTTCTTAGGGAGTTCTCTCACTGTTTTCCCCACCGTGCCATCTAATCCTGCTCTGAGAAACTCCGGGCAACACTGGGGTAAAAGCGCCAGCACCGTGTCTACACTAGGGCTTCTGGCTTTTGCTTGCCCTGGAGAAGGTGCTCCGGTGCTAGCACAGTGGTGAGAGGTTTGCTTCCCAGATTCCTGTAGACAAGACACAAGACGTGTTTCTTCCTGAAACGTGAGGATCGGCAGCTCTTGTCCTTTTATCCCAGCTAATGAGCCTGTAGTTGTAGCTGCTGAACCTAATTATTATCGATTATGTTTTGTGGTTTCCACCATGTGCTAGTGTGGCCAGGTAGATAAAGCACCAGTGTGGGAACCAGGAGACCTGGTTCTATTCCCAACACTGCTGCTGGGTGACCTTAGGCAAGTCACTTCCCTGCTCCGTGACTCAGTTTCCCCATCTATAAAATACGGATAATGATCCTGGCCTTTGAGCTCTACTGGGGAAAAGTCCTAGGTATTATTAATACACATGAGGCTGGATCTTCTTTCGGTATCAGTCAGCATAGCTTCATTGGCTTCAATCAGCACCAGAGGATCTGGCAGGCTTTTCGCCTTTCTCTGCAGCATGGGGCACGGGTCACTTGCTGGAGGATTCTCTGCATCTTGGAGTCTTTAAACCATGATTCGAGGACTTCAGTAGCTGAGACATAGGTGAGAGGATTATTGCAGGAGTGGGTGGGTGAGATTCTGTGGCCTGCGTTGTGCAGGAGGTCAGACTAGATGATCATAATGGTCCCTTCTGACCTTAAAGTCTATGAGTCCAGTGTTCCAGTGAAAGAATAGTAATATCTGATCTCCTTTCGGACCCTCACCAAGCTGTTTGTCTGCAGTCTTTCTGTGGCTAACTACTCCAGAATAACCTCAGGACCCTCCTGTCGACGCATGCAAGCCTCTTCGGATTCCTGGAACCGTTCACCAATCGCCCGAGTCTCCAAGGAGCTCACCTAATCTCGTGCGGTATCCGAAACGAGAACCCTGAGCTTTTAGAACCCCCCCTTTAAATTCCTCAAGGGTGTGTCCGTGCTTGGGGATTTTAGGGGGAAATTCCCATCAGTACTTTTAGAGCCATGTGTCCGTTGAGGCTCCCACCAGCGTAACCTTCATTATGGCTGAGTTGGGGTTAGCGCCAGTGGAGGCTGGCTGGGGGGGGGGGTGGGATTCTTTAGGGAGGGATGTCCTTTTTACCTAGTCTCCCATCTGTATGTTTGGAATGAGTTCGTAATGTTTTTAGCACAGGAAAGGGCCGTTGCGAGGGGGAATTCCTTATCTTTTTTACTTTCAGTTTTAGTTAGGCCTTGTGCCTTACCAGAGCCGGCAAGGGGTGTGTGGGGGTGTACCTGTGTGGTAGTTTGCAAGTAGTTACCGAGACATGCAGAGGCCAGAGCTAAAGAGGACACTATTTTGGGACTCTCTTATTTCGGAGTCCTCTCTCTGTCCATTTCTGCGGTGGTTTGTGGCTCTCTCTCTCCCTGGGTAAGTACATGTTCTCCAGTGTCTGTGCAGCGTTTAGGCTCATGGTGGTCAGCTTCACGTTTTGGTTTTATGTTTCAGGCAGGGGGTGGCAAGCAGCGTGCATGCTGGCTTTTTTCAGTGATGTTTTGATCGGTTTGCTGCTCAGGCGTTACAAAGGCTGCGATAGAAACCAGAATGTTTCCATTTGGCTGTAAAGGCCACTCTGCCTAGTTCAGAGCCAGTACGTAGATCTTTGGCCCTCTCTGCCCGTTGGGTTGTATTGTGTATTTATTTTGCAGTACAGTATATGGAGAAGAGGATTAAAATATCTTGTGTACTTTAAGCTGTAATCACACATTTTTCCCTTATTCGTGTACAATTTTTCTCCTATTTACAAGAGTTGACACTCTGGACTAATGGCCTTCCATTAGTACCTGTACTGTGTTCTGTGGTATTATGGTCCAATCCTGTAAGCTCTTACTTACATGAGTAGTCCTCACTTATGTGAGTAGTCCCTGTATATCAAAGGTGAGGAAAGGTCAGTCACTTATACTGTAAAATTAATTTAATTGCTCAGCGGTACAAAACTTAAATAATTGTGTCCCAAAGATTGATAAGTAGAGCCGGCCAAAACGTAAAATTTCCATTCCATGGGACTTCATTCCAAATCGGAACTTAAATAAAAATATCAAAGTTTCCTCAAAAATGAAATTTAAAAAATCATTTGGGTCAATCAAAACATTTTCCTTGTTGATAGCATTAAAATATTTTGCTCATGATGTGAGCATGCTCAGTACAAGCCAAGCAGCAAATCGGGGGCTGGAGATGGGAGTAGGCCCCCCACTCTGCATCCCCGCTGAGTGGCAATCTGCACTGGGGAAGGTTTGTGCCTCTTCAGCTTTAGCCTGACAACAGATTTCCTCTGCTCTTTTTTCTCTGGATTCTTGAGGATGGGGCTGCTTCCCTTCTCCCTATATTTTGGTGTTGTGGGGGTACGCCTTTAATTATAAAGAGCGGAGAAGGGGAGTGGTCCTTTCCGTGCGAGAGGAATTGGCTTGCAGGGGTAAGCAATGTTCAGCCACCCAGGTCACCCCTTAGGGGCAGCAAGGGTCTCTCTCAGGCTGCCCAGCCATCAGCCTTCTTTCACTTCTGAGTTTCTGGTTTGGGTTTGTTCCCTCAGCTCCATGTCAAACCCCGGCCTTTGTCCGTGGCT
Organism: Chelydra serpentina; assembly: GCA_037349315.1. Lineage (NCBI taxonomy): Eukaryota > Metazoa > Chordata > Testudines > Chelydridae > Chelydra > Chelydra serpentina. The sequence continues at coordinate 7,826,510 of JBAIAC010000026.1, read as the reverse complement.
CGCATGGGAACTGGAGGGCGAAAGGGGACAAGTTGCTGGGTCCTAGGCTACTTGGTTGGGGTCTAATGTAAACTCAGGAGCGAGGATGTAGCCGGTCAGTAAAATGGGCGGATTGGAAGGTGGTTTCTGCAGAACAGCACCCCCCCTCTCTCTGTCAGATTATTGTTACTGCAGTTGTTTTTCTGTTACTAAAGCTGTTCTGATGGTGGGGGAAGAGGCCATGGGAAATGGTTAGGAATGCCTGATACGGGCTAGAAGGAGAAGACTATTTGAGATCAAGAAAGAAAAAAAGAACTCCGAGAAATGGATCCTGTCACCTGACCGTGTCTCACACCATTGGTAGCTCATGGCAACCTCAAATTGACAGATGCGACTTTGCTGTTTTAGTTGATTTCTACACACAAACACGCATGCAGACATGCTGAGTCAAATACATCCACGCTGTAACTCCCTTGATTTCAGGGTCAGTTTGGCTTGTTTTGTTTTGTGTACGGGGGAGTTCAGGTCTGTGTATTGTGGCAAATTGCCAGCACTACTATGATGGGTCCCGCACTTTCTCTTCTTGTGGGGGGGTTTCAGGGTGCCATTTCTTGCCCCTGAACTGGGGTAACAGCTATCCTACTAGTATCCCAGGGAAGGGGAGTGGAGAGGGAGGGACCCGGGCCCGCCCTCTACTCCGGGTCCCAGCCCCCAGGGACCCTATGATAGTAGGTGAACCACTTGTATCAGTGATTCTTTCCCCTGGGCTACTTCCCTCTCCTGACCTTCAGCTTGTGGGGCTTCCTGCCTTCCCTCTGCACAAGCCAGGTGTCCCTTTACCTAGGATCTTGGTCTTCTTAGCCCGCTGCAGCACTTCTCAAAACTCTCCTCCACTTTCCTTCGAACTGCTCGTTGTTCCACCACCAATCCACTCTGCTTCACTCCTCCAAACTGCTCGTTGTTCCACCACCAATCCACTCTGCTTCACTCCTCCAAACTGCTCTCTGCTCCACCACCAAACCACTCTGCTTCACTCCTCCAAACTGCTCTCTGCTCCACCACCAAACCACTCTGCTTCACTCCTCCAAACTGCACTCTGATCCAACTCCTTCCTCTGGCTGATTGAAGCAGGGGGATTTTATTAGGTGACTGGCTTCAGGTGCTCTAATTGGTTTCAGGTGCTTTTAATTAATCTACAGGGAATAAGGCTTCTCCTCATCCTAGATCACTCTCCTGCTGCCTTCTGGCCATGCTGTATCACAGTATTTTCACTTCTGTTTGACTCCAAACTACATCAGCAACTCTCATCTAGAGTTTAACACTCCTGACACTTGTACACCTCTAAACTCGGTATCAGTGAGTTAATAGCAATGCTTTACTCTGCATTTCCACTGTTGATATCAGAATCTGATTGTGCCCCAAAATGCACATACTCTGTGAAATAGCGGCAATGTTGTAAGGCTGATCCCAAAGCCCTCTGAAGTTGATGGGTGTCTTTCCATTGATTTCAATGAGCTTTGGATCAGGCGCTTAATCTATCCCATGATCTGCAAACTCACTCACTTCTTCTCCCACCATCTTTATGCTCCCACAATTGCCCAGAACAAATTCTGCAAAGGAACTTTCCCTGACTTGCACAAAATGCTCGCTCAGGCTGTTGCTGTGACTCATTTATCCAGTCCCATCTTCTTAATTGGCAAGTGAAGTGACCGATGGTGAAAGATGTTAGATGAATAGCCTAGGAGACCAATCCAAAGTAGAGGTAGCGTACCTGGGGAAGTCTCAGATCCTGCAGAGATGGGGGCCAATATTAAGCCCTAAAATAGATTAAATAATGTTAGTGAAGGGTATCGGATTAACAGTGCAAGTTTCCCCACTCTGCGCCACCATCAATATGTTTCAGCCCTGGGCCTGGAGGGACGCTCCTGCCCCCAACAAGTGATAGAAAGTAATTCAGTCTCCATGGCCTCTTCATTTCTTAGCCTCCCTGCCAAAATAACCCACACGAGTGCTATTTAGAGTCAGTCGTGATGGTGGGCTGGTGACTTTACCGGTGCTTTGCAGTTCGGCAGCACTGCCCCTCCAAGGTTCTGAAAGCACTGTCCAGGCATGAACTAGGTCTCAGAGCACCTCGGCTGCTATTATCTCCATGTGGAAACTGAGGTCCAAAAGGGCGAAGTGTCTTGCGGAAAGTCACACAGTGACAGAGCTGAAAATAGAATCCAGTTCTGCCCTCTTCTGATCTCTAGATAATAGTGCCTCACACACACTGACATGAAGCCCGATGTGTCAGGAGCTAGACTGAGTCTACCAACTAATTTCTCACAGCCCAGTCATCACATGGCAAAACACTTTGGTCACCACTCACATGGGCTGGATTTGAACTGTTCACCTTGAGATGAAAGGCTTTGTAGCCCATTACCAGTCCCCTGCTGCTCTCCTAGACTGAGCTCCTAAATCTGAAACGCTTGTAATTGCATATGTCATTTTGGATTTATTCATGCGTATTTATATCCTGCTCCGTTAACCGTCCACTTCTTTCCCCGTAGGAGGCTGCACAGGACAAAGCATCCACTCACATGCACAAAACATGCATCCGAGAACCGATGTCTATCGAAAGCATGACGTCGACGGGGGTCGGTAATTCTACAGGACATGGAGGAGAATCCACAGTTGCATTTGAAAATGTAAAAGTCTAGAAAGAAAGTGACCGTCTCAGGATGCAGGTAGGAGATCTTCAGTTGGGTAGGGCAGAAAAGATTGTGAGAGTAGAACATGGACACGGCAGGTTTTATGTCACCAAATGGGCCATGAACATGTCACGATTCCCACTGAAGTCAATGGCGCATGACTAAAGGTGGCTGCATCATTCCCCTAAATAGGAAAATATAACCCCACTCTTGGAGCCCAAACCCTCCCAGCCGCTCTGTTGTTATGCCACTGTGGGAACTGTGACCCAACTTGCCGTATCAGTGACGTTATTGGTGATGACGTTGTACACGACGCTGCTTCTGTTGTTTATTTCTAGCACAGTAGCCCCTCAAAATGAGGGTTGGCTTGCCATTGGGCTAGGCATTGTACAAACACACACTCCAAAAACAGTCCCTGCCCCAAAGAGCTCCTAGTATAGGGTTCTGACAGTAACACAGCAGGCGAATAAAACAGACAAATGATGGCGGGTGGACGGACCAGAGAACAACAGAGATGGGGTTTTGTATAGGCAGCCTAACCAAACACCAGGCAATAGTGGTTTGTCAGTGTTAGGGCGAAGGCCGGGTTCCATTGTTCCCAACTCCACTACTAACCTATCCGGTTTCTTCCCCCCAGCTCCAGATGGAGGATATGGATCTCCAGAGGGCCATAGCAAATGCTCAGCCGCAGCTGGTGGAGTCCCTGAGTCATGACCCCGAGTGGCTGCTTATGAAAGCCAAACATTTCCTCCCTCACACGGACCTGAGCCACATGGATGGAATCACGGACTGCAAAGAAAAGGTCATGTTGCTCCTCAACGCACTGGAGAGTGCAGGACCAATCCTATGGAAGCAGTTTATCCAGTGTGTCTGCATGGAAGGCAACCTCCCCATGGACCTGGAGATACTGCTCATGAGTGTCTCAGGAGAAGGTAAAGGAGAAAGAGCTGGGGGGTTGATCAGCAGCAATTCACACTGAAACAGTCCCCGCCAGCCTCTGCCCAAACAAGAAGCCAGAACCTTGATCCCTAGCACCACCACTCTTAGGTCTGGCTGTAGTAGAGCTGATGGGCTAACTTTGTCCCTGGCGCAGCCCAGTGACTTCGACAGAGCAATGGCAGGAGTGAATTTTGCATTATGACAGTGGATGTTTTAGGATGGAAATACAGTGGAATACAGTAAATGGATCGGTTTGGACCGTGTCCACTTGGCTCGTTCTGGCCCCGATCCTGCAAGATCCTGAGCGCTCTCAATTCCTGTTGGCCTAACTGGGAGCTGAGGGTGTGCAATACCTTCCAGGATCAGGGCCTGTCTGAATGATCAGAACATCCAGTTCCCACACTGGAAATGTCCACAGAGGCAAAATCTCTTTGGAAGGGTTCAAGGCATTGACTAGTCCAAATTGGGACTGTGGTATGACCATGTATTCTGCCCCATAAGGATCCTGAGAGCTTTGGTGAGAGGACAAAGAGCGATGATAATATAATATATACAGCTGTCATTTTATTTTACATGCATAATTGTATCAATAGTGTTGTTCAAATCATTATAATTGAATGTCCCACCCGCTGGAACAATTTATCCCACAATCTTTGACTTTATAGCCCTCCAGAAGTTGTGAGGTGGCTTTCTCCCTTTGAAAACATCAAAAGAAATGGCTTCCCAGTCTGATCCATGCAGCAGAATACAGGAGGTGGCTTTGCTCCACGTAAGCTGTCATTATTGCTAGGGTGACCAGATGTCCTGATTTTATAGGGACAGTCCCGTTTTTTGGGTCTTTTTCTTATATAGGCTCCTATTACCCCCCACCCTCTGTCCCGATTTTTCACACTTGCTGTCTGGTCACCCTATCATTGACAATGAATTCTACGGCACAGAGCATTATAAACACCAAACTCTTCTTTAATAGTTCGTGACACATTTGGTGAAATCTTGAGCCCCATTGACTTCAGTAGATCTAGGATTTCACCGAGGGTATCTTCTCGATTTAGCGGTTGGATATCCTCAGCCCTCAGCTTCCTGTTTAACAGGAGGTTATGCAAATAAATGACAGCTCATCTAAGTAGACAGATCATGTGAGCAGTCTTGTTATTGCACATTATTTAACAAGCAGTCTTGTTATATTGTACATCCGGTTTTCCTCCATGAATAGCCAAGTGCATCAGGAGCAAGCCGCACAGAAAAGGAAAGGGGAATCTAACCATAGGCTAAAAATAAGAATTGACTTGTATTTTCTTCCAGAGTTCAAGCTAAAACAAGTTTTAGCCTCAGAGTTCAGTGAGGTTTTTTAAAAAGTTTCTTAGGTTGTAAAATCTCTAGATCAGGAGTTGTGGCTTCATGTGTTTATTTCACATAGGGTGGCCAGATGTCCCGACATTCAGGGGTTTGTCTTATATAGGTGCCTATTACCTGCCATCCCCTGTCCCGATTTTTCACACTTGCTCTCTGGTCACCCTAATTTCACAGTGCCTAATACAATTATCTTGATGGGCGCCTCTGAGTGCTACTGTAATACAAATATTAAGTAATCATTTAAAATGGTCATTGTTCATGGTTTTTGGTACCAGGCCAGTACAATGCAGAGACCTTCTACATGTATCTCTCTGCTTCCTGCTTTCAGCTGGGCCCTGGAAATGGAAATACCAAGTTACTGTAATGATCTCATTATACTTCCAGCTCGAGCAGAAATAGCAAATGCTGGAAATAACAGCAGAAAGAGTCTGTTCTTGGGAGTCTAATGTTTTTTAGACCAAAGATTCTCTGATAAATGTTGAGCTTTATCCAGACCAAAGCTCCCAGCCTTTGGAAGTTCACTCATCACTAGTGATACAGTGATCACCGTTTACCCTGAACTGGGTCTGTGATTCTGCAGACGTTTCCCCAGCTCCTCTCCTTGCCACAGAACTTTGCTCCAGAGTCTTTTTCATTTCAAAAGAAACCTTTTCTGCTGAAACCTTTTCCTTTTCCTTGACAACTATGATGCATGAATGTATCATCAATACAGAAATCCAGGGCAAACTGAAAATTTAACATCAGCCCAAAATCTCCAGGCTGCCACGCTGGAGTGGTGCTGAAACCAGGTGATTCATGGATAACCAGGTTACCTAACGAATGAGAGTGTGGGTCAAATTTAAGCAGAGGCAGGTCTAGCACTGCAAATATTGTGAGTCCCATCATGAGCCAGAGCAAACTGCATTGTGTAAAAGTTGAAGCTTCACACCTCCCTGGGAACAAAAGATTAACAGTGAGTCAGGGCACCTCTGAGGCGGGGCACAGTGCCCCATGCCTGTTTGCAACACAGCAGGCTATCAGACACTAGTCAGACATTGTACCGGGGTTTCCTTTGCAGCATTTTGTGTGTGTTTGCATGTTGCATACCTTAGGTTAAGTCAGGCCGGCAATGCCACAAACAGGTGAGCCTAACTCATTTGGAGCACATTATAGGAAGGCACTGGCAATATCCTAATTTTATTTTAAATTAATAATTGTAGGTTTAAACCAGAAACAAGAAGCCTTTGCAGAAGCAAGTACTCAGTCTCCTTCTCAACCTACAGGTAAGCCTGGTGTCTATGGCACGAATGCAAGGGGATAACATTCTAGGAGCTTCCCAGCTCTCTGCGAGGTAGCTGTCTTGGGGGTAGGGTTGCCAATGTTGGTAGGACGTATTCCTGGAGGTTTCATCACATGACATAATCTTTAATTCCGGGAGACTCCAGGACAATCCTGGAGGATTGGCAACCCTACTTGGGGGCGGAGCCAAAGACCAGGGCAGTGCAATAATCTGAGCCACCCTAGAGTAGGCCACAAACTGAGCCCAGACAGAAACACCCCGTGAGGGAACCCGCTTGTACCGCGTCTCAGCTAATTGCCAAGGTTTTGATTTCAGAAAAGCCCAATAAGCCCTGAATTCCCCAACGATCTACTGATTTGTTCTTCCAGGGCATTATAACATGACCCGCTTTGGCTAATTCACTGCATTTGAATGACTGGCCTCACTGCCGGTTAGTTTGAGGAAACCCATTTGGTTTTATGCTGTCTTAGTGAAGCTTAATGCTTGGCTGCATGGTTTCCTGTGGTCCAAAGGTCAGTCCAAGGCCTTTAATCCAACACATCAAGAACGGCTCAGACACCTCCACACATGACCCCACAATGCAGTTCGTGGAAGTCGTTTAATGGCCATCAGGGTGCCAAGCCGTATGTATTATAATGCGTGCCGCTAAAGAAACTCAGTGGGTGACTCATTTGCACGGTGTCTGGTTTCTAAAATCAAACCACGGGCACATGTCCCCACCCACCCGCATGAAGAGAATTACAGCAGGTGGAGAAAGGCTGTGGTAATTTCTTGCTGCAGCACTATCACTTCCTGAGCTGGGAGGCAATTGTTCCACAAGCCAGCGTCAACAGAAGAAGCCTGCTGGATGTGGGTTAGCTTTTATATAGAAACCTCTAACCTTATTGCTACATCCGTCCCAAAGGTGTGTGCAAGTAGGAATAAAAACGCTGAATCGAACCCTTTGTAGTCTGTGCTCTGCAACGTGAGGAAATCGGCAGACCGAGCAGATTTTTCGAAACCTGGGTGCTAATGAGTGTCTGAGAACAGTGCAAGCTGATCGCTGTGCGCTTGGGCAGGGACAGGCAGGCTAAAAGTCAGTAGCCAAGTGTGATTTTCATGTCTGATTTTGCATGGTAGAGAAATAATTGAGCAGAAGTCCGCCGTGCTCTCCACTGTGCCTAGGAAGTTCCCATTAGTGGTGTTAAGTGCTGAGGAGAGGTGTTAGGGCTGCTAACTTGTTACCGCTACTCAGTGCTGCTGTTCTCCAAACTCCGATGCCAGCTGTACTAGCAGTTAGCGCCGCTTACCCCTTCAGGAGACCTCAGTGTTATTTGTAAAGAAAGACCACAGGCTCTGTTCGGTGACGAAGGCACTGGGCCGGGTTTATTGTCGACAAAGCACAGTCCTAGTGCCCTGGCTCAGTAGTTACATGTACTCACCCACGTATGCCCGCAACAATGGTGCTAGGCTAATCAGCACACCAGGATGCTGTCTCCCAGGCTGGACAGCGATACCCCCCATAGGACATCTCCTTTTATACATGGATACAAACAAGTTATGTATTACACTCCAGATGCTAGTTACCACCCTTGTACCTGCTAGTTCAAACATCCTCATCCATGATCCTGTCGTCCCCTCCTTATCTTACGAGGGGTCGATGTGTTCTTGTACCATCCCTTAAGAACGTGTTTGCACAGTGTGGCAAACCCAGGACAAACAGCTACCAAGGGGGAGGGAGTAACTAGTCCCAGGGGGTTAAAAGGCCTCTCCCTGTCCACGGAGGGGAGATAACTACGGGGAAAAAAGGTTCAGCTGGGAAAGGGGTTGCTAGGGAGCTAGTTAGGTCCAGCTGTCTGCAGCTGCTGGAGACCTTTTTAAACCCTCCCCTGTGGGAAGGGAGGGGTGGGTGAGAAGCAGGGAAGCTGCTAGTAGGACACCGAAGCCTTCCTGGAAGGAGGGCTGCATTTCCTCCCCAGAAGGGAAGGAGAACAAACTGAAGGGACTGACCAGGGGAAGGTATAAGCCAGACCCTGTGCTGCCAGTAAGGGTTTGCCCTGCCCAAGCCTGTCTCTCCAAGGCGAAGAGGAACTGAGTCTGCTGAGGAGAACAAGGTACTTTGCCACAACAGTTACTCGAGAGATCTGTATGTTTCTGTCCAGTCAGGAATGTGCTTACTTGGTTCACTGACACCTGGTGCATTGCTGTTCTGCCAAAGCCAGGCCTACTCCGGTTCAGAGCCTTTGGTTCATATGGTGACTTATGCTTAGGGCTCCAGCCAGGCGTACTGTGCTCAGGCGCCGACTTCCGGTGGTGCCGGTGGGGGCTGATGCCCGGCGTCGGGGGCGGGGCTCCGCCCCCGATGCCGGGTGATGTTGCGGGGCCCCGCCCCCGACGCAACGTCGCCCGGGGGCGGGGCCCCACAACATCTCCCGGTGCTGAGGTGAGTTTGCCGTGGGTCCCGGGGTTGGCAGGGAGCTAGGTGCGGGCCCCGGGGTTGGCGGGGAGCTGCCGGTGGGTGCTCTGCACCCACCAATTTTTCCCCATGGGTGCTCCAGCCCCGGAGCACCCACGGAGTCGGCGCCTATGGTACTGTGACTTTAGAGCCTAGCTAAGGTTTGGCCTACACTTAAAAGTTAGGTCGACACAGCTTCATTGGACATGCGTGTGAAAAAACCCACGCCACTGAGCAGCACAGTTTTGCCGATCTATTCCCCAGTATAGCTGCAGCTACGTTGGGGAAGTGGTGTTCCTACACTGATGGGGAAAACTTTTCCGTCAACATAGGCTGCAGCTACACTCTGGACTACACTACATTACCCAGCTATGCTGGTAGAGTCGCTGTAGTGTAGACATACCCTAAGGACTGGAAAATTAGGTCAACCCAGCTACGTAGCTCGGGGGTGTGAACAATTCACACGGAAGAAGTTTTCTGTCGACTGAGCTACCACCTCTCGGAGAGGTGGGTTTACTACAGCGACGGAAGAGCCCCTGCAACTGTGCCGTTGCAGTGTTTCTAGTGTAGACATAGCCTGAGCTTCAGATTCATAGAAACGCGTCGCTCCTGCCGGGTGCCAGGCAGAATGTGACTCTGAGTCACTATTGCCAGTGGCCCTGATCTGCAATTTGTGCATGTGCAACACACGCCTACTTTTTTGCACTTGCGGGTTTACACACACAGCTAGATAGCCATGCAATGCTTGCACCCCCAGAACTGTGCATGCACGCAGAGTAAGCACTTCATAAAGTAGGCCCGCATTTGTGTGTGCACAAACATGACTGGAAATCGGGACCAATATGCCTAAATTACAGTGTGGTTATGGAAATGTTAAGGACATTGTGGGCTGTTTTCTGTGGTACACTGTGCAGCTTTTGGATCTGTTATCTCAGTCTTGAATCTGCAAGACTCGTTCTCTTCTACATATTCAAAGCCACATCCTACACAACCCACCTCTCACTACTTCCTTATATAATGTACAGTTGAGAGGATTTTTACCAGACTACAATCCCTATATCTCTGCAGCCACTTCTTTCTCGTCTCTGTATACCCACAAACCCTCAATATGGCCAAGTCCTGGCCCTTTAAAATGTCGTCTGCCCAGCTCAGATCTGTTTAGATTGTAAACTCGTGGGGGCAGGGACTGCCTTGCACCATGGGGGGCCTGATCCCAATTGGGGCTCCTATAATATAAATCACTAATAGCAATGAGAGAGATCCTTTATCCTGAATTGGTAATGTTAGTTAGGAGCTGGGTGAAACCTTGTTATGGAGTGAGTTAAAACCTCATTGAGATCGATAGGTGTGAACGCAACCTTCAGTTAACATAACTATAAGAATAAACTCCAACCCAGACCAGCAGAAGTACGTGAACCCAACCAGGAGCCTTTGCTGAGTATTGTTTTGAGCAGGCGTGTGTGGGGATGGAAGGGGGGGAAGGCAGAACACAGAGAAACCGAAAACAGACACAAATGGTAAGAGAGAGACAGACAGCTGGAAGGAGCAGCTGAAAGTGCAGAGTCTGACCCTGGAAGAAATTTAAGGAAAGGCATTTCGGTCGGGGTGCAGATAGAACAGAGTGTTCTTGGTGCTGGGAGCAAAAGCAGCTGTGTCTTGCTGTTTGATGCCTTCTGCATTCAGAGATGCAGGACTTCGTACATTCTTTGTAAATAAACAAGGTGACATCAGAGAGCCCCCTTTAAAAACAATGTGTTCCGAATCATCTTGCATTATGAAAGCTCTCCTGGGTTAACAGCTCGTCTGCACGGCAGCTGGAGGCTCACGTGGGCACGGTCACTGTTGATTTGCAGTGGTCCTGAGCTCCGGAGAGTGGTCGCTACAGCACGAGGTAGTTGATGGCAATTAACAACCCAATAAAGATACAGACCCAGCGAAGCCCATTGGTGTACAGCACCTGGTGTCTATGTGCTCCAGTGCCCCAGGCTAGAAAATAAGTTATAATAACCACACATTAAAAATAAATAAATCATAAAGAACTCGGGTTAGGCCACAGCTGCTAAAAATTGTGCCCCCCCCCCCCCCCCCGCCCACAGGAGCCGTAACCATGGTCCATTGTAACAGGCCAGATTCCATAGACTCCGCTACCCAGTTCTGTCAGGGGCTGGGGAATTGTGCACACACATCACAAGAGGCCAGGAGACATCCCCAGCTGGGTGGGGTGGACTCATTCTGCCTGACTTCAAACACCCATGAATGTCACCAGCTGGAAAGTTCGACTCAGTCTTCATTAGGTTTCTGTCTTGCTTAGGAAAGAGGGTTTAAAAAAAGAGCAGGAGGCCGGAAAATTCAGATGCAAAACTGAATCCAGCCCATGCTCTGCCTGGCTGCACTATGGTGATGGACACTCGAAAACGCTACTGTAACTAGATGGCTCATAAGGGGGACTCCTCTCTCCCTAATCCAAAGCAAGGCTGCCCTGTTAAAGGTGAATGGCCTTTGTGGGGAGGCTGGAATATGCACTTAGATGGCACGAAAAAAATTGCCACCTCTAATGAGCCCAAGAAAGAGCTTAGGAGGCTTTCAAAATCTCCCACCGCATGAGACTCCCCCATTCCCAATTCCAAGCCACAGCGTCCTTGGAACTCTGGTGGGTTACCGCTTCATGGCTCAGTGTTACCTGTGCAATGAGTTCTCTTCCCCGCATCCTCCACCAATGCCTCAGTGCTCAGGTAGAAATCCATTCGCATGCCTCTGTAGCTCTGCTCCAATTGGGACCAATGTAAGATGATCAAACGCCAATTAGCCAGGCAGCCCTCCAGAGAATCAGATCAAACATGTTGCTTTTAACTTGGATATACATTATAATTAGGAATTTTGAGGCACTTTAACCAAGCAAACTGTTTTGTTAGGCAGCTGGTGCACTGTGGGCACTGCTTATGATGCTGACTGATATTGTCTTCCGTCTAGTTGGCAATGATATAACGAGATCCAATGACTGGAAATTGAAGCTAGACAAATTCAGACAATCAATAAGGAACAATGAGGACTATTAACCATTGCGACAATTGGATTCTCCATCACTGGCAATTTTGAAATCAAGATTGGATGTTTTTCTAAAAGACCTGCTGTAGTGCAAACAGGAAGTTCCTATGGCCTGTGTTGTACAGGGGGCCAGACTAGATGATCACAATGGACCCTTCTGGCCGTGGAATCTAAGAATGTATATTGGCAGTCTCAGCGCACTTTGCAACAGTCGCTCATAGATCGGTCTGGTTAATGCGTTGGTGATCAATATGTCTTAGCACCATGCTTCTTAACAAATGGTGAAAGGATCCATCGAAAACATCTGACAATCATTTTCTAATTCTGGCCACTTTTTAAAAAAAATAAATACCCCTTTTAATTTTAAGTGTTGCCAGTGAAGATATTCAAACCCACAAACAGCCTCTAATGTTGCACTGAAATTTTTACGCATCCAGTCAACTGTGGGATCAAAGTCATAGAATTTACACCCTCTCCCTGATACGTGAAGCACAAATGGGTGTTATAATATAATATATGGAGATATTCCTATCTCCTAGAACTGGAAGGACCTTGAAAGGTCATTGAGTCCAGTCCCCTGCCTTCACTAGCAGGACCAAGTATTGTCCCCTGACAGATTTTTGCCCCAGATCCCGAAATGGTCCCCTCAAGGATTGAACTCACAACCCTGAGTTTAGCAGGCCAATGCTTGAACCACTGAGCCATCCCTCCCCCGACAAGGTGATGGTGACTTTCTATTATCCATCCCCATATACGACTGCACTGCATGTATGCTTTTACCTCAGCGGTTGCAGGGTTTTCATTGGCTGTTGTTGACGGGATGATATACCTTGTGATCTCAAGCTCACAATGCTTCATTAATATGTTTGCTGCTTTTCAACTTTCAGGACTTGAAAGACGTCGCCATGGAAGCAATTCTCATCCCAATGGTAAAGAGTCTAAACAACAACGATTAGGTACGTGGATTTCTCAAACGATGCATGAGCATGTTCATCTGTGGGGAACTACCAAGTTATTGACTTTGTATGTGTCATATCCAGTATCAACCCAAGTGCCCATTATTTTTATTGCATACCAGTAAATAAATCAAAAGCACCAAGAAATCATCCTTCCTCATTATGGGAAGCCTGTGTGGAGAAGCTGCCTTATCTCACATGCAACTGATCTTAAAAAACAAAGACAATGGGCGTTTGCAAAAAACTGGCTCAGAGGTGCAATGAAAACCCTTCTGGAAAAAGATGGATTAAAATAATCTAGAATAAAAACCCTTTGAAGGAATTACATGCCCAGAAGGTAGCTCATAGCTTGTTATTCATTAACGGTTTTTTGTTTTTTTTTTTGGAATGGGGAACCAGTTCAAGAAACATGCAAATTTAATACAAAACTCCAATAAGCTTCCAGAGCTAATGTGGCACATTTGAAAATGCACTTGTATGATTTCAAAACCCAGAGAAATTGAGGAAGAATTTAATTTCCACAAACAACTGTAGGTGAGACAGAATAACACCAACATTGTCCATATGGCCTGAGCCAATACCCACATTAATGGCCAAATTATAGCTGACTTACATTGGTGCACAATAGGAAGTAACAAAGGGGCTGGAGAGAACAGGGGTTGTAGGGAGCTAGTTAGCATTTCCAGTAGGTACTAGTGTGTTTTTAGAGGGGGCATGTCTCAGGAGGACAACAACAAGGCCTTGGTCCCACCACATTGTGAACTCGGAGGGTTGTTTGGAAACCAAAATGGGTGCAAAGCAAAATGTTGGATTTAGACAGCGTGGAGGGGGCTGGACTCTGATCCCAGATCAGGATCCACGGTCATGGCTGTAATTAAAGACTGTATCATAACGCACATGCACGAGGTGGGTGCGAGTTAAGGTTGTGCAGGCAACCCTAATTCTGGCATTGCCTAACTTTTGGGTGCTTGACTTTGCAGCCTTCACATTCTTTTAACTTAGTTTTTTTAAATATAATTTCTAGGGGTTTTAAAAAACTTAAAAATTGAAAAAATAAAACCCAGCAAAATTCTGTGGTGTGGAACCATATTGATTCTCTGTCTGGGTCGGCAGCCTGGCTGGGATTTTTAGATCCATAGCACAGTCCTCTACCACTCAAACTAATGGAGTAGCTGGTAGCAGTAGAAGGCTGTTATCTTTTATGTGGACCTGCCCCTAGAGGGGGATGGAGACACACATTTTACCTGTATGTTTCACGCCTATTTGCTAGACAGCAAGGTAATGTTGAGACTCGGGACTCATGGATTCAATTCCAGGTGCTGGAAGCAAGTAAGCTCTAGTTACGGACTCTTCTGCTCCTCCCCACCGATTTCTCCCTGTCTCCTTCTGCTCTCTCTCCAGCCCCTCCCCCTCCTGCAACCTGGTGGTCAACACCCCAGCTCCTGCCCCCAACTCCTTCCTCTGCCCCCCTGCAACTATCCTGACCCCTCCACAGCTCCTACTCCTATCTCATCTTCTGCCCCTCTCTACTTAGACTCATAGACTTTAAGGTCAGAAGGGACCATTATGATCATCTAGTCTGACCTCCTGCACAATGCAGGCCACAGAATCTCACCCACCCACTCCTGGAATAATCCTCTCACCTATGTCTCAGATATTGAAGTCCTCAAATCATGGTTTAAAGACTTCAAGATGCAGAGAATCCTCCGGTAAGTGACCCGTGCCCCATGCTGCAGAGGAAGGCGAAAAACCTCCAGGGCCTCTGCCAATCTACCCTGGAGGAAAATTCCTTCCTGACCCCAAATATGGTGATCCCCGAGCATGTGGGCAAGACTCACCAGCCAGACACCCAGGAAAAAGTTCTCTGTAGAAACTTCTAACATCCCATCATTGACCATTGGTCCTATTCACCACTGATGGCAATTAATTGACCTTTGACTAAGATCATGTTATCCCATCAAACCATCCCCTCCATAAACGTATCTAGCTTAATCTTGAAGCCAGATAGGTCTTTTGCCCCCACTGCTTCCCTTGGAAGGCTGTTCCAGAACTTCACTGCTCTGATGGTTAGAAACCTTCGTCTAATTTCAAGTCTAAACATCCTGATGGCCAGTTTATATCCATTTGTTCTTGTGTCCACATTGGTACTGAGCTGAAATAATTCCTCTCCCTCCCTGGTATTTATCCCTCTGATATATTTAAAGAGAGCAATCATATCTCCCCTCAGCCTTCTTTTGGTTAAGGTAAACAAACCAAGCTCCTTGAGTCTCCTTTCATACGACAGATTTTCCATTCCTCGGATCATCCTAGTGGCCCTTCTTTGTACCGGTTCCAGTTTGAATTCATCCTTCTTAAACATGGGAGACCAGAACTGCACACAGTATTCCAAATGAGGTCTCACCAATGCCTTGTATAACGGTACTAACACCTCCTTATCTCTACTAGAAATACCTCGCCTAATGCATCCCAAGACCGCATTAGCTTTTTTCACGGCCACATCACATTGGTGACTCATAGTCATCCTGTGATCAACTTCTGCCTCTTTCCTCCCTTTCTAGCTCTAGCTCGTATCCTTCTCCCACCCCCATTCCTCACCTCTTTGCATTTGAGCCAGGTTGTGTCTTCCTTTTCCTCCATGCTACCTGAGCACGAGCAAGGGTAGCTCTGAGAAGACAGGAGAGGCAGAGTCTCCCTGCTCTCAATTCCAGTGCTTGGCACTACATCAGCTACCAGGAGGAGCAATGTCAAGGGAAGTCCAGCTCATCCCTTGCAGCCTTGGCTGGAGCGTGCTCAGTTGCTCTGTGGGGATGGTGCATGTGCAGGCTGGTCACAGATAGGAGCTGTGAGGAGATGGAGCTTCCTCAGTGCAGATGTAACCTTCAGAGAATTTAGCTGCCAAACGCTAACAAAGTCCTACTAAGTATGTGGGAACTGAGATTTTTTCAGAGGCTAATAAGTTGGCCAAATTTGGGCAAATTTTCACAGGCAGAGCAAAAGGCCACCTAAACGTCAGATTTCAAGTCCCTCCGCTCCAAAGCATGGCTATACTACAGCTTCTCAGTGATGCGGTTGTAAGAATGTATTATTTTTTTAAAACAGAAATGGTTGAGCCATTTTAGCTGAAATTGTTTCAAAAGATTCAGCCTGAGGCAGCCATCCAGCATGGGAAATTTCGGCCTGAATGGTTAAAGTTTGGCAATGTTAGAAGAAACTGAAAACAGGGTCTTATAATGGGAAATGTCAGGCAGTCTTAACTATAGGCATCACTACCTACAATAGCTATCATAAAAAAGAGAAATACGTCCAGAAGCCACCCGTAAGGGACTCTGCTCTCCTGAAGGCGGGAACGCCTGTTAGGTTCCAGTCATTTCCCTTTATCTGTCCCTCTATCTTCTGCATTCTTGGCAGCCTAACAAAACACCCTAGGATCTTGTTTGAAATAAAAATAGTCCACCGTCTCTGGGAGGGATCTCAACAGTGAACACCTTTCCTCAGAGTTAATCAGTGTGTTACTGGGCTGAGCTCCATACAGATAATTGATGAATTTGCTCAGAAAACGACAGGGCTATTTTGTGTATTTCTGAACCAGCCACTAGGGTCCTACTGGGGACATTTTCTAACCCTTGGCTAATTTCCGTAGATCCATAGATTTTTAAGGCCAGACGGAACCTTTGTGATCATCTAGTCTGACCTCCTGCACAGCCCAGGGCAGAGAGCCTCATCCAGTAATTTCTGCACCAAGCTCATAACTTCTCTTTGAGCTGTGAGCTTGTTATACTCCCCATACTGTGTGAGGGAGAAGTGTGAATCCAGAAAACCAGGTCCATGAGGCAGAGGGTGGAAGATACGCTACTTTGGCAAATAACGCTATGTAATTGTGCATGCACGTGGTCTGTTATTGTAAGGTCGCACAAGAGTGCCGCTTTGTTTACTAATTACTTGGTGTAGGGTTGCTGGGCTGGATATATGGCTTTGCGATTGTAGGGTTGCTGGCGTTGATTTATTGTTTTAAATGCATTTTTTTTTTGAAAAATTACATGGGTAAAGAATCACATGGACCTTGCAAATAGACCTGGGGGGAGGGGGTGGGAAAGTACTTTAGACCGTGAACCTCCCAATACAATCAGGGTCTATTTCAGTGGTTAAGCAATGGGCCAGATCCTATATGAACTAGCACAGCTCCACGGTCTCACTGTGTTTATTATGGTGAATATCAAATTCCTGAAGTTGATCTAGCTGTTTCCCATTACCACTCACACACACACTCTCTCTGTCATTCTCTGTCTCTCAGATTCAGCTGAAAGGTACCGGCATCTCATCGTTGCTTCAGTGTGCCAAAGGTATGGAAACAAGAGAGCAGCAGGAGCAGCTCTCCTGGGACAAGCACAGCCAGCAGCTTTCAGCCAAGCCTTCGTCAACCTAGTCATCCGGCAGAGTAAAGCTTCCCGGCTAAAGGAGAGAACAGATAAACCCAGAGAGGACTCAGCCGGCATGCAGGAAGCAGAGGAATGTGTGGACACGGCTGTGAAAGTCTCAGACCTGTTTGAAAGTGTCGTTAGCTCGGGTACCACCAGGGTTATCCTTTTGTTCGGCAAACCGGGGATGGGAAAGACCATGCTGATGCATAGGCTTTGCCAGAAGTGGGCAGAAGGAGCCTTGCCTCCATTTCTGTTTACTTTTCTCGTTGAGTTTAGGCAGCTGAATCTGATCAGCAGAAAGCTGACGTTAAAGGAGCTTTTGTTTGACTTGCTCCTTCCGCCAGAAGATTGCCCTGATGCAGTATTTCAGCACCTCCTGGAGAACGCCCAGCGCCTATTGTTCATCTTTGATGGGTTGGATGAATTTGTGGGGAACATAGACCAGCCGTCCTCACCGTGTGTAAGCCCTGCCCTCCACAGGCCTATGTCCATATCTGAGCTGTTTGCCAATTTCTGCTTTGGAAAACTTCTCCCTGGGTGCACGGTGCTGGTCACCAGTCGGCCTAAGAAATTACCCGACTTTCTGTTAAGCAGAGTGGATCTGCTGGCAGAAATTTGGGGATTTGACCGCGAGAAGGTGGAAGAGTATGCCAGCCACTATTTCCACCAACATTCCTTCAAAGAGCAGGCCATCGCTCACTTGAAAAACAACAGCAAGCTTCTGAGCATGTGTTTGATCCCTGCCTTGTGCTGCATCGTCTGCGTCTGTTTGGAATATTTGCTGAGGAAGCGTTTGTCGAAGGTGGAGCTTCCTCAGACCATGACCCAATTTTATATCAAAATGCTCCTCATCTTTATAAGTAAACAGCAGACAGAGGGCACTGTGAGTGAAGACACGCAGCTGAATCACCACAGGACAGCCATTTTGGGCCTGTGTGACCTTGCACTGAAAGGCCTGGAACAGAAGAAGATAGTGTTTTACGTTGATGATATCCCAGAGCATGTGAAAGAGTTCGCTTCCCTACACGGGTTGCTGAATGTCTTTGAGGTGAAGAGGAGTGATAGCCTCCCAGAGGCCGGCCATGCCTTTGTGCACTTGAGTCTTCAGGAGTTCTTTGCTGCGCTGTACCTGATGATAAATAACGCAGTCGACGGAAACCACCTGAAGAAAAAGTTCTCTCTGAAGTCAAAGTGGATTTTAAAAAATGAAGCCAGGACCGAATTCATGGAGAATTTTCACATCTTTCTCTCAGGCCTCTCGTCGAAAGAGTGTAGCACGTTCCTCACCCTGCTAGCTGAACAAAATCAGGCATGGGTACGGAACAAGCAAGCTGCCATCTTACAGTCGTTGAAGAAGCTGGCAGCTACTAATCTAACGGGACCCAAGATAATTGAGCTGTGCCATTGCACTTACGAAACACAAGACCTTGAATTAGCCCAGCATGTTGGGAGCCAGTTAAATTTCAAGTATGAATTTAGAAACTTTAGATTGACACCTCTAGATGTTTCAGCTTTGGTTTTCATCATTAACTGTGGCCGGAATTTGACTCACTTGGATTTTGCAGGCTGCCCCATGGAATTAGATTGTTTGGAGGTTCTAGCCAGCTGTAAAAATATAGAGCACCTGAGGTAAGAAATGCATGAAAGACATGTGCATTTGGATTGAGATTTTGAAGGGATTTCTATGCCCATTTACCATTGAATTAATGGGAAATGGGTATCTAAATTACCTATCATTGGAGGGCTCAGATATGTAGCAGTGAAGTCCCAAGCATTTCACCTCTGGGTTGCTGGTTCACAGCCAGCCAGCACCGATAGCAACTGAAATTTGCTGCCATCTGATTGCGGTTAGATATTGTAGATGAAACGAGTTTATTATCTCAGTCCAGTTTCTACTGGACAGGTGTCCCCATTGCAGTGAGCAGGTTCAGTGGAGAGATCAAAGACGGAGAGTGAACTACCATCGCATTTCTAAAGTTGGTACTTGACAGCCTCCAGGTCGGGGGCTGGGGGAGGGGGGCAAAGTAGGCATTTCAATCTCCAGAGCTGTCAATTTGATACCTTTTATCAGTGCTAAATTCACTTCGAAGATTGCGTGCATTCCAGGTCACTGTGTGCTGCTAATTTACCATAGTGTGAATGGTGCATTTCTCCAATAGCAGCTTTAAAGCATTCAGACAAAATTCATCCCTGGTCTAACTCCATTGACTTCAATAGCTTGACACGCAGGAACCATTAGGCCTTTCCAGTTCGTAAAAGTCGGATTTTTCACTGCTCACTGATATAACCGTGAGCAGAAAATGTCCTTAAATAAGGAATTACTTATTTTTATCACAGCGCTAGCAGAATGCTCAGTCATACTGTCTCCACAGTTTAGTAACAGCTACTGCATGAAGTGTCTTAGTAACGAAGCCAATTAAGTCTTTCCCCCTTTGTACATTTGATTATGTTGAAATGGTATTTAAAGAACTAATATGTTTAGAAATAAAAATGATGCGATAAGGTGGCTGGATCATAGATAATGTTAGAAAAAAGAAAGCGTTCTGTTTTGTTCTATCATGTTTTATCCCACTTTACTATTGTTTTAGCTTTAGGAGCAGGAAATACGGTGACGAATTTGCAGCTGCTCTTTCCAAAAGCTTACCGAAGATCAAGAGTCTGAAGAAACTAGAGTAAGCATTTAATATTAGGGTCAATCCATCTTACTTTGCTCTAGTGCTGAATAGGAATAGGGAATGGGTTCCCCTTTGGATTTTGTACCACCATCTTATGTCATATGTATTTTAAATTTTTTTCTTTGGGTGATGTTGTCTAAAATATAATATGTTGCATTGTATAGTGCAACACAAAAATACAGAAATCCATGAAAAATGTGATTGTATATGGTACCTTCTGCGCATTGCTACAAAATGCCAGGAGATAGCTGGAAAAGATTTGCATCACCTTATGCTGCTGTAATGATCCTTTATATCTATTAGAGCTGATTGAAACACTTTTTTTCTTTCACTTTTTGGACAAAAGCCTTTTGGTTTTCAGGTTTTCAAAAAAAAAATTTTTTGAGGAAAGCGGAGACATTTTCTGCAAAAAAATTGAGTTAAGTTGAAAATCCGAGTATTTGTCCAAACCGCCCCCCCCCCACACACAAACCCATGCTTCTATGGAAAAATTTTGACCAACCCCAATATCTGTACAGCATAGGAAGGATGGTCTATGGAGGTGAGTGTGGTGATCCGTGGGTTACTTGTCTAGTGTTGTCTGTTGGGTTCCATTGTTGAAGCTGATTGTGGTGTCCAGGAGGTTGATGCTTAAGTGTGGCAGTGTTCCAGAGAGAGTTTAATGGATGGGTAGTTGTTGTTGGAATTGTGGTGGAAATCTATAAGAGAGTTTAAGCCATCTGTCCAGAGAATGAAAATATTATCAATATATCTCAGGTGTATAATTGATTTCATGGTGCATTTGTCTCCATGGACCTGTAGTAGTCAAATCCTTGTTACCTATTTCTCAATGAATTATTTTAGCCCCAAGATCTGCCTAACACTCCTAACTACCTAAAATAAACCCCTACATTTTTGATAGACTGAGTCCAGTACAAGAAGCTTGAACACTTAGGCCTGGTCTACACCTAAAACTTAGGTTGACCTAGCTACATCACTCAGAAGTGTGAAAAATTCACACCCCCGAGAGATGTAGTCAAGCTGACCTTGGCCCCAGTGTAGACTCTACTAGGTTGACAGAAGGATTCTTCCATCAAACCTAGCTACCTCCTCTCGAGGGAGTGGATTTATTATGTGATGGGAAAAACCCCTTCCATTGTCATAGCAAGTGTCTATGCTACAGAGGTCAACCCTGGTCTCATTTTATGCCTGTATACACCTAGAACTTCAAAGGCAGTCAACCATTCACTATGGTAGACGTGCAGTTAACAACAGTAACTTGTTCCGTTTTAAAGCTACTTTACAACAATCTTGGTTGGAACCTGTTCCAAAACAAAGACACACGCTGTAATTATGTGACAACACACACACAAGCATGTATGCTTCCTTACTAATTAGCTACTAAGTTTCAGGAAGCGACCCATTGGCCATTTTGGGTGGTCTCATGTAACAGGGCGGGACTCACCACCATGGTGCCTCCTGCTGGTGGTTCTTGGAATTAGCTCTGTCTTTTCGCAGGGCGCCCTCCTCCGGTGGTGTCTCGCCGCCGTGACTTCTGCTCCAGACCCACATCGCCTCCGGCCATACCCAGTTCCGTTCTCCTGCCCTTCCCGGGGAGCAGCAGTCCTCTCTCTGTCCAGCCACTCACTTCCGTGGCCGACTGCAGCCCAAGGTTCTAGCCAGTTGCCTCAGTGGCAAGTGGGGGCGAGGGAGACCCGGGCCCACCCACTACTCCAGGTTCCGACCCAGGGACCCTCTAGGCGGCGGCCACACGCTGTGTCTCCTTCAACCCCTGCCGTCCCTTTCCCTGGGCCTCTTCCCCTAGCCCTAGCACCTTCTCTGCCGCTGTATCAGGGCTTCAGTCTTTCAGCCAGTCAGGCCGGAGCTCCCTCTGCTCCCCTGATCCGGCTCAGCACGGCTCTGTCCAGGGTGCTGGCAGTTTCCTTAACCCTTCAGGGACCCAGTTCTTTCTCCCTGGGCTCCCACTTCTCTGCCCTGCAGCTCTCTTTATATATGGGCCTGATCTGCCCTGATTAACTGCTCATTGCAACCCCTCTCTGATTGGCCGTCTGCCACCCAGCCGCCCCAGGGCTTCTTTTAACCCTTTCTCCACCAGTGTGGGGCAGACACCCCATCATATCTCCCATAGTAAGTCTGTGTGTTACTTATCACTAGGTCTTTGCTCAGACATCACCTTTCAGCTCAGTAATTGTCAACAGCAGGACTTGACATGCAAACACAGATTGAGTGAAGGATGGATACAACTATAGTCTTTTCCCGGTGTGTCTGAACTGCTGGAAAACCGAAAGAGACAGTTAAAGGTGGTCTGTCTGAGATAGGTATTTGGTGTCACCAGGAGGACTCTGAGATTGCTGGCCCAGAAACTCAGTCTTCTCTCTTCCAGGTGCCTTCGGCTTTTGAGAAGTGATGTGCTGAAGGACACCAGCTGTTTTATCCTATTTCTGCTGGCTGGTCTAACTAGGTTCTTCTTTTTGGAGGTTCTGGCATGTCGACTCATACTTCTGAAGATTCAAAATGTCCAACCAAAGGGAGAGTCGTCCTCTCTTACCATCCCATCAGGGAACAAGGCATCAGCTTTTTGAGCTCTTGCAAATGAGACTGGGATTTTCCTGTCTCATTGTGTAATACATCTTGTCATACCAGCTAGTGTAAGACACGTTAGGCCATAACTGTTGGTACAACCATCTTGGGACACATTTTGAACACTGGCTGGCCTGCTCCGGTCAGCAGCTTATGTCCACCAGTCCCTTTCTGTGGAGACTTTGTGGTGTTTCCCTTGGCCAATTTTGCACCATAGGAAGCAACAAAGGGGCAGCAGGGCCCCAGAAATTAGGGTGACCAGATGTCCCATTTTTTAGGGACAGTCCTGATTTTTGGGTCTTTTTCTTATATAGGCTTCTATTACCCCCCACCCCCTGTCCCGATTTTTCACATTTGCGGTCTGGTCACCCTACCCGAAATAGAGATTTAGTCGGGTATTTTTGGTAAAAGTCATGGATAGGTCATGGGCCATTAATTTTTATTTATTGCCGGTGACCTGTCCACGACTTTTACCTAAAATACCTGTGACTAAATCTTAGCCTTAGTCATGGGGCTGAGTGACACTGAGGGTGCTGTCTATGGTGATGGAGAAAGAAGGGAGTGGACAGGGCTTAGGATGGGAAAGATGAAGAGCTCCATTTTGGCTGTGTTGAGCTTTTGTTTGGAAGCAGTTTGGGATGTATTTTCCTTTCTACTTCCTGCAGTTTCCCCCTGCCTGTTAAGAGACTGAAAAGAGCAGGAAATTGAATGTCTGGAGCTCAAATTCCTGTGAGCTGCGACGGATGCGCAGAAAAGTGACGGTGCTGGAGCCCAGTTCTGCCCTTTGTCCCCAGGGGCGTAACTTCCATTGACTGAGAGCAGAATCAGGCCACTCGCCTCTGCATCTTCCTCCTGGTCACATGCTGGACGTGGAACCCAGGGACATCCCAGACACTGTTTCTGGGATTTGTCTGGCGGATTTGTATTGATCCGACATTTTCGATCTGCTTTGTGTTTTTCAGGTTAACTGGGGGTAGTATCACTGCCCTGGGGCTAACTGACCTGGCACAAGTCTTTCCAAACTGCCTTCAACTTGAAGAAATAAAGTAAGTCACCCGCGTTATTGGGGGGCAGCGATGCTTTTAAAATCAGCAGAGAATTATTTGCAGGGGATATTAACCAGGCAAACTGATTTTCAGCTTGCAGGACAATCGACTGAGGGACCAAGACATGGGGAAGGTGATTGGCATGCTTTCCAGAGTGGAAAAGTTAAAGACCGTTGAGTAAGTAAGAGATTTAATGACTTAAGCCCATTTAAAATGTCAGCTCTGAAGAAGCAAATTATCCCGTCAAAGGGCCAAATAGTTTAGGACCAACATCAGGTCAGGGAGTAATGCCGGCAGTCTCTGGGGTCAGTCAGGGGCACACATTTTTCACAGTGAGGCGAGCAGTCCAACTGGCAGCTCTTGGGCTGGCCTGTGGGATTATTTTATCCAGCCCCCAAACGTCTCTGCCCCCACCCCCAGTAGACCTGCTCTACTAAACGGTGTTTTCTGCACAGTGGGATTTTACCATTACAATACGTGCGAGGTCACGCCGCACAGAGGACGCCATTTTGTAGAGCACATATTCCTGGGTGTGGCCGGGGTAGGTGCCCCAAAACTAGCATCTGGCCCACAGCACTGAAAAGGTTGGACCATAGATCCTCAAATTCCACCCAAATACCCCAACGTCATGGAGCCCAATGACTTCAGTTAAACCAAAGCACTTTAGTCCTCAGGAGACTAAACAGTTGTGTGCCACTGGGGAACAGGAAGGGCCGAGACACAGTCAATGCCTGAGGTCCCTTCCATTAACCATTAGAACAAACTACCAAAGGAAACAGTGAGTCCTTGAGGTCTCTAGATCAAAACTGGTCACCTTCCTAGAAGATCTGCTTTAGCCAAACACAAACACAAGCTACTGGGCTCAAAATGGGAGTAACAGGACGAAATTTGATGGGAATAATCTAATAGTCCCTCCTGGTTTTAATATCTAGGAAGCTATGTACAATTAGATTTCATTAAAAGAAAATAATCCCCAGCCTCAAGGTTTTACAAAGCCTAATATGAATAGAAATGTTTTCTTGAGATGTAATTGTGTATGCAAATATAGGGGGGGAAGAAGGATCGGAGTCAAACATGCCTCTGCCAGGCTGGGAAGTGGAAACCCTGACACAGCAGCATTGGCCTCGTAATGCGCAAGAGCCTTCAGTGAAACAGGTTTTCAACTGAAAAAAGAGAGTGAAATTTACCAAATAGACCAAGCTAATTTTAGGGCCTGTTCCTTCAAACTCTTACACATGGGCATAAGAGTTTGCAGTTCCATTGACGTCAGTTGGAGTCAATTTATGCCCATGCAAAACTGTTTGCAGGATCAGGGTCTTATGTTCTAAGTTGAGTGAAGTCCAAAACGTAAATAAACAGCATAAATAAAGTAAATGATATTTTTAAAAAATCCTTTGAGTTTTACTAGTAACAGGTTAGATTTTTTTAGGCATCAGATTTTTATCTTGACTGTATTCCTTTAAAGTGCTGTACTTACATCTGTTATTTTGTGGCAGCAAACTATGAAAAATGTACTGTATGTATTAAATATTTTATCATAAATTCCTATGATATTGCAGTTGTATCGCCTACATTATTAATAAGTGTTTTGTTCAGCAGAAAATGGTGAATAACTATTTTACTATCCTACAGATCTATCAAGTGTCCCTGATTCTGAACTCAGGGGCAGCAGTTGCATTAGAAAGAGTCCATAAAATAGAATTGAATTGCGAACAGAGAGAAATGTCTGTTGGCTGAAAACAAACAGTATAGTTTTAAATGGTCAACAAATCCTGTGTGTGTGTGTGTGTGTGTTGAGAAGCAGTGGTTGTATATTAAATAAAAGAGACTTACTATCAAATACAAGCAGCTGATATTGTGATGCTCTGACTATTATCCACAGTTTAAGCCATAATGATATTTCGGTGAAGTCTGTTCTTACTTTGGCGAAGGGAGCCACTACTTGTCCAAATGTTACTGAACTACATATAAGGTACTGGTAATATATGCTATGGAAATATATGCTTTATTTCTCTAACTGTTGACTTTAAAAATTGACTTCTCTTTTCAGTAGAATTGCTCCATAATAAAGCGTGGTGCAAATTGAGTTCCATTCTCTCCTCTTATTGACAAGTTGAAACACGGAGTTTGATTCAGTTACATTATACAATATGGAATTATTAAGACATTACATGTTCATTTCACACATTGATTTTTCAATGTAAAATGTATATGTAACATAATTTAAACTCTGTTTTTAAAACATGCAATATCTACACCGCGAGATTCCTTGTCAGTGCAAATGAGTTATAAACCAGCGAAAATCACTGGAAAAGCAACACTTTGCATTGCTGTGCACTTGATATGTCTTTGAACAATGGTTTTGATATTATCATATGTCCAAGGTATTGGGTAAAGTGGAGACTTAAATTACAGATCTTACAACTAGTTTACATCCATGTGTAAACTCCAGGGGCCAGATTAATCCCTACTACAACTAATGAAGTCTTGTTGGACCCAGTTTGCTTTTTTCCAAGTTTCTCCATGCAATACACATGAGATACTGAATCACTGCTGACCTAACTTGTCTTGCAGAAGAGCATTTGTGTTGTTTTGCTCCATGCCACAGCTAGAGCAAAGGGCCAAATTGCTGCAGTAAATTGTAGCATTTTGGATCACTCAGTGGAATGATGTCCTATTTTCAAGAGAGATGCATCTAGAGAAGGGGAACCCCAAGAAGCAATTTGCTCAAGCTTCCGGCCTACCTTGCTGAGACCAGTGATTCTTTTGACTAACATCCACTGCAATATTCCCTTTTGCTTCATAAGCTTAAGAGCTCTGAGAGCAGCACGTTTCTAAGGCTTGATCCAGCCCCATTGCATTCAATGGGAGCTTTGCCGTCCATTTCAAGGAGAGCAGGACTAGGCCCCTATTGAGCATTTCTGCATCAGAAGTTTAATCCTTTAGCATGTAACCTAAGAGTGTGCTGTATTTTGCTTGCAGGAAGGACACCATCATGATATATTTTTCTGGCCAGTCCGGAAAAGTCCCAAGGTGAGAAATGGATCTTGGAGTTGTGAGTATTTAAGGGAATTCTG
Organism: Chelydra serpentina; assembly: GCA_037349315.1. Taxonomy (NCBI): domain Eukaryota; kingdom Metazoa; phylum Chordata; order Testudines; family Chelydridae; genus Chelydra; species Chelydra serpentina. The sequence goes on along the minus strand of JBAIAC010000026.1, from coordinate 7,800,039 downwards.
ATTCAAACAATAGTCATTTCTACCATGGACGCTGGTGACTGCTGGCTCCAGAAATGGCAGGAGCGGATTTACCATGAAACAAACCATGCGGATGCAGGACAAATCTCATCTGACACCCTGCCCCTGAGTCCCGGCCGGCTGCGCAGCAGGGTGCAGGCTGGCTGCATGCTGTGGCCGGTGGCCCCACGCCGCTCCCGGAAGCGGCCGGCTGCTAGCACGTCTCGGGGGGATGGGGACAGGGGAGGCGGCTCCGTGCGCTGTCCCTGCGCTGAAGACCCACTGCTCCCATCCTCCCAAGGGACACGCAGAGACATGCCAGCAGCAGGACTAAGACGGCTCCCTGCCCTCTCTGCCTCCCTCCCTCCGCGCCGCTTCGCTCCTGGAAGCGGCCGGCATGTGCCTGTGGCCCCTGGTGGGTGTCTCTCCACGTGCCACCCCCGCCCCGAGCACTGACTTCGCACCTCCCATTATCCGGAAACTGTGCTTTAGGAGTCACACCACGCGAGGTAAGCGCCGTCCCCCTGCCCCCCTCCCACACCCCAACCCCCTGCCCCAGCCCAGAGCCCGCACCCAAACTCCCTCCCAGAGCCCGCCCCCCACACCCCCTCCTGCACTCCAACCCCCTGCCCCAGCCCAGAGTCCACACCCAAACTCCCTCCTGGAGCTGGCCCCCCATGCTTCCTCCTGCACCCCAACTCCCTGCCCCAGCCCAGAGCCCGCCCCCAAACTCCCTCCCAGAGCCTGCCCCCACGCCCCCTCCTGTACCCCAACCCCCTGCCCCAGCCCAGAGCCCGCATCCAAACTCCCTCCCAGAGCTCACCCCCCACACCCCCTCCTGCCCCCCAACCCCTTGCCCCAGTCAAGGTACCTCACTTTATTTTCATTCACTTCCCATTACTTATAATATAGGAGGAGGATGAAGAAAAAAAGAATGAAAAATGGGGGGGGAGATAAGAGAGAGTGTTCTTTTTCTTGGCTGGTCCTGGGGCGGGGGGGACCAAAAATGAAGCTGCGCACAGGGCCCCACTAACTCAAAATCCGCCACTGAGAAATGGGACATAATTCCCCTGCACCCCATGCAGCCATTTACACCTGTTAAAAGGGAATGTAAAACTGTTAATCCAGAATGGTAGCATTTTGCATGGCAGTAAATGACAGTAGAGGTTGCAAGGCAATTCTGAATCACGGCCATGTTGATTTTTTCTTTAGGGGGTGGGGGCATAAATAGGGTGCAACCCTTCTTGCACCTTGCTTGCGTGCCTCTTTTCATGCCTCTGCGCATGCGTGGGGACAGCATGGATTTAGCCCTAGGTAAGTAAATACCAAGCGAGATATGGGTCCTTGTTTTCAGTCTGAAAATGCCCCAGCCGGAAAGCACCTTTTGTCACATGCTGTGCTATGTAGCTGAACATTGTTATTTGCAATGAGCAATTCTTAGCCTCCTGATTCCCATCCGGCCACACTACGGCAATGCTGGGCCAGAGAACTGAATCCTGGAAAGAGACTTACACCCCCCGCTGCTGTGTAAATGTACCCGCAGTGACTTCTTCCAACAAAACTTTATTCTTTCCCTGTGCGCACTGTATCCCACAATGGAGCTGGAAAATATTCAACAGCTGAAATGTCTCATGGTGGAGTTTCAAAGGCCGGTAAATATTTTGTTTCTTTGCAGATCACCAAATTTGAGGAGAAGGGAACAGAAAAAGGAAAATGCTGCTCAAATAAGAAGTGTAAAGTTACGGTAAAAGAAATATATTTAAAATCTCTGTGGGTGAATAGAGACCTTCACATGACAGGTTCCACAGATGGGCAAAGTAACGGCCCCCTTAGTCATTAAAGGCAGAGGATATTACTATTTAAGAACTGTTTGAAATAGGGCTGGATAAATGGTTAGAAATTAAACGTATCCCAGCCGGTCCAAATGAGGACCCCAAGTTACCTCAGCAGACATGATTTGACAATGTTCCATTGTGACATCACATGTTGTCATGGGAAAGTTTGCATCACAATATCATCATGCCATACACCAGCCCAGCAGGGCCTGCACTTGTGGCAGGAAAGGGCTGTTCACATTGGGAAGCAACCGACTTTCTTCCCCTCGCCTCCACGTGATGATGGGAGATGGACTCTCAGAGCACTGGGGTCAGCATGGCTGACATGAGAAGATAGAGGATAATAGATGGCATGTGTAGAGAAGGTAACTTGGGGATTATATCCGCCCTTTCTCACCATACAAGAACAAGGGGGGACATTCCATGAAATTGAATGGCAGCAAATTTTAACCTGATGAAAAGAGAGACTCTTTAACGCCGCATACAATTAGCCTGTGGAATTCCCTGCCACTATATATAACTGAGGGGGACAAGAGCTTAGCAGGAGTGAAAATGGATTGGATATTTATAAGGATAATGAGAGCATCCAGATTTACAACAGTAAGGATTTTTAAAAACAAGCATAGCAGAAGGGAGAAAAACCCTCCTGCATCAGAGCAAAAGCCAGCTTCTAACTGCGGGGTTATGAAGAAAATTTCCCTAGGAGTTGGCTATTGCATAAAGACCCACTTCGCAGTTCCTTGCCACTTTTTCTGTAGGAGCTGGTGCTGGCCACTGTCAGAGACAGGGTACCACACTAGGTGGACCAAGGATCTGACATGCCATGTTCATTCCTATTAAATCCAGCACGTTTCAACAGCACTAAATTCAAGGGGCAGCGGTGTTACAAAAATACAGACAGTAAGTAACAGACAGCACTTTATTCCAAGTCTCTTCGCTGGTTCCCTAGCACAGTTGTCTCACCCAGCAGCAAGTTAGACGGCTGGAAGTGAGCTTCTCTATGAATCTGGACTCCTGGGTTCTATCACCTGCTCTGCAATTAACTCCCTGAATGACTTGGGCAAAATCATTTACCTCCCTGTGCCTCTTTTTCCCCATTTTTAATTCTTAGTAACATCATAGCAGCGGGTGTGAGACTTAACTATATACAGTAATAACATTTTGCTCTCCTGTAGCACTTTAAATATTCCAAAGTACTTTACAGAAGGATTATGACCATTTTATAGAGATAAAAACAACTGATCTCCTTTCTCCCAATCCTGTACCCCATCAACTGAGCCCCTCTGCCTGTCTACACTATTCCAAAGGTGAATTCCCTATGGATCGAGAGAGGGCTAATTCCTAGAAGGGCCCATTGAGAGTTGAAATCAGTTCCCTGTTCTGTTTGTCTTTCTGGTCATTTAATCCAATCTTTCTGTTCTTAGAAATGTATTTAAATGTCCAGGGGTTGGTTGAGCCCCTCAGCTGACAGATTTCACAGAAGGGCAAAGTAATAGTCATATTAATGATGCTGAGACTGACCTCCTTTGTAAAACACTTTGAGATCTATGGATGAAAAGTGCTCGGCATTCTAATTGTTATTGAACATTACGTGCAGGAGGGTTTATTGTATTATTATTCTTTAAGGGCTATTGGAGATAGAGCTGGGTAAGTGGGTTAAAATACAAAAATCCCGGCCTGCCTAAACCAATGACCCCAAGTTACTCTGAGCTGGGCTCAGCAGACATGGTTTCACACTGTTCTGTTGTGATGTCATGTTGTCGTGGGGAAGTGTGTATCATGATGTCATCATGCCATGCTGCTAGCTCAGCAGAGCCTGCACGTGTGGCAGGAGAGGGCTAGGCGCGCATTGGGAAGCAGCCAGCCTGCTTCCCCTCTCCTCCATGTGGCGACGTGCGATGGACTCGCAGAGCGCTAGGGTCACTGTGGCTGGCGTTGGAGGATAAAGGTACACAGAGTAATAGACGGCATAGAGAACGTAGATCAGGCACTATGTTCACCCTCTCGTATTACAAGGACAAGGGGATATTGAGTGAAGTTGAAAGAGAGAAAATTTAAAACTGATCAAAGGAAATCCTTTTTCTCACAACTTACACACAGCCTACTGTTCTGTGCCTCAGTTTCCCCATTTGTAAAATGGAGAGGAAAATGATTACCCACATCACAGGGGGAATTGTGTGACTTCGTTCTATAATAGTAGTTTGAACCCACGTCGCATTTTTCCTGTAAGGATCTCAAAGCTTTGTACAAAAGTGTTCTCATTATGTAGAGAAACTGAGGCACAGAGCGGTCAAGTGACTTGCCCGTGGTCACATCGATGTCAGAGGCAGAACTAAGAATAAAACCCAACTCTCCTGACGCACAAGCCGGTAGCCGATCCCCTGGTCCCCTCGGCCTGAGTTTATATTTATTCAAAAGGGGAATTCTCGATGGATCTAGAGAGGAATGGATGCTAGAAGAGCCTGTTGACAGTTGATATCAGCCCCTTGTTCTGTCTCTACTCAGCTCATTTAATCTCATCTTCCTCTTCATAGAAATATGTCTGAGTTTCCATGGGTTAATTGAGATCCTCAGAGAACAACAGGCTCCACACACAGGCAAAGCAGCCATCATATTAATCATTACAGTCAGAGGGTGTGTCTGTTGTTTTATTATTCTTTAGGACCTGTTTGAAATGGAGCTGGGTGAGCAGTTAAAATATAAAAATCCCAGGCTGCCCAAACCAGTGACCCCCTGTTGCTAAGATCTGGGCTCAGCTGATGTGGTTTTACAACGATCCATTGTGCTGTCGTGTTGTCACAGGGAAGTTTGTGACACAAATGTTGTCGTGCCACGCACTAGCCTGGCAGAGCCTGCACCTGTGACAGGAGAGGGCTGTGAGAACTGGGAAGCAGCCAGCCTGCTTCCCCTCCCCTCCATGGGATGGTGGGCATTGGAGTCGCAGAGCCGGGAGTCATTGTGGCTGGTATCAGGTGATAAAGATCCACAAGATAATAAATAAGAAAGAAATACTTGTGGCACCTTAGAGACTAACAAATTTATTTCAGCATAAGCTTTCGTGGGTTAGAACCCACTTCATCGGATGCATGGAATGGGATGCATCCGATGAAGTGGGTTCTAACCCACGGAAGCTTATGCTGAAATAAATTTGTTAGTCTCTAAGGTGCCACAAGTATTTCTTTCTTTCTTATTTTCTTTTTGCTGACACAGACTAACATGGCTACTACACTGTAAGATAATAAATAGTATAGAGAAGACAGATCGGGCACTTTGTCTATTCAATCCTGTGTAGGTTCTTATCACTCATCACCATAATATCTGAGTGTTGCTATCAGTCACTCCTTCTCATCATCAGTATTATTATAATTATGTATATTCTGGTAGCTCCCAAAAACCCCAATTAGGATCAGGGCCCCATGTGCTGGGCACCATAAACCTCCCCAGAAGAGACAATCCCTGCCAAGAAGGAATCACAGGCTAGGGACCTAAACTACTGCTGAAAACAAATATTATGTTCCAAAAACCATTTTGTTTTGATCGAAGAATCTAATTTGAGCTCTTCTACTGCTCCCTCCCTCTCAATGTGGCTTTTAAAGTAAACAGCTACCTACTCTTTCCAAGGCCTTCTGCCTGGGATTCAGAAAGAAAAGTCTCCTAATACAAGAACACAGGCACATAGAATGAAGTTGAAACGAAGCAAATTTAAACCTGATAAAAATGAAGACCTTTTCTCACAACCTACAGTTAATGTCGCTCTGTGCCTCAGTTTCCCCACTCGTAAAATGGGAATGCTAATGCTTACCTTCCTTGTAGGGAGGATGGTGAGGCTTTACTATGTAATAAAACTTTGCACTTGTCAACGAAGGCTCTCAGAGCTCCTTACAAATTATTATCTTCATTTTACAACTAGAGAAACTGAGGCACAAGAGGGGTGAAGTGGCTTGCCCAAAGTCTCCCAGACTCATCACTGGCAGAGCCGGGAACAGAATCCAGATCTGATGACTCCCCGGCTGCTGCCCCATCCACTGGCCTGCTCTGCATTTATCCCAGATGTGAATTCCCCCTAAATCTCGAGAGGGAGGCTAGAACTGTCTGCGCTCTGATATCGGTCTCCTGCCCTGTCTGTCTCTTCGCCACTCATTTAATCTTACCTTCCTCTTTGTAGGTTACAGGATTGCGGCCTCGAGTTGCAACATGCAGGGGAGATTGCTGCTCTTCTCAGGGGCTGTGCCCACTTCTCAGAAGTGGAGTAAGTACATCAGCAAAGATCCTGTTTCCTTCTAAGGGTCCCTTCTAATGTTGCTCTTGCTGCAGGTGGGACGGGAGAGGGAGAAATCATGTCAGATCACCAGTTTAGTGTGTGTTCCTCACCCCGGTGGGGGGAGGGGGGCCATGTGGTGCTGAGATTAGGCCCATTGGGATTTTCGAAGAGATTCCGTGGGAGCTAGCGCCAGGCAGAGTCTGGCTGTACAGATTTCATTGTAACCTACTTGCAATAGGACATTCAGGGAAATCTAATGTCTCTGGCAAGGTGATTCTCCAGCCCAGCCCAGCACCACAGATGTAGATTCACCCCCAACGCCAGCTCTCCCATTGACTGGCTGGGATTAGGGTTAGAGGGTCTTTCTTACCCTGTGTTTTCCCCCCCGCCCTTCAGGACTGCAGCCACCCACTGACATGGCTTGCATTCCCTCCCCAAGTGCTTTAATGTAGGGTCCTTGTTGGGGCTGGAGCTAGGGTGACCAAACAGCAGGTGTGAAAAATCGGGACGGGGGTGGGGGGTAATAGGAGCCTATATAAGAAAAAGACCCAAATATTGGGACTGTCTCTATAAAACTGGGACATCTGGTCACCCTAGTTGGAGCTCACAGAGAAGCCATGCGAAGCAGAGCGTGGACTCGCTGAGGGGAGAGTTCCCCCCTGAGGTCGCTTCATGTAGGAACTCGAGCAGGGCGAACGTTTTTGTCTGAAACTATTTCTGGCGGGGGGAGGGGGGGGGATGCAGGTTCGGCAACAGTGGAATATTTTGTGAATTCATGTGGTTTTTGCCAAATTGTTTTGGTTAAAAAAAACCCAAACCTACAATTTAAAAAAAAATCAAAACATTTTGTTTCAAAGTTTTCAAAACAAAACACTTTGAGTTCTTGGTTTGACATGACTTTTTGTTTCAAAATGTCCTTTAATTTTATTTTAAAATCAAAATGGTCGAACTGAAACGTTTCATTGGACCCAGCCAGAACCGTTTTTTGAACTTTGCAATTTGCTGAAAATTCCCCCCCCCCCCCCCCCCCAAGTTTTGGTTCAACCTGAAACTATCTTGTTTTAGGGTTGTTGTTTTTCGGAATAGCCAGTAAACTGAAAGATCCATTTGCACAGTTCTACTGGGGCCAAGCAGGGCAGGTAGGTGCAGGAGAGGAAAGAAGGCCAAGAAAGAAAAGCAACAAGAGGAGGAGCATGGAGTAGGACGAGATTCTGGTGTCATTTACCCTGTTCAGAATGAACCACTTTAATGGGAAAATCCCTCAGTTTCTCAGGTAACCAACTCGGTGATGAAGGCTGCAGAGAACTGGCGAAGATTCTCTCCGAAGTACATATTTCCAAGCAGCTGGAGTAAGTATTGCCATACGCCCCCCGAATTACCCTGTGATGAAGATGGTGGCTTTGTACATAGAAGCTGACAGGGCTCCACCAAGAAGGAAGCTGACACCCTTCCTAGCCCTCACATACCGGTATGTGTGGAATATTGAGTCAGGGGGAAGCCAATCAAGCCTCTCTTGGAGTGAGACGTACCCCCGTACAGAGGAGCAGCCGAAGGCCCGGGAACCTCTGAAATCTTAAGTCGCTCACATGCATCTAACATTGCATTCAGAAGCAGAGTCTCATCCTTTCAGAATATAGAAGTTTAGCATCAAATGCCTTGTCCCCAAGAATACTGGCTCCAGCTGTTTTCAACCCAACCACTTAAAAAAATTAAATATGTTAGAATGTGCATGGTCCCCACCTCCCCCTCCCCCCGTAATGAGAGAAATGTTCATCATGTCCCTCTAATGACTTCCTTCGTGGTCTGTTATTGCACACATGCTTTTCAGTAGGTAATCATTTGCTTGTCTGGTTGTTTTCTTTCCCAGTGTCAGTAACAACCAGATATCTGTGGACGGTGTTTGCTGTCTGTTGAGTGCCGTGAACACCTGCTTGAATGTGGTGGAGTTTGAAGCCAGGTATGCAAAGTCAGATCAAGAAATTGTACTCAACTGATCTATCTAATCTGTCATCTAAAGGCACTTGTATGGCCCCCTATAGCCTATCTAATGTATCGGGTACTTATATGGCCCTTGTGAGCACAGTATCTGAGTGCCTCACAATCTGTATTTATCCTTACAAGCACTGAAAATATGTGGCAGGGAATATTCTTGTATTGGCAAGACATGGGCTAAATGACCATCCACTTCTAATTTCTGCCGTGCTGTGTATTCCTTCAGAGCTAAAAGCGGTACAGTTTAGCAGGAATAACCCTGCAGAATCAACAGCGTTTTTCAGGGTAAACTCCCCAAACCCTTTGCGGAGAATCAGATACAGTAATCAGATTTCAGAGAGTCAAAATGTCTTTTTTCACATTGCATAAAACCCCTTTTTTGCCTCTCGTGCTGTCGGCACCAGGGGATTTTAGAGAGAAATTTCCACTGGTGCAGTTGAACTGGCAGCAGCACTGATAGGTTCCCTCCCCAAACCCTGACTAAAATTTCCTACTGTAGACAAGACTCTGTGTTGTTAAGTATAGTAACTTTAACAGGACCTTTTCCTTGATTGTGTTCCTGAACTATTCAATTGATATTGCATAATTAAACTCCAGTATAGTCATGTGAGATAGCTGGTTGTCTTGGGTAATATTTTAATTGACCTTAGAACTGCTGTCTTGGGTAATATTAACTGACCTTTGAAGTGCTGATTAAGTCATTTTGAGAAAACCCACAATATTATCAAGAGTAAATAAAATATAAATTAGTGATAGTCAGTGAACCGAGTGTGACATTGTTTGTCATCTCCTTCTTCCACAGCCTTCATCATCAGACTGCAATCCTGAAGTTTATAGGAGATAAAGAATTTGCCTCTACCCATTCCAGGTACATCACATGGAAATAGACCCTTTGTTCTGTGTAGCAGTCCATGCTGATCACAAGTCAGAGCATGGCTGAAATGTTAATTTCCCCCCATCTGTTCCTTAAATTTTCCTGTTATTTACATGACAATGAATGTTACAGTTGGAATGAATCCAAATGATTTTGTTGATCACTAGGGTGCACTGTGTACCTGGCAGGGTTACCCCTCTGCTACCCAACTCACTCTAATCTTGATGCTTTCTCTTAGCATCCTACCCAGTTTAGATGCTCTCGCTCTGTTTCCCCACACTCTGATTATAATGACTTACATCTCGACAGCACATTTCATCCCACAGGGCCCCAAGCAGAGTAGACTATGCTAAGATAAAAGGTCGTCAGTGTAGCAATTGTTTAACACCACACAGCTGTGCTACACAACAGAAGGGCAGGTTGAATAGTTACAAAACCTGATTCACAGATATGTTCACTTAGAATGGCACCAAGTTCAGCTTATGTAAATTCTGGGGTCATCATGTCCATAACTCACAAGTCAAGCTGCTCAGAAAATGAGGTTTATGTTCTCAGAAAGTTTGGGCAAAAAAAAAATGTCAAAATATTTTGATTCTGAAATGCTGCCATGGTGCCTCATGAGAGTTGTAGTTTGGGTGCCTTATGCTCCTGTTCTCTATAAGTTGGGCTCCCTGGTTGGACTACATCTCCCATGATGCACCAGGATCTTCCCTTCTGAGTGAGGACTTGCATGTCCATGTTGCATCATGGGAGATGCAGTCCAACTGGGGAGCCCAGCTCCTAGAGAAAAATGGGAACCAGAGATACCTGAACTGCAACTCCCATGCTGCACCACAGTGGCATTTTAGAATCAAACTATTTCAGTTTTGGGGCATCCTGTTTTTGACCAAAAATTGGAAATTTCTCCACGCAAGACAGACATTTTTCACAGAAATCTTTGTTCAGTCAAAACCCATATTTCTGCCCAAAACCAGTTTGGATGGAAAAATTTCAAACAGCCCTTTTCACAAGTATTTGGTTAACCACTGGAAGGAAGAATTGGCTAGTGCTAGACAAGTGGTCAGAGACAAGCTCTTTGAGATAGACCATGGTGGCATTACCAACAAGGGAAAGCAATGTATATTTCCAATAATTTGTCCTGCGTTTTGCGCTGGCTTCTTGTGGCGGTGAGTGCCCTGTGGAGTGGTTACCTATGTACGACTCCTTGAGTTCTTCTCTTCACCTTGTCTTTTCAGAGGACAGTTCATGTTCAGATCTGATCATGTGTATTGTTACAGGGATACCTCTCGTAGTGGGGACCAGTCAGGTGGAAGTGAGAGCCAGAAGTCTGTGGTCTCAAGGAAAATAAGGTAATTTGATGCTTTTCATGGGCATTCAGAGATCTTTGGTGTCTGCAGCTGAGAAAGCCATTTCCGATTCAAGTGCAAATGGTGAATAGCATTGACGAGGCTGTGGAAAGGAAGAGTCACTTCTCGTTGTTTATCGTTATTATCTTTGTGGGGGGGTACACGGCACTGGTGGCTCTGTGGTTAGTGTTTGTGCAGTCCTACAGGAGTCCACTTTGATGTCTAGTTATGAGGTCTCATTCACCAAACCAGCCTGTGGTTAGTATTTCAACCAGCAGGTCAGAGGTGGGAACTTGATTTGCTGAGCTGGTCAGTTACTCTTGTTCGGGGACATGCACTGCAAGAAGATCCTGGACTCAAACCCAAGTCTGGATTTAATTCAGATGATAGAAACCTGTATAAGTCAGTGTGAGTTTGTATCTCTTGCAGGCTGTCAAGAGGGAGGAGGGGCATCTGGATATAGCTCTCAAGTAGGATTCATGATATCTGGGTTCAAATCCCTGCCCTGCCACAGACTCCCTGTGTGACCTTAGACAAGTCACTTAGTTTTTCTGTGCCTTGGTTCCTCTTCTGTACGAGGAGACTAATCATCCTTCATTTATCCCACCCTTTGTCTGCCTTGTCTGTTTAAATGTAAAGCTCCTTGGGACAGTGAGGATCTCTTACCATGTGTATGCACTGCTCTGAGAACAGAGGGGTTCACAAGGGCAGTTTCAGTGGGGACCTCCATGTGCTATTGTAATACAAGTAAATAAGGATAAAGAAGAGCCAGCCCTCATCTCTTAGCAAATGATAATGCTCTGTGTCCATATAGCACTTTTACCCATCACTTTCATACATGTATTATCCCCATTTTACAGATGGAGAAACTGAGGCACAAAACAGTGACGTGACTTGGTCAAGGTCACACAGCTCAGAATAGCATCTGTCACCTGGCCCCCTGCCGTATCCACTGGTCAGTGCTGGGCTGCTATGCAGGGTTGTATTCAGAGGGCTGAGTTGGAATTCAGTGAAGCTCTTGCTGTTTTACCTTAATATTTTTCCCAAGCAGAGCTCATTTTAAAATCTGATTTTGAAAGTCTCTTGTAGAACAACTCACTCTTTCAGTCAGATGCAGTTTAAACCTCTGGTTTAAGGCAGCATTGCCAACTCTCATGATTTTATTATTAGTTACATGGGTTTCTTGAAACCCCCAGCTCCTAAATGTATGAAAATCCTCATGTTTGCAGAGAAAAACTGGAAAATGTGACCTGAGTATAAACAAAAGGCTCAAACACCAGAAGGCAATGAAAAGAACGTAAACATTACTATTTTTTAAAATCTCATGATTTTTAAGCCCATCTCATGATTTGGGATGGGGGGTTGCTTTCGTTCTTAGGCTGACAGAGAGTGGTTTTCCCACCAGAGATCTGGACAAGTTGTGCACTGTGTTGAAGAAATGTAGCAGCGTATCAGAGCTCGAGTGAGTCTTCTTATTTTTAGTGCTAAATTGTATTTTTGCGATTTATTGGGATATTGTTTATAATAAATATTTTAAAATGTTGGACCTTTTTTCTAGGCCCCGGTTAGTTGTTCAGAGATTCATAATTTTAAGGCCGAAAGGGTGGTGGTGTACTGTAACCTGCATAACACAGGCCAGAGAACTTTGCACAGTAAGTTCTGCATCAAGCCCATTCACATGTATTTGAGCTGGAACGTATCTATTAGAAAGACATCCAGTCTTGATTTAAACACTTGGAGTGACTGAGAATCCACCACATGCCTAAAGCAAATTGTTCCATTGGTTCATTTGCGTGCATGCAAAATGTGCCTCACTTTTGTACATTCATAATAGGGTGTGGTGCTTACGTCTAGATTGTCAACACGGCTTACCTAGGATCGTCAGCACGAAAGCACAGATCTCTACCATGTAAACAAAAGGAGTCGTTCCGTTTGCTAGCAGCGGGAGGTGGTTCTTGGTTTTGTGGTCATAGACTTGCACAGATGTAGGATTTCAGAGATTCCTAGATTTTACAGCCGGAAAGGACCATTATGATAATTTAACATGGCCTCTTGTATAACACATGCGAGAGATTTCACCCAGTGGTTCTTGCATTAAACCCAAACATGGGTGGTCAAACTATCTTTTAGTGTCCACTTTCCGTAAGCATTCAAGCAATCAAGTTGCTTGGTCAAAAGCGTGTACAAAGCCAAGTTTAATCCGGTGTGCTGCCATACTGGTCTTGGAAGTGGAGCATTTTATATGATATTGGGCAGTGCTTGATGCAACTCTCCCCAGGCCTCAGCATAGCAACACATTTAAGCAGCTTTCCTGGTAGGAGAGAAGATGGGAACTGATGCCTTGCTATTGTTTAATGAAATACATATTTATATGGATGGCCTAGAGACTGAAGTCTTCTATGTACGCACAGAACAGGTATAACTTTAGTGGCATCAGTGCAACCTTCCCAGCTAACTGCCCTGCCAATGCCCCAGGGAAGGGGCAAGCGGGGAGTTTATTCTCCACTAGTATGGCAACACTTTTTTTCCCCATCAAAAAAGTCATTTTGTCAACCCTGAAATGCTTTGTGAAATGCATCTGTTTGGAGGGAAATTCAGGCCCAGGATGGAGTTGTCTTCTGGTGGCGGGGGGAAGAGAACAAGAGAGATCTAGACTAGCCTGCTGGTTAGGGCACTTGGCTGGGACATGGGAGAGCCAGGTTCGCGTGCCTGTTCCAAACATGGGCCTTCCATACCCCCTTAACAGCCAAGCTGTTCTGGGATGAATCTACCACTCTTTTTTTTTTGGTCAAAATTTCAAAAGGTTAATATGGAGATATGCCTATCTCATAGAACTGGAAGGACCTTTCCAGGCCATCGAGTCCCGTCCCCTGCCGTCACTAGCAGGACCAAGTACTGTCCCCTGACAGATTTTTTTTTTTGCCCCAGATCCCTAAATGGCCCCCTCAAGGATTGAACTCACAACCCTGGGTTTAGCAGGCCAATTGTAATGAAAACTGATCTTGAAACCTCAACATGTTTTGCAAAACAGAAAAGTTGCATTGTCTGGGACTCATTCGTGCCTTGGTTCTTCTGCTGAACCTGGTAACACGAGGGCTGATTTGAGATCCTCCTGATGGATGTGGCTGTCTGACCTCTGGGGATGAGACACACCAGCTCGTTTCAGAGGCTACTAAACAGGCACCAGACAATGAGGAAGCTCTGAGAACGATTCTCCTCTCGCTCACACAGGCATAAGTCTGTTGACTTCAGTGGACTTTCTCCTGTCAGTGGGAGGAAACTCAACTGGATTCGAGTTAGAGTTGCAATGCTCCGGATCCCGTCAGTGGCCTTGCGCTCCCCAGGTTTTAGTCCTGAGGCCTGGGCTACGCTACAAAGCAGGGTTGACGTAAGTCACCATGTGTCAACTTATTTGACAAAAAAGGCAAAGAGGAGACTGGATGAGCTACCTGCTGCTTTGATTTGCATCCAAGGATGCGGGTGTTCTGCCCTTTGGGGACTGACATTAAGGGAGCAGACTGTGTATATTATAGAATCGTAGAACTGGAAGGGACCTTGAGAGGTCACCTAGCCCAGTGCTCACTCATGGCAGGACTAAGTATTATCTAGATTCATTTTCTCCTTAATGAAAAATAAATATCTTCCTTTAAATCCTAGTTTGTCAAATAACGCTCTGGGAGACCAGGGAGTCGGGAAGCTGGTTGGACTCCTTCCAGAGCTGAAGGCAGTGAGTTCCCTAAAGTAAGTGATCACTAGTCATTATGTGTTGGAAATATTTGGCCTAATTCCCACCCTTGACTTACCCTCTGGATAGTTGTTTAAACCTGCGCAAAATAGGTATAAAATGCTACCAAACTGGAATTTTCCACTCACACACAAGGGGATAGGGGTGTTTGACACCTCATTTGTGTTACACTCGCTTGGACTGAGTCACATTTGCATAGATGGAAATGAGGACAGGCGGTGCAAAGCAGCAGAGCATCACGATGCCGACACTGCAGCTGCGAGCGTGTTTTTTAGCTCGCCTAGACACACACCCGCTAGCTTGGCTGGAGCTAGTGTGCTAAAAATAGTGATGTAGCCAGGGGTAGCGTGGGTGATGACTTGTGGTGGCCATCCGAGTATATAGCCAGTGGTCCAGGTGGGCTTGTACTCAAGCAGCTAGCCCGAGCTGCCTCCTGTGTGGTCCCTGGCTACACTGTGCTTTTTAGTGCACCAGCTTGAGCAGAGCTAGCAAGGGTCTGTCTTCGCAAGCTGGGAAGCAAGCTCCTAGCTGCGATGAGACTAAGTTCCTCAGAGCAAGGACCAGTTCTGTTGTATCTTATGGCACTGTATAAATCATTAATGCTAATGAGGATGAGGATTTAATCCTTTGAAAATAATGGTTTTATTTCATCTCTTCGTCTAGGCTGAGTGGCAATCAGATATCCTTGAGTGCTGTGTTTGGCTTAGCTCAGTGCTTATCGGCACAGGGACACATTAAATCAATAGACATCAGGTACGTTCAGGGCTCTTGTTGCTGTGTTTTCCCATCAGCGAGGCAGCTTGAGACACGCGACCTTGGTTTGCCGTGCATGAAACGTGAGCGCGCCTCTCCCCACTGCGTGTTCATTGTGTTCTCTTTTGGTTCCAGCCTGGGAAACGCTCAGTCGGTCCATGTCACCTTCTGGGAAAGTGTCAGGTAAAGATCCTGTCCTGTCTGTCTAAGCGTTTCCTGTGTGCCCTCCCCATAGTATCTACATGTCCACTTTGCAATGGGGTGTTTCCGTGGGGTGTCAAAGCCAGCGGTCCTTTTGGCTCTGAATGCTGGCTGGGAATAGTGGAGGCAGGGAGCAGCTGGGTGGTGTGGATGGGGTGGGCAGCCGGGAGTGTGCGGGATGGGGTGGCAGGGTCAGCAGTGGGTGAGAGGGATGGTACTTCACTTCCTCCTGGGCAGTCACCTGACCAAAGGCCCGTGGTGCTGGATGGATGTAAGGCACCCCAGAGGTGGGAGGGGTGGGGTGGCATGGCATGAGTCTTCACTCATGTGAACAATGGGTGCTTCATTTTGCGGGGGCCAGGGGAGGCTGGTGTGTGAGGTGGAGAGTCAGCTACCCATAGACAACATAGTGTTTTGCACTCGGTGCAATTAACATGGTAACAAAAGCTCTGTCCCCAGGAACAGCAGTACCAGATCTGCAGGAAAGTTCCTGGCTCATGCACAGCATTTAGAGAACGACCGTTGCTTTCGGTATGGCGATTTCCTGTTCGGGCTCCCTTTCCTTCATTTAGAAATGTCAGAAGAGCCAGGCGTGGGTCATGATCATTTGGGGAGTCCTTCGTCTCCAAGTGCTTTTCCTCAGAGGGTCTCTCCATGCCCTGCCTAGTTCTCTTCCTAAGGAGAGAGAGGGTGCCAGATTCTGCTTCCCATTGAAACAGCTGCCTTCTACCCCTCTGGGTGGCCAGTTACAGCTCTCAGAGCATTGGCAGAGGTGGTGAGAAAGGATGGGGACCCAGCGGGCCCACAGCTGTTCCAAATCTAAGAGCATTCTTGAGGAGATCTTTCTAAATGATTTGCTTGTGGGGCATCACCTTTCCAGCCCCTCCACCACTGGAATGAAAAGAGATCTGGGTGCCTGAAATACTTGCTATAGAGGCACATCCTCAGCTGATGTTAATTGGCCCGGCTCCACTGAAGTCAATGACAATTAACACCAACTACGGATCTGGCCCATAGGGTATTATGCTATTCCTGCCCTGTACACACACAGAGAATCATAATTCAAATGAGCTAGTCTGCTAAGAAAACAGTATCGCGTGCTGTATAGAAAGTGTCTTGGCTTGGTTGGAGCTGTTTCCCGCGATCACTGAGAAATACAGGGCCTGGTTCCCCACGGCTTTGCTCTCATGGAGTGATTTATACCTGCCAAAGTGAGAATCAGAATTCTCTGCTCACACTAGTGTTCTACCCACACTTTGCACTCCCTTTGCACGGGTGTCAATGCCTGTTGAGAGTGAGGCAGCAGGAGATCAGGCCAGCTAAGGAGAAGGCCTTGGAAAGGCCCATCTATAGGGAAAAGCAGATGCCTTCTCACCACACTATTCCCTCATTATGTAACCCTAACTCCCACGAAGGGAGCCCCATGCAGCGAGCGAGCAATACTCCCGGCCCTATTTCAAGGGAACCGAGAAGGCGTTTGACATTGGGAAAACAAGCGCTGATTCCCAAAGGAATTTTTATTGCCAAGGAGGCAGCTCCATGAAGTCTCTTCACAAAGTGGCATGATTCCATGGGGCCAGGTGCTCAGCTGTTGTTAACCAACAGAGCACCCCCTGGGGATCGGGCCCAGAAGGGTTAGAACAGCAAAACCGTCACTCCGAATGCACTTGTGATGTGAGCGAGGCGGTAGGTAGAAGGGCTGAGATTGGCTTTGAACCCCAGGCTAGCAGCTCGGCCTGAAATGGGAGGCTTTAAGGTCTAGATGGAGTTTCCCATGTCATCCCTGCTGTAGAAGGTAAATCTGAGGATCCTGAGTATGCTGTTTGCTTCAGTCTTAGGGAATGCACCGTGAGCCCCAAGGACATGGACAGGCTCTGCCAGATCCTTGGAAAATGCACTGGGCTGACAGAACTTGAGTAAGTGCCGAGCATTGTGTGTGTGTGTCTATATGCCAGGCTGTCTTGTGCTCCTAGAAAGTGAAATCCGCCTGTATAAACCCAACGGGCCAGTCCCAAACTGGTGCGAATCAATGTCACTCTGCTTCATTGGAGCTATACCCACTTACAGCAGGTGACGTTCTGGCCCGGAGTAACTAGGCTTTGTGCAGATGGAGCGTCTGGGGTGATGAAATCCATCCTCCCAACCCAGGGTCACCGAGCAGGACTGTGGAACGCCCTCCTCCCGCCAGAACTGCTCTTCCAGCCTACAGGCTGGAGTATCGCCTCCAGCCCTCGGTGCTAGCTGTGTGGAGTGTTTGGGGTCTCTGTCTCCATGGAAATGCAAATCTCATGACTCACCCCCGTTGCAGCCTTCAGCACGGAATCCCCTCCTAAGGCAGAAAAGAATTGTCGGACTGCTCCATCCTTGGTTCTTCCCCCCGCCCTCATGCACATGATCTCAGTGCAGTGTTAGGTCTTCAACTGGCTCTCTGCACCGTAGGTGAATTTCATCCATATATTAATATACAGGTATCTACCCTCCCATATCCTGTACATGACCTCAGTGGAGTTACTCTGAGAACAGAATTTGGCTTCTGGGAACTCTATAATTTGTGTGCAAATTCCCCAGGACACATGCAGTGCAGACAGACCCTTCTATTCCCCTACCTATCCTAGATTAGGAGATGGTTAAGGTCATTAAGGACTATTCTGATCTAGTTCTAGATAGTCTGGCCTCCTGTGTAGCACAGGCCAGAGACCCTTACCCAGTGATCTCTGCATCAAACCCATAAAGATGTTTGGAAAACTAATGATCTAGCTCGTGGTCTCTTATAACTAATCCAGCCATTTTCATTTCTAAACAGTTTCCTTTGTTGTTCTTTTTTTGATTGGAAGGGGTAACTCCTATATTCCAGTAAATGAAACTTAAACCTTTGAAGTCAAGGATTTCTGAGCCGCGTGCATATTTTTCAACTGGACTATATTGTTTTAATGTCCACTAACTGTGAAACTTGCAAATCATTTCTAATCTTGCAATGCGTTTTCTCCCTTGCTTTGCAGATTATCTAGAAATGCACTGAGTGATCAAAGCATTGAAAGGCTGCTAATGTCCCTACCACGTTTGCACAGTCTGAAGCTACTGAGGTAAAATTGGGGGCCATTGTTTTGATGGATGTGATGAAATATTCATTTTGAAAGCTGTAATGCTGCAGTGTGTCCTACGAGCATTAATAAATCATTGCATCGTTCTACATTAACAGAGAGAGAAGCAAACCAAGTCCAGAAACTCACCCCAATTCCTCTCCTATTTCCACACCCAAACACAAACTAAACCTCTTTTAAGACACTGAAATGATTGGATGCCACTCTTGGTTTCTGGCTGCTGATCCCCTGCTGTCGGTGCCAGCAAACACCAAGGCAGCCAGGAGCAGCAGCTGGGCGCTGCAGGGAGGGGGTGCTGCTTTCCTCCCACCCCCTCCACCCAGGAGGCTGTTGTGGTGGCAGAAAAATCCCCTGGTGGCCACATGCAGCCACGGTGGCTGCATTTGAGAAACGCTGCCCTAGTGTAGACACCATGAAAACTGTTAGAACTGGTTCTTCCCCCAGCATAATTACCCCGCCTCCCCGGTGATATTGGCTATGTTGGCAGAAGCCCTCTCGTGTCGGCAGACTTGTGTTGGGGTTTTGTTGGGATAGCTATGACAGTTTCGGGGGTGAGGGGGTCCTTTTTTTCATGCTCCAGCAAAACTGTAGTGTAGACCAGGCCTCATACGTTTTGGCATATTTGATAATCTTTGGGGCGTGATCCAAAGCCCATTGATGTCACTGGAAGTCTTTCCATTGGCTTTGGATCAGGCTCCTGGGTGCTTATCCAAAAAGAACACGAACTTTGAACCTTTTAGGGTTAGCCTACCACGAAATGTCTAAGAGAAGAAATAAGGGCAAGGAACTCCTGAACGTGTCTGCAGAGGTGCTTGGACACTGACTTGCGGTATAGCATTGTAGATCGGTCACTTAGAAGTCACTTTCCAAGAGTGTAGGTGGGCGTATCCAACTCATTTGCATACAGAGCTGCTGCAGTTGTGTGGGTGTAAGTGGCCACTTATCCATCTAATGGATTGCTTGCATGTGTAGATACCTGATCGGCACACATGAAAATGGATTTGCAGGTGCAATACAAAAAAAATCACACATGCAAACTAGGGAGCTGATTCGCCACTATGTTACTCTAGCTTTACATCAGTGAAGTTACAGCAGTATAAAACTGGAGCTGATGCAATGGAGAATCTAGTTGTTCAAAGGCAAGTACAGTTTCATGCCTACAGGTTTGGAAACCAGGCCCTCTCGTGTCTGTGTCTGAGTTTACAGAAGTGACCGTCAAGTCCTACGTGTATGGAACCAACCTTCCTTGAAGATGAAGACTGATTTATTTTTTCCCCTCCAGTATTAGGAATAACAAGTTTTCACCAAATGGCACTCTCCTACTGGCCAACTCCCTCAACCTGTGTGAGCGAATCAGAGAAGTAGAAGTCAGGTAAGGAACTGAAGCCTCCTGTCTCCCAAAGAAATCAGCCATCATTGAATTCCAGCCGATGGAATTGAGAGCCTTGTCCTTTTCGAAGAACGTGGCTGTGGAGGCAATGACTGTTTTTGCTTGTGTTTGCTACAGGTCAAGTGAAAATGCTTTTTTGCATTTAGCGAGGAGGATCGAAAGCCAAGAAACATCCTGCAGGTTGGGCCATACATTATTTATTTATACGTTTGCTTCTTTTGCATGCATTTAAAATGTTCGCATTTGTTGAAATAATGTCAAATGAATCCACATTTGACTAAATAACAGCATGGATAAAATTTGCACCAGGCATCGTGTAACCCTTACTGATATTTTTATCATCGGGGATAAGAATTATTTTCACTCCTTACATGGTGCTCCCCATGCATCTGTGTATGTCGTGCAAAAGTCCAGGATTCGGTCTCATGAGAAGAAGGGTGTATTTCTGGAACACCTTGTAATCTATTAGGGGGAGCAGGAGGCTAGTAGTCAGGACTCCTGGGTTCTATCTGCAGCTCTGCCAGTGACTCATATGACCTTGGACAAGTCATTAGTAGCCAATTTTTCAAAAGTGGCCTCTCGTTCTGGGTGCTCAGCTTGAAGAACCCTTGTGTGTGATGTTCAAACGTGCCCGTAACTCCCGTTGAAATTAATTGGAGCGGGAGGTACTTAGTACCTCTGAAAGTCAGGCTCAAGGTGTCTCAGAATGGGCACCCAAAAACCAGTGACCACCTTTGAAAATTTGGGTCTTACCTCTCTGTAGTTGTTTTCCTGCCTGAAAGATGGGGATAATCATTACAGAGGTGTTGAGGCTTAATGGATATTTGCAAAGATCTTTACAATCAATGGCAGGGCAACGTAGTCTCATTCATTAATGCAGGCGTTGCCCATAGACTGTTGTGCAAGCAAGCGACTGGGAATTTGTAGCTTTCAGTGCGAGGCAGTTTCTCAGGATCTATTTCAAATGCTGTTTCTATCTCACACATCTGTCTTCAAACAGGCTAACTGACTGCAGCATCGGTCAGAACGAGGTTGAGGACCTCTGCCGAATCCTTGAACAATGTGGTCGTCTTGCAGAACTGGAGTAAGTGGGCTTTGAATTTCCACTGTAGCCTTGAAAGGAAGGTGAACAACGCCAGGGAGAGAAAGCTGGGTGGATAGAGATAGGTGTCTCCACACACTCATGAGCCCCGTAGGCTCGCTCTGGCTGTATAGCCAGTATCTAACAGCATATAAAGAAAGAGGGAAGTGAAAGGAACCCATGATACCTACTATGGGGAGTTGATCTGATAGAGAAGAGGTGCCTCCCCCGGTAAGAGTCCATTATGTAACAGTCACGGCGGGTCACAACCTAACAGCATGTGTGTGTGGCCGCCAGCAGAAGCTGGCCATTTGGGTTTTAAGTCTGTTGCTTGCGCTGCCGGAGGTGGGTAAGTGTAACGAGCTAGCAAACGGTCAGCAGCAAGTGTGGGATGTGAAGTCCTCAACAACGACACTTCGCGCGAGGATTTATTTTCCAAAGCGACTGCTGGAGTCTGCCGTGCGTGGAAACGTGTGAGTGTGCGCATGGGTTCCTTGCTGGGGAAAGGTGCTGGGGCAGCCAGCCAGGAGACGGAAATCCTCAATATATTCTCAGAACGGGTAGGAACCGTGCAAGTTTTCCCTGTGCTGCCTCCTCAGCGTGGCCTTACCCAGACCCGGAGGGACCACTCACCTGGTCCCACCCAGACTCCCTCCATCTGTGGGGATCCGTGGAGCTCCCTGGTACACAGAGTCCCCAGGGGACAGCTTGATTCCCACCGACTGGAACAAGGTGTTTCCACGCTGCTCTGGGCTAATGGACATCACTGTCCGAGAGCCTGACCCCCACTGCTCATTGAAGTCACGGGGCGTCCTGCCATTGACTTCACTGGGCTTTGGATCCAGCCCTTACGGCCAGGGCCGGTGCAAGGAAGTTTTGCGCCCTAGGCGAAACTTCCTTGCACCAGCCCTGCGCCTGCCCCCAGCCAACACCGCCCCCACCCCAGCCAGCTCCCCCGCCCGCAGCAGGCGGCTCCCCATCCCGCCTGCGGCAGCTCAGCCCCCCGCCCGCGGGCCACAGCAGCTCCCCACCCACCTGCTCACAGCAGCTGAGCGTGGAGCCGGGAGCGGCTCGCGGCGGCTGCCTCCCGGCTCCAAGCTCAGTGGCTGAGCTTGGAGCCGGGAGGCAGGAGGCAGCTGTGGTGAGCTGCCCTCCTTGCGAAGCCCTGATGAGCCCCAGCGGCAGGGCAACAGCCCTCGCCACAGCAGGGCTTCATGAGGAACGGGTGGCTGCCTCCTGCCTCCCGGCTCCAGCGTGGAGCCAGGAGGCAGCCGCCCGCCGCTGAGGGCAGCGAAATGCCGCCCCCCCAAATCCTGGCGCCCTAGGCGACTGCCTAGGGTTGCCTAGTGATAGCGCCGGCCCTGGTTACGGCCCTATCCTGTGAGGTGCTGAGCACCCTAAACTCCTACTGAAATCAATGAGGCTGAGTTATTGGACCAGACCCCGACGGGTAAAGGGACTTGAATAGTTTTATTGTCTCAGGGCTCGCACTGTGAGGCTAGGTTTGTGAGGTAGTTTTCTATGACAGCGTCGTGTGTATAAAATCCCTTTGCTTTCCAATGCTCCAGTTGTCCAGAAGAACTGTAAACAATCTCAGCCTTTATTTGTTCAGCTGCACATGGCTAGCCAGTGGCTACAGCTCTCGGTCCCTTCAGTCGAGAATATGCCATGAAATGCCGATTGTAATGAGGGAGAGAAAGGAAGGTGCAGGGTGGGACTTGGGATACCGTCTCAGGGCTGGGATGTAGGCAGCCAGGCCTAGTGATTAGTGGGGGTGGGGGAAGGGGTGGCGGGTCCCCACACTAGCCAGGGTTCAGAACCAGAAGGTCAGGAGCCAAGATCATGAACCACAAGTCAGATACCAGGAATCAGGCTGAATGAGGAAACCAGGTGGTCGGGATCAGGAGACACAAGCAGGTAGCACTGGATGAGGAGCCCAAAACAGGATGGAGCCCAGTTGTAGGGACAACTTCCAATCCTGTTCCTTCTTCCGCCTTAAATAGAGGAAGCAACCAATCAGGATCTCCGGTGTTGCACCAATCAGGGCCCAGGGTGGAGTCTCCTATCTGAGCTGGGCTTCAAGAAGTCCCAGTCGCCAGTGGGAGGAGGGTTGGAGCAAGATGGCCCCGAGGAACTGCGCGACCCTGGGTTTAAAACCCACAGTTCATAACACATCTGGGTTCAGTTCCCTGTATGACCTTGGGCCTCTCTGTGCCTCGGTTTCCCATCTGTATAATGGAGCTAACAGCCCTGCCTCACAGGGTGCTGTGGGGAGACGTATGTTAAAGATTGTGAAGTGCTTTGAGAGCTATTGATATCAAGAGCTGTAGAACTAGCTATTATTATGGGTTGTAAATCGACAGCCTGTTTTACGCATTGTAAGAAATGCTTTCCGCCATATGAGCCTTTAGATTAATACACTGAACAAACTCCTTGTGCTTTCGTTGAAGACAATCTGTGCTGCGTAATATGTCAAGAGGGTACCAGATTATTCTGCTCCATTAGCCAGAGACCTGGGTGACCGGACAGGAACTTCCTAGTAGATAATCTAAGTAATCTATTTTGTGGAACACACACGTTCTAGTTTCCACCACGTGCTGCTGGGCCCCCGGGGGCGTTGGCCCGTGATGTTTGGCTGTGCAGTACCTGGGAACCCCGGCAAGGGAGCACTCTGGCCTGAATTTCACATATGGGTTTGGCTGGTTGTTTTTCACCTTGTTCTCTTCCCTTGCAGTCTCTCTGGGAATCAGCTCGGCAACGAGGGGCTGAGACGCCTCTTGGATCGCTTGCTCCAAATGCACGTTTCCCGCTTGCTGAAGTAAGAAAGCGCCCTGGGAACCAGGGGACTCGCTCGGAGCACTGGTGCCTGCTCTCGAGCTCGTCACCAAAAGCAGCCGAAGACAGGAGGGGCCCAGTGGGGAGGCGTTCGCCTCCTAAAAAATAGCAGCACGTGTGGGACTAGTGGCCACCCTTGTCCTGTCTCATTGAAGAGGTCAAGGATTCAATGGGCTGTGGGGATTGGACTGCCCCCTGGGACTGTTCCTGGTGGTCCCTCCAGGTCAGGAATGAGTCATGTAGCATCTGATCAAAAACCCAGTGAAATCACCGGGAGTCTCTCCACTGGCTTCAATGGGAGTCGGATCAGGCCCTCGGTAGGGCTGTATTGTGAAGCTTTTATTATTAATTATTATGATAATCATATTATTATGGTAATGCCTAGGGTCAGCTAAGTACAGGGCCCCCTTGTGCTAGCTAGGCACTGTGCAGATGCAGAGCAGGAGATGGTCCTTGCTCTGAGGAGCTTAAATAGACAAGACATGGTCTAGACAGTATTTGGTCCTGCCATGAGGGCAGGGGGCTGGACTCGATGACCTCTCGAGGTCCCTTCCAGCCCTAGAATCTATGAATCTATGAAAGACAGACACAGGGAAGGGGGGAACACACCAGCAGCGGGAGCAATGGGATGGCAGCAAATGTTGGTCAGCCATATCGTGTTAGATCCACAAGTGTAGAGGGGGGTTACGTAGAATGGGATACGCTGACTGGACAGAAAAGGGAAGGGAATTGGGAGGGAGGGTGAGCGGAAGAAGGCAGGAGAAAAGAGGGTGAATGGGACAAGTGTGGAGTGAAAGTGATGGGAAGAGACACTGAGAGGAGGGGAGGGGAAGGGAGCAAACAGCCAATCAGCAAAGGACAGAGAAAGTCCACATAACAGTAGGAAGTTCTGGGACTGTCCGGAGCTCGCAGCTGTGGCTGCATCTGCCCCGGCGGGCTGGAGTCTCCGGCTGGCGCTCGAGCTGTGCCTCTTCCGCAGATAAGCAGAGACCTCCAGTCTCCACCGATTCATTCAGCAGCTTTCGGCCGTGGGTGGAGTCTCTCGGCGAGAGCTGCTGTGTTAGTGACGCGTCCCAGCGGGAAGTCCCATCTCCGAATGTGGCTTGAGACGGCGGGGATGCGGCTCAGCACATGAACGCATGGGAAAGGCATGAGACTGTCACTTCAGTGCAGCTATGCCAAGGCCGTGAAGGAGGGACTTTGCCACAATCGGTTAGGCATAATGGGCGGTGCGCACCAGCATTAAAGGGGCTACAGACCCTTTAGTCTCTCACGGATTTGAAAGCTCTGAGTGTCTCTTTGCAAATATTCATCCTCCTCCAATGTCAGCACAAGACTCTTTGGCGATGTCTACACAGCAAAGAAAAACCCCAACCGGTCCATGCCAGCTGACTCGGGCTTGGGCTTCGGGGCTGTTTCACTGCTGCATAGACTTCCGGGCTTGGGCTAGAGGCTGGGATCTAGGACCCTGCGAGGTGGGAGGCTCCCAGAGCTCGGGCTGCAGCCCAAGCCCGGGGGTCTACACAGCAATGAAACAGCCCCGCAGCCCGAACCCCCATGAGCCCAAGTTGGCTGGCACAGGTGTCTAGTTGCTGTGTAGACATAGCCCTGGTCCACACTGCTGGGGGGGGGGGGGAGGGGAGGATCGACCTAAGATACACAACTTCAGCTACAGGAATAGCGTAGCTGAAGTCGGCGTATCTTAGGTCAACTTACCTCGGCGTCTTCACGGCGCGGGGTCGACTGCCGCCGCTCCCCCATCGATTCCACTTGCACCTCTTGCGATGCTGGAGTTCCGGAGTCGACGGGAGAGCACTCGAGGATCGATTTATCGCGTCTAGACTAGACACGATAAATCGACCCCCGATAGATCAATCGCTACCCGCCGATCCAGGCGGGTGTAGACATACCCATAGTGTAGTGTAGACACACCCATAGCCTTACGCTGACATCACCAAATTGCATCAAAATGTCACAATAGCTGTAACTGAGATTTCTAATGCTATATGAATCATCATGTTCTATTGTTGTAGCCTCAGCCATAACAAAATATCTCAGGATGGAGTTCTGCATCTAATTAACACCCTCTCCACGTGCAGAAATGTAACAGAAGTTCAAGTCAGGTATGGTTTCTTGTCATTAATTCTTGTTTCTCACTTAATCATCCTAAAGTTTATATATTGACTGTAAGGGCCAAATTTTCAGTCAACTTAACTTTTTGTGTGCATGCACCCATTCCTACAAAAGGTAAATTTGTGCATGCAAATGAAGTTTTGCATATGCAAATGAGGAAGTTAGCTGCACCATTCCCTTATTCTGTAGGTGCACGTCCTTTTTTATATATGCAAATCTGGGCATTGTGTGTGCAAATATAGATGCATGCAGGCCCTCTCAGAGGTCCAGAGGGGCCGGGACCACTTCCAGCTTTTGTGGCCCCTTTCAACACACACTTAATCCAGAACCAGCCACTAGTAGTGATTTGTTTATATAATCGGCTGACCTGAGAGGCCACGTTCATCACGGTCTCATCTTGTGCCATCAGAGCCGATATATTTGTATTAATATTTATGAACATTTTTCACTCTTTAATATGACAATATCTATGTCAGTTAACAAAAAAGTGATGTCTTTTACCCAATCACGTCTCTTATTTGCTTAAATGTGCCGCTCTAAGCTGAGAGAGCGTGGGTCACATTTTGGTCCGATAGGGATACGCATAAAAACAAGTGGCGAAACTTACCAAATGCCAAAAAATTAACACGTCTACATGTGAGGCCCCCTTTGAGCTTGAGGCCCAAGCCAAATGGCCCTCCTTGCCCTCCGCCCCCCGATTGGCCCTGGATGCATGTACATTTTCTGATGGGCACTAGCCCGCCTCCGCTATCTGAAAATTCAGCTCCGAATTTTTAGAAGACCTACATTTTAGAATTCTCAAATTTCTGTGTGACATTGCCAAAAATAATCCTTGATTTACTGAATGTGGGTTCGTTTTTTTCACTCTTTTATGCCTGACAAAAGTATAGTGCACGGGCAATACTGATTCTGCTCGATGTTAAAATCTGCTAAGCAGGTTCTTGCTTTAGTTCTTTATTGTTTAGTTTTCATTTTAGGGGCTTTGAACCCAATGAATCCCTAGGACAGTTGCATGCAAACACATGCTATATGCAAACACATATCAGGTACGCAATTGCAGGCCTATTTTGCACAGCCAGTGGTGCACCTAAACTTAAAGTCTGGCCCCCTGGAGACGTGTCCAAAACGCAGTGTATCCTAAACTCGTGTGGTCTTGTCTGTGCAGTTTGTGCTCCAAGGCTACATCACTCATCAAGTTCACAAGAGAAGATGAACCAAGGAAGATTTTGAGGTAATTGTATGAGAATTTTGTGTGTGTTTCAATCTCCTTTAAAAAGCTAGAATCTTCCCCTCTTTAGAGAGAAGAATGAAAAACGTCTCTTTGCCCTCTAGAGCCTAAGGAATTGCATGATATAATATCTGTAACAAATGGCATATTCATCGATTCCAAGGCTAGAAGGAACCATCATGGTCATCTAGTCTGACTTCCTGTATAAAACAAGCCATGGAACGTTCCCCAAATAATTCTCAGAGCAGAGCTTTTAGAAGAACATCCAATCTAGTTTGAAAAATTGTCAGTGATGGAGAATCCACCATGATCCTTGGTAAATTGTTCCAGTGGTTCATTACTCTCATCATTGAAAAATGTATGCCTTATTTCCAGCCTGAATTTGTCTAGTTTCAACTTCCAGCCATTGGATTGTGTTACGCCTTTCTCTGCTAGACTGAAGAGTCCATTATTAAATGTTTGTTCCCCATGTAGATACTTATAGACTGTGATCAAGTCACCCCTTAACCTTCTCTTTGATAAGCTAAATAGATTGAGCTCCGTGGGTCTATCAATATATGGCATGTTTTCTAATTCTTTATTCATTCTCATGGCTCTTCTCTGAGCCCTCTCCAATTTATGAACATCCTTCTTGAACTGTGGATCCCAGCACTGGACACTGTATTCCCGTAGTGGTCACACCCGTGCCAAATAAACTCTCTACTCCTACTCGAGATTCCTTTGTTTATGCATCCCAGGATCGCATTAGCTCTTTGGCCACATCATCACACTGGGAGCTCGTGTTCAGCTAATTAGCCACCAGGATGCCCAAATCTTCTTCAGTCACTGCTTCCCAGAATGGAGTCCCCCATCCTATAAGTGTTGTCTACGTTCTTTTTTCCTAGATATGTACACTTACATTTAGCCATTTTAAGATGCAGATTACTTGTGCACAGTTTACAAGTGATCCAAATCTCTGAGTCTTTTTTGTTTACCACTCTCCCAATTTTTGTGTCATCTGAAAACTTTGAGTGATGATTTTATGTTTTCTTTTAAGTCATTGATAGAAATGTTAACTAGTGTAGGATCAAGAACCAATACCTGCAGGGCCCAACTGGAAACACACTCTCTCAATGACGATTCCCCATTTACAGTTGCATTTTGAGAACTATCAGTTAGCCAGTTTTTAATCCATTTAATGTGTGCCATGTTCATTTTATACTGTTCTAGTATTTTAATCAAAATGTCATAATTACCAATTAAAACACCTTACAGAAGTCTATATTATGTCTACACTATTACCTTTATCAACCAAGCTTGTAATCTCATCAAAAAAAGATATCAGGTTAGTTTGACAGGATCTATTTTCCATAAACCCATGTTGATTTGCATTAATACATTTCCCTCCTTTAATTCTTTATTAATCGACTCCCATATCAGCTGCTCCATTAACTTGTCTAGGATTGATGTCAGGCCTATAATTACCCAGGTCATCCCATTTACCCTTTTAAAAAATTGGTCCATCAGGTATTTCCTCCTGGTTTCCTTGCAATAATAGTCCCTTCATATGAGAGAGAAAAATCTACACACACTCCCCCTGTAGCTCTGATCTCTTGTAATTCTTTATCCCACCAGCCTCTGCTAAATGTGCCTGGATCCCTTGTTCATCTAACTCTTAATCGTCAGTAGTTATCCATCCCTGTGCTTCAATTACAGGAGAGTCTATTGTGGAAGATAGATTGAAAGAACCCTCATAATAGGCTACATCATAGCATATCGACTCTTTTAAGATTTTACCAAAAATCTTTTTTCAGAGTTTTAGCACTTAGATGTTGTCTGTCCCTCCTCGTTTCTCAGAAGATGCTGCGATACCTGCGATTTCTGGATCAAAGGAACTAATGACTGAGAAGGAACTAATCCAGTTTTCTCCCCCATTCTTTCAGACTGACGGAGTGCAACTTTCAACCAGAACACCTGCCAAAGCTGTTCTCTCTACTGCAAAAGTGCACCAACCTGACGGAGTACATGTGAGTTAGATACTGCTGAGAAATCTGGCATAGACTGACTGTTGCCTAACAATATTTTGTTGGTGTTTTAAATGTTTTGAAACCTTTCTTCGCAATGATCTATGATTCTAGATCAACAAACAACAACATGACAACCGGGGCGGTGGAAGATCTATTGCGGGCACTGAGGAAAAGTCTGGGGACGCTGAGAATAAGGTACAGACTGGTTCTAGTGCTCTGTGAGTCAAACCCGCTTTGGTTCTGATAAGCTAAGATCCAATTCTGTTGAAAATAACAGCTAGGTATGGAGGGCAGAGGGGCTGGGATTTAGTTGCTGTCTGAGTCAGCAGTGATTTAACGTTTGTCTGCACACGGAAGAGATTGTGAAATAAGCGAGGCTGTGAGTTTAAAGCACCATAGCTGTTCTACTGTGAATAGTTCTTCTGGGCTATTT
This sequence comes from Chelydra serpentina, assembly GCA_037349315.1. NCBI lineage: Eukaryota > Metazoa > Chordata > Testudines > Chelydridae > Chelydra > Chelydra serpentina. The sequence continues at coordinate 7,770,828 of JBAIAC010000026.1, read as the reverse complement.
CCCTCTGTAGACAAACCCTTTGTGTCCAGCAAGGCACAAGGGGGCGCTGTGCCGCTGGCAGTACCTTTTTTTTTAGATGCATGTAAAACTGTGACCGTAATCACTTGTGATCATTAAAGAACCCCTGGTACTTTTCGTAAGAGCACGGATACGAACCCTCAGTGCCTGGGCAAAAATTCCTACAGGATAATTACACTGTGTCTGGTCAAACCATCCGTAATGCAGTGTTATTGTAGCCGTATTGGTCCCAGGATATCAGAGAGACAAGGTGGAGGAGGTGATATCTTTTATTGGACCAGCTTCTGTTGGTGAAAGAGACACGCTTTGGAGCTTACACAGAGCTCTGCTTCAGGTCTGGGAAAGGTACTCAGGGTGTCACAGCCCAATATAAGGTGGAACAGATTGCTTAGCATAAATAGTTAATGCATATCTCAAGGGACCATTCAAGGTGAAGTGACCTGTTCAACACCTCTCCAGACATAGAGGGAAAGGGGAAAAGAATCTGTCCCTGCAACCTTTCATTTGAATAATTAATGCTTTACTTCCTGTCCCAAACTGTTGTGCATAGTTGCTGTTGCCATCTTCTACCCTGTGGTGGAGAGTAAGGACTTACGCCATATCCTGTCTTCTCATTACAGCTGATGGGGGGGAAAAATGAAAAATATTGGGGGCAAAAAGAGAAAAAATTGAGGGTAATGTCCCCTTGTTTCCTGTTTGTACTGTGCTGCCCCCGCACCCCGAGGTAGCCCCTCTGTGTATGGTGAGCTGAGAACCAAGGACTATACAGGCACAGATGGGGACGTAGCATCGAGATGAGAGTGGTTTTAGATAAACGATGCTGATGAAATAAAGCAAAGCTGCCTGTGTTTTGCATTGCAGCATTGCAGAGCCGTGGGTGCGGAATGAAAGTATCGCTAGCCTTCTGCAGATGGCTGTCCAACCCCATGGGAATGTTACCGAGATCACGTAAGTGGAGCCTGACCAGCTGTTCGTCACAGATCCAGGGCCTGTAATCCCCCTCAACAGTCCAGGAAAGACACCTGCTCTCAGGCTTCTGGGTCCCCAGCTGTTTCCTCTCTTGGGTGGAGACATCTCTCCCTTCTACCCAGGCTATTTCCAGGCTGCACGGCTCCCTGGTTGTACTGTGAATTCACCAGCAAAGTCAGGCAGCCTAAGCAGGCCTGCTTGCTTTTGCTTCAGAAACTAGTAACAACAGTGTAATGGCCTTCAGTTAAGGTACAGCTCTTCCAGTGCAAGTGAATGTATTCTTAGGGTAAAAGCATAACAAAGAGAACACATTAAAACAATAAAAAAAACCTATGTGCATGCTAATCAGAGATCACCCCAACTCCAACATGGGCTCTGGCAAACCCCACCTGGATGTCTCTTCCATGGTCATAAATTCATAACAGCCTTAGCTCAGCCTTAGCCTAGCACACTCAGGACAAGTTTAGTCCATCCAGGGGTCTCTGAAGTTCCTAACCTTTCCATTAGTCACATCTCTAGAAAAGTTGCATACCAGCCTACAGGAACACATACACAATTGCATTTTGATACAGTGGACTCCAAAAACTCACTTCAGTAAGATTTAACTTAGTTCAGTAATGTTTCTCTGGGATCTTGCAGGAAATTGCCATCTGTCACACTGCTGTTTTCAGTTCCTTTTCTAAAAATACAAGCCTTTGTTTGGAAACCAGCCTTGGACGAATGCTGTCAAGTCCTTAGGCATAGATGGTTTCCATTCATTCAACAAGTAAACTCAGATTGTCTGCGCTCTTCTGCTCTGTCCAGTGGTGAAAGTAATATTAAATTCTTACCGGTATAGGGGGCGGGGCGGGGCCTCGGGCGGAAGGGGTGGGGCCTCGGGCAGAAAGGGTGGGGCTGGAGATCAGCCTCCCCCAGCCAGCCCATCTGCTCTGCCTGGCCTGTGCCACCCGGGGCTCCGGCAGTAGCGGCAGCCGGGAGCTCCGGGTCCTTTTAAATTGCCGGCCCGTGGGCAGCTGCCCGTTTCCCTCCCCCCACCCTCCCCCCAGCCAATGGACGGGGAGGGACAAAAGGGGAAGCGACGTTAAAGCACTGCCGCGGCAGCTTTAACATTGGCTGCATATGGGCCTGTACCAGCTTCTTACCAGTACACTGTACCAGCCCGTACCGGCCCACTTTCACCCCTGGCTCTGTCCCATCTTGTGGAAAGGAACCTTTGCTACAGGACCTTTGGAACAATTTGGATCATGCACCCAGCAAGGTCTGGGCCTATGATGTATTGTTATCTCCATCTTCTCCTAGGATATCAAAAGGCAAAGGTCTCCTTCGAGTGGGCGTGGGGTTCCCCTGTCAAACCGAGAAGATGGAGTCTGTGGTTAGCAGGTGAGGAGGCGCCTCTGGTTGTGCTTTTCATTGCAGGTTGCTCCCTCTGACTGATCATTCAATAAAAGAGCTCACTAGCATTCCCATTGTACCTTGAATAAGTAGAAGCCTTGAATACATTAAGACTCAGGACAGCTTGACACTTTCTTTTGCAAGGGTGTGCGTGGAAGCTTTGAGCAGGGGGTGGGACTAGATGACCTCCCGAGGTCCCTTCCAACCCTGAGACTCTATGATTCTATGAAGGGATAGCACAAGGAGCTTTCATGCTCTGGCCAGGGAAATCAGTCCTTGTGCCTGGGAGAATGCAGGGATTTCTAGCTATGGGCACCCGGAGGTGGGGAAGGGCCATGTTCCCCTGACTCTACACCAGACTGCAATGGGCAAGGCACATCAAGGAGGCGCTTGGGTTTGTGCAGCTCTGGTGTGCTCCTAAGCCCATTACTGCAGGCTGCAAGGCCCTGAGTAAGCAAGAGCTGGGTTGATTGTCACTGACGTTGATCAGTCGCGTTGGTGTGTGTCTGCACCCTGCAGGTTGAATCAGTTCGGGCTGGAAGCAAAGCACATTCACTTTCTCCAGAGGGTTATTGAGAAATGTACGCAGCTTCAGGAACTGAGGTGAGTTCTCAAAGCGCTATAGCAATTTATCTCCGGAAGGAAATAGTTTCCCTTGTCCTGGTGCATGGAAAGAATAGATGCATCTCTGAAACTGGGACTGGGGAGTTGGAAAATCATGTAGAGAAGCCATGGTAGTCAATAGTCAATTCTCCCCTGACATGTGCCCCCTGTCCAACCTCACTGAAGCCAACGGGAGCTCCAGGGGGTGAACTTCGGGGCAGCGAAGGAGCTGACACAACAGAAGGCCTGTCTAACTGCCAGCCATTTCCTGGTTGGCTCTTCGGGCTGAGGGGTAGCTCTTTATTGATTGGTGCTTGAAATACCTTGACGGAGCTGTCTCGTGCAAGAAAACCTGGGGTGGTCAAATCTAGAGACTCTCCGGCTATAGCTGTGAATTTGACAAACCCAAGCTCCTCCCCCTGTCTGTGTTACGCAGGAGGCCAGACTAGATGACCCGAGGCTGCCCTCTGGCTTTAAAATGCCTTGAACTCTGAAAGCTTGGAGAACAGAGCCTGGGAATGCAGGGATCATTTGGCCTGGCATCACAATGCGATTATGTTGCTATAACAACAAGGGGGCAAATGTGGCTTATTCCGTATACCTTGAAGTGCTTCTTCATTCTTCCGCTCTACTCTGCGCTGGTTAGGCCTCAACTGGAGTATTGTGTCCAGTTCTAGGCACCGCATTTCAAGAAAGATGTGGAGAAATTGGAGAGGGTCCAGAGAAGAGCAACAAGAATGATTAAGGGTCTAGAGAACATGACCTATGAAGGAAGGCTGAAGGAATTGGGTTTGTTTAGTTTGGAAAAGAGAAGACTGAGAGGGGACATGATAGCGGTCTTCAGGTATCTAAAAGGGTGCCATAAGGAGGAGGGAGAAAACTTGTTCATCTTAGCAGCTGAGGATAGAACAAGAAACAATGGGCTTAAACTGCAGCAAGGGAGATTTAGGTTGGACATTAGGAAAAAGTTCCTAGCTGTCAGGGTGGTTAAACACTGGAATAAACTGCCCAGGGAGGTTGTGGAATCTCCATCTCTGGAGATATTTAAGAGTAGGTTAGATAAATGTCTATCTGGGATGGTCTAGACAGTAATTGGTCCTGCCATGAGGGCAGGGGCTGGACTCAATGACCTCTCGAGGTCCCTTCCAGCCCTAGAATCTATGAATCTATGGACTGTTGACCTGGCTGCGGGTCAGACTCCAGGCTGCCCTTGATCAGTTAACTCACGCAGAACAATTGCAAGCATCACACCACGCCAAGGCAGCCGTGGGCTGTTCAGAGCTTTGTGTGTCCCTGAGCGGATGTGCTTTTTCGCCCTTGCAGCTGGTCTCATATTGATCTGAACAATGCTGAAGAGGCGATGCTAGCCAACGCGCTTCTGACTCTTCCAACGCTGAGGAAGTTTGAGTACGTATTTGTCTAAAAAGCTCGTTACTGCTGAATGTTCTACGTCATGAACTATGGCACATTCCAAGCAGATACCCCTACTGCCCTCACTCGCCCTTTCCCCAGCCCACTACCCCCATGAAACTCTCTCTTTCCTATGCAATCTGTGCAGCTGGCTAAATCCAAACCAGGGATTTTCGTGATTTCTCTGAGCTTTGGGTTCTTGGGAGCAGCCTGAATCAAAGCTCTTTTCTGAAGTGCAGAAAAGTTCAGACCTGAATCAGCACCAAAACCCTGTAGCTGGCCCCTGACTTTGTAACGGACCAAACCGCAGCCCCGTTGGGTGGGGAAATTGGAATTCAGACATGAACGTTGCAACTTTCGCACATCTGTGTTTGGCGTGTTAACATGGCATACGTTCTAGAATGTTCTTCTGTGAATTTAGTCATGGTGCAAGATTTCGGAGAAATGATCACTTCCTGATCCCTTTCTTTAAGTAAAAACATACGAGGACAGAGGGCCTGATTCTCATGTACATTGTGGCCATTTTATCCTGCTCCATTCATGTAAAAGGGGTAAATATCATCTATTTGCACTTTAAGGCCCCTTTATACTCCCAGAGTGGTGTAAAGTGGCCTTAGCTAAATGAGAATGAGGCCCATAGACTGTAGCTTTGCACATCTTTTGGGACTCGTTCTCTGTTGCTGTTGGTGAAACCTGCAGAGAGTACGAGTCGGTCCAGATCAGCACCCAACATTTTGGACTATCCAGTTCTCTTGGGTCTGTAAAATGGAGCTGGAAATCACAAAAACGTACTCTTCTCGTGTGTTTTGGCTCCTCGTGTTCCAGAAGCTTAGCCCTGAGGGGTCCTTACTTTTATGCAAACCCCTAATTCTGAAAAGATTCAAGATTACCAGGGGGAGAAATGAGTGCAGAGCTGAATGTTTGGGTATAAATCCAAGATCTCATATCCATGTATGGTTTCTAAAGATCCTATGGCATTTTTTTGCAAGAGTATGAGTACCAGCCCTGGGACCCTGGCCAAATACTAGTTACATTCTGTTGATCTAATTTCCCCTCTATGGTTCTATTTGGAAAGAGTCTGTCTTTTAAATATCAGGCACTAAGCATTTTAGTATGTGGGTACCAATTGGTGTTAACACTTCCCAGTTGTGTTTTATGCTGATAAAAAGCTTCTGCGTTCCACCCCAGAAATAGCTGCACATCAGTGGTGAGAGAAGTGATTCCTATATCTCCTGTCTTGTTGGACTGCCTGAATGTAAATCATTCTCATACGGTGCTGTGACTGGTTTTTCAGGCTCACGTCCAGCAGTGTAACGCCAAGCGGAATGGGACACCTTGTTGCAGGGTTGCAGCAATGCCATGCTATTGAAGAGCTTAAGTAAGTTGATTGTCCTGGTGCCATGTAGACCCTGTCAGGCCAGTCTATATTTTATGATTAAACTGCAGTTACTTAAAAGCTGTGTGTCATGGATGAGTGTAACCACACAGATGGCTGGTAGACATCAGCTGGAGGGAAGTAGGAATTCCTTAGTATTTGCAAATAAGGATGGGCAGAACAGGATTAATAATGTGTGATTAGGGCAGGGAGAACAGAGTTGTGTGTGTCCTCAATACATCTGCCGTATGTGTGCACACCCATGTCCCACTGCAGAAAGGCAGTTATTTCAGGAATCGCATTGCAATGTTAGAAGCTACACCACATCCAGGAAGGTAGCACCTTGTAGTGGCAGCAGATGGCATTTACAGAAGCACTTTTATGCGTTGCTGTACAGCACACCTCTGACTCCTCCTGTTTTGGAGTGCCAGCCATAGGAAGGCACCCGGACAAAGATCCACCCCTAGACCAAGACACAATGGTCCTGAGAAATGCCAAGAGAAGAACTGAGTTTTTGGTTCTATGACTGAACTGAAAAATCCAGAAAAAAATTGTTTCTGGTCAAACAAAACATCGTTGACCTAAAACTAATTTGTCGGGTGTTTTTTTTTTAATTTTGTTTGTGGGTGTTTTTATCCTTTTGGGGTTTTAAAAAAAATATATCTAGCCACATTTCTAAATTAAACATTGTTTTGAAACAAAAAGTCAGAATGTTTCCTTTTGAAAAAGTAGAAATGAAAAGTTTTGACTTTTTGTGGCTAAAACTCTTTGCTGAATTTGACCCAAATTCATAAATAGTTCAGTCGGCCCAAAACTACATTTTTTGAGGAATAAACTATTGCAAAGAATTTTGCTCAGCTCTAGTCATGTGTATTGCGACCTGAAGATCGTAAAGTAAATTATTTTATCGTTCATATCACTGTAGAGGCATCACCCTTAGAAAACAGCATCCTTGCCCCAAAGATCTTACAGGCTAAAAGTTGCAGAATTGTTAGTGTCTTGAGCCTGCTTATTTTCTTTGGTTCTAAAACATTTTAATTCCGATGGTTTTTAAAAGGACTAACTTATTTCATTTTTCTAATTGTCCACAGATTTTTGTTTCATTTTTGATAATTCAGTGTTGCTTGTATTCGTTTTTCTACATTTAATACATGGATTTTCTGACATCCATGTCACACAATCAGACATAAAACCTAGTGTTGTGACCATCGGTGAAATAACAGGATGTGAAATTTAAAAGAAGATGTTCTAGCAGTTATTGGAAATCTCTCTGTTTTTAAAAAAAAATTGTTATTAACATACATTAACTTTCCATACAAGTATTAATAAATCTTATTTATAACCTGTATTTGTTACCTGCAAACGAGACCTAGTTGTGATTGGCCAGCCTTTAATCATTATCCATGTATTTGTTTTGTTCAAATTCCCAAAATAGTAACCACCTGTTACAAAAGCTTTGTGATCCTTGATATAAGGATGTCTGTTATTTTTCCATTATCAAATTTTTATTTGCTTTAAAAATTGGTAACATCCTAAAATGAACATTTTCATTTTGGGGAGTGGGTGGGAATCCCACCATGTGACTAAGCTGTCCAGTCAAAATTGGGAATGCAAAAACCAGCCAACCAAACAAAACAACCTGTTGAAGAGCAATATACTTTCTCATCATAAATTTCCACTGAGAAATGAACATATTGGCGGGTGGGGATGGAATCTCAAAATGCTTTCACGATATCTTTGGTTTTGAAGCAAAAATGAAGAATTCTTACGACTGGAATATTTCTATCCGTCTCTGTTAATAATGACCCTGCAATTCTCAGCCTTTGTAATTGCTTGAGGTCTCAGAGAGGCAGCTCTTCCTTTCTCCAGGTCTCCTGGGGACAGTTTTGGCTGAAAGGGAATGAAGCACTTGCCTCTCATGCTGTGTATGTGTTTTATGCACCTTTGGCCTCATCCCACGCCCATTGAAGTCAATGGCAAAACTCCCATTGACTTCAGTGGGGTAGGGTCTTTGTAACACCAGAAAAGAGTATTTCCCATTGCGGTCTCCTCAGCAGGCCCATGCTGGGCAGGATACAGAGCTGCAAAACATTTACACGACAGTTAAGAGGCTTCCCTTTCCTAACCATGTGGGATCAACATAACGGCACGGCTTCCACAGAGCGCTCTGACTCCAGCCTCGGTCAGCGTCCATTGCTTTGACAGCTCCTGCCTAGCAAATTGGTCACGGTCTGTGAACGATCCGTTTAGATCTGTGCACACTCATCCCTGTGTCCATTTGCCTCTTAGCCTCGGCTCCCTGGGACTTGATGACACGGCCATTCTCAAGCTGGTGCCAGGACTTCACAAAATGCCTTTACTGAAAAGACTCCTGTAAGTATGTCTGCACAGGCCTTCATGTACTGTAGTGTTAGCAGGGCCATGCAAACACTAGCAAGAGAAGGAACTTCTGTGATTCATTTCCCAAGATGCCCAGCTTAGCAACTGCGTAGTCTCTGGAGAGTAGATTTAGCCCTAAGGAATCTGCGTACGTTCTAGGAATCACGTATGCACTGGGCTGGACACATGCAGCTGTTTCAGAGGTTGATGGCAGCATTTGTTTCAAGCAGGGCGATGCATTGCGTAGATGTATTTTTTTTCTTTTTGAATTCCAACACCAATGCGCCACTTGCATTCCATTTATAGCCTTGTTCTGAAGCCTTAAGTGGGACTCAGATGGCCCAGAGGCTTTGCCCTGGCCCCCTCTGCACAGAGGTGAATTTCATCCTCTATCCATAAATGTGTGGTATTTTGTGAATATTCATAGACTCATAGAATCTCAGGGTTGGAAGGGACCTTAGGAGGTCATCTAGTCCAACCCTCTGCTCAAAGCAGGACCAATCCCCAATTTTTGCCCCAGATCCCTAAATGGCCCCCTCAAGGATTGAACTCACAAGCCTGGGTTTAGCAGGCCAATGCTCAAACCACTGAGCTATCCCTCCCCCTAATTCTCCCCCATATTCTTTCCAGCTTGAACAATAACCGTATTGGTAGTGAAGGCTGCTCCCACCTGGCCGAAGCTCTGAAGAATGCTCCTCATATGGAAGAAATCAAGTGAGTTCCTCCTTTCTTGTAATCTCTCTGCCAGTGATGGGGATGGATTATAGAGCTCAACCCAGGGGGTGTTCTTGGGTGCAGTTATAGGAAAGAAGCAAGTTTTACAGGGGTTGCTAATGCTCAAGTGTCTGGGCTACTGGAATTAGAGAGGGGATCAAACCAAAACTTCAGGTGCAAAACCTGAGCAAGCTTTGGTCTGATCCGAGGTGAGCAGCTGGCACATGTAATGGCATATAACGGGTTCAACCGAAACTCCCAAGTCTGAACACCCGCTGTCAAAATGTGGGTCAGGAGCTGTGATCTCTGAGCACTCCCAAGATCTGGAAACGTTTGAATCTAGATCCAGTCTCAGGCCCTTTTGTTTGTTTTCTTCATTGCAACCAAGCCCTGTCTCTTCTCTAGCTCAAGACGCAGTGAAAACAAACACCTCTTTGCCTTTTGAAGTTCATTCAGCTGGGAATAGTGAAGCAATTTTGGTTCCCTCCGACAGATCAGAGCTGTTAAACAAGACATTGCGCTCAGTGGGAAACTCAGCATTTTCTTTCATAATGTGGCTTTTTTTTTTCCCTTTAAAGTTTAAGCCATAACAAGATCGAACATGCTGGTCTGGAAAAAATAGCCACGCTCCTGCCGGAAATGCAAAATCTAAAGAGAGTCAAGTGAGTTGCTTTATATTTTGGGTTGAATAATGGGATTAAGTAGAATTAGAGCCAAGGTTGGGGGGAAATGTTCATGTCTTTGACCTGCATAGAAGTTACTGGGAAGGCTCCCAGATTGACTGCAGTTGGCTTTGGATCAGGCTCTTTGTGACTGAAAGATGCTGCCATGTTCTGGCTGTGCAGTAATCTCAATACAATTTTTAGCGGACAAGTGTCCGCGTAGCAAAAAGCAGCACAAGTCTCTCCTGTTATTGGAGACCTGGAGGCCAACGGTTGAATATGCCGCAGGGAGTGAATGCCCTGGTGTGTTGGCCTGATGGGCTAGTTGTGCACTTCCTTAGCCCATGCATTACCTGTTCTGTAGCTACGTGGAGGGTTTCAGCCTCTAGGGCTTTCAAAGCACCACGTCCCAGCGCCGCTACATTTATTTCCTAACAAAAGTGGGGGGAAAACGGAGAAATTTCTCTTTCTGGCCAGTTTCTGCGGTAAGGAAATTCACCCCAAATCTTAGGCCACGAAGGGGACACCCACTGAGAGAAAAAGCAGCAATAGGCTCCCCATGCCAATGCTCAGTAGTGTAATATAGTGCTCACTAGTGCTCAGTAGTGAAATATAGTGCTCAGTAGTGTAATATAATAAGTGGGACTGGGGAAGAAGGGTTCAGGTATTCAGACGGCTCTAGTCCAGAGGGGCTCAGCAAGATAAGCTGGGGCCAGGTTGCTTGCATATAAATTGTAGCGCCTTGGCCTGTAACACTGCCCACTCAGAATGCTTAACAAAGATCTCTCTCCTACAACTCGGCCTGCCACATCACTTATTGCCACGTGAAGCAAGTGGGGTCTTCGGGGTCAGTCGTGCCAAGGTAACATCCTCTCGGATGGTCTAACCTAATGCACTGGAAAGCCTCTCTCTTTCAAGCTATTTGACAAAGCGACCAGTGTGTCTCTTGATAAGCTTTGGATTGGCATCTCCGGGCCTGCTTCAGCGGTAGCTTGTTATCACGATGCCCTGTGCTCCCTGTCACACCGCTCAGCCGTGAAACAATCTGCAGCAAAAGCGCCATTCATGCCACGGCTTAATTTGTGTCTGGTATATCCCGGCTCCTTTCAGCCACTGACAGACTGCCTGCTTCCATGTATGTTTTAGCCTGTCGTCGAACAGCATTGGCCCAGCTGGAGGGGAGATGCTCGCGGAGGCTCTGGCTCGCTGCAGGCGTGTCGAGGAGTTACTGTGAGTCCCACGTTCACACTGGTTGGTGCAAAGTTCTGAGGCTTCACGTCTGGTCTTCCCAGTGGAATCAATGGGCTGTACAGAGCCCAAGCCTGTGCTTTATACAGAACAATAGCTAGGATTTCAGAAACACGGGGCCGAGAGTGTGCCACACGTCTGCCTGGTGTGTGGGCTACCTACGAAATAAATATGAAAGCTGTATAATTATTACTGTATTAAAAATGGGGGTTGGGGCTGATTTGAGGCTTTATGTTAGCCGAGGACCATCACTGAATTTATTACTGGTCATCTAACTCTCTATTAGTTTGCAGAAGAGAAGTGTCGATATCCTATGAAATAATAATAAATCTTTAACCACAACGGGGGAAATTATTTCTGTTGCAGTTAAAATGTATAACTCACCCAGTTAGTCTCCAGAGTATAGGATATTGGACTAGGCTCATGCATCAAAAAATATAATTACAGCATAAGGTGTAATAGAATGCAGTCAACTCACTGCATATGTGAGTCAGTTGATTCAACAGGACGCCACATGGGTGCTGATGGCATAACACACCCATGTTGCATCCTGTGTTGCACCCCATCAAGTGCACATAGAGGACAGCAGCCTACTACTACTGGGAGCTGATGGAGTTTCTCCTTTAGCTCAAGTAGCAGAAGGCTGTTCTGTATGGCTGAAGATCCTGACTGAGTTTCTACCCTGCAGTCTGGATTGAAGGAATGGGGTCTAATCTCTGTATCGATAAAGGGGAATGTGACGGGGCAAACTGACCCCGCACTGGCAGTGAGAGGGTTAACCCTTCTCTGCTGGCGGAGGAAGCCACGCACCTGAAGCCCTGCTGGGCATGCTCCAGCAGGGGGCCAAGTATAAAAGCCTGCAGAGCTGCTCAGTCAGGGCTGGTGGCTGAGGAGGAAGGACGCCCAGCAGAGGCTCCAGCCCAGGCGCTAGGGAAGCCCTTACCAGGGAGAGCTAAAGAGCCCAAGACCAGGACTAGAGGCAGCCGCTACTGGAACCCCAGGAAGTTCAGGGAACTGAGGAGCCTGGAGACCCAGAAAGCACATGGACTGCTGCAGCAAAAGAGCCGGCAGGAAGTGACCCGGGGGGGGGGGGGGGGGGGGAGGTGGTGCGGGAGTGGTACCTCCCACCCCAGTGAGGGCAGCGTGTTTCAGTGGGATTCCCCGCTGACCCGTGCCAGGCTGTGTTACCCGCTGTTAGGGCCCTGGGTTGGGGCCCGGGACCCCTACCAAGGGCCGCCGCCCTTGTGGGACGGGCCCCAAGCTCAGAACTCCAGACTGCCTTACCCGACTGACAAAGGCACGCGGAAGTAACTCAGGCCACTAGGCCGTGCTATCCCATTAGGGGAAGAGACTGGACGGGCTGCCAGGAGTGGCATAGAAAACGGACCGGGAGCTAGACAGGTGGGGTACCTCCTAGCCCCCCTTCGACTCAGAGGGGCGACGGAGTATGAACCCCACCACAGGGAAATAACAAGTATTTGAATTATTTAATTGACCTACTGGTTGTATGAGTTAGTGGTAGTCGCAGCGGTATCAGGAAGTATAACCACAGGGTAATTACACCACGCTGTAATTGACTGTTTAATGACTGGATTATGAAGCATAACTATTATTTCTGTCTATAAGTATATTCAGTCTCCAAAGGGTTAAGTAAGGACATTTATGGTCTACCCTCAGCATGTGCAGCTCCTGTTAAAGACATGTCTGTGTGTCTCCTGTTAACTTTAACAGGAGACACACAGACATGAGTTGGAGTGAGGAATTAGGCCTGTTAGTTCACCATAAATAATGTTTCGTGTTGTTTTCAGGTTAGCGAGGAACCATGTTGGAGACAAGACAGCTGCGAGACTCTCCCTCTCTCTGCCTAGCATGTGCCACTTGAAGATCCTCCAGTAAGTACTTGCTTCCACTTCTGTACTCACATTCAAAGAGGCAGGGCACCCCGGAAATACTGAGACTGATAAAAAAAAGAGACTGAAAATGGAAGCAGGAGAACAATGAGTTAGTTACATGGTTAAACAAAACTAAAATGCATGACGTGAACAAAGACTTGCCCAGACCCGATTTCATTACCTACCTGCTTCCAGTGCTTCCTAACATAGTTTGACTGTTATTTATTGCCATATGTCTCGACAGTAGTGTCATCCCATAATAAAATCTTTTCCTCATTCCCACTAAGCTCTTGGCCTCAGCAAGATCTTGTGGCAATCAGTTCCACAGATTAATCAGGAAATGTATAAAAGACGTCCTTAATCAGTTCTGAATATGTTACATTTTAACAGGGTGACCAGACAGCAAGTGTGAAAAATCAGGACACGGGGTAGAGGGTAATAGGAGCCTATATAAGAAAAAGCCCCAAATATCGGGACTGTCCCTATAAAATCGGAACATCTGGTCACCCTACATTTTAATGGCTATTGGGTGTCCTCTTGCTCTCATATGATGAGAGGGTAAATAGGCACATCCATCTGGCCCGTCATTTTATCACCTCTTATTTGTCTCTTCTCTAAACTGAGGGCTTGGCTACACTTGAAAGTGGCAGTGCTTTGAAGTGCAAGTGTGATCGCGCGCCAGCACTGGGAGAGAGCTCCCAGCGCTGCAGACACTCCACCTCCACGAGGGGAATAGCTTACAGCGCTGGGAGCACGGCTCCCAGCGCTGGGGCACTGTTTACACTGGCGCTTTACAGCGCTGTAACTTGCTGCGCTCAGGGGGGTGTTTTCACACCCCTGAGCGAGTTAGTTGCAGCGCTGTAAAACGCCAGTGTAGCCAAAGCCTGAGTAGTGCTAAGGTTTTAATCCTCACGTTAAAGTCTTTCCAAGCCTCTAATCGATAGAACACTGATTGCCCTGTTCTGCCACAGCAGCAAAAGAGAGAAACTACCCTAATTTTTCTCTCTAGTCTCTTAGACCAAACTCCTCCATGCCATAGGTACAGGTCAAATACGCTGTGCCAGGCAGCTTTTAATTTCCTGGGGGCATTGCTTCTTATGGTGACTGGTAGGATCTTTGTCCATCATTTCTTAATGCAGAGCTAAATCTCTCTGTTTAACGCCAACTGCTTTGTGAATGAGCGTCGCATGTGAATAGCAAGGGGAGGTTACGTGTGAAATTCTAGCCCCGTTTAAGTCAACTGGGAGTTTTGTTTTGACTTTAGTAGGGTCAAGATTTCACCCTCCAGATGCACTGGGGTGGCTAGTTAGAGTACAAATTGCTAGCCATATTCCGATCACTGGTTTGTTGCTGTTCTCAAGGTCTCTTTATTTTCCTTCATAAAGAAGGGTGCAAATGTCAAAGATGATGATGATTCTGTTTGAATCCCGAGTGTCAATTCCAGAAAAGCAGCTGTTTCTTTGTTACCGTTTTCTTCTGAAAAGTTTGTGTCTGAATTTCTTCTCTCACCAGTCTGCAGTCCAGTAACATTGGTTCACTTGGAGGAACGCTACTGGCCAAAGGCCTGGTTGAATGCCAGCAGCTAGAAGAGATCAGGTAGGTGTGGTTGGGAGTTAATAGGGATGTTTTAAGAAATAGGACTTGGTGTACCTCTGCCTGTCTGTCTGGATTACAGATTGGCCTCCATGTAAAACTAAGTGTACAAACAATAGTACGCAGCTACGTGTAGAATTTGTAGAATTTACAACTACGTAGGGTGAAATCCTGGCCCCGCTGAAATCAATGGCAAAACTCCCCTTGCTTTCACTGAGGCCTGGATTCCACCCATGGAGTTTAAAGCGCCTGTGCAAATGCACAGAGCCTTTAGGTCAATCCTGCTTCATGAACTGAGTTTCAGAGCGCGTTCAGGGAGACCTGTCCCTCTTGGCAACACTGGTATCAGGATATTGCTCCCTTAGCATCACCATCCGCTAGCCAGCCTCGGCTCAGATGTGGGCTGTTGTGTGTGACTAGGGTGACCAGACAGGAAGTGTGAAAAATCGGGACAGAGGGTGGGGGGAAATAGGAGGAAAAAGACCCAAAAATCGGGACTGTCCCTATAAAATCGGAACATCTGGTCACCCTATGTGTAACAGCCCCAAGATGGGGTGAGGAGGGGAAGTAACACACACAATAATCAGACAGCAAATGGAAAATGCTTGGGGATGCCTTTTGTTCAGTATAAAGGACTCCTCCTGGAACCTCTAGGTCATGATGCTTTACATCTGAAGTAAATAATTTTCCGAAATAAAACTGACGGGGACTCGAAATTTGAGGCAAATTAATTTGCCCTGAGACCATACACGTGCTTATTTCGTCATCAACCTCTTTAGGTTAAATGACAGCAGGGTGCCACCTGCTGGTAAGTGTGAGAATACACTTGCCTTCTGCCCCAGGATACACTTCAAGCTGTCAGGGATGTCTTTGCACTTTTCAATTGAATCATAGAATATCAGGGTTGGAAGGGACCTTAGGAAGTCATCTAGTCCAACCCCCTGCTCAAAGTAGGACCAATCCCCAATTTTTCCCCCAGATCCCCCCATCAAGGGCTGAACTCACAACCCTGGGTTTAGCAAGCCAATGCTCAAACCACTGAGCTATCCCCAAAGAGTTGAGAGAACCTTTGGTTCAGCCCCAGAGACACCAATTAGAGGCCGTCATGTGACTTATTCTCTCCCACTGCAAACAAGTGGGCAGAGTGAACCGTTGATCCTGGGTGTTTTACAAAGCAACATCTCTCTCTATCTTAGCCCTGGTCTACACTGGGGTGGGGGGGAATCGATCTAAGATGCGCAACTTCAGCTACGAGAATAGCGTAGCTGAAGTCGACGTACTTAGACCGACTCACCGCGGCGTCTTCACGGCGGTGAGTCGACTGCTGCCGCTCCCCCGTCGACTCCGCCTGCGCCTCTCGCGGCGGTGGAGTACAGGAGTCGATGGGAGAGCACTCAGGGATCGATTTATCGTGTCTAGACTAGACGCGATAAATCGACCCCCAATAGATCGATCTCACAGCGTTGATCCCTGCCATAGTGTAGACCTGCCCTTAGATACTGACATGGCCCATCTCTCAGTCTTTAATGCATTTACCCTTACAACATTCTGTGAGGCAGGGCAGTGCTATTGTCCCCATTATAGAGATGGGGAACTGAGGCACAGGGAGGTTAAGTGACTCACTCAAGGTCACACAGGAAGTCAGTGGCAGAGCCAGGAATTGAATCTGGAGTTCCCAAGTCTCAAGCTAGTCACTGACCATCCTTCCTCTTCTCAAGCCCTCACCTCAGCACTGCTGTTTGTTAAGGAATGGGTTGCTTTTTGCCAGCGTTAGCAGCCCAGTGTCTTGTCTCTGATCACAGCTTCTTACAGCCACTCAGTGCGTTCTGACTGTCCTTGCAGTTTGTCAGAGAACAGCTTTGGGGAAGGCGCCATCCGCACGCTGTCAGAAGGGCTTCCGCGTTTCACCCGGCTCAGGAAGATTGAGTAAGTCGAATTGCGTTAGGCACAGCGGACCTCTGATTCTCAGCCCAAGATTGCAGCGGTGACCCAGCCAGTGGGGCTTGATTCTCCGCTGGTGTTGACTTCAGTGGACCTGCGCCCATTGACGCCAGCTCAGGATCTGGCCCAGGGGGTGTGGTCTGTGGTGCTAATTTACTCAGGGAGAATTGGCCTCAAGCAGCCTGTAGCACGTTGAGACTCACCGTGCAGCGCCTCCTGCTGGTTGTCTTGGGAATTCGCTGTTCACCAGCCTTGGAGCGCCTTCTGCTGGCCGATGTCTCGCTTGCCGCTGGCACCTGTGTCCCTCCCGGACCCCGGTGCCCCTTTACCTTGGGGTGCTGCCCCCTGGCAGTGCCCCTTTATCTCAGGGTTCTGCCCCCCTGCAGTAACCCACAATCTGAGTCTCCCCTCCCAGGGGAACCCCCAACCCTCTATCCCCACCTGGCCTCAGTGGCTACTGCCAGTCACCATCTAGCCCCCGCGCACTGGGGCAGACTGCAGTCTGTACAACTCATCACTGGCAAGGGGGTTGGACCAGCTGCCTCTGCCTAAGTCCGGGCTGCACCTCTGCATCCCCAGTACCTGCTTTGGCCTTTCCCAAGGCCTGCAGCCTGGGGAGTTGCCAGGCCGGAGCTCCCCAACTCCTCTTGCCTTTCCCCAGCACTGCTCTATCCCGGCACCCTGAGCTCCCAGGCAGCCAGGTCCCTCTCTCCTCAGAGCTAGAGAGAGACAGACTGAGCCCCTGGCTCACAGCCCTTTTATAGGGCCAGCTGTGGCCTGATTGGGGCGTGGCCCCAGCTGTGGCTGCTTCCCCAATCCGCCCAGGCTTTTCGCTCAGGAGTGGGGTGACTGCCCCAGGGATCGATGAGGGAGCACAGTGGCGGCATACAGGCACTTCCCCTGCCTCGATCAGACCCAAAGAGTGGGGCCTCTCTGGGTATGTCAGAGCCCAGGTCTACAGACTCGGGCTCCTGCGTAGCCGCCGACTTTAGCCGGCGCCGGTGGGTGCTCGCGCCCCCCCCGCCCCTGACCCCACCCCAACTCTGCTCTCTGCCCCACCCCCATTCCAACCCCTTCCCCAAATCCCTGCCCCCGCCTCCTCCCCCAGTCACGCCGCATTTCCCCTCCACCTGGGGAGGAGGCTTGCCGCACAAGCCTGGAGGGAGAGGGGAGAAGCGGAGCAGCGGCGCCCTCAGGGGAGGAGGCGGAGGTGAGCTGGGCTGGGGGGCCAGTGGGGAGCTGCCAGTGGGTGCTCTGCACCCACCAATTTTTCCCCATGGGTGCTCCAGCCCCAGAGCACCCATGGAGTCGGCACCTGTGGGCTCATGCTACAGCGCTAAAAACAGCTGTGTAGACACTCCGGCTGGAGCTCGGGCTCCGAAGCCTAGGGGCGGGGTAGGTTTCGCAGCCCTCACCGCAGGGTCTACACAGCTCTTTTCAGTGCAGCAGCACGAGCCGGAGTCTATAGCGCTGGGCTCTGAGACGCGCTGCCGCGGGTTGTAAAACGTGGCGTAGACGTTCCCAAGGGGATTCCAGAGGCGCGAATGGAGTCCCTGACATTTCCTGCCGGCTGTGTGGACCAGCAATTCCATTTGTATTTCCCAATCCTGCTTCCCTTTAGACTGAAACTCTGTGGAATCGGCGATGGCGTTTCCAAACATCTTGCCCTCGGCTTCAGTCGTTGTCCCGTCATTGAAGAGATCATGTGAGTCCAGGGCGTGGGTATATATGTCGCCTCGGGCCCGAATATCCATTTCACACTCTTTAGCACCTGCCTGTCTTTTGGTTACTGTGCACGTTCATTCCTGCCTAGCTTTCTTATTGAAACCTGAATAGAAATTGCTGGAAATGAAACCCAAACCTTCCTCTTTAACGTACGCCCCTTACTGTCGGCATCATGGCATCTTGTTTGAGAGCAAGAGAAGCAAGTTACTGGTCGTATTTCTCTGCTGCCCTGCCCCATTGTAAAGTGGGTATGAAAAACTACCAGATCAGAATGGGAGCACAGTGTATATTACAACAATTTCCAATTTCCTAACAGTCTAGCAGGGGCTTGCAGCTGACTTTCTACATTCACAATCCCTCTGGTTATATATATTGAACTGGTTAGTGTGTAAGCATGTCACTGCCTTCCATTGGATGGAATCAGAACTGCTCAGCTATGTGTCACAGCTCCTATACTGCTAGCGGGTAAGGAAGAGTCTCCTTTAGCTGCAGTGTTATCAGTTTCTGGTTTTGGAGGAGGCAGTCCTGAGTTCTAACCCTTCTGTCACCGGGAAGTGCTGAGTGACCATGGGGTGCAACAGGGTGACACTTAGGAATTCCCTAAATGGCCAGGAAATTGTTACAATATAAGGCCCCGATCCTGCAAAATGTCCCTATTTTATAATGAATGGGGTAATCACGCCAAAGCCACAGCTCTGCCCTGCTGCCAGCCATGCTTCCTCCCACCCCAGGAGGGAATTGCCATTGCAACCCAGAGCAGGCAGGGGCACGTGGGCTGGGCACCCCTGCCCCAGAGGCAGAAGTGGCATACCCTGCCCCTCTCTGTCCCCTCCCCCCCCCCCCCCAAGCACTGCAGCTTCCTGCCACGCCAGGCTCATTGCAACACTGCCAGCCCTTGGATGCTGCTGCCGGAGGCAGGAACCAGCCTTTCTGTAGTCAGCTCCATGCGCTTCTGCTCCCTGCCACCAAGGTGAACCTCTTGCATTGTGACAAGGCGCACGGAGCCAGTTGCAGAAGGGCTGGTCTGTGCCGCAGATGGCGGCAGCATCCAAGGGCTGGCCGTGCAGAAATCTGCAGCAATTCTAAAAAGTTGGGATGTCGACTAACAGTTGCCTTTACTGCCAGGGCTGTCCTTAGGCATAGGCAGCATACGCAGCTGCCTAGGGCATCATGAAATTTGGGGCAAATTTCATAGTGCCCTAGGCAGCTGCATGCTGCATATGCGGCAGCACCAGCCCCGGTGACCAGCCCTATCCTCCACCTGTCCCTAGGGGGGTGTGGGGCCCCAGTCAACTCCCTCCGCCTGGCCTCTTACCCTTCCCCCCTGCTCCGCCCCCATCCCACCTCTTCCCCCAGCGACCCCGCACTCACCGGCAGCCCCAGCCCGCTCGACTCCGCCAGCTCCCAGCCCCGTTGCTCCGCTTCCTGCCGCCGGTGAGTGCGGGGAAAGGACGCCCTCCACACTTACCGGCGGCGGGAAGTGGAGCGTCACAGCTGGGAGCTGGTCGAGTGGAGCAGGCTGGGCTGGGGCCAGGCTGCTCCGCTTCCCGCCGCTGCCGGTGAGGTGGGGGCGGGGCGGATCCTTTCCCCCAAGGCCCCTACCCCAAGTGACACGGCTGGGGTCAGAGTGAGGGAAGCGGAGCGGGCTCCTCCCGGCCCCCCGCTAACCCCCCGGGCCACTCTGGGCCTGTGAGGCCCCCCAAAATGGCCCCCCACAGCTCCTGCCTCCAGACACTGGGGGGGGGGCCTGGGGCCCCACATCCCCCCCCCCCCCGTGGGGGGGCTGCGTAGGGCACCCAAATGGCTAGGGATGGCCCTGGATACTGCAACAAGACCGTAGCCATTTTCATAGAGCCTCGCCCCTGCTCAGCGGGTGCTGACAGCTGGAGTCCAAACCTCTCCTCTTCCAGTCAGGACAAAAACTCCCTCGGTAACAAACCAAAAAGGAAAAACTCTCGTCCTCTGAAAGGCCAAATGAAATCCTGTTCTACAGAGCTCTGAATAAAGGGCAGGCAGGAGAACTGAACGGGCGCTGTTGTGGGCCCCATTAGCGACAGCCTGCTGTGACAGTTTAACACCATGAACGGAGCAAGAAGCTGCCTCGCTGTCATGTTCTGAGCTGGTGTACAGGAGACCCAGAGTCTTGATTTCGTAGTCTCTCACTCCCTGGGCCAGCTGGCCCGCAGAAGGAGCAGCACCCCTCTCAGTACTGTGCAGTCCTGTCTTGCATAGAAAGACATTGTGGCCATGAGGTAGTTCCTCAAGGGGAAGAGTAGGAAGCAGGTGGGAAATAAAGCTTCCTTAGGCTGCGACGACGTGGAAGTTTCCCCCTCCTAGGCTGAGAGCAAAATAAATTCTTTCCCTTGCTAACATCTTGTGGTTCACTGGAGACTGCCCCAAAGCGCTGCCGCTGTATCTCGGCGGCTGACGCTTTCATTTGCCTCAGATGACCAGCCAGCTGATGTTTCTGGTTTTATTTAGATTGTCGTGGAACAGCCTTGGTGATGAAGGTGCCCTGGAGCTGGCCACAGTTCTCCCGAGAATGGCAAGGCTGAGGATGCTAGAGTGAGTGTGACGTGGCAATATGGAATCACAGCCCTTCTTAAATAGGAAATATTTGTTAAAGGAAATAGCTATAAACTGTAGACACAAGAAAACAGGCTTCCACACAGCTTGAGTTCTTGCTTAGTCTGCTTTGTTTACCAGGGACCGAACCATGCCTGGAATTCTACACAGTGCAGAGAGACATCTAATAGCTCAATAATGCACTGCAAGTAAACATGTCATTGTATTCACTAAAGAAATATCAGTTGAGTACTAGGTGAGATTCAAAGTTATGATGAAAGGAGAGAGAGAGAGGATTTGGCTCAAACAAGGAGTTTTCTTGAGGTTTTTCACCATAAAATGGATGTAGTTAAACTTACTTTTCATTATTTAATGTTTGTTTCATTTTCCCATGTCGTTCATCTGGGGCCATGGAAGGTAGATGTGTCGGTTTCTGAGGCTGTTACATGCTCAATTTCCCTGGCTGTGACTCGGGTTGTCTTCACAGCACAGTTAACTTGCGTTATCGCTTGAGTGTTACCTCCCATCCACACACAAATCTCTAGCTCGAGTCAAGTGGCGCTTTAAGCTAGCAATGCAGTGGGGATGCAACAGCGCCAGCTATCAGCCGCCAATCCACTCACTGCGTGCTGCTAATCCCATCGCTCTGCGTCACTCCCAGTGTTTTCATATGTGGTCACTATCACTTGAGTTACGCTAGCTTGAGTCCAGTGAGAGCGGCCACACTTCAAAATGCAGCGTACTTCACTCGAGCCAACTGCTGCAGTGGAGACAAGCCCAGGCACTAGCAAGAATGCCGTGTTTGCAACAAGGGGGTCCATTCCCGACAGTTCTTGGCACTGATCCTGGAGTGGGATCCACTGAGGTTCTGCATAAATGCAGGGGTCCAGGCTAGCAAATCTGAGACCATGGTGAACAGCCGCTTTTGCAAATGGGAAGGGAGGAAGGAGAACTTCTGAACCTGACCTGTGTTGCGGAGCATTGCAGCCTGCGGTACATAGCAGAAGCTTAGCTGATCTTTTCCTAGCCTGTTCTGAAAACCATTTGCACATTCTCTTTCCGTTTCTGAAAGTCTGGACAAAAACCGCATTGCAGCCCGGGGTGCCAAAAAGCTAGCAGAGGAGCTCGCCAAGTGTGGTGGAATTCAAGTCATACGGTGAGCACGCATCTCAGGTGGCACCAGGGGTTTGGGGCAGTAGCACTTTTGTAAGGGTGAGGGCGCCCCACTGGCCAGTCAGCATTGGGTTCGCTGGAGTGGATTGGGACACTAAATTGGGCCCAGACCTAAAAACATTGTGGGCTTCCCAGACAGACTCTTCCCCACAGAGTAGCTCGCCCTTCTCAGAAACAGAGCAAGAAGTGATGGAAAGACTTTGTAGTTCCCATCTAGAGAGACATGGTGGGTGAGGTAATATCTTTTATTGCACCAACTTCTGCTGGGCCAGACCTTGTCTCTCTCACCAACAGAAGTCGGTTCAGTAAAAGATATTACCCCACCCGCCTTATCTCTCTAATATCCTGGGACCGAGAGAGCTACAATACCACCGCATAGGTCCCATCTAGTCCATCTTTTTACCCACTGAGATTGCTCCTTAACATGCATTTTCTGTTGCTTTGGTTTTCCATGGGACTCCCATCTCACTGCATGATTTTTAGACATCTCACTGTCAGGAAACTTATCCTGGTATTGCATTTTCCCTTTCATTTTTCTACATCTTGTTACACGTGGTGGTTCTCCCTGGTGTTCTCCCCCAAACAACCCATCTTCGCTCTTGGTGTCTACATCCTTCCCATGTTTGGAGACTCCTTTGTTTCCCCCAGCTTGTGCCATTGCTTAGCCGAGCTCCGTGTACTGAACTCCATTTAACATCTGCAGTAGCGTAGGCAGGTCCGGAGCACAGGGGGAGGGATAGCTCAGTGGTTTGAGCATTGGCCTGCTAAACCCAAGGTTGTGAGTTCAATCCTTGAGGGGGCCATTTGGGGATCTGGGGCAAAAATTGGGGATTGGTCCTGCTTTGAGCAGGGGGTTGGACTAGATGATCTACTAAGGTCCCTTCCAACCCTGATATTCTATGATTCTATGATTCTATAAAAAGGCGCATCCCCAGGCTCCCCCTGTACTCACGTTACGGCGCTCCGGGTCTTCGGTGGCACTTCGGTGGTGGGTCCTCACTCGCTCTGGGTCTTCAGTGGTACCTGCTGCCGAAATGCCGCTGAAGACCCAGAGTGCTGCCGGGTGAGTGCAAGAAGCAGCGCTTAAAAAGAAGCTCTGCTAAAAAAAGACGCCGCTTCCTTTTTAAGGCGCCGCTTCTGCTCACAGAGGGAGCGGCTGCTCCCCCTGCTCCCCCTTGGCTATGCTACTGAACATCTTCCCTAGTCCCTCCAGCCCTGTGATCATTCTTGTTGCTGTTCTTGGAACTCCCTCCAATTTGACAATATCTGTCTGGTAATGGGGCCCCCAGAACGGAGCACGGTATTCCGAGTGCCGTCCCAGCAGCGCTGTATAGAGAGAGACTGCCCCCTTCCTGTCTTGTGAGGTGATGTCTTTGCACAAGCTGGTCCAAACGGCATTGGTCTATTTTGCTGCTGTATCATGCTGTGCACTCCTGCATAACTTGCTGGTCCCTGCTACACTTAGGAATGACCGCATCCCACCTTTCTCCTGCTCATTACATTTTGGAATATTTTTCTGCGGGCTTCTTAGGTCAGCTCTTCCTCCCACTTCTGATACCACAATGAACCCTCGTCTTTTGAATCCAAAATCTTCACAGCCCCCCCACCAAGATAGACAACTCATCCCACCCCAACCGCCATTGTGCTCCCCAACGCCAACTGCAGCTGTACCTCAGAAGCAGTGCTACACCCAGGCCCCTCTCACCACTGGGCCTGTGTGCCAGTGGCCCAGGCCTTCCTCTCTAATCAGCCCCTGTGGATTAGGAGCAGATGGTTATGAACTGCACCCCAGCAGGAAGAAGGAAGGTTATCTGGGGATATTTCTAACCTAATAACCCATGCAATGTCGTTTTAGGCTTTGGAGCAACCCAGTACCCAAGAACATTGAAGAAAGTCTTACGAAGCAAGACGCAAGATTGCATTTCTCGTTCTTTTAATGAAGGAAGAACATTAAATGAATAAGAGCTGATTTGGTAGTGTAGGTAAGCCAGGTACCACCAGTGCTATCCTGGAGAATTGCACTGAAGAGGAGCCTAGAGAAACTGAGAGAGCAGAATTCTAAAAATAAGTACCGTAAGCATGTGGCATTCTTGCCCTGCTCTTAGAACACGGAGGTTTTCTTTATCGTTAACTTTAATAACTATTATATAAACCTCAAACTAAGCATCCTCCTAAGTTTGGTTGTTCTAAGGTTACTCCCTGCAAGACCTCTCTGTTCCTGGCCTTAGTTCCCTTCTACCTCAAAGAGAGATTTCATCTTTTATACTCCTGGGTTGAAGCCAGTAAGATCCACTGGGTCTGGCACTCAGGGTGAGTCAGAAGAGTAGCTCTGTATCTTTTATACAGGACCATAACACCTGGTACCAGGGTGAGTCAGAAGAACTCTGCATCTCAGTGTGGGGAGCTAAAACCTGACACCCTATTGCAAATACACCATATTCAAACAACACATTGGAGAGTACGTTCCCCTCAGACCAGTATCATTTCTAAGGCTGGGCAAAATATTCACAACAAACCGGTGACCGCTTGGGATTTTGTTTTGATTCTGGTCACTGCTGTGGGAACATCAGCCTATTGTCAAGCAAACAAAGATCAGTCTTCACATTTTGATCACGTGAAGATCGAGTTCCAATGAGAAAATAGCCGTTTCATACTGAGCAAAGTCTGGAGGCTGCAAAATGGCGTAGAACAAAATTGTGAATACTGTGTGTGAGGTATTTCAGGGGTGGGGCCAGGAGAAAGATATTCCCTATTTTCATGCTGCTTTAATTGTTTCACTGGGCGTGGAATGCTAAACAGGGCCCTATATTTGAAGTTGCACTAACCTGTTTGAGGTGAAGGGGTATATGCATAGCCTTTGATGAACTGCTGCAATCACTCCATGGATCCAATCCTGCGATCTGATCTGCGTGAGCACGTAGTCAAAGGGTCTGCCTGTGCATAGCCGATTGCAGGATTGGAGCCATGCTCAGCACTTTATTTATACCCATTCGTTGCAATGTAGGTGACTCGTATGTTTGGTATTGTAAATATTTAACCTCTGAAATGGGTTTATTTATTGACTTGTTTACAGCAGTGGTTTGGATTGGGAGCTGCATTCTGTTGTATTAAAAGAGGCATATTTTAGTGATAATGAGTGCTGATAAGTGAAGAGCACATGTCCTGCCGGCTCCCACTATTCCATGAAGTATGAGTAGTGATTGGTTTTATTGAAAGATCAGTGTTAAGTTTCCCAAGGTGCATATCTGGTTTTGATGTATATGACTCATTTGTTTGCAGAGTGGTTATACTCTGAAAAGGGATGGGGCAGGGGAGCCCAAAGTCACCAGTGAGCTTCCATATTTAGGTCCAAATTCAGAGCATGTGTGTCTTGAGCACACGCTCAAAGTTAAGCACGTGCTTTGGTGGATCTGGGTCGTATTTCCTTTCCATATTTCAAGATGTAACGTGCTTAGTTTACAAGTGAAAATAGGATTTTTCTAACTGCCAGCCCAGCAAACTGCAACTGGGTGGCTCCCGGTGACCTGCTGTGGCCACTGAACCCACGAAGCGGCTGTGAGTTTGAGTCCTGCCCTTAGCAGGTTGCTGAGAACATGTGTGGGACACATGAATTGTTCTCTGCCTACCGGGTCTCCTCCCAGAAGTTTAGGCGATCCGATTAGCTGATTCTAATGGTTCCTTCTGGCCTGAAAATCTATGACACTCAGGCTGGGAGCTTAGACATCAAGTTGATTTCTTCCTGCATTTTAAACCAGCATTGGCTGCTTTGTGCACTGAATTGTGATCATAGTTTTGTCACCTTCAAAAACAGCTATTGCAGAAGTTCTCTGCTTCGATCACCCATTCAGGAAAACAAACATTCTAAAAACAAATTATAGCACTTGTAAAAACAGATTTCTTTGCCTGTTTTATCATTTTATTTATAACACTGTAACTTCTACATTTGGACAGGGTCAGATTCTACTCCAGTTTATTTTCCTCTTTCATTGGTTGGAAACATTCACTGTTGTACATTTTTTATGCATTTTAATGGGAGCATATGTTTGATTATTGAATAAATAAGAGCGCCTGGGATTCTGAAACAGTTTGACTTACTTTTGTGTTCTGTTTCTAGTCAGTTTCACTTTCTGGTGCTTAGGCATTAATGCACAACAACTGCATAGGGGCCAAAACATTGTGAAGGCAAATGTTGTTATTAATCATGTTTATTATGATCGTGCCTAGAGAGAAACTGAGAATGGGGTCCCATTGTGATAGGCTAGTGCTGTACAAACATGGCGCATGGTGAGCAGTCCCTAAAACCACTGTAAACAGTCTCTGCCCCAGAGAATTTACAATCTAATTAAGCAAATGCAGTATTGCCATATAAGTCATGAGTCAGGTCCACAAACATCAAGAGAGTGGCTCAAAATGTTGAGGTTTTTATTTACCTTCTGATTTTTAACTTTTAGGGAGCACTCGGGTGACAGTTTCAATCTCCCCCCTCCCCTCCCCCCCAACAGTGAAAGCTAGAAACGTACTATTTTTTTTAAACAAAAGCCGAGATTCTCATATATTCACAGGATTCCGGGAGTTGGGTCTCTAAGAAACACACCAAATATTGTGAGACTCAGGCTAAAATTGCAAGAGTTGGCAACACTGCCAACGTTTAAAATTTTTAAACAATCAAAGAGCTTGGGGGGGGGGGAATCTGTTCGTATTGGGGATTATCCTGCTTCCCTCTCTTAAATCTAACTGTGAGACTTAACTAACCTGCAGAAGAGCTCTGTGTCAGCTCGAAAGCTTGTCTCTCTCGCCAACAGAGTCCAATAAACCCACCATGTCTCGCTAATATCCTGGGACCAGCGTGGCTACAACAACCCTGCATACAACTTACAGCATCCTTTTCAGAATTCAAGACCAACTTCCAAACACATGCCCATCACTGTCCTCCTACATACAAAAGCTCATTCTGGCAGCAAAAGAAAAAACATCATATATACACAAAAGCAAAGACAGAGCTGAAACCAAACCCCATTCCTTCCAAACCATGAGGTGTCAGTATAACCTAAGAGATGGGGAAAAATCTGTTCCTATTCTAGAAACCTAGTATATAAAATAGGGCTAGACACTGTCGTTTGAACACACACATTCCGACCTCAGCTGTCTAAAGTCAAGGTGCGTGTACTCTGCAGCGGACTGGATCGAATTGCTGCTCAAGACCTCTCCAGTCTGTGGAGCTCTTGAAATTCCATGGCAGCTTCAACTGAATTTTAAAAATTCAGGTTTGTATTGAATTAAATACGAAAAACAATCCAATCAGCCCCCGCTTATTTTTTATGTTCAGTTCCATTTATTTTGTGCTGCTCCCCACGTAAATAGGAATTTACATGTGGAGAAGATCTCTGGTAATGGGGTTTTGCATTTGCTTTTTTTTTTTTCTTCCAGTTTTACATAACAAGAGTCAATTGCTGGAAACTGCAGTTTGACAAATTCAGCCTTGAAATAATAGACAGTTTTCTAGCACTGAGGGTGATTAAACATTAGAACAGCTTCCCAGGGGAGTGATGGACTCACCATTGCTTGGCGTCTTTAAAATGAGATTGGGTATCTTTCTAAAAGATATGCTTTAATCCATCGTCCGGGAGATGTTCTACAGCATGTGTATTGGGGGGGGAGGGGTTGGATGGTTGGGGGGGTCCCCCCCATTCATTCCCTTCATGTCCTCATGGGAAGACAGGATTGCCTGCATTGCCCTCAATATGCTTATAACCCTCGCAGCTCTGCATTAAAACACTGGCTGTAATCAAATCTCATGCTTCAGGGCTTCAGCCAGTCAGGTGCAGGGGTCAGGAAGGGTTTTTCCACCCGATGCACAGTTGATCAGCTACATTCTTCTTTTTGGGGCGATTGTGGGGGAGGTTGGTTGATTTTTTTTGTTCGTTTGTGTGGCTCTGAAGCAGCAGAGCTTAGCTACAGCTGGAGACAGGTACAGAGAATACTCGCTTAGGGCTTGTCTGCTCGGGCCCCGGACTACGGGAGGAGGTGGATTGCAGTGCTCACTAAAGTGCTGCGCTGTAACTGCCCTGTGTAGACACTGCAGGTGCGAGCTAAATGTCCTGTTTGAAATGAGGCACTGTGGGAGCTATTTATATATAAACTGTCTGCCTATATAGCTAAGGGACTGGGTATAGTGGGAATCCTTCTCTCAGATTTCATAGTTCAAATTGCAGGGCCATGTAGATATGCCCTGAGATGCCTGGCTGGTGAGTCTTACTCACATGCTCCACGTCATACTGATCACCAGGTCTGGGGTCAGGAAGGAACTTTCCCTGAGGTCAGCTTGGCAGGGGGCCTGCAGGTGGGGAAGGGGGTGGTTGCCTTGCTTTGTAGCACGGGGTGTGTCTCATCTGCGAGGATCATTTGAGCAGGTCTCACCGAATCAATTCCCTGCCATCACAGGGGGGCCTCCAGCACTGTGGGTGAAATGTAATGGCGTGTGTCATCCATCTGACAATATGTAGCCACTTCATAGAAGTCTTCAGGGGGAAGCTGGAGGTTTGGAAGCTGGCGAGGAGGCAGTTTAGGTTTGTGGCACTCAGGAAGACATGGGAAGTGGTTTGGGACTGCGGGAGGAGCACACTAGCTGGCTGCGTCGGCTCAAATGTTCAGCCGTGAAATAGTTCCTGTGGCTGACATTTAGATTGTCACCATTCGCTTTCGGGGTTTTCGCCCCACTGAGATGGATGTGGGCCGTACACTCATCTCAGAGCTATTGTTTCAGGAGTTCTGCATCTCAGGAAGACAGTACAGAACTTGGTTCACAGTGGGAGGTTTTTTTTTCCTGAGGCTGGAACGTTTAAGAATAAATAACCCAAAGCTGAGATTGTGGAACATGGCCCTGTGGCAAGGACCAGCTTCTGTGGGAAATTCCTTAGCTCCGAAATACACAGAGCCATGACTAACATCTTCCGTGTGATGGACTGTGGACACATGGACAGTCACAAGGATCTCTGGGAGAAGAATCAGGACAAATCCAGGACAAGACAAGTACTGGGGGTGGAGGGAAGGATAGCTCAGTGGTTTGAGCATTGACTTGCTAAACCCAGGGTTGTGAGTTCAATCCTTAAGGGGGCTATTTAGGGTTCTAGGGCAAAAATTGGGTATTGGTCCTGCTTTGAGCAGGGGGTTGGACTAGATGACCTCCTAAGGTCCTTTCCAACCCTGATATTCTATGGGTGTCAGGACTTTTCTCTTGCTACTGACCTTTGTGACCTGAATACTCAGGAAAGGGAAAAACATTTGGTTAGGGAAATAGAGGGTTTCAACTCCCTAGGAAGCAGCCCTTCACCAGAAGCTAGAGGGACATAAGGAGCACAGCTGGGATTTTCAAATGGGGTGTGCCATGGGATGGTTGGCTCTCTAAGTGGGAAGAGGCCAGTGCACCTGTGACTCGTAAGCTGCCTCCCAACTGGAATAAGAGAAGATACCTGGGCCACAGAACGGGAGGCAGGAACAGTTGAGAAGCAACAGCGGGAGCAGTACAGAGTTGCCTGGGGGGAATGAGCTATAGGAGAGCTGAAGGAAAGCAGTCAGTGGGAGCTGCTGGTGATGAGCTCCAAGGAAAGCAGTTTGGAGGACTGGCCAGAGCTGGGGAATCCTGTTGAGTTGCAGTAGAGCTTGGGCAGAAGCCCTGGGGCAAAGGACAAGAACTAGCTTGGTTGGAGCAAGCCAGGCCCAGAAGCGAGAGGTGGACTCTGAAGGTGGATTCCAGGAACAGAGGTAGGACTCGCAGGCGAGGAAGCCTGGAGAGTGGAACGCTGCAGGGAGCCAGAGGGGCAGAGGGCCTGCGGCCAGTGGCAGGAGCCCGGGAATAAGGTTGGGCCTGGAGGGAGGTTCCCTGAAGGACACATGGATGAGGAGGGCTGGAGAGTGGAATGTTGTGGGGACCCTTCTTGTGGCCCTGGGAGACCTGGCTTGGGGCTACAGGGGAAAGCTTGTGAGACTGAAGCTCTTGAAAATCACAAGCCTAGACAGTGGGGCCCTGGGACGGGCTAAGGGGCTGAGACGGGGTTAATGACTCTCAGGCGGCTGCCCCGAGAACAGTGACTTTTTGATGGGATTGAAGAGCTGCTCTGTTGTAACCTTGTGGGGATGTGGGGAGACTGGTTGTGTCCTGTGGGTTACTGTACGGGGACAGGAATAAACCACGCCCAGTGCTAGGTCTTGGAACTGGACACTGAGGCCTGGAGTTTTAAAGGGGTTTAGGTGTTGCTGCTCTCAGCATTGCAATGCCTAACTGATTTAGGAGCCTAAGTCTCACTCGCCAGAGGGATTTAGGTATCTAGGATCCTGGTGGTGGGATTTTGGTGCCCAAGCAGGGCCCGAGTTGTGCCAGAATGTCCCGGATTGCTGGGACGGGCAGCCCGCAGGATGCTCTGGTACTATCCCTTACAGGAGAGCGCTGGGGAAGTGTGTTTTAGGGACTCTTTTCAGGACTCACACACTGCTCTTAAGTGCCTACGTCCTCTTGAAAATGAGATTTAGGCTCCTGACTCGGGGGTTGCGATGCTGAGAACGGCAATACCGGTTTTTAAAAAGTGAGCCAAAGAGACGTTGTGTCTCTGCCGTGGGGAATGAAGGGGAAACGGAGACAGGTTGTGCTGCAGTTTGCCACGGGGGGGCGGGGGCTGCTCAAGGCAGAGACTGCTCAGTGACAGGCCCCCACTGACTGTCTGGCTCCATTGCCAACCCCAGCCTCTGGCACTGTTCTGTTCAGCAGCTGCAAGAAGATCAGGCTAATGGCAAACACGGCACTGGCTTTAGCCGAGGCAGCAGGAGCTTTGAGATTAGAGGGTGTGTCCGCATTGCGATTAAACCCCGGGGCTGGCCTTTGCCAGCTAACTTGGGCGTGGGCTAAGGGGCTGTTTAACTGGTGGAGCCGTTCGGGCGGCAGCCGGGTTCTAGGACCCTGCCGGGCTGGAGGGCCTCAGAGCTTAATCCGCAGCCACAGCCTGACTTCAGTTAAACAGACTCTTAGTCCAAACCCCGCAAGCCCGAGTCAGCTGGCGCGGGCCGGCCACGGGTGTCTAATTGCAGTGTAGACAACCCTGAAGATTGCCATGTTGGTTCTGTGCAGTGTCTCCAGGCGCTTCGGGGGCTGTCATTAATCAACAGAGTCCTCAAAAGTCAGGGTCCGTTTGAAAAGTTTCACGGCACCAATGAACGGATCCTTTATCAGCAGGATCAACAGGGTAGTGGGCTTCAGGGCGGAAGGTCGTCGTATCCATCCCTCCCCATGCTGAGGCAGGACCAATACACCTAGACGACCTGCATGGGTGTTTGTCCAATCTGTTCTAAACAACTTCTGGTGATGGGGATTCCCTGACTCCTAGGTGGCCTGTTACATGGGCTCTTATGCCAAAACCTCTCGTTTAAGAAGAGTAGATATTTTCCCATGAAGTATTGCATGTTACTAGAATATCAGCTATTTCACATGCACATGCAGTGTTTGAATAACTTTGACACAACACAAATTAACCTACATTTTGCTGCCCGGGATGTTGACATCGGTGGTTCAGTTAACGCTGGCGGTTTACTTATCCCTTCTAGGCCATTCACCCAGACAAGATTAGCATCTGTTAACACTGTGGTTTAAGAAGCAATCGCTTTCTGCCTCTGTCACATCTGTCCCCCTTATCTCTCTCCACATGCAAAGAATCTTCTCAGGGGATTGTAGTCCTCTGCTGATCACCACCTTGTTCCTCTCAGTGGTGTCTAAACTCCTGGTGGCACGCCCTATTGAGACAGGACCACTAGACTGGGATGCAGGAAATCTGGGCTCACTTCTCCCTGTGTGACCATGGGCAAGTCACTAAATCCCATCAATAAAACTGTCAAAGCTTTGGGGTAGGGACTGTCCATTGTATGGCATCTGGCACTACGGGGCCCTGGCCATTTGCTGAGATCTCTAAGTTCTGCTGTGTCGCATACCATAATAACACACCCCTTTCACTTGTAGTGTTTTCCCCACCCTCCTCTCCTTGCCATCCTCTTTGTCTCCTACCATCCCCAACCCTGTGCCAATGGGAGCTTTGTCACTGACTGCAATAGACCCAGGATTTCAACTTCTGTTTGTTACCTGTAGTGCATCTACTTGTACCTGGAAAGTGTAAGCACCTAATAATAATGGAGAGGATGAAATAATGCCCCCCTTGGAACCCGTAGCCTACTCTAGAGTCCCTTACTGATGGTATCTGAATGTATCTTTCTCATTATAGCTGTTGCAGGAAGTGATGCCTATAGTTAAGGTTGCCTGACATGTCCCATTATAACACCCTGTTTTCAGCGTGAATGGTGAAAGTTTGGCAAAGTTAAAAGAACTGAAACTTCCTTTGCTCTTTGTCTTCCTCAGTCTGAATCGTTTTGTACAGGGAGCAAAAGTCAGTAAAGCTGTTTTGGGAGCTTAGCTAATCAAGAATGGTACCAAAGCTAAATGACCAACATAGTGGGTGCTAATTAGCATCTCTGCCTGCTGTCACAGCAGGGAGACCAAGGACTGGCTTGAGCCCTGGAGTGCAAATGACCCTCTTTTCCTAAGATCTTGTCCCTTCTGCTCGGTAATGAGGCACATTGGTGAGATGATGTGGGTGGGTGGGTGGGCGGAGAGAGAAAATTGCACGGTGATGGCTGCCCTTGTTCTGCGAATACAGACATTGTCACTCTGCTCGGAGGTTGTCAACCCAGCACCTCCCACTAGCCTTAAATTCCCTTCTGATTTTTTTTAAAAGGGTGGGGGGGAATAAAAGGGTTTAATGCCAAGCAGAAAGATCCAGGTGTTTCTCAGATCTGAACTTGAGAGAGCCACAAATTGGCTCTACCTCACTGATGTACAGCACTTCAGCGCTTACGACACCTTAGAGACTCACGGGGAAAGATAAGGCAGCTGAGCGTTTATGTCAGTTTTCCACTTACAGAAACAAGCCCGTTACATAGCTGCATGTATGTGATGTCACTTGGAGTCGGACTTGCTGTTCCGGAAGCACGATCTATTAAGGGTTATGTGTAGGAGTCTGAAGGAAAATGTCGCCTGCACCTCTTAAATCTTGATGGAACTTGCTGACTTCTTCAACCGCCTTTGTGATCTGGAGACATTAGGGGGGGATGCCCAATAGAGGGCACTGTCTAATAAGATCAAAGCAGATGTTAGCCTTTCCAGCCCAGAGGCTGAAACTTTGCTCATGTCTTTAGTGATGTCACAATCTAGACAAAGTCCCCCTTGTGTCCTTTCCATGAGCAGCCCCACTCATTCCAGTGGGCAAATGGTGGGGAGGGGTGTAAAATTGGACCCTACAGAGAACTGAAGAGTCCATTTCACACTGGAGAAAACCTCCGGGAAGAGGGCAGTGTGATACAGGGGGGCCAGGGACAGGGCCGGCTCCAGGCACCAGCCTACCAAGCACGTGCTTGGGGCGGCACCTTAGGAGGGGCGGCGCTCAGGCGGGTTTTTTTGTTTGTTTGTTTTTTAAATAAGGTGGAGCCGCCCTCGGGGCTGCGGCAGTCTGGGAAAGCGGGGCCCGGGCCGGGCTGGCTGCCCTCCCCACGGCACTCCGGCCGCAGCCGGGAGAGCGGGGCCCGGGCCGGGCTGGCCGCCCTCCCTGCGGTGCTCTGGCAGGGAGAGGGGCTGGGGGGCGGGGGAAGGAAATTGTTGCAGTGCAACACTGAGGGGGGGGGGGGGTGTTCCATGGGCATTGGGGGGGGGGTTGGTTTTTTTGTTTCGGTGGGGCAGCGCTTGGGGTTGTTGGTTTTTTTTGCCTGGGGCAGCCAAATAGTTAGAGCTGGCCCTGGCCAGGGAGCAGTGGGAGAGTTTTCGAGGGGAAATATATAAATCCTAGGCTAATTAAGGCGTGGTTCCCTGTAGACTAGGGACGGTTGCTACAGGTTAATTGGAGCACCTGTAGTCAATTAAGGCCCTGTCAGAAACCTAATAAAACCCCCTGCTTCAGGCAGGCAGAGGAGGAGGAGGAAGGAGAGAAGACTGGAGTTTGAAAGTGTGTTGTGAGATTTGGAAGACCAGAGAACCGAAGTAAGGGAGACCCTGCCCCGGCAGGGCAGGGAAACTCCCTCCCCCACAGGTGTCTAAGGACTGAGGGTAACCCCACCTAAGGGGGAAAGGGGTAAGAAACCCACAGGAGTTGAGAGGGGCTGGGACTCAGTGAGGAGCAAACCCAGACCCCTCCCGCACTTCCTTCCTCTATCACCTTCCCAGGCCACTAGTGGGGCCCTCGGCGCCCAAGAGCAGGGTCAAAGGGTGGCGTCTTAGCCCCCCCTCCCTCCAAGAAAAGCGCAGGACCCACCATACGAAGATCGGCCATCTTGTCACAGCTACTAATCATCAAAGTGACGCACTCAAGGGGAGGAAGAGACTATAGCAAAACAAAGTGTCCAATATACTTGAGACATTCATTGTTAGGAGGAAAGTCCCTCCCGGTGGACCCAAATGTCTAATGTCTCTCTCTTCGCGTGTGTGTGCGTGCTTTGCTAGTATAACATACCAGTATTCCCATACTGGTAAAGTGCTCCTAGTGTCGACATGGCCTAAACTGCCATGATGCATCCTGTTTGTGAAGTGTATTGCTCAGTGCTTCCCCAGCTAGTGGCTGATAGACACAGAGAACAGCCTACTACTGCTACCAGCTAATAATTACTCCGTTTAGCTCCAAGGTATGGGCTGTGTAGTGCTATGCTGCTGAAGATCCTGGGTGTGACCTGGGAAGGAGGTCATTACAATGATATTTGTAGAAGACCTTTTCTGTGGAGGATCCCCACACTTGTCCACCTTGGGCTCCCACCCTCCAGCGTTAGGGTGACCTTCCTCTAGTGCCCATCAACGGCGTCTCTAAACTGGCAAAAGAGTTGCGGTGCACTCCGATGCTCCCCTTCTCCATCAGGGCCTTCCCCCAACTCCTGCCAGAGGAGCTCTGTGTTTAGACTGTTTCTGTGCAGAATTCCAGGGAGCATCCTTCTGTTTGCTGCGTCACCTTTTCCAGCCATTGCAGGGTCTGCAGCCTGCGACAGCAGATGGAACCGTTATTCCTGGCAATTGAAATCAGTGTGGAGAGAGAGAAAGAGACAACAGCAATGTTTCTGGCTATGCTGGGAATGAGCAGCTTCTCCTTCAGTTGAGTGCCTGTTAAAAAGGTCTCCAGGTCAGGCTAGAAATGCGGCAGCCATTGATGGATGATGTGGCAATTCTGAAGGACCAGGAAAAGGGGCTGAGAAGTTGTCTCCCGAACATGAATGGGAAAAGCCACCCGCCTTGCCTCCCAAGGTCAGCACTGCTAATAAAGATGGGATGGGGAGAATGAAGACAGGAAGAAGAATGACTGGTTTAAATGGCAGGCAAAACTTGGTAACAACAGATACGTCTGCATGGTATGCAACCCCTTCGGCCACGGTGAGCTCCTTATCTCCCTGTATCTTTAGAATGAGTTTGGGTTCTGGGAATCTGCTGGAGGGGTCCCTTCCATGTTCCTCACCAGGACTTCGAAGCTTAACTCAAAACCTGGGAACTCAGCCTGCAGCATTGGAGATGATCTAGCCAGGAGCTCCCTGCCCAGTTCAGTTCCAACCTACACACTGGACCAAACCTGAACCCCACTTCTGAACACGCCTCACTCTCTGATCTGGCTCCAGAGGTCTCAGCATTGCCTCATCTCCAAGTCAAAAGAGAGCCAGCCCCTAAAAGGTCCGTCCCAGGAGTTACATGCAGCTAGTGCGTGTGGTCCCTTCCAGACAGACGTTTAGTCATGCTGAATGTGTCCAGTAAACCTGCCTGCTCTTTACCTGGATAACGAGTAGCTATGTGTAACTTAAATGGTCCTTGGAACACATGAATTCTAGCAATGGTACAGTGCTTCCAGGCAGGGTGATAGAATGTCCAGGAGGCAAGTAATTGCTGTGTGGGGGATTATGGGCAGGCGCACCTGAGTGTCCGAAGAGGAGCACAGCGCTCTGATCACCTCATGAGCGAGGAATCCCACCCTGCCAGCGGCTAACTGCGTCTCCAGCTCAAGAGCCAGGTTCACCTGTGCTGCATAATACTGCGCAGCGCTCCGCAAACCTCCTGTCATCTGAACACGGCGCAAAACCTCCTGTCGGCTGAAGGTGGAGTAACCTCGGACTGCAGGAATCGCAGGATCAGGCGTGACTGATCCTGGCTAAATAAAAAGGGGAGAGGGAATCTTAATGCACTGAGGGCCAAATCCAGATCTGAGTTACACAGGGTAAATCTGGAATAAGTACACCAGAGTCAAGGAAGGAAGGATTGAATATGGGTGACACGGCCATGGAGACTGAATGGGAGGGCGAGCTTTGCTCCCAAAGAGAGCTTCACGGAGAGGATCGGGCCCGTTGGGGCAAAGATCCTGAGTTACCCCATAGCACTTAACCGTCAGAGGAGAAGGGTTCTGGAACAGCCTTCCAATAGAGGTAGTGGGGCAAACCACCTCACTAGCTGTAAGATGGCGCTCGATACATTTATGAATGGGATGATATGGCTGGGTTGCCTTCAATAGCAAGGGACCGGACTTGATGACTCAGGCCCCTTCCATCCAGTCCTGTGTTCCTGTGTACCCTGCCAACCCCTAAAACATCATCTTTGTTACCATTGTTCTACACCTGCTGAAGGTCCTGTTCCCCCATGGGGGTAGCGCCAGCGACCCTCTGTTAGCACCATGTGGGGAAGGAGAAGTCTGAGATCTATGGCGGGGAAGGACCTCATTGACGTGAGAACCCCTCTGAACATCTCCAGGCCTGCTCTCTCGGAGCCCCTTTCCTCCCTTCCCATGCCAGGCCTAACTGACCCCAGGACTTGTCAACTCCAGCTGCGACGGCCTCTTAAACGGCGGCTTGGGACTTACGTGACCTGGTGACAAAGGCCTCTGAACTCAGTGCCCTGTCTGCTTCTCTCTCCTCCTCTGCTTTGAAGGATTAAACGACATTGGCAAATTGCACTGCTAAGTCCCCGATGCCCCGGTGATCCCTCCTAGGCGTGGCTGCGCTACGCCATTGAGTTACGGGCTGCCCTGTTTGCACGGCTCCGGGGCTGCGTGAGCCCAGGCGCTGGAGGGTGGGTGGATATGGCGTATAACAGCACTCGTCAAACTGCCCGAGTTTTCCACGGGTGGCAAATCCAGGCAAAAGAATGATTTGTATTCCAGCCTGGGAAACGGGATATGCAGCTCACCCCGCACCCAACCCACTCCTAGGCAGACCATTTGGGCTGTCTTTATCCTATATGACCCAGAGTCAGACTCTTAGTACCTCTACTAGAATGAACATCTCCAGTTTCCCCAAGGCCTTGGCTAGAGTTGCCAGTTGGCAGCTGTTGTTCAAGGCTTTAGTGGCATTTGCCCTTCTTAGCACATCGCAGTTGCTGACTTTCCTCAAGTGTCTTTGCAGAGGCAGCATTAGACTTGGTTTCCTAATCCTCAGCAGCCTTTTCACTGCAGCCTCCGCTCGAACGGTTCCTTTGCCATCTGTTTAATCCAGCGTCCTTCCCACTCCTACAGTCTGCCGTACAAGGGGAAGCATAGTGAAAGAGAGTGGAGGGCAGGGTCGCACATCACTTGCACGGGTATCAATCTCAATGAAGTTACGCTGGATTTACACCAATGCAGCTAGAGCAGAATCTGGCCCTAGGTCTCCCTTCCCCCGTTCTCAGTCACACGTGTGAGACAGTTCTCCAGAGACAAGTGAGGGCATCCTGAGCTGTCTTGCTCACACTGACGTCAATGGAAAACATCCCAGTGATTTCAAAGGGAGCAGGATTGGGCCCAGAGGAAATGAGTGGCTGGGGACAGAGGCCCAGGTCCTCAACGGCATTTAGGCTCCTAACTCCCATTGAAATAAAAGGAGTTAGGAGCCTAAACCCCTTTGTGAATCTAGTGCAAAAAGTACTGCTAGCGGCTCCACTGCATGGCCCCATCCCGCATGCCGCGAGCCCTGACGGTGGACACCCACCCACAGTGCATGCACAGCCGCTGCGCCAAGTCGGTGGGGGTGGGGGCAGCTGCTCTCCTTGGCGTGTTCCCCTCTGAGCCTGGCACATGTCCGAACGGAGCTAATGGAGCTCCATTAACACTCCCGGCCTGCCTGCTCCGGGAGAAGGGAGGTTTGCACAAGCATAGGAGGAGTGAAGTTTTGGAACAGCCTTCCAAGGGAAGCAGTGGGGGGAAAAGACCTATCTGGCTTCAAGATTAAGCTAGATAAGTTTATGGAGGGGATGGTTTGATGGGATAACATGATCTTAGTGAAAGGTCAATTAATTGCCATCAGTGGTAAATAGGACCAATGGTCAATGATGGGATGTTAGAAGTTACTTCAGAGAACTTTTCCTGGGTGTCTGGCTGGTGAGTCTTGCCCACATGCTCGGGGTTCAGCTGATCGCCATATTTGGGGTCGGGAAGGAATTTTCCTCCAGGGTAGATCGGCAGAGGCCCTGGAGGTTTTTCACCTTCCTCTGCAGCATGGGGGACAGGTCACTTACGGGAGGATTCTCTGCGTCTTGAAGTCTTTAAACCATGATTTGAGGACTTCAATAGCTGAGACATAGGTGAGAGGATTATTCCAGGAGTGGATGGGTGAGATTTTTATGGCCTGCATTGTGCAGGAGGACAGACTAGATGATCATAATGGCCCCTTCTGACCTTAAAGCCTATGAGTCTATAGGCAGGGACCCCAATGCAGCTGCCATGTGTGTGCTGGGACAGCCTTTCCCATGGGGCGGGGGGCTCTTGCTGGGGTTCCAGCGTCTTTTCAAGGTGGAATCCCTGCTCGGGGCAGGGATCAGAAGCCAAGCCCTTTTCTAGGGGTCAGGGAGCAGTGTGGGTGGGCGAGTACTCTTCTAAGCTCCGCCTCCCAAAGAGGCTCCACTCCCAATAAGTTCCACCCTTGTGAGTCAACAGAATGAGATGCCACACACAGTAGATTGTGTAGCTATTTTAAAATCTGATCGTGCATGTTCTGAGCGCCTCTAGGCTCCTTGAACTTGGCTTCCCGTCAGTGGGGGGCTTGATTATGCCTTGAGCTTGGCTCTTTCTTGAATGGGCGGGGGAAAAGTGGTGGGAAGGGATTGCCCAAATAAGACGTCTCGTACTGTAAACTGAGCAGATCTGTGATCTTCCCTTTCCTTCCTCTCCTTTACGAGAGAGTTAACAATCCTGGCATTTAACGTCTCACTGGGCAGCCGTGTTAACCCCTCACTGCACTGAATGGGGCAGTTCAACTCGCTGAGCTATTGTTCCAGCCAGGCTCGTTGCAGGTAGACATTTCTGCACTGGTTCCATGCTGTTCAAATCTTTGAAGTTTTCTTCACAACCATAACAGCTAGAGACTCTTTTTTTTTTTCTTTTTTTTTTTTTAATGAAAGCTGAGATTCTGGAGAACAAGAGAGCAGGTTCAGAGAGGAGGTGCTGGCTGCTTCCAAGCCCTGCTCTCCAAAACCTCTCCCCCTGGGAAGAGCATCCCCAGGGGGCTGGACTCGATGACCTCTCGAGGTCCCTTCCAGCCCTAGAATCTATGAATCTATGAATCACCATGTGGTGAATGAATTTCATGGAGTTTATCAGGGAAGAGTAGGAGAATATCTTCGAGAATGTGATATAACTCTACACATTCAGGGCAATCTCACTTCCTGTTTGGCAGAGGAACCAGTTGAGGGCTGGACTTAACTAATTGACCTTGTTGTTAAAGCCCTGGACTCGGAATCAGGCGATCTGGGTCCAGTTCCCAGTTCTGCCACTGATTCCGTGTGATCTTGGAGAAGTCACTTAATCTCTGTGCCTCCGTTTCCTATCTGGAAAATGGGAATAATTATCTTGTCTATTTATGTTGTAAGGTCTTTGGGACCGGGACTGTTTCTGTACAACGTGGGCCTGATCTCAGTTGGCGCTCCATAGGCATTGCTGGACTATTGATGATGAGATGAGAAGCAGAATTGGATTCTTCATCACTCAGAAACTGCTGTGTGGCCCAGCCAAGTCAGACTTTGAAATGGCTAGCCCCTCCCTTTTGTGCCTTATCCAAACTAATAGATGAGAAATGTTGCGAGTCAGGCACCCAAACGCAATCAGGGATTCAAAGTTGGTTCCAAAGGAACAATGTAAGTGCAAAAATCTAGCGATTGTTTATTTAAAACAAACACACCCTTCAATTGACTAGATTTTTCTCTAGGCCTGGTCTGCCCGGAAATCTTCCGTCGGCATAGCAACATCTGTCAGGGATGTGAGAAATCCTGTCCCGGGCTAGGTCGACAGAAGAATTAAGTACCGCAGTGAGAGAACCCCTCCTGTCCTGTAGGGAGAGTCTACACCGAACCGGTCCGGCAGTAGCTGTGCTGCTGTAGCGTTTTAAATGGAGACATACCCTTACACTTCTAAGGCCAGGTCTACGCAACAGATCTGCGTTGGTCTAACTGCGCCGCTCAGGGGTGTGAAAAATCTACACCGCTGAGCGATATAGTGACCTAACCACCCCCGTAAACAGCGCTATGTCAGTGGGGGAAATCCTCCCGTCAATAGAGCTACCGCCACTCGGGCAGGTGGCTTAACTACGCTGCCGAGGGGAGAAACTCTCCTGTCAACATAATGGAGTCGTCACTAACACGCTACGTCGCTGTACGTGAAGACAAGCCCCAAAACTCTTACAGCTGTAACAATTCTAGTGCCAGGAACAAAGGAGAAAGTGCC
This sequence comes from Chelydra serpentina, assembly GCA_037349315.1. Classification (NCBI taxonomy): domain Eukaryota; kingdom Metazoa; phylum Chordata; order Testudines; family Chelydridae; genus Chelydra; species Chelydra serpentina. The sequence continues at coordinate 7,730,441 of JBAIAC010000026.1, read as the reverse complement.
CCTTTAAAATCTTTTACAAAGCCCCTAGCCAATGGCATATACAAACAAAGGGGAATGATTTAAATCAAAAACCTCCAAGGAGATTTGGTTCTAATTTTATTACCCCTTCTGTGCATCGAAAAATATCCCTCTAGGGCTGAGAATCTGTAAGCCAAGTTTCAGTCCCAAGGAGATAATTGGTCATAAAACACTGAAAATATAGGTTTAGAATAGGACGTCTGACAGCTCCTTAAGTCCAGCCGAGTGAATTATAGGCATAATACTAGAAAGCTACGTATCCCTAGATAGTCATGCGTAGCTGGGTCATGATCACTTGCAGATATTCCCCATAGCTTCCATGGGCTGCCAAATCTTGTTTTTAAGGGTAATTATCGTCTCTGTTTGTGTAGCTTTGGCTCTAGGAGATGCTGGAAGTGAGCTAGAGAATGCAACTATTCTTTAGGTGATCTCTGGTGAGTTCCTATAACATAAACCAATCTAGGCATAAACGCTCTGGCTTAAATCCAGCAACGCACTGAAGCACGTGTTTAATTTTAGGCACCATGTGAGTGGTCCCTTTGACTTCAGTGGGACTACTCCCGTGCTTAAGTGCTTTGCTGGATCGTACAAACCACTAATTAGGAGCAAATTCTACCCTCGGATAAGTGCCTGGTGCTATGTGTCACTTATCCACTCATCTGAGTGCAGTATTTGGCCCTGAGAAAATTAACAGCCGGGGCTGACTTTCATATATCAGAAGGTCATTGTGATCATCTAGTCTGATTTCCTGCATAACAGAAGCCCTAGCATTTCCTCCAGGAAATTACCCGGTTATACCTTGAAAGACAGCATTGATCGTGCAGAACTTGTTTTAACAGGTAGCTAATCTAGCCTTCCAAAGGATCTCCTGTACGGAGAACGTACGGATGTTCAAGTTCACTGAGCCGACCTGGGCGCAGGTTCAGGGACATTTGCAAGAAGGACCTGAAAATGTTCAGCACCCACAATGCAAGCTGGGAAGATGCTGCTATCAACGGGCCACACTGGAGACCTGCACTGTGCCAGGAGGATTGCTGGTTGAGAGACGGGTAAGTGTAGAGAGCAAAGAGGAAAGCGCAGCAGGCCTCAAACCCTAGTAGTGCCCCGGCGTCATCCTCTGGCCCTGCACCTAGTGCCTGCAAAAATTGTGGCAAGGACGGTGGCTTGAGAACTGAACTACTCAGCCAGTCGTGATGCAGCGGCATCACACAGGTTAACTGACCTGCTCTGGAGCTTACGCCGTTGTCTGTTGCGTCGGACGGTTGCCATGTAGTCTAGACAGCAGCAAGCGTCTGCTGTATTTCTCAGTGTCGCATGAACCAATATGACTGTAAACAACTCTCTAGGGTGTTTTGTGTAGGGGCAAAAATAACGTGTGTTGCCTAACGAGACCACTTGGCTTAGATCATGTCAAATTCTGCAGTGGAGGAGGAACACGCCCCGGCTCGTCTAGCTCACTTTGGCCAGAATCCTATCCGACGTCTACACTACAGACCTATAACTACGTCCCGCAGGGGTGTGAAAAATCCAGGCCCCTGAGTGATGCAGTTATACCAGCCTATCACTCCGTGTAGACAGCGCCGTGTCGATGGGAGAGCTTCTTCCACCATCATAGCTACCACCTCTCGGGGAGGTGGATTAACTATGGGAAGCTCTCCCATCGGCGTAGAGTGTCTTCACTTCAGTCTTACAGTGGTGCAGCTACACCAGCGCAGCTTCACCGAGGCGGTGTTTTAATGGCAGACCTGCCCCCAGGCAGAGCGAATAGAATAGGCACGCAATGTGATATTAAGGATCTGCCTAATAAACCCAGAGGAGCCCGGAAAATCAAAGTCAAACTGCAACCTTGTACTGCATCCTCCAGTTCCCATTTACTTTTGTGGTTCTCCCTTAATGCATCTTGTCTGCTCTTCAGCCCCAGGAATGGGTCTCGCTTTAGTAAGATCTGTAAAGTGCCCTCTTCACCGTGTGCTCTGAATAAATAATAGCGGAATAATAATGGTCCTTTAAAAACTGTAGACAGCACAGGAAAAATAAGGACCTACCTTCCTAACCTCATTTGAAATACTCAGGACAAAAAGGAAAAATGGCAATTTATTTTGCTGATAGGCAGGGGCTGACCTTCCGAAGTGGGCACGATTGGCCTGTGACTCACTCCGTCATGCTAATGTATAGTGTGCACAGCGAGCCATTGTCCTAGGATTGATTCCCTGCTGGAGAACAGTGGTGGGGATTGTATTAGATGTCGTCATATGGGAAGAGATTTTCAGAAGAGCTCACCACCCACAATAGGGGCTGTGGATTTTCAGACGCGCACAGTGTGTTAGGTGCACACTGGGTGCTGAGTATGTTTGTTTAATTGGGCCCTTTTTTAGGTGCTTAAAAGGAAGCTGCACTTCCTTGGAAAATCTAGATCATTTGATGATCACCTGTTCTGTTCATTCCCTCTGAAGGGATAGCTCAGTGGTTTGAGCATTGGCCTGCTAAATCCAGGGTTGTGAGTTCAATCCTTGAGTAAAAATCTGTCAGAGGACAGTACTTGGTCCTGCTAGTGAAGGCAGGGGACTGGACTTGATGACCTTGCAAGGTCCTTCCAGTTCTAGGAGATGGGCATATCTCCATATATTATTACCTGGCATTGGCCACTGTCAGAAGACAGGATAGCCGGCTAGATGGAGCACTGGTCTGACCCACTATGGCTGTTCTTATGTATGGTAGAATCCAGGGGTAGTTAAGGCAGGTGCTTTCATTGTCCTCCACAGACACAGAATCCCATCTTGCTCCTATTAAAATTGATGGGAGTTTTGCTATTGACTTCAGTGCAAGCAGGATGTTTGCATGTAAGTGGCTATTTGCAGGTGGTGACAGTAATTTAAAGAGACAATGGCCCTGGTGGCAAAGGAACAGTTCAGATTGTGTTTGGGGTTTTTTTTCACTTGCATTACTTATGGGAGGAGGCTGCAGGTTCCAAATACCTGGAACCATAGTTGTGCTAGTTGCTGCCTTCCACCCAAGAGGAGGTTGTCTTTTAGTGGTGCACTCTGTGTGTTGTTTGAAAGGTGCTTTTTGGTCAAAGGGCTGCGGGAGCAGGAAGGATTCTTATTACCCAGTATATTGTAATGGCTTTGATGCTGATGTTCTATGTGATCTGGGGACTTCTCTATTGACATATAAACCCCCAGTGAGGGACGTGCTTGAGAGGTGTAGCATGTCCTGGAGTCCAGAACCCTTTAGAAGACGGACGCTTCATCCTGTACATGTGCATTTAGGGTGCAATTAACGCAATGCAAAGGCCTGTGATGCCCCATTTCTGGGCAAAACAGCTACACAAGGAGAGCCTTTGGCCCACCTGGGAGGCAGGCTCTGTGTTGATTGTGCACATGCTGGCAAAGAGGGGAGTGTTGGGGGTGGTTTGGAGAACTGGATCCTTACATTTGCTGTAGCGCTAGTGGCTGGGAAGCCACACGCAGGTGGGACAAAGAGGAAGCAGCTGCTATTCCAGCTCCTAATGTTATGGGCTGGAATTGAAACCTTGTTCAGCCTGATGCGTGAACGTGCCCTTCACTTAAGATAGTTGTAAGAGACTGTCAAGTGGCCACACCTAAAATAAGGCCTGTTGCAGTCTGCCCAGAAGCTAGCACCATGTGGGTGGGGGGTCCGCAGAGTATTGTGACCCATGAGAACATAGGTGTGTGAGAGAACAGCCAAGAACAAAGAGGCAGAGGCAAAAAGCAAGAAAGCCAGTGGTAAGCTGTTGAGCCCAGAGTAATCCTAGGAAAAGCTAGAGAGATGGCATTTGGGTCTGCTGGCAAAAGTGGCTTGAGGCTGTAAGGTAAGAAACTGCGCCTTTTGTTTGTGGTTCCTGCTGCATTTGGAGAAGCAGGACTTTGGACATTCCTTGTAAATCAAGCTTGCCTGAAAGAGAATACCAGGCTCCATGCATTCCTGCTTCCAACTGGAACGTCCTCAGGGCCCCAGAATTTGAGTAGCCACTCAGGGCAAAAGTACTAGTGATGTCTTTAGCCCAGGTGAGAGAGGCACAAGAACCAATGGCTGGGAGCTGGAGCTGGACAAATTCAAACTAGGGACGACTAATCATTGGAACAAACTACCCAGGAAAGTGGTGGATTCCCCATCTCTTGGTATCGTTTAACATTAAGACTGTATGCCTTTCTAGAAGATGCTTTAGTCAAACGCAAGTTATGGGGCTAAACCGAGGGCCGGGGTAACTGGGTGAAATGTATTGGGCTGTGATATACAGGAAGGCAGTCTAAGTGATCTAATGATCTCCCTTGTGGCCTTAACTTCTATGAATCTGGGTAGAGGGGGAAGAAAAGCTGAAGGAGTAATCACAGAAGGGCTGTTTTGCAGCCCCCATGCCCTTCCCTCTGGGGGCGGGGGACGTTTCTGACCACTCCCCAATCCTTCATTTGGTTCTTCCTGCCCAACCAGTTTTGTGCCAGTGTGGGTCAATGTCACCTTTTAAAGATTTTGCTTTTAAAATGCTTTAGGGCCTGATCCTGCCGTCCATTTATTCCCAAAAGACTCATTGAGCCCAACAGGGGACCCTGCACGTTGACCAGTGGTAGGGTGACCAGACAGCAAATGTGAAAAATCGGGACAGGAGGTGGGGGGTAATAGGAGCCTATATAAGAAAAAGACCCCAAAATCTGGACTGTCCCTATAAAATCGGGACATCTGGTCACCCTAGTGGCAGCGTTAACTCTCTGTATTGCTGTAAGGAGAAAACTGCTTCCTTGGTTTTCAACTGCCAGGGAATCGTCATAATTCCAATTATGCTGCGAAAGGTCATGTCCGTGCTCTGCAACCTTTCAAAGACCATATCTTAATTGCAGATGGGTCAATAGTGAGGGGAATTATCCACTAGGATTTCAGCAATTTCTCAAGAGGACTTTGCTCTGCCCACCTTTGCAAAAAGTAAATCAGAATTTGACTCGATCGTAGGGTACGTATCGCACGCTCATCACCTCCTAGGAGTGCAGTGAGCACCGTGACGACATCTGTCACCTCTCGTTTGTTCTCCCTGGGGAAGAAGCATGTGCAGTGGAGTGTTGTGCGTTGGGAGGTTTTTTTCAGGGCTTAATTTGTAATGAAAGGTGCTGGGGCTCACGCAATTTTATTACTTTCATAACTGATGCAGCGAGCCCAGAGGTGCTGGGGCCAGGGCCGGTGCAAGGAAGTGCTGGCCCTGGCTGGGGCTATGACCTGCCCAAGCCCAGAGGCTCACGGGCACAAATTAAGCCCTGTTGTTTATTTTATTTTTTTAATGCAGAGTAACATTTATGTTTTCGAGAAGGCAGAGGGTGAGGAGGCTGGTGTTTGTCCCTGCTTTCAACAGTCCAGAAGGGGAGGGGGCAAACCATCCCCTGGAGCTAGGGTGACCAGATGTCCCGATTTTATAGGGACAGTCCCGATTTTTGGGTCTTTTTCTTATATAGGCTCCTATTACCCCCCACCCCCTGTCCCGATTTTTCACACTTGTTGTCTGGTCACTGTTTTGGGTCTTTTTCTTGTATAGGCTCCTATTACCCCCCACCCCCTGTCCTGATTTTTCACACTTGCTGTCTGGTGACCCTAGGTCACCCTACCTGGGGCAGGTTAAGTCCATGGAAGGTGAATTCTGGGCCAGTAGCTGAGATTTGTTTGATCCCAAAAATGGAATTTGTTCCAAGGCAAAATAACTCTCATTTTAGGCTGAAGTGGCTTATAAAGGCTAGATCATCCAATGGGCACCAATCTCACATGACCCAAGGGCCCAATCATGTAGCTCGAATAGCAAAGGTTCAAAGGAATCCTCCCAGTTCACAGAGAATTTGGGAAAGGAGAAGGGAGGGGCGGGAGCTAGGAAAGCTTATGCCCAAATAAACGTGTTAGTCTCTAAGGTGCCACAAGGACTCCTCGCTCTCTTTGGGGGCTAGTTTCCGAACCGAGGGCTGGTCCAACGCATTGTGTGGCCCAGTAAAAGCTAAAGGCCCCGATCCTGCAATCGGATCCACGTGCGTATGTGGGGAGGTGCTTTTTCCACCCCTAGGGAGCTTTCGGGACATTGTCGGGTGTGGGCTCCGATTGCAGGATCGGGCCCTCCGTTGGCCCCGTAGTTTGTTTAAAAACAGGTCCCCCAGGTCTCTAGGGACACGGGCGGCTTCGCCCGTCTGCCCCAGCGGAGCGGCTTTAAAAGCAGTTCCTCAGGGGCCGGGTTATTTTAAAAATCCCCCTTGCGGGGCATAGCTGAGCGCGGCTCTTGCACGGCCGTCGGAGGGGTAATGATTTACTGCGGAAGGGCCAGCCCGCTCGACAAAGCCAGGCACGGTATTTCTTGCCCTCCAAGAGCCAGACCCAGACGGGAGCCTCACGTGGAAAGACCCCGGGAAGCCCGAGGGGGCCGGATTCTGTGCGGGTTAAAGAAGCGGTTTCTGAAAATCAGCCTCCCTGGGGGCTGCCGCCTGGCGCCGGTAGGGTTCGGGCTGGCGGGGCCGGGGCACCCGACGGGGGGCAGGTGTTTACCCCCCGGGGGAGCGGCCGGTCAGTCCCGGTGCAGGGGGAGTGGGTGTAGGGGGGGCGCCCCGCTGTCTCTCGGCGGAGGCGGGGGGCTGGTTGGCGTGTGGCTGGCTGGGCGCTGCCCGCCTTGCGCTGATCCCACCCCCCGCTCTCCAGCGCCGAAGCGCCGCTGTCGGGTGCAGCCAGTTCCGCAGCTCGCTCGCTCGCAGGCGGCCGGGGGAGCAGCGGCGCCGGGGCAGCTCCGGGGGCGCGCGGGCGGCGGAGCCGGGGAAGCGGAGCCGGGGGCTGCCCCCCCCGGGAACGGGGCTCTGCGCGCCGCCCGCGGGGTCCCCGCCCAGAGGAGCCGGGGAGGAGGCGGCGGCGATGCCCGCCCGCTGATCCCCCGAGCCGGCGGGGAAGGCTCCCCCGTGCCCCGGCGGCGGGGCTCCCTCGGACTGCGGCGATGCCCCAGCGGCTCCCCGCGGCGGCCCCGGCAGCTCGGTGAGGAGCCGGGGGCCCCACGCCCCGGACGGCGGCGGCTCGGAGTAAGTGAGCGGCGGGCGGGGAGCCACTTCCAGCCGGGGGCGGCGGCTCGGGGCGAGCCCCGGGCGGACCCTCGGGGCCCCGGGGGGGGTCTGTTGCACCGCAGCGGGCTGGGGGGCGCCTTTCCCGGCTGCTGCCCGGTAAGTTTCCCGCCAGCGGCGCCGGGCGGTTCGCGGGCTGGGGCTGGGTCTTGGCCTGACTTCGGCGCGAGTTTCACTCCAGGAAACGAGGGCGCGTTCCCGGCCGCCTCCCCCCGCACCCCACCCGGCCGCCGGGGGGACGAGCGCTCCCGAGCCGCCTTTGAGTCGCACCCCGTACGGGCCGAGGCTGCCAGGAGCGGTTCGCAACGGGATCCTGCCGCGGGTTCCCAGCGCCTGCCTGGGGCAGTGAAACTCCCCCCGGCCCCTACCCGCTCGGGTCGAATGCAGACCGGGGCCCCTGTCCCAGCTCTGCTGTTTGTACGGTGCCGCCTTTCCCCGAGTCCACCTGATGGCACATGCCTCCCGCCTGGGATCCTACCCCGTGTAGCAGCAACCGGGGGGGAATCCCCACACTGGTGGAGATGATCGTCAGAGCTGTGAATTACAAGAAAATAAGAAAGAAAGAAATACTTGTGGCACCTTAGAGACTAACAAATGTATTTCAGCATAAGCTTTCGTGGGCTAGATCCCACTTCATCGGATGCATGGAATGAAACATACAGTAGACAGATATTTATACAGTCAAAGAAACATAAGGTGGAAGTGCCTATACCAACCCTAAGAGGCTAATTAATTGAGAAGAACCATAACAGCAGGGGAAGAAAAAAATTGTTTTTCTTTTAAAGCTACTGAGTGCTCGCTCCATGTAAAAATATGAAACAAAGTCCACGTCTTTAGTGCCTAGAGAATCCATTCCAGCGCATGGACTCTGGATCTGCCTGCGGTGTGGCAGGGAAAACACTGTCTTTATTTCTCTTGCAGCTTCATAACTGCCCCTGGGTATGTGTGCGCTCTGCCGCTGGAGGGGAGAGAAAGAAAAGCCTCTGTTAATGTTGGTAGGGGCCCACACCCGTCCTCCCTTAATGTTTAAGATGCCACCCAGACATGAGAATGAGCCTGATTCTCCGCAGCAGCTCTGGGATGTGTTTAGAGTTGATGGTACATGTGTCCTGTGGCACATTTTAAAGCCCGTTCCTCGCTCTCACTGTGTGCCACAAATCCTGCTGGCCTTCTGCAGGCCAGTAATGCAGCTTACTCAATACTAGTACTTTGCTCCCGCTCTGGCTGTCTCCTCTATGAAGATAGTGCACTCTTCAGGGCAGTGTGTGTTCGTAGGGAGTTCAATGAGGCCCAGATCTGGCTTGTAGCCTCTTGGCTGTACCATAGCACGTGACGTTGGCGGGACTGCTGGTGTGAGTGTGACGATTTAGCCTGGATTCATGGATGCCCAATATTTACCTGCGAGAAGAGATCAGTGTCCCACTTTGCATTCTGATGGTTAACGTCCAGAGGGCCTGGACTGGGTGCTGTGAGGTGTTGGATATCTTCCTGGTAGCTCAGTGGTACGGGGCCCCCCTCTTTGCTCTGCCCCACTCGCTGAGGGTTGGGAGTCAGAGTGACTGGCAGCCAGCTGGTGAGCTACAGGGCAGAAGGGCAAAGATGCTTGTTTGACAGCAGTTTGTGATAGGCCTCCACTTTTGTACCCTTCCCTGTTGGCTATTGTTCGCAAGGCGGTTTGCTTTGTAGCAGCTGGGTCTGCTGGCGCCTTGGTGGGTGATTCGCTGTTTGTGTATAGGAGGTGGTGGGAAGGGCTCCCTTTCTTTGTAAGAACAGCTCCCAGGGTGTTAGTGACAGCTAACTGTGATCGCTGGCTGGGTTTGGGAAGTCCATCGTTCGAATTTGGGCAAATAACTGAGCTACCAACAAGTAGCGCGCGCTAATGCTCCGTCTAGCTTTTGGATCCACTGAATGCCATGAACACCTGGTGAATGAGTTGAACAAGGACAATATTTTCCCTTAGCTCTCTCCCCTGTTGCCAAACTAAGATCCTGAAACACTTCCTTGTGTGAGTAACCCTTACGCACGCAGCCCTGTTGGAGTCCAGGGACTGCATGGAGCAGTCCGGATTAATGTGCTGGCATGCCCACCTCTGCTGTCACCACAGAAACTGCAGTGGTGGGAAATGTGTGGTGCAAAAGGCCAGTTTCTGGTCTTTGCTACGCCTCTCTAAGGGTCTGATCCACTTCCCTTTGAAGTCAATGGAAAGATTAATCTCAATGGCCTGTAGATCCAGCCCTAAATCAGGAGTAATTTCACTGACTGTACCTGCTCCTGAATGGTGCTGGAGGAACTGGGGTGAGAGTCTGGCCGTTAGTGTAGACATATCCCTCAAGTTCACCACTCTGAATCTTGGTATTACTGCAGCGTTGTGTTGCTCAGCTCCTGCTCTCTGTTAGTTTCCCATGTAGCCGAGGATTTGACTTCACAGTTCTCAAGGCTGTTAATGGAGTTTGTTGGCTGCTAACACTGACACTCGTATGTTGAAAGTCAGGGGAAAAGTTACAAGAAACATCAAATCATGTATTCCGTGACCGCAGTGGCAATGTTCAGTCTGTCACGGGACATTGTCTGTGCTCCTTTAGTGGATCAGAAAAAAATTAAGCAAGGAACTACAACAACCAAAGTCACATTAATAGCAGCAGTGAATAGACTGATCTAAGGATGGCTTAGCGCAAGAGCCTTTGACATCTTAAAGGGACACTGTTAACATAGATCCTTGACTGGTGAGAATCGGTGTAGGATAGAAACATTGACTTCTGATTTACTAAGCTAAGGGTTTACCCCAAAATCATAGTTGTGTCTTGTTAATTGGCTTAAGTTAGTACCAACAAAGGTTATTAAAACATACATTTTTAAAATAGAATGTAGTTGCTTCATTTTTGCACTTCATTCAGTGTGAAGAATGAAACTAGATCAGTCTGTCACTGTACTGGCATTGTCCTGCTTTATGCTTTTTGCTTACACCAGTCTTACACTGCTGTGAATTCACACACTTCCATGAAGCTACTCCTGATTTACATCCGTGTGGGTGAGAGAAGTGGGAGGATAATCCAGTGGTTCGGGTGCTAATCTGGCACTCGGGAGACTGAAGACCCGTTTCTTGCTCTGCTACAGACTGCCTGTGGGACCGTGGGCAGCTCACTTCGTGTCTGTGGCTCGGGTTTCCCACCTGCCCAATGGGGATCCTAGCACGGCCCTACCTCGCGAGGGTATTGTGTGGATAAATACACATCTGATGGTAATACAGAAATATAAGTACCTAAGATAGACCGAATCAGGCCTTACATTCCTAGTCACTTTCACTGTCTGGGTGCCATGTACTAGGAGAGGGCTATTGGGCTTGGGTTTCTATATCTTTAAAAAATATCTCTATTCATATTGGATTGTATTATGTCATTAAAAAACCCATACAGCTGGGGTCTAAACTATTTACAGTGAGTGGCCCTTTGCTGAACCCTGACTCTCCTTATGACATAGAATTTGTAAAACCATTCCATGCAGTGTATTGATTCAGGAAACTAAGATATCCTAAACCATGCAGGTACCAGACGAGGCTACATGGACCCCATGGTCATGTAGAAGCGACAAAGAGTCCTGTGGCACCTAATAGACTAACAGATGTATTGGAGCATTAGCTTTCGTGGGTGAATACCCACTTCGTCGAATGCATGCAGTGGAAATATCATGAGGTTGATGGATTTCCACTCCATATGGCTAAATGCAGTGCCTTGCATGGTGTCAAGTATCAGAGGGGTAGCCGTGTTAGTCTGGATCTGTAGAAGCGACAAGAGATCAAGACAAGAGAGGGCTACTCCTCTGATACTTGACCCCATGGATATGGTGACCTTCCTTGGGAGTGCCTTTGGGAGTACATGGATGCTGCCATCCTAGCTCAGCAAGAGGGTCTCTGCAGAGTGAAGTCAGATGCTCTTTCCCCATAGGGATTAATATATTCTTTTCTCAGTGCTCCATAGTCCTAGGGGTCTACTGAGGATCTCATGTAGCTGTGAGAAGTCCTCGGCCCACAAAGAGGCCAGGTGGCTATGTCTCCTATCTGTTCTTTGGTTACTATTCTGACACATCAGGTTTCAAGGCTGATGCACCCAACAAACTGTTTCTTTGAAACTGCATGCTTCATAACCGAGAGTAGCATCAATTATGGAGTTGAACATATTGTCACACTTGTGCATGTGTAATTGTCAGTGCACTGTCAGCGTGCAAGTGTGTCTTCACAGTGGTGAGGCTACCTTAGGTCAAGATTTTCAAAAGTGGATGTTTAAAGTTAGACTTGTAAATCCATATTTATGCAGCCCAACAAGATTGCTGAGGACAAAACACAGTGAATAGAAATTGATGACTTTTTTTTTTTTAAATACAAAATTGGATTTTTTTGTTGTTCAAATAAGAAGTTTTTCATTTTAAAACATTCCTGTTTAAAATGAAATCTGAATATACTACAAAATGTTAAGGCCTAAACTTCTTATAATGTCTTAAAGCATTTAAGTAGAAAATAAATAAGTTAAATCTCGGAGCCTCTATCACAAACTTTGAGTTGAAGGCTGCTCTTCAGGAATCGGGGGGAAAATATCTAACTTTGGAGGCTGATCTTTATAAACATGGCACAATAGACTCTCATTTTCAAGAGATTTAGGTGAGTAGGAACTTAAGTTCCAGTCACTTTCATTTAGGTGTGTGTGACAATTTTCCCAAGCTGAGCTGAAATAATGAGTTTAATTCATTGACTACAGTTAATCCTTCTACATTAGAACATAAGAATGGCCGTACTGGGTCAGACCAAAGGTCCATCCAGCCCAGTATCCTGTCCACCGACAGTGGCCAATGCCAGGTGCCCCGGAGTGAGTGGACCTAACAGGTAATGATCAAGTGATCTCTCTCCTGCCATCCATCACCCCCCTCTGACAAACAGAGGCTAAGGACACCATTCCTTACCCATCCTGGCTAATAGCCATTAATGGACTCTGTTTAGTAAATGGTTTAGTTGTAAACGTGAAACATCTTTTGATAAGATAAGTTTATGTATCAAAAACACTGAAAGTTGTTTAATACAAATAAATTGTATATGCTGTTTTGTGTTTAATTACATTCCAGTAACCATCTTAATGCAGCTTGATACAAATCATGAGCAAAAAGTTATCTAGCAAACAAGCAATATATCATTCACCATTTCCTGACATACTAAAAATGTACAATAAGAATACAAAAATATCAAGCTATATAATTGCTTAAAGAAATGTATATAGTTATAGTGTACCCTCCTAAGTAGCAAGAAGATGCACCAAATCTCATGTAAAGGCTCTAGTTCACTGTAAATGTTTTAATGGTTATATCAACTAACGGGAACACCTCTTTCTTTAGAAAATAACTCAAGTACAAATGGAAAAGTGGATTCAAATTGATTATTTAAATTGAGGCTTTCCACGCGACAATTTAACTCACCGCACCCCATGCGTTGGTTGGCTGAAATCCAGCTAAAGCATCTACACTGAGAAAGGCATCAAGTTTAAGCTGGTTTAGCTAGTTAGCATTAGCTAAACGTGAGCTAAACTTGGCCCTTTTCTGGGTCAAAAACTTGGCCACTTTCCTGAGGTTGTCAGTCTGGTCCTGAGTGTGTGTTTGCCACCCTCCGTGGCTATGGCTATAAGACAGCTTTTTTAATTTATTTTTTTAAATATATGGGGAAACAAATGAATTGATGCCTCGTTTCCAGCCCCTCCTCTCTGCAAACACACATCCCGGTCAGATTGTACCTGGGATTTATCCCAGGCCATGGGGACAATTTGGTGGGAGCCTTTTGCTTAAATTATTACCAGCCTATCGTTGCCTCTGAGGATTGGATCCTAACCCTGCAGTTGTTTAAAGGTCTGTACCGGCTCAGCATTCCCTAATACTACCCCTGCTAGGTATGGGTTTTTTAGAATGCATTATCATAACCTTCTCTGGAGCAGAGTGTGTCTAAAAACATTGTTTGACAAGGAAATTGCGACCTACAGTCTGAGTGGCTTTGTTGCAGTGTGGTCTGCATTGTACCTCGAGAACAAGCTTCTTATCTGATCCCTCCTGCCTGTTGAAAGGAAAACAGGACAGCCTAATCTCCAGTGCTGTTAAATTACATGTGTTGGCTTGGAGATGCAGCTTGTAATTTTAAAGGTCTTTGGACGTGGCTTTTCCTCCTGCCTTCTGCTGCGTCTCTATTCTCTTCCCAGGTGGTGGTGGACAGGTTGTGTTGCCCGAGAGCTGTCTGATTGCATGGCACTGTGAACTGACCGGTGCAGGGGCAGCCAGGATGGATTAACAGTCCTACCCGTTGGCTGTGATAGCATTGTCCAACTCTATGGGGCTTTGAACCTGGCATTTTTGTTGCTTTTAAGTGCACTGGGAGTGATGATATTAGTCTCCAAGCCAGGGATAACCTAGGCCTGGATCCTGCTCTGGTTAAACTCCATGGCAGAGCTTCCATAGATGTCAGTAGAAGCAGGATCAAGCCCCCGCCCCTGACTGAAGTACTAACCCATGGTTTGAACTGCCTGGATTCAGGGCCTAATCTGGCTCTCGCTTGTGGTGTGAATCAGGAGTTATTCCGCTGAAGTCAGTGGAGTTCCGTGAGTGGAATACCAGTCTCAGGGAGAGCAGAACCAAGCCTTCAGTCTATTGTTCTCTTGAGGCCGGTGTTGTCAGTTGTGCAGTTTGTGTGTGATTCCTTGAGGATCTCAGCTTTCATTGATAAGAAAAAGTTTCTAGCCTTTGCCTTGGGTGGCAAAGAAAAGCTTGAAAACATGCCCCCGAAAGGCTCACAAAACAGAAAGGAAATAGAAAGAACCGAATATTGTTTGAAGCAAATCTCATTCATTTTCATTGAGGAGGGAAGGGGCGTGACTCATGGTTTTTGAATGCTTTGAATTGGCCATGCTGTTTCCTTGCTGCCCATTCAGCTCTGCTATGGCTGGTGATATAGGTTTCATCACAGGAGCAGGGTAAAATTTTCCAAAGCCCCTAAGTGAAAGGAGCCCAAATTCCATTTCCAAAAGCATCTTAGTCACTTGGGCTCCTAAATCACTTAGGCGTTCTTGAAAATGGTAGTTAGCTGCCCAAATCACCCTCCGTCTCTGAGATTTGCTTTACCTGCAGTTTTCTACATTGCCTCCTGGACCCAAATTAAACCCTGGTGTAAGCTCATCAGAGTCAGTGGCGTTACACCTCAGACTAATTTGGCCCAAGGTATCTCTCCCTACACACTGAATTTCTGCCCCTTTCTAATTGAGAGCCCACTTCCATTTGAGAGGCTTGTTTACGGAATGAATATGCGAGGGAACTTGGTGTTTAGATGTGCTCGGTGTTACGGTGTGTAAGGAGGAGGAGGACCGTGACCCTGTAGGTGCTAGACCTGGTTGAAACTTTGGCATCTCCAATCTGCGGGAGATCCTGACATTTTGAAGGAGTTTTTGTTCCGAATGGGAATGAAACCCATATTTCGAAAGGAAATTCTGAAGAAATTCCCAAAGGGAAGAATCAACATGTTTCCCATTCCGTTTTCCCAACACAAAACAGCCAGCTGCCCCAAGTCCCTGGGCTCCCCTGACTGTAGGGGTTTCCCAGGGTATCCCCCAGCACAGAGTGGGGACCCTAGAAGCCCCGAGAGGTTTCTGGGGCTTCCAGGCTCCCAGTGTCGCGACAGGAAGCCTAAGACAGGTAGATGGCAGGGTTGCCCTGGATCCACGGACTGGTCTCTCTAGCACCTACCAGCTGGCAGGAAAGCATTTCAGCAGAAGTTTGTCAAAACCCAAATGTTTCCGCAAAACTCGTCTGTTAGACAATTCCAATTTGTCCAATGAAAAATTGTTTCATCAGAAAACTCCTGACCGGCTCCTTTGGCTGGCATTCTTTCCTTTGTGTCCGTACTGATCCAGTGCCTGCCACTGGACTGGGGCACTGGGCAGCTTGAGGTGCCATCACTGGGATGAGACATCAACCTGAGGCTCTGACAATTTGTGCCCGTCAAAGACCCCTGTGTCGCTTATTTGCTCCCCAAGGTTAGGAACTGGGATATTCGTACTCTCTTGGCTACTCACAACTCTGGGGAGCTTTACCTTGGCCCACTGTGGTTTCCCCTGGATACGTTCTTCTGCTTCACCACTTATGCTGTACTGTTTAGTGCAGTATCACCAGCCCCAAGTACTCTGAAATTAGGAGTCAGGCAGCAAAATAAAGCATGTGATTGGCTAAAAAGCATACTGATTTTAAATATAATCAGTGTTGGGGTCTTTTTATTTGCCTGCTGGTCATTGAACCTTTAAGGGGGTTACATTTTCAAGCTCTTTTCTAGAACTACAAGGACTAGAAATGTCCCATTTTTAAAATGTAAATTGAGATTTTTCACAGGATTCCGGCAGGAGGGGCTTTAAGAAAACCATCAGCTGCCATGAGACGTGCGTTAAAAAATATCACAGGCGTTGGCAACATGGGTTGTGTTGCTAAACAGCCGTGTTCCACTCCAGAAGGGGCTGCACTACAGGGGAGGGCAGGCTGGTACCTGCGCACGCAGTCTGCAAAGCACTTTGGGGTCCTTCCGAACAAAAGGGATATTTTTCTCTGGGTCCTGGTGTCCAGCTTCTACAGTGGGTTGGTCTGTGCGATGGTTCAGATGTGCTTTTCACCCGCTCTATGCGATCTCTAACACGGACCTCACCCCCTCCTGCACCCCAATCCCCTGTCCCAGCCCAGAGCCAGCACCCAAACTTCCTCCCAGAGCCTGCACCCCTCACCCCTCCTCCCACACCCCAACCCGCTGCCCCAGTCAAAGCACCTGACTTTATTTTCATTTACTTCCCGTTACTTATAATAGAGGAGGAGAAGGAAGAAAAAAAGAATGAAAAATGGGGGGGGAGATAAGAGAGAACGTTCTTTTCCTTGGCTGAGTCCCAAGGGGTGGGGGCTGAAAATTAAGCTGCGCACAGGGCCCGACTAACTCTAAATCCGCCACTGCCCAACATGTTTCCTCATGTCATGCTCCCTCCTCCCCGCCCTGTTGTGTAACTTTCACTTGAATAAGGAAGCAGGTTTTGACTGGCTGTAGGTGACAAAATACTTGGGTCACCCCCGTGGTTTTTCACCCTGTTATGTTGCATCTGAGTCTTACTGACCTAAACTAATACTGTGAATACCTCAGTTTCCCTGTGTACGGCATGAGTGCCTCGGTGGTGGGAATTGGGCGTGTGACTTGGGCAGGTGAGGCTGCCCAGCTGCCTGCATGTAGGTGATGGCCAATGCCCTTCGCAACCTGAGAACGAGGAGGGGGATGCGACCAGGTGACACTTTGCCTGGGAAGCAGGACAAAGACCAGAGGAGAAGCAATGGGTGTGTTGGAGACCAGGCAGTCTGCTATGGGAGACTGGAGGGGGGAGTCCAGGGTGTCCAGCCCAGGATTCCGCCAAGATGGACTTGGCTGAAAGTCACTGATTTCTGGGTTAACAAATTCTGTTCTACGCTGTGTACCTGTCGGCTAATAAACTTTCCGTTTTACAATGCTGGCTGAGAGTCACTGCTGACTTTGGAGTTGGGGTGCAGGGCCCTTGGCTTCCCCAGGAGCCCCGCCTGGGCGGACTCACTGAAGGAAGCGCACGGTGAGAACAGGGATCATGGGCAAGCAGAGGACAGTGCCAATCAGTTATATATGTACTTGGTGCCATAGGCGCTGACTCCATGGGTGCTCCAGGGCTGGAGCACGCACAGGAAAAAAAAAAGGGTCCTCAGCACCCACCAGCCACAGCTGTTCAGCATCAGTGTCATTGCCAAAGAGCTGTTTGGCGGCTCGGGGAAGGGCTTGGGAGAGGGCGGAGATCAGTGGGCAGATGGGGATCTCCAGGGAGGGGGTGGAGTGGGGGCGGTGCCTCAAGGGAGGGGACACGGTCTCAGGGTGGAGCAGGGGTGGAGCATCCCTGGGGAAAAATAAAAGGCCACGCCTATGAACGCAGTTAGAAGGGAGTGAAGTCTGCCACATTCAATTCTCAGGCTAAATCTCTGCTTTCAGGGTTTTGTATCTGTCCTATGAATCCATAGCCGGTGAAACTCAGCGTGTCAAATGTCGGCCTGGGAGCATTTTTCTGCTTCAAAATGGCAAGACGAAAAGTCCCCGTAGGATCTGGTCGTGTTTGCTGAGGCAGGCGGAGCTGCCATTGTTGGTGGGAGTTTCACCTGCGCACGGAGCATGATGGGATCCAGCCCGTAATGCTTTTAGGGGTGGCAGTTACCAAACCGCTCCAGAAATGAGGAGCTGAGGGTTGTTTCTTTAATGCTCTTAGTGCTCAAAATCAGCAGTTTGTTTCTTCAAATCAGCGCTGCAGGAAATCGGTCCTAATGAGGCCAGTGCAGGACACTGCGTCAGACCTCAGATACGCTGCTGCTGGAGAGTGCTCCGAGCAGGGTTGGACAACATGGCGGTGAAAACACCCATCTCCGATAGCAAGTCCGTTATTGCTGTCACCGGTGGAGCACCGTTATTGCTGTCACCGGCACTACGGCAAGGGCGGGAACATCCTAGTGTAGCTGCTTCCTTAGAAACGCTGGGCTGTGCTCATCCCTGGAGTAAATCTGTTGGACTCCATAGCATTCCTCCAGACATGACTATGGTCCATCCTTGTTATTGATCTGGTTCCTCTGGCAGCTGCAGGAGCAGGACTTTGTAAGTTCCTTGTAAATAAACAAGCTTGCCTCAAAGAGAATACCGGGCTCCATGCATTTCTGCTTTCAACTGGAACGTCCCCGGGGCCTGGAATTTGACTAGCTACTCAGGTCAAAACGGGGGAAACGTTATTCTCCTCGCTAATTATAGGGCAAGGCTGCCGCGTCATTTCCCAGAGATGTTGCCGTCACCCCCACGTGTGTAAATAAGATCTGCCTGTCCCCCGACGTGGTGCAGTGCTGGATCGAGTCTGACCGCTGCGTGGCGAGTGGAAATGTTAGACCGTTTTCTCTGCACACACAGGGCTAGGAGGACGTGAGAGTTTTCGGGGTACCCGAGATGTCAGAGGTGAATCACTACCACCCACTTACAGTGTCAGAGATCCTAGTTTGCGCATATGAGGGAAACCCCTTCCAGCCCCTGGCTGCTGGCGACACAAGCACTCTACAAGCTCCGCTCTTTCTCAGCACAGGCTAGCAATTCACACACCCCACTTTGTTACTCTCAAGTGCCCAGTCCCTTCTTATGCGGGCAGCTGCAGTGTCCACCTGTCCGCTGCCTCTGTGGAAGCAGGGCAGCCCACTTTACCATGGCCCTCAGCACAAGGCACTTAGCTGGGTCCATAGTAAAACCAAACTGAAGTTTATTTAACAGAACATGAGAGAGAGAGAGATTCAAATAAAACCAAGGATATGGGTTTGGAAAGTAAGGTGAGAAGTAAAAAAATACCTCATAAAATGCAATCTATAGACTATGCTTATTAACAAGTTACTTTCCTGTCTAATAAGGTATTTCTCATCCCCTTCAGTACAGTATTTGTCTAGTTGAGAAAGCTGGGACTATCTTTCATGAGACACGCCTTCTGGTAGGGTGTCCACTTGGTAATGGGTAACCACTTGTGCTCTTCCTTCATCTCTTCTACAGTTACGGACTCTTCTCTCACCCCAGGGGGTCCTCTATTCAGAGACTTTTCTTGGGGTTCTGTTGTCTCTGTAAATCCTCAAGCCTACCCCTGGTCCAGACAGTAAACATGGGCTGTCGCCCCATTGTTCTCAGTGTCGATTGAGTGGGCCCTGAGACCCGCCTTACCTCAGGTGCCACGTTTAACGTCAATGGTTTTGAAACCCAATATCCTGCATATTACATAACTCTACACTTACTTCCCATACCAACATCACACAATAACCATGGCAATTGGCTAGTTCTTGGTATTTGGCAGAGCCCACACCTGAGCCCCTTCCATGAAATATTGAGAAGATGGTCAGACAGGGGTAATATACCTGCCTAGATATGCCTGTAGCACAGGGGAGGATGTCCAAGTGACAGGTAATGTATAAACACGGCTGATTGAAACTTGACAGCATCAGTTTGCAGGGCTTCATGGAACTCTTTCCTCCTGATGCTGCTCTCCTGGGTTTGTACTCTTTGATGCTGAACGGCAGCCTGGACTTGATCACAAGTTTGCCAACTTTTCGGTGCACCTAATGCAACCTTTGTCTTGGTGAAAAACAAACCCCAAACCAGGACATGTTTGCCTAGTTTCAGGCTTGGTTACAGAGGAGACAAGCAGCTCTGTCTCCAGCTGGGTGAGGAGAATTCTGCAGGGCTGCTCTGGAGAGGAAGGATGGTCCAGTGGTTAGAACACTCAGCTAGCGCTTGGGAAACCTGGGTTCAAGTCCCTGCTCCACTAGAGATTTCCCATGTGACCTTGGGCAAGTCACTTAGTCTCCGTGTGCCTCAATTCTTCATCTGTAAAACAGAGACTAGCACTGCCCTGCCTCCTTTGGTTGTTGTGGGGAGAAATATGTTAACAGGTTGTGAGGTACTCACATTCTACAGTAACGAGGGTCTTGTAAGTACTTTAACTATAGATAGTTCCCTTCTAGCTCCTACTCTATCAGTGACTCTATGTTGTATTTCCAAGCAATGAGCTTCATACTGCCGGTATGGTGTAAATGATATGGAGATCAGAATCCTGTTATCCGGTTTCTGGAGGAAGGAAGAAACACCTTTTAAAAAAAAATATAACTGTTGTGGGTGGTAGTTTGTGGTTTTCTAAGCGCTCTAGTCAACCTCAGCTAACGCCTCTCATTGTTTGAAAACAACACTGCCTCCCTAAATGCATCACTACTTTGGCTGGAGCAGCCAGTTTTGCTTTCATTTACCGACTCGTTGCTGCTTTGCCGTCTGGGAGCAATGCACAATGCCCTGACCATGGCTGCCTGCGCCAGATAGGTGATGTCTGCTCTCTGTCTGTTTTACATGCGTTTAGGAACTGATTGAATCTCCTGTCTGTTAATTGGTTGGTGTAGTTGCTGTGGGAGACGCTGTGTAACAGGATTTTAGACACCACTTCAGGGTGCTACCGAGAGTGATGTTTGGCCCAGGGTTTGTAATTTTAACATGTACTTTTTAAACAATTTATGTTACGTAAACATACTGGGGCAATGGGACATTGTGCACTAGGCCCAGAGGCCCCCACCACACCCCATCCCAGAAAGGAGCAGTAGCAAAGTGCCCCAGGTGACCTAGAGAGACTGTGTGGGAAGCAGCCAATCAGGAAGAGGCTGCAGGAAGCAGCCAATCAGAGGGCTGCAGGCTCATATAAAAGGAGCTGCAGTAGCTGAGGACAGTCAGTTGCTGCCTGGAGTTGGAGGAGTGAGCTGTGTGTTCCTGGTTGGCTGAAGGAGTGGCCGGACCACAGACAGATCAGTTGCTGGCAGGGGAGCAAGAGGGAGCCCCTGACTTGGCTGCTGGGACTGGGCCCGAGAAAGTTGCTGGCAGGAACTGCGGGAGCAAGAGCGAGTTCCTGGCTGTCTGCTGGGACTGAGTAAAAGACGTCAGCCCTAGGGTAAGGGTGAAGCATTTGTGAAGGGGCTGCGGGGCGTGGCCCAGGGAACTGTAGCAGCACAGTGACTAGTTAAAGGGGACACAGCGACGTGGCTGCCACTCAAGGGTCCCTGGGCTGGGACCCGAAGTAGTGGGTGGGCCCGGGTCCCCTCCATTAGCCAGCAGGGAAGTGGCATCGGCCCCAAAGAAGGGGAATTTGCATAAACCCAGGAAAGGGATTGAAGACCTGGTAGAAGGTCAGCCTTTGGGCTGATACACCCGAAAAGGGATCAGATGGTTTACTGGCCCAGCTGGGACCAGAAAGGCCCAGAGCGGGCCAAGTGTCTCCAGGGAGGAAGCCCTGGGGGTACAGCCCCATACCAGGGCCAAGATTATTTAAAGACTGAGCCCAGGGAGGGCTACAGAGATACCAATGGAGGGGCACTGGGATAGGCCCCTGTTCGACTGTATACGCTGGAAGGGGTCTGTTTTGTTTCACGTACAGACTGTGTGTGACTTGGCTGGAGGGCTGAGTCTTTGAAAACCTACTGAGAGGTCACCGCAGACAGAGACTGCAGGCGTGCACACTCGGCCAAGGGGTCCCTCGCGAGAGGTGGGTACCACCCTGTTACAGGCAGATTCTCTACGCCAGTGTGCTTCCGGTGGCCCACTCGGGCACGCAGAAGGAGTGAGGCCGGCCTCTTGGTCGCCCTAACCATTGTGCAAAGTCAGGGCTGGACAGAAAATAAGGGAGCTGTAACTGAGCCCCTGCCGCATTCTGCATAAACTGGTTTCAGGGAGGAATCCAGGACGACATGCTGTGGACTAAATTCGGGCCCGTTACACCTGTGACACTCCACTGACACTGCTGGAGGCAGACCCTGACAGCCGTTCTGGGACTTCAGGGGGGGTTTGGTGGCTGTTGGCAGCATCGGATCTCACCCATTTTGTTCTCTGTGCAGCGACAGAGGAGACTTTGGCTTTGCAGTTCGTTCTAGCTTTGCGGACGCTGGCTATTTAGGCAGTGGTCATCCTCAGTCACTGGACAGGTGGGGGTGCTTTTGAACAGTCTTTTCTTTTTTCAGCCACACAGACAGCATGGGGAAACAAGCAGCCCTGCTTTCTTCAGAGAAACGGCTGGCTTGCTTGGCTGTTAGAGATAACCAGAAACCAAGCGCAGTGGAATTCAGAAGGGTGTTTGTATTTGGTTCTCGTGTCTGGGTCTCTTGCCTGTTACTTTCTTCATGCCTGCAGATGCTCTCACCCTTTTTTCCAAAGGTGATTATTTTTTCATCACTTTTTTCCCCCAATCTCCCTGTTTCTAAACGCCCCCCCCCCCCCTTTGGAAGTTTGAAATTCCTCTAAAAGCAAACAACCTGCCCTGATTATGCATTTGTATCCAAGGTACTTGGATGGCTCCGTTCCTGAAGTGTCTGAGCACCTCATGACATTACTGTGTGTGAGGGAAGTCCCTGCTTTAGATGTGGGGAACTGAGGCAAACAGAGTAAGAGACTTGCCCAGGGTCACACAGGAAGTCTGTGGCAGAGCCAAAGATTGACTTCTGGCCTGCTGAGTCCCAGGCTAGGGCTATAACCACTAGACCATCTTTCTTCTCTGACTCATACTGGTGTAAATCAGGAGTAACTTCATCAGAGTCTATGAAGTTACACCAATGTGAAACTGAGGTGAGTACAGGAACATACTCAATAAACGGGTGCGGACTTGTCTGGTTTCATTCTCCAAGATGAAGGAAGAGCCGGAAGGGGACACACCGCGCAGGGAAATGAAATGTCTATATTATATTTTGAAAATAATGGTTTCATAATAATATCATCGAACCATGGTCTCCTGGAGTCTCAGGCCAGTGCCCTAAGCCCCAGAACCGTCCTTCCTCCTTGGACAGATGAAGTATGGTCTAGTGGTCAGAGTGCCAGGCTCCTGAGTTCAAATTCTACCTTGGCCATTGCCTCACCATGGGGCCCTAGGACAAGTCTCCATCTCTTTGTTTCAGCTTCCTCATCTGTAAAATTAAAAGCGAGTTGGAGCAACAAGATCTGGGTTTTACACTCCTTAAAGTTTTGGGTCTTTGGATCCAGGGTTTTGGTTTGGCCCATTAGGAGAAGAGAGCTGTGAAATTCCAATCCAGTCACTCCCCTGCCAAAATCGGGGTGTGTCTGGCTCAGACCCATCTCTGAGGACAATATTAATAATACTTCCCTGCCACAGGTGCGTGAAGTGGGGGTGTGAGGTTTAATTTATTAGTGCTTGTAAAGCACTGGAAACATTAAAAAGCATTTTATAAGTGCTAAGTGGTGTTTATTGTACTAGCAGCAATTACATGTGTCATAGGAGCTCTGCTAGCGTGACTAATAGTAAATAATATATGACTTCACACTCCTATAGCAGTAGATCCTTCATTCAAGGATCTGGTGCCTTACGGAATAAACACCATTGCGCTGGCGACGGATGAGGCCCAGACCGATGTGTCCACTGACTTCTTGGGCGTTGGATCAGGCCCCAGGAGACTTGCTGACAGTTGTACAGCAAACAAGGCCGAGTTGGCAACTGAATCCAGGAGCCTTGTCTCGAGGCCTCTGCTTTATCCGTCTGAAAGCAAAGGAGCTGGTCAGCAAATGGGCGGAGGGCATGTGTGGGGCATGCGTATGATTGTGAATGTTCTCCCTCCCCCATTTTTCATTGACATCCTATTTTGCCAGCCCCTCTCGCGGCTAGCCTCATACGCCCGCTCCAGCTGCGTGCCTTTACTTTTTGCCACGTCCTGCCACGCTGACAATAACAGGCCAGGACTCTTTCTCGTTGTCCGGCTGAGCAGAGCGAGCACTGGGTGGCAGAACCCCGTCTGCGGCTCATCGACATCTTGATTCTCCTTTTGCTTTTCCAATCCCTTTACCTGCAGCTTTTGCCTGGCTTTGCTCTGCAGCCTCTGCCGGCTTGGTGCCCTCTGAGACGTACTTTGCTCTCTACAAGAGGTCTGACATGAGACGGGAGCCAGAGAGCAGATTGGAGAGAGGGGTTAAGCAATGGCATCTTAAGCATCTTCTCTAGTATTAACATGGGGCAAACCTTTTGCTTGTCCCACCGGCGACCTCAAGTGATTTGCTGTCTGCTAAATCTCTCCTTGGCGCTCTGGCTTTTCCTTTCCTGGTTCCTCACAGGCCCCATCTCTACCGAGCAACGATTTCTTTGATGCTTTGACCTTAGTCAGAGTCGTGCCCTCTGAGCAATGCAAGCCGGGGAGAGGGAGCGACGCAAAGCTGTGCACGCCACTTTTGTGCCTCTAGGATTTTGGATGATTGGCCCCTTGGGCAAGCTAGAGCAACCCCATATACACCTGCTGCCCAAGGTTCCCATGGAGCCGTCTGTCAGCCCAGAATAGCTGCGGTGCCAAGCGCTCTGGCCACACCCTTTTCCTTCATAGGCCTGTCCACCTATGCCAGGATTTTCAAGTGAGGAGAGCTTAGGGCCCCATAAACTGTGCAGGGAGCAACCCCCTCTGGGTGGGTGGAGATACCTGACTCCCAGCCCCTTTATGCTGCCGGGTGGTGCAAAGGGGTGGGAATGTGCCCCAGATTCAGGACAATGGGTTTGGGAATGAGAATGCCACTTGCCTGTTTGTGAAATGCGGTGCACCCGGCAAACCCAGCCATGTCTCCGGGATTGCTCAGGAAAGCCTGTCTCCAGCAGCAATTGTCTGCCGGTGGCGGGATCATCAAACCCCCGAGACAGAAAAGTCCTTGCAGAAATAAAAAGGCAGATACATCTGTAGCGTGAGGAGCGAGTGAAAGGGATTTGGCGCCGAGAATTTCCCAGGAATGTCAAGCCTTAAACAAATAAACTTACACCCAGTGTAAACTCCCAGCTGGCTAGCACAGCAGAAACGGAGGCTCCCAGGAGGCAGCTGGCTGTCTGCCATCACATCCAGGAAGGGAAGTCGCTCTGGGATGAGCTGGGACGTGCCCACCCTTCCCTAGGAGGGTGCAGAAAGACAGCAGAGGTGACGTTTGAGGAGGCTCGCTGAGGTTCACGGGCGGGCGCTGTCTGTTTCCCATACCAACAGTCTGAAGACGATCAAAGCCAAACCACAAGCATCTGTAGGTATCTAGCCTGTGCCTTCCTAGATCAAGAGAATAATTGCTTCTGGACTCCCCTGTATGACTGTCTTGAACACCTAGGGGTCTCCCATCTAAGTACTGGCCCGGCACCTCCACACTTTGTGAGAATCAAGATTATGTGGCTGCAGCAGGCTTTACTTCTCCTGAAGCACCTGCCATTGTTCACCAGCAGAGACTTGCTAGCGGGACCAGCAATCTGGGCTTGTTTGCCAATTCCTATGCTCCTGCCTGGCTGCAGGAATGGGCTGGCTAGTAAAGGATGGGGCATAGAGTACAGAAAGCTTGATACAGACAAGCTCTGGGTCAGTTAGGGTGATCAGATGTCCCGATTTTATAGGGACAGTCCCGATTTTTGTGGCTTTTTCTTATATAGGCTCCTATTACCCCCACCCCCGTCCCGATTTTTCACACTTCCTGTCTGGTCATCCTAGCGTCAGTCGAATCCCTGTGTCTGGGGATACATTTCTCCGGGGCAAAAAGGAAAGGCTAGAAGTCACTATCAGTAGGCCACAGCAGAGAGTCTGAGCAATTGACATTGCTAAATGTTAACAAGGCACTAAACACAGCTGGATTACACTGAGGGGTAGCAGAAATAGAAAATCTCTATTGCTAAAAACTTGCCTATGGCTCATTGCTGCAGGGATGAGCCAATTGGTTTTTGTATTTAGGATCGCAGATGGCTCCGGGAAAGTGAGTGAGACACCCGTAGGGCTGATAAACTTGGTGGCTTGGCCATATTCCAGTGTGGCTCTTACCCAGCTTTATTTCACGTGGCTGCACTATTTTTTCTTCACTTCCTGTCCTGAAGAGTAGTGGTGGTGTGCACTGTGTATATATGTGTGTGTCTAACATCGCAAAAAACGACCTGAAAAGAATGCTAAGGTCGCAAAGCCAAGTACTCAAAAGTTAGGATCTGCCAGCATTGAGGGTGTGTGTGCAACCTTAATTTGGCCTCCTTGTGCGTATGCGTTACGAGATAGTATAATTGCATGGTCATGGGATCCTGGCCTCATTCAGTGCACAGACTCGACTGTGCTCACTTCATGAGCAGCTGTTCACTATCTCTTATCAGTCAGTGTGTGGCCTCTGGCCCTGTTTACTGCGTGACATCCAGGCCCTGTACTAAACCCAGGGTTGTGAGTTCAATCCTTGAGGGGGCCATTTAGGGATCTGGGGCAAAAATTGG
This sequence comes from Chelydra serpentina, assembly GCA_037349315.1. Lineage (NCBI taxonomy): Eukaryota > Metazoa > Chordata > Testudines > Chelydridae > Chelydra > Chelydra serpentina. Next base: position 7,704,496 of record JBAIAC010000026.1, on the reverse strand, counting down.
GAATTGGTCCTGCTTTGAGCAGCGGGTTGGACTAGATAACCTCCTAAGGTCCCTTCCAACCCTGGTATTCTGTGATTCTAAATACCGATTTGTGGGCTTTTCTAGGGTGCTCGTCGCTAGTATGAGTGCTTCACAAACGTTAATGAATTATCGTCGCAACACACCTGTGAGGTGGGGGTGGTTATACCTGTTTTAGAGAAGGGAAAACTGGGGCATGCGGAAATTAATGCCAAAATTGGCAAGCGTCCACTAATTGTGTGTGCCTGGCTTGAGACACCCGGGGCCTGACTTCTTTTTTTCAGAGTACTCAACATTTTATATGGTCATAGCACAACTCCCATTGATGTCAGTTACAGCTGTGAGCGCTCAGCGCTTCTGCAAGTCAGGCCTCCGGTGTCTTACCTTGGTCATCCAGAAAATGAGCAGCGCACAATTATTGGCCAGTTGTGACCCTTTCTATTAACTGACGTGCCCGGAGTCACACAGGAACGCTGTGGCAGAGGCAGGGATAGTCTAGTTCTCCAGTGGGGACTCTGAAGTACCTTAGCCGTGAGGCCATCTTTTCGTTTCCTGCTGTCCCCTGCCTCATGCACTAGACACCTTCCGACGTCTGCATTAAATGGTTCAGGGGTCCCACAGATAACAGACTCCTTTACCGAGCAACCCCAATTCGCCTCTAGAGCATCGTCCATCCTGTGCACCCTTAACATTCTTTTGTGGTTTGTTTCATGTAATATGTGACACTGTGAATGGTGCAGAATTGACTCACTTCTAGACGGTAGCAAAATCTGTATCATGAGCTACTTTGTAAGCTTATTAATGTATTCATTCTGTGGTATTAGAAACTGGTATGACTCAGCATTATCTGCCTCATGATTACCGTTAAGAAATGTTATTTTGTTAATTATATTTCCTGTCATATAGATGCTCGCGCGCTCTCTCACTCACTCACACACACACACACATATATAATATAAAAAAATTTATGTAGGCCTTGATGGTAGGTCTGACCTGGCCTCTGCCTCAGTCATTTTTCACTGCCTTGGTAGAAATTCCATTGTTAAGTTTTTGTTGTGATTTTTTTTCACTCAAATCATGATAAAAGCCCCAAGGACCTAGAATCATAGGACTGGAAGGAATCTCGAGAGGTCATCTAGTCCACTCCCCTGCACTCATGGCAGGACTAAGTATTATCTAGACCATCCCTGACAGGTGTTTGTCCAACCTGCTCTTAAAAAATCCCCAATGAGGGAGATTCCACAACCTCCCTAGGCAATTTATTCCAGTGCTTAACCACCCTGATAGTCAGCAAGTTTTTCCTAATGTCCAGCTTAAATTGCAGCAAGGGCGGTTTAAGCCCATTGCTTCTTCTCCTCTCCTCAGAGTAAAGGAGAACAATTTTTCTTCCTCCTTGTAACAACCTTTTGTGTAGTTGAAAACTGTTATGTCCCCCCTCAGTCTTCTCTTCTCCAGACTAAACAAACCAAGTTTTGTCAGTCTTCCCTCATAGGTCATGTTTTCTAGACCTTTAATCATTTTTGTTGCTCTTCTCTGGACTTTCTCTAACTTGTCCACATCTTTCCTGAAATGTGAGGCCCAAAATTGGACCCAATACTCCAGCTGAGGCCTAATCAGCATGGAGTAGAGTGGAAGAATTATTTCTCATGTCTTGCTTACAGCACTCCTGCTAATACATCCCAGAATGATGTTTGCTCCCCCCCCCCCCCCCCCCCGCAACAGTGTTGCACTGACTCGTATTTAGTTTGTGATCCTCTATGACCCCAAGATCCCTTTCCGCAGTACTCCTTCCTAGGTAGTTATTTCTCATTTTGTACGTGTGCAACTGATTGTTCCTTCCTAAGTGGACTTCTTTGCATTTGTCCTTATTGAATTTCATTCAGTTTACTTCAGACCATTTCTCCATTTGTCCAATCATTTTGAATTTTAATCCTAGTCTCCAAAGCATTTCCAACCCCTCCCAGCTGGGTATCCATCAGCAAACTTTATAAGTGTGCTCTCTATGCCATTATCGAAATCACTGAAGATACTGAACAGAACCGGACCCAGAACTGGTCCCTGAAGGACCCCACTAGATATGATGTTTCAGCTTGACTGTAGCCACTGATAACTACTCTCTGGGAACGTTTTTCCAACCAGTTATGCACCCACCTTATAGGAGCTCCATCTAGGTTGTATTTCCCTAGTTTGTTTATGAGAAGGTCATGCGAGACAGTATCAAACGCCTTACTGAAGTCAAGATATACCACATATACCGCTTCCCCCCCCATCCACAAGGCTTGTTACCCTGTTAAAGAAAGCTAGCAGGTTGGTTTGACACAATTTGTTCTTGACAAATCCATGCTGACTGTTACTTATCACCTTATCTTTTAGGTGTTTTTTGCAAAATGCTTTAATTATTTGCTCCATTATCTTTCCAGGTACTGAAGTTAAGATAACGGGTCTGAAATTCCCTGGGTTGTCCTTATTTCCCTTTTTATAGATGAGCACTATATTTTTCCCTTTTCCGGTCTTCTGAAATCTCTCCCGTCTTCCATGAGCTTTTGAAGATAATCGTAAATGGCTCAGATACCTTCTCAGTCAGGTCCTTGCGTATTCTGGGATGTATTTCATCAGATCCTGGTGACTTGAAGACCTTTAACTTGTCTAAGTAGTTTTTGACTTGTTCTTTTCGTATTTTAGCCTCAGATCCTACCTCATTTTAACTGGCGTTCACTATGTTAGATGCCCAATTGTTACTAACCTTTTTGGTGAAAATTGAAACAAATAAGTCATTTAGCCCCTCTGCCGTTTCCACATTCTCTGTTATTGATACTCTCCCGCGCGCCCCCCCCCCCCCCCATTGAGATCTATCTTGTCCTTGGTCGTCTTCTTGCTTCTAATGTATTTGTAGACTGTTTTGTTTCCTTTCTCTCTAGCTTGTTTTGTGCCTTGGCCTTTCTAGTTTTGTCCCTACGTACTTGTGGTGTTTTTTCCTTTGTAATTTGACCTAGTTTCCTGGCTCATTGTTATACACAGATGCAAGGAGCTGGACTAGATGACCCAATCGATCTCTAACTTTGCTGACTCACGCATCTAACATGGCTGTTCTAATGACCTCTCCTGGCAGGCAGTCCTGCTGGCCTGCTTCGCCCCAGATCTCCTTCCTATTCCGTATTCAGCTCCCACAAAATGACTGGCCAGCCAATTCTTTTGTTTGCTTCCTCGCTTTGTTTCCTTCCACTTCGCTGCATGGAATGAGCCACTGAACCATCGCCAGTTCAAAGGCTTTGTTCAGCCGTGCCAGTGCCGTGCTCACTTCCCGCCAACCTCTGCCGGCTCGGTGTGTGCGTGGCGGTGGGGCTGGTTCACCCCAGCTTGCCATTGTCAAACCCCATAGGCCTGGTCTACACTCGGGAGCACCCCTACTCAGCCATTGGTGCCCACCCATATGCAGCGGTACTGGCCCCTAAGTGCAGACAAGGACACTACAAGAGGTTGCGCTGTTTGGGCTAATTTGGGTTGACTTTGGCTGGGCGAGCGGATGCAAACCCCTGCGTGCCCTGGCTTTGGGCGATCAGTGGCACTGAGCACTGAGCTGGGGCTAGTCCCAAGCGCATACGCAGCTTTACTCCTTGTGGCCGGTGCTGCCCACATCTCTGCAATCCTCCTCCTCTGAGGCCAGTTCTGGTCTTAGGGACCAGAACACCCCAAATCGGATTCATTTTAGAGAGTTTAAAATACCGCCTGGGCAACTGAGCGGTTGTGGTGTTAAATGCAAACCAAACTGACATCTGAGTTGTCATCGCTGCGATTTTTCACGTGTAGCTACAAGCTACAACCTACAACAGGGGGGAGGGATAGCTCAGTGGTTTGAGCATTGGCCTGCTAAACCCAGAGTTGTGAGTTCAGTCCTTGAGGGGGCCATTTAAGGATCTGGGGCAAAAATCTGTCAGGGGACAGTACTTGGTCCTGCTAGTGAAGGCAGGGGATTGGACTCGATGACCTTTCAAGGTCCTTCCAGTTCTATGAGATAGGCATATCTCCATATATATTTAAATCTTTAACCACATGTATCTATGTACTGCCCTCCCTGTTAAGAGGGGCCCAGGAGGTCCACCAGCCTCTCTGCTGGGCTGCCCAGCGCCTCCAGTCAAGTTGTGTACCCTCACGGATGCAGGCACCACCTCGGAGCGCGCACAGCTGGGAACTGGAGGCGCCGAGGGTCTAGCTGACTCTTGCAGTAAGCGTGGGATCCGGGGGCTTTGGCAAGGGGTTGAAGATCTGTGTGCAGCTGCCTTGCTGTTTAATCTGGGTATCCCCAATGTAAGGTATGCTTTGGGGAAAGAGGCTCTTTGTAGCTTCTACAGATCCAGACTAACACGGCTCTCCCTCTGATACAGGGGAAAGAGAGACGCCCTGGGCAATGGAGCAGACACCCACCCCCGATCACTACACTCTAGCCTTGTAGCCCCTACAGCTACCGCGCTGCTCAGTGTGGGGTGATCGGGGCGGCAGATCTGTGTGGATTGTCTCTTTCCTCAGGGAGGGCCCCACCTCACCTCCAGACCTTTCCACGGACTGGGGCCTCTGCAGGTTTTCCCAAGTGCTCAGCGTTGGCCTCGCTCTGCTCCCATTGAGGCCGATGGGAGAGTGAGTTCAGGCAACAGAGTGCTGCTGAAAATCCGGCCTCATGCCATGCAGGGGCCGTGACCTCCCTCTGCGGGTTCCCCTCAGCCTGGCCCAGAGTGCAGCAGATCCAGATGGGGCCCCACCGGAGCCAGGTTCTTCCAGGGCTGTGGAGAATCGCACCTTGGTGCACTTAGCTGAACCAGTCCTTCTTTCACCGCCGTCGGTCACTAAGCTCTCATGGAGGTCAATGGGAGCAGGATTGGGCTGCCGAATCGGGGAGAGAACTGGGCACCATGCAAGAAGCTATTTGACTGGTTCATAACTTTACAATAACAATAAATCCTTTTGCATGTACGCGGTGCCTTGAACCTGCCCAGCTCAACGCTGTTTACGAGTGCTAATTAAGCCTCAACACCCCAGGTAGAGGATTATGGTCCACGTTTTATTTCTAAGCCAATTTGGCACAGCCCCCGGTCCCCAGTGCAGAGAATGTACCTGCCAAACCCGACCAGCTACATCCAAACCGTTCCAGAGTTATCCAAGCACAGAAAAGCACCTGAACAGTTTCCCAGACCATTAAGAACACCTTCCCTCCCCGCCCCCCGTAATCATCTCACTCAGATACTTCCAAATAGAATTGTAACCAACAAAAACCTCCTTTAAGATGAGAATGACACTTCAGTCCAAAGAGTAACATTTTTTTCCAAAACACCTAAGAACCCGGATTGGAGGAAGGATGGTGGGTGGTGATGTTAGTGCCCTGGACTGGGACTTGAGACAGCTGGGTTCATTTTCTGTCTGTCATAGACTCCCTGTATGTTCATGTAGTCTCTCCGTGCCTTAGTTCCCCATCTGGAAAGTGGGAATAATGATCATTAATACTTCCTTGTCTTGCAAAGGTTGGTGGGAGGGTAAATTCACTGATGGGGGGAGGGATAGCTCAGTGGTTTGAGCATTGGCCTGCTAAACCCAGGGTTGTGAGTTCAATCCTTGAGGGGGCCATTTAGGGATCTGGGGCAAAAATTGGGGATTGGTCCTCCTTTGAGCAGAGGGTTGGACTAGATGACCTCCTGAGGTCCCTTCCAACCCTGATATTCTGTGATGTCTCTGCTGCACTTGGCTTTGACAGGGAGAGGGGTAAATAAGTAAGTAGATGGAGAGAGAGTTCTTCCTGCACCTTAAATATAGTGTCACTACTCAGAAACATGGCTATCAGAGGCTTTTTGACAGTCTCCTTGTAAGCACCAGAATGGTTTGTGATGTTCGAGACGTTGAGGTCTGTATCCCCTCTTGCTACATTTCCCCTCCATATTGTCTTTTGAATACTGTGGGTCCAGATCCGGACACCATTACTCATCCTCTGCTGCCCCGGTTTCTGCTGGGCACAGCCCAAGAGTGGCAAGAGAACCAGTGGCAGCTCCCTGGTTCTGAAAATAGTTCTGTGCCATCCTGGCGTGGGCGTAGACTAGAGCAGCCTGCAGGGTGCTCTAATCTATGTTGACCCTCCACAGGCTTGGGGCTGTCAGAGTACAGCAAGCCACTCCCCTCCTCCTGGGTGTTATGAGGAGTGGCATAGACATCAGCTAGGCAACGCTGTACCTGGTGGGGAATCTCCAGCTAGGGAGATTTAGTGGCTTTCTGGCTGCTTTCCCCCACCAGAGCAGCAGAAAGGGGAAGGATAATTAAGAGAAAATCTGGATTGTGTTATCACCTCTATCTCCTCTTTCAGTCTGGATTTAGACTATAAACCCTTCAGGGCGGGGACTGCACCCTTTGTCTGTTAGTACAGGGTGGATGTTGGATGTTAGTACAGGTTAGATTGGATATTAGGAAACACTATTTCACTAGGAGGGTGGTGAAGCACTGGAATGGGGTCCATAGGGAGGTGGTGGAATCTCCTTCCTTAGAGGTTTTTAGGGTCAGGCTTGACAAAGCCCTGGCTGGGATGATTTAGTTGGGGATTAGGTCCTGCTTTTAGCAGGGGGTTGGACGAGATGATCTCCTGAGGTCCCTTCCAACCCTGAGATTCTATGATTCTATACAGCTTCTGATCTCCATTGAGGTGCTCCGATAATACAGGTGCCTAGGTCGTGGTACAGTGCCCCATCAAACATGGGGTGTGTAGGGCGCAGTGTTGCTTTTCTCGGTGTTCTGGGCTCTGCTGCTGGCAGGAATTTTCCTTGGGGCGGGGGGGTGTTAATGTTTGCAAACCCCGCGTTGACATTTGTGTGGAGGCTTGTTTTCTTTTCCGTTGTGTCAGGTTCCCTTATGCTCACTGGGCCGGCTCAGTGAAGGGGCGGGTGGATGGGGCAGCGCTGCTGGAGTGAGAGGTATTTCTCCTCCCCTTTCCCTGACAAGGGCAGGGACTCTGAAGTGGTCAGAGCCTCCCTAAGGAGGGCTGGGGCTGAGGAAGACCCTTCCATGCCATGAGATACCAGAACAGAGCAGAAAGCCCGTCTCCTCCCAGCCCCCAAAACTGCTCCCAAGACGCTATTCAAAGCAGCAAAACAAACCCTTGTAAGGCACTGAAATGAGAGCGCGCTGGTTGTTGCAATGAGTCAGCCTGTGGCCAGATCCTCAGACCCCGCAGCCAGAGAACTGGCCTCCTTGGCTAACTGGGGATGCCCATGCCCCCATGTGTGGGTTAGGTTTGGCTTCACTATCACCTACAGCACCTGCTCCTACTCAGGTCTCCTGGCTTCAGGGGAGCCGTCAGTGGCTGGGATGGGGCAGTTTTACTGCCCCTTTGCACCACTGCAGCACATGAAGGTGGATGGCTGAGGGGCTTGAGGTGTCGGTTCAGAAAGACCGCAGGCCCCGATTCTCTCACCGAGGCCTTCCCTTCCCTGGGGATTTGCCCCAGTCCCAGTCGTCCGTCTAGCTGCAGCGGTGTGATCTCCCTGCTCTCTGCACCCAGCGCCCCTTCCCCTAGACTCAAGCCAGGGGAAGATCTGCTGGTGCTGACTGTCGCTTTGCCTGGCGACAGGAGAGGTTTGCCCAGGTGCAGCTACATCCCTGGCTGGAATCGGGGCAGCTCGGCGGATGAGGCAAGGCCTTGCGCAGATGTAAATCAGGAGCAACTCTCTTGGCGTCCATGTAGTCACACCTGATGCAACTGAGAGGAGAATCAGGCCCCCTATAGGGAATTAGCCAACCTAGTTAATGGCTATTCACCAGGATGGGTAAGGAATGGTGTCCTTAGCTTCTGTTTGTCAGAGGGGGGTGATGGATGGCAGGAGAGAGATCACTTGATCATTACCTGTTAGGTCCACTCCCTCTGGTGCACCTGGCATTGGCCACTGTCGGTGGACAGGATATTGGGCTGGATGGACCTTTGGTCTGACCCAATACGGCTGTTCTTATGTTCTTAGTTCTAGAACGATGATTCCATCTGGTGCCAAATTCTCCTTTCCAGTTACATTGGCCCCAAAACCTCTATTTAATTGAACAGGCTTGTGGTGGGGTAACTGAATGGAGAACCTGCCCTTCCCCCATGTTGAATTTAATGTTGATCATGGATTTCACAGACTTCAAGGCCAGAAGTATTGTAATCTTTATTGTAATCTAGTTTCACCTTCTGCATAACATAGGTCCTAGAATTTCCACCACTGATTCCTACATCAGGGCCAATAACTTGTGGTTGAGCTAGAGTGTAGCTCTTAGGAAGAGCCATCCGGTCTTGGTTTAAAGACTCCCAAGTGGTGGAGACCCTACGACATCCCTTGGTGCGCTGTTCCAGTAGTTAATTACCTTCACTCTCCGAAATGTGTCGTATATCCACATCGATGCCCATCCTTTGGTGGGATGTGAAATGGTGGCTATAACGGTAGAAGAGAAGGATGGTTCAGTATTTAGGACACTAGCTTAGGCCTTGGGAGATCTGCTCTTCACAGATTTATGTGGGACCTTGGGTAAGTCACTCAGCTGCTCAGTGCCTCAGTTTCCCCTCTGTACAGTATAGGTAATAGCACTGCCCTGCCTCACAGGGGTATGGTGAGGAGAAATACGTTAATGATTGTGGGGCGCTCAGATGCTCCAGTATTGGAGGGACCAGATAAGAACCTTGGATAGGTAGCTGCAGAACAGTTTCTGCAAAAATATGTGGTGTGTTTTGTGACAAACATAAAGCCTGACCTTATAAGGTGCTGGGCACCCTCCAATTCCATCACAGGTTCTTACCTCGCAATCCTTTTAGCTGAAGGTCAGACAGAACACCAATAATGCTCCCCGAATGATGTTTTGTGTTGCAGGCTATCTGTCCACACAGCACTTTCATGAACAGACACCTTGTTTCTGTATCTTTGCCTCTGTACTAGATGTTTGCCCAAAGCAGAGATTTTGCTGTGGATGGAACCAGGAAACGTTCAGAGGAACAGTGCAGTGTATGTGATTAATACAAAGTGGATTTGGAAGGCTGCAAGGCTGTTATTAAAACCAGGTGCGGGCTGGTGAGCCACCCTGCTGTCTGAACAGGAATGAATGGAAAACATTTTGTTTTGTAAAATATTTCCAGGATTACAGCGTTTGTTTACGCAGTAAATCAAAGCGGCTGATCCAGTGTTGGTGGGGGGGGGGGGGGAATGCAGACAGATTTAGCTACGGACTCTAGTGGGCCCTTCCATCTCTACAAGATTTATTTTTAAAACTTTTTATAATGCAGTTATGAGCACTGGGTATTTATCAGAGCTGGTAGAAAAATGCTATGCATTTTCTGTGAAAAGAAATGTTTTCATTTGGTTTGACTCTTTTTTGTGGAATTTTTGATGCAACTAAAACTGAAAAATGTTTGTTTTCAAAACCCCCTCAATGTTTGGTTTTCTGTCCCCCCACCCCCCCTTCCTTTTTTCCTCCTTTTCGGGGAAAAAGAAAAAAAGAAGAGAAGAGGTAGAAAAGGGGGGAAATTCTTTTTGAATTTTTTTTTCAAAATCACAACACTTTCACTCAAATGAAAAATTTCTGTGACTGTCTGTTTTGGTTGACAATTTATTTTTCATCAATAAAATATTTTTTGGGGGAAAATATTCAGCTAGCTCTAGGGTATGAATTTTTTAAAAATGTCAAAGTGGCTTAGGAGACTAAATCCCATTTTCAAAAGAGGGGCATGTAGAGTCAGATTTTCAAAAGTATTCAGTCATGTAAAATGCAGATAGGTGCCCTGTTGGGACTTCCAAAAGCACCTAAGCAGGTTAGGTACCTGGCTCCCATTGAAATCTATGGGCCTTAGACTTGTAAGTCACTTTAGGCCAAGATTTTCAAAACTGATTTTGGATACCTCGTTGAGTGGGTGCCCATTTTAAGACACCTTTTAAAGGGGCCTGATTGTCATAAAATTCTGAGCATCCACCCTCTGAAGGTGTCTTAAGCTGGGCACCAGTAACTTGAGGTACCCAAATCACTAGTTGCTTTTTGAAAATCTCAATTTTAGCCACATTTCAAGCTGCTGTGTATGGCTGCTTTGAAACACTACTTTTGCCAAATGCTACTTTTACTTTTTGCAGCTGTGTTCAAGGGGTTTCGAGTCTCAAGGGAGGCCATGTACCTTTGTAGAGCCATTCACACTAACACAAAGCGAATGCAAAATGCTACCATCCTGATCTAAGGGCATTGATGCCAACCGTGAACTGCTGGAAAGGACTATTCAAGATGCCGGGCAATAGAGAATCTTGCCCATAGTGACACAGGGTCCTGTGGCACCGTATAGACTAACAGAGGTATAGTATAATCTTGCCCATAGTGAATCTATGGCAGAGATCACTACACCACCTATAGCAACAGTACATAAAGTGGACTATTTTTGTTTCCTCCAGGAATGGAATAATAATTTTTTCTGAAAGCTGTGCTAAACTATGGGGCAGTTGCTTTTTCTACCAGTGCTATAGTGGATCTTGAACTTATAAGTTGCTGGGCAAAAAATGACCTACAATTAGACATACATGCTAACATATTGTAATTATTTAAGACATGTAGCACACAGTGGTTGTGCCCACATATAAATAATTGACTTACAATGGCATTTCTCTTGATTTACACCAGTGCCATTGAAATCAGATCTGCTTTTGTTCCACCCCAGATGATTGAGATTGATGCAGGAGTCCCTGGATAACATTTTTATGGCCTGTGTTACACAGGAAGTCAGACTAGATGATCACAATGGTCCCGTATGACTTTAAAATCTTCCTCTAACTAGGCACTGGCTACAAGTTTATGCCCCCCCAGCTTTACCTCCTTCAAGGAAGACCGATCCCATGTGCTGTCACTGAAGGGCGAATATACTAAATAGTGTATTATTATGTGTATGAAATAGAAATTCTTCTATAGTCCTGGTGAAGGGAAATCTGTTTCATTTATTAATTCAGGGATTTTCCATTGATAAACAGTAGCTCTTGGTAAACAAAGTGATTAGCTTTTTATTGTACTTATTGGGAGGAGGGTGGTAGAGGAGAGACTGGGGGGGGGTGCGGAATATCTTAAAAGACAGACAACTGCTCCCCCTTCAAAACCGAAAATAACCCAGACTGCATCTTGCCTCTTTTGTACCGAGCCAACTGAAAAAGTCAGTGGAAAGAGAACCAATTTATTAACTTGGTTCTCTTAGCTGATGTGTCAGGCTTTCTTGTTCATTTTCCCCCTCTCTCTCCTCTCCAGTGAGAGATTTGAAATGTCTTCTCTGAGTCATCTTCTGGATTGTTGTTCGTTTTTTTGTTCCATGATGACTGGGGTGCAAGGGGTCATATTCTTGTGATTTCAGTGAGTGGGGAAGTAGCAGCCACTTCAGTTGAACCAGCACCTGTTCACAGGAGGCTTTGGACATAATTCTCCATTGTGTTACTCCAGGTTTATGCTGATATACAGTGACTCCACTGATTTCAGTGGCATAACATGAGGGATGTTGCGGTGAGTCAGGCCTTTTGTTTTGTTTTGGAATAAGATTTTTCTCTTTATTCCTTAACCCTGTGGTAGGCAGGGAGCGGTGGAATGGCCATCAGGAGGAACCTATCAAGTCTTGATAATAGGCTCTTGGAGATTGGATCCTGCCCCAGTGATCTACTAGCAGTCTCTTCTGGCCCTAGGAAGGCGATGGTGTTTTTCATCCCTTTAGCATAGGGGAGGGAAAGAGTTGAAATGTAGATGAAAAGTGGCATAGGGGAAGGAGATGTCGTCTGTAATCTTTATTTTAACACAGAGGTGATTAAAGGCGTGTCTACACTACAGGTTATGTCAGTATAACTTGTGTCACTCAAGGGTATGAATAAGCCACCCCTCTGAGCGACGTAAGTTACACCGACCTAAGCGCCGGCCTTGACTGCGCTATGTTGGCGGGAGAGCTTCTCCTGCCGACATAGCTACTGCCTCTTGTGGAGGTGGTTTTATTAGACCGACAGGAGAGCTCGCTCCCGTTGGCATTGACGGGCCACGCCGCTGGAGCGTTTCTAGTGTAGACTAGCCCTGAGAAGGTTCAGGGCCATCTGTCACTGGGTTCTCCTTGTCTCCCAGAAGGGTGGGTGCCAACTCCTTTACTTCCCTTGAGAGTAAAGCATTTTCTGAGGTTACATGTATAATCCTCTCTTCCCGTCTCTCCTCCCAGCCTTGTAGTGCCTCAGATGTGCAATTTATGAGCTCAAGAGTTGCTTAATTGTCTGATGCCTTGTCCAGCTGCTGCCACATGACTGAAAACAGCAGACCAGATGCTCAGCTGGGGTAAATCTGCATAGCTCCAGTGAAGTCAATGGATTTATGCCAGTTTACACACGAGGATCTGCCCCCAGGCTCATGGAGGGAGAGTATGTGAAAGCGGGAGGCCGGGACTGGAAGATACTAATGAGAAACAAAGTGAGACAAACCGGTTACTGTTGTAACTCTATTGGAGTCAATGAAGTGATGATAGGGATGAAATTGGCCCAGTGAGTCAATTTTCCAAGGTTCGTTTACTGACATGGGAGCTATGGGAGTGCAGCTGGAATTGTTACTTATTGTATGGTAGTACCCGGCGGAGATCAGTGTCCTATGATGCTAGTGTCACAGTTCAGGGAAGCTGCACCTATATTCCCCCACTATGGTCTAGGGAGGGCGCTAGGCTCCAGGCTTTCCAGCCATCACCTCTCTTGTGTAGAGACCTGTGGCACTTTCTCTCCTGACCGGTGTTTTTCCAGGCTGCACAGTTCCTTACCTGCACTGTCATATCCCCAGCAAGTCAGACTGCATAAGCAGGGCAGTTTTGCCTTGTCTTCAGAGACTATCCACAGTGTAATTGCCCATAGTTAGTCTGACACACGGCTCTTTCTAAGCAAGCATGTTTATTCTTAAGGTAAAAGCACAACAGCAATACCATATTAAAAGAATCTCCATGGATGATAATAAGCTTACCAGAGATCACCCCAGCTCCAACCAGGGCTCTGGCAGGTGATCAGCAGAGGTGTAAATTGAGACCAGCCCACTTTCCTGGCATCCCTTTGATTCATATCGAACCAGCTACCTTTTGGGGGCTATCTGGGCCTCCGCGTAACCTAGCCAGCTGTTGAAGGAGCGTACACATTTATACTGCTGTTAAACACCCATGGTTGGCCTGCGTCAGCCGACATGGGCTAGGGGTTGTAAGGTTGCGGAGTCGGTGTGAGAGCTCAGGCTAGACTGTGGGGTCCCAGAGCTCGGCCTCTGTCCTAGGCCCAAATGTCTACACTGCAATTTGGCAGCCCAAGGCCCACGAGCCCAAGTCAGCTGACACGGGCCAGCCACGGCTGTTGAATTGCAGCAGAGACATACCCTTGGAGGCCGCGGCTGTAATGTTTCTGCTTGAAATCCACCCCAGGGCAGCCGGGATGTCTAAGGATTGTTCCTCTCTCGCCGTTGGGTAGCTGCTGTGAAAGGAGTTGCTCTCAGGCCCGATCCTACTAGGGGTGCGCTATAAAGCAAAGTTCTGCTCTGCGGGCAAACGCTCGGGGCTTAAATTCTCAGAGTATTTCCTTGGACCCCCCCCCCCCCCCCACAAAAAACAAACAAACATGCTATTAAAAACCCCAGGGGGGTTGAAAATATTTACCGGCGCTCTGCTCCGGACAGCTCCCTGCAAACGCTCTTCCAGTGCAGAAGGGCTCAGAGCGAGGAGCCTGGTCTGAGTCCGTCTCCAGGGCACATCTCGTGAACAGCCACTGCTGTCTGCGAGAGAGGCCAGGGATCGAAAGGGCCCGGAGGACTGAACTCTCCCCTTCGCTCTTAGAAGTTATCCTTCGGCAGGGTTGAGGGATATTGATGGGGCCACATGGGGCAAGCTGCTGTCAGGGTACCTGTTAAATCCAGCCCTTCTGACTCCAGGGCTGTAAACCTGGCACTGGATGCGCAGGATAAAATGTTAGCGCTCGCGCACCAGATCCTCCGCTGGGGTAGATCAGGGCGGCCTCCTTGGCTCGGCCCTGAGTGCCTGGTGACGGAGACGTGGGAGAAGTTCGTGTCACTGTTTGTTTGTTTGGCCAGCGTCCACCACAAAGAGAAATTCCTGCCTTGCAGCTTGACCAGCTGTGGGGTTTAGTAGACAGGGCTCCGGGCTAGGACTTCAGAGACCTGGGCTGAGGTTCTGTTCCCGGCTCTGCCCCTGATGGGCCATGCGGCCTTGGGCAAATCACTTCACATCTGCTCCCCCCTCCCCCGTCTTGTCTGTTTGGCTTGTACGCTCTTCTATACCATACACCCTAGTTCCTTGGTCTTGGTTGAGGCCTCCGAATGCTGCCGTAATAGTAATGCTGCTATTGAGGCGCCTAAGGGATGACCGGGAGCGAACCCAAGGGATGTGCCATTGAAGGACAGTTGTGTGCCAGTCTGTGCTGAGAGAAGCTCCTCCACGGAGTCATTTACTGCCTCTGCTTTTAGGAGCAATAGCCGAGGTTTGGCGGGTTCCTGCCAGCACTGCAGGACTGTGTTTGCTTTTGGGAGGCAGAGGCAGACAGACACGGTGGTATAAATAGAACGGGGCTGGCTATTTTAAGGCTTTGATTGCATGATGTGTGTATTTTAAAAAAAAGAAAGGGGGGGCAATCTAATGTTTTAACTGTAACTGGAAAAACAGCCTTCAGGGTACAGAGGCGGCCAGAAGATCTGACACTTGCAAACGTCAAGCCACCTTTTCTTGGGGCAGATCCCCCTTCTGGATGGATGGGGCTACAGGATTTTCTCCTTTGGTACATACACTCCCCTCTGAGACTTTCCGTGTCCTGGGTCCTTTTTGAAATCCCGCGTTTCTCCTTGACATTGTAATACGTTACGTTCTTGGAAATTGTGGTCTCGTATCAGGGTAAACCAGACTAACCAATTACACTGTGATAAGTGAGATCAGAATCAAGCCCTGGAAAGAGAAATAATGTCTGAGGTTTTGGAGGCATTGGGGTGTGTAAAGGGGAAGTGAAGCTTCTCTCCTTTTACTTCCAGATCAGTAACTGGACTCCTCCCATGGCCATGTTGGACCTGAAATGATGGTCCCTCCCCTGCTTGTCTGTACCTGTCAGTTAAATACCCGCACTTAATGTCTATCAAAGAGCTCAGATTTTTCCAGCAGGAGTTAAAATTAAGCCTATTGTGAGAGTGACTTTTAAATGCTAGGCAGAAATCCTGGCGACCTGGACAATGAGGCTAGAGGAGTTAGAAAACATTGTTTGTTTTCCCAATGTAGAGTGAATTTCAATCACCACGGCTGTGCAGATCTGCTTGTGGTTCGAGCAGACATGTGCGCTGTGTATAAATGCATGGCTTTGGGTGGGCCTGTGCGACGTACATCACAAAGCACATGTTTTGTTCTCCTCGGGGCGATGTTCCATCTGGTGCTTGGGGGGGATGTTTCCCCTTCCCGTTGTTCACATGGCAGGTCTCTCACCGCAGCTGGTGTGTTCGTGATCGTACGGGGATGGATCTACAGCTGGTGTCCGCTGGCGCGGCTCCATTGTCGTCGATGAAGTTGTGCCACTTTACACCAGAATGGGATGGGACTTGTTGTGGGTAATGGCAAGTGTACCTGGGCAGATCTTGGTTGTCGTTGCAGGCCAAAGGCAATGGAACAGCTGGTGTGTGTATGTTCTAAGTTCAGACGGTTAGCTACACACCTGTATAGATAACAACTTTGATGTGCCTTTCCAACCTGCCTCGTTATTGTGTGTCACTGGGGAATCCTGCCAGAAGCAAGGTGGTAGGAGAACAATTAGTCATAATACCGAGCTCTTAGATAATGCTTTTTATCCATAGATCTCAGAGTGGACATTATTCCTGCCTTTCAGTTAGGGAAACCGAGGCACAGAAGTGAAGTATCTCCCTGAAGGTGTAGGTTGGTAGCAGTGCCTGGAGCAGAACCCAGGTGTCCTGCCTTCCAGTCCAGTGTCCTGTGCACTGACCCCCATTGTCTTTGGTGAGCCTGGGGCTCTATTCGGCTGGTTTAGACAATGCCGATTGCACATCTCCAGTTGTTGTTTTTTTGTTTAACTGGCTGTGACCTGTAACCACCGAAGGAGACCCCTATCCCCTCCTCTCCTCCAGAAATGAACAATCGGGATTATCGTGCTCCTTGGTACAAAGATTCAACCATAAGTGAACGGAGCTAGGAGCAGGCATAAGCCATCGACCCTTAATAGGGTAGGAGCACAGCTGTCACAACTGGAGAATGAGAGAGAGAGAGCGAGCATGTTCATCAGTGTTCATGCCTATGCGAGGTAAATAAAGGAGGACGAAGATCACATTTTAATGCCCTGCCATATGGAAGCAGAGACAGTTTAACAGACTAGAGGAAGGGGTGATGTTTGCGGTTTTGGAATGGCGGTTCCATGAGCCGGTCTCAAAGAACAGAGGTATGGGAGGGAGACTGGCTTAAAGACTTCCTCTTGCCTGAAGCTAGGAGTGGATGACAGGGGATGGATCACTTGGTGATTATTTGTTCTGTTTGTTCCCTCTGGGGCACCTGGCACTGGCCACTGTCGGAAGACAGGATACTGGGCTAGATGGACCATTGGTCTGACCCAGTCTGGCCGTTCTTATGTTCTCCCTTTCCTCCTACCCCAGGGATCACTTGTAGGACTAGTCAGAAAAGTGTCGTCCCACCCGCCTGAAAAATGTAGACTCTTTGTCAAGAAACCAGAAAACCCCAAAGTTTGGGGGGGGGTGTCGAAATGTGACCCAAAAGCAGACGCTTTCTGCAAAAATGTTCATGTAGTTGAAAACCCAATTGACTGTTAAAAAAACAGTTTAAGCGGAAGATTTCCACCCCATTTTAATCCCGTGCATCTTTATCAGCACCTGCAAATCGCTCCATTTTCCAGGTCGTGTGTCCTGCCTGCCATTCCTCTCTCTCCCTTCTTTGTGCCCATCTGCTGCTCTTTAACTAGGAAGTAGAGCTGCTCTTGCGTAAAGCTATCTATTGTTCTTCCACTCACCGTCACCCGAGATGGGGCTCAACCAAAACCCTGCACCGGAGCACCCCCAGTTTGTGGGAAGATTTAGATTCCGATCAGCTCTTCACAGCTGCCCCCTTTCTCTGTAATGGGTTGAGCCACAGCTCCCGCTCGGCACATTCATGCTGAACCTTGAGGTTTCAGATCCCGATTTGTGGCTCGGGCCCATCTCTGCTCTAAGTGTCTGTGTGCTGTTACGCAAGCGTTGCAGCATAGTAACGTGTCCCGTGGCATGACACTAACTCAGGGGATCGGTGAATGGCCTGCGGGAACGGTGTATGAGCTCGGCCCAAGGAAACGGGACTAATCCCAGATATCACTGGCCAGCTGGTACAAGTGATTTCCATTCTCCTCCTGCCCTGGACCGATTCTCTACAGTGTGGAACCCGGGAGTGATCCTGTTCCCTCCCCAACACAGCAGTGAGAGAGACTCAGATGCCTACCTGGTCCCAGCAGTAGTGTCTGGTTATATGGACTGCATTTAAAGTGCCAAACAGAAGCCCTTTCTCTTTCCACAAACTCGTGGAAAATACACTCGGTTTAAATCTTCTTTCCACCCTGGTGCCAAAAATCTACTGGAAGCTTAATTTAATACTTACCCAGGAGCACTGCACTGAAAAGGAAGAGCTGGAAAACTTTTCCCTTTCAAACCGAAATGAAACAGCTGAGACAGGTGATGTGTGTGTTAACTTGCATTTTCAGGTTGAATGAACTCTTCTGGGGTGGATCATTCACATAGTATCATCATCAGGTGCGTTGCTCCTCAGTGCCAGCTCTCTCTGAAGGTTAGCCGCTAATCGTGGTCATGGGGCCATCGGCTATGACAGTGTGTATTTAAGACGGGTATTGCATTCCGGGACTTCCACCTGGGAAAATACATTTGGCCTGATTCTCGCCAGTTTGGGCTCTTGTGTTAACCGGATGTGAAATGCTGCCAGATCAGCGGTAAGTGGCCCTGGGGCACTTCAACTGGTTTACAGCTGAGCTCGATGAGCTGGCATGTCACCGGAGGGGAGGAAGCGTTGCTCTGTAAATCAGAAGGTTGGCCACACCTAATCCCAGCTGAAACCCCAGCCTGCGGTTGCTTTCCATTGTCGCAGCCAGGAGCCCAGCTCAAGTGGCAAGCGAGAAAGCCCTGCTGTTTAGAAACCCTTTTTCTCAAGGGGGTTTTGAGAGCATAGGAATAGAGCTGGGAGGGGTGGGCATGCTCTGTCTGGCTCGCTCGCTCGCTCTCTCACTCACTCACTCTCACACACACACACACACACACACACACACACACACGCACACCCATGTGCTGCTAGATGAGGCAAGCCTATCTTTGAATTAGGGGCCTGGTTACAAAAGCAGTTCACCATTGTTAGCCCTCTGCTGTCTGAATGCTCCATAGGAACGTTGCCCAAGTTACAGGGTCGGCTCCAGGCACCAGCTAAGGAAGCAGGTGCCTGGGGCGGCAAATCTGAAGGGGCGGCACTCCGGCCATTCTTGGGGCAGCACTCCGGCTCTTTTTTCGTCTTCAGTGGCACTGCTGCGGCAGCTTCTTAATTTTTTTTTTTTTCATTCAGCAGCACTTCTGCGGCAGCTTTTTTATTTTCTTTGCTTTGGCGGCACTGCTGCAGGAGGTTTTTTTGTTTGTTTGTTTTTTCTTTGCTTCGCCGCTTGGGGCGGCAAAAAGGGTGGAGCCGGCCCTGCCATGTTAGCAGTCAGTAGCTGCACTGATAGTCACTCGCTCATGCAGGCTTTTCTCCTGTTGATCTGAGACTTTTGCTAAGCTCCTCGCTTTCTTTCTCTGGGTATGTTTCCCACCATTCTGTCCTGCAAGGTGGGGCATGGAACAGGGGCTGGTTATCTAAAATAGGCAAAGACCCTTTTATACCAGGACAAAAGCCTTAATCTTAAGGCAGGGGAGGGAGAAGAAAGTGGGGAACTTGGGTTCCATCAATGTCCTGGAGTTGCCTTTTCAAAGACCTTAAAACAGCACTTCCTAAATCAACAGCAGGCTCTTCCTGAGTTTCCCGGAAGTGATGCGAGGCCCAGGCTTTCTATTTCCACCACCACATTAAGATCACAGGAAGTGGAGAAATTGCGTATGAAGCCTTCCTCCCTCTACGTAGCTGGTTCAAACCCAGCCTGGGTCAGTGCTGACCCAACATTATCCGTAGAAAGATGTTCTAGGCTTATGGGCAGTGAGGTGTGTGCAGGTCTCCATGTCACCAAAAACAATGTTACATTTAACACAACTTGGCAGCTGTGTTGGCATTCTCAACAGAGAGGCGAATGGGCATGAGTCGGGCCCTACCAAATTCCTAGTCCATTTTCGTAGATTTCATGGTCATCGCGTTTTAAAAATATTGAATTTCACGGTTTCAGATATTTAAATGTTAAAATTCCCAGTGTTGTAACAAACCATGACTATGTATTTTAAAACGGCAAAGTATATGTAAAGCCCAGACTTAGCATTTCTCAAACTGGGGGTCCCGACCCAAAGCGGGTCACAAGGCAGCAGCGCCGCCGCCAGCAGCAGTGCTGAAGTAAGGGTGGCAATACTGTGACCCCCTCCCCCCGATAATAGCCTTGAGTGGTAAAAGAGCAGATTTCATGGGGGACACCAGCTTTCATGATCCGTGACACGTTTTTCATGGCCATGAGTTGGATAGGGCCCTAGGCATGAGCCATTCATTTTACCCCTAGAGGTGCTGCTGTCTGCTTTGTACCTGCCCTGTGGATACACAGAGGAATTTCAAGTGCCTTGTCCGTGCACAAAAATTGTGCAGCTTTAGCCATACTACTGGAGTTTAAGTGGTACGACCCACCTCGTATGGATGCAGTTTTATCTACCCCGGTGAACTCATTCCTGTGTGGAAAAGGGCATCGGCTACATGAGCATAAGGCACCGTTATACTAATATAACCGTCGGCACGCTAGGGGTTGTTCCAGTTCAATCTCTATTTTGGTCACAAGTCCCATCCCTAACCAGAATAGCTAAACAGTACCAATACAAAACCAGTGTGTCAACCGGGCCAAGGGCCGTCATTTTTCACTGGCAATACAAATTCTTTCCTAAGAGCGTGAACATCTGTACAGGTGTTTGCAATTTACAGCCCTACTCAATATTCCTAATTTTTAAAAACCAGATTTTACAGCTTTCAGAAAGTGTCAGCTCCTAGACTCATAGACTTGTAAGGTCAGAGGGACCATTGTGATAATCTAATCTGACCTCCTGCTCGTTGCAGGCCACAGAACTTCACCCACTCCTGAAATAGACTCCTAACCACTGGCTGAGTTACTGAAGTCCTCACATCATGGGTTAAAGACTTTAAGTTACAGAGAAATTCACCATTTACACTAGTTTAAACCTGCAAGTGACCCATGCCCCATGCTGCAGAGGAAGATGGAAAAACCCCCAGGGTCTCTGCCAATCTGACCCACAGGAAAATTCCTTCCCAACCCCGCGATCAGTTTGGCGATCAGTTAGACCCGGAGCATGTGGGCAAGACCTGCCAGGCAGATACCTGGGAAAGAATTCTCTGTATTAAGAAAAAAAAAATCTGGTTACATTAGATTTTTATGCATCACTGGTTTTCTTACTTGTATTATTGTTACTCTGGATTATTAGAATATTTAAAATCTAGTTTACTGTTCATTTATTGTTGCATTTCTCTCAGCTTGGACAATGAGAATAAACTAATCTGTTTTATTGCTTAGTCTGTTTTTCAGTCGTTCACTTCTAGGCTCTCAGAAGAGCTGGTTAAATCTTTGTGTGATCAACCTCTGAATATTTTGTTTTGTTTTGTTTCTGCGAAAATTTTACATTTTCCAAAAAGTGTTGACCAGGAGAAATCTTTTTAAAATGGCCTAAGTCCCATTTCCAAAAGTGATTTAAGCACTTGAGGGCCTAAATCCCATTGGCTTTCAGTGAGACTTGAGCCCCGATTTTTTATAATTGAGTAGAGATATTTGGCTGCCCAACAAGAGAGACTTTAATACAGCCTGGTTTTTCAAAGGGTGGATGTTTAGCCCTTTCTGAAAATCAGGCTCCTTTCAGGTCCTGCCGATTGGGCACCTAAAATCTCTAGTCACTGTTTAAAATCTTGGTTCTTCAGGGCCTACGTCACTTTTGAAAATGTAACATAGGCTCCTAAATCACTGAAGACTACTCTAAACACAACACTGCTTTGGCTAGTTTTTGTGTTTTGTTTGTACAGTCCCTAGTGTGGGCGCAATTATACTGGTATAAAGATGCCTTGTACCAGTATAGTTCATTCCCCTTCCCATACTGGAATAGTTACACTGACATCGTTTGTACCTGCATCCGCCCCGGCGGAAGCTGTGCCGCTTTAACTGTAGCAGTAGAGTTCATGCAGTACAACCGCACCGCCACCACTCCAGTGTGGGCAAGGCCCGACGCTCTGGAAAATCCCCCCCCCCCCCCTTCTCTAGCGCTCGCGCGCAAAGCTGCAGTGTCTACATTGCAGAAGCTGCCGGGGAATGTTTTTGTTTGAAGCACTTTCAGTCGGGTTTTAAAATCGATGCCGTGAAATAGCATCTGTTGGCCTTACGTGTTGCTCTTACGTGGTTTAAATGTGGTGGAACCGTGTTCCGTTGTCAGACATGCGAGGCTGCCGGCAGCTTTTCTAGCTCTGGGTTGGCCCGGCCTGCAGTGTCAGTTCCTGTCCCGCTCGCTCGTGGTGGGAGGCCTGCAGCCTCAGTTGGAAATTACCTCCTATGTTGATATGCCCCGTGAATAGCTTACTTATTGGGTTAAATGTTAGAGCCTGACCTCAGCCTCTGTATATTTGTGTACAGGGTGTAGCTGCCGACTCAGACACCGGACTTGCGGTGTGTTTTTTCTAGGGTGTGGCCGAGCCATCCTGTTCTAATTTCACTATTGGGTGCTGGACATACATTGGCTTATTTTTAAATGCCAGCACACACTTTGCGGCTCTGTAGCATCGTGGCAAGAACTTAATAGATGTGGTCAAGCAGTCTTGTTTCTGTTCACTAGGATCTTCCCTAAATCGCCCCTCTTTCTACCTCCTTCCCTCGATGAGGATTGTTGTTGGAGTCTTTCTGCTTCTTATTTCAGATGAAGTTGAGGCTAGACAAATGCAGACTAGACACAAAGTGCACATTTTTAACAGCGAGGGTAATTACAATGGTTAATTGACCATTGGAATAATTTACTAGGCGTTGTGGATTCTCCATCACTGGAAGTATTTCTATCAAGCTTGGATGCTTTTCTAAAAGAGATGCTCTAGTCCAAACAGGAATTAATTCAGGGAAGCCCTATGGCCAGTATTCTACATGAGGTCAGATTAGATGATCATAATGGTCCCTTTCAGCCTTATAACCTACAAATAGGATGACCAGATGTCCCGATTTTATAGGGACAGTCCCGATTTTTGGGTCTCTTTCTTATATAGGCTCCTATTACCCCCCACCCCTGTCCCGATTTTTCACATTTGCTGTCTGGTCACCTTACCTACAAATCATTTAGTCTGACCTTGTATATAACACAGGCTATAGAATTTCAACCAATAATTCCTGCAGTGGAAGGGATTCTTTTTCCCTTGTGTGCACGAACAGTGAGCCAAAAGCATATGGTTGAGCAAGAGTGTCTCTTTGAGAAAGGCCTCCAAACTGGATGAAAAACCAAGTGATGGAGTAATCACCATGCCCCATGGTGAGCTGTTCCAATGTTCACTACATTCACTGTTAGAAAACTGAAATGAAGTTTTTTCTTTTTTGTAACTTCAGGCTCTTGGACTTTTATTTCTTAATCTGCTGGGTTATAATGTCTTAGAATCATAGAATATCTGGATTGGAAGGGACCTTAGTAGGTCATCTAGTCCAACCCCCTGCTCAAAACAGGACCAACCCCCAATTTTTGCCCCAGATCCCCCAAATGGCCCCCTCAAGGATTGAACTCACAACCCTGGGTTTAGCAGGCCAATGCTCAAACCACTGAGCTATCCCTCCCCCCCCCCGATATTGGGTATCTTCTCTCTGGTCACTTGGGCCTTGATGATGTAAACAAGAGTAGAAGACACAGACAAAATAAAATGCTTGGAATAGATTAGGACAGGAAATCATGTTCCAGGATGGAGCTAATGTAAAAGTCTTGAAGTCTTTAAACCATGATTTGAGGACTTCAGTAGCTGAGACATAGGTGAGAGGATTATTGCAGGAGTGGGTGGGTGAGATTCTGTGGCCTGCATTGTGCAGGAGGTCAGACTAGATGATCGTAATGGTCCCTTCTGACCGTTAAAGTCTATGAGTCTGAGTCTAAAAGGCTCAGACTCTGGATATTTTGGGAGCTCTGTTGCTGAAGCATGAACTGATGTCGTGTTTGCTACAATAAGCTCACTGTTTGCTTTTCTGCCATGTCTGACACTTTTCTACATTCCCTTGTCTCCTGCAGATTGTCTGGAGTTTTTACTACCGGAGTCCATGGCGTATACATTAAGCCCCTCCCCTGCTGGGCCTATCGGGACCCAGTACTGTGTTTGCAAAGTCGAATTATCTGTGTGCGGCCAAAACCTTCTGGACAGGGATGTGACCTCCAAATCTGACCCGTTTTGTGTCTTATTCATAGAAGTCAATGGCAAATGGACAGAGGTAAGTTACAAAGTCCTCCTATTGTCTACCCTATGCTGTTGGTGTGTTCATAGCTTCCCTGGTGTGAATAGTCCCACTGAAGCCAATGGAGCTACATGCATGAGAGAAGTTATGCACGTCCTTAAATGTTTTCCTGACCATGGCCTGAATGGACAGGAAATACAGAGTGGAGAAACTGAGGCACAGAAGGGTCAAGTGCCTTCATTTATAAACGTTCTCTAGACTGAATGGCTCAATCTTTGAAACCCCACTATTTTCACAAACTTATGTAACAAATTTCTATGTGCTATAGTTCTGATTTCATCTGAATTCAGTGAAAAGGGGTAATAAAATGAACGCTATTTAATGAGAGCTGGGTGAACAAGAGCAGGTAAAACAAGAAATCACCCAAACCTTCTCCCAATCAGAGCCACAGCTGCTTGTGCCATAGTTGGAACAAGTTAACACTAAAACGTCTTCCGTATTTCCCTATGTCTGTCCCTGTAGCCTAGTCAAAATTTGGGGCAGAAATATTGAAATACACAGACTCTTGTCTTAGTGCTTCCAGCTGGACCGGAAGCAGGAAGTAATGGGAATAGCATGGGAGCTTGTGCCCATGGGATATATATATAGCCCAGTTTTTAAGACACAACTGGGGGAGAGATTTTTCAAAGCTCTCTAAGCCCAGTTGGACACTTGTCTTAATTTTAAACAGGAGCTAAGTTGTTGGGACAAATGTCCACGTTTTTCCAGTGGTCACCTGAATTGTTTATGGTCAGTCTGTCTTTCATTTAGACACAGTTGCACGCGTCAGTGCCTTTTCGTGTTTGATCAGTGTTTTACCTTTAAGAGGAATGATCAGCTAAGCGCGATCGTCTCTGGTGGGTATTGGAAACTTCCGAACGTTCCCAAGTTTGGCTGAAATCCTTTGTATTAGGTAGGCATAAGTGATCTCAGAGTGTGGGTACGTGAGTTCCCACTTGGATGCATCTGGTTTCGCTGCCATTACATTCATCTCGCAGACTTGTCTCTCTTGTCATTTGGACAAAAATCTTAGCATTATGATTACAGGGCTCAGAAATGTCAACCTCTGTCATGACACAGTGAAGGCTTAAAATTATTCCTTGACATTCCAGAGCTGCCTGAGTCACAATCCACCGTCCTATGCAACGTCTAGAGCTTGGGGCCATATTGTCATGATCTCTAATGTCTCGAGCCCAATCTGAGCGCACTGCAACGCTAATCTAATGGGGTGTCTCAGGTGCCAAGGCCCTGGTTAGAATCCAGAGGTGCCATTCCAAGCTGTATGATGAGCTGTTTTTTGAAGCCCCAGCTAAGTATGAAACTGCTCTTTTGATTCGAATTAGCTAGTCATTAGGTCAGTATAAAATGTTCCTGACGGCGCAGGTTTGGACTGGTATGTTGGGTACGGCTGTTGATTTGCATTGTTCAGGGGGACTCTGGAGGTGGGTTGTGTTTGAATACCTAGGGCCTCATCCGAAGCCCATGGAGGTCAATGGACTTGGGGTCAGGCCCTGAATGAATTTCAGAGCCATAGTTTGGGACAGCAGGTGGGGGCCACTGGGCAAGAAAAAGGAGAGGCGCTAAGTGATGAGGTTCAGTTCTATGCTGTGTGAACCGCAGTCCAGTCAGTGACTCACTGGGGAAAGCCTTTGAACTGTTCATGAGTCTTGATCATGCTTGGCTGATGAGATGGATGTGCCGCCCCTGTCACCCTTTACTGGAGGAGACACTGAGCAGAAGCTACATCTTAACACTGTCATGGCTTGTTTCTTCCCCATCAGATCCAAACACCCTAGAGCAGGGGTGGACAAACTTTTTGGCCCAAGGGCCACATCTGGGGAAATTGCATGCAGGGCTATGAATGTAGGGCGAGTGCAGGAGGTGGTGCGGAGTGTGGGAGGGAGCTCAGGGCAGGGGGTTGGGGTGCAGCAGGGGACTCAAGGCAGGGGGTTGTGGTGTAGGAGGGAGTGCACGGTGTGGGAGGGGGCGTGGGGTGCAGGAGGGGGCTCAAGGCATGGGGTTGGGGTGCGGAGTGTGGCAGGGGGCTCAGGGCAGGGAGTTGGGGTGCAGGAGGGGTTTGGGGTGTGGGCTCTGGCCCAGCACCGCTTACCTTGAGCGGCTCTGGGGGGACTAAGGCAGGCTCCCTGCCTGCCCTGGCCCCATGCCGCTCCCGGAAGCGGCCGGCGCCACGTCCCGGTCCCCGGGGAAAGAGGGGGCAGAGGGCTCTGCACGCGGCCCTCGCCTGCGGCTACCTCCCCCGAAGGTCCCATTGGCTATGGTTCCCCGTTCCCGGCCAATGGGAGCTGTGGGGGGTGGTGCCTGCAGGCGAGGGCAGCGTGCAGAGCCCTCTGCCCCCACCCTTGCCCCAGAGGCCCGCTGGGCCATGGGGCTGGCAATCCCATGGGCCGGATCCAAAGCCCTGATGGGCTGGATCCAGCCTGCGGCCCGTAGTTTGTCCACCCCTGCCCTATAGCCTTATAGCTCATGCCCCCATGTCAAAACTAAGATCCTTGGGGAGAACAGAACTGAAACCAAACTATTTCCCAGGGCTGGCGTTTGACGGGTCTAGGGAAGTTGAGAGGAAATCTGAGAGAGTGAAATCTTTTCCATTTGTGCTGGATGTTGTGCAGACCTGTAGTAGTGGGGGGTCGTGGCAACAAAGAGCCTATCTGCTAAAGAAGGACAAAATCAAAAACCCGAGGGGGAAGATATGGTTAACCATTCTGAGAAGACAAGGTTGCGTAGATTAGCAATGTGTGTTATTTGAAGGCTTATCCCGTTATCAAGAAGCCCATTTCAGAAGGCACAGGTGGAGGAGGGGGAAACATAAGCTCTAAACCTAGAGGGAGAGAACTAGAATATCACTTCCACTGCTTTTAGCACATCTGGGAAAACACAAGGCATGTTGCCCAGCCGCTAGGAGCAGAGGTTAGCAGCTCTTGGGCAGTTTCTTTTGCAAATAATCATGTTGCCCATCAGCAAGGGCCAGCTGAGGTTCCTTAAAGAGAAACACGCTGCCCCTGCGTGTGTTGAAAATCAGCGTTAGCAGCATGATTCCTCCTGGCGGGTTGACGAGGAGCAGAGAACTCCTTTCGTTTACTCCCTTTGCCACCCCGTAAATTGATACTGTATGCCATCCCCACCCCCTGTGGCAGGGCCTGCAAACATGCGTTTGTTCGGGGAGAAGAGGAACTCCAGCATCCACCCAGCCCTGTGACAGTGCAATAAAGATATTTAATTTGTTCCCCCTTAAAAATGCAAAGCACAAAGAGCCATTGTGTGTTCTCGTTTCAGGCACTCTGCCTCTGCAGTATGAAGCTGCTAATGAAACTAATGGTGTGTGAATTGGATGAGTTATCTGATGATTTAAGACGGACGGTTCTGGCCAGAAACCAAGGATCTACCATCCAAAAAAAATAAAAAAGAAGCACCAGGCAAACATGTACTCCGCTGAAAATGTGCCTCTGACTGGGATGCAGCACTAGGGCACATCACACACAGGAATACTTAGTCACTTTGGGCACTGTTTGAGTTTGATGAGCAGGACGTACCTGGCCCAACTCGGGGGCCAGGGTGGGAGGATCTTGGCAACTTCCTAGGAGCTGAGGGACCCACTTGGGACAATACTGCAGGTCTCCTCGTCTTTCATATGGAGACTACAAGTCCTAACATGTAAGGGGCCTTCTTGATCCGGACAGCCTTCCTTGTGGGTGGAAGCAGACCATTGCATGCTAGGAGTTGTAATCTGCATGGGTTGAACCTTTGCGTTTATAGATCAGAGCTACTGCAGGCTGGATTGTAGAATACCATGAACTTCACTGTAGCTATGGAGTGTCTTCTAGACTTGCCATAGTTAGCTTTCTGGTAAGACCACCAGAAAACCAACCCCAATTTCTCTCTCTTCTATCCCCTGGGATTGACGTGGACGTTCCCCTCTTTATAATAGAGGTTCCTGCAGTTCTTTAGAACCAAGAGTTCACCACTTTCAAAAGGGCAGCCTTTGGTCTTACTTTGGTAACTGGTCCCTATTTAGGATAAGGTCTGAGGAATTATGGGCAGCCTGTCCTCTTCTCACAATGGCTGGGGAGTTTTGCATTTTAAATTAAAACCCAAGATGGTACAGACCAAAACGTGTTGGCTCAGTGTTCAACAAAACCGGGAAGAAGGCACGGGGCCAAGATGTTTGTGCAAGGAACTGCAGGTTTATTTTTCTGATTCTGAGGGATGTAATGTGTTGGAAGAATTTTCCTTATGTAACAAGTTGCTGACTGGAAAAAACATAAACCGCACTGGGAGAATTGTGGGGCCGTTCGCTTCTAACCTGTAGGTCATCGCTTTGAATTTGGCCCAGGCCAGTAGTGGTAGAAGATAATTAATAGCTATGGACTGGTACCACTCTGTGCCTTATGTGGAACAAGGAGATTGTCCCTGGGGACAGGAGTCCCCACCAAAAAAGCATTGACAATTGGAACGAATTGGGCTGACACCAGGAAGGTCTTGGGAAAGAAGCCAATGAATGAGCTGGGTTATAGCCTGAACTATCCTTAGCTCCTAGAGTTGGTCCCTCCAAGTCAGGGTTGAGGAACATTGATGGGGCACCCTGGGTGGGGTGTGGGAATCTTTCACTGCCATGTTGTACCTCTTCTGTGCGGCTAAAGACGATCTTAAGTCTCCAGGGCTCTGAATTCTCAACACCTTTCAACAGTAGTAAAATTTCACTTAAATCGAAAGCTAAAACCCGTCTCGGTCTTGAATTTTTTTGCTAATGCGGTGATCTGGGTTAGATTCACAGGATTTCTAATCTTGTCATGCAGTGTCTCTTTAACCTGCCGTACGTAATTCTAAAGGCCTCTTTTGCTGTCGATAAGATTGTGTCAGATGGCTTCAACAGCCGCGTTCTTTACGACGCAATCAAACGTGTGGTTTGTTTTTTGCATCTGCTGTTTTTAGCCCCTGTTACTTTGCAAAATACACTATCGAGAGTTGGTCTTGAATGGGCAGTTTCTTAGACACTCTGCTTTTGTGGAGTCAGCGAAGGTCAGCAGCATTAGAACTTCGCTGCTGGAAAGTGGGAGTGGTTACTGCTCCTGGATGCTAAATGTTTGGGTTTAGAAAGCAGCTGGCTGGGATCCACAAATGCAGGGCGGGGCAGGGAACTGGGACTGGCCAGTGTTACTCCCAGTAGGGCAGTACTATGGCAAGAGGAAGGTTTTGTCCTGATATTTTCAGGTTGGTCTGGATACAGGATGGTCACGGGGCTGACGTAGCTTTGGGGACCCTCGGCATGTCATCATGTGACCTCATGCCCTGAAGTTGTTTTTGAGGCATCATGTTGCAAATACGATGTAAATGTTCAGTGATGGTGAGGGAAGGACAAGTCAATGAGTATAGACTGTGTGTGTGAGTGAGTGAGACGGCGTTGAAGTGATGAACTCCCTTGTAGGAGCAGGCGTAGGTTGAAGCTCCTTCAAAACGTAGGTAAAATCCTTCAGTAATCGGCCACTGACGATCAGTCCAGATGACAGCAATGGAGCTATAGCTGAGCGAAAGCAATATCCCCAGACTTGGTGCCTGCAATGTCTTGCATGCGGCGCCAGATCACGCCAACAAAGATTGCGATTCAGTGCTGTTTCTAGCGGTCAGATTGGTTCCCACGTGCAATGATTCTGTCTCACTCGGCTTAAGAGGAACTGAAAATTCGCCGTGAATCAGCCTTTGGAAAAACCACAGGCCAAGGAGCTACATAAAAACGAGTCGTGTCTTAATTTAACTTTCCATGGAACTGATGTCATGTTGATGGACCGTAAAGGAGACGCTGTGAGATGCAATGAGGCATGCTGACAAAGGCCATTCCTGGTGTGCCCTGGAGAGAACGGCTGGCTGCTTTTGTGCCACTCCTCCGATTGATCGAGACCCAGTGACTCGCTCTGAGTCTCATCCTGCTGTTTCTATCCTGTCCCCTCTTTGCATTTCATAGCCTGGACTATCTGATCATGTGCAGCAGCAACATGGCCGATGCTTATCTGGCATGGGGAGTGGCTCACAAGGTCTCTGCCCCAAGGAGCTACCGACTAACTTCATGCAACTACGGGGTCAGATTTTCAAACGCTCAGCCCCCCTGACTGGAGCCAGGTTTTTCAGACGCACTCACCTGCTGAGCTGTTCCGAAGCTCTGGCTGTGTACTTTGGTGCCTAAAATAGCAGCTGAAGCTCTATTAAAAATCCAGTCCGTGACATCCAGGTCAAACACCAGAAGGCATGGAGAGACCTAGGCCCAAATTCAGACCGGGTGTAAGCAGGAGCAGCTCCTTGGTCCCTGTTCTGTGTTTCCCTCTCTTGCCTCAGGGTTAGAGATGAGGAGTTCTGGCTCCTCAGCCTCCATTCCTCCCCTTCTTTCTCTCTCGGAGGTGTCTGAGTGAGGCTCTGCAGAGTCTGGACTGGCCATCCCTTTTAGGTTCCTCACCCTGCCAGCACAAGCTTTCCTTAGACCCCATAACAGCGCTCCCCAGTTGTTGAGGACGATGGGACATCTATCTCCCTTCTGCTGCTATGTGTTCATCGTGGGCAGGCTCCGTTACTTGGCGAACTCTGCCTCGTTTTGTGCTTGTTAATTCAAGGTGCTCCACTTGGCCCATGCAGAAATCTGTATTTAGTCCGGTACTGTTTCTGGGACAGATTAAAACTATAGAACTTCTCTTCCATGTTTGGACCCAAACGATGCTTTTCCATTGGTTTAACTCTTTGCAGGATAAAAAGCATTCCATAAAAGTTAAGGAAAGAAGAGGAGCGAGGTGGTTTCGCCTGTGTCCTGGCTGTGACATGAGAAGGGCATTGTACTTGGTAATGGGGCCTTGGCAGGTTTGAAGGGTACCTTTGTGACCCCAACAATCAAACTCTGTGCCAAAGGACCCCGGAAGGTGGCCCACCTGTTGCGCATTGCAGCGGAACAGACGGATTATAATATTGTAGACCTGTTCTAAGGGAAGCTTTCCGCCTGTGAGCACATGGAAATACTGGGCTGCAGTCGGCAGGGATGAGAGCAGAACTGATCTCATGACACCCAGGTCCTTGCAGCAGCCTCTAGGTTAAGAGGAAGTCTCTCTCTATTTGTGGAAAGGGGCTGTGACCGGGGTCCCAGGGGAGCCAACTGAGGTCACTCAATTAGGGTGAACTGCAAAGAGTGGAGCAGGCAATCCCCAAAGCTGGTGGATATTCCAATACTTTGATTTACCAAGCCAGCATAAAACAGGCTCTGTAATACTTCACTGGTTACCCAGAAGCCAACAACACAGTTCCCTTAACGTCAAAGGAAAGTTAAGAGAAGTTAAAAGTTAAGTTACCCAGACTTCAAAGAGAAACTGCTGAGTTTACACCCGGTCTGAATTTGGGCCTAGGTCTCTCCATGCCTTCTGGTGTTTGACCTGGATGTCTCAGACTGAGTTTTCTTTTTGCTTAGCTTCAGTTCATTTGCAAATTTGACACCATCAGCTCAGGATTAAACAAAGACTGTGAATGGCTAGCCAACTACAAAAGCAGTTTCTCCTCCCTCAGTGTTCACACCTCAACTGCTAGAAGAGAGCCTTATCCTCCCTGATTAAACTAACCTCGTTATCCCTAGCCTGATTCTTGCTTGCATATTTATACCTGTCTCTGGAAATGTCCACTACATGCATCTGAAGAAGTGGGTATTCACCCACAAAAGCTTATGCTCCGATATGTCTGTTAGTCTGTAAGGTGCCACAGGACTCTTTGCCACTTTTACAGTTCCCTTAAAGTAACCCAGCCTTAGGCCTCCACCCAGACACCCAAGTCAAATATGATGAGGATTACTGAAAATCTTATTCATCGTCTAGAAAAGTTCTACCAGTCCCAAAGGATCGGACACATTACCTCCCAGGTTAATGAATACTCCAGATCTTACCCAAATACACGCTTACAGTCAATTCTCATTTAAGTAAACTAAAATTTATTAAAGAAAAGAGGGAGCGTATTGGTTAAAGGATCAGTATACATACAGACATGAGTACAGTTTTTTAGATTGAATTCATATTAGAGATGGCGAGCATTGTAGTTGCAAAGATTTCTTTCAGAATTAGCCCAGGTCTACACTAACCCCCCCGTTGAACTAAGGTACGCAACTTCAGCTACGTTAATAACGTAGCTGAAGTCGAAGTACCTTAGTTCGAACTTACCTGTGGTCCAGACGCGGCGCGCAGGCTCCCCCGTCGACTCCGCCTACTCCGTTCGTCGAGCTGGATTACCAGCGTCGACGGGGGAGCACTTCCTGGTTCGATTTATCGCGTCTTGACAAGACGCGATAAATCGAACCCAGAACATCGATCCCGCGCCTCCGACGCGACGGGTAAGTATAGACATACCCTTAGTTACTAGGTTATAGTCCAATCTTCATATTCAGGGTGTTCCATTTTAGGACTGGGATCTCAGCCTTACGACTTACGCTTCTCCAGCATGAAGCATCAAGCAGGGCTGAGATCAAAAGGATTGGGACCCAAAGGTCTTTTATACAGTACCAGGCCTTCTTGTGTCAGCTCAGAGTCATTTGGCGAACAATAAGTGATTATGGGGACTTTTGAAGTCGATCCATTTTCTAAGCATCACCGGTAATTATCCACACAGATTAACATAAGGCAATTGCCCGTTTTCCATCGTTCTTAAGTGATTTGCTATACGTTTCAAAGAGAGAGGAACACAGCGATATCCTATGTTTACAGTTAATTTAAATGTTAATATTCCCTTTTGATCTCTGAATCAATAGCTATAGTGACAGACAGCCATGTAAACAGACAGTTCCTAACATATGAGTACACACATACAATTTGTATCACCTCCAATTTCTAACAATATAGCTTTGCATTTCAAAGTTCTAGCCTATCTATCATGGAATGCCTCTAATTACCACTCACGTGTCTCTAATGGTTGACTCTGTGGCATTTATCCTGAAGGATGCTTAACCTTTTCTGGCCATATATCACACTTTGTATAAGATTTGTTGCAATGATATAACCGTGGTAGCAACAATGATCTGCATGGTCATATTTTAATTGGAGTACATCACAGAGGCCTACCTTTGTACTACAGACGAATAGGTAGCCTGGTCCAGTTGAAAGATGTTCTGCAAAATGTGGAGCAACTGGGAGGTGTGATCGGAGGTGCTGGAGCCGGAGATAACTTCTATAATTAGAGAGATCGATAACCCTGTACAGTTTGGTTTGGGGGCAGTTCCCTACCCCCCAGAGGGCCCTTCTGTAATATCAAGACTCCAATAACTAACCCTTTGGGATCAGCTTAACCCAAAAGCTGATGAGGATCCCCTTCCCCTCCCCCCGGCTTTTCTTTCCAGCATTGCTCCCCATTAGAAACACAACAGTATGATGTGAATCAAACCGGAATTAATTCAGGGAAGTTGCTTATGCCGGAAGTCAGACTAAGTGATCACAATAGCTTTATAATCCATTCATCTTGCTGCAGCTTCTCCATAAATTTCACCTTGTTGCTCCCTGCTCACTTTTTTTCTTCAGCACGGTGTATCTCTTTCCCCCCCCCCCCCCCCCAACAGCCGGGCTATTTTCTCAGAGCGAGGCTAGCCCGAGGGCACAGCTCTGTTCCCCTGACCCTCTTCCAGAGGCGCTGTAGTGGTGCTAATGTAGAGTTTAAATAACAGTGCTTTGAGGGTAGTAATTTCAACGGTCTCCCAAATTGAAGCGCTAATAAGGGTCTTTGGCATCCTAATTAAGGCTGTAGCATTTGCTCAGCACAGTCGTAGGAGTGGTTTGTTAGGTGGGTTTTGCAAGTTGGGAGAATGATCTGTGGCCTGGTACCCTGTAGTGGTCTCCTCCTCTCACTTTAAACCCATGCATCGGTTCCTCGACTGGAGACAGGGTTACTCAGCTCTGCTGCTCCAGGTCTATTGCATGGAGCGAAGCAATGAGGGCAAAATGAGCTCTCTGTGATGTGGTCCACAGGGATTCTGTCTAATCATGTTACTGAGGCGCCAGTGAAGATCTTATTTAAAAAACAATAAATCAGATGCTAGCAGAAAAACAGGCCCCTCTGGCTTCATGGTTTTGCTGATGCAGTTTGGAATAATACAGAATTCACACCCGGAATAGGGGCCAGATTCCCTGTGTTTTTTGGCCCCCTTACACCACCAAAGCAGCCTACAGGGGAAGTGGAATACACCCTATGAATCGGATGCACTGGCCAGTGTGGAGTTGCTGGAAGAGCTCTTCATCAGCCCTGCTCCCAGCACAGGGAGCATTTGGGGGCCATGCGTAGGGAGACGGGAGTGTGGCTGGACTGTGTTGTGCTCGGGCTAGTCTCACCTGGCTGATGGGGACCCTAAGAAGCAATTGCAGCCGGATCATAAATGTGAGTAGCCTTGTGGCTGCTCCGATTTATGCCGGGGTTCTGATAGATCCCAGCGGCTCGAAATATTACAGGGAGTACAAAGGTGACTTAAATCCATTTTTGTGCCACCTACTGCTACGTTCCTGTGCAGGGACAGAGGAACAGAGAATCAGGGCCTCAGTCTTTTAGATATGAGATGAAATCGAGTGAGTGGATGTAAAAATGGCAGGAGATCTTTCAATCAGAGACAGGGTTCTGGCATGCCCTAGCCCAATACCAAATTGACTAATTCTGCCTACTCAATATCTACCCCCCAAGAGATCAAAAACTGTCAGGTCCAAAAAAATTGAGATTGGCTTAAAAATAATAAATTCTGGTTTCTGACCCTTTGGGGAGCTGTCCCTTCACATTTCCAAGCCTTTCTCCGCGATCATGAGGGCTGGAAACGTACGTTTTTAATTTTAAAGGAAAGCTGAGATTCCCGTGCAATCTCCTGATTCCGGCAGCGGGGGGTCTAAGAAACCCACCTGACAGCATGAGACTTGTGATAAAAATCGCAGCAGCTGGCATTGCTGTAACCCCTATGTCCTGCAGGATCACCTGGCTGGCTCCATAGCTGCATTTCCTGCCTCACAATGTGTAGCCGTTGCTCTGAGCTGTTAAAACAGCTGCTGTGATCCATCCAAGGGGTGGATGCATTTCGGGGCCGGGGGGGGGGGGGGGGGAGGATTTCTGTATGGCTGCATGTGGTTGGTGGAGTGGCCTGTGTTAGAGTTTTGCACTGCCGTCCATCACCATAGTATCTGAGCGCCTTCCTTGTGGGTCAATAGCAGGAGCGAAGTGCCTAGTGTATTTCGTGGGGTCTCCAGCACTCCTCCCTTTTTACGGCAAAACTTCTGCTTGGTTTTTTAGATTTTATTACTATCCCCCGTGTGTTGGTTGGTAGGGTTTTAATGAGTAGAAATCTGGGGTCCTTCAGTACGGAGCAAAGCTATCAATATTACAGCAGCATCCGGAGTTCTGAATCAGAAGCAAGGCCCCATTGTGCTGGGTAATACTGCTCGCATATTGCTGATCATTTGATTTTCATCTTCCCAGCGGGTGCAGCAGGGAGCTATTTTGAGATAATATTAGTTTACTCCACATGTTTTCCTGGCAATTAAGATGGAATAAGTTACTGCCTTATATAGACCAACTATCCCTGTATTTTTAGCAAAATTGCCATATTTCCATTCTGTCCCTCCAAAAAAAAACCCTCTCCTACACTGAATACATTTCGATGGCGCTAAAAGGTGTGTCCTTGTTTCCGCTCCTGTCACGAATCTATCTATAGCTTTCCAGTGTTTGCAGGCATTCTGTCTACATCCTTTACTCCTGGTGAAGCCAGTAGTGTTCATGGTCCACATGGATGAGTGTTTGTGGCAGATGCTCCTTAGCAGAAGGAAGTGTTTGTCTAGTGGTTAGAGCAGGGGACTGCGAGTCAGGAGAATGTAGGAGTTTTGTTCCAGTCTGTACAGCTTGCTCAGTGTGGACGTTGGGGGAGTCACTCAACCTCTCTCCGGTGTTTGTTCTCCAACTTGCAGAATGGGGATGCTGGTCTAATGAACTTGCAGAATGGGGATGCTGGTCTAATGAAAAGAGAGGCAAAATTCCTTCCTCTTTGTGCAGTTCTTTGGGGCCCTCGGTGGGCAAAGGGTTGGTAAGTGTCTTAGAAACGCAGAGGAGGGAGTGGTGAGTGGTAGCGGCTTTCTTCACAACAAAGGAAGCCAAGACAAGTTGCGGGCGATGCTGGAGTTGAAATGAGGAGGGAAACTGCTCCCCTTGTTGGAATAGTATTAAGGGAGGAAGACGGGCGTTTCCCTTGTCAGCTTGAATGGCAACATTCTTTGCCTGTTGTATGGAAGGATGGTCTAGTGCAGGCGTGGCCAACCTGAGAATTTACCAATGTACATTGACAAAGAGCCACAGTAATTCGTCAGCAGCCCCCCCATCAAGTCCCCCACCCTGCTCCCAGCGCCTCCCCCTCCCTCCCTCCCTGCACCTCCTGATCAGCTGTTTTGTGGCGTGCAGGAGGCTCTGGGGGGGAGGAGCGAGGGCAGGGCAGGCTCAGGGGAGGGGGCGGGAAGGGGTGGAGTGGTGGCAGGGCCTGGGGCAGAGCCAGGGATTGAGCAGTGAGCACCCCCAGCACACTGGAAAGTTGGCACCTGTAGCTCCAGCCCCGGAGTCGGTGCCTGTACAAGGAGCCACAAATTAACTTCTGAAGAGCCGTGTGTGGCTCCGGAGCCACAGGTTGGCCACCCCTGGCCTAGTGGTTAGGGTGCTAGCCTGGCACTTGGGAGACCTGAGTTCAATTCCCCATGTGACCACCTTGGGCTTGTCTCTACTTGGAAGTTAGTGCCGATGAAGGTAGGCTGTGACTTGAAAGCACAATGGCTGTCCCTCAATAACTCCGTATGTGGGCGCTCTTATTCTGGAACAAGAGTGCCTCGTTCCTGTTTCGCTTAACCCTCTTTGAACAAGGCCCTCCTCTTCTTCTGGAATAAGTGTCCACACACAGAGTTGCGCAGGGACAGTTAATCGGGAACAACTCTGTAGACGAGCCCCTCTGTGGCTCGGGTCCTCGTGTGTCCTCGTGGGGCTAATAGCACTGCCCTGCCTCAGGGGTGCGGTGAGGATGCACACAGTAGAGCTTGTGAGTGCTCAGCTACTGTGGTAATGGGGCTGTGTAAGGACAATTGGGAGAGCTGGAACTGGGCCGATGAAGCTGTCTTGTTCTTGCCGTCTGGGCCATGACCCCCAGGTGAACATCCCCAATTGCCTTCGGGGAAGGGGACAGTTTAGTTGGCCCCGTCCTGTTCCCTCTGCCTCGGTAACCCGAAGCATCCCGTAAACCCGGGTGCTGTT
The DNA here is from genome assembly GCA_037349315.1 of Chelydra serpentina. Lineage (NCBI taxonomy): Eukaryota > Metazoa > Chordata > Testudines > Chelydridae > Chelydra > Chelydra serpentina. The sequence goes on along the minus strand of JBAIAC010000026.1, from coordinate 7,667,555 downwards.
TCCTAAGCTGCCTCCTTTAGCAGCGCCATGTGACCCAGTGCAAAGAATTCTGGGAGGACTGCACTCGAGGTCGGCAGGTGGCTGATGCCTGAATGCTGGGGTGGGAGGGGGGACAGTTTAAAGGAAGAGGAAACCTGCTTTGGTCGTGTTGGGCTGCTGGAAAGAGACACTGGCGAACAGAGAGAGGAACGGCTCGGGCCGGTTAACGAGTGGCCGCTGAGTTCATCAGACTCCGACCAGCTGACGGTATCGTGCCTCAGAAATCAGGCCCTGAATGCCAACCCCAGCTGTGCAGATCCGAACAGTGCTCCCTTTCAGAGGCCGCGGCCGTGGCTGTGTGGTGTACAGCTCTAGGGAGAGCACATTGACCGAGGCTCAAAGCATCACCATTTTCCAGCACCTGCAGCCAAGAAAAACATGTCCGGACTGGAGTCCCTTTGGGTCAGGAAGCTTTTGGCACAAACCATGGTGCGATTAATCTGTCTGAGGCTTGGTGCTTGGAAACAGAGTCTCATGAGGCAGAGCTTCTCTAGTCCCTTAAAAGCAGCCCGGTTTGATCAAATCACAGCGATGTGCATTGTGATAGCTTTGCCCTGGAATAAGAGAGGTGAAACAGAAAAAGACCTGTGAGCTCCTCTTATCCAGCCAGCTGTGTCAGGGCAGGATGGCTCCATGCGCCGTGTATTTTGCAGCACTTTATCCAGTTCAGTCTTAAATGCCTTAGTGAGGGTCTGCTTCCCTTGTGATTCTATCCCACAGCCTCGTAGATCTGATAAGAAGTTGCTTAAATCAGCCTAGATTCCCCCTTTTGAAATTTATCCTGGTATTCCTCGCTGAACGTCCTTAGACCACTCTCGTTCCTCTGCTTCCTGTGTGCTTACATCCTGGAAACCTTTGTGGGTGGTTATCATGTTATACCCTTCACTTCCCACTTAGCAGCTGCTTAGCCAAGCTAGACTTACAGAGCTCTTTGAATGTTCCCTCAGTAATCTCTCTCTTTAGCTTCCCGGAAGCATTTTTGAGCCTCTTCTCTGAACTTCCTCTAGTTCAGGGGTAGGCAACCTATGGCACGTGTGCCAAAGGCAGCACGCGAGCTGATTTTCAGTGACACTCACACTGCCCCCGGATCTGGGGGGCTCTGCATTTTAATTTAATTTTAAGTGAAGCTTCTTAAACATTTTAAAAACCTTATTTACTTTACATACAACAATAGTTTAGTTCTATATTATAGATTTATAGAAAGAGACCTTCAAAAAATATTAAAACGTATTACTGGCACGCGAAACCTTAAATTAGAGTGAATAAATGAAGACTTGGCCCACCACTTCTGAAAGGTTGCCGACCTCTGCTCTAGTTTGTCTCTGTCATCAGAGCTGGTCTTGTGGCTAAGGAGCTAGACAGGGACTCAAGATTAGGGTTCAATCCCTTACTTGGCCACAAACTTCCAGGGTGTTTTTTGGCAAGTCACTTCAATCTCTCTGTGCCTCATTTCCCCCATTGTAAAAATTCATTGTTACTCTCAGCAGGCAAGGACTGAGAAAAACATCAGCTTTTTAGAGCATGGTCATTCTCACTATGTTTATATAGGGTCTAGCCCAATGGGGCTGCAGGATCAGGTCTCTAGGTCTCATTGCAACAGAGAGAATGTTTCTGATAACGAAGTTCCGAGATTAGAATTCAGTATCCCATGGGTGCAGTATCCCAGCCATGTCAGAAGTGTGGAGACGGACGTGCGCTTTCCTGATCCGTTGGCCACTTTCTGCCATATCACATGCAAAGTCATGTCTACTTTGCTGTCATCTGGCCAGGTGACCAGATGTCCCGATTTTATAGGGACAGTCCCGATTTTTGAGTCTTTTTCTTGTATAGGCTCCTATGACCCTCCACCCCCATCCTGATTTTTCACATTTGCTGTCTGGTCACCCTACGTCTGGGTCTTTCATGCTCCATTACTGCTTCCTGTATTTCTCCCTCCCATTGTCAGTGTGTTCAGGTTATTTTTTCCTGCGTGTATTTCTGCGCCGAATCTGGTTGTATTTGCTCGTCAACCCCCAGCTTCCTTAATAGGATTTTTCTGTCCTTCCTGGTGTTTGTAACTCCTCTCAGCTTTGGCCTTGGCAATTTTCAGTGTACTCCTTCTTCCAGATCAGTGAGGATCTTGTATACAACCAGACCCAACACGATCCCCTGCATCATCCCCCTGGGCTCCTTCCCCCAACTCAATGTTGTTGTTTGTCTGCAATCCTTCAACTGGTTGCCGGTCCTTGTGACTGGGCTCACACGCACACTGGCTGGAACTAAGTTCAAATTCACCTCAGCCATTGTGTGTGGTGTTTTGGGGCATGCACAGGCATAGGAGAACTAGCCGGTGATGCCAAGATGCTGTCACTCTTCTTTCTCAGCCTTTCTTGTAAGATAAGTTCCATCGCAGCTAAGCTCGTTAATGAAAACAAAACGTACAGTAGCTTTTTCAGCGGCTATCTGAGCGGATGCCAGCATTAATCTGAGCTCTCAAGCAGGAGGGAACGGTTACATGCTGTTACAGGCAAGGTGACAGCCTTGTGATATGGGCCCGCGTTTCGGGTACTGGGTAAATATACTCTCGTCTCCCCACCCGATCCCGGCCCTTTGAGCTCTCCACGGGGAGTGCTCTCCCGAGACTTCAGGCAGAGTTGTTCATCCCCCTCCAGGCTGGAATACGCGCGTGAGTGGCGGGACAGCGTGGCCTCGTGGCCAACGAGAACACCGGACAGTGGTAACCCAGCAAGGGCCCAAGTGACCAGTCGATGCTACTGCTGCTGCCCAGTGACCCTCTTCAAACTGCGGGAACTTGCAAGGGGGAAAATGCCAGTCTGTCCAAAAAGAAAACTTAAAACAGCCCTGTGTGTGAACCCTAGAGAAGGTGAACTGGGGTCCAAGGAGAACTAAGGGGCCCTTTCATATTCAATAAGCCCTGTTCTGTTAGGAGAGGGGTGAGAAGGGGACTGAGGCCAAGTGGCTAGCGGTTGGGCGTATGGAAAGAGGAGGAGAGTTTGGTTCATTGGCAACTTCACAACGAAACAAACATCAGCCTAAGCTTTCTCCCCGCACTTGGCTGGTCTACGGGGTTGTCTGCATGCCCTCCGTTGGCTAGTCCCTAGTTCTCTCCACCACAGATCATCATGGACACTCCAGCCACTCATCCAGCCTGGTTAGAGCGAACAGAATCAGCAGTAAGGAGACGAAGCAGAAGAACGTTAGCCTGGTTGTTAGAAGCTGCCTCCCTGTTAAGTAGGGTGACCAGACAGCAAATGTGAAAAATCGGGATGGGGGTGGGGGGTAATAGGAGCCTATATAAGAAAAAGTCCCAAAAATCGGGACTGTCCCTATAAAATCGGGACATCTGGTCACCCTACTGTTAAGAGATCTAGAATTTGTCCCCTTCTTATTCCATGGCTTAATGCCCTTGGTTGTAGCCCCCCTTGTGGTTGCTTGAGAGCAGTGCAGGGTTGTGCAGTGCCGGCCGTCTCCACCGTGCACTGAGCTCGATGCTCAAGGCTGGGCTTGTGACCAGCCGTTTCCTATGCTCAGGCAGTGCTTTGGACGTCAGATCGGGCCCTTTTTGTTTCTGCTGCTGTGATGCATGTTCCCTAGTAACGGGCAGATGTAAAAAGCTTGCGTGATGGGAGGGGAATTCTGACTTGGGCGTGCATGTAACCCAGAGCTTCGTGACAGTAATTCTAGTGCAACGTAATTGCACAGATCCACGAAAAAAGATACCGCGCTCTTTCCTTTAAAAAGAGACCCCGTCTCCCCTCCTTTCTGCTGCGGGAGCAGCCAGCGCATCAGTCTCTGTGTTAGGAAGATGTTGGCTTAGTAGCAAGCCATGCGCATTTCTTACACACACGGCACCTTAGTATCCAGGTGATGAGTGTTAAGGCCAACGTTGTCAAAGTTGGCACCCAAAATAAGTGGCAGCTTCTTAGCACTTCTGTGTCGGGTGGACCAGGGTGGGTTTCTGAAGGGTTGTTGAGAATGTCCCTTCCAGAATCCAGGTCCGATCTGCTGCGGGCGCTGTGTTGGGCACAGCACTCACCCACCAATATCCAAGTCATGTGGGCACACCCAAGGGCTGCTGCCCAAGAGCAGCTGTGGCAGAGAGCCAGCAGCAGGGAGGTTATGGAAAATTGGGTTCCTTTCAAAGATTTTCCATTTGAAATACGTCGAGGGGTGGACGTGAAATCCAAACAACACAGCACAACCCGCAAGTCTACCGGCCAGAAAGTGACACCTGCCGCTTTAATATGTAGCTGCATCTATCCAGACCACCCCCGCCACCTTCCAAAGGATCCCTCATTCACCCTACCCCAGAGTCAATTAAGAGCGGGCTACTTTGGACAGCAAACATCAGTGGTGGTACTTGAGAATACCAGCATTGCCAGCCATCTCCTGCTAGCATATTGTCCTCCCATTGTGCGGGGCTAGATCCATGGAAATGGAGTGTCATGAGTTCATGTTGTGGCAGTCCTGGAGAATAGAAGCCAGAGGAAATATGCAGGGATCTGCGCCTCTCGCTCGGCGTTTGGAAGAACCTGTTGCTTGTTTGCGTTGTCGCTCCTCAGCAGAGACTTTCTGGCTCGTAGGTTGGACCTTCAGTAGCTTGGGCCCGACTTGAAACCATCTAGGATATATGAGCATCTCTGGCCACTTACACATGTGGATGCTCTGTTTCCAGGCACAGCTGAGGTAATCGTACGGGTGGGTTAAATGCACAATTGTACACCCCCTGGGGGTGAAATGCCTCAGGTGAGGAAGCCCAATGAGATCCCCGGCATGCCGTTTAAGCTCTTAGACAAGGGGGCCTGGCTGAGCACGTGTGCTATAGAGACCCCTGCATCTGCTGTTATGGAAGGGATCGCTGTGCCAGCCCCTCATAGGCCAGCGCAAAGGGCATGGGTGGGGGGGAAGGACCAGGTTCCAGGAGGCGCGAGATGTACATTGATTCCATGGTCCTAGTGGAATGTGCAAATAGGGCCTGTCCCAAAGCCCTCTGAAGTCAACGCAGAGACTCTTGCAGGCTTCAATAAGCTTTGGCTCAAGCCTGTGGGGGGAGAGGGATAGCTCAGTGGTTTGAACATTGGCCTGCTAAACCCAGGGTTATGAGTTCAATCCTTGAGGGGGCTATTTAGGGATCTGGGGCAAAAATTGGGGATTGGTCCTGCTTTAAGCAGGGGGTCGGACTAGATGACCTCCTAAGGTCCCTTCCAACCCTGATATTCTATGATTCATAGCATGGAGCAGAGGCCCTGTGGAGGGGACACACTGCAGCCCTGTGCTTTGTCCCCAGGACCAGAGCAGGATTTCACACCTCTGCACTTCACCCTCATAAACCTCAGTTCTCCAGTTTAATGAGTCCCATCTCTCATGTACTGAGGACTAAAGTCCAGGCCCATGGGCTTGCGATGTATATCCTGAATGCTGTGTATATATTTTGGACATGGATTCTGTAGCTGGTTAATAATTACTGCGAGGTTTCTGAATGGCAGGGGATCAGGTGCAAGGGCTTGTCTACACAGGGAAGTTAATTCGGATTAAGGTAGGGTGTGAATTTAACGTGGAATCACTATTCCGGATTAACAAAGTGGATTAAGCTTTCAGAATTAGGCATTTTTATTCAGGAATAACAGCATCCACACAGAAGAAGTTAATTAGGAATCGTTAGGAATAACAATTAGACAAGCCCTACGTGAGTGATGGGGTGGATACAGCATGTACATATCTGGTAGACCTGTGGATAGCTTGCTCAAACTCCTTCTCTAATTGCAGATCGACAGGACAGAGACAGCTGTGAATAACCTCAACCCAGCCTTCTCCAAGAAGTTCATCGTCGATTACCACTTTGAAGAAGTGCAGAAGCTGAAGTTTGCTCTCTTTGACCAGGACAAGTCAAGCATGCAGCTGTATGAGCATGACTTCCTGGGAGAATTCTCCTGCACCCTGGGCATGGTGAGTCTACAGCAACGCTGCACCCCGGCAGCTAGCAGACACTTGTGTGCCTCCCTCAGTCAGAAGGATCCCTTACACCAGAAATCACAACAGTGTTTAGGTTACTCCCCGTCCCAAAGGAGCAGTCACTTACCCAGGTCTCATAGACTAACTCATAGACTTTAAGGTCAGAAGGGACCATTATGATCATCTAGTCTGACCTCCTGCACAATGCAGGCCACAGAATCTCACCCACCCACTCCTGGAATAATCCTCTTACCTATGTCTCAGCTATTGAAGTCCTCAAATCATGGTTAATGATTTGGTCAATGGCAGCTTAGATCTCACACACAAGTCAATGCTTGCAGCCAGTCCTATAATAAACTATCTTAAGATTTATTAACTAGGGAAAGGAAATAAGATCGTTATTGACAAGGTTCAAGCAAGTAAACATACACACACAAATGAGTTAGTCTAAAAGATAATAGACGCTTCTATAATAAGCAAGCTGTATGTGTCCCTTAGGACTAACCCAGGCTAAACACTGGGGATTTCTTGTTTCTGCCTAGAAAACCTTTCCCTCGAGAGCCCAAGCAGCATAGAAATAGTTTCTTCTTCTTAGTGATTTTTATTCCCTTTCTCTGACCAGCCTTCCCAGCTGATGGAAGGGAATTCACTTGCATATTTCCTCTTCCTGGGGGGCAGGAGAGAGCAATCAGCAACGTCTTTTGTCCTCTTTGATGTTCCACAATAGTTCACCTGGCACTGATGGACCTTCTCGGTTGGGCAGGAAGTAACACCTTCCGTCAGAAGGTGGCATTTCACACCGGTTAACATCTTTCTTCCGTTTGATGATTTACACCATTACAGAGGACGGCCATGCAAACACTTAAATATTCCCTTTATAAAATGGGCTAAGATGTTATAAGTGAGATTAATGCATGCGGCAATTTACAAGCATTTCATAAAGTCGAGTCACTAAACACAGTCTTATCATTCTAATACCTGTTTTAACGATACTAACACACAGGTGAGCCAGACTGGTATTTGTCAGAGTTCAGCTGAGACCTAGGGGCCTTGGTATGAGTTGGCACCTCATCTGCCAATGTCACAAGCTGCACATCCACCTGCCAGGTTTACACAAGAGAAGGTTTGCTGGTATAACTCTAGTGGCAAACCCTGCTAGCTTAGAAACCATGAATACCCGCAAAAAGTGCGTGTGCCGGTATAGTTTACACCGGTTCGCAAGTGAAATAAGTTACACGGGCAAAAACACATTGACTATAACTGCAGCTACGCTGCTGGCAAAACCTTACAGAAATATTGCAAAAAATTGCACCCCGCCCACATAGCTATATCGGCAAGGGTTTCAAGAGTCGGCCTGGCCTACAGATACAGCAAGGAGCACAATGGGGCCTTCATCTCCCATTGGGGTTCGTAGGGACTACACCAATACAAAGAATTCCGCTTGAAGGGTGACATCAGACCAGTCGCTTTCCCTTTGTTCTTAGTCACTTTCACTTCCTAGTGCTGTTTTCCTGTCCCCCAGCACTGTTTCAAATACCTCCTCCAAAAAAAAGCCACCCTGTTTTGCTTAGATTCCCCGGAAAACGTTTCTGTTCAGTTCTGTCAAAGCCTCTTATAAAGAAAAAACACCCGACACAAACTACTCTGAGCTCCAGCTGATGTTCTGATTAACTAAGGTCAGTGATTCTCAATCATTTTTCCCCTAACAGGGCCCAATGTTACAATGAAAACTTTTTGCATCGCCCTTCCCTCTAACCATAAACAACGGGTTACAACAAGGCTGAGCGCTCCTGACCTATGCCATACCCAGTTAACTTGGCTGTGTGTGTGTGTTCTACACCTGGGGGATTAATGTTGGAATCAAGCCCCTGACGGGGGGGCGTCTTGCTGGACCACAATTGCTTTGTGGCTCTTGATGGTCTCGCAGTGGACAGTAGGTTGTTCCTGTGCTTCGCTGTGATGATCTGGCAGCCCAGAATAATCTTGGGGACAAATTGGAGCGGCAACACTTGCTTTGGTGTAACTGACTAGACAAGATGCAGTGCTGTGGAGAGTCAGGCTCACAGATTCCACTGAGCGTGGTGGTGGCTTCTTTCACTGGATTTTGATCACTGCGTTTTGCCCTTGTAGGGTTTTATTAAACCTGCCCAGTTTTGAGGTCCGGGCAGCTATTAGAAGGGACAGGAAGCTGCCTTAGGTACAGATAACCTGGCTCTGAAGAGCCACTAGAAAAAGCTTTGACTTCCCCTTTTAATTTCACTTTTGCGTCAGAGCTCTGTCAGATTAGTTTGGAGTGTTTTGCTGCACCTCATTAATTCTGCGGCTGGATTTAAAGGGAAGACTGTTTCATTCCATGACCCCTAACCACCTCTGCAGCCATGCGAACTAAAACTATGAGGCATGATCAAATCTCATGCTTCAGGGCACAAGCAGCCAGCCTGCCATGGTCAGGAAGCAACTTTTAACCCCCGATGTGCAGTGCTGCATAAATGCCTAGTTTCACTGAGGTTTTTTGCCTGTCTCTGAAGCAATAGCTTTTGGCCAATGCTGGAGCAAAGATATCAGACTCTGTGGATTGATGGCCTGGTCCTGTAAGGAAAATCCTGTAGTTCTTCATATGATGAGACCTGGCTGTGACTTAGATTATGTTTACACTTAAAACTGCAACAGCACAGCTGTAGTGCTTCAGTGTAGATGTTCACTACAGCGACGGAAGGGGTTCTTCCATCACAGTAGTGAATCCACCCGCCCAAGAGGCGGTCACTAGGCCCAGGGCTACACTGGGGGGCGGGGTCGATCTACGATACGCAGCTTCAGCTACGTGAATAGCGTAGCTGAAGTCGGCGTATCGTAATCGACTTACCTGGCCGTGAGGACGGCGGCGAGTCGATCGCTGCCGCTCCCCCGTCGACTCCGCTTCCACCTTTCGATGAGGTGGATTTCCGGAGCCGCCGGGGAGCGCTTTCGGGGATCGATTAATCGCGTCTAAACGAGACGCGAAAAATCGATCCCCGAAAGATCGATTGCTACCCGCCGATCCGATCCGGCGGGTAGTGAAGACAAGCCCTAATGAAAGAATTCTTGCATTGACCTAGTGCTGTCTACTCTGGAGGTTAGGTTGCATAGCTGCGTCTCTCAGGGGTGTGAATTTTTCACACCACTAGGGGATGTAGCTATGCTGATGTAAATTTTCAGGGTAGACCAGCCCTTATTGTTGCCCTTAATGTCTCCTTCCTCGATTAGAGGAGAGGTCTGTCTTCCGGAGAGCTCTACTGAGAATCCGTGATAAAATCCAGTTAGACCTGTGCCACCATCTCTTATCTCATCTGGGTGGAAAATGCTCTGGCCTAGGATTGGAGCTGGAAATTGCAGGAAAGCACTTTACCTAAGTGAATTTTTCCCTCTAATGCTTCTGCTAGTGCTCAAATTACACACGATGCCGTATTGCAGTTAAGTAGATTGCAGAGGGTTATTTCAGCTTCCGAATGGCTGTTTTCAGGCTTCCTGGGAAGAGAACTGGGTATTATACAATGTATATCCACTTCATAGTATGATCAGCTGAGGCAAAATGCGAAGTGCCCTATGCCCAGTATTCTGCAGGATTGGGCCCTTAGGTAGTGAGGAAATCAGTCCTCAACAGAAGAGCAAGATTGGCAGCTAAAGGCATTTTACTGTTCTGCTTCTAAGAAGTTGTTTAAAACAAGGAGGGGGAGTTCAAAAAGTAAGTCTGTATCCTAAGCTGGTGCAAATCACGGTAGCTCCAATGACTTCAGTAGAACTGTGCCCACTTACATTGGCTGAGGATAGGGCCTATAGTTTTGTATTGGATACAGTGTTCTTTCACTTGGCCTAAAATGTTGGAGTAGTGTTGCTGTGCACCGTTTAACTGCTGACACGTTCCACCGTAGAGACAGCTGCATTTTGAGTGGGGAGAGCTTTTTTCCTGAATATATATATATATAGTTTAAGAACCCAGTCCTGTGAGCTGCCGAGCACACTCCATTAGACGTCAGGAGGGGCCAACGGTGTTTTGCATAAACCAGGAGCCAGGCCTAGGCTTTTCAATAGCTTTGGGAAGGAAGAATGTGATGCAAATGTGCATTGGTGAGGATGGTAGCATTAATTAAGTACCACGTCTGTGTGTCCTTTTTAAGCTACGTTTTGAAAAGGTGTGACTGTGAACGTGTCACCGGAATTAGCTAAGTCAGGCAGTGATTAATTCCTCCTCACTTTGTTTTTGATCATTTAGACCATTACATCTGTTTTTTGTGGCTTTCTTAGATTGTCTCAAGCAAGAAGATAACAAGAACGCTACTTCTAGGAAATGGGAAGCCGGCTGGAAAGGGGACGATAACGGTACAGTTACTGATTTATTATATATATATTGTGTGTGAACATCGATAATAGACACAGTGTGGTCCGCTTGATAGTGCACCGGATTGGAACCCAGTAGACCGGAGTTCTATTTTCTGCAAGTCACTTCACCTTTCTGAGCTTCCGTTTCCTCTCCTAGCTTTTGTCTATTTCGATTGTAAGCATTTTGGGGTAGGGACTGCCTCTTGCTGAGTGTTTGTGCTGGGTTTAGTGCAATGGGCCCCTTCTCTCAGCTGAGGCCCGGGGGCTCTGAAATAACAAAATCTAAATCTCTGGGTAAGTACGAAGTAATGTGCTTTTCTTATTACACAAATGGTCTCTCCAAACCTCCCTGAAACAGAGAGGCTGATTATATTACGCTGCTGATAATCAGTGGTTTTATTTCTAGTAAGAGGACAGGACTTACAACTTAGCAACAGGTCTCTTAGCAACAGCATCTCTTGCCTGATGCACAACCCCCCAGGTGGTGGCTTTCCCATTGTTGGTATAGTTAGCAATATTTTCTTTCCATGAAAAGGGTTTAGATTTAGGTCTGGTTTTTGACCTTTGGCTCTTCTAAACGGTGTTAGATCTGAGCTCTGTCAGATTTTCAGCTGGGTGACAACAGTCCAGCTGAAGAGCTTTTCCTTCTGTGTTACATGACGTGGTTAAAGGGTATTGAAATTAAGACTGGTTTTAAACAGTGTTAAAGAATGGCTAAGCGTGGCTGCTGCAGTGTCTCTATTGCTAGTCACTGTAGCACCTGGTAAGATGGTAACAGGATTTCGCTAACATTAAAAGAATATAAGAACGTCCATACTGGGTCAGACCAATGGTCCCTAGCCCTATAGCCTATCTTCCGACAGTGGCCAATGCCAGGTGTCCCAGAGGGAATGGAGAGAACAGGTGATCATCAGGTGATCCATCCCATTTGTCCAGTCTGGCAGTCAGAGGCTCAGAAGCACCCAGAGCATGGCATTGCATCCCTGACCATCCTGGCTAATAGCCGTTGATGGATTTATCCTCCATCAATTTATCTAGTTCTTTTTTTAATCCAGTTATAGTTTTGGCCTTCACAACATCCTCTGGCAGAGTTCCACAGACTGACTGTGTGTTGTGTGAAGAAGTACTTCCTTTTGTTTGTTTTAAACTTGCTGTCTATTAATTTCATTGGGGGACTCCTGGTTCTTGTGTTATGTGAAGGAGTAAATAACACTTCCTTATTCACTTTCTCCACACCAGTCATGATTATAGAGACGCCTATCATATCCCCCGTTCCTCATCTCTTTTCTAAGCTGAACAGTCCCACTCTTCTTAATCTCTCCTCGTAAGGAACAGCTTCCATACACTTAATCAGATTTGTTGCCCTTCTCTGTACCTTTTTCATTTCTAATATATCTTTTTTGAGATAGGGTGACCAAAACTGCATGCAGTATTCAAGGTGTGGGCGTACCATAGATTTATATAGTGGCGTTCTCATGTTTACTATCTTATTATCTATCCCTTTCTTAATGGTTCTTAACATTTAATAGTTTTTTTGACTTTTAATTTAGTTGGGGTTGGTCCTGCTTTGAGCAGGGGATTGGACTAGAACCTCCTGAGGTCTCTTCCAACCCTAATATTCTATGACTGCTGCTGCACATTAAGCTGATGTTTTCAGAGAACAATCCACAATGACTCCAAGATCTTTCTTGAGTGGTAACAGCTAACTGAGACCCCATCATTTTGTATGTATAATTGGGATTACGTTTTCAAATATGTGTTGCTTTGCATTTATCTACACCGAATTTTATCTGTCATTTTGTGGCCCAGTCACCCAGTTTTGTGAGATCCCTTTGTAACTCTTTACAGCCTGCTTTGGACTTAACTATCTTGAGTACTTTTGTATCATCTGCAAACTTTGCCCCTCGCCGTTTGTCTTTTTCTAGATCATTTGTAAATATGTTGAACAGCGCGGATCCTAGTATAAATCTTGGGGGACAACACTATTTACCTCTCTCCAGTCTGAAAACTGACCATTTATTTCTACCTTCTGTTTCCTGTCTTTTAACCAGTTACTGATCCAATAGAAAACCATCCGCCTTATCCCATGACTGCTTAGTTTGCTTAAGAGCCTTTGGTGAGGAACCTTGTCAAAGGCTTTCTGAAAGTTTAAGTACACTATATCCACTGGATCACCCTTGTCAGCGTGTTTGTTGACCCCCTCCAAGAATTGTAATAATTAGGTGAGGTATGATTTCCCTTTCCAAAAGCCGTGTTGACGCTTCCCCAACAAATTATGTTAATCTATGTGTCTGATCATTATTTTCTTTACTATAGTTTCAACCAGTTTGCCTGGTACTGAAGTTGCCAGGATTGCTTCTGGAGCCTTTTAAAAAAAATCTTTAAAAGGCGAAAGAAAATGCAGTGGGAAAATTAATGAGCAGTACCTAATTCATATGTCTTTCCCGATTAAGTCTCTTTCCACCCTGCGCTTGGCACTTACTTTGGAAGAATTGAGCCAGATTAAAGGGTCACTCGTCAAGTTTAAAAAACACATTTGTTTCAAAAAATAATTCCTTATCTCCTGCTAATACCTTGGATTACTAAAACTGAAAGGGTTTTAAATGTCTAATTCACTCTGTACAATTTATGTAATTTACTATTTTGCATTTAAATCAGGTTGGGTGGTGAAAATAGACTAGTTTAAACGTAACTTTTGCTTTTCGTCAGGTTCTCTTTCTGGTTCTCATACATAGTGCCGCAGTGTTTAAACAGTGTTTCAATGTTAGCATTGCAACACTGGAATGCAGTAATCTTCCACATAAAGAGTAACATGAAAACACCCTGCTGTTTTTGGCTCTTGTAAACGTTAGGTTGCACAAAACACAAAGTTTGGACCTGTGGTGTCCCTTTAACTTTTTAAAGAAAGTTTTGTTTCTGTAAAATGTGGCGAATGCATTAGAAGTGCCTATAAGAGATGTTAATGTCAAACGCTGGTCCTGTCTCTTTGGATTTTCCCTCTGTTCATTTAAACTCTCCCACCACCATGTTTGTGGGGATTGAATTTGGGATCTTCAGCACAGGCGTCTTCCGCTTAAACTGAAGGCTAGTCTCGACTAGAAGCGCTGCATCGGTGCAGCTGCACTGCTGTAGTGCATCTGGTGAAGACGCTCTGTGCCGACGGGAGAGGCAGCATAATAAACCCACCCCCATGAGAGGCGGGAGCTATCTCTGCGAGAGACGTTCTCCTGCCAACATAGCGCTGTCCGCGCCGGCACTTAGGTTGGTGTCATTTACGTCGCTCAGGGGGTGGCTAAGTCACACCCCTGAGCGACATAAGTTATGCCGAAGTATGTGGCAGTGTAGACCTGGTTAAAGGATTAACTCTGCTAGCAGTAGTAGGCTCTTATCCTCTGGGCCAGCCGTGAGGAGGTGACACAGTGCCCTGAGCAGTCGGTAGTTGCTTAGCGACTATGCACTGTCTACCTGGCTTTTACTCTAGCATGAGGTATATCCCAGGTATCTCTGAATATGGTTGTTTCTTCTACCACAGAGATGGGCAAACTACAGCCAGTGGGACCGTCCTGCCCGGCCCTTGAACTCCCAACCGGGCAGGCTAGCCCCCGACCCCATCCCTGCTGTTCCCCTCCCCTGCAGCCACGCCCCAGGTGGTGGGGCTGCGAGCTCCTGCTACTCAGAGCTGCATGGGGGGGGGGGGGGGTTGGCTAAGGGGCAGGGAGTCCTGGGAGGCAGTCAGGGGACAAGGAGCGGGGGGGGGGGGGGGGTTGGATGGGTTGGGGATTCTGAGGGGGGCAGTCAGGGAGTGGGAGGGGTAGGGGGCAGGGGCCAGGCTGTTTGGGGAGGCACAGCCCTCCCTACCCAGCCCTCCATACAGTTTCGCACCCCGATGTGGCCCTTGAGCCACAAAGTTTGCCCACCCCTGTTCTACCCGGTTCTGAGTCCCATATTTCTGGGTGTCCCTGGGGAGAGGGGGAGCAGTTGTCTTCAGTAGAAGGCAGAGCAGGGATATGTTCGTGTATCTGTGGAGGGAGCTGGCTGCTCCTTTAATTCTCCCAGCTCTTGGTGGTTGTCTGGGAGCTCTCTCTGTTCCACTCCTGCCAGCCCTCCCGCTGCTGCTCCTCCTCCGGGTTGGGTGTGCGGCCGAGGGTCCCTGCCGCGTCTGAATCTCCACATGCCTTTCTGCCCAGCTAGACTAGTGGCCTTGCTGGCTGCTTCATTATGCAAATGGAGCCCATGCGCTGTGCTGCAGAGGGCTTTCATCTCCCTTCCTGATCAGCAGCTTGAAAGGAATTACTGGATATGTCGGAAGAGATCTTCGTCTCTGCCCAGGTCGCCCGCCGTGTGCGCAGCCAATCGCCAGCCCAAGAGTGGGGGTAGGGGGTGGGTGTGGGTAAGTAAGGTAGCTATAGAAGGTCCACTGGTAGGTGGCATCACGTACTTATCTTGAGTGCTTCAATTGTTCAAAGCGCTAGCCCAAATGTTAACCCGTCCTTACACGTCCCCCATCCCATGAGCAGGTATTTTCCCCGTGTTACCTATGGGGAACTGAGAACATAAGAATGGCCGTACTGGGTCAGATCAAAGGTCCATCCAGCCCCGTATCCTGTCCCCCGACAGTGGCCAATGCCAGGTGCCCCACAGTGAGTGGACCTAACAGGCAATGATCAAGTGATCTCTCTCCTGCCATCCATCACCCCCCTCTGACAAACAGAGGCTAAGGACATCATTCCTTACCCATCCTGGTTCATAGCCATTAATGGACTTCATCTCCATGAATTTATCCAGTTCTCCTTGAGGAACATGGAGTTTAAGGACGGGGTTTACAGAGGCATCTCAGTGACTGAGGAGCACAATCCCCGTTAATTCTCACACATCCTGAGCCATTCTCCACTCTTGGGAACACACCAGCATCCTTGTAATACCTGGGCCACTGCAAGGCACGGGAACTTGTGCTCTTAAATCACGAAGGTGCTTTTGAAATGTCCACCCCCAGTGACTTGGCCAAAGTCCCGAGGCTTGTCGGCGTCGGAGCTGGGAACTCAAGGTGTCATGAGTACAACAGGCTGCAATTTGGGATTTTTGGTTCCTGGGATATTTCAAAATGTGACTTAATTCTGATGCAGATCCTGTAATCCCAGGTTCCCCAGGAGCCCACCTGGGTTCTCTCAGAGCCCTGCCTGGGACTTGGCAAAAGTCCATCGAACCTGAACTGTTCTCACGAAACCTTTCAGGTTTGACAAACCAGCGTTATCCAGCGAAACTGTCGTCGGAAAATTCCCGGCCAGCTCTGCTCACGCGTGATCTGGTTGGTTGAGTGCGACGCTTCGATCGTTCTGTTTCCGGTGTAATCGTTCACGGGAACTATGCTTTTTTTAACTTTGCTTTCTGCAGATAGTTGAGTGGGCGCTTCGGGTTTGCTTTCCACGAGCTTTTGTGCCAGCAATACCCAGCGGAGACACTCGGGGAAGGCAGACGCAGAGGGAACGCAAATACGACTGGAGTGATTGATTCCAGCGTTCTAACAAACCAGTCCCGTATTCGTGCAGGTCTGCTGCTAAGTGTATATCAATTGCGATCACCTTCTAAATGGCTAGACCAAAGGGCCACTGAAAAGGATCTGGCCCGTGAGGTTTTTGTCGAGGGGAAGGATTTTAATGCCTAAATCATGTTTAAAGTAAATAGAGAGATTCAGTTGATTAAACAAGCTGCTTTAAAAAATAAATGGCCCCATACAAAGTGTCCCATGTGTGATAAGGTTGTCCTTGGAAACCAAAGATTTGGGTGGCTGTTGCAAATTGTGCGTTGACAAATCCCCTTCCTTGTTTTCAGGGTGTGGAAGAATTTCCAGTGTGTGTGGATGATGTTGAGCAGCAAAAGGAAGCTAGCGGAGGTATCGTGCGTGAATCTAATGGGAAACCTTCGAGCAGAGTGTGTTCGAAGGAGATTTATTTTAATGTTGTGTTTGAGGAGAGTGACTGCAGAATGCATCTGCTGCTCTCTGTTGGTCTGGTAGGTCTAATTAGGAGTAATGGGCAGAGGTTCACTTCCCTGAGCACCAGAGATGGGATTTTTTTAAAGTATCCAAAGAGAGCCAGCCCCATCCAGCAAGGGTCAGGTTTACACCAACAGCAGGCATCACAAAAGGCACTGGTTTTGGAAAAGGCCGAGACTGGCCTGGTGCCATGGAGACTGGAATCCCTTAGAGTTGTGGGCCCCGTCTGCTGCCAGTGCTGGGTACCTCTCATGAGCGACCAGAGACCTTGGATCTCTAGGAGAGTCCAGCCTGTGCTTTCGCTGGCTCAAAACTCACATAAATGACTGTTTTTTAAAAGAACCAGAACTAGCGGCCAGTCTGGCATGTGGCAAACAGAACCCCGAGCTGGGATGTTGTTACATCAGCCAGCAGCCTCTGCACTACGTACAGCAGATCCCGTCTTCCAGATGACTGCAAGCAAGTTAGACTAACACGTCTTACCAGCCTGTGTCACCAGTCCGGTTCAGGCTGGGTTTATTCCCTGTGCTTTTCCTTCCTGAATGAGACTCTACAGCCCTTGACTTAGCGTTGATCTGGAATAAGTTCAGTTCACACTCCCTGTAGCTCAGCTAGGAGAAATACAGAGCTACGTTTGCATGCTGATCTGTCCTTTTGATTTATCCTTGCTGCTTTTGGGAAGAGTATCTCTGGCTGACACGTCCCTGTATCTTGTGCCTCATGGATTGTGTCAATCTGGGCCTAATATATTGTAGCATACTGCCAAATATGGGACTGAAATACTCTGACCGGTACCTCTGGATTGTCAAGAAGGGATATGATCCAGCATAGCAGAATGGGCAGCAGGCTTCTGTTTTCCTTTATTGGTCATTATCAAGGGAAAATATACGTCAGCTGCAATATAGACATAAAGGGTTGGTTAACCCTTTCACTGTCGCTCTGTCAGCCTCTTTGCCCTCTGATTTCGCTAGGAAGCTGGGCAACGTTTTTGGACTAATAGTTTTATTTGCTGAAAGAACAGTCTTGGTCAACCGGAAATTATTTGCAAACTTGACCCGATTAGTTTTGGCTGGGGACAAAGTTGTTTGGGGACAGCAAAGGGAGAGGGGAGGGATAGCTCAGTGGTTTGAGCATTGGCCTGCTAAACCCAGGGTTGTGAGTTCAATCCTTGAGGGGGGCCATTTAGGGATCTGGGGCAAAAATTGGGGATTGGTCCTGCTTTGAGGGGTTGGACTAGATGACCTCCTAAGGTGACTATCCAACCCTGATATTCTATGATTTGGGGAGGGGAAGGGGTGGGGGGGGCAAGAAAAAAACAGGGGGGTGGCCAAAAATTCTTTTGCTTGGGGCGGCAAAAATCCTAGAGCCGGCCCTGGTGCTTCCGAAGCATGCTCAATCACTTGTTAGGTTGTTAATAGCTGCGGGGCTTTGAGTCAGGCTTGGCATGGGCACAGAGCGAGGGCAAAATGAAAGGGGAACGTGGAGACGACAAGCAAAAGATCCAGCGCAATTGAATGTTACAGTGGGCTCAGGAGCAGCTGCCAGTCCCGCCCTGCTGCAGGCTCTGTGTGCAGGGTATCGGGTCATGCCCACGGCTTTCCTGGGGCTTAGCCTTATTAGCAAAGAAACAAACACTGTACAGCCTAAATTCCAGCCCCAGCCTTTTCTTTGTCTCCCTCCTGTGCTAGACTCTTTAATCTTCTGCCCACTGCCATTATCCCCACATTAGAGAGGGGAAGCAACTTACCTAAGGTCACACCACACATCTGTCACGTAGCCAGGACTAGAACCCAGGTCTCCTGATTTTCAGGCTGCTGGCTTAGCCATTAAGCCATGCTGCCTCCTCCTAAAGTGCTTTCTTTAGCCTTCATCAGCTTTCCAGGCTCCTTACTCATGGGTGTGACCCATTCTCCTCCTAGCTCTGGACCTTGGACGTGGCACATATAGGGTGGATAGTGACATATTTGGTCCTGAGAAGGGTGAAAGATCGTGAGAGAGCAGTCCTGCGCTTAGCATCTCCTCCCTGGAGTTGCAGGCAGCCTGTCGTAATGCACTAACGAACAGCATCTTGGTGCCCCTTTGATGGCCAGACCACCAAGAGAGATCCGAGTCTGCTGTCACTTCCAGACATACAGGCCTGGTTCTTGAGCCATTAATACTTTTAAATCCAGAGCTCCTGGCAACTGACCTATCCAAGGGTGTCCTTACGCTGCGAAACAGGCCAGCGCTGACCACTCTAGCCTCCTGAAGCATCTGGTCTCCTGTGTGCTTCTGCAGTGCAATCTCCGCTTCTGGGCTGGGCAGTGCGGGGGCCTTGAACCACACACAACACGTTTTGGTATTAGGAAGTTCAGCATGCACCATAATACAGTCAGCGTCTCCCTAAGCGTGCGTGCTGTCTCGGTCTCCTAGAACAGAGGGCTATACATAAAGTGCTTTGTTCTAATAGTTATTCAGAGGCCATAAATGGTGCAGTCTGAAGAGACACCACAGGCTCTAACTCTACTGCCTCTGCATTTTTCGTAAGCAGTAAGAGTCCTCTGATTGCTCCTTCTGAAGAAAATTGTCCCTTGATTTCCCAAGTTTCGTAAAGACCTAGATGTGATTATACTTCCTCTTAAATACTTGTGCAGGGATCTGGCACCAGGGAACGCTCTGAAATATTACCGTACTAATACAAATCAAAACGTGTGTATTTCTACCCTTCCGAGTTCCCTGGAGCCTGGTTGTCTTCAGCTGCTGTGTCATAGCCCTGTGTTCTGCTGCCGACCCCCAGCAGCGACGCCAGGAGTTTGTCGTGCCTGGTAATACCCTCTGCCACACAAAACATTGGCGGTAGCGCTAGGCAGCAGGGTGCCGTGGAAGAGGGTGGGTTGGGAGGGGAACAGCTCTCAGAGAAGGATGAAGCTTTTTAAAAAAAATAGCAGTAGTGATTCAGATAATCACTGGCAACATAAATGACTTTATATTTTTTTGTTATAAAATGTTCCCTTTCTTAAAATACCAAGAAACACATTAGAGCATATTCCAGACAAAACCAGCCCACTGGTGTTTGGCAGTGAAAGCCATTTTTCAGTTTGTAGGAGGGTGAAAAAATGCCTCTTTAACTCATGATGTGCTGGGCTACATTCATGCCTGGTATGACTTGAGTACCAACAATGGATGGTTTTGGCCCTTGGGGCCAGATCCTCAGCTGGTGAAAATAGGTGTCCACTGACTTACAGTAGTGACAGGTCTGCCCCGTTATCTGTGGCGGCCTCGTAAACTGAAAGCAGGTTAGAAAGTTTGCCTGTGAGGAATCGGATTGATCAGTTCCTGCTCCCAGCCAGAACTTTTGCATCAATTTAAACATCCCAGATGCTGGGATGATGAATGAAATGCAGATTCTACCCAGAGTCATAGATACGGTTGGGGAAACAATTTGAGAAGACCCAGTAGGGCTTAACTTTCTAATGTCTAGGATCCTTTTGTGGGACATTAATGAAAGACAAGGTGGATGAGGGAATATCTTCTATTGGACCAACTTCTGTTGGTGAGAGAGACGAGCTTTTGAGCTTACACAGAGCTCTTCCTCAGGTCTCCCTCGCCCACAGAAATTGATCCTTGTGTAGAGGGTGGGCCCGGGTTCCCCGACAAGTCACTATTGGAGTGGTGCACTAGGGATAGCCCACTTAGTGACAGCTGGAAGCAGACGTTGATGTTACCCCGGAAGGGGGCAGAACTTTAATATGACTTAGCCGGAGGGCTAAGCCATGAAGAGGAAAGAGCTGCAGCTCCTGGTGCATGAGAGGCCATGGAGTAAGTGAGGGGAATGACGGGGTGAGTAACTGCAGGAAGTGGCATCAAACCAGGTGGCAGATAATTCCCCAGATGAGCTCAAGGAGGCACCATTGAGCAGTTAGTAGAGGTGATCCTGTCACAATACCCCAAATTAAAAAAAAACATTGAGGACCAAAAAAGTGCAAGCGTGGTTAAACAACAGAGCAAAAGAGGCGGCTGGATATCCTTTAAAAATTGAAAGTAAAATTCTACTGAGGAAAATAGAAAGGAACATGAACTCTGGCAAGTCAAAGGTAAGAGTATAATTAGGCAGGCCAAAAAAGACTTTGAAGAGCAACTAGCAGAATACGTACAAACTAGCAAATGACACGCAAACTAACAGCAAACATTTTTTTCAAGTACATCAGAAGCAGGAAGCCTGCCAAATGATCAGTGGGGCCACTGGACAGTCAAGGTGCTAAAGGAGCACTCAGGGAAGATGGGACCATTGCGGAGAAGCTAGATGAATTCTTTGCATTGGTCTGTAGAGGATATGAGGGAGATTCCCACGCCTGAGCCATTCTTTTTAGGTGATAAATCTGAGGAACTGTCTCAGATTGAGATGTCAGTGGAGAAGGTTTTGGAACAAATTGATCAATTAAGCAATAGTAAGTCACCAGGACCTGGTTCTGAAGTAACTCAAATATGAAATTACAGAACTACTAACTGTGTTAGCCTCTGTACAGATGACTGGGGAATAGCTAATGTAACGATAATTTTAAAAAGGCTGCAGAGGCAATCCTGGTGATTACAGGCCGGTAAGCCTAACTTCAGTACCAGGGCAAATGGTTGAAACTATCATAAAGAACAGAACTGTGAGACACATAGATGAATGTGATATGTTGGGGAAGAGTCAACATGGCTTTTGTAAAGGGAAATCATGCCTCACCAATCTATTAAAATTGTTGGGTGGGGGCGTCAACAAACATGTGGACTAGGTGATCCAGTTTACATAGTGTACTTGGACTTTCAGAAAGCCGCAACATATTCATAAATGATATGGAAAAAATGATCTTATGTAAACAGTGAGGAGGATCCAGACTAACACGGCTACCCCTCTGATACCAGATGATACAAAATTACTCATGATAGCTAAGCTCAAAGCAGACTGCAAAGAGTTACAAAGGAATCTTTCAAAACTGGGTGACCGAGCAACAAAATGGCAGATGAAATTAAATGTTGATCAATGAAAAGTAATGAACATTGGAAAACATAATCCCAACTCTACATACAAAATGATGGGGTCTAAATTAGCTGTTGCCACTCAGGAAAGAGATCTTGGAGTTATCGTGGATAGTTTTCTGAAAACATCAGCTTAATGAGCAGCAGCAGTCAAAAAAGCTAACAAAATGTTAAGAACCATTAGGAAAGGGATACATAATAAGACCGAAAATATCATAATGCCACTGGATAAGTTCATGGTATGCCCACACCTTGAATACTGAGTGTGGTTCTGGTCGCCTCATTTCAATAAAGATGTATTAGAATTGGAAAAGGTACAGAGAAGGGCAACAAAAATGATTAGGGGTATGGAACAGCTTCCATAGGAGGAGAGATTAAAAAGAGTGGGACTGTTCAGCTTAGAAAAGAGATGACTAAGGGGAGAGAGATGATAGAGGTCTCTAAAGTCATGACTGGTGTGGAGAAAGCAAATAAGGAAATGTTACTTACCCCTTCACATAACATAACATAAGAACCAGGGGTCACCCAATGAAATGAATAGGCAAGAGGTTTAAAACAAACCAAAGGAAGTACTTCTTCACGCAACACACAGTCAACCTGTGGAACTCATTGTCAGGGGATGTTGTGAAGGCCAAAATTATAGCTGGATTCACAAAAGAATCCGATAAATTCATGAAGGATAGGTGCATCGATGGCTGTTAGCCAAGATGTTAAGGGACTCAACTCTATGCTCTGGGTATCCCTAAACCTCTGACTTCCAAAAGCTGGGAGTGGATGACAGGGGATGATGGATCTGTCGGACGACAGGATACTGGGCTGGATGGACCATTGGTCTGACCCAGGATGGTCGTTCTTATGCTCTTAGGATGATAACCAGCTCCACTTGGCTCAAGCCCAACAGAAGCTCCATGACTCACTGTTTTTAGTCTAATCATTTTGAGAAGCAAAGGTTGTTGGAGGGAAAAAGCTATTTTCAAAGCCACTTTTCCAAGGCTAGGACAGGAGGCGACGCGAGGGGGGAATTGCAACACATTGCATTGATGCCAGTCATATTATTCCCATGGAGTTATTTTTCTTTCTACCAGTTTGATTTCACAGAAGCTTTTCGGGTGAAATCTAAATGGGGCAAAAGAGAAAATGGCCCAACCTGCATTTGCAAATGGGCGCAGTGTTTGCGTTATGGATGTTGTACTGAAACGTGACATGGGAAGACTCGAGAACAGAGGGAGTCAGCCATCTGGTCAGATCGTATGTGGAGTGAGAAAGTGGGAGGCAGGGATTTTGGAAATAAGCATTAGGCGGATGGACTGAAGTAACTCAGCAGCTGTACAACAAAGAACCAGTATGTCTAAGCTATAGGGGTAAAGGAGACTAGATTTCAGTTTTAAGTTTCAAAGACACCGAGCAGTACTAATGAGGAGGGGAAGAAAAGTACCTTGATGGTTCCTTCTGAATCCTAGTAGCAACACTTGGAGCCCCATCCTGCAACTGGGTCTGTCTGAGTTCAGTGGGGCTGCATATGGGTGAACGGATGCGGACGTTTGTATCCAATTGCAGGATCAGGGCCATAGATGGTTTAATTATGGGTCATGTGTATAAATCAACCTTGTACATTTCTCCGTTGAGTGAGGAGTGTGATGATGTTTTTATAAACTCAATAGTCTTCTTTTGTTTGGTTTTTCATTAACAATTATAGTAAAAGGGTGGGGGGGGGGGGGGAATAGACTTGTGTCTGGACTGGTAAAATTACCTACAGTTTGACAAGGGTGTCATTAGTCCTACCCCTTGCTGTATTTGTAGGCTATGTAATGAGTATATTTGAGAACAGGTTTTGTGCCACTTGTAGTGATGATTCTCATTCTAAATAGTAAATGATCAAACAAAGAAGGCCTAACGTGCTCTCTCGTAGTTTTGGCTTTGGAATCTCTTGCGCAATTAATCAGTGAATTTAATGTTCATTCTAAAAATGAATAAAACTTTCTCTTGTCTTTCAGATAGCTGCCCAAGAGCTGTCAGATAACAGAGTGATCACTCTGAGCATGGCTGGCAGAAAACTGGATAAAAAGGTGTGTGGGAGTTTATTCCCAATGTGCAAACGTTAAACCTCTTTATCAGCTATGGGATCCTGAAAATCATTACTTGTAAAGGTATCAGTGACTCAGGATAACCTAATGGATAGAGCATTGGACTGGAACTCAACAGACCTGTGGTCTGTTTCCATCTCAATCATTGGCTTGCTGGGTACTGGGGGAAATCATTTTGTCTCCCTGTGCCTCAGTTCTCCCATTTGTAAACTGGAAATACTGATGTCCTTTGTAAATTGCTTTGAGATCTACTGACAAAAAGGGCTGCAGTGGAGTGGAGCTGCGACCCTGAGATCAGTCCAGGGACTGGACTAGATGACCTCTCGAGGTCCCTTCCAGTTCTATAGATTTGCTCATGTATTGTTACTGCTGCCCCTTTCTTTCCTTTTTCCATCAGCTTTGTTGAGTGTTTTGTCTTTTGAGGATATTAAGCAACACACTTGTTTTTACTAACCATTCGGGGTCAGAGTCTGATCCCTTTTACTCACTGAGTAGTGCCTTACTCCACAAGTAATGCCACTGATGGGAAGGGGACTGCTCATGGATTAAATTGTGGGTATTGGCTGTAGCTAACCATGTCAGAATACGGTTCTCCACGCCCGGTGTGTCTATAAACTGGCAGGAAACAAGCGGCTCTTTATCAGGGGGGTATCTAGAGACAGAGTGAAAGTTAGCAACAAACAAGCATTGGCTGGAACGGAGTCAGCATGTCTCCCAGAGTATTACATGATCTGTCTGTCAAGGCTGATGTGGTTTGCTCTAGAGAAACCATCAAGGGTTTGCTCTGTTCGCTCCGTATCGCTGTGTGTATCTTTTCATTCTGGGATGTTTGTGCATTTTTATTTTTTTTAACACTTCAGATGTTTTTCTAAACCTGAACTCAGCCTCGTGGCTTTCTGTTGCATGTTGGATTCTCTGCACCTTGAAGTCCTTAAACCATGATTTGAGGACTTCAGTAGCTCAGACATAGGTTAGAGGTTTATTACAGGAGTGGGTGGGTGAGATTCTGTGGCCTGCATTGTGCAGGAGGTCAGACTTAGGGTATGTCTATACTTACCCGTCGCGTCGGAGGCGTGGGAACGATGTTCTGGGTTCGATTTATCGCGTCTTGTCAAGACGCGATAAATCGAACCAGGAAGTGCTCCCTCATCAACGCTGGTAATCCAGCTCGACGAACGGAGTAGGCGGAGTCGACGGGGGAGCCTGCGCGCCGCGTCTGGACCACAGGTAAGTTCGAACTAAGGTACTTCGACTTCAGCTACGTTATTAACGTAGCTGAAGTTGCGTATCTTAGTTCGACAGGGGGGGTTAGTGTAGACCTGGGCTTAGATGATCATAATGGTCCCTTCTGACCTTAAAGTCTATGCATCTGAGTCTATGAATGCATATTCGCTCTAGAATCCACTCGGCATGTTGCTGTTAGGACTTTGAATGTGAAATTGCACATGCAAAAACGGTAAACTTGTGCAGTTTTTCTACTGGAACCATTTACCTTAAAATATGGGCCAAATGGGAAGTGTGTTGGCGATAGGTGTTTAGGATGTTGCAGTGTCCATCTGTACTTGGTGAATGTGTTTGCATTTGTTGAATTTATGCATTTCTCTGGGCTTCTAGGTAAAATAGTTACCTGCAGGCTTGTTTGGCTGCAAGAGTTTAACGTAACACTTTATAAATATACCTCTGCCTTGTAAGTCTTCAGGGTTGCACAGAATTTTAGCTTCACGGCTCCCAATGAAGTTCGTGGGCTCTTTCATAAAGAACAGACCCTCTTCCTGTGCTTTTGAAAATGTGGGACTTGGAGACCTTCTTACGTTAGCCAGTGTTGCTCTTGGTTTGAGTGGTGTCTAACCATGTAAGGTTACACTGACAGCACTTAGAGCTTCTCCCCTCTGCGTAGGTACTCCACTTCCTGTACTAGGGTCTGGTCTAAACAGGGCTGTTTAACTGAAGGTGGGATTTTAAACCAGTTTAATTCAATGGATGGAACATGGTGTGTGGACATTCTTAAATTGATTTTCACCTGTCTAGTGTCAATTTAGCTGCCTCCTGTTAAATATACAGGGACCACCTAAATTGCTAGAAATTTGAAACTGCTACAAATGTGTCCACACTTCTGTAGACAAGTCCTAAGAGTTTAGAGTGTGAGATTTCAAGAGGGCTTAGCATTGCTGTAACACTGTGCCCATCACATCAGTGGAGTTTTATCATTGACTTCAAACAGGAGCAGAGTCAGAGTAATGCTGAGTGCTTTGGAAAACCACACCCTTAATACTTACAATGTGCAGTTCAAAATAAATACGAGACCAGTCTCTTTTATATCAATACTCCCATTCTAGGTGCTTATTCCTAATCCTATCAGTTAATCTCGTAAAACTTGCTAGGGGACGTTTAATAACCATGTATTGTCACTTTAATTCTGTGTTATATTCTTCCCTGCCTCAGCAGAAGACAACTAGGATTATGAAGTCCTCTAACTTGTAGTGGAAAGTGTCGTTTTCCTTTTGTAGGGTGTCCCGTGCCTGAGCATCGTACAGTTGAATGGAACTAATTGTATGACCCATATCGCATTTTTCCACAGGACCTGTTTGGAAAGTCCGATCCATTTCTAGAGTTTTATAAACCAGGCGACGATGGGAAATGGATGCTAGTCCACAGAACAGAGGTGAGTGGGTCTAGTATTTGAGGTTTTAGGTTAGCCACTTGGTACCTTTTTGTCCTTAACCTTTTTTCTGATAGCATCACTGCTCAGAGGTGAGAGGACAGGTGAACCTTGTTGTAAGTCCATTCCTTTGCCTACCCATGTCCAGCTGAGACTGTTTGACTTGGAAAGTGGGAGAGTTGGTGGTGGTCAGAGTTGCAGCAAAGTTAAACATATAATTGAGGTTTTTAAGAGCAGGTTAGACAATCACCTGTCAGGGATGGTCTAGATAATACTTAGTCCTGCCATGAGTGCAGGGGGCTGGACTAGATGACCTCTCAAAGTCCCTTCCAGTCCTGCAATTCTATGATTCTATAATCAATGTATTTTTAGGGTTTCTGGGGCTTGGGGGTGAAGGGTATTTTTAGCGATTTTTTTACTTCTGTGTAGATGTGCAAAAATTGGGTTTTCTTCGGGGCTTTCTCTTTGTATGTACTGTAACTGGTAATATGTACTGTACATTACTCATTACAATAGTTTTTTACTGTAATGAATAATCTCTCTGCAGTGTTCCCTAGCATGCTTTAATTTAATGTAATACTATTTCAAATCATACTATGTTAAAGGGCACTAGAGAACGTTTAGGGTCTACACAGTCCAATTAATGCGCAACATGTTGGTGCATTTTAGAAATCACACCCCTGTAGTCCACATTACTGCTTCATGTGGACGGGCCCTTAGATACAAGTCACCATTTCCAGGGTTTTCTCGGTGTTCACTGTGACAAGAGCCCCGGAAGACAGGACTGGACACAATTTCTCTCCGCGCTTGAGGATTTAATTGAGGCTCTGTTATCACAGGTTAGTTCTTTCAGGGAACCTCACCACTTGGCTTTCTGTCCTTGTGGTCCTGGTGGGGAAATGGCTCGTTAGGCAGCAAAGCATTTAAGCAGGTGCTTAAGCCTCATTGAGTTCAGTGGGACTCAGGCCATGTCTACATGGGGGGAACTGAGGGGCATAGTGTGACATACCAGGGTGCAGTCCAGACTAATCTCCACAACTGTGGGTGCTGTTCAATGCTTTGATGAAGTAGCTCCCACCTGGGCCATTCCCAAACAGCCTTCCAGCATACAAGCCCCACCCTGAGTGTTTCCACACTTGGGCTACACTCTGGCTCTCACCAGCCTTGGCTACATGGCAGGGTGACCCCTACACACCCCCAGTCTTAGATTTTCCCCCAGAGATGTCCTGTACTGCCCAGCCCCCTCCTGGATAATGCAAGTTATATTAAGTCCTTACATTATATATTCCTTTAAGAGAATAATATGCACACAATTTGTCAGCCTCAGTAGAGTTTCCCGGACACTTCAATTTAAACACACTATATTGGATAAAACAAAACAAGTTTATTAACTACAAAGAACTAAATTTTAAGTGAGTACAAGTAATGAGGCATAAAAGTCAGAAATGCTTTCAAGAATAATAAAGATAAGACGTTTACTAATACCTAACTTAACAAACTATATCAGATTGAAGCAAAGTTTCTTACCACATGCTTCTGGCAGTCTTACTGACCAAACCCTGTAGCTCGGGACCCCTTCCCCCAGAGTCCAGTGAATGCTTCCTTTGTTGCTTCAGGTGCCGTGAATGCGATGGGCTGGGAGAGAAAGAGGGGTGTGTTGGGGTGTTTGTCCCTCCTTTTTATAGTTTCAATCCCTCCCTTGAAACACATTTCCAGCTGGGCACCGGGAGACAAAGAGTCTATGTGGAAGGATGTTCCCTGCTGCTTTTTTTCCCTAACCCATTCGAGCTTTCTCTGTGTCCCTTCCTGCTTGATGGCTCTGTTTACTGCTTAAGTGCAAATTAAGTAGAGCACATGTTCCTTTGTTTAGGACAGAGCTGTTTGTCAGCCTCAGTTTGGGCAGAGCTGTGAGATTTGGCACATGTGTTAAGATCACCATAGTATAATTTCACATACAGTGTTGCCACACATATGTTGTCAGGATGATACTGACCAGCAAATTATGAGTTTTCAACTGATACCTCACGAGGCATACCTCGTACAAAAATGTTTACAATAGCCTGCATAATTAAGAGGACAAAATGGACTAGTCTGAAAAGCATTAATTATTCTAGGCTATCATTCACTTTTCAGAACTTGGGTTCACAACTTTTATATTCTTCTTCTGGGGGTGAGGAAATCTAGTTAATATTATAGATTTGTTGCTAGGAAAAGGAGAGGGAAATACTGTTTATAGCAAAAATGTGTGGTATGAGTGAGGAAAAGGTGGAAGTATCTGAAACAGACCTTGTCCCATACTTTTACTCTGTGATTTGTGCTGGTCTTTTGAGAGCTGTTTGGATTTATTTTTTTTAATTAAAAAAGGAATACAAACATTTTCCAGGTTTTTGACCTGTTGTAGTCATTCCCTTACCTTGACTTCAGCCAGAGCCGCAGATACTTGGTGCTTCTCAAAAATGTCTCAAGTTGGGCACTCAAAATCAGAGGTGACTTTTGAAAATGTTGGCCAAGGCACTTAAACTAAAAGGCAGAAAAATCAGTACGGTTCCCGTGACTGCTTAAGCCCAGGATAAACAGAGAATTTCAAACCCAGGACCGTCAAGTCAGACCTAAGATGAATTGAAAAATAGAGCTGGTTGGGAATTTTGGAATAATTTTTTGACACCATGCACCTCTCTTGCAAAGCTGAAATTTCCATGATTTCCGTTTGCTGGCCAGCTCTCCTTAAACACACGTTTTAGTGAGTCCCGTTTGACTCGTTATTGGCCACTTGGCAGTGTTTGTTCATTATCTGCTGCAAACTTTATTGGAAAATCTGAGACTAAATCAAATACATGGGTTGCGAAGCTCAGTGCCGTACGTGGCAGAGGAATCTATTGACGCTTTATTTTCTTTAAGCGGCGAGGGGAAAAAATTCTGCACATTTTGAGGGGCCTAAATAACGTCCCACTTAACCGCCCTGAAAATAAACGGCTGCTCTCGAAGGAATGCCAAATGACAGAAACATCTAGATTCTTTTTTTCTTTTTTTTTTGGGTGGGGGGCGGGGGAGTACCAGAAATAAAATGATTGCTGGTTCCTATGGGCTGCAGCTTTTGGTATGTTCCTGGCTATTAGTCTGAGCCCGTTCTTGTTCAGTAACAGAGGTGTCTGCTGTGGCAGGATAATGCTGTCGTTAGTGTGTTTTAAAATAAGGTGCGAATCCCCAACTGGGTGCCATGTGGTGAAATAAGCATTGATCCTTTCATAGACACCCACCTCAAGGACCTGGCGGCTGGCAGCATACGGGCACCATACAGTGTGTATTCCTAATATGCGTGGGTTCCCCCCTGGTCTTTCCAACCTGATGTAGGAGGTGTTTACAAATCCTTCATTAAACTGTGCTCTTCATGTCAGGATTTTTTCCTGTTCTCTAACGAAGGACTGTCTGCATCACCCATCATTGCAAAATAAAAGCCAGTCCTTGGTTCCTGTCGCTAGTTGCTGACAAAGCTCACCTTATCCTGCAGGAGCAATGCTAATCCTGATTGTAACTAAACTGAAATGCTCTGGTTACAGTGGAAGCCACTTGATGGCTCTGGAGAAAGCAAAACTGGCTCCTTCTAATCAAACCATTTTCCTTCCTTCCCAAACCGCAGGTGATTAAGTACACTTTGGATCCCGTGTGGAAGCCGTTCACTGTGCCTTTAGTGTCGCTGTGTGATGGAGATGTAGAAAAGCTGATCAAGGTAACTCTGTTAATATAGGGCTGGTCTCCACTTACTGGAAGATCGATGTGCGCGCAGCGATCGATCCACCTGGGGTTGATTTAGCGGGTCTAGTGAAGACCTGCTAAATCGACTGCCGATCGCTCTCCCATCGATTCCGGTATTCCACAAGAAGCATAAGGTAGGTTGAGGGGAGAGTTTCTTCCCCGTCAACCCAGCGTGGAGTAGACACCGCAGTAAGTCGACCTCAGGTACGTCGACTCCAGCTATGTGAATAATGAGCTGCGTAACTTAGGTCGACTTAGCCCCGTAATGTAGACCTGCCCATAGAGTGACCCTTATGTTGCTCTGGCTCCTTGTCCAATCTCAGTGTGTTGTGCTGCCCCTGCTCCATTTCCTTGTCACAGTCTCCTTGGCCAGCCAGTCCTAGTTCTCCCCCTGCATCCCAGCTCCTCGTCAGATGTCTCCCCTCCCCGCTGATTCCCAGTCTCTTTGCCCAGCCAGTCCTAGTCTTCCCATGGCTCCTTATCTAATCTCAGCACCCCACTTCCTCCCAGTCATCTCCTTTGTTTTCCTCCCAGGATCTCCATACCAGTCTCCGACCCCAAAGGTCTGTCTCCTGTCCCCTCTGCATTCAAATCAGACCGTTTCCTTCTCATTGTCTGGGCCTCAGTGCGGGGACATTGAGAGCACAGAAAAGTCAGTGGGTCTCCTTGCTTTCAGTTCTGGAGCTCAGCCTAGAGCTGCAATTGCAGGGAAAGTCCTGCTCAATCCCCAGGCTAGAGCATGCTCAGTGCACACACAATCCTCAGGGAATTTAACTGTGAAGATCTAGCAAGTCTCTACTGAGCATGTGCAAAGTCTGATTTTAATTTTTTTTCAAGGGCTTATAACTTGGCCAACCTATAACTTGGCCGGGACAGATTTTCACAGGGACAGCTAATGGCATTTCCCTGACACAAAGGCCACCTTCCCTGGTCAATTTCAAGTCCCTGGTCCAAAGCAAAGAAAAGTTCACCAAAATTTAACATGGGTAGAACACAGTATGTTCTCCAGCCTTGTTCCTGGAAACTGTGGAACCATTTTGGCTGAAGTTTTTCAGAAAAGTTCAGCCTGAGGCAGACAGACACCTAGACTTAAAAGTTTCCATCCAAGTGGTTAAAGTTTGGCAAAGTTATCAGCAACTGGATGTAGGACTTTATAGTGGGAAGTGTTGGATGACCTTAATAACGGGTGACGCTACCAATCCTGCTATAACAAAGAGCCTTTACAATCAGCACAAGGGGTGAGCGACCGTGTCGGACTCTCACTACCACACACTCAGGAGACACTTAGATCTAGAAAAGACGACGAGATGTTTTAATCAGTACTAAGTCGCAACTGCCTGTCATGGTTTTAAAAAATAGAATATTTTAACTATGACCTCATATGATGTAATGATATATCAGTAGTGGCAGTGCATATAATAGCCTACTGCAATTCAACATGTCATGAAATAATGTAAAATCAATACAAATGAAGACAGGGGAAAAAAGCTTTTACAACATTTCTGAAACTGAATGTTTGGAAATGTCAAGTCTGGAGCAGTGCTAGTGGACTGGTTGCTGGTGGTGGTTTCATCATCATGTCACTGAAATCAGCTCGGATTATGTTAGACCACATGCTGATGGTTAAAGCGCCGTAGCCTGGCCTACACTGGCGCTCATTCTGTTCCTACCGCTGGTAGGAAATTTCTAGTAATAGGCCCAGCCCAGGGCTTAATTTGTAATGGAAGACGTGCCGTGGCTCAAGCGATTTTTTTACTTTCATCGCTGACGCAGCGAGTCCAGAGGTGCTGGGGCTATGAACCACCAAGTCTGGAGGTGCCGGGGCGCAGCCCTGGTACAAATTAAGTACTGATCCCGGTGACAGAGGAGGGAGCATCTAAAGTAATTCTCTGGAGATCCCTGACTTCATGGTCAGAACAGAGTTGTTGGTGACAGGCTCTGTCCTCGTTGGCTGACAGAAAGGCTGTTATGAGCCAGGGCCTTCAGGAGGCAGTGTCGGGGGAGTGGGGAAAGCAAAAGAGAGGATAAATCTGAAGGGTTGAGCCACATGTAAACGCGACTCATCTAACCACAAGCAAGACCCGTACCTCTGCTGTGCATGAGAACGACCGCTTCCCCTCCTCTTCCGCAGGTCATGTGCTACGATTATGACAGTGATGGGGGACACGACTTCATTGGGGAGTTCGAGACCTCTGTAGCCAAGATGTGTGAAACCCAAGATACCTTGCCGGTAAGTGCGGAAACATCGTCGGGTTTTAGAACAATGATTTGGGGAGGAGGAACCCAGGGTCCCCTTGGCTAAGGGTTTCAAAAGTGGCTCTTACCATGAGTGACTTCATGCTTTAAAGCAATGTTAAAGCACCACCCCCACTCTAAAAATCAGGCCTCTTTAAGGTGTCTGGGCACCCAAAATCACTAGTCATTTCTGAAAATCTTGGCCACTGTTGGCTCCTCTTTTTCTAACGTTCCCCTGTCCTCGTGTCTGAACCTGTTGCTGGTGGAAGTGCTCTTTGGCTAACTGGGGTCTCTGCCACATGTGGTTGAGCTTTGTGTCCACCTGGACAGCCCTGGTGATGTGATGATGCTACTCCATGTCACACGGCAGCCGTGTTGCACATGACATTGCAATGTTTCTCCAGCCCGACTGAGATTTGGGGGTCTTGTTTTAGATATGGAACTGTCCTGGGAAAGAAATTGGCCTGCATAAAATCTTTGCAGATGCCAGTAGGTTCAAGGTAATAAAGGCATATAATAGACTCCCATTTCCTTCAGTGGGTTCTGGGTTGTTGTTATTTATTTGTATTGTAATCACACCAAGATTAGGCCTCATTGGGTACGTCCACACTTCCAGCTCCAGGAGACATACCCGCGCTAGCTCTGATTGAGCTAACGCACTAAAAATAGCAGGGTAGCCGTGGCCGTGGGAGCCACTCTGAGTGTGACCCTAGTCAAGATCCTAGGTGTGTAGTCAGCCGGCTAGCCGCTCGTGCCACCGCGGCGACGCTGCTGTCGTTCAGTCAGAGCTAGCGGGGGTATATCTACCTGAGCTGGAAATTGTCGATATACACATAGTGAGGGGCGGTGCCCGCCCAAAAGAACTCACCGTCTAAATCGACCGGACAGACAGAGTGGGAGAAGGTAAGAATTATCCCATCAGAGGAACGGAGAGGGACAGTGACCCCACCCAGCAAGTCTGTCAGAACTTGGAATCAAACCTGATTCCCAACCTACTGCATTAGCTACAAAACCCACTTTTCCTTCAGGAACCCTACTACTAAACACTTCCTTGAGTGCCATCCACCTTCCGAGTGTGGTGCAGGCCTTAATTAGCTCCCCTACAAACTCCTCTATGATGTGGGTGAGCGTCATGATCCCTGTCTTACGGATGGGGAAACTGAGGCACAGAAGTGTATTGACTTGTGAAGGCTTCAGAGTTGGCTGCCCAACAGAGAAGCGCAGCTCTCGGGCCGTGGTCTCACATGAATTGGGCGGGTGTTGGTGCGGAGAGATTCCTGTGCATGCTGCGTGTTCCGGTTGGATTGTCTGCCGGCGTTTCTTCGTTTTGATTCTCTTGGGGCTCTTTGAAGGGATCAGATTCTCACTCATTTAATTTTGTCCTTGCTTTAATATACCTTAAAATGCCACTTGCACTGCCACTGGGAGACTGAATCAGAGCGGAGGCTGTAATTCGCATACATCTCAACACCCAGCGAGTGTCTGTCTCCTTTGACAGCTAGACCTGAACATACAGAATAGCACGAGCCCTGACCTCCCATTGACCTGCCTGCCGCTGCTATCGAGTTCACATTGGGCCTATGCTCAGAAATGTCCTATTTTTGTCCCTCTTCACAGCAGTGGGGAATATCTTGAGAGGACTGGAAAGAATCGATGCTTGGACCAATGCTCCATCTAATTTTTGACAGGCCATGTGCACAAAAAATTTCTGTGCAAATTGTTGTGCTTCTGTGCACATGTTTGTGTGCGCGGTGTTTCACCGTGTGCGCAGGGTTTAGGATCTGCGTGCGCGTGCACACACGCGCACACCTTAGAGGGAACAGTGGCTTGGACCATTCGCTTGCATCTGTGTCGAATCCCAGAAGGTGCTTCGCTGCATCTATAAGTGCGTGTTTCAGTGAAGACGCCCCATTCCGTTACTGCAGTGCTGCAGGATAATGAGAAGGGGACTTCCACCTGGTGCTTAAAAGCGTCTCTCGGACAGGCACCCCTACTGGCCTTTGTCTGGGATCTGGCATCTAAGAACAGCTTTAGAGGCAGCCGTTAAAGTAGGGCACTCTCCTAGCTCCACACGTGTACAGAGACTGCCCCTGTGGCTGGACTGGAGGGGTGGTGTTAAAGGGTCCCATCTTGGGCAGACACACATGCCTCCCAGCTCTGCTCGATTAGCAGCGTGGCACAGGCTAACCTCCTGCGTACAGCTCCAGACGCTCCCCTGAGTGCATATTCGGGCAGCCAGCCTAAGGCGGCCACCTTTGTTGCTGTGGCCTCACCGCTGTTTGTAGGCACTACCTGGAGCAGAGCTAGTCTGTGTATGGCTACCTAATCTGGGAATTACACCTCTCAGCTACTGTGTAGATGCACCCTAGGCCTGCTCACTGCAGTGCGTAGGGGATCAGCGTGGTTCTAACCACCCCCGAATGCTAAGGAGTCTCCTGCACCTAAATGTCCAGGCCTCTGCCCCATCCTCCAGCCACATTCTCTCTCCAAACCAAGGCAGCTTTCAAGGTTCTTTCTCATTCAAATAACTGGAAACTATTGAGTTCTTCATTTCCTGCCCTGGGATTTCTTCCCAGGGCACGTGCTGGAACTTGACCTACATGACAGCACAAGATTCCTGACATACTTGGCCAAATAGTCTCTTATTTATAAAAGCTGTGAGAGCCACAGTGCTTCGGGCGGCTGAACTTTGGTCCCACATGCAGACGAGTCGGGGTGTAATTTACTGGCTGTCTGGAATGGTGCCTGTTGATCATGTGGATTCTCTCTGACCTAGTCACACGCCTTCTTTCCTCTCTCTCTCCCTTTGCTTAGTCCTTCTCCCCGAAGGGTGGCCTCTCACTCCTGCCCATGCTACATCTACAGATAGCCCCTGTAAGCTACGCAGTTTGACGTGCTCCTGTTAGGTGGCTCTGTGGTGCCGCTTGTAGAGATGACGCGATACTGCAGAGAAGAAGGATGTTCTTGTGGTTAAAGTTGGGCCTTAAGAGATCTGGGTTGGATTCCTGGCTCTGCTACCGATTCCCTGCGTGAGCTTGGGCAAGTCATTTAATCTCTTTGTGCCTCCAAACCCCATCTATACAATGGGAATAATAACATTCCTATCCCATAGTTTGCGAGGCATATAGGTTAAGGATTGTCTTTTACTTGCATGCATGTACACCACCTCGGAGATTAACATCTTGATCTTGGCGAGAGCCTCTAGGTGCTACACAATAGCTGTTCAAGAAGACAGTGTAACAGATAGATACTGACACTCCCAGATCTCCTGTGTATGTCACACCTTTACTGTACACATGCCTGGGAAGAAGGGAGGTTTATGGAGAAAGGAGGTGGCTGGGGCGTTTCTCTGTAAGAGCTTGTCAATAGAACAAGGACACACATTGGTTTACCCAGTGACCAATCAACCTCTGCCTTCCTGCAGCTCGGACTCTCGTCTGTTTCCCGCTTTCTGCTCTGTCTAGTACCCAGTGCTCCTAATACAAGTACTTGCTGTGAGTAACCCAGGCAACCTCTTGCAGACCCCAGCAGCTGAAGCTGTCAGCAGTATCTCTTTGCTCCTTCTGTGTGAATATACGACAGCACTCCCCTGGCACCTGTTTGGCAACATTATCCAGCCTCAGTTTCCCTCTAGATCTCGACTCCCCTTAACATGCCTGTGTTTGCTAACGCCGAGCCAAGGGGCTGGGTTTATACTTTCTCCGCTCAGCTTTGCCGTAGGTTGGAAATACGTTTATAGAGCTATGATCTTAAGCATACAAGGGAGTCGCGATGGGCCAGATTTTCAAGGGCTCCGTACCCACAGCTGGTCAACGTCTCTTTCAGAAGATCTCAGTGGTGTGGTCAGAACCACCTTTTCAAAACCCAACATCGCCGAGCATTTTTCAAAATCTGGCCACTGATTTAGGTGCCCAAAAGGGAGCCGAGCCTTCTCGGAAAATCTGGTCCCAGGGTGACCGTTTAGGGGAGAGGTATCTACCTCCCACAAATACAATTGTGTCAAATCAAAAATGGCCTTGCTCAGCAGATAACGAGTTAGTGATTTAGGTGATTCAGTGCTACAATGGATCTAGAATAACTAGATTTCAGTCAGAGGCAAGAGAGACCCCACCATAACGGGTCCTTGGGTGTGTCACATAGTGGATAGAGACGGGGGACTGGGTTTTTAGGAGATGTTGGTTCTGCTGCCAGTGGTAAGTCACTTAACTGCTCTGGGCTCCCAGTTCCCTATCTGTAAAATGGGGATGATCCATGCATATGCCCGTTCTATTTTGAAATGGGCAAAGGATGCCAGTTGGATACTACTGCAAAGGCCAACATAGCAATGGCAGAGGACTGGGTGGAGACTTCAAAAAAAGGCACAGTGGCGTAGCACAGAAATCGGTGCTGGGACCCATATTTACTTGTACATAACACGGACGTGCTGGGGACCCACCTTATTCTGTGTAGCATTCAAGCTTCAGTAAGAATAACCTCTCCCTTCTGCTCTGTTCACTGCCCTGTTGGGGACCTTTCCATTGCAAGCTCCTTGGGCCTGGGTTCTGTTATTTGTATTCCATTTAGCCTGCAGTAAAGCACCCGGTATATTTCAGGGGGTCTGTCACTGTTTAGGGGAAAAGGCAAATTCCAACTCAACCGTGGACCCCCAAGCAAGCACCGGGAGGCTGGTTGCCTGCAGCCTGAGGCCATTCAACATATAAAGCACATCTGTATGCTGTTTACATACAACATCCTGCTGCTAGGGACAGGAAATAAAAAGCACTAATCAAAGCTGGCTCTGCAGTATAACGCTGCCTGCAGTTCTGGTCCCGATATCTGGGGAAGGAAGTAGGAGAAACCGACGGGCAGTAAAAATGAGGCAAGGCTGGAGGACAAGACATCTGAAGCCGAGGGAGCTAAATCGAAGGGGAAGAGAAACACATGATTGGCCCTATGAAGTAACAAGCTCTTTGCTGAAAGGGAATGATTCCGTCTCCAAAGAGAGCTGAGATGAGGGGCCAGCGACCTAGTGCTGAGGAAGGAAACGAGTATCGGTCATTAGAGCGAAGTTCTTAATGGTTAGACCCACTGGCCACTTTAACGGGATCCCTCTGGGAAGGGGATTGAGGCTGGGACTGAGGCTCGGGTTAGGCCAGATGGCAGGATTTCCCCCACTCCGTTCCCAAATGCAGGCAGTCTCGCTTTGAGCCAAGCCTGGGTCTGATTCTGTGACCAGGTTCTGTGCTCACTCTAGCCAGGGGTTGGTTTGTCAGCCGGGTTGGGTGGGCCGCTGGATGAAGGGAGCGGCAGATAAGCAATGGCGTGCTACACGGCACCCAGGAGCTTCGTGTGCCTGCGGGCCACTGAACCGTCTCCCCCCCGTGCCTGTCTGGAGGATGGGAAGCCATTCTGGGAATCCCTGGGTCGGTGGCACAATGGACCATTGGTGAAGCCACTGAGCCTGCTACATGCTGATACTCAGACTGGACATGACCCCGGCCGCTACAAATTCTCATGATGGGCCTGGACAGCCCAACCGGGGAAGGACTCTGACTTCTGCCTGGAGTGGAGTTTTATTCTCCTTTAAGTGTGGCTTTGACTTGTCCCTTATTTCACAACAAAACCTGCAGCACTGATGTTAGCACCGCCCTCTCAGCCGAACACCCAATACTTGGATATATAGCAAGGGAACTCAAGTAGGAGTAGGGAGGTGGTATTACCTCTGTGTATGGCATCTGGGAGCCCACTTCAGGAATGCCGTGTCCAGGTCTGGTGTCTACGCTTCCCAAAGCTGTGGAAATTGGAGGAAAGGGCTCAGGAAAGACCTACAAGAGCGTTTCATGGTCTGGGAAACAAACCTCACAATGCGAGATTTACGAAGCTCAATCTAGCCAAGAAAAGGTTCACAGGTGACTTGATCATGGTCTACAAATACCTGCGTGGGGAAGAGATTTCTGTTTGTAGGCAGCTATTTAGAAAGGAAAAAACCACATTGTGAGATTCAGGGGTTGGAGGCTGAAGCAACGCAAATTCACACGAGAAACAAGGTGCACATTTTTAAATGAGGGTGACCAATCATTAGAACTACTGAAGGGAAAGCTGGGGTGGCATCTCTGCTTCCGAAGGAGGCTCTCCCTATCCAGTTACTGCTGAAAAATCACTGCTGGATTGAATTGGTTTCTGAAGAGCATGTGTGTTCCTTCGCAATGGAACAGATTGTTGAAGTCCCAAGGAAGGATGCCCCATTTCCCCACTTGCAATGGCTTTCTCTCACCCTCCCATCCCCTTTAGATAACCCAAGGTGAGTGCTACATTGGGGACAGAAATTAGTGGGTGTGAGCACCTCTATAAATCACGCCCAAAGGTTCTCCAGGTGGGTACTCAAAAACTAGAGGTTACCCAAGTGGACCTCAGCCTCCATACTCCATTACTCCCCATTGTCAAATAGAGATAATTCATTATTCGTGTCTGTTCAGCACTCTGAAATCCCTGGGGAGAAGGTGCTGCAGTGGGGTAAAAGGTTGTTTATTGTTTTAAAGATAAAAATCATTAAAAATGAAGAATAATTTAATATTAACCATTAATTATTGTGAGATGGTTTTGGTTGTTGCAGCAGCTGGCTTAGGCTGGGAGTCTCAGCTGTTGGCTGAGAAGTACGTAGGTAACCGATCAGCTAGCATGCCCATGAGCTCCGGACTGCTGGGTAGCTATCCTACGCTGAATAGGATGGCCAGCCCTTGTCGGGCTTGGCTTTCACACGGTGTGCTGTGTGTCTTGTTTGTTACAGCTCGAATTAGAATGCATTAACCCCAAAAAACAGAAGAAGAAAAAGAATTACAAGAACTCTGGTGTCATCGTGGTGAAATCCTGCAAAGTAGGTGCAAAGCTTTTAAACCCCTGTCTCTCGGGGGGCTGGGGACCATGGAGGAGGTGTACATATCGTAGGTGAGTTCAGGAGCAAAATCCCACTAGAAAAACTGGGATGGACCTACTGATGCAAATTCACCAGTAAAGCGACACGCCTCTGCTCTCCCAGCAAGACGTAAAAAATCGTGGCGCCGCCGCGTTGGGGCCGGTATGCAATCGTGGTGCTGCAGCCGGGCAGTGCGAATGATTCTGTAGAATTAGGGAGAGCGTGGATGATCAAAGGTTTCTGTGGAGCATGAATGGACATGTTCGTGCTTCCTGTTCTGGCTCTGCCCATCGCTTTCACCTCTGGTGGCAAGCCACCCCCCTGCTTTATGGTAATAACCTTCCTGAGAAGGAGCAGAGGTCTCTGGTCTGTTTAATGACCGTCTGAAATGGTTGGAATCCGCACAGAAGCGGGTGAGTAACAAGCTGATAAGAAGGGGGATGTGGACTTGGGAGTTGTACAATTCCTGGATTGGCCATGACTTGTTTTAGGATGCAAGGACTTGCGCAATATCCCGAGTGGCCATAAATAAAACCTAATACTCTCCCGAAAAGTCTGACGGGTTGAGGGCATAAAGCCATGATTTCATGCCCCAGTTTTAGCTCTGGAGGTCCCCAGTTCAAGATGGCGGTCATCGCGCTGACGCAGGGGCACTTTTCAGCAGCACCACATCCACTTTTGATGTAGAAATGAAAGGCTGCCTCAGGAAATCCAGGCGTTTCTCCCCATTTGCTTCATCCCGTGAGTAAAGAGTTTGAGACTAGGGGGTAAAATGTCAGCTGCTCAATAGTTTCACAACTTTTTTTTTTAAGCCTTCCAGGACTTTAATGATGATGAAAGGTGCTGAAATGCGGCTTTGAAAGTCTTTCTTTCCTCCTTCTTTCAGATAACCAGGGATTACTCCTTCCTGGACTATATCCTGGGGGGCTGCCAGTTAATGTTTACTGTAAGTATTTTTTGCTGCTTTTTGTCCATCGCCTGTAATGAATGAAAAATGTAATCGGTTGGGAGCTCTGGGATGGGGTCTGTGCACTAACATAAACATTGGGCAAATGTTTTGATAGGTCATTGGAAGCTCGCTGGCTTAGCCATGGACATTGGCCCGGCCTGCTTTCCTACAGTAGCAGCTAAGAAGCCTTTGTCTTCACCCTTAAGATTTGTCTGTACTAGGATTTTAGCCCCCAGCAGGGCTACATGGATGTCTCTGCACCGACGGAAACCCCCTAGCGGAAACACAACTTACCCTAGTGCATAGCGATTTTTTTTGCCAATTGCAACTTCTTCCCATTTCTAACAAGGGTGAGTTGCACCAGCATAAACAGTGACTGGTTTGCCCCAGTGAGACCACATCAGGTGCTGGTTTTGGATTCACAGCCTTTCAGGGCTTCCTCCAGGCTCACTCGGGTGCCACCTGTGGCATGAAGAATGGCAGGATTAGCTCCACCATTTTTGTTGACCACACTTGGCACCAATTGTACATAATTATCACGAATGCGCACACCCAATCATAGTGACTAGACGTGCTTCTTAGGTCAATAGTTACCCAAGCATTTCTGTTGCTGTATCCACGTTCACGTTTTTCTGGGTATGCGACCCAAGCAATCCTCTCAGAAAGTCTCTCTGAAGGCTGGAATTTCTACAGCTTTGAGTCCTGTTCGTTTGCAGGTGTGTGTCTCTGATACTCTCAGGAGTGTATCTATCGGTCAGAATGTCTCACAGGTATTGTCCATGGTCCAAGAACTTAACCCCTTCCCAGTACAACCAGTACGGAGTAGCCTTTTTTCTCCTTCCTCTTCAAGAAGTGCCGCCCCTCCTCGCTCCCTCTCGTTTTGGGCCTGCATGTTTGGATGAGCCGAGGTATGTTTTGTTTGGCTCAATTTCTTGGTAGGCTGTTAACTCTCCAGCATGTGACAAATCTTCATCAATGCCCCCAGGCAAATGTACTGTAGTTCAGGTTTGAACAGCTTGGAGCCCAGTAAGAAGAAAGATCATACGTATTCTACTTTATGTGTCCATTTCCTGGAATTCTCCGCTATGCTACTTCACGGTGTGTGCGGGGGAAAATGGGGACGGACTTTTTTTTTTTTTAAACCAGAACCACAGAGTAGTTTTCAAGATCAAACTTCCCCCAGATCCTTCACTCAAAACTACCAAACCTTTTTTGAGGTTTGAAAAAGATCCCTTTACTTCTCCCCATTATTTTTCACATTGGCCGCTGCCTCTGCACTTCCTGGTTCCGGCTCGAAGCGGAAGTGCTGTAAAAGACTACAAATGACCCTGTTCTTGGAGTCTTGTGTTCCTGAAGATGGACCAGGAAGCCTTGGGAGTCTCACGCCGGAGAGAGCCATTCTTGGAGACAGCTCCAGCTAACTCCTGCAGACCTGAGAAGTTCAAAGATGGCTCCAAGTTCTTTCCCTTAAGTTAACGATCCTCATTCATACCTGTGTGTCAACTGTCCACATTGGCCATCTTGTTTATCACTTCAAAGGTTTTTCTTCCCCTGCTGTTATGGTTCCTCTCAATTAATTAGCCTCTTAGGGTTAGTATTCGCACTTCCACCTTATCATGTTTCTCTGACTGTATAAATATCTGTCTACTGTATGTTTCATTCCATGCATCCGATGAAGTGGGTTCTAACCCACGAAAGCTTATGCTGAAATAAATTTGTTAGTCTCTAAGGTGCCACAAGTATTTGATTTTCTCCAAGTTCTTTGGGGCTTTATTCTAACCCAGCTGAATCTCCAGAGTGTTCTGAGGCTCGCAGTCACTGGTTGGGTCTATAGTCATTTTGCCTTGAAGAGCTGATCTGATTTTTGAGTGGAATTCACTTGTTTGGCATGTTGCTGACGTACCCTTTGCACGTAATGGGAGAATTTTGGTGTTTCCATTTGCATTTCTAGCCCCTCTTGTTTGATCCAGAGTGCATGTGATTTGTCGGGAGCAACTCGAGAGGAAATGACAGCCCTCGAGTTTAACTGCTTAATAAAATGGATGGTTTTTTTCCCCCAGCCCTTTAATTTCTGAAAATTCCTTTTTTTAGTACAGTATCTAGAGATCCGTGTGTGCATGCAGCATGTCAATTTTTATTTGTTGTCTAAAAAGACATAGGAGGCGAAGGGGGAAGAAGTGGTGGGGGGGGAGAGGAAGAGTTACCATAGAAACAGAAATGAATGCCAGAGCTTTTTATACGCAGCTCAACTGTTGTGTTAAGGTCTTAGAGCAAAAGAGTGAACAAAAGGGAAAATGACTAAGTTTACCGGTAACACCAAACTCCTGTGTACATCAGCATGAAAAGCTGAAATCCACCCTATAGTTTAACGATCTACCGGTAATTGGCCAGCTTTGTTGTCTGGTTTTTTTCAAAGGGAATGTTTCTTTGATTAGCGTTTCCGTCGGGGAGGGTAGTTCTTCATTTATTATCCTGTAGGCACAATACCGACTTGAGTTACCAGCAGCACCTGCTGAGTGTTGACTTGAGGAGCGGCTGCAGAGAGAGGGCACCCAGAATTCTGAAAGACCGCCTGTCGACAAGGGCCTGGTGGTCACGTGGTGTCAAGGGAGACCATGAAAAATGGAAAGAAGAGGCTGATGCTGAAAGGAAGCAAGAGAAGGGCGGGAAAGGGGGGTTCTAAAAATGGCACTTCCCGGCCCATCCAGTTGCATTAGGGGGAATTCACAACTTTAGACAAACACTCATCAGCTTGTACCCACTTGGTCCCCATTCATCTTCCACTGGTGGTGATGTAGGCATTGATGGTGTCTATATATACACAAGAGGCAAGAGAGGACAGAGCTGGGAGCCAGGAGAGACAAGTTTTCTTCCCTTGTCCTGGTGTGCAGTCCGAGTCACTTCACCAACCCGAGACTGTTTCCCCTCCTGTTTGTTTCGATTGTGAGCTCTTCTGGGTGTCTCCACAGTGTCTAGCGCAACAAGGGCTGACCGCAGCTGGGGCCTCTGCCTGCTGAGGTGACACAGAGACACGTATATGTTTCAGGGTGCAACAACAGAGCTGTGAATGTGACATCTTAGTGTTAACACTGGGATCATTCTGTCTCTGCAAGTGCCCTGGCAGGCAATGGGATATTGCACTGAAGGGCTCGGCATTAAAAACCTGCATAGGCTAGATTCTGTGTCTAATAAACATTTTTTTACAGGGAAGTGTGAGGGAAGCCAGTGGAAAGCATGGAGCCTTTCCCCCCCTCCTTTCCATTTCTTTGTCTAGTGCATTAATTTGCTTCCAACTTAAGGATCAGCAAACCGTTTTGGATAAAATCAGAGCTGACCGGACCCCAGCTGAAAGATGAGGTCAACGCTGCTGGGCTTATCCATGCGTCCTGCCTTTCCTTGTTTGCATCCCGAACCAAAATACTGAAGGAACAAGTGGCAGTTCCCACAGGCCTCTGCTGGGCGGGACCTAGAAACCTTGTTGGGGCAGCATTTCCATCCTATCGGGGACCTGGAAGTACTGGTGCCAAGTGACCCCTACAAAGAAAAGATAAGGAGAAATGAA
Organism: Chelydra serpentina; assembly: GCA_037349315.1. Taxonomy (NCBI): domain Eukaryota; kingdom Metazoa; phylum Chordata; order Testudines; family Chelydridae; genus Chelydra; species Chelydra serpentina. The sequence goes on along the minus strand of JBAIAC010000026.1, from coordinate 7,624,081 downwards.
CTTCCATGAGCCAAGCTGATCCCGGGTGTAAACTGGCATCCGTGGAGTTACCCAGGGGTGAATTTGCCTCATTAACTGGGCTGGGCCTAACTCAGAGCTGATGTTACAGGTGATGAAGCGCATGCTAGTAAGCGAGCGTGATTTTAGTTCAGTTACCAAGGAAGTGGGAGGGGGCTGGGTTTTAGTAGGAATTGCACCTTCCTGGGTTGCTTTTCCTGCTAATGCCCTGCCTTCCCGTCCACCGCTGGCCCCAGCTCACCTCTGTACTCACTTTATTAATGCAGAGTGCATGTTAAACGGCATCCTTCTGCTTCGTAACGGGGCTTGATGCACTCTGCTCAGACCTGGCCAGCAGGAGAACTATGACCGTACAAGGGGCAGGACAAAGGAGAGTCGGCTGAGGGGTGTAAGTTACCCTCAGGCTCTTACAGATTTGCCAGTTGCACCATCACTTATGTGCCCTCTGGCTTTGGCCCAATCGTTCGAAGTTTGCTCGCCCACCAGTGGCATTTCTCCTCGTTCTCTGAACATGCAGAGTAAAATTCAGCTCTGGGATAACGCCGCTGAATCTGGCTCACGGAGTTTCTTCCTGGGCTTAGCACTTTGGAGCGGACAAGGTGGAAGCACTGAGGACCACTTCTGGTATTTCAGTCCTTCTGAGTCAGGCTGTAAATAGGAAGCACAGAGGCAAATGGGGAAGCTCAGTCTAAAAATGTTCAAAAGTGGCCACTGATGCTTTATTTTTTGGCACCCGATTTAATCTGCTTTATCTTGGGCCTGATTTTTAACAGATCTTCTGAGGACCTGAAATGAAAATTATCTTCAGCATGCAGCACTGGTGCTCAGCTCCTCTGGGAATTAGTCTCATGGTCCTCTATTGAGGCACCCAAAAATGACTGTTATGCCCAAAACAGTGGCCACTTTTGAAAAATGTGGACCCGATCCTCAAAAGGTGTAAAACCTAGACCGAGTAAACTCTGGGTTTAATCAACTAAGCTTTGTAGGCAAGCCAGTGCAAAAGAATTGAACATCTAGAAACTTTCAAAAGTTTTGGCATGGGGTGAGGTTGGTTTACGTTTTGTCCAAACTGCTTTGCTGATCCCAAGTGAAAATGAAGTAAATATGAGTCAACAGTGTAACACTGTTGCAAAAAAAAGCGAACATCATTCTGGGATGTATTAGCAGGAGTGTTATAAGCAAGACACGAGAAGTAATTCTTGCACTCTACTCTGCGCTGGAGTATTGTGTCCAGTCTGGGCGCCACATTTCAGGAAGGATGTGGACAAATTGGAGAGCATCCAGAGAAGAGCAACAAAAATGATTAAAGGTCTAGAAAAAATGAGCTATGAGGGAAGATTGAAAAAATTGGATTTGTTTAGTCTGGAAAAGAGAAGACTGAGGGGGGGGCATTATAACAGTTTTCAAGTATGTAAAAGGTTGTTACAAGGAGGAGGGAGAAAAATTGTTTTTCTTAACCTCTGAGGATAGGACAAGAAGCAATGGGCTTAAATTGCAGCAAGGGCGGTTTAGGTTGGACATTAGGAAAAACTTCCCAACTGTCAGAGTGGTTAATCACTGGAATAAATTGCCCAGGGAGGTTGTGGAATCTCCATCATAGAATCATAGAATCTCAGGGTTGGAAGGGACCTTAGGAGGTCATCTAGTCCAACCCCCTGCTCAAAGCAGGACCAATCCCCAATTTTTGCCCCAGATCCCCAAATGGCCCCCTCAAGGATTGAACTCACAACCCTTTGGGGATTGGTCATTGGGGATTTTAAAGAGCAGGTTAGACAAACACCTGTCAGGGATGGTCTAGATAATACTTAGTCCTGCCGTGAGTGCAGGGGACCTGGATTAGATGACCCCTCGAGATCCCTTCCAGTCCTATGATTCTGTGATTCATCATGAAAGGGGTGATGGGGAGACAGTGAAGATTTCTATCTGGTCCATAGACCTGTTAGCTGGATTTATAATGGCGATTTCTACAGGTCTGTGCTTCTGTCTTCATATTCAGGTCGGAATTGACTTCACAGCATCCAATGGGAATCCGCGGGACCCCTCCTCGTTGCACTATATCAATCCCATGGGAACAAACGAATACTTGTCAGCTATTTGGGCAGTCGGACAGATCATTCAGGACTATGACTCGTAAGTACTGCCTCGTCCATTTGGTCGAAGCTGCTTGGCCCAGAGTGTTCTCTTCCCTCGGTAGGGTACTGGTAGGATACATTCCATCCATTGCTAGTGCACATAGGCAGCATGGTCTAGTAGGGTGGGGCACTTGACTCTGCACTTGCTTGCTCCGAAACCTTGGGCAAGTCACTTCCCCTCTGGGTGCCTCAGTTTTCCCATCTGTAAAATGGGTTTAGATACCCACTTAGGTGACGCTCTGAGATCTGTGGATGAAAACTGATCTAAATTCAAGTTGTTGTTTCATCTGTGAATTGCCTAATAAATACAGAAGAGAATCTCTCTTTTCTTCTTCTTTTGGGGAAAGGAGAATTCAAGCATAAATGGGGGTGTCAAAAATAATCCCATCTGCCCCCACACTATCAAAGACCAGGCATTGTCTCGCTCAGGGGTAGGTCTGCACTGTGCTCTTAGCCCAGCTCTGTGGGACCGGGACTTGTGGACTCCGTGTTTCCAACCCCATGCTTGAGCATTGTAAACCTGGGCTTATAGTTGCTGGACCTGGGTCTCAGAATGGTGCTAACGTGTCCACACTGCACTGTGCAGGCCACCTGACTCGGGTGCGCCCCTTGAGCTGCATCCACACTGCAAGATGACAGGGCTTGGACCTGAGTCTCAGCAGGACTTGGGCTCTGACCCACCTCCTTAGCAGAGTCCTAGTACCCAGCTCCTGAGTGCTCAGTGACCCGCATCAGACTGATTTGTGTGTGGACAGAAGTGGGGCTTGGGCTCAAACCTGAGTCAGAGCCTGGGCTTAGTGTCCAGTGTAGCCACACCCTTAGGGCTTGTCTACATGGTGGGGTAATGCTGGCTATGGGGATATGATTTCTAAAATATACAAATGTGTTGCATATTCATTGGTCCCTGCTGATCCAGTGTTAAAGTGCACTAGGGAACCTTGAGTGAGCACCAGAAGAGTGTACACGAGCCAACGTGCAATGCATTAGTGCACATTAGAAATCACACCCCCATAGCGTCCACTGCTGCTCCGTGTAGACAAGCCCTTACAGTGTGTGGGGGCTGTTCATTTGAAAAGCAGATGCCCTCAGCCTAGTATCTTTTACCATAAACAGTCGCGCTAACATGGGCCTGTGTCCCTCGACTAACCTGTTTGTGTGCTCCTATAGTGTAGCATGAAATCAATAAATCAAACAACCATAGGAATGTCAGCGTCTAATACTGGATAATACATTAGGGGCCGATCCTTATGATTACAATAGGGAACTTTGCAATGGAATAGCTGGTGCGTTTTTTAAACCCCAAACTCTGGCAGCCCTGCAATGACATGAGAATCTCAGCCACGACTTTAAAAGAGAAGAAATTTCTTCTCTTTTAATTGCAGAGCAAAGCTTGACAACGTGGCCCCTAGAGGGCTGAAAAACCCAAAGGCTAATAAAGCCCCCACATGTATTGGCCTAAGAATCATGAGATATTAAAAAGATAATCTCCTGATTTGGGGTCTGCTTGGGAATGACGGTGGGAAGGTGCCACAGATCTGCAGCGCCCACTGTATTCAGTGACCGCTTCGGGTGCTGAGTATCTTCCAGACTTGTAAAGTAAAGAACAGGAGTACTTGTGGCACCTTAGAGACTAACAAATTTATTTGAATATAAGCTTTCGTGGGCTACAGCCCACTTCATCGGATGCATAGAATGGAACATATAGTAAGCCGATATTTCTACATACAGCGAAACATGAAAAGGTAGAAGTACCCTTACCGACTGTAAGAGGCTAATTAATTAAGAGGAACTGTTATCAGCAGGGGGAAAAAAACTTTTGAAGTGATAATCAAGATGGCCCATTTCGGACAGTTGACACAAAAGTGTGAGGATACTTAACGAGGGGAAATAGATTCCATTAGTGTAATGACCGAGCCACTCCCCTGCTGATAATTCCTCTTAATTAATTAGCCTCTTACAGTTGGCATGGGTACTTCCACCTTTCCATGTTTCTCTGTATGTATAAATATCTGCTTACTGTGTGTTCCATTCTATGCATCCGATGAAGTGGGCTGTAGCCCACGAAAGCTTATGCTCAAATAAATTGGTTAGTCTCTAAGGTGCCACAAGGACTCCTGTTCTTGTTGCTGACACAGACTAACGCAGCTGCTACTCTGAAACCTATAAAATAAAGAAGTGTTGTTGTATGTTTGGGGAGGGGGTGCAAATTCAGTAACACTTCCTGTTTTGTTTTGTGTTTTTTTTTTAAGGGACAAAATGTTTCCTGCTCTGGGATTTGGTGCCCAGTTACCGCCAGACTGGAAGGTAAAGTACTGCATGTTTAAAATGGGTGTGCATCGACTTGATCAGGAATAAAGCTGTCTGTGGCTTCCTGAGGGTTCAGAACAGAATGGCTGCCTGTTGCATCTGCAAGAGCTTTTTATGCAGGGGCTGGGCTGGGGGGATGGGATAGAAGGGCTCTGGTTTTCAGGCTTTAGAGAAGGAAACGTGATTGCATATGTGCGTGAAGGAGTGGGGGAGGGAGGCTGGCAGCCAATTTCTCCCTCCCTTTCAAGCTGGCATGAAAGCAGCCGCATTGGCATTAATTGGCATAGTCAGCCACTGAGTCACTCTCCTGGCAGGAGGCAGGAATGGTTCGGGGAAAGTGGCAGGGCCCACTTGGTAAGTGTGTCAGACAGACACAGAGGAGAAAATAAAGGGGGCTGGAAATTGAATGTCCGCTGTGTAACGTTTTACACGTAGAGTGTGGAAATGGACCCAGAAAGCTAGGCATAGGTTTAAAATCTTTACACCTTAAGGATTGTATCTTGTACAGTCCGCATTCTCAGGTGCGCTGAAAGCCAGTCACTTCCAGTGCTGGCTCTCAGCGAATCTCCCGAAAGCCATGTTGATCTTTGTTGGGAGTAGGCACTCAAATGGTTAAAGCAGACGTGGTCCTGCAAATGCACATGCCAAAAAAAAAATCTCTCCTAGCATATGGTGCGGTGCTCAGATCATCGTTACAAACCCAGCCCAGTCGGTGTTTCCACAGTCAACACGCATTTCTGTTTGTTGTTCTAACGTCCTGCAGAGACTTTGGACCAGCTGGCAGAATTAAGATCCCAAAGAATTCACACCCGTGGCTCACGGAAGAGCCAGCCCATGATATAGGAGAAGGCGTGTATGTGATCCTCCTGCTGCGATTCTGTCTCTGTCTAAATACTGGGCCACGTTTGTCTGTGGTGGAACTCCTCCAGTGTCTATGGATGAATTTAGCCCATGGAATCTCGTTGTGTTAAGACCGGTAGTAAATCAGCACGCAGCAAATCTCTCTGGGTTTGTGAACAGCACGGGCTGAACACTGAACCTGTCTGCGTCTCCCCATCAATTATTTGTGTTCATTACAGTGGCCTGTTCTTGTGTGCATGAAATACTGGCCTCTGACAAAAATCTGACTGGTACCCAGATTGGTTCTGGCGGGGTTCTAGACCAAAGAGGACTACCGCATCTCTGCTTTTGGTTGAGGGAGGGCACAGGGCACTCAGACTTCAGAATCTGGTCTTGTCCATGGGAGAGCGATTTATTGATAACCTGTTGCAACCCTCCTGTGCCTTTCTGAGGCCATTACAGCAGGAGATTTCAGTAGGCAGCTCTCCTCCTTTTTGCAGTGAAATTGTTATTTCTCCAGCCCCATAAACATGCGTGGTGCTTCAGACAGGACAATGTGGACCCTGCCATAAAGAAAGTAGTCTATGGCCCTGATCCCACGAGTCGCTGGTTGCCTCTGGTGACATCAGTACCGATTGGGTCCGTAGGTGACGTGAGGTCAGGATGTTTAAAACTGGTTACGCTGGAAGTTCATTATCATGAACAGGATGCGACCCAAAGATGGCCTTATGATGGGGAATTGTGATGGCAACATTGTTTCCTCGCGTGTACTGCAAGTAAGACTCCCATTTCCAGACACGGTACGTGCTTTGGGGCCTTGTAGTCTTTCCGTTGACTTCAATGGGCCTGGGATCGACTCCTGCACTGAGGCAGCAAAACATGTGAGTAGAAGGAAAACTCTCGACAGTGAAGTTTGTGAGCTGTAGAAGAGAAGATCTGGAGGCTCCATACTGGAGCACTTCAAACTGCGCGGGCTGAATCTTTGGAGAATACACTGTAGGCACGGGCTAGATGGCCTAACAGGTCTTTTCCCATCTCTGATATCTGATTTTCTGCCCTATTGAGCTGCGCACTTCATAACCAAAGGCGAGGGTGCTAAATGTTGAGCAAGGTCTATGTAACCTGGGTTTTAAGGAGTTCAAACAGTCTTTAAAATGCACTGGTCTAGGACGTAAATTAACCTCCCATCCAGTCTCTGAGGCTGGCCGGACGACCCTTCCCGTGGGAAAAGTGTCACTAGCCCGGCGGCCAGCGAGGCTGAGTCAGGGCACTTGGCCTTTCTCTCTCCTCCCTCTCTGCCCGGCTCCAGCAGCTGAGAGTTGGGGAGCTCACAAAGCTTTGGTCAGATTCATGGCAGAGAGTGAGATCAGAGCTGTCCTTTCGCTTCTCCGCATGGAAAATCACAGCTGTCGTGTGGAAAAGTTTGGCTTTTCAGAAAGGGCATGTACTGCAAATCATCCAGGAAATCATTGCAGTCAGCTCTACCCATCTCCTTTCCATTGGCATGCATGGCATGCCCTGGGCTACGTCCCGCAGCGCTTCTAAAGAGAGGTGGTTTTAGAGGTTTGTTTTCTCTTGCTCGCCTTGTATTGCAATATCAGGAGCAGAGGAAACTCCCTAAAAATGGAGGGGTCACGGGCGCCCGAACCGGGCCCCACCCTCGCACCACCCCTCCCCCTCACAGCCCTCGTGATACCTCTTCCCCCGAGGCCCCGCTCCTGCGCCACCTCTTTCCCCAAGACCCTGCCCCCGTGCTCACTCCTCTCCACCCCTCCCCCCATCACTCGCCCTTACAGCTGGTGTAAGGCCATCCCACTTTTAAAAGGGATGGGGTCACGGCCCCCATCTCCTCCCCCCCTCCCCCCATTCCAGCACCCCTGATTGCAACCCACCTTAGCTTTAAAGACAGGCCTTTACTTGAGCTGATACCGCCGAGTGATTTTTTTCCCCTTCACTCTTAGGATCTCTCTGTTTGAAAACTACCAGTTGGGGAGTGTCTGGATTTCTACCCTCAGTATTGATTTGATGGTGCTTTACAGATGAATAAAAAAGAAAGCCTTGCCCTGAAAAATGTTATAGTCCAATGGCCCATTCCTGCCAGCAGTAATTCCTCCACAGGGTGCCATAGAAGTCAATAGGGCTGCATGCTGAAGTCATGGTTTGTAGGACCCCAGGGGCAGAGTTGTTATGGCCTAGTGGCAAGAGCACTAGATTGGGACTCAGGAGAAGGGGTTCTGTTCTTGACTCTGCCACTGGTGTGCTGTGTGACCTTGAGCAAGTCACTTCACCCTGCCTGTTCCTCTATTTCCCCTCCTACACTTGTCTATTTAGAGGGGAAACTCTTCAGGGCAATGAGGATCTCTTACGATGTGTTTGTACAGCACCTAGTGCAATAAAGTCCCAGTCTTAGGAAGGGCCTCTAGGTGCCACTATCATACAAAATAATTAGCTCATGGTGTCACAGGAGATGGTAATAGAGACCGGAGGGTGGGAGGAATGGGAGGCAAAAGTTCCACCCATGAGTTCCTGTGATTGCTTTGGCTAGTGATGTGCACGTCCTTAGGGTCTCACGAAAGGTCATCTTATATTGTCACTTTCAGCATCTGTTGGCTGAAAAATAGCTTTAATTTGCAACATTAAATTTTGCTGCTATTCTGCATTGTGATTTATAAACTGTTCTGAAATACCCCAGCGGTTTCATTTCTAACTGGCTCCTGGAATGATACGCCGCCACTCTGTTAGCTGCTCTTTTTACCGTACCCAGGCTCACTGCACACTCTTCCTGCCCGCGTTGTCCTGCCCTAGTCCATCGGGGTTTTACGCAGGCTGGGCTTTGTTCATGCAGCCGTTGGTAGCTTTGAAATACTCACTTCGGGGGAGTGGAGGGTTTTTCCTAAGCAAATGGAGTATGGGCTGAAGGCACCACAGTGCCAGCTCTGAAGATCCAAGTCTTCTGTCCCCGGATTGCAGCGGGGGGTGTAAGTGGAACAGCCGCCATCTTGGCAGACATACCGGGGATTGAACCGGGGACCTCCAGGCATAGACTGGAGATAAGGAGCCAGGCTCTGTAGCTGGGGGCTGTACCAGGCTCCCACCCTCAGGGCATTGGGCACAGTGGGATGCATAACACTGTGACCAGTGAATTGCACCATTTCCCCCCACACTGATGGGACAAAGTGCCCCAAGGCCGCCCACTTCTAAGGGTGATAGGTAAGACCCTACCAAATTCATTTCAAATTCAGGATTTGAAAATGGGTCAGTTTCATGTTTTCAGATGTTTAAAACTGAAAGTTCAAGGTGTTGTAACCGTGGGGGTCCCAACCCAAAAGGGGATTGGAGGGGGAGTTGCAAACCTATTGGAGGGGGGTCATAGGGTTGCCGCCCTCACTTCTGTGCTGCCTTCAGGGCTGGACTCCGAAGCCAGCAACCGCAGAGCTTCCCAGAGGTGGAGGTGGGTCTGATCTCTACACACTCCAAGCCCCCAGAGCAGCTGTGCAGGAGATAGACAAGTCTTGTCCCTCCCCTGCCCAGCTGGAGCTAGGAGCCCCCTTTGCTGGGGCGCCCCTAGGAACAAGGGGACATCGGATTTCACGGGGAAGGGCTTATTTCACGGTCCGTGATGCGTTTTTCACAGCCGTGAAATTGGTAGGGCCCTAGTGACAGGGTAATTCTGCCCATTCAGTCCCTAGCCTCTCTTCTGAGTGTCGGCGAGGGGGCAGTTCTGACGGTTATACAGCATGGACAGGTGTCTACTAGGAACTAGTGACACCATTAACCCTTGTGCCATACACCATCTAACAGCCATCGGGGGGCCGCTTGGGGGTTTGTCTACACTGCAATTAAAACCCCCCGGCTGGCCCTGACTCAGGTTCGTGGGGCTCAGGCAAAGGGGTGTAGACGTTCGGGCTCGGGTCCAGGCTCTAGGACCCTGCAAGGCGGGAGGGTCCCAGAGCTCGGGCTGCAGCCTGAACGTGTTTTCCCTGGTGTAGACGTGGCCGATGTCAGTAAGCTCTGGGTGGGCGCTGAAGGGAGAAGCAAATCCCAGTGTGGCGGGAACCTCACTAGGCGTGTCTACACTACAAAATTAAGTCGACTTACGTTAAGTCGACGTACAGCCCCCGCAGTCGTTAAAGTGACACGTCATGTCCACACTGTGCTGCTTCTGTGGGCGGTGCGCGTCCTCACCAGGAGCGCTTCTGCCGACTTACCTGTGTGGGGCATGGTGGGGCATTGACAGATGGAGCCCCCTGCACCCTGCCCCGGGGCTGCGAGCTGGAGCCGTTTGCCCCATATAAGTCAGTGGCTACAGCCACCCTCTCCCCCACCAAAATCAGGTTGTACCCTCCTTACCTTGGTGTGGGCCCTGCTTCTGTCCCTGATCCTAGTGCTCTGCAGCAGGAAGCCCGTAAGTCACCTCGGGCTGTCAGCCCCGGCGCAGGGGAGGGCTGCAGCTGTGAACAGGCGATGTAAGTAACGCAGTGTCTACACAGACACTGCGTCGCCCTAACAACACTGACCTAAGCGGTGGGCCTCTCATGGAGGTGGAGTTGACTGACCATATGCCCCAGCCTTCTTTGAGTCTCTTCTTTCTCCGTCACCTCTCTGTGTGAGGTTTTTAACCATGCTGGGTCTGCAGGCAGGCACAATGCCATCTGACTGCCTGTAGATCAGGCTCCCAGTGTACACCTTGGCGATGATTCCTCTCCCCCTAACCAGAACATGTCACTCCTGTCTGTCATGGCACCAGTTTCAATGGGACAAATCTCCGTAAACAGCTTACAGTGACTAATTCTCCCACCGGTTGTTATGACTGACAGAAAGCAGAAATTGAAAACATAATGGGACTGGAGAGAATATGGAAACTCCTGATGCATCATGTGCTGGTTCCTCGCTGAATATTGCCACGCTGCTCAAACGGCTGAGAAGTAATCAGAGCAGGGACTGAGTCTTCATAGCTGCTTGTAAAACCCCTAGCCCAGCACTGGCACGGTCTTAATCATTTCACATTCCAGATTCCATTCCTGTTCACATACAGAAAGGAGAATCCCAGAAGATCAAGCCTTTAATGAATATATGGAAACGAAGGGCCCTTAATTCCCATTGACTCAGCATAAAACTGTGGCCATGTTGATAATGATGCTATGGGTATCGAACCCCAGACCTTCGACACCAGAAAATAGACCACTCAGTCCTGATCTGCAGCCTTCGTGCTATTTTATCACTGGGCCTTTGCATACAGCTCTGGCAAATGAGCCTTATTCCAGCACGCCTTGCTTATTTCAGTCTTGGGTCTGCAGCCCTCTGCCAGTTCAGGTGTGGACTCCCATCAGCAGCAGTAGTCCTGACCTACAAGTAACTTGCTCTTCTAGTCCTGGGTCCTCAGCACTGCCCAGATTTTCCTGATATTCAAAACCAAAATGGGCATTACTCACTGAGACCGCGGTCTTGTTTTAAGACGGGCTGTCTAATAGGAGTTCCACCCCGCACCCAACGGTCGCTCTGTTAATTTTAAATAAGAAATGGGGAAGATCATTAAAGATAAGAGTCCTATAAATCATGCTTTGTTCTCGTGATGCGCTTGTTGCCATGGCACTGCCAAATGCTTTCAAAGAACCGATATGAATACGATATTTTGCACACAAACGGAAATGTCAAAGAACATCTTGAAATTCTAGCGTCTCCAGAAGGAGAACCTCAAGCCGTCTCGCTGTCGGAGATGGGAGAAGGAAGCAGATGGGTTTAGACTTCAGTGGGGAAGATACACAGGGTATATGGCATTGTATGGATTGTTGCTCAAAATCCCATCCCCCAATCCCATGCTGCGTGCGATCTGGGTTCAAGGGTAGACTCTGGAATCCAACCTGATTTAATTTCTGAGCTGACAGATGAAGGCTCCCAAAGCAAATGGTGGTGTTGTTTTATTATTCTTTGTATGACAGTAGCACCGAGGGCCTCCATCAGAGTTTGGAGGCTTTGTACTAATAGACGGTGCTGTAAAAAGCTGACAGTGTACCTGTACCATTTTACAGATAGGAAAACTGAGACACAGAGACCAGGGACTTGCCCAGGGTCCCAGTCTGTAGTTGAGCTAGAAATTGAACCCAGGTCTCCTGAGTCCCAGTCCTGGGCCTTATCCACAGGCCATCTTTCATGGCTGTGTTACTGTGGCTCTGCTGTAAAAGCAGCACTTACAGGCACTATCTGCCTGAAGGTGGTGCTTTTTCTGGAGATATCCTGTGATGTCCCCGCCCAAGGAGGGTTTCTAGTGGTGTTGGGAAGGAGGGGGCTATAGGAGCACCGTGACGTCTTCTCTTCCAACCCTGCTGCCAGCTGAGCCAACCCGGTGACTTCGGTTCAATGCTCCGTCAGCTCGATAGGAGAGCCTGGTTCCATTTCTGAGCTTACTCCTCATCTGAGAGCTGCCGCATGCAGGGGGACCGGACAGGGCCTTCTAGCCAGCTAAGGAGTCTGATCCAAAGCCCATTGAAGTCAATGGGATACTTTCCACCCACTTCAGCCAGCACTGAATGAGCCCTAAGGAACTCCTGTTGATTGGCTCTGCAAAGGGTTACGCTGTCCGTTCTCCTCCGCTGGGAAGCCTGAGGGCCTTAAAGATAGGACGGGGGGGTGGGGGTTAAACTGGGAAATATCAGGGGGCTGGAGAAGCGGAAAGGGTCTTGAGTGCACAATGCTGCAATTGTAACGCTGTCATCTTGCAGTCTGCTCTCTGGCACACAGGCCCGATGTGTAATGTCTGCGGAACACTGCCAGCCAGGGGAGAGCTGCAACACAGAGCCCAATCACCAAAGGTTTGGCACATGCTTCGGTCACCAGCTCAGGGCTTGTGCATATGAATGGCAGCATTATTGATTGCCCTACACCAGCATGAAGGTCCCCCGAGAGGAAAGGGTAACGTTACCTTGCGCAACGGCTAATCGCCTTTCAGCGCAGAAAAGAGTTTTAGGAGTTTTTCCCACTGACGCTTATGAAAAATTACAGTCGTCTTATTCTCTCGATAGCATGTATTTTAAATGGAGATGGGGGACATGCTGAAGCAGAGAGATCTGTATTTCCCTGGCCGTCTGGGAGGTTTTTGTGTCATATGCAGGGATAGTTAACGCTAACTTCCCTTGAAACCAAAGGTTCATTTCACTAGCTTTATTAATATTCATGGACTGTAACATTCATCCTTCTGTCTGAGGATCTCAAGGAGCTTTACATACATTAATTAACCCTCAAAACCCATAGGAGATGGGGGATTTATTATCCCCCATGTCATTGGTAAACTGAGGTACCAAGAGGTGCTGGATCTTCACCTTTGGGCACCTGAGATTAGTGGCCTAAATAACCACTAATGCATCTGAAGAAGTGGGTATTCACCCACGAAAGCTTATGCTCCAATACGTCTGTTAGTCTATAAGGTGCCACAGGACTCTTTGTCGCGTCTGGTAGCAGAGTTAGGCTAAAGAAAGTGGTGCATCTCTCTGTTGCTGATCTGTCTTGTCTGAGATTCTCTGTAGTGCCAGTATCCATCGTCTCCAACCTGCATAGCAAGATCGCTAGTGACTCTCAAGGAGTCATTCCTCTCTTCTGATTGTTTTAGGCCTCGTCAGAGAACAGTACATGCTGATTTATTCAAAGCATCTGCTGCTGCCGGGGTTCCCAGCCTCTTTCATAGCACCACTTCCCACTCAGTCCCTCACCCCTGGTCTTTCCCTGCTGGGCCTTAGAATCCTTTGCACATATCACCAGGGCGTTTCAGTGGAGTTGTTCCAGGAAACAGTGCAGTGATGTCTGGCAATCACCAGTCCAGAGCTGGTGAGCAAATCTTCCACACTGGAATGGCAGAGATGGGCACTGAGACCTGGCTCAGTCTGAGTTTCCTCTACTCTTCTTATCACTCTGGGATACATCTTGCTCTCACTTACACTTGTGCACTCCCCTGGGAGCCCGACTGGTACAGCGCTTCCTGAGTAATTCATTCATATGGCACGAGCAGAATTATTAGGAGCAATAAAAGCAAGCACCTCTTAATGTAACTGATGCTGGGAGTAGCTTCCTGAGGAGAGCTTTGCAATTAGCATCACTATTAATTTTGCAAATGGCCGTGCTGCGCCGCCACGTAACTGATGGGAAACGCAAGGCACTCTTCACTTGCCAGTGCTCCAAGGAATCCCCTTTCGGGAGCATCTCCCCATTTCTGGAGAGGTGGATAATTCCTCCCACGTGGTGTCAGTTGCCTGAAGACCTTGAGTGTCTTGCTACTGCCTAGGAAGGTTGGCTTCCTTACGCATTTTCCTTGGAAAAGCCAGTCCAAGCAATTCCAGGGGCTTACCTCACTCACCTGCTCTGCAGTGCCAGCTTGCAAAGGGATGGGTAACAGGGACTGTGTCTACAACTAGGACTCTGTGTAACGTGGTTAACGTTGTTTGAGCCTTTTGTGACCTTACATGGAATTAGTCACTTCTTCTAGCGAGTGTGATTCTTGGTGGGGTTTGTGAGAGATGTGCCAGCCGACTGGCCCATCTTTGCGGCTCCGCCCACATCCTCAAAGGTACGTAGGTGTCTAGCTCCCGCTGAGATTAATAGGAGCTAAGCGCCTAAATACCTTTTGAGGATCTGGGGCCTCCTCCCTGTGCTCTTCCTCCAGGTAGGCAAAGGGAAGCACCATGGGCAAACCCAGCTTCTTATGTTCACTAAGGGCTGGTCCACACTAATCCCCCGTGTCGAACTAAGATACGCAACTTCAGCTACGTTAATAACGTATCTTAGTTCGATCTTCAAAGCACTTACCGCGGGTCCATACGTGGCAGGCAGGCTCCCCCGTCGACAGCACTTACTCCTCGCGGCGAGCAGGAGTACCAGTGTCAACGGCACGCACTTCCGGGATCGATTTATCGCGTCTAAACAAGACGCGATAAATCGATCTCAGAAGATCGACTGCTTCCCGCCGAACCCAGAGGTAAGTATAGACGTACCCTTAGGAACTAGTGACGGGAATCCCAATTTCAGAGGAAGCCGAGTGGAGCTTTAGTCAAAAGGCTTTAAGGCAAAAGGAACGATCCCAGCCCCCAAAGCTACTGAATTCTGAGTGTGTTAATTTTCACTTTTCCTACGCTTGGCATAACAGGGAGTATAGGAAATGTTGCAGATCCAGCATGGGGAATGAATAAATCGGTGGCACTGCCAAAAGAAAGCAAGAATCCCTTTGGGGGGGTGCAGGGGGGTTCAGCCCGTCAGACCCAAAAAACACCTTACGTTCTTTCGCCAAGCCTGTTGCCAGAAACCCCACTCTGTGCTTAGTTTCCATGTCAATTTCGGTTGTTTTTTTTCTCCCCTAGGTATCTCATGAGTTTGCCATTAACTTCAACCCCACCAACCCATTCTGTTCCGGTAAGTACATACGTGGGTCCAGACCTTTCCAGCTTGGGGACCTGTATTTGCTGACTACTAGCCAGCTTAGGACTTGTTACCTCCCCTGTGGTGTCTTCCAAAGACCTGTTAACTTCACGACAGAGCAGTTGTAGTCTTCAGAAGAACCTGTGTTTGAGCAGTGCAGCATCCTGGAGGCTCATTGGGCAAAGAGCACTGGATGCCCCCTGTACTTTTACGAGTCCTCTTGAAGTTGAAATTCGGTTACAGTGACTGTCACAGATTCCACGATAGATTTAAAGCCAGAAGGGACCATTATGATCCTCTGGTCTGACCTCCTGCAGAACACAGGTCTTAGCAAGAACTAGGACAATCTCAGGTGAGCTATCTCAGCCCCTTGTACTTGCTGTGAACACCTCTACTATTTGTGCTGTACCTACTTCACTAGGTCACTCTCTGATTGTCCTGATTTGCTAGAGAGCTGTCTGTTATGTTATTTATTTGTATTACAGTAGCATTCACAGACCAGGGGCCCAATGTCCTAGGCACTTGTACCAACATACGGAGTTTACCATCTAAATAATATAGACCAGTGCATCACCAAATAATATAGACCAATGCTGGTCTACACTTAAAGCGCTGCGTCAGCGCAACGGCAGCACTTATGTGAAGATGATCTTACCCCGATGGGAGAGCTTCTCCCGCCAGGGTAATTAATCCACCTCCCCGAGAGGTGGTAGCTACGTCAATGGGAGAAGCTCTTCCATCAACATAGCGCTGTCTACGTGGAGGGTTAGGTACCGGTGTAACTAACTACATCACTCACGAGGGTGGATTTTTCACACCCCTGCGTGATGTTGTTATACCGATACAGATCTGCAGTGTGGACCTGGTCTACTAAATTGGATTAAAGTAATCTAATATCCAGGTTCCGCTTAACCCTTTTTGGGGTTAGCCCATGTGTCTCCACAGTGCACTTGCTCAGCTTTGTAACCATGGGTCAGTATTACTTCTGTTGGTACAGATGGGGAAACCGAGGCAAAGAAGGCCAAAGTGACTTGGCCCACGGTCACCTGGAACTCGTACTCTGTCTCCTCCCTGGGGCCATGCCTACAGGTGGCCATACTGGCAGGGGTAGGAGGATGGAGATAAAGACCTGACAAGACTGATAGTCCTGATTCTGCTGGCTAGAGAGAGGAAAGCTGGTCCAGTGATTAGGGCACCTCTCTGGCACTCATGAGACGCAGGTTCAATTCCTGGCTCTGCCACAGACTGCCCTGGGCAAGTCACTTGATCTTTCTGTTCTCTTGGTTTCCCATCTGTGCAATGGGGATAACAGCACTGCCCTTCCTCCTGGGGATAAATAATGAGACTGGGGTGCTCAGATGTTCTGGTAATGGGGGGCAGATAAGTTGCTTCCACAAATGTTGCTGGACAGTGACATTAATAATTGTAACTCTGCAGAACCACCATGCCAGTGTCCTCCATAAACCTCCTGCTCTAGTGTAGCCTTTTATCAGACTGTTAAACCAGTACTAAACGCTTAGTTTAAATAGGAATACACTTCTCTGATTGGTCAACAGAGCAATGCAAGACACTATGCACTATTTGCATGTCTGTGCATGTGCATAGAATAATGGTCGAAATACTATTTGACACACGTGCTTGGGTGGCACAAGTCCTTATTTCCTCTTGGTAATGACATAATAAATCTTAGGTTGCCACATCACGCCCTATCTTCTACTCATGATAAATTGCCTTAAATCAAAACGGGGGGTGAATTTCCCTGGAAATGGGGCATCTGAAGATAGCATAGATCTGATTGGGCGTGGGTGGTGGTGATTGCATTCTACTGGAGTTCCATTCACAGATGAACATTCCTCTCTGCAAGAAAGCGCTGGCTGGGAATGTTTCAGCAGAAACAATGAAATAGTTTAAATTGTCATCAGTAGGCTTCAGATTCAACACCCCTCTGAGAGGAATCTCTGGATCTAACGTCCTTGCTACACTCTGGGCTGTATCTGCCGACTCGGACAGCACTGCACTGGGTCGTGTTCAGACAGTTCTCTTTCTGTTCGGAAGTGGATATCAAACTCGTTCTGTGGAAAGAGCCAAATTACGTCGTCAAACGTGATCTGTGAGCCGTTTTACTACCCTGGAAGCACAGCGGAGTTAACAATGGGATGCTTTCACAAAAATCAAAGGGAAGAATATGGCGCTAAACCTTTCATTCATAAAATGAGATGAAATAGTGCCAGGCCTCTTAGAACAACTGCTGTATTTCTGCTCTGTGTTTGTTTGGTCATTTTTGCATGGAATTACCCAGTTTACATGTACAATCGCAATAATTCTGTGCATAACTGAATACCAAAGTTTTATGTTTTAAAAACGGGTTTAGTGTCACCATTAGGGTTAAGTGTTAACACTCCGTTGAGATGAACAGGGCAGTTGAGACCTCTCAGAGCTATGGTTGCAGACTCAAGCAGGTACCACAGCATCCAGTCTGCTCTGTGCACACTTGGAAGGTTTTCTGGGCAGCCATAGAAACGTATTTGGTCAAACGAAAGCTTGCAGAATCTTAGAACTGCAGAGGGCTCGGGGGTCTCCCCCCACTGTATTACAGGTGGGATTTTCAAGAGCGTCTAAGTGACAGTGGAGCACCAGTCCCATTGACTTTCATGACAGTTGAGCGCCCGAGTCACTTAGACGCTTTTGAAAATCCCATCCTAAAATAGACACTTAGACCCAGATCCTGCAACTCCTTGCGTGCAGGCAGATGGCTGTGCTTAGCGGGGAGCCCTGTCGACTCCAATAATTCTCCAGGCAAGGCACAGCAGCCCTCATGCAGGCAAGTGGCTGCAGGTGGAGGTCTTAATGGTAGCTGAAATTGTGCATACAGCAGCTGGGCCCGCCATGACTGTATGGCAATACTCTACCGCTTGGAATCAGCTATGTTCAAACATAAAAGCAGCCACACTGGGTCAGACCAAAGGTCCATCTAGCCCAGTGTCCTGTCTTCCAACAGTGGCCAATGCCAGGTGCCCCAGAGGGAATGAACAGAACAGGCAATCACAAAGTAGGGTGACCAGACAGCAAATGTGAAAAATCGGGACGGGGGTGGGGGGTAATAGGAGCCTATATAAGAAAAAGACTCAAAAATCAGGACTGTCCCTATAAAATCGGAACATCTGGTCACCCTATCACCAAGTGACCCAAACCCCCACCCCTTGCGCCATTCTTTGGAGCCAAAGCCTTAACCCGTCAGTCAGAAGGGGAGAGAAAATTCTTAGTTCCAGTCAATGTTCCCTCTAATTTTTGACAGGCCATGTGCACAAAAAATTTCTTCTGTGCAAATTGTTGTGCTTCTGTGCAAATTTTTGTGCACGCAGTGTTTTGCTGTGTGCGCGGGGTTTAGGATCTGTGTGCGCGCGCACACACGCACATCTTAGAGGGAACAGTGGTTCCAGTTTATATGTATTCTGTCTTCAAAGAGTGTGTGTGTGTGTGTGTTCGTTCAGAGGCAAATAGATGTAACTTTTGCCTGAGTGTACTTTAAAAGAGAGGTGAAGGGTTGGGCAAGAACGGAACTGAGCGTTCAGGACACCGCTGGAAATTGAAGCTGTCAGTGCGGCCACATTCAAGTCTCGCATCCGTGCAAAGACTTTGGCGGAGGCTAGTCTCCTCGGTGATCAGAGCACAATGACCCTCTAGGGAATCGGTGTCACCCTGTTCCGGTCAGGCTGGAAAGCGGTGCCGTCAGCTAGTGTCTGAGGCTGCAGGCATGACACAGCCTGTGTGGGTTTCCTTTTTGTGGGTCTTTACTCCTAGATATTTCCATTTGAGCAATGTAACATTCACTTTTCCAAGCAGTTCGGTTTCCTGCTTCCCACCCAGCCACAGAGTTGGATGTCGCACATTAGCAGAGCATTGAGATTAAAGCCACATTCTGTCCTCTGATGTGTGTGGGTGGCTCCCTTTGGAAATTCCAGCTCCCTTTGCAAATTCCAGCTCCCTTTGCACCCACATTGCAGAGCAGAATTTGGCCTCATTATTTCAGAAGTGAGGAACTTTTTTTTTTTTTTTTAAATGTTCTCGGCTAAGTAAGCCAACAAGAGAGACTGCAGTAACTTCAGAGCCAGCCACACCCAAGCCGCTTGCATAACCCGAGTTTGTAAATCTGCTGCCAACAGTACTGGTGCCCTGCAAGCTGGTGGGAGAGGTCAGACAATGGACGTGGTAGGGATAGACCAATGTAACCCTTATCATATGATCACCCGGGGCAAACAGTCAGTAAGGAGTCCGCTCCAGGGATAGATTAGTTCCTTAGCCTGAGCTGAGACAGTCCTGTATCCCTAGTCTAACGTACTGACCAGCATGTACATACCTGAGCCGGGCTATCAGTAATGAAAGCAAAAGCGCCTCTTATAACGCACAGATCAGAGCAACACTTTCAGAACTTCAGTGAAACTTCTTGGTTCAAGTTTCCAGCCAGACTGTTCCTGTGACCTTGGCTTCTCTCCACCACTTTCCCTGCTTTATGGCTGTCTCCGTTCCTTCTTAGGCATGGTGAGATTCTTTAAGGGCATTGTGACGGGGCAGACTTGCCCCGCACTGGCAGTGAGAGGGTTAACCCTTCCCTGCTGGCGGAGGAAGCCACGCCCCTGAGGCTCTGCTGGGCATGCCCCCACAGGGAGCCAACTATAAAAGCCTGCAGAGCTGCTCAGTCTGGGCTGGCGGCTGAGGGAGGAGGAAGCCCAGCGGAAGCTCCAGCCCAGGAGCAGCGGTGCCTCACCCAGGGGAGAACTGAGAGACCGTGGAGGTTCACGCCGTTAAAGGCAGGGCCCTGGGTTGGAGCCCGGTGGAGGCGGGTGGGCCCCGGGCTCCCCTACCGGGGGTCTCTGAACCCCAGGCCCCATCATTTTGTGAAGACGTAGTTCACCAACTCCCCCTTGTACCTTGAAGGAGATAGACGGACTCCAGCCACTAGGCCGCGCTATCCCCTGGGGGGGGGGAGTTAGAAGGACTTTGACCATTGGGCCATACAGCCCTGACTACCGGGGAGGTAGTAGACCTGTCATAAGAGCAGGGAGGCGGAGCTAACCTCGCCCCCACCCCCTGGAATCAAAGGGGTGACGAGGTACACAGCCCACCACAGGCATTTATTTGTGCTCCCACTCAGGCAGAGTGTTCACATGGCTTGGTATATTTCCAGAAAACAAAAGGACGCCCTATCTGAATTCAGGCATTAGAAGCCCTCTCTCTTAACCACAAGGGCCCAGGTGTCTGCTGGAAAAGATTTGTCGAAGCCAAAGACACTTGAAGCCTTGTTTTCTGAAGTTCTGAGCATCCACAACTTTACAAGTCAGCAGGTGGTTTAAGAAACACCGTTGTTAGGCTGAGGCAGGATGGCCCAGTGGTTAGGAACCCAGGAGACCTAGTGTCTACACCTGATTTGGCCACTGACCTCGAATAACTTCACCTCTCTGTCTGTTTCCCTTACCACTTGTTACCTGTCTGTTTGAATGGTAGGGTGTCACGCTGTTTGTATGGTCTCTCGCAGACGTGGGCTCGGCTCTCTGGTGGGGCTACAAGATGCTACTGTAATATAAGTAGCAAAGTGAAATTTAGCTTCAGTGATCTCAAGCTTCTGCCCGTTGTATCTGAAATCCATTTTGATGTGTACGTAGACGGTTACTGCAAGGAGCCGGCTGGGAGACTGTCTAGTTAATGTCTGGTTTGTCTGGTTCTCTTTAAGGCGTGGAAGGCATTGTCCAAGCGTACTCAGCCTGCCTGCCTCACATACGCTTCTACGGACCAACCAACTTCTCTCCCATTGTCAATCACGTGGCCCGGTTTGCTGCCCAGGCTACGCAGCAGGAGTTTGCAGCTGTAAGTTAACAAGTGTCTGTCGTTTTATCTGTGTCTCTGCCTTGGCTTGGAATTTCAAAGCAAGACTCATTACGCTCACCATCTTGTTATCTCCTGGAGGGCACAGGATCATAGACGTGCAAGATAAAAGAGACCTATTAGATAACGTAATCCGTCCCTTGCATACACAGGCTGTGGTCCCTTGGTAGAGGATGTATCAGATGTCAGTGATACAGACCATGCTTGATCTTAGCCAACAGGCCAGTAACTAGCTCTGTTTAAAAGCTGATGGGATGTCTCACCGTTAAAGGCACGGAACAGCTATATCTAGGGAAGAAGTAATTTAAGGTATGTTTAAACATTGTTGATTTTAGTAAGACCCGCCGCTGTATTTTCATGACAAAGGCAGATGCAATGACAAAGGCATTGATATAATGATGCAATGACAAAGGCATTGATATAATGGAATTCGGAGACTACTAGGAGTTTGAGGTTCTGTTCAGGGACTTGCAGTGACAGAGGCTACAACAGTGAAGCATCTTGTCAGCACCATGCAATTAACCTCCAGGCCCCTGGGTGGTAGGGAAGTGGTGTTCTCTCCATAATACAGATGGGGAAACTGAGGCACAAGGACATTAAGCAACTCGCCCAAACACACAGGAAATCAGTGGCAAAGCCAAGAATTGAACCCAGGTCTCCCAAGCCCCAGTTTAGTAACCCCAGGGACCATCTTCTGTCTCTTGTCATGTGTGTTTTCAGGCGAGTGAAAAGATGCAGTTTATCCTAGGTACTTATCTCACTGAGACCCTCACAACACCCATGTGAGGTAGGGCAGTGCTTTTATCCCCATTGGCAGAGAGGCTAAGTGTCTCGGCCAAGGTCTGTACCAGAGCAGGGTACTCAACCTGGGTCTCCCAAACCCCAAGCCGGCACTGCAACGACTGGACCACGCATCTGATCGACTTTTTTTTCCGGTGCCCTTAACACACTGGCAAACAATCGTGTGATTTATTTATTGACATCATACAGTTTGAGTCATTTCCTAGGTTAAACTCCGGGGATGAGGTTTGGAAAAGCATTCAGTGTCGGTGTTAATTTTGCTCCCATTGAAAGTTAGTGGGAGTCGATGGGAAATGTGTTAATTGCTACAACTTACGGACGATGAATATGTATTGCCCATGGATAGGATACGCCATAAGAATGATTCATCTAAAATAAGGAACTCTATTTTTTCCCCCGTGCCCCTCATTTGAATAGGTGTCATTCAAACACAAGTGCTCCGGTAGCACTGTGATGAGCATACTAGGCAGGAGAGGAGACAATTGGTCTGTGGAATAGAATGCAGGGTGGGCGGGCTAATACTGTCTAATACGGAGCCCGTCTTTCCAGGGGTAGCACAGTGTTGCGTGTCTGGGAGCTGGGCTTTCAGGCTCCTGTGTTTTGTTCAGTGGTTTTGGAAACAAAAGCGTTTCGTGTGCTGTGGTCAAACAGGCAGCATTGCAGCTTATCCAGTAAGAACGAGTCGAGCGATGGCCCGCCTGGGTTCTTATGATAAGGGCAGGGTGAGGCAGCCTGGCATGGGGTAAGTCCACTAGCTTTCTGCTGTTGGCGCTCCATGGGTTCAGTTCCTGGTTGGGGCACAAAGTGATCTCCTCCCTAATGGGTGGCTTGCCCCACTACAGAGTGCCCCACGGCACTGCTTCACCTGCGTAGCAATCTGTGCTTCAGGAGAGCCCCCGGGACTGCAGAGCGTGGGGTAAGTCAGAATGGGAATGCGTTACTGTGAGGGAATGGGCTGGAGGACAGGACTGAGGAGCAATGGTAGCACTGTGAGAAACCTGTACGAGAGCTACCCGAGGACGGGCCTGGTCCAGCGAGATGCCAACGACCGCAATTCTCCTTGGCTTTAACAGGAAGTGCCAGTGCACAGTGCTGATCTGGCCCAGGCATTGGCTCCAACAAGTGTCTTCCGTTGTTTGTAGGATTTGGAGCTCATGGAAAACAATGAAGCACTTTCGAAGCACTCCGGCTTTGCCTAGAGTTGAGCTGTTCCTGTTCATGAGGCCTCGAATGATCCCCAGTTAATTCCACACAATATGTGAGCTGTCGAGCGACACACCATTGAGAGAGATTAGTGCACGTCGCATAACTAACAGGGGTTTTTGCCGCCCCAAGCTCTGAGAGCGCAACTGCTGAAGCAAAGGAAAAGAAAAAAAAAAAAGGGCCAGATTGCTGCCCCTTAAAGTGTCTCCCCAAGCACGTGCTTGGTTGGCTGGTGCGTAGAGCCGGCCCTGGTGACTAACATAGCAGTCTCTGGTGGCTTTGCCACAAGCAGACTGGGAAATGGGTTGTGACTGAGGGCTCATCTTCACTGGATGGCTTTACCATGAGGTAATGGATTGCTGCAAATATTGGTTCTTTACCCTAGGGATCAGCCCTCTAGGACAACCCTAGGACCCCAACTTGAGGCTGACCTCAATTAATTACATTAAGGTAAAAGCCACAGCGCCTCATCTGCACTAGGATTTTGCAGTGAGGTAGCAAACTTGATGTCTTCACTGCAGAAAAAGCCTGAGTCACGGTCTGTGTCCCAGTTCCCCTTGCTCCAAGGTGGGGTGTGGTGTGTGTGTGTGTGTGTGTGTGTGTGTGTGTGTGTGTGTGTGTGTTGGGTGGGTAAAGTTCACAGCACCTGCTTTGTACCTGGTACATTCCCTGGAGCACTGGCCACATGCATGCGGAGGCAGATGAATGCAGCACCCACCAGGGCCACTCTCTCCTCTCCCCTGCTACCTCCAGCATGGGTAGCCAGCCCAGGAGAGTAAGGGGCTCCTTATGTCTCCTGACTACCATTTGAGTGCACAGGACAGTCTACAACCTGGCCCATGATGAGTTAAAGCCGCTCGATTTGATTGTTGCAAAGCTTGCAACAGCTTGCCAGGCAAATCGGGCGGCCTGCAGGGAGTGTAGATTATTTTATTGATTTGGCGTTTGGGGGCAGAATGCGGAGAATATCTGACCTTTTCGTGTCTGCTGTGGTTTCAGGGCTAAGGCCTGGGGTACCCGGAAAATGTAGGTTGATGTAGCTGTGACGCTCGGGGGTGTGAAAAATCCACCCCTCTGAGCACGGTAGCTACTAGTAATATCATGATGTAACAATTGGAACCTGAGCAATTGGAGAGAGAAGAAATTCTTATTCCGATGGGTTTTTAAACATTTTGGTTTATTTAGCTCTAACACAACTAACAGTTAGGAGGAAAATCTTTGTTAAAGATTCAGCATCCTCACCCTTCCAGTTAAGGGCAGAGAAGGCTCCCACTCCAGTTCTCTGGGTCTTCCGGGGAAGACACGATATACCAAAGGTCAGTCAGTGAAAAAAAACTTTAGTTTTATAACACCGTTCGGGTCTTCAGATGTCATAAGGAAGCCACAAAGAGGGAACAACCTGTTTATTTCCTTTGCAAGGAAATTCCACTTAACCGTACACTCAGTATGTACAGATCGCTGCTTGATAGCCGAGACGTTTTTGTCTCTAACTCTGCTGATTTTGACGTGGTCTGTGATCAAACATGAGCCTTGAACTGAGGGCCAATTTTTTTAAAAATCCCTGTAAAGTCAGAAAAATATTTGACATCTGTATTTGCAGTTTTTTAAGTCATGTGGGCAAACTGCCGATTCTGTGCCAGCAACCCAGTTCCAAAATGTTGCTTCAAGCCACTCTGTAATCCCGGAAGTCCTGGTTAATTAGCCCATCAGACTGTTTACACACACATGCCAAAAAGCTGCTTGTTATTTCTAAGGATGGCCCTCGTGACTCCGTTCTGTTTCATTAACACGTGAGGTTCTGTCTCGTTCTGAAGAGACTGTACCAGGATGTTAGTGGTTTACGAGGCCAGGTTTTGCGGGTTACTTTCTGTTTAAGCAGGTAGGAAGGAAGGGCTGGGAGGAACATGGTAATTTAAAGAGACTCATGCAGCTGAAATAAAATAATGGCCTAAATGGGAGGGAATCACAGGACTGCAAGCAAATAGGTGTGAACCAGTTTCTAATGCATTGGAATCCCACCCTTGTTATCAGACTGAACTATCCTGTGCACCAAGAAGAACTTTGGAGCTCCTAGGGGCTTCAGGTCAATCTAGTCTGACATCCTGTAGTGGTCCTGTCCCAGGGTGCCTGTCCCACAAGGGAAGTTGAGCCCAGCCCCATCTGATGCTAATCAGCTGATGTTGTGAGGCCAGGGACCAGGTGAGGGCTGAAGATGACCCAGTCTTCAAAAGAGCAGCTAGTAGCTCAGGTGAGATGGAAATCTGCATGGGGCAAGGAGGGTGCTTCAGGAGATCAGACCCGTAAAGGGGCTCGCCACACTAGCTAGGCGAAAGACCTGGCTGGGGTACCTGCTGCTGCGTAGGCAAGAGACCTTCGGAGAGGTGAGAGGTAGCAGAACCTGGTTCACCTGTTTCGATTAATGGTTTGAACTGTTTTGTTGGAGCAATAAATGCGTCCCTGGGGCAAGGGACTGAACAACGGACACTGGTGGGAGCTTCACTTAATGCGCTGGGTTATGTAAAGGGCGGGCCCACTCACCAGAGTGGGGAGACAGTGCTACATGCTGTCACTGGGTACAATCCCCACTAGAGCGCCTCCTCCTAGCTGCTCTGGGGATTAGCTCCTTCCCCGTCCGACACCCCCTTCTGCCGCCCGTTCGGGTGCCCGGCCGCCTCTCTCATTCTCTGTTCCTCAGGGTGCTCTGTCTTCATTGACCTGGCTGGAGGGCCAAGCTATGTGCTTTTTTGCCTTCCAGGGGTTGTTAGTCTTTCCATCCAAAATGGCTGACTTCTCCCTCACTGCCCTGACTGTGCCACTTCCCCAGTGTTTAGTAGGGGAACCTAGGCCCACCCTCTACTCTGGGTTCCAACTCAGGGACCCTCTCATAAGTGGCCAAAGTCTGCAATGTCCCACTTTGCTGTCGTTTCCCTGAGCCTTTTCCTATACCACCGCTCTCAGGCTTTTGCTCCACCTGCCTTCTCGATATACCCTTCCTTCGGGGCCTGGAACCCTGGGGGTTTCTACTCTCCCCCTGAGTTTCCTTCTTTCCCTGTCTAGCATCCAGAGAGTGGCTGCAGGCTCCTTCACTGCAGCCCCATTTCTGCTGCTGACTTCCTGGCTTTCTACTACATAATTGGGGATTGGTCCTGCTTTGAGCAGAGGGTTGGACTAGATGACCTCCTAAGGTCCCTTCCAACCCTGATATTCTATGATTCTATGAACGGCCATACTGGGTCAGACCAAAGGTCCATCCAGCCCCGGATCCTGTCTTCCAACAGTGGCCAATGCCAGGTGCCTAGAGGGAATGAACAGAACAGGTAATCATCAAGTGGTCCATCCCCTGTCGCCCATTCCCAGCTTCTGGCAAACAGAGGCTAGGGACACCATCCCTGCCCATCCTGGCTAATAGTCATTGATGGACCTATCCTCCATGAACTGATCTAGTTCTTTTTTGAACCCTCTTATGGTCTTGGCCTTCACAACATCCTCTGGCAAAGAGTTCCACACAGTATGACTGTGTGTTGTGTGAAGAAATACTTCATTTTTTTTGTTTTAAACCTGCAGTCTATTAATGTCATTTGGTGACCCCTAGTTCTTCTGTTAGGAGTAAATAACACTTCCTTATTTACTTTCTCCACACCAGTCATGATTTTATAGACCTCTATCATATGCCCCCCTTAGTTGTCTCTTTTTCAAGCTGAACAGTCCCAGTCTTACTAATTTCTCCTCAAATGGAAGCGGTTCCATACCCCTAATCATTTTTGTTGCCCTTTTCTGAACCTTTTCCAGTTCTGATACATCTTTAACAGCCCCTCCTGTTCCTTCTCAGCTGAACTCCATCATCAATCCAGGGTTACTTAACCCACCTAATTCCCCTAAGTCAGGCCTGCACAACATGCGGCCCGCGTGGGCTCACTGTGCGGCCTGCGGGGGGGTGAGTAGGCAAGCGTCGGGGTGGGGCAAGCCAACGGCTGGCCGGCGGGTGGGCGGGCTGGTGAAGAGGCCAGTGGCAGGCTGGGGAGTGAGGGGGAGCCAGCGGCAGGGGGCGGGGGCAACAGCAGAAGGTAAGAGGCCAGCAGCAGGCAGGCAGGTGAGCTGGCGGCAAATCTCCTAGATTCAAAATCTGGGACTGTGTCCGTTGCTCCCTTTTGCTGCTTGTCTCTGGGCTGGGGGTTGTCCCAATGCTGCAAAGAGGGTGTTCCCAAAGGAAGGTGCTTGCTTCTAACCCCCGAGGCCGTCAGTATGTCTGCTCTTCTCTAGTCAGCCCACTTGACAAGTTTGTTTGTGCTTGGTCTGGTTCCCATCCTCTCTCCAAGGGTTGCAGCTGTCTGGAGGTGCCTGCCTTCCACGCCTTCCTCATTCACACCTCCTTCATTCAACGGGGAAATTGAATACAAAGTAGGGGGGGAAGATCTTCTTCTACTTCTAGCAAAAAGACACTTTTCTTTTACCTGAATTATACTACGTTAGGGGCCCGCTATAACATATTACCAAGGTTCAATACAAAGTTTTTGGTGGTTGTTGGTTTTGTCGTCCTGGGCCAAATAAAGTTGAACCGCACCACATGGGGACAGTGCCGTGATGCGGGGGCTCAAGATGGAGGGTCTGAGAGTGAGATACAAGCACTCTGCTTTCTCTCTCCTGGAGAGTGCCTGGGTGGTGTTTGTGGTAAATCGCTGGCACTACTGTGATGGGTCCCACGCTTTCTCTTCTTGTGGGGGGGCGGGGTTTCAGGGCGCTGTTTCTTGCCCCTCAACTGGGGTATCAGCTGTCCCACTAGTTTCCCAGAGAAGGGGAGTGGAGAGGGAGGGACCCGGGCCTGCCCTCTACTACGAGTCCCAGCCCAGGGGCCCTAGGATAGCGGGTAAACCACTTGTATTAGTGATACTTTTCCCTGGGCTACTTCCCTCTCCTGCCCTTCAGCTTGTGGGGCTTCCTGCCATCCCTCTGCACAAGCCAGGTGTCCCTTTACCTAGGGTCTTGGTCTTCTTAGCTCGCCGCAGCACTTCTCAAAACTCTCCTCTGCTTTCCTCCAAACTGCTCTGTTCCACCACCAAACCACTCTGCTTCACTCCTCCAAACTGCACTCTGCTCCAACTCCTCCCTGTCTGATTGAAGCAGGGGGGTTTTATAGGTGACTGGCTTCAGGTGCTTTAATTGGCTTCAGGTGCTTTAATTAATGTGTAGCAAACTTTCTTCCCTTTACAGGGAATAAGGGCTCCCATCACCCTGGGGCTTACATATCTCCCCTCTAATACTCTCCTGCTGCCTTCTGGCCATGCTGTATCACACGTTTTGGCTGGAAGCGTCATGCTCTGTTATGTTTCCTCGGTGCATGTGCGCACAGACCCATGCAATCAGCCGTGTTCCATCTGTAAAGATCCCTGTGTACGAAAACCTGAATACCCCTCTGTCCACCTCCCCTCGTGATCAGGGTCACCTGCCTGTGAGAGAGGCCCTATTGGGAGATTGTTACGTAAGCCAAAGTTTTCAGAAGTGGCCAATTTGAGGCAAAGGTAGCTTGAGCTGGACGTGCAAAACTGGAGGAACACGAGGTCAGCGGTGACTTTGGAAAACGTTAGCCATCATTTCTATGCTGTATAATCTGGAGCTGGAGTGGAAGGACCAGCCCAGTGATTGGGACACTGGCCTGGGACATGGGAGCCCCAGGTTCAAGTCGCTGCTTCACCATGGGCTTCCTGTGTGACTTGGGCAAGGCACTTAGCCTCCGTGCCTCAGTTTCCCATCTGTAAAATGGGGTCCTAGAGAGGAGTGGGGCACCTCTGGGATAAAACCACCCATTGAAACTTTAGGGAAATGATGCCCTATGACCAAGCTGGTCACAGGAACATGGGGGAGACAGCTGGTGTAGCACTGATGAAGACAGGGTATGATAAGACATGCAACACACATTTGCAATGTACTATTCAGTTGCTAGATATCTGTGTAGCAGAGTTCCAGACTCTGCATGGTTTCTGGTAAACAAAGGGGACAAAGCTGAAAGTCAAGCTGTATGGAAGCCAGTTTGTACCTGTAGCTGGAGCTGATTTCTTTTAACAGGAAGCATTTACTGAGAGAGACTGTGATGCCACAGATCACAGCACTTCCCCTGTTCCTTGTCTTTAATTAAAATACACAACTTCACTTGTTTCCTTTCCAAAGGAGCTGTAACATCTTTCCCCATCTCCTTTTGGATTGTAATATCTTTCTGCACTTCCATTTCAGTCTTCCATCCCTTGTAAAAACTTCAGCACTAAATTGCTTTTCTAGGAGACATCTCTTGTGTCTGCGGTCGTTATATATTTTGTTGTTGGCGAGTTTGAATTTGGTTTCATTCACTATGAATTCCGATCACTCGTTATTTTCAATTTTTGTTTTATATGTCAGAGTTCAAGAGGTGGGGGTCAGGGGGAGGCTCCAGACCTAGGAATGAATAGAGAAGCATTAATCATATGTAAATTGCACCCGTCTGTGGCACTAATATTTGACTCAAAGGAGCTTTTAAATAATAGGTAATAGACCCATCGTAGGCAAGTCTGAACTGGATTTTTCTTTTTTAAGATGCACAAAGAATAATTGATGAGTTTTATTCCCCTGGGAGCTGCCCTCCTTCATCCCATCTTGAATGGATGGAGCAAATAATGTCAATAATGTCATCTTTAGGAATAGCCTCCCGACGAAGAGGTGTTGGCTGAGAAGATGACAGCAGCTTCTTTTCAGGGAGAGAGGCACATTTTATTTTTAGGAATGAAAGTGGCCAAGGTGCGTGTGTTTGTTGTAAAAAAAAACAACAAGGGGCCCCGTGAGCCGGATAAAAACAAGGGGTAAATAAAACCTATTTGGAGACCCCGGGCTCTGAGGTTCAAAGGGTTTCTGCGGGAGACAACCAAACCCTCGATCTCGGTGTTCCCAAGCATGGGAAGGTTTTTGGATCCAGATCTAGAATTTCCTGACCAGGAACGGAACATTGCAGTTCATCCCCTTCTCTGTGATCTTCATCAGCTGCTGACCACCCCAGAGGGGTTGGCGCTTGATGTGTGGCTCTCCATGGCAGCTTTAGGCCCACCACAGAGACCCGGGGAGGGTACTTCTACACTGCAGATGAAGGTGTGATTGCAGTGTGGGGAGATATACCCACTTTAGCTGGTGCAGGTGGTGAAGACGTGACGGGGCAGAATTCGGCCTAGGCTACCTGCCCCAGTAAAAGCCTGCTGGGGACACTGGGTACCCAGTTGTGTTGCCAACTCCTGCCAAGTCTTCACTGCTATCATTACCTGTACCAATTAGATGCAAGCTAGCCCAGGTCTGCCTACCCATGCTGCAATCACACCTTAATTTGCAGTTACAACGTATCCAGAGTGGCATAAATTAGTGCAGTTGAAGCCAGTGGGGCAGCGTCAGTTTGCACCAGAGAACTCGGCTCTCTGGTTGCAAATGGCTTCTGATGAGGATGGCGATTTGGGGAAGTCAGGTGCTCCCCTTTGAACATTTAAAAAACCCCGCTGCTCATGTGTCCTTGATCCACCTCCCGCCCCCATTGTCGTCGTTCAGTCTCTAAGGCTAATAACCAACTGTAGTTATGGCCACACGGATTTGAACAGAGAAAAGGAGTTATAAGAAATGAGGCAACGTTAGTAAGTGGGGTGATTTATGTGGTTGGAACTCTATGGCTGGAGAAAATTGATTTGCACGTGAGGAGATCTAGAATGTAGTTCTCCCATCAATTTGAGTGATAGGGCTTGGGGGGTTATACAGATAACTTCCATTGTGGGTAACCTCCCGGCCATATCGGGGGGCAGATGGGGACTAGACTTTTACTAGGATAATTCGCAAATGAACAGAAAGCAGCTGGCAAACCCTGCCTCTGGTTTTATCAGCACGGTTTGCTTAGTGATTCAAACCTTTGCTTCTCAGGCCCTGGGCCTCAAGAGCCATGACCTCCATGCAGGTGTGGGGTCATGAGCCAGCATCCATTTCTCATCTCAGGTTTTCGGCTGAAACGGGTTTGCCTGGTCACTTTCCAGCCGGGCAGCCGGCCCCAGGGAAGCACCCCAGGCGCCGTTATGTCAGTTCAAGTCACATCTCCTTCGAGGTGCCGTAGAAACCGGAATAAATGATACGAGTGTGGAGCAGAGTAGGGTCCGTTGGTGAGCAGCCAGGTATCATGGTGTGAAATAAGTGGTGGCAAACGGCAAAAGATGCAGGAGTTGAAAATGTTAATGCAGATATTCTAGGCATGCTGGTAACTATCTGGCCTTGGGGGTAGGCGGATGCAGATCTATTGATTTCTATCTGCCCAGCAATCCAGTTGGATGTCGTAATTCTAGGCATTTATGATATCTGGGAGCCTGCACTGTCACCAGGTCTGAATCCGCCCCGTTCTCGTTCAGCTTCCCTCCGAGAGATGTACCAGTTCCTAGCACCCTGCTTATACCTTTTCCATGGCAACCCATATCACAAACAATGGAGCTCACCACCTTTTAAGAGGTGGAAGCAGAAAACAATGTGCATGTGTGAGAGAGAAAGAGAGAGAGACTGCCTGCTATACCTGACTTGACACGAAAAGGATTAATAAGCATTGGGAAATGAAAATTACCTTTCAAAGAGCATCTTCAGTTTCCAAATAGCCTCCTTTTTCACTAGTATGCTGGATATGCTGGGTAATCCCTAGCAGCCTTGAATCTAATTGCTGACTTAACTAGCAGAAATAATTGGCGGTCACATTTTATAGGCAATACAGCCCATACGTGACTTTAATGTCAAGTATCTTAAAAAATGGATGGAAACAAGAAATGATATTGGAAGAGCAGCCCGACTGTATGCTAACAATGCATGCTGAATACTAAAAAAGGAGGCATAAGCCCCTAGAAGGCACCTTAGTGTGGAGTCCTCTGACCTTTCTTCCTCACCTGAAGATTTGCTCAGAAGCCAGCAAGTCAGGAGCTGCTATCACGCCACCTGCCATCCAATTATTAAAAGACAACCTGGTTCTGAAGCTGCATTTTCCCAGCATATGGAAAAGCCCAATCTGTCCCCAGCACCTCAGGATCTGCTTCCCTGTACTTAAGTTTTCCTATCTTTATCTTACAAGCATGAAGCCCCCACCCCCGATGTCTTCCTTTGTAAATCCCCAAAGACAGCGGAGGGAAAGAGAAGTGAAGCTGAAAAGATGGCCCCAGAATCTGTACCTCTGCGCATCCCTGGTTCTCCAGCTTGCTCGGAATCCCGTGTGAAAAGATTCCCATGCCTGTGCTGCTTAAGTTCTTTGTCTCTCTCTCTTATTGGCTTTCTGACAGGGTGGTTCCTTCCGTAGGTGATCGCTTTGCACCCCTGACTCCAGGAGTTTATGCTGTGCTCATGGTCCTGCCTTCTTTATCCCTGCAAAGCAGCTTGGCGGACGCTTTGTATGTACAACCTTCTCCAGAGTGAAACCACGCGTGGTCACCTGTGTTTGTGGCCATCCTGTGCTTCAACCCAGCTGCATCCATACCAGAGAACATTTCCCCTCTCCAGTGTGAACTCACTGTGTGTCACGCAGCCCATGGAGCAAAGGGCTCCTAGCCATGTGCACGAACCACATGGCTGCTTCATGCTGTAATGTGACCGGAAGGGAAGCTGTTCCTCCTGGAACCGAAGGCTGAGCTCCAGCGCTGAAGGCCTTCTGGGGCAGCCAGCCCTCGGTTACACGGTCGCCTGGTATCGCGGGGGGAAAGGAAGTTCCAGCAGTAGCTGTTAGAGAATTTCTTCGCGTTCGGGAAATGGTGGAGCAGAGAAACATGCCCATTCTCATCCCGGTGTGGAATTAGATGGTCTTGGTCCCTATTCTAGTAAACGGGGTCCCCATCACCACCAGACTGGCACTAACTGACCCCTTTCGTGGCAGACTTCGCAGAGTGCCCAGGGGCTGAATGGGGCGTGGAGACTGGCCTAGTGACTAGAGCCCTAGACTGGGACACTGGAGAGCTGGGGAGGGGGTGTCTATTCCTGGCTCTGCCACTGACCTGGGGCAAGTCATGTCCCCGCTCCTTGCCTCAGTTTCCCTATCTATAAAATGGGGGAAATGATACTGGCAGCCTCCTTTGTAAAGTGCTTTGAGAGCGACAGAGGTAAGGCATTCTGTAAGGGCGAGGTGGGGCTCTTAGTTTGGAGGCGAGAATGGTTTTGCATCAGAAGGCTGAGGTGCACTGCGAAAGCCGCTCGGTGACGCACGTCCTACCACTGCCCCGTACCGCACCTGCGCTCTGGGCGAAGAGAGGACGGTTGTTTGCAAGGCTGTCAATCCAACACATTTCACCAGCCCTCACCTCAATCTGACTGAATATCATGGCTTCATTGTATTTCACTGCTGCCTCATTAGAGGGCTTGGTATTGTTAAACCCTGGATTTCTAAGCACACTCATACTTGGAGCTTATCCATGCTCGTCTGCATTCAGTGCTAGGCTAAGTAAATAACGCAGGACTCAGCGCAGCAGAAGCCGCGCCGTGGAGCATGGACTAGCTGCAAGTTTTTGCAGCTCATTCCTTAGAGAGTCAAATTCTGCTTTGCCCCCTCCCTCCACCCTCAGTTATCTGATTCCAAGTTCCAGCCCTGACCTCCCTCACTATCTCTGCCCCAAGATTCAGGTGCTTGCAATTTCTGCTACGTACTTCCAGTGGGAGAATCCCGGATCCCCCAGGGGTTACGCTGTGAGCGGGGTACCATTTAAAAACGGGCTGTGTTTCCCCCCCACACACACTCATCCCTTTGAGGTTCAGCTACTGGCCATGGAGAAAATTGTTGGCAACTTTATGGTGAAACCAAGCTGGGTAAAGGCTGAAAGTAAGGTAGCCCAGAGGGGAAAAAAGTTAGGAAGAGGCCAGATGAAAAGAAGGGAGTTGAGAAGACCAATCACCAGCTTGGATCACAGAGCTCTTTTCAAGAGGTGAACGAGGAAATATCTTTAGGAATAGTTGTGCTCACAGGAAAGTCGAGCATCGTTTTGTGATGGCCTTATCTCCAATGCCCGGGGAGTGGGGCAACACTTCCGGCTGTTGTACAAGCACATAGGAAGCCACAGCCTCTGCCCCAAAGCGCTTAGGCGTTAGCGACAGGCAATGTGTGTGCAGCAGGAGAAGGGGATATAACACAAAGGTAGAGTAGGCAGGAAGATGGCCAGCACACAATGGGTTAATTCCATATCTCTTTCCCCGTCCTCCTTATATATCTATATATATATAATATACACTGTTGCCAACTCATGTGATTTCTATTTTATTATCCCAGGTCTTGTGATATTTGGTGTATTTTTAATTAAGTCCCCAGCGCCCAGAGTTAGGTGATTATTGGAGACTCTCAGCTTTCATTTAAAGAAAAAAAAGGCTCTGGCTGTCATTGTTCTGAAATTCAGAGGGCAAATCACTAGAATCTCAGATGCATGATTTAAAAACCCACTTGTGATTTTTAAGCCAGTCTCATGATTGTGGGGGCCACATCGTGTGATTTTTGGAGTGCTTGGGCCTGGCAAGGGTGGGCTTGTTTCCCCAATGTTAGTTTGGGGGACTCAGTGTTTGTGAGAGAGAGGGGGAGAGGTGCTTGGAGTGAGAGAGGGAGGCGGGGAAAAGGGAAACGGAAGCGAAGTCTTCACTGCAGAGTTACCGCGTTTGTAGAGAACGCGAGTTCAGTCCGCTCGGGTTAGCCTAGCTCACGTGAGCTGCGCAGAGTGACTGGATTACCACGCAGTGGTCATATTAGCCAGCCAACTTGAGGTGAAAGCACCACCGCACTTGAGTTAAGGGGGTTTGTGTGCGGACGGGACTCAAGCTGGGGGCAAGGCTGGAGTTATAACTCAAGTTAACTCAGCAGTGTAGATGAGCCCTGACGGGGAGGAGACTGTGAACTATTTGGTGTGGGTGGGGGGGGAGAGGTGACTGTTTCCCGCTGTGTGTCTGTGCAGCACCCAGCGGTCTCTAGGCCCTACAGTAATATAAATAAACAATCTGCCGAGGAGAGGGGTGAGAACCAGGCTGAGACCCATGGTGGGCTGGGAAGGTGAGGCTGGGTAGCTGTGGGGCTGCTGCGTTTCGGGTGCTCCAGCCTGTTCGGTGTGGGGGAGAAGAGGCTGCTTAGTCTTTCTCCCGCTCAGTGAAGCAAGCTTCTGTAGCTGTGCCAAGCCTCTGACCCAGCCTCCTCGCTTAGTAGCCAGCCTCGGAGTCCCTCTCCTGAGCTGTTGGGTGAAAGGAAGCCCCCCGGTTGCTTACTCCCCTGTGTAATAAAGCCACATGGGATCCCTAGTGGGATGGGCACATGGTGCTACAGACGACGCACGTTGCCCTGGACAAACAGGCAGGGGATTACGCTCTACAGGACAGGGCTTGCCCCTGCTCAGTGACCACATTGCATGTACCGAGTGGTCAGTCGTGCGGGGCATGAGGGAAGGAGAAAGGGCCCAGGACGAGCTCTCTTCCCCCCTCGGCAGAGATGGCTTAGTTCAGCGGTGCCTCCCCAGGGCTGTCTGTGGAGCACAGCTCTGAGAGATGTCTACAGGACACCTGGGGGTCCTGAGGATGTGAAGGGCCCCAGACTCCATAAAGTGCCGTCCCTCTCTTTTGTGGTGTACTCAGCTGAGGGTTCTGGTTCTGATCTCTGTCCACGTCCGGGGGCAGCGTGGGGGGGAGAGGGGGGCTGGGCTGGCTCCTCCAATTATTGGGACGCATGCAGCAGCTCGTGCCTCCTGTGTGTGATGTACGGAGGGATAGGAAATGGGAACTCCAGCGTTGTGTCTGCAGGGCCGGCCGCTCCCATCTGCTGGTCCGATCCTCATTCGCTGGCACACGCTGTGCGGGAGGGTGGCCAGGGGCTGCTGGGACAGTTATCAGGGTGGGGCGACAGGAGGAAAACGAGTCAGGAGTGTGATTTGGGGTAGGGTTCAAACACCCCAGTGACGGTGTGTCTGGGCGAAGGGAGAGAGGGCCTGGACCGGTCTGCAAAGGAGCGGGGTCGCTGCAGTTCTGGGGCTGCGGGGAGAGCTGCTCCCCCAGAGGTTGATCTAAGGCTGATGGCGCGAGCGGGTTCCAATGGAGCCT
The DNA here is from genome assembly GCA_037349315.1 of Chelydra serpentina. Taxonomy (NCBI): domain Eukaryota; kingdom Metazoa; phylum Chordata; order Testudines; family Chelydridae; genus Chelydra; species Chelydra serpentina. Next base: position 7,588,439 of record JBAIAC010000026.1, on the reverse strand, counting down.
CCAATTGTCTGTATCAAACGTACTTGATTTGTGCAGTGACTGGAGCGTGATGGAGCCGGTGCTTCTCCCCCAACAGCTCCCCTGTGTGCGCACGCAAGTGGCACAGTGCCCCAGACGCTTCACCCCACTGCTATGGCTGGGTCTGTTCGGGCCACAGTGGGCTTTGCGGGATTTGATAGGAGCCCAGGCCCTTGGGCTGACAGGAGGTGGGGAATCCTGGGAGTTTGCAATGGGAACCCAGAGCCTCAGCTAGTGGGGGAAGTGGGGCACTTGGACCCTCAAACAGTAGAAGCAAATGTGCCGTCAGGACGGCATTGAATGCCACCAAGTGACATTTCATCAGCTTTCTGTATGGGTGTAAGGGGCATCAGACAGCATTGGTCCAGTTAGTCCAGCAGGTAGCCATGGGCAGTGGCCAGTTCCTGTTGCTTCAGAAGGTGGTGGGAATAATGTATCTGGCCCGATATGCAGTGCTGAAGGCAGGAGGAAAATGCCCTCCCAACCCTTGGTTGAATGCAGGGAGCAGAATTTTTGTGTCTATTCATGTGGATACCAGTCACGGGGGCAGATTCCTACAGGAGCCGATTGGTTTTGTAAACCCCACTAGGTACCATCTAAGCAGGTTAGGTGCTTAATTCCTATGGATTTCGAGGGGAGTTAGGTACCTAACTTGCTTTAGATGGTATTATAGACACCTATCTGCATCTGTAGGCATCTAAACACCTTTGGAAATTTGGCCCCCAGTCACATTGATAGAATTGCTGATGCCTTTTCATCAGGGGGCGATTGCTTTTGTAAGAATATTCTCAGAAAAATAATCCTGCGAGTTTTCATTTGATTGCACATTAGGGGAAGGTTTGTGTGGCAATCCTGAAATTCTAAGTTCCTGTTTACCACAGTTGGCCATCGGATCAGGATTTGGAAACAGCACGGTGACTGAGGTGGCCTGCGTTGCAGTCCTCGATGAAACTGGGGACGGGATTTCAACAAAACCTCTGGGAGTTAGGCACCCATTTCCACTGAATTTCAGTGGGAATTGTGTGCCCTGCTCCTTAACGCCCCTTTGAAAACCACAGCCTGAGTGCCTAAAGTAATCGTTGTCAATTAACAGCTCCTCTAATGACCCTGCTGCATTGGGGTATGTCCTGGTAGTATGGCACAATAAAATATAGACTCTTGGGGAAATGTTCCTGGTCAATGGAATGCCAAAAAAATAGAAGCATATTTACAGCTGGATTTTTGTAGCCTCAGGGCCTGATTCTCTCTTGATGGTGTAAATCAGGAGTAACACACACAGGAGTACTTCAAGTAACACTGAAGTCAGTGGCGTTATGCCCCTGTGAAAGGAGACTGAGACCCATGGGTGGTGGATCTCTTGTTAAGTGTAGAGCTTGAGAAGAAGATATGAGTATTAAGCAATTTCCATTGACCCAAGCTGAAAAGTTAAAGGGATAAAGGCAGTGAGGAGATGAGAATTACATTTCAGTCCAACAAGGAGATGGATAGCTCCGACGTCCCAGGATCCGCTGCTCTCCACCAGCTCTGAGCATGTGTCCTGGTCGGATTGCTCTGCCGTAATCCCAAGGATGATTTTATCAGATATCCCTTATTTCATTCGCCTTTGAAATATCCCGTTGATATAACGTTTGAGCTTTACTGCCTCCTCCTCTCCTGCATGCCTTTTAGTGCTCGTCTCTGATCCCATTGCCGATTTCACAGAGAGAAAGAACAAAGGGAAACAGATTTTTTTTTTTTAACATGCATTGAGGCAAATTCTGCACTGTTTTATGACTGAAGCTGGTAGAGTTGTATGGGAAGGAAATCGGCACCAAGTCCAGCCCATGGTGTTTTGTACATATACTCCTTGCTCATAGGAATTGCCAGACTACATCAAACCGAGGGTCCCTTCTCTGACAGTGACCGGTGTCAGCAGCTGCAGAGGAAGGTGTAAAAACCCCATCGTTAGAAATTGTCTCAAGCCCAGAAGCACGAGGGTAATATCCCTTCCAACATTTTTGTTGCCATGAATTCTGGTAACTCTGGATATTCTTGATATCCAGACAAATATCCCTTTTTAAAAACTTATGTTCTCTGCAGCTGCAGATGTGTTCATGTGGGTGTATTTATAACTACACTGCTGTCAGATTCATGGTTCCCTTGTTGTATCAGCTGGTGGCCCCTGATCCCTAATCACGTAGTGAAATCCACGTTGCAAACTGGATCTTTTCAGTAGAGTGTAAAATAATCCAGGCTTTTTCTATTGCCAGATTGGCTTTATTTTATGTGTTTGGAGGCTGAGGGTTGGCTCCCCTAAATCTCTCTGATAATACAGCATTACCAACCACAAGGATTCAGAAATCGCAAGTGATTTAAATAATCATGCGATTGCAGAAAAAAGAGGTTCTTTTTCATAGTTTCAGTTTTCTGAGCCTTTAGGGGTCATCTTTTCAAGCTCTTCTCAGCAGCCAGGAGGGGTGGAAACATCCTTTTATTCTTTTGTGAAGAATCTCACCTTTCATCTACAAAACTCCCTCACTCCAGAAGCTGTGGCTTTAAGGAAAACACTCAGTATAACAGAACGCATGAAAAATGCACTTTTGGGAGGACTGAAACTATTCACGAATTTGGATCGAATCTAGTGAATCATTTCAGCCAAAAAAAAAAGAAGGAAAAACCTGAAAACAAACATTTCAAAAGGGTTGAAACAGTTGGTTTCGTTTAGACTTTTGCTTCGAATGACATTTTCAAAACGAAATGCTGGCTTGAAATGACATTGTCAGAACAAAATGTCGATTTGAACATGTATTGCAAATGTGATGTTCGACCCCAATGAATATTTTTGTTTGGGTTTTTTTTTTTTTTAAGATTTCTGTTCAAAAGAAAACAGATTTTTCTGGCTTGGCTGAAAATCAGTGATTCACCCAGCTCTGGTGGCCAGCAGCAGCTGCTCCAGAGGAAGGAGTAAGAACCTCGCAGTTGGCACATGTGGGGTAATCTGCTCATAATGAAATATACTTCCTAGCCCCCATTGGGTAGGGGTTAGTTTATGCCCTGAAGCATAAGGGTTTATATCCATTTCAAAACACTTGTTGTTAACAAAATAGCATTATTGTACGTCTGAATTTTCTTGTTATTCACAAACTTCTAGGCCTTTTTTGGATCCCGTTAAACGCTTAGGCTATGTCTACACTGCAATAAAAACCCCACAGTACCGAGTCTCAGAGCCCAGGTCAATTGAGTGGGACTCGCAGGGCTCGGGCCGCAGGGCTCTGGCTGGAACCCAATCCCTGGGACCCACCCCCCTCGCAGGGTTTCAGAGGCCAGGCTCCAGCCCATGCCTGAATATCTATATCACAATTTTGAGCCCTGTGAGCCCAAGTCAGCTGACTTGGGTCAACTGCAGCTGTGCCATGGGTCTTTTATTGCCCTGTAGACGTGCCCTTAGCATCAGTGATATTTTGTTGGCAATGAATTTGCTGCTGATCAGTGTTTTTCTTCAACTGGGGGTGGAACCATGGGACCTATTTTTAATAAGTCAGGGTGGGTCACTTATTCACCTAATACATGTACTTCCTTTCGTCTTAGCTGTTCTGAGTGCCCATGGGCCCCACCCGATTTTTCCTTAGACACCCCCTCCCTCCAGAATTCCCCCAGGCCGGGAGGTGCTCAGATCTGGGTGGCTTGATCCAAGCCCATGTCTGATCAGCATAGAGCAAGGCAGCTATGAATATCACACACAATGTATTGTATTAATTCCGATGGAATAGATGAGCCACGGGTAGAAACATAGCCCAGCCACTGGCCAGCATTAAATAAAATCTGGGGTTGGGTATACAGAGACCCCAGCCAGCTGAGTACTGTGGCAAAATCACCATGAAACATCCTTTTAGCCATTTATTAAAGATACAGAAAAGGGGAAAACAGTTAAAGTATTTGAAATGGACAGTATTGAGTCAGGCTTCCCTTTTAACAGCGTTTCTTCTTCCCTTTCCCTGGTGCTAGAGAGAGTTTGAAAAGAAACCTCTACCCCTTTTTGACACTCTCTTTGATGGTATCAACGATAGTAACAACTGTCCTTTTGGGGCAAAGAGAAAGTGGTTGAGATGGGCGGGCGCTGTTGTTCAAGTCAGTTTTTGAAGGAAAAGCTCCCTTGTTTGACAGTGTCTGGATGGTAAGGACTGGCATCCCAGGTCGTGGTTGAAATTCAGCTGGAGTTGGTAGGGGGAAGCAGTGTCATCTGGCTCCCTCTCTCTGGCCCGGTCTGGTCAGGACACCTCTCAGGATCAGGGTGAAGAAGGCCCGAGGTGTCAAGAAACGGTGCTGCAGTAGTCTCTGTCTTTTCTTCCCAAGAGTTCCTCCCCCCGAAAAGTCTCTTTCCCACAAAGGGAATGGAGAGTGGAATAGCCCAGCCCCTCATAATTTTGTCCACCAATTAGGCCTAATATCCAACCCACCAGTTTTAGGTTCATTAACTTCCAGCTCCATGTCATCTGTTTTTAAGAAGCATAATTTCAATAGTCCTTGGATTGTATCAACGTGACCTTTTTGGTTTAGACTAAAATAGTTTCTCTCTGGTTCTCTTGCACCTGTTTAGAACATGCTTTATTATATGTTAGTGTGGCAAATTTTTACAGCTGAACTCACAATTAGGATAGATTGGTAGGCCCAGTTATCACAACAGACCCTTCTTGGAGCCCCCACCACTGGAAAGGGCACCAATGCCCAGCCAGCTAATGACCGGATGTTTATGTAGAAGAGGATGGAAGAACAGAAGCAGGATTTCAATGGTGCTTACAAATAAGTTCAGACAAAACCATTAACTTTTCACACCAGCTTAGGATCTTATAGGGGCGCGAGATAAAAAAGCCTGTGAGCGGAGTGTGCGGAGTTCATTATAATTATGGGCATGTTTGAATCTGTGCGGTTATAATCAGTGGTGTTTTTGCATGGAATTAAATCTTTTGATATTAAATGTTCTCTATTAGCGAGCACACAAGACATGTCAGCTGTGAGATGCATCAGCTTGAGTGATTCAGGCTCTGAATAGGACAGCTGGTTCTCTGGTGATTAGGGTGACCTCTGAGCATTTAATGTTGACCCTCAAAACATCTCGCTTCCCCTCAAATACGTGTCCTCCAGATCTTGCAGTGTTGGTGGAGAAGAGACAGTCCTTGGTTGTAATGAATGTAAAAAGGATGCTGTATCAAGGCTGCTGGACACAGTCAGATCTTTTGGTTTTCTCTGGCTCTCATACTTCCAAGGGGACTAACACAGCCAATGTTGACTTTTGTCACCAACAGGGCCTCCCTAAGTCCAGGCCTGGAGTGAGTCCTCGTGGAAGGGACTGCTGATTGCACTTTAGGACCTGCATGTCCTTTCGTTGCATACAGATCCATGCAGACCATCCAACAGGTGCTATGGAGTTGTGACCCCTGCAAAATACTTCCAAAACTATGGCATGTCCCTTTGACCAGCCCAGGAGCCATTCTGACGTTGGAGAACGTCAGAGGGAGGGATCAGAATGAAAGGGTGCTGTCAATTCTGACAAAGATCAGAATGCAGCAGCTGATTTAATAACACTGGCCATCAGGAGCACGTACCTCCATTGATCTCCTTGCTTCACGGGCTACCCTCCGAACACAGAGTCAGATTCAGGGTGTCACTCCAGATCTTCAAAGCCCTCTGTTGCATTGGCTCGGAGTTCTGAGAGATTTTTCTCCATTTGTGACTGTGACCTTGCACAGCTGCTGTGTCCCTGAGGAACAACGAAACTCACATCCACAAGGGCGAGATTCACAAACATGGGGAGACGAAGCTTTCTCAGCACCTGGCCTTGGCTCTTCAGAGCTCACTTCTCCAAGAGATTGGAATGAGCATGGACCTTACTGCTTTGCCAGCAAAGAACCAAAGCTCACTGCTTCAACTCAGCTTTCCCGTGATAGGGGAGTGATGGTAGGGAGAGGCATGTTCCAAATCCAACTGAGAGTGACACAGAAGTTTTTTCACCCTACCTATAGTTGTGGGGGAGGTCAGAGATTTTGCATCTCCACCGTGACAACTGTAAAGTTTTGACTAGTGGATCACCTCTTGGTGCTGGACAGTCTGACTGAATTCAAGCTGCCTCCCCTGGGAGAGCATTGGGTATCTCTCACTCCATCTTCATGAATAGGACTGCTCCGATCCATGGCAGTACCAAGTTCCATGGATACAGTATCCGAGAGGATCTGGGACCCTTTTGGCTAAGTCTGGCTAGGTTTCGTTGATGGAGTTTTGGGATGTACCTGTCAAAGGGACCTTTGTAAAAGCCTCTGGGGAGAGCTTAGTTCTGATACTGATGAGGCTATTTCATGCTTCTCTTTTTTAAGGCAAGATGCCACTTATCCCATAAGCAGTTAGTCTTGACACTAACCAATATTCACCATGTCTTGAACTTCCCTCTGTGGGGAAGGTTATTGAGAAGATCAGTAGTAACAGGTCTACTCTAGCATCCTCGAAATTCTCGCAGTTTCCTTATTCCTTGTAAATCTAGTCTTGCTGTAGCATGGAGACCGCACCGGACTTTTGGTTCCCCAGTCAGTGAACAAAGATCAGCCATCTACGTTCATTTTCTCAGACTGTTCAGTAGTTCTTGATATGCTTGACCATGAGGACATAAGTGGATGGGACTGCTTTGGAGTAGAATCTGCTCATCCCTCCCGGGGGTGCTGAGAGCCAATCACTGATCTCCTTTGAGGCTCTCTTGTGCGGTTCCTTCACCCATCCCGTCTGATGGGTGCCAGGCTGCTGGGGAAGAATGATGGTTAGATATTTGGGCTGGATTCTACACACTACTTGCTTTACCCAGAGCCCTTTGATGAAAATTGGGTGAATTGAGCTTGATCCAGACAACAGAGGTGATGCTGGAAGGAAGGGGGCAAATGTCTGGAGGTATTGAGAGGCTGGGACTGAACTCTCTGTAAAGAGGGGCATAGCAGGCCTTAGTCGTAGCAGATGGAAATCTTGAGGTCTTATTGGATCCATTAGTGCTCTTGGTCTCCAAAGGTGGCTCATAATACTACTGCCATCTTCAGCTGATCTAGAAGCTGCTTTGCCCTTCCTCTCTGAAGTGGACCGTACCACAATTATCCACTTCCAGGCTGGCCTGCTGTAATGAGCTTTCTTGGGGCTACCTTTGAAAGCCTATTTCACCTGAGGCCCAGTGCAGCAAGGTGCCACGTCCCTTCAAATCCCATTGATTTCAATGAGCGCTATGGGTGTTCAGCGCCTTACAGGATCAAGCCCCTGGTGGAGAATGCAGCTGCCTGGTTATTAAATGATCCAGGACAACGCGAGCATGAAATGTCTGTGCTCTGTGTTCTGCACTGGCTTCCTAGTGACCTTCAGGGGCAATTCAAGTGGTCTTGTCTACACAGTGGATCTGGTCCCTGATAGCCACCAGACTCCTTTATACCCCACTGAGGCAGTAACAGACCACTAGAATGCTCTTGCTATCTTCCCGGATAGCTGAACCCCAGACGGCAGCCCACAGACCTTCTCAGAGGGGAGCCCTTACGTGGAATTCTCCAAATCTTGAGTCTGGTTCCCTGCAAGATACATCAGTAAGTGTCATTGCAGTTGACAAGGAATGGTAGCTGGAGTGAGGCTCAGCCTTGTTTTGTAGCTGTCAGTTAAACGGTTTGAAGCTTCTCGCTTTTAATGTTCATAACCATAACAGCATACGGTAGGGAGTTATGTGCATGAATAGATACATACATATGAGCAAAGCTAGCACCAGTAATTATACTAAGAAATACAGGCGCTACCAACCCTCATGCTTCAGGGCATAATCCAATCAACAGGTGGGGTCAGGAAGAAATTTCCCCTTCCTGGGAAAGCATTGCAAAATTAAGCATATCACTGTGAGTTTGGGACTTTCACCTAAGCACATGGATTTGGGTGTTACTAACAGATTAGACTGTGTGGGTCCCATTGGTCTGATCTAATCATTGGTCTGGGTAGGTCTGTGTTAGTGAGCCTTTTCTAAGATCAAGTGAACTGGTTTTTTTTACTTATATGGGGTTTGTTTCTCATGAAGAGAGAGAGTCTGGCCTGGTCTGGGGTTACTTCTGCAGAAAAGGACCTAGGGGTTACAGTGGATGAGAAGCTGGATATGAGTCAACAGTGTACCCTAGTTGCCAAGAAGGCTAACGGCATTTTGGTTTGTATAAGTAGGGGCATTGCCAGCAGATCAAGGAACGTGATCATTCCCCTTTATTCGGCACTGGTGAGGCCTCATCTGGAGTACTGTGTCCAGTTTTGGGCCCGACACCAAAAGAAGGATGTGGAAAAATTGGAAAGAGTCCAGCAGAGGGCAACAAAAATGATTAGGGGGCTGGAGCACATAACTTATGAGGAGAGGCTGAGGGAACTGGGATTGTTTAGTCTGCTGAAGAGAAGAACGAGGGGGGATTTGATGGCTGCTTTCAACTATCTGAAAGGGGGTTCCAAAGAGGATGGATCTAGACTGTTCTCAGTGGTACCAGATGACCAAACAAGAAGCAATGGTCTCAAGTTGAAGTGGGGCGGGTTTAGGTTGGATATTAGGAAAACCTTTTTCACTAGTAGGGTGGTGAAGCATTGGAATGGGTTACCTAGGGAGGTGGTGGAATCTCCATCCTTAGAGGTTTTTAAGGTCAGGCTTGACAAAGCCCTGGCTGAGATGATCTAGTTGGGGTTGGTCCTGCTTTGAGCAGGGGGTTGGACTAGAACCTCCTGAGATCCTTTCCAACCCTGGTATTCTATGATTCTATGAAATACAGTCAAACCCTGGCACATGGGCTCAGTTCTCTGTGTTTTACTGGCAATTTAAAGCATACCAGAAGCAGCCAAATGCTAACTGACTTGAATGGGATTTCTACAGTTCTGCACCGAAGTTTTGCCTTAACTAGAAGTGACACAGAGAGCAGGGCCTCTGTCTCAAGCTGTTACATCTCCGCTGGCAGCGCTGGGGGTTGATAGGAGAGAAATCACAGCTCTTGCTCATCAGGTAATCTCTTCCGGCCTGCTTACCTCCGGCGTAGGAAGCGGGGAAGAGCTCCAATGCTTGTGCATCACTGAGTCACCTTTCACCACTTGGAATGACGTTGTCATGGAAATGTCATAAGCAAATTCACATCCACTTTGAGGGTGTCGGACCTCTTTGCAATTGCACAGTCATTTTCACTGGTGCGTGCGCACGCACACACGCGCACACACACACACACTCGCTCTCACCCTAGAACTGCATGAAATAGTTCTGGTGCTGGATATCGCGAGCAATGTCTGTAAGTTCAGAGGAGTCCTTGTCAAGGACATGGCGCTAGGTTTATTTCCAATCTAGCTGACTTCATGGAGTTTACATGGAGGATGATGTTGGCCCAAGGAGTTGAGGCCTAGCCAGTGCTGCTATGAAGCTCTATCTTTAGCACATAATACAATGAAGGGTGCTTTAAACTGTGTGGCAGCTGAAAATCTTAGCTGAAAACCAAGGGAGATGCACCGGATCTTCCTGAGCTCTGTACTACTTTGCTCCCAGGGGAGAGGCAGGCCCTGTGCTGGAGTTTAGCTCTACGGCAGCCAAGGGTTAAAACTGCAAGAGCAGGAGATAGAAGAATAAATTTTGCACAACCATCTGTTGCACCTTCAGAATGAGCAGCTTCAGTTGCGCCTAGGGACAGCTGCAGGTTTTGCACATGTAAAGGCAAGCTTCGGGGGTGCACTTTGGATGGACTCATGTGACATTTTGGGCCCTAACAATCTATAATCCTGTGATTTAAAAAATTAAGATGGTTGGAAATGTTTGAAGCAGGTTAAAATTCATGGGCGCCAAAGAGCGGCTGGTGACCCCTTTAACTCTTAAAATGCTGGGCTCTGAGTCAAAGGGACAGGTGGTGCTCATGTTTAGGCAGTTTCATTAGACAGTAGGACGGGGGGAGGGATAGCTCAGTGGCTTGAGCCTTGGTCTGCTAAACCCAGGGTTGTGAGTTCAATCCTTGAGGAGTTCCTCTGGGTGAGTCAGCCATTGTCAGTGGAGATGTGGGTAGGCTGGGAGCAAACGTCCGGAGGGTCCGTGAGGAAAACGATAAGGGGGGTGGCTGGGTGGGCGACCAGTGACCAGGAGGGATGTTGGCTTGAGGCGCTTCCCGATGGAAGGGTGGTTGCAGGAGGGTAAGGCAACAAGGAGGAGAATGAGGGGAAGAGAGGTCTGAGGAAGGGGCCTACAGGCCCTGGGAGCAGTGGGTTGATGGAGGATGGATATAGCTGGATGGGATGGTGGATCGTGAGGAGACACTGGCCAAAATTTCCTGAAATAGGAGCCCCAAGTTAGGCTGCAATGTTTATGTTCAGGCACCTCCGGGTGGGGTTTCCAAAGTGATATAGGAGCGCAGGTCCCATTGAATGTGAATCTCATGGAGAGTCAGTGGCGCCTGTGCTCCTAAATCACTTGGGCTCTTGACGTGCCCGGATCATATGGGAAAAGCATCTGCAATCTGTCAGCACTGCAATCGCCCAGTCACCTGGGCTGGGGATACGTTCGTGTTAACCCTTTCCTCTCCCCATCGAGCCAGTGTTTGTGGGGGAGTGCCTGGGGCGGGGAGAAGCCTGGAGCCCATCACCTACCCGCCGCGCCGCGTCTAATTTCGCTCCCGGCTCTGTCTCCCCAGCAATACTTCATCCTCCTGATCATCACGGACGGCGTCATCAGCGACATGGACGAGACGCGACACGCCGTGGTGCAGGCCTCCAAGCTGCCCATGTCCATCATCATCGTGGGGGTGGGCAACGCCGACTTCGCAGCCATGGAGTTCCTGGACGGGGACAACCGCGTGCTCCGGTCGTACACCGGCGAGGAAGCCATGCGGGACATTGTGCAGTTTGTGCCCTTCCGCGAGTTCCGCAGTGTAAGTGCAGGGGGCCTGCCAGACCCCGGTCCCTTTCCAGCCGGGTGTAAGTTGGCCACAGAGACCCATCCCAGGGGGAAACTGTTTCCCTAGTTAGGGAAGAGGGGAGAGGCTCATACATTTAGTGCTGTTGAGCATTCTAGGTTCTTAGTCTGTGTGGTTCACTTGGTAGCACTCCCAGCTCCGAGTCAGAGGCTTGTGCATTCAAGTCCTCTTACTAGACTGGGAGTCCTACCCAGTTCTCACGCGGTGCAGATGGGATGTGAACCCAGGGGGCATTGCTGGCATTTTCTGGGCTGCCAGCAAAATCACAGCGCAGATAAGCGCGAGTCTGGGCAGCAAGGCTTGGCACTTGCTTCCGTTTTTCAGGCCGAAGCAAAGAGAGCGTAAGTGACGCTGCCCGAGCTCACAGAGCAGGGCTGGGGTTATAACCCAGAATCCCTGACTCCCAGTCCGGGGCCATAACCACTAGGCAAGTCTGCCTCCTTTTCAGACTGCATAGGGGCTAACGTGAAGTTCCTGCTATCCAGCGAGCAGTCCCATACAATAGTGCTGTGAGGGATAGTCCCAATGTCCGGGCCCGTCATTCCTTCTCCCTTCAGAGCAGCTGCTGCTGGCCAAGGCTGCCTGAGAGCTATTAGCGAGCGTATAAAGCCTACGCAGTCACTGCAGGGTAACGGTCTGACTCAGTGCTCTAAGTGCTTTGGGATGCCGGGAGAAAGAGAGGCATCCCAAAAGAGAGGCATTCTCTAAGGTATCAGCCCCGCTGGCCTCCATTGTAGTGGGGAGTGGGCGTGAGCTAAAGCCACCTTGGCAACAGTTCCCTTCTCTACCAGCACCTGGGCTTGCATGAAAACCTGGAAACCGTAGGTGGGCCTACACCCACCTTGGTAATTGTACATGGGCCTTAATACCAGTCCAGTGCCCCGCTGGGGCAGCTGCGGGGCACAAGTGACGACAAGAAATCATCTGGCTTGTTTTGTTCTTTTTTTATACAGGCACCTAAAGAAACGCTGGCCAAAGCGGTGTTGGCAGAACTCCCCCAGCAAGTCGTTCAGTATTTCAAGCATCAAAATCTGCCTCCCCTCAGCTCGGAGCCAGCGTAGCGCTGAGAGCATCGGTGTTGTCTGCATGTTGCCGATTTCCGGAGGGTGCATGTTTCACATGCTTTTAAACCTTTGTACTCTTAATTTAATTCGTTTATTTTATGAATAACTCTCCAACCCGGAGAAGCAGCTGAATTGGCTTTGTACATTCCTGGGCCAGGGTAACAGGCATATGGGCTGAACGGAGGCCTCTCCTGCCTCCCTCCAGTCGCTGTTAAGTATTGAAGGTACTTTGTATAATTTCAGTGGAATGGGATTACAATTTTTACAGATCAGAACTTGCTTTTTTCCAAACAACAAAATGCTTAATATATTCTCATCCACTCCTGTGTATAGATCACGTATCTGTGTTGTACCCATCACCCTCTCATGCTCTATGGTCATTTTTATACTGTGTACATGTTCTATTTGTTATACTCAGATTAATAAAGAAACTCAGATATTTAAAAGACAGGCCTGGGTCTGTTGTTTGGGTCCAGTGCAGAAAGGCCTCGTAGCACCCTGGCCAGCATTTAATGCCGGCTGCCTTGCTCTGCCGGGGTAATCGTGCGAACATCTTACTCCTCCTTTGGCAAGAACGTTCCCTGGTTGGGTCTCCCCCTTGCCTGTATCTGAAATGGTTGACTGGGGCCCTGATTCAGCACAGAAGCAAGTGCTTAAGTCCCTTTGACTTCAGTGGCTCTGAAGCGTGTGATTTAAATGAAGCACAAGTGAAGTGTTTTTCTGAATACGGGTGGACTTAAGAAGACGCTTAATTTTAATCACGGGATTAACTTCGTGGCTGGGTCTTCAGTCTATTGATGCTTAAGGGGGCCCCATCTTGTGTTTGTACAGCACCTAGCACAGTCGGGGCCCTGACTAGAATAATAATAGTGATAGCGTGGGAGCATCTTGCACACATTTCATGCATCGACCCTCACAACACCCCTGTGAGGTAAGACTGCATTGTAAAGAGGGGAAACTGAGGCACATCAAGGTGAAGTGATTTGTCCCATGGTCACCCAGGGAGTGTGTGAAAGAGCCAGGAAGTTGCCCCTAGATCTTCTGAGTCTCAATCCAGTGAGGTCTTTTGTCCCCGAGGGCAGGATGTTTTGAGCAGTGCCCGCGTGGCTGTGGAACCCCTTCCTGCCAGAGCTGAGGATGTGTCCGAGTGCAGAACCCGTGGGCTGGGCAGGTCACCCCTGACTGACTACAGCAGAACAGCCCACCCTTGTCTCTCATGGAGCGGTCCAGAATTCCTCACCGTGAGTAACAGCAGCTGAAACCCAGAACGGCCGTGCAAGGGGGCCTTTATGGACACATGTTGCTTGCAGGGCTGGCTCTAGGATTTTTGCCACCCCAAGCAAAAAAAAAATTGGCCACCTCCCTCCCCCCACCCTGTTTTTTTCTTGCTCCCCCCACCCCTGCCTCAACTCCGCCTCTTCCCAACCCCTTCCCCAAATCCCCAGCCCCGCCTCCTCCCCCGCACGTGCTGCATTTCCCCCACCTCATTGCTTCCTGTGGACCCCCTGTAACTCCCCACCCTGGCTCACCTCTGCTCTGCCTGCTCCCATGAACATGTCGCTGCTCCACTTCTCCCCCCTCCCTCGCCTGAGAGGGAGGGGGGAGAAGCAAAGCGGCGGCGTTCAGGGGAGCAAGCGGAGCGGAGGTGAGCTAGGGCGAGGGGGGCGCAGGAAGTAACGGGGGGTAGAGGAACAGGAACCGCTCCCCACCCCAGTGCACCTCCGCTCTGCCTCCGCCTGCTCCCCTGAGCGGGCTGCGGCCGCTCAGCTTCTCCCCCTCGCGCGCAGCAAGCCTGGGAGGGATGGGGAGAAACCGAGCAGCGGCGGCCCGCTGAGGGGAGCAGGCGGAGGTGAGCTGGGGCGGCGGGGGCACATTTCTAGGGGCGACACGGCTGGCGCCAGAATGCCACCCCTTGAAATGTGCCGCCCCAAGCACCTGCTTGTTTTGCTGGTGCCTAGAGCTGGCCCTGCTTGCTTGTATGTAATGCTCCAGTCTCCCTGCCATGGGTATGGCAGCGACACACAGCTAGATCTGTCCTGCCACGTGTGCGTCTTGCACTTGGTCTAGCTCAACTGCTCGAAGTCTGACCTTGGAAACCAGAGAGTCCCTGCACATCTCCTCACACAGCACTGCGCGGATGTTTCGACAGGGACGTCTCCCCCGCCTCGCGTGGCTCTGGTTCTCCTTGTGTTGTAAAACCTTGATTCTGTGCAGTAACCTCGGAGTCTCGTTAGTGACTGGAGAGGCCCCGCGTCCCCTCCGCCATATCCAGGCCGCTCCACGGGGAGGCATCTGCTATTAAACCAGTTACTATATGTGAGCTAGGCCAAAGTGGGTCTCAGAGGCAATAACGCCGCCGATGTTGCAACACACACTGTCGCCCTGGCTTATTTGGCAGCTTTTTCACATCCGGGGCCAAAAGTGTGTAGGTCTCCCCCGGGAGCAGTTCTTCATTCCCAGCGCGGCGCTGCTGGTGGAGCAGCAGGTGGGACATCTCCCGATGCACCAGTAAACCTTGCAGCCTCTCCGGGAATGTCTGTACTGACGCTGTCAGACTGATCCGGAACTGACCCATGAGTCAGGCCACCTGCCAGATAAAACAGTCCCGCTTGGCACAGCTTGTGGGCTGAGCACTGGCAGCTACCATCTGCCTACCCCTCATTGCACTCTGGGTATCTACCCTATGGCACTAAGCCCCTCTGGGGGGAATGGCCTTGCCGGCCCAGCGCACTGGAGAAAGCCAGGGTCTAGTTTTACCATAGCCAGGCAATTGTCTTTACGGGGAGTAAATCCTCACCCAGCCTGCAACAACCGCAGACGTGCTCTTAGGACCAAAGCGTAGTGTCCGCTTAACTCATGGAAGTCCAGTGAGTGACAGCCCTCGCGCCCTGTCAGAATCCCATCGCAAACGTGCTCCCCGGGCTTTATTGCCCAGCCAGCTCTCCCTGACTGACAGGCTCTTTACCCTATTGTCAGCCGCCTCGCCCCGCCCTCAGGAACCTAAAGGGACTGGAGGGGCGGCGGCCGCTTCCTTTGGGCAAAGCAGCAGCCAGAGCTGTGGCAGGAGAGCGGGTCTATGCGGTGCCACGCCCCGGCCGTGAAGAAGCCACCATGGGCTGTCAGTGGCAGGGGAGAAAGGAGGGCCAGGGGCCGGTTGGCTCCTTCCCTGCACGCTCCGCTTTGTTTCGTTGTTCCTGGTGCCAAGCCCTGGAGTCTGCTCTGGTGAGTCTTATTCAATGTTAATTGCAGATGGTTACGTGGCTGATGATACCAGTAGCATTTCCAACCAGTGTGTCCCTCGGCAAGAACCTTTCATTGCCTGTGACTATGGGGTAGCTACCGAGGTTTCCTTGTGCTAAGGAACAGGCACTTGCTGTATGCAGTTGGGTAGAGAGGAAGGACGGTCCAGTGGGTAAGACACTAGCCTAGGATTTGGAAGACTTGCTCTGCCACAGACTTCCTGTGTGCCCCTGGGCAAGTCACTTAGTCTCTCAGTGCCTCAATTCCCCTCTGTACAATGGGGATGATAGCGCTGCCCTGCCTCTCTGGGGTGTGAGGATAAATGCATTGTAGCTGGAGAGGTGCTCAGATGGGACGGTAATGGAGGACATTAGGTGTCTGTGCACTACGTCCTGATGCTATGGGGAATGACCTGGCTTTACCATTTGGCTGTTAAATTGGTTTAGCAAGGTGCAGCCTTGGGACCTTCACAACTCTCTGCCCATCCCTCACTGAAGGGGGAAGCACCCATGAGTAACTCACTTTTTTGTACTCCCTTCTGTATTTTGTTTTCTTGGACTTTTGTGCTTATCAGGAAGTGTCTCTGAGGTGGGGGGCTTGAGCTGGATTTGTGTTTATTCTGTAACCAAAGACACTTGATTGACACCACAATTTACCCTTTACTGGGGTCCAAAAAGGAGAGAAAGGTTACGCAGATCTGCAATCCCCTTTGAAAGTGACCTTTGCAGGGCAGAAGGCCTAGTGGATAGAACACTGGACTGGGACTCAGGAGACAGGCAAAATGGGGCTATGATACTGACATCCTTTGTGAAGTGCTCTGAGATCTCCTGAGAGAAACATTGCAGAAGCGCTAGGTGGTGGTAGTATTTATGTATTTATTCATACCCGATGCACCGAGAGGCCCCAGCTGAGATCAGGGTCCCACTGGGCTACACTTTGTACAGACATATCCTGTTCTAGAGAACTTACAAACTAAATCGCCGCTGTAGCACCATTTCTGCTCCATATTTTCCTTGAAGATGGTGCCTTGGAAGATCTGGTGTGCTGGTCACACTCTTTCCATGCCATGGAAACAACCATGCCGCTCCTATCCTATTTTATACATGATCTAAACACTGACAGCTTTCCTAGTAAATGCCAGAGCAAGCAGTTATTCCCATGGCAACTTCTCCTATAGTGACTAAGGCCTCATTCCTCAAAAGTATTTAGGTTCCTCATTTCCATTGATTTCAATGGAAATGAGAAATGTAGCTATCTTTGAGGGATCTGGCCTGGAGAGCTTACTTCATTAGGCCTTTCGTGAGTGAATATGATGCTAGATCTCCCTCCCTGCAGCTCCTGAATTAGTAAGCGGTTTGTGCATTATGGAGATACTTTGTTATTCTGCAGTTTTCTTATGTGTTTCCACAAGTCCTCAACGTCCAGCTCTACTCTGAAAGGTGACGGTGTAAAAAGGTTGCTGCCGAATTCCACGGATCTGCTCCTTGTGCCTATTCATTCATAGCTGCTGATTTCTGTGCATAAAACAGGGGTTTGCTGCCTTTTTACTCCTCTTTGCCCTGCAGAGACAACACAGCCACAGCTGTGGGAGTGAGCTGGACTCTGCCGCCTTGTGTCTCAGCAGAACTGTTTAAGTTCCAATCAGTTGTAGCTGTACTACCCTACTGAAGGTGGGGGGGTGGGAAGATCACACAGGTGTAACCGAAGACCTAATTTGGCCTGCAGAGACTTGATTGCTGCTGCTAATGCACAAGAAGGAAGGAGTCCAGCTTTTTTCTGGGATCCCACGTCAAGCTGTCAGGTTTGCCAGTTGGGGGGAAACACACCCTTTGTAACTTGTGAATGGTGCATCTTGGTGCTGAAATCATTGAAACCCATTGAACAGGCAGCCCCGCACAGGGCCACTGTGACCAAGCGGATGTCCCTAGTAGAGCTGCACACAGGAACTCCTTTAGGTTCCAAGTATGACTAGACAGGCTCCTCCCAAGTGAACTCCTCCCCTCTCTGGGAGCCCCTCCTGTACCCCTGAAAACTGGACCAAAGTCACTATCTGCAGCCAGTGGAGTTACAGGGCTGAACTGGGCCTTACGGGGTTATTTTTGTTCTGGCTTTGGATGCTGTGACCGGGGTCCTAGTGGGGAGCCAGCTGTGGTCACTCAATTAGGTTGAACTGCAAAGAATGGGGCAGCCAGACCCCAAAAAGCTGGTGGATATTCCAATACTTAGATTTACTAAGCCAGCACAAAACAGCTTCTTTATTACCTCACTGGTTACTCAGAAGTCCAAACAACACAGTTCCCTTAAAGTGATCCAGCTTCAGGCCTCCATCCAGGTAACCACATCAAATATGACGATTTCTGAAAATCTTATTTCATCATATAAAAGAAAAGGGTCTACCAGTCCCAAAGGATCAGACACTTTACCTCCAAGGTTAATGAATGTTTCAGATCTTACCCAAATACACGCTAAGGCCAATTCTTATTAACTAAACTAAAAGACCAAAAAGAGTATGGTTAAGAGATCAATATACATACAGGCATGAGTTCAATCCATTGAGGTTCAAATTCAGGGCAGAGATGGTGAGCTTTGTAGTTGCAGAGTTCCTTTAGAATTCAGTTCATAGGTCATAGTCCAAATCTCATATTCAGGGCGTACTAGCATAACTGGCACCTCAGTCTTGCGACTCAAACTTCCCCTGATGATGCCTACGTAGATCTGAGACGACAGAATCAGGACCCACAGGCTCTTTTATCAATGTTCTAGCATCCACTTGACCACACAGTCCTAGTTAAACAATCGGCTTTTGATGTAACCTTTTGCTTTCTAAACACCACCAGTAATTAGTTACACAAATTAACATAGGACAATGTATCCATTAGGCAGTCTATTACAAACTTCAAAGAGACCTATAGACAATGACATCTCACTCAAGAGTCGTCCAAATGTTAATATTCCCTTTTGATCTCTGAATCAATAGTTATAGTGACAGACAGGAACTGTCTGTTTACAGGTAGCATCTAAGATACACACAATTAGTACTTCTAACAATACAGGTTTGCATTTCAAAGTTCTAGCCTATTTAGCATGAATGGCCCTAATGATCACAGGCACCAACTTCCGGTGGTGCCGGTGGGGGCTGACGCCCAGTGTCAGGGGCGGGGCCCGGCCCCGATGCCGGGCCCTGCCTCCAACGCCGGGCGACGTTGCGGGGCACTGCCCCTGACGCCACGTCGCCCAGCGTCGGGGGCGGGGCCCCGCAACATCTCCCGGTGCTGAGGTGAGCTTGCCGCAGGTCCCAGGGCTTGCGGGGAGCTGGGCGTGGGCCCCGGGGTTGGTGGGGAGCTGCCGGTGGGTGCTCTGCACCCACCAATTTTCCCCACTGGGTGCTCCAGCCCCGGAGCACCCACGGAGTCGGCGCCTATGCTAATGATCATTCACAAACCTTTCTAACCTGACTTTAAAGGTGGGCTTTGGGTCATTCATAGATTCAAGGGCTGGAAGGCACCTCGAGAGGTCATCAAGTCCAGCCCCCTGCCCTCATGGCAGGACCAAATACTGTCTAGACCATCCCTGATAGCCATTTATCTAACCTACTCCTGCAAGCTGTTTAACCCTTTCTAGCCATGCGTCACAGATGCCCTTTATGTCCTTTCTCCAGTCAGTCTGTGCACATGACTCCATCCTGCATGTCCGCAAGGCAGGTGACACCCACCCACACAGAGACTCTCCTCCCTGCCTGGGCTCCTGAAGTGGTGGTGTCATGTGATGCCTCTTGGAGCGGGAGAATAAGGAGACTAGAGGCTCTGGCTGTTCACACCATACTGCCTTATTGAAGATGGCAGATGAATGAAGCATGGGTCACTTCAGATTGGCTAAAGAAGTGGGAGATGACTGCAGGCTAATTTAGAACACAGGCCCAGACAGCCACTTTCGCTGCCATGGAGTGCCTTCCCCTTCCCCCTCTCCTGGGCTTCTCTCTGCTGAGTAACAGGAAATGGGGGTGAGTGTAAAGCTTCTGGCCTTAGATCTGTGTCAGATGCAGAGCAGGGAGCAGAGAGGACATTATTGACAGCTCAATGTTTACCCTAGTCCCTGTCAAAAGGACGCAGCCAGATTCAACATCTCTTCTGCACACCCCGCCCCCCACATCAGCCGTGGGTCCCCACACTGCACCCCCCATTCCTCTAGCAAAGACCTTGGGGTTGCATAATGACTGCAAACATCAGGACAACACAGACAGGAGTAATCTGTAACCTTCAGCCTGGAGCAACAAAGAGGTGTATGCAGGCTTTAAACTGCAACCCCTGTCCTGACAGGTGTGTTACGATGCTACTATAATAGAACGGCTTAATAATAAAGGGGAGCTACATGGATTGTAATAGAGTATAATGACCATGCTCATGCTTTTTCAAGCCCCTAAAAATCCCAGTTTTGTATAGCAATATATTCCTGTAGCAGACACTTTAGACTCACCTTAACTCTGACTCAAATTCCTGTTTGTTCTGCAATCATTTTATTTAACATGATTTATATCAAACCATTTTGGGAAAAGAGACAACTCACGTATATACATTCTGACAAACTGCTCAACCTCAGCCACAAGCCCGCAGCCGTAACGTCACCATAAATTGGTGACTGTGCACGTGGCCAAGAACTATGACATTTCAACAGCAATAAGTATGTTGCCAGATTAGCCTGTGTCTGAATTGACAAATAATGTTTCCCATTTGGCAGCAGCCTTTCAAAGAAAATACTTAGATACCGAAATCAAGAAGACGAAAAAAAGTTTTTAAAGCAATACCAACTCATGAGTCCGAGTTACAGAACTTTGAAATGCAAACCTGTACTGTTAGAAGTACTAATTGCGTGTATCGTAGATGTGTGTGTGTTTTGTAATGATTCACGCATTCTTATAGACTTGATAAGAATGTGTTTATTCCATGGACAAGGTATGATTGATGGGGCCTTAAATGACTCATTTCCTAGCTTTTAAATTCGTGTTTGTTTGTTTTCCCCTGAATGGTGCAGTAGGTTACTATGCTGTCACGTAGGGACCTGAACATTTTGATTGGCTAGGAAGCACCTATTATGAGATGGTTTTAGTGTGTCTGCAGGGAACGTACATGCTAAGGCATGGCCCTTTATACACCATCATAAGGGTAGCAACGCTAGGGCCGTTCTGTTCACAAGGGCCATAATTCAGCAAAGCACTTTAGTTTTGTGCCATGCATCCAGCAGGATCTGGCTCTAAAGCCAGTTTAACCAGACCAGAGATGAGAGAACACGCCCCGTGTCCGGGTGAGCCTCCGGTAGCCCAGACCCACTTCCCCTCCATGTTGGCAGAGCATGGGAATGGAGTCTGGCCAAAGAAAAGGGGGCGGGGGACACATGGCCTAAAGACAGCCCGGCTGGGCTGTTTCTAGGTCACATGTGTGTTGCCTGACATAAATTAGAGCCGTTTTCAGAGCTCCTGCAGTGCTGGGGAACTGGCCTGGATTGAGCAGCATTAACACAGTGCGAAGGCGAGCTGTGATATGTGCTCACAACCCTCACGCTCCAGCCAGCTTGTGCTCTCAGGAGCAGGCCCATAATGAGTGTAATGGTGCAGTGTGTTTTCACTTTGTACGTGCTCTTCGGAGCATTGGCACCCGTCTCTTCCCCCAGCCCTTAGCTAGTTGGCATTAGGAATGATCCAGTTTATTTTGATTTTAAAAACAAAGAAACCCGAATACACGTCTCTAGGGATGTCTGACAAGATTTAATCCGGTTCACAGATTAACTCTTCAATGACTTTGCATGCATGTTTGAAGCACTGCACTTGCTTCTGAGTTATGCTTTGGCAGGGATCATGGCTAAACTGCCTCCGAGAGCTTTGGGTTTCCTTGTCTTAGTGAGTGATGAAAGAGCTGTGCCGGTTGGGATAAAATTGGGCATCCAGCTAATTAGAACCAAGTTCTCTAAGAGTTTGCTTGAGCTGTTGATCAGTAAAATGATAGCTTCAGCACTAATGACTGCTTTGTTCTGTCACTAACTAGATTAACACCCTTTAAAGATAAATTGTAACACTTGAATTATGTTATGAGAACCATTGACAAGCAATCCTCATTTCAAACTCTATTAGACTTGATTTATTTTTTCCTTTAGCTAAACTGTTTGTAGTGGAAGCTTCCTGCATCTCCTTGCTGCCCCCAGGAGTAAATACAGTAACAAGCTGGAATGAATGTTATTTCTAGCTTGCCTAGTCATCTCTCAACTTGACTCAGTTCTAACCTTGTTGCCGCAGCTGGTTCTTTGGAATGCTGCCATTTTAATGCAAAAGTGCTGCTCACCTCTGCTCATCATGGGCTACTTAGCACAATCTCTTGGCTATCACTTGAGGTAAAAATCAGAACTGATTTTTAAATACAGCTCTTATTTAAGTGCAGGACTTGGTCTAGCTACATCATCCTTGTATGTTACATTGGTCTTTGCAAAAGATGGATCTTAATGAAACATTCAGCTCTTATCCTCCAAACTTTGGAAGGGTGGGAAAGAGGTTTCCAAATAGTTCTAAATCTTGTAAGTGGCCAATTTTTACAATAGTTTGAAACAACTCGAGAGTAGTACCCACACCCAGACTTTGGGGTGTTCAACTTCCAGATTGGAATCTTACAGCTCAGAATCACAGTTGGTTCTTATAAAGGAAATTACGTACGTGTTGGCTGCATGCCTCTACTCTGGAAAGATGTCTTCACTTCTCAAGTCTTAAAATGAACAGGGGCAAATATTTTAAATTTTACTGTTGCAGGGTCTTTTGCTAGATTAGTCACTTGCTCTGTAATGAGAAATTGGCATTTAAACATAAATGCAGCAACTCAGTTACTGGACTGATACCATGATGTCAAACGTCTCCTGCAGAAGTATTGAACCCAAGTCAATGCATGTCTATTTCAGTTCCTTCTGCCTCCACCCTGAAGAGCTACAAACTCACTGTCAGCTTAACCATGATTTTCTGCATGTTCTGATTTACTCTCCCCCCCCCCCCCCGCGCATACTGTTCCTCCAGCAAATCACTGGGTGCAGTTAGAATACACTGCTTTGAAGGTAAACAGCTTTCCCCTCTGGAGTAAATAACCTTCCCTTCTAGGAAAGTACTTACACCGGCCTTCTTCGGAAGATTAGCCCAGTCCCAGGCTCTATAAAGTGTTTCACACAATGACGGGAGCTGACTTCTTTGTCAACTTGCAGCTGTGGGTGAAGCGTCACCATTTAAAAAGCAAGCCCAGCATATCTGATGTTAGGCCCAACGCCGACTGCAGGGCTGATTTAAAGCGCTGTGCACAGTTCTGGCTAACGGTGCAGAAACAGACGGATCACTTGCACCTGCAGCCTCATTCTTGCATGCACAACTCATTGTGCTTTAAAAAGAGAGTCAGGCCTCTTATGCAACTCCTGTCCCTTAGTAGCTGAGCACTTAGGAACCAGTAACTGCAGGGAACATAAACGGGAGCTAAGTGCGACACAGGGAAGTCCACTTAGACCAGGGATCTCAAACTCAAATCACCACGAGGGCCACATGAGAACTAGTAAATTGGCCCGAGGGCCGCATCCCTGAAACCTTTTCATACAATGATACAAAAGTATAGTCAAAAATGAAAAGAAGGAAGAGTAATATAGTAGCCTATTAAAAGTCAATGTAGTAACTTTTTAAAAACTGTAATGCAAAGAGGGGTTTTAGTAAAATATAAACACTCAGTATCGTTTGGAGCTTGGCTGCCAGTGGAGTCTGCGCCTATGGCGGTCCGCAGGAAATAACTCTGCGGGCCGCGTGTTTGATACCCTTGACTTAGAGCTTGTGGCATGCGAGTGCTTGAGTTGATGCAACATAAGGACGTGAGCCAAAGCCAACGCCTGAGGAAAACATGGCAGGTAGCTGTACCTAGCACAACGGGCACTTTTACATGTTACGGGGATGTTGGATCCAGGTAACCCAAGAGCCAAGCCCATGAAATGCGAATGGAGGCGAGGGACCTGTTTGGTTCCCTAGGCAAAACCTTGCATTCCTGTAGGAGACGGTGGGGGTAGAGAAGCAGCTGAGGAACTGCCCATTTTGGGGAATACTCTTTGCATACAAATAAAATGTTTGGGAGAAGAGGTCATTGCAGTATTAGGGTTTGTGCCTTAACAAGAAATGCCTGGTTTCCCTTGGCCTTCGTCAGATCTATTACCTTGTGGGTTCCTCTGGCTGTCTCCATAAGACAGCACTTATTCTTTTACAGGCAAAATATGTTAGTCTCAGCGTAGACCAGGCCTGCACAACTCGTAAAGCAGCGAGGGCCATATTACTCCAAAGAAAACAGCTGAGGGCCGAAACCCCCCGGCCCTGCGGAAACACCCCCCCACCCCCCGGGGCCGCCCGCCCTGCGGAGGCACCCCCTCCTTCCCCAGCACTGGGGTGTGGAAGCCTGTAGAGGGGGAAAGAAACAGCGCACATAGGGTGACCAGATCACAGCCGTAAAATAGGACCCGCCCCCTCCCCGCTCGGCCCCACCATCACACCCCTCTTCACCCCCCCAGGGGTCACTATATTACTGCACACAACAGTCAATCAATGCAGTTGTAGATAAATCTCTGCATTACGCATTTTTGAATAACTTTTATGACTTTGTGTTGAACCTTGGTAATATGTTATAGCGGGCCCCTAAGGTAGTATAATTAAGGTAAAAGAAAAATGTCTTTTTGATAGTAGAATAAGATCTTCCCCCCAGTTTGTATTCAATTGCCCTGTTGAATGAAGGAGGTGTGAATGAGGAAGGCGTGGAAGGCAGGCACCTCCAGACAGCTGCAACCCTTGGAGAGAGGATGGGAACCAGACCAAGGACAATCAAACTTGTCAAATGAGCTGACTAGAGAAGAGCAGACATACTGACGGCCTCGGGGGTTAGAAGCAAGCACCTTCCTTTGGGAACACCCTCTTTGCAGCATTGGGACAACCCCCAGCCCAGAGACAAGCAGCAAAAAGGCCCAACGGACACAGTCCCAGATTTTGGGCCACACAGTGAGCCCACCTACTCACCCCCCCACGGGCCGCATGTTGTGCAGGCCTGGCATAGACCAAGCCTTGCTCCCATACAATACCACCTTATGCTGGTAGAACTACATGGCTCAGGGGTGTGGAAAATCTACACCAATGAGCCAAGCAGATATGCTGACCTAACTCCCAGTGTAAATAGTGCTATGTCAATGGGAGGGCTTCTGTTGCCATAGCTACCGCCTCTTGGGGAAGTGGTGTACCTACGCTGACAGACGTGCTCCCATCACAACATAGGTAGTGTCTTTACTAAATGCTGCCGCTGTGCCACGAGGGTAGCCCCACACCCTGGGCCTGGTGGCAGGAGCAGCAGTGCCAGGTGGAGATCAATGTTTTAGTGACCTTGAACCTCCCCCGTCATCTGCCTGGTGGAGGCAAGACTTGTAGCTACTTTAAGGCATCCTTCTCTTGGAGGAAAGCTGTTGTCCCCACATTTATCAGTATCCCATATTAGCATAGAGAGAGAGAGGATACACACTCAGCCTTGAGCAGCAGGGGGTGAACATTAAATCCATCGCCCACGGGAGTCTTAGTTTGGCTTGTTCTGATAAAGACAAGTGTCAAACATTGTCATCCTCCATCTGAGAAATACAGATTAAGTGCATACAAATGGTTTGTCTATGTACCTGAATTCCTCCACCTCCTGTGTTTATATACCTTGGAAGGATAGCAGCACCTATCTGCACCCAAAAAATTAAGCCTTATCCTACCATTGACAGGGACAGAGGTTTGAAAAGTTGAATAATTTTGCTTTGGTAAAACGAGTCAGGTGGGAGGACCATTGGTTTGCACTAAACTGCGAGACTTGATGTTTCTGACATCTACTCTCTGGGAAGAGCTCCATTCAGAGCGAGGGTCTTGTGTTGATGCCTCTTCTTACTTTGCAGGGTGCTGGCACATGCTGCTCTTTGATCTCATTGATGGGAAGGGGCTGGGCACAGTAGACATTTGCTTAATGGAACAGACTTACCAGTGAATTATGAATGGCCAAAGCCAGGATAAAAATGCATTCAGAATTTCTTTAATCATGTAACACAAACTTCTTTACAGTGTCATGGCAAGCTACATTTCCACCATCTGCTTGATTTTATTCTGCCCCCACTTCTCAAATACAGAATAAAAAGGGACATTTTAAAACAGAACACATGGCCATTTTTACAAGCCTTCGGTGCCGCAAGTGAATGCTTTAACCTCTAGTCATGAAAAAAAAAACCAATCCATCCTCAATCACCAGGAAAATCTTTCTTTCCATAAGAACTTTAAACGAGAAGGCTTTCTCCTGCATTCCCCCCATCTTGGTTACAATAGCAGTATTTTCCCTCAATGTTTTAGAGTAGAAATCTATCAAACAGGCTCAGTATGCACCTCAGAAATGGAAGCAGCTTTGGGGGAAAGAACTTCAGCTGATTATTTTGGTATTATGTGAGGGTACCCAGACGGTTAATCTTGAGAGGTTAGCTAGGAAGGGTATCCTGGGGGAGAAGGGATACATCTTTCACCCTCTAGGGCATAGGCTATCTTTCCAAGCTACATTGACATGGAGGGATGTGATGTTATGGCCCATCAAAGAAACTGTTGCTACGAAAGACGGAGGAGACAATCTTTCCAGTGGAGTTAATAGTGCCTTCGCTGTCTGAACTGGACTCGGAATCGCTGCTTCCCGAGTAGGCGCCAAGGCCTGGGAGGATACCAATGCACACAGCTGCTGAGGGGCAGTGGACTGCAGAGCCACTCATTGAGCTGCTCCCGAGCGGAACACAAGATGGCTTTTCTGAAAGACACATTAACAAACCATTACACTCTTCAAAGAGCAAGAGCATGAGACTTTTAATCACAGAGTATAACCAGATGCTATACATATACTATTGCCACTTGAACACTGTACTTACCGAATACAGCTAAAGTATCTTTGCTACCCTAAAACTTCCTCCAGTAGGAAGCAGTGGCGACCTCAGGGATGGGCTATGGAGCTTTTCATCACTATCCTGTGAAGGCAGGATTTCCTTCTAAGACCATCAATTTGATACATTCCATGAACTCTAAATGTTTTGCTTCGTATATTTGACAAATTTTGCCCTGTAATAACTTGGTTGGGAAAAGGACTACTAGAGCAGTGGAATAAAGCAACATCTCCAACGCTCCACAGCTAGTTAGCTTTTAGATGTTGGAAACACCGATAATTGAACAGATGGTGTTTCAGAATGTGCCTTGGGTTGTAGTTATACAACTTACATCCATGCTGGTTGGGGTGTCTAGGTAGTAAAAGCTATTCTCTCTTGGCAATAGCAGCCACAACAACAAAGACTGAAATCCAGCTTGATTTGACTTCCTTTTTTCTGGTTGCCCATAACTTTCTCAAACACGTTTGTCTCAGGCTGAAACTTCCTAGGCCAGTCCATTGCCCAGAAGGGGAATAGTTCTGATTTTGGTCAACCCTTCTGATGACTTGAGTACAGGAGTCCCAATTTCCCCAATTGGTTTGGATGACAAAACTAGTTCCCAGCTAGCTCAAGACTAGCTGAAGGAAGCCATGTCTAACTTGGCTTCCTTTGTACATCTCACTAAGATTTGAAAAGCAAAGTTTAAATTTGACAATTTTAGGCATGAACTTTTGCCCCTTACCTCCCCACCCCCCAACTCCTTCTTAAGCGTACTCCTGCTGTGAGCAACTCTTTCTAGGGGTGAGGCCAGTGGAACCTGTAAGCGGAACCTTCCAAAAAGCGAAGCGCTCACAAGTTCGGGTAAGGATTAGTCTGTTAACAGCCACTCAGCCTATATTCTGCAGAGGAAGAGCTGCCAGGTCAAGTAGCCTTTAGCACAGGCCTCGGATCAAGGGACTTTTAAGTCTTGTTCAAACTTGTAAGTTCCCCAACAAACAGTTTGGGATTTCCCCTTTAAAAAAACAAAACAAAAGCCAAAACCGAGCAGTAACGAAATACTGCGCACCCAGGGAAGGCAATCCCAAGCATTCACAAAGTTCACCCAACCACACTGCACATACTTTGTCATGACATTATTTATTAGGACATGCAATGTGCTTGACTTATCTTAACTCCTGGGATTGCCCAGCTCCTTGAGTAGTTAGAATTTCACTGCTACCTCATTTTGCACCAATGCTACCTTTTGTTGGCAGTTGTGTTTATCACAGGCACTACAGATTATAGTATAGCTAGTCTGCCTGTATGATAGTATTTTATGTAGCTTTATTTAAAAAAATCTGAAGTGAAAGAGAACTAAACTGCTAGGGATCCTGTGTTCATCCCCCTGAAAACTGGGGCTGCTATCTGACTCTGTCCATGGATGATCATTTTCCATACAAAGGCAAAATATCCCTTGGCTGTTTGCGGAGAATCCCATAGCTCAGACCAATGGCCCTCTACAGTCAAATAGTAGACCTCCATGGTGGAGCCTCGTCTTAATCATGATTGCACTGTTGTAAGTTCCTAAATGGCTGCCCAGTTTGTCCTGCCAAGTTTGTCCCTCCTCTGGCAGTTAGGTGCCTAAATATCTCTGAGGCTTTGGGCTTCCATAGCCGCAATGACCATCTATTGCTTTGCAAAGCATTTGGAAATACTTGGGAGTATGAGATGCTATGGAAAAAAAATCTATATGCACAGTCCAATTAGTTTCAATCTTGGAGAAAGATAAGAGCCCTTATAACAAATAACACTGGAAAATAAGTTATAACTTCCCAGGTATAAACCATTCTACATATCAAACTCCAAGGCCAGAACACACCTTGATTCTTGTCGTTGTCAGTGTCTAGTTTCAGTCTCTTCACACTGTTACCACCTTCTGAACTGTAAGAGAAAGTGGAGTCACCTGGTTAGTCAGAAAACAGTCACTTTATAACTGCAAAAATCATAAAACTAGATTTGCCTTGAGTGCCAAAGAGAACTACCTTGATGACTTTGCTGCTATTGGGAAGGATCACAATTATCCAGACATTCAGCATACTGCCTACAGTGTATTCCCATCCCTTGCCAAGCTAAGTAGCAGAAATCCAGATCTAGGAATCAAAGCCAGCTCTTTTGTATGGGAACACAGCACTAGTGGCAGGCCTGCCCACCTAGCTGAGACTATTCATCTTGAAATATTGAAGAGTTTGTGTCCAAGAAAACCCCCAAATAAGTTTGCATCTCTTTATACTGAGGGACAGCATTCATCTCACCAAGAGAATACAAGCCTGCTTGCAAAGGATGGACTCTTCCTTCAGATCTGTCACTTCTGTACTTCTCCAAATGCTTCTATTTAGAAAAATCATTCCACAGTCCACTAGGTGTTGCGCATCCTCTCCTGTATAGCAGTGCCTGCTATCCCTGAAGGGGCACAGACGGTTCCTCTGCTAAGTGGCACTTGTTAAACAATGTTATGTAGCACAATAGTAAATGTCAAGATGCTTCCCCTTCACCTGAGGGGACAGTGAAGCTTCTCTTTGCATTGAAAAAGTTAGTCACAGAATAAACCTGCAATAATACATGTCCAGTTATTGGCAAGGATAGTCTAGAATGCCCAGACAGATGTTAAATTGAGGCATCACTTAATCTCAGCTAGCTTGAAATAGAAGAAAAAGTGACTGACTTCAGAAATGTCTTAATGTCAAGGCACTGACATGTCAATTTTGAAAGACTCTTTTCAAACACATGCCATCTGCAGTCATCAGATGTGTCATCAAGCAACGTGCCAGAACCTGCTGCTTAGATGCCAACAATTAGGGAGAAAAATAGCTCTTTGGATGCTAGCTACCATCTAAGTTTTGTTCCCTTTTAAAAACCGGTCCAGGTTGTACATCATGGATTGGAAGAGGAGTTTTGAGATATTCCCGTACTGAATTTACCAAAGCCAGCTTCCTAGATTATGAGTTACTATTTCGCTGGGGATGAAATACTCACCACAAATCAGAAGCATCTGAAGGAATCTCCTATACCTTCCACTAAAACTAGATTCAAACACCAATTTACTTCTAGATGCTCATTAACAAGAGTCATTGTTGTCAGATGGACTGTTTGATTGTCTACGGGAAGTGAGGCTAGGTCTGCTGCCACTAGAGGTGCAATTTGCAGCTCATGTAAACATACCTGTGCTAGCTTCAGTCTAGATAGCGCGCTAAAAATAGCATTGATAAAGCAGAGCTAGCTAGCCATGTGAACACATACCCAGGGGGCTTGCACAGTCCACAGTGCCGCGTCCTCACTGCTAATTTTAGCGAGCTATCCAGAGTGGGTGCGTCTACATGAGCTGCAAGTCACATTTCTGGTTGTACTTCTACAGCCTGAACGCATGGTCATAGTCCAGTTCCTACTGGATAGTTGTTCCCATTACACAATATTGCATCGGG
Source organism: Chelydra serpentina (assembly GCA_037349315.1). Taxonomy (NCBI): domain Eukaryota; kingdom Metazoa; phylum Chordata; order Testudines; family Chelydridae; genus Chelydra; species Chelydra serpentina. The sequence goes on along the minus strand of JBAIAC010000026.1, from coordinate 7,558,763 downwards.
TAGCTAAGATGGGAGTCGCAAAGAGGTGAAACAGCGAATGGGCCACTGACATAAAACTGCCCTATCCCTTGGGAAGCGAGGGTTTTGCAACAACACTGTCAAGCCAAACTGGTGGAGAACAAGAGAAGCTTGCACATTACCCTCAGGAGCAGATTGTCACACCATGAGTTATCTTCTATAAACCAGAATAAAAACACCAACAGTCAAAATTATGCAATTGGGTATCAATAAAACAAGCTGACGTGTGATGCAAATCATTTGACTCAATAGAAGTGGCATGAATAAGATCGAAAATAGGCCACTTTCAGATCCAAATATAGGATTTAATGACACTGACACCGTCTGAGATGATTGAATCCTTGTCTGTTTGAATCATCTTAGTTTCCCCCCAGTCTGGGAGACTTACAGAAACATGCTAGTCCCCCTCTTTGCTAAGGTTCACACCTCTGACAATCTCCCAGAGGCAGCTTTTGGCCTGCCTCACTCCATACTGCTAACTCTCTTCCTTTCCTTGTGAATTTAGAGAGGTGTGAAACTAACCTTCTGTGTTTCACAGCTCCTGCCAACAGCTTTGCCTGAGAGAACTTGTTCTTGTTTTCTACGGATTTCACAGTGAGTTTCTTCTCTGCTTCCTTCTTTGGGTCCGTACTGACCCCCACTTTGGTGAGAGTGCTGTGAATTAACGGTTAAGGATCAACCGGGATGGGAGAGATGACATTTCCTCTGCATTACATTCAGTCTGGCCTGCTAACGCTGATGGGGGTTCAGTCACAGCTTGAGGGTCTCTCAGTCCTGTGCAAGCCCGTTGAATGGCATTTAGCAGGTACCTCATGCCAGCAGTGTGAGAACCTTACATCTGTGAGAGCTCCTAAGAGTTCCGATGCCGGGCTTGTCCCTGGAGGACTTGCAGGCAGAGAGGGACGCAGACTATAGTAGCAGATGCATAGTGGGAACTCTCCTCATCAGATACTTCAGGATAGCAAGGAAAGGATTTTGTACTGGACCAACAAGCAGTGCTCTTGGCACCAGCGGAGCTACTCTATAGGCCTGTGTCCTCTCTTGTTTTTAAAACGTTTGGGAAAGGTGGAGGGTGCAAGGAAGGGGAAACACGTGAAAGCACAAGATGACACGGGACCTCCTGCCACCCTCTGGGCCCAGACACTTTTGTTACAGACCAGCTGTTTCCCAACCCAACCTTTCTGAAGCAGAGAGAATTCATTAGTGGGCCAAATTCTGCTCCCCGCTTTGCAACCATGCAGCACCAGGAGAATTCATCCCACTCCGTCTACCATAAGGCAGAACAAATTAGCCGTAGATTTCACAAGGCCTTCTTAAAAATTCTCTCCTCCCTTTATGCTGGCCTTTATTGGTCACACAGCAGGCTCCTTCCTTCACGGACAGCCTGAAAATTAACCCTGGCAGGCTGGGATGTGGTTGGATTGAGATTCAGCCAGACCCTCGAAGGACCAGAAACCCAGAGTGAGGAAATTTTCTTTCTTACTGAGAATTTTGTAGCAGTTTGTCCTCAACGTGTGGACAAGGCAGATAAAGGAGACTGTAAACTCTTTGGAGCAAGGATTGTGTGTACCTGTGCATGGTGAGCACCCAGTATATTGGGGAACCTGAACACAATTAAGGCCTCTGAGAACTACTAATGCAAAAGATCGAGGGCCCAGAAGTTCCCTTCCTCAATGAAATACAAACTTATTGGCTGGTCAAGTAAGAGTGGCTTAAACCTGTCTGTCCTCAGATAAAAGTAATAATCTTAAAGGATAGGTCATCCCATAAAATGTATATTACATTTTCAGATGCCCCTGCCATGGCTTATAAGCAGCACAGCCCTGTTAAGAACAACTCTGCTGTAGAAATAAAAAACACATTATCTTTGAACAATGGCCTAATTACTCTTCTTTATGCCGCTCCCACTGTTAACGAGTAGTATCATTTACCAGTTCCAGCAATGCCCACGGAGGAAATGAGTAGCCTAAACCAGAACATTTGAACGGTGAGATACATGCAACCCATAATGAAGCAGGCAAGTCTGGACAGGCCTCAAAGGCTGGCTTTCTGATGCTAAGCCACACCCAAGAGTCTGCAGAAACACTAACTAGTTCTCTTCCTATGGAGAAGTCCAGTCTGCCCCAGCTGGGCTGATACAGGACCCATTTCCTTGCTGCTACTAGTGCATTACTCTGGTACTTATGGAGACCTGAAAAATCTTCTGGAAAGTTTTATAATTGCACCTACAAAAACAATGTAACCTAAAAGGTTGCAAAAAAAAAATAAAAAATTACCCTCAACTCCAGTGTTAGCTCCTTCTTTGACTGCAATTCCCTGAAACAGCTGACAGCACAAATTCGTATAACAGCACAAAAATCTGAGTTGCACAAATAATTAAAAGCAGGGATTTGGAGCAATCAAATTTTTGAATTGCTCTGCTCCGGCTCCAGCCATAAACCTACTGCTCCGCGCTCCAGCTCCGGGCTCCACTCCAAAGCCCTCATTAAAAGACATCAGCTGTTGCAGGAAAGACACAGGACACAGTCAACTTCAAACCTGGCAGGTCATGTCAGTAAAGTGGCAGCAACTGTGCCAATACTGTTTTCAAGTGTATTTACACACATGCTTTGGAGATTTTGAACATCTATTTTAAAGCTTTGTTTTAGTCTTTCCAGTTCATGTTTTAACATGGGTCATTCTTTATTTGATTTTTCCAGGGACATAGTTACTATCACTAACCCAGTCTGTCATGTTTGTGATTTTCTTCCCCATCTCAACAACTAAACAGCCTAGTAGTTGTAGCCACTAAGTGGCTTTAAAAAAACACATTTTGAAAGACATGGAACAATGGTGCCATCCTGTGGCCACTTGCAGTAATAAATGCTCTCTCTAGATAGGCAGTACCTCTTTAAAACAGTTTCATGTTGCAACATGTGGCTCTTTTCAATTATATTAGCAGGGTAGGTTCTTATTGTCATATTTCTATTGTTATAATATACCTCAATACTAGGCTAGCTAGCGCCATTATGAGCAAACTGGAGTGTAATTTTTATCAACAGATTCCACGGCAAAGGATGCTATTCTGCAACCATTGCAACCCTACCTCCAAAATCCTCAGCAACTAACTAAACATCCATTTGCAGAGACTGATGCAACCAGCAAAGAGTGCATCTAAATTAGCACTATGGGCAGAAGTTCCCATTGCTGGAATTGCTGGATCGACATTACAAGCAAAATTACTTTTCCCTCCCATAAAGCTGTGTGAAAAATATGTACAGAGCAGTGTGTTAATCCTGGATACAAGCATAAAAATAGTTGCCCTACAATATAGTTTAATGCTAGCATTTTGGGAGAGATGACAGGCAGGACTTCCTTTTCAGAGCGCTCTAAGATTATATGGATATTTCCTCTCTCATGCTTTTCCTTTGTCTTATCTAAATAGATTCAAGCTCTTCTTGAAGGATCTCTCTCGGTATGTTTGTACAGCATTTAGCATAATGGGCCCTGATCTCAGTTGGGGCCTCTAAGGCTACTGTAATACAAGTTAGTAAAGCAAATGTATAGAGCTGGTGTTAACAAAACGATTTCTAAGAAGCGTTAAAAATAATTCAGGCAGACAATTAAAAGTTCTTTATCAGGGAAAAACGGAGTAGTCAGTTACTTCTGCAGTACAGAAGCAGCAATTTTTAATATACACAGCCCTACAAACATCACATACCCTTAAGTTTTGCTTTGTGTTGAACAGAGCATTAAAAGACAAACCTGAATTTTACTTTTAAAAAGTAAGAAAATGGTTGAGAATTTCAAAGCAAAGCAATGTAGGAGATTTAGACATCTCTTCCATTAAAAGTAAGCATCTAAATCCCCTAGAACGCTCTAAAATTCTCAAACATTGTCGGTAGCCAATATGTATCCATGACTATCGAGTTATGAGCTATCAGACAATGCAATTAGTTATTTCAGAATTTCAATAAGCAATATCCTAGTTTTCCTAATACATTCCTTGAGTAGCCTGCTGCCATCTGGGTTAATGCACTTTGGGTTAGTACAGTCAGGTAACCCTCAGTCTAAGTCAAGCTTAATTTTAGAGAAACCTAGAACGTTCACAACTTACCTAGAGACAGAATTAATTAAAGCAGCACACGTAACTGGAACCCTTTCCCAATGTTAACCATGGGCTTTGGGGGTTAGGAGTTGGCCATTTCAATTCCCACTTCAGGCAACATTTTGTCTGACAAACTACAGCTGGAACACACTTTTTCTTTTAAAATGACTTTCAAGGTCATAAGAACATAAGAAAGGCTGTACTGGGTCAGACCAAAGGTCTATCCACCCTAGTATCCTGTCCACCGACAGTGGCCAATGCCAGGTGCCCCGGAGTGAGTGGACCTAACAGGTAATGATCAAGTGATCTCTCTCCTGCCATCCATCACCCCCCTCTGACAAACAGAAACTAAGGACACCATTCCTTACCCATCCTGGTTAATAGCCATTAATGGACTTCTAAGGTCTAAGCATGTTAAATCATTCTGAGACAATTGTATAGGGTGGTGTCACATTTTTCACCTATTACAATGCATAAATGAAAGGAGAATATTTGATCCACCTATTGATCTTGGTCTGTGCTGTGGGCTGGTGCCTCAGATGGAAGTTTGATGGAATGATAAAAGCAACATTTCTGATCCACTTCTTTTTAGACTGGAAGGACTTTAGGGTAGGGACAATGGCATCCTACCACATTTTGAGCTCTATAGTCACACAATTGCTAATAATCCATTTACACCTCATACTGCAGAAACGATCTTCAGTTTAAAAATGCACGCCGGCATCTAAAAGTAGCTTAGCTTGAGCTTTAAGATGGGCCACTTTGAGTTACTCAATCTGACCCCATGTGGATGTGGAGCTAGGAAACCGAAACAAGATGCTGAAAATTACATTTGCAATTTTCATGCCAAATATAGAGTGAAAGGCTAAAACTTCTCACTGACAGTATCAATAAACTTATGACATGGATTCTACAATTTGTAATATATAGCAAGACCTGTGGATGCAAAAACAGATGATACTTTAAGGCTGTAAAGACTGAGCTTACTGATATCTAAAACTCTGGAAGATACATTGCCTAATAACTTCAGGGGTCAATTACTTAGGTAACAGAGGGCACATAAGACTCCTTCTAGGCTAGCATGATTCACTATTGGACTTGTTTGACCTGGCTAGTGCAGTCAGATCTATGCTGTGGAAGCAGCTGCCATGCACATCCCAATAGTCAGAACACCCCGAAGCAGCAGTGGTAGAAACTAAATATCCCATGAATCATCAGTCCAAATAAATCTAAAGAAACTTCTATATGCAAATGTGCCCGCTATGTCCTACATTAAGTTTTGTGATTTCTAACTGTACTAGCATCCTTTACAAAAGGAGGAGCTGGGCCGGACTAGCACATCCTACCAAGTTAGATGTTGGTGGTTCCTGTCTCATGGATGGATAAGCAATGAATTTCCAATACATATTACCTTAGGACATCTTTATATAAAACCAGTATCAACCTGATTCTCTCCCCACTTCATTCCTCATGTGTGGAGTTTGCTCCTCCTTGTTCTGCCTGAAGTCCCCTCTACTCCCACTGAAGTGTCAGAGTTTGCACATCACCCACTGATTACTTAAACATAAGGGGCTTGATCATGACCGAACAGAAGGGGAGGAACCATCAGCAATTGGTAGATGAGAGGAAACAATTCTCTCCTTTCAACCTTAAAGACAGTCATCATTAGCTCAATGCTTTGCCATATGTGCCAACCCAATCTAAGTTCCTGAGCTTGTCCCCAGCATGGTGGCCTGGCAAGGGATAGAAAGAAACACAGTGGAGGTGACAGGCTTAACTCAGGCTGGGAGAAAAAGAGCATCCTAAGTTGCACTCTAGCACTTCTCCATGAACAGCCGTAAATATTGCAAAAGCAACAGAAAGACAATCATTCAACAGTGACTTCCAACAGTTTGGCTATTGTAAAGCTGTCAATGTACATTTGAAAATATAGCTTGGGGAAAGCAGATCTGCTTTTTAAAATAGGTGAGGGATAAAGCAGAGGTTGCAAAAAGGAAAAGCCTATCCTTCCTTTATACATCCTCCCTTCCTCTCCTTCTCTCAGTGTGAAATATCAGACGATAACAGCATTTAGAAGGAAACGGGAACATACAGAAAAATTTTGAAGACATGACCCAAAAAACAGAGATTCTGAGAGATCCAAAATAAGAACAAAACATGAAGAACTTTAGAGGCAGATCATCATCATATACACTTCTGTGTAGAAAACCACTTTACAGAAAAAAAGTGTGTGGACGTCAAAGTCTGATTGCAGCACAACCCCACTGTAGCTCTCTGCCCTATAACCTTCTACTCACAACAGTGGCGAGCCATTTCAATTCAAAGGATATTCTGTATTCATTTAGTTCTTTCAGATCATCTTCTCTTCGTTGCTTTTCTATTAGCGCTTGTTGCCGAGAAACCTCATCAAGGAACTTTGTCTCATCTTCATCTAAGCCTCTTACCATATTTTCTGAATAAAGCAAAAAAAAAATAATTAAAAGCCATTTAAGAAGCTGGTAGAGTGGAGGAGTACACAACAGTACTTTGCACTTTCACAACACGTTTCATCCAAGGATTTCAAAGGGCTTTTCAAAAGGTAGATAATCGTCCACAGGTATTTTATAGATAGCATCTACAGTACCACTAAAGCAGAGAGGGGAAGCGATCTGCACAAGGTCACTGGTAGGGTAGGAAGTAGTACCCATGACTACTATCAATCCTCTCTTCTAACCAGTAGATCATGCTGCCAGGTTTTTTTTAAAAAGTAAGTATATATCAGACCCTTCAGATGACAAACCATCCAAGGATCAGCTTGTTTTTCTAACTACTGAGAGAGAACAAACTTCTCCAGGCTAAAGATTTTCTAGTCAATGGGATTCCAGATTAGCATAGCTGAGCTCCCAAACATCCATGCAGATTCAAATTAAGGGCTTGTCTACACTCAAAATGCTGCAGCTGCACTGCTGTAGCACTTCAGTGTACCACCTATGCCAACGGGAGGGATTCTCCCATCAGCATAGGTAATGCATCTCCTCAAGAGGCCGTAGTTGGACGAATTCTTCCATCAAGCTCGCACTGTTTACAGGGGAATTTAGGTCAGTTTAACTACATGGCTCAAGGATGTGGATTTTTCACACTCCTGAGCGACGTAGTTGTGCTGACCTAATTTTCTAGCGTAGACCAGGCCTCAGACACGTTTTTGAACAAAGAAAACATAGCATGGTAGTTTACTGAATACACACTTAACCACATTTATAAACACAGTAATAGCTAAATTAGTTAAAAATGACATGTTTATCAATGTATTCATGCTCTAAATTTCCATTCTGGAAACTATTTGCTCTTCCAAGTAGGGTAGCTTATTAGAAGGTTCTTTGAATCTCTTGTTATGCAAAGGATAATCACTCCATCAAAGCCACACATTGTCAGAGAGCTAATGAAAGGCTTTAAAAAAGCAAAGCCGGCAGTGTCTGTGGCCAGACCAAAAATTCTCTTCAGTTACAGCAACTGGCCAAATTTCATTGGTTTTAGCTTCATGAGGTTTAATTCCTAAAGAGGATTTTTGAGACTCTACATGTTTAAGGGCCATATTTTGCCCTCAGATAAAAGTCCCACATAACTTCAAAAGGCAGGGGCTGAAAAATCCACTTGCCACTGATGAGTGGCAAGCTTCAGGAAAGGTGGGGCCTAAAAGTCAGTTTTTGTTGAATTTAAGGCTTTAATTTTAGAAGTTCCAGTTCTTACAGTTGTGAAGAATATAGTACTGCTCCCTGAGTCTCCAGACCAATAGTCTGCAATGTGTCTGCTACTGCTCAGAGCTTTCCTCAGAAGCAACCACAAGTGATAAGACACTAGTCAGTTTCACTGGTCCCATTCTGACTGACTGCATGAAATGGACATGAACCTTAGTTTTACTCAGCAGGTGCTTGGTTTATAAAGTTATAAGCAGCAGCTGCCCAGACAGTAGTGGTTGTTCCTAGATCTTACTGATATCACTCTCCTATGAATCAACTTTTGTCTGGTATGCGAGTCTTCTGGCTTGCAGGTATTAAACTTTTTAAAGCCCAATCAAGGGCAGCATTTAGCCCCAATATAACGGTCTACCAAAAAAAAGTTAAAATCACAAACTAGAAAGATTTTTTTTTTTAAAGCTTACCAATGAGCACGTTGAAAAGAACGGGTACTTTCCCCAGCATTATCAAGCAACAAGGTATGTGTGTTAACAGCACATTCCTTTCTAGTCAGCCTACTCCTGCTGCCCAGTTCAGTGATGCATCTCAGTCCAACATTTAAGCTATATTGAATTTTTTCTAAAATGAAATTGAGCTGTCACAAATACCGCATAATTGGGCAATAGAAACAAGCTCATTGAGATATGAGACAGCTACAAGGAGCCTTTCACCCCTAGGTCACTGCTGACAAACTGATAGCAATTTGGTGGCCAATATGAAATGATCTGGTTGTCTGTCAGTTCCCAGAAGAACTGTCTTTTGTCACAATTGGCACCCTTGACAGCAGTGTCAGCAGAGGTACCCAGCGTTGAATCTGAATGGAAACTGAATTCTTCTCTTCCATCGAAAGACTGTCCCACTGGTATTGGGTTTGAGGGATGTCCATGGGGCAGCATGAGGAAGCTTGCATAGCTGCTGCCCATACTATATCTGTTCTGTGCCTTATACAACTTTCACCAGTACTGCATTCATTCAAGACCCCAGAAAGGAGATTGCTTCCATGCACACAAACACCTCTACTATCAGCACTGTTCCAAAGGGAAACAGAGTAAATGACAATTCAGTACAGTTGTATTAAAATATCTTTCTTTTAAAAGCACCAGAGTATGGCAGTGAGGTTTTTTTTTGGTTGTTTTAAAAGTAGCAAACCCTGCAAGAAAGTCTGATTCTGTGCAATCCTAATAATTACCTATATTCTGTTAATTACAATATGAGGTTTCCTGAACAATCTGAGAGAAGCAAGATACTGTCACTATGTTTATTTGTTCTATCTTCTTCCAACTGCTTATATCTGCTTCATATATATACACAAACATATAAAGTACACTGTGTATTTAAGAAACCACGTTTGTTTACATTATAACTAGAACTGCTCAAATTAAATTAAATTACAGAATTTTGTTAGATTTCAAAGCATTTTTCATTTAATTGTGTTATTCAAAGGCTCAATTTTTATTTTCTAGGTTTTCCCATGGATTTTTAAAATGTTTTTAAAACAAGAATTAACTAGATTTGAAGAAAAATCCCACCTTGTGATTCTGCCAACCAATCAAAATTGACAATGCAGAAAAATGAAAACCCCCAAAATCTTTTTGAAGGACAGGCTACATTTTCTCATTAAGATTTCTGTTCAAGATTTTATTTAATGGAAAGCTGTTTTAAAAAAAACCACTTGTTAAAAAAATTTTCTGTTTTCAGAAGATGGCCAAATTTTGATAAATCGGTTTATTTCAAACATGTTCAAACCTGCTCATTATATCTAAGAACGAGTCAACATATCTGTATCACTCTTAGGGCCAAATTCTGCCCTCATATGTACACACAATTCCTGTAAGTCAATACAAGTTGGGCACACATAGGGTAGAATTTGTGCCTTACTGTTACACTTTTCCCTCCGCTCTACCCCACAATCTGTGTTAGGTCAACAGTCCCCCATACGGATGTAAACTGGTCATAACTCTCTGGAGCCACCAACGCTGATTTTAAACTAATCAAGCCTTCCCATCCTTCCCCCTAAAAAGCAATTTCATTATGGACATGATCCTAACAAGCACTAGAGATCAACTGTGCTATTCATGGTAGTGTTTGTTCTAACAGAGCACTGTAACATTATGCATCTGTTCAAGAGGGGAAAAGAAGAATTCCATTTGCTGTGGCAACAGCAGGGTAGAGATTTAGGCAGAATGTAATTACCCAAACTGGAGTTTGGCCAAAGCCTGACCCTTGCAAAGAGTACCATGTGCTCTTTAAAGCACCACAAGCCGTCAGGGCCTCTGTTTTAAGTGTCTGAAAGATTAAATCTCTAACAGCTGTTTGTCCCCTTTCACTCTGGAGCACTGGTTCAAAAGAACAATCTAGAACGGACTCAAACATCATTCCTGTAGCACCTGACTTCAAGCTCTCTTACCCAACTTCTCACTTTTCCTTAAAACAGTGGTTCCCAAACTTGGTTCGTGGCTTGTTCAGGGTAAGCCCATGGAGGGCCGCGAGACGTTTTGTTTACCTGGAGCATCCGCAGGTACGGCCGCTCGCAGAGGCTGCGGTTCACTGTTCACGGCCAATGGGAGTTGTGGGAAGCAGTGGTAAACAAAGTGTCTCGTGGCCCGCCAGGGGCTTACCCTGAATAAGCCGCGAACCAAGTTTGGGAACCACTGCCTTAGAAGAAGATCACTCCCCCAAAGGTGGTACCCAAAAGTAAGGCAGGGAACAATTTGTGCTCTAGTAATCATTATCCTTTTTCTGTATTCATAGACAATTGGCATAGACATAGATGGAGATAACACAACTTGATGTATGAAATGCAGTGTTTCTCTAACTACAAAAACTCAATAATCACCACTACAATGTTTGGTAAAAATTCAAAATCAAAATCTCTGCCTCCAAGAATCTAGCTCTTGTACACTGGCTTTAAAACAAAAACAAACCAAAACCAAAACCTGATTCATGACTCAAAACTATTGAGGCGAGTGTGTACATAACTGTTAGATTGGAAACAAATTGTCTGTTGGAAACTTTAAATCTTTTCCTTAATTCACACTAATCAGTGGGGGGAGGGGAGGAAGTGGTCTTATTTTTAGAGCACAGGATGGGGAGTCAGGAAAACTGGGTTCCATTTCCAGCTCCACTACTAATTCCAACATCCTTCAGCCTCAGCTTCTTGATCTGCATAATCTTAATTCCATACTTCACAGGAACGTGAGTTTTGATGGACATTTTAAAGTAACTTTTAATTCCTTATGTGTGAAACACTCTCTTAATGCAATTACTATACATATTTTATGATGCACAGCAGCAGTACGATCCACCCATTCAATTATTTTCCAAGTAAATTTCAGAGTGACAGTGATGTAACAAACCAGTGCTTTGAAAAAAGACAAATAAGACATCAGACAGGAAAGCACTATCCACCTGGCCAAGTATCTCAACGTTACCAAAGATGTGGCACTTCTCTGGGCTTCAGCTCAGAACAATAACTTGCTCATGCTTACTGAATTTAAACTGCTCCTCAAACTCCTGCTGTTTCTTGTCTTTCTGTTCCTGGAGTCGTTCATATAGTGACCGTGGGTCATACACCTCCTCTGGGCATTCTGAGAGACGGGAAGAGAGAAAGAGACAAGAACAGACCTTAGACTATTTCTTTTTTATTATTTTTTAACAAGCAAGCATGGCTTTTAATCTCCCCCACCCCACTTAAAGCTTTTAAATATTCTCACAAGCATAGCAGCTGGTTCCTTTGATTTTTGTAGAGACAGCTAACTATTCTTTGGATCTCTTTCCTGCAATTACCAAATTATATCCTAGTACCTTCTGGGTCCTCAGGTTTTCGAACCTTCTCCCATTCTTCCTGTCTTTTCTTCCGCCGCTCATCTAGCTCCGATTCAGACACAAATCTTTTGTTAATTACAAGGTCAGCAGTGCCATCTCCTCCATCCATTGTGGAACAGCCTGTCCAAAAAAGATACATGGAGAATACTGATACTGGAGGCCAGATTCCAGTATCAGTTGCATAAGGAATACTAGAAGTAGAATGTTGCACTTATGAGCAATACAGATCCTTCAAGATACATAGGGTATAGGAGATAAGAGTCTGACCCCACCAGTTGAAAAACATAACATTAAATATCAACTCAACATAAAAATGAACACAATTCACGTTGATTGCAAAGTGCCACTTGTAGGACAACTTAGTAAGAGATAGAGATCTATTAGAGTCCATCCCAGAAGCCAACTCAGTAACAGCAGATAGATACTACGCTTGGTCTGGGCTAAAGAGCCGAGAGATTTCATTTTTTTTAATTAAAGCTAATGTTTAAAATCAAGTTTACACAAGTTTAAGAAGGAAGGTACTGTACATCTGAGATCAGGCTTGAGTTATGATAGATTACAAGTATCGGTTACAAGGTTCACAAGATACATACATAGTACATAACCAGCATAGACCCAGATTGGGGTGCGGGAGTTTTTAAAGCGTCAGTGAATAAGTGATCTATAGAATGTATTTAGAATGTATTTAGAGTCCAAGTTAGTATTGGTGTAGTGCAGGGGTCAGTAACCTTTCAGAAGTGGTGTGCCGAATCTTCATTTATTCACTCGAATTTACGGTTTCGCATGCCAGTAATGCATTTTAACATTTTTAGAAGGTCTCTTTCTATAACTCTATAATATAGAACTAAACTATTGTTGTAGGTAAAGTAAATAAGGTTTTTAAAATGTTTAAGAAGCTTAATTTAAAATTAAATTAAAATGCAGATCCCCCCAGACCGGTGGCCAGGACCCGGGCAGTGTGAGTGCCACTGAAAATCAGCTTGCATGCCGCCTTCGGCACCCGTGCCATAGGTTGCCTACCCCTGGTGTAGTGAATAGGTACATGGGTGGCGTGCGTCACTTGGTTCGTCATGGAAGGCTGTGGGTTATTTGAATACACCAAAATATTGAATACTTGGGAATAAAACTGTTAGAAAGACCAGTTTAACAAAATAAAAAAGTTCAACTGATTTTATTTTTTAACCACAATAGTCTCACTAGGGTGAGGTGCACTGTTCCTGGAGGTACTGCAATAACAGGTCGATGCGTGGAGTGGATGGAGCAAGCTCCTATTCCATCTCCCTGTTCCAAAAAATCCATTTAATATGTAGTCCTCACTTGCTTTTGGTCAAAAGGATCAGAAGAGGGGAGCATTTTGCATGTAGCAACAAAATTGAAAGGTGAGGGATTAAAAAAACTTGTTAAAACAAACATGTATATAGAGAACCTCAAAAACATTTAAACAAGATACAGAAACGTTTGCCTATTACAGGCAGGCAAGGCTGTCCAACACTGCCCGTTATAAACCCTACTTCTAGTTGCTTACAAAGCTTTGCCATTATTCAACCATTTGGGCTGAAGTTTTCCATGCCAAGTGTCTGTCTCGTGTGAAATTTTTTTTTTTTTTAAGTTTCAGCCAAAATGGTTCATCTGTTTTAAAGGATGAGATGATTTGATAATGTTTTTTTCAGTTTGATTTTCCCCTCCTAAATCTAGGAAACTGCACACCAAAGCCTACATTAAAAGAACATTAAGGTTGCTATTGTCAAGCACTCAAAAGTTAGGAAATACCACAATTAAGATTGCCTGTGGGTTAACAACACTGCAGAAAGGAGTTTAAAGTAAATTTTAGAAAAATACATTTTAAAATGTAATCAAACTATTTATTTCTTTTTATATTCAGTGTTTTAAAATCCATTTATAAAAAAAAAAAAGTTTTGGACCAAAGATGAACTTGCTAACCCAGACCCTGAAACTGGCACATGAAAGTAGTCTCTCCCTATTTCTCAGCAAAAATGTAATAGCAATAGACAACAGTGAAATGAAGCTGCCTACTACTCAAACATCATTTTCGCTACAAAAATACTGTTCAGAACATTATGAATATAACAACAAATTAATGAAAGTTGTCAAAGAAATTACGTCTATTTTATGGTGCATTATATATGCTCTTTGTTCGTGTCTTACTGAATCTTGTACATTAACAAGTAATTCGCAATTGGATTTCCTACTCATTAGCACTAATTGAGGTTCTAATATAGTTATCAGTGTCACTGTAAGACTGATGTCCATAAGGAATTTCCTATAATTAGGGCTTAGTTGGTTTCATTTTGAATAGAGACTTCCCCAGTGACCAGCAGCAGTATTCAGTGACAAGGGAGACACCTCCCTTCCATCCCCACACCTCCAGTCTTCACCCACACAAAAATCACAATGCTTGGCCATCATGCAGGTGAAGCAAGTGACATGCTTTACAAGTGTTAGAGTGATCCTCCTCTAAGAGAATTAATTAACTTGACACCTAAAGTCCTACTCCCAGTTTAAACCCAGGCAATATATTACAAGCCTCAAAGTTCAAGATTTATTCTGCCAATATAAAGGTATGCCCCTAATCCAGATATTTATAGCTCTGTATTCTAGAATGATACATAAAACTGATGAAAGTGTAAGACTGTTCATAGAATATCTCTGTTGCTATTACCTTGCACAGTCAAGACTCCTATTCAGTAGAAAAGTTAAGCACATGCATAAACATCTTCAGGATCAGGGCTTGGTCTGCAGGAATTGACAGCTGAGGCGGGCTCCCCACTGGCTATTGGGATCTAGCCTTAACTTCCAAAAGATAAAGTTTTAAATATCACAATACTATACTGTTAAATTCTGAGGCAAAAAAAGAAAACCAGCTCAAAATGTGTGTGTTTAGGACAGCAGTCTAAATCCGCCTCCCTCCCCCAGTATAATTTAGTTTGTATCTTATGGGTGGTTTGAAAATTAAAAGCATCAGGGATTAGTCAACGGCAGTATGAGCTGCAAATTTTCATCCTACAGTGTATCTTGACAGAAACCTATGACATGGCATATGTCAGCTCAGATAGTGGCTAATACCAGATGTTTTGGAGACAGGCACAAAAAACCATTGGGAAAGATTCTTCCTGATATATTAGAGATTGGTTTATGCCCTGATGCATGAGTTTCTCACTTCCAAACTCTTTGGTTGTTTTTTTTTAATCCTTACTAATGTAACGACTATAGCAATGTCCATTTTTTTAACCCTGCTAAGCTGTTTGCCTCAGTATATCACTGAGGCTATGTGTTCCATAGGCTGAAAACAATTCCTAGTATTCATTTTAAATTTTCAACCTTTGTTCCGCTGAATGTCATTTGTTCTTGTTTTAGGAGAGGATAAACAAACGTTATTTTTATTTTTAACTCACGATGAATAAATTGAGACATAAGATGTGTCAGAGAAATAGGTCTGGCAAGGTTTTCAAAGCTGGTTGCTGTTACTAAGCCATTTAGTTTTAGCCCAGTTTACTTGGTTAATAACTATTCTGATGTAACAAAACGGATATTGGGATTCCAAGGCAGATACTGGTTTCATTTCCAGCTACTCTGTTAAATGCCAACTTTGTCAAGAGAATCCCTAACTAGGGAAACTTTTAAAATATCTCCCATGGTTGATAATACTGGTTCGGCAGGTGTATGAAATGCTGGGAGAGCCTTACTGTGGAAAGCCTGATGGGTACCACTACCATTTCCATCATCATGCTACCCAAACCCTGATAGGTGTGAATGCTAAAAACAGCGTCAGACACTTAAAGTAGGGCTCCTAAGATTACAAAACACTGGTGTTTGTAGCCATGGGACATTTTTCAAGGATTTCCATAGTACAGACAGGGCTAGCTTGTTCAAAACTCTAACTTGAGTTTGGTCATCACTAGCTTTCTTACACTCATCTTAATCACAAAAGAAAAACAATTAGAAACAATACTTTGTTCTGATACAGCACCTTTCACCTGATGCTCTCAGAGCAATTTAAAAACAGTAAAGCGACACCATCAATTTGAAATCTTATCAATTTACAAAAAGGTGAGACGTACTTCCCCCACCAGATTGTGCAGTCTGAATCACATTTGTCTATTTTTTCCTCAAAAAACCCCCAAACAAACCACCCATTTCTCCACACTGTTTCTGTGTAAAAGATCCACATAAATAGGAGAAACTGACTGACAACAGAGTCAACCAGTGAAAGTATCCTCCCAGGTAGTGTTATCAAAGATTCCAAATGAAAACAACTTTGTAAAAAGTCAGTTATAGTGTTTTGGGGGGGTCATTTGTAACAAGAGCGAACATGTTGAGACAAATGTGATTTTTAAAAAGAAATCTTGTGTCTCTTGGAGCACCACACCAGGAATTAGATAATATAGTTCACATTATATAGATGGGGAAACTGAGGCACAGAGGTGCAGTGACTTGCTCAAGTCCACACGACAAATTGAAGGCAGAGCTTGACACTGAACTGTGGAGTACTACTCCAAACCCTTGACTAACTTTCCTTCATAATGTGACTTATTTCACCAAAGAACTCACTTTCAACTGATTAAACAGTCAAGCAGATAGGGCCTAAGACATCAACTTCTGCAGAATTTAAGCATTCATTTAAAAGAGTTTCTAGCCCTTACATAAAGAAAGCCTTCCAAATGTGAACTGAATGCCACCCAAAATAAGCGTTATCTTCCCTAGTTTGCAGGCAGACAGCTTAAGGAGCTCTGAAGCTTCTCAGACCTTTTCCCAAGTTCCAGTGCAAGTAAAATACTTTGATAAGTATTGCTCTTTCCTTTCACAACCCTTTGGGCAGCATTGAAACCTACAAGAATCACATCCATTTCACTCTATATGTATTAGGAAAAGCTATGAGTAGCAGAGGATGCACTTTGCTGATGCCCCAAAGAACTTTATCAGCTTCCAACTATTAGATATCCAAACTGTCAGTGGGGTTTTTTTTGCTTTTACTAATGTATTTATGTATAGCTGTAGGAATAAATGTGTATTTCATAGATCACTCATGTGACTGTTTTCCTCAAGTTTGTTAGAAACAGATGTGCAGGTAACAAATACCCAAGTTTACAGTTTCCCAAGAAGTCTTATCTTCAAGTGTTGATTTCCTACAAGCATTCTACCACCATACTTCCAAGGGTGCTTTGTTTTTCTGTGCAGGCAGGAAGAGCTCTCAGATCACAGGAATCTTACACATAAACACTATCTCCTCACAAGACCACAGTCGCCAGAGGACCAAATACTCAGACTTTAAGGTCAGAAGTGACCATCCTGATCATCTAGTCTGACTTCCTGCACACTGCAGGCCACAGAACCTTGACTACTCACCTACTCCTGTAAATTATGAACTACATGCACTAAATTTAATCCAGATTACTAAAGAAAAAGCATGCAGAATGAAACACTTTCTAAATGAAATGCAACACTTCTTCTCTTCCAGATGCCCTTAACTCTATAGAGCACAGCCAGTTACAGCTTAATGGGTGCCAATCTAGGAACAACACCTGAAACAGGCTACTGCTGTCATGGAGCAACTTGAGGAAGAAAGGTAGATGTATTTACAGAACTCCACTTGTGACAGCTCTTGGTGGCTTGATGAACTATTTCCCCCCCCCCCCCCCCCCCGGAGGCTGCCATCAGATGCTGCGGAATGAAAACTTTCATTTAAAAAAAAAAAATGAATCCTATAGCCCTCATCATTACTTACATTGCTAGCTCTCTGGAACAGTGACAGTGTTTCCACTATACATCTGTCCAGTACCTAGCACAATAAATTCATAATCATCAACCTCTAGCTGCTAATGTAACACAAACAAATAATAGTCAACCTCACAGAAAACCTTCAAAATACCCTAAAGTGTACCAAAGTGACATCTGCCCAAGCCTGAAGGGGCCTGATATCTGAAAAAGCTGGGCACTATCCTGCTTATCTCAAAGCCGGGTTAACTCTGAATCCCAGCAATGCTGGTTTAAACATCAACTTTCCATTGTAGATCCAAGAACCCAAGGAAAGAGGAGGATCGGAAAGAGAAGAACTGCACAATCGACAGCAAGAGGCACCTGTTCTCGACTAGCCATACTGTGCCCTATAACAACACCTTTGCCTAGCTCACCTGCTGTTTAACCCAAAGGGGAGCTGGCTTCCAAGGCAGAGTGGCTCGGCTAGGGAGATGCAAGCTAACCCACATCACCAAACAAAAGTCTGTAACCTTATTCTCACCACCCCCACCCGTATCCCCACATTACAGCCACCTGGCCCCCTTCACACCTGTATCCCCACATTACAGCCACCTGCCCCCCTTCACACCCGTATCCCCACATTACAGCCACCTGCCCCCCCACCCGTATCCCCACATTACAGCCACCTGCTCTCTCACCCGTATCCCCACATTACAGCCACCTGCCCCCTTCACACCTGTATCCCCACATTACAGCCACCTGCCCCCCTTCACACCTGTATCCCCACATTACAGCCACCTGCCCCCCCACCCGTATCCCCACATTACAGCCACCTGGCCCCCCACAACCCTAACCCATCCCCCCAGCAACCCGGCTTTGCCCTCCCTCCCCCTAGCAACGCGGCCTCCCCCGATTGCCCCCCCCCCCACAGCAGCAGCCCGCCCTCGTCCCCTCCCCGCATCCGCCCCCCCAGGAGCCATCTCGTCCTCGGCCCCAAGGCTGCCCTCACCTCACGCCCGCTCCCCAGACCCCCACCCACCTTCCTCTCGGCCGGGCCCCTCAACAGAGCAGGGCCTCTACAGCGACGTGCGCACCATACCCTACTCTGCAGCCACCATTGACCCAGCGGGGCCTCGGTCTGCTCCTAAGCCACACCCCCTTTTCGCCCCAACCAGCCAATCACTTGCCTCCTTCCTCTCACACGGCCACTACTAGCCAACCCCGGCTCTCGTCTTTCTGGGCCGTCCCAACAACACAGCGACGACTGGCCGCTCTCGCGACGGGGCGGTGTGATTGGGTGAAGTGTCACGGGCTCGGGACGCCGCTCCCGGATTGGTGGGTTTGGCGAGGGAAGGGGCGGGGCGCGTCGCCCGGGAGACGGGGTTGGGGGCGGGGGAGGGGGCGGAGTCGGCTCGCGGAATGGTAGGTCTGGCGCCTCCATCTTTCCGCCCCGCGCCCAGATGGCACAAAGGGGCAGCGCCGCCGGCCTGAGCTGGGGACGAGCCCGGCACCGCCCCGGCAGGTACCTCCAGCGCAGGCGCGGAGTGGGAGCCGCCCGGGGCCGGGCGGAGAGCGGGGGCTGGCGACCCCCCGCCTCGGGGGAGACGCTGTGGGGAGAGGGGCACGGCGAGCCCCAGGGAGCTCCCCTCAGGCGTGGGGCTGGGCGGCTCCCCTCGGGAGGGGCCTTTCCGGGATCCTCGGGGAATCCGGGGAGGAGGCGTTGGGGAGGAGGCGTTGGGGGGGGGTCACCCCCCGGGAGGGTCCTCTGGGTGGCCCGGTCCCCCCGGGGGCGGGGCTGAGGGGTCCCGGGGGGGCTGGGCCTAGGGAGGAGATAGGGTCTCCCGGGCAGGGGGAGGGGTTTGAATGGGGGCTGGCCCGGATGGAGGGGGCTGGGTAGCGGGTGGTTCTGGGGGCAGGCTCGTCCCGGGTGGTGGTCTCTGGGGTTGGGGGATCTGTGTGTAGGGGGACGGGGATTGGGGGGGGTCTTGTTAGGGACGGTCCCGGCCCCTGTTACCTGGGGGGCACCGGGCTGTGGAACAGGGAGAGCGGATGGGAGACCGGTTCCCCTCCCCCCGCAGGTGAACGGGCTGCGGGAGATGCAAGAGGCGCCGTTTGCCCTGATGTTCTGGGTTCCCGGGTTGCCTCGTGCTGGCGCGGCTCCGGGCTGATGATTAGTGGGGCATGCTGCAGGTGTCTGTTTTGACTAGGGAAGGGATGGGTGTGTGAGAGAGAGCAGAGATGTGTCCCGTGCAACCCTGATTTGCATTTACTCTCAGGAAGTCACGGTTGTAAATGCGTAGGCTGTGCCGCTGCCTTAGTGAGCGCAGTTATTTTATTTCTGACAATGGAAGTAAGGGTAGGCGGATTGTTGCACAGAAGTTGGACGTTCTCTTGTTTGCAGACACCTCTTCCTGTCTCTTCCATAATTTGTAGTGGCCTTTGATATGGCTGCATCTAATGTGCGAGAGTCGCTGAGTTCTGGATTTGTGGTTCTGTTATATCGATGCATACTTTGCAGTATTTGTACAAAAAATGCTCTGAAGCAGAATAGAAGGTGGACTGACAAAAAAAGGTAATGGAGTGCCAGATATGGCGAGAGGGTCTCTGTATTATACAGGTATCAGAGGGGTAGCCGTGTTAGTCTGGATCTGTAGAAGTGACAAAGGGTCCTGTGGCACCTTATAGACTAACAGAGGTATTGGAGCATAAGCTTTCGTGGGTGAATACCCACTTCTTTGGATGCAAGCAGTGGAAATGTTTTATACATGCAATTGTATCTAAATCAAGGGTAGATCTTGCTGTTCTCGCTCAGGTAGAAGTCACAGAGACTGCTTGTGTGAGGAAAATGAGCAGGAGCAATGTCTATATTTAAAAAATAAGAAGTGAGACCGACAATATTTTGGGCTGTATCCTTACTCCCATTAGTAATCCTTACTCGTGCAAGTAGTCCTATTGCTTCCAAGTGGAACAACTTGCATGACTAAAGTTATTTGTGTGTGTACACATATGCTATTAAAACAAACTTTAAAAAGACCCTTTGCTTTTTTGTTTTTTAGTAACATATGGTATCAAGGCCCTGACTCTGCAAGCACTCAAAACCATATTTAACCTTATTCATACTAACAGTGCTTAAAGCACTATAGCACACTTTTACATTTGGTGAATTGGATGCCAAAGTGAATAGGCTATTATTTTTAAGTAACGCAGCCTATAAAGGTGAACTTAAAAATGAAAAGAGACCTTGCCAAAAAAAATCCACAAACCAGGCTGCAGGTGACATCAAGCACAGGAATAAATGTTAACTTATTAACAGCATCATAGACTTACTTCCTGGTTCACAAAAAAAGCCCTAATACATTGGGGTTGCAATGAGTTCTCTGTTGTGTATAATATGACAGAATGATTGTTTTAATCCAGGATTCCTTCTGGGAGCCAGAAAAACCCAGAAGGATTTTGGAGTCTCTACTTTTGTTTTTAATCAATGGGAGACTCTCCTGAAGTCAGAAGCTTTTTAAATCGTGTGTGGCCCACTCTCTGGCTAAATATGAAACACATTTTTTGCATGTGTTGCAGAGAACATCTTCATAAGTTGACTAAAAAATTCGAGATAAAATTTATTTTTACTGCTATTTTACTTTTTGTATTTTTTCTTGGGAAATTACAATGAACTAGTCAGTTTAATTTTTTCTTTTTACATGCTACCACCATTCTACATGATTTGCAAATCTTTCATACAGATGGTCTTTTTTTTTTTAAGACTTTTGTTAACCATGGAAACATTTCAAGTTGGGTTTGAGGGTTTTTGTTGTTTTTTGTATTTTTTTTTTAAGGTGTTTCGTTTTTTAACAAAGCTTAAATCTTGAGCCATATTTCAACTGATATGTATATTCTATACTCATCACAGGCTTATTAGTTTGCACACGCGTGGATTAATTGTTTTTATTTTGCTTTTAAAGATTTTTTTTTCTTAGAAGTTTCTCCAGATGCTGCCTTTTGTGTGTGTGAATAGTTGGTAGTAAATAGAATGGGACACATTGAAAGGTAATCTGGAAAGAAGAAAGTGAGTGTGCACTCCTTCCGCCTCATCCCCCACTGCTTTGGGATGTTTGGAGAAATATTTTTAGGGTTTTTAAAAAATCTTTGGTGTTTTACATGAGCTATTCAGTTCTTGTCTTGTTCACCCTGGAAGACTCTGGTCAGTGGAGAAGTAGTGACTTATAAGAGACTGAAAAGTGAGCAATGGGTGGGGGTGTGGGGGAAGGGACTCTTAGTCTCAGTTCAAAACTATCATTTTTAACCCCAGTGTTGAATAAACACTTGGGAGAAATAATATCCTTGTTAGATCTTTAATGCTGTCACTGCCGCCTCTTTTAAATGTTGAGAGAGAGCTCATGAGATGGGACAATTTCTGAGAGCCCCAAGAAGTCTTCCAGGAAAAACCAGAAGAGACTATGACTGATCATTTCAAGATTTTAAAAAAAGGACACCGAGGTGAACAGCAGGGTGTCCCTCAAGGTTCTCTGCTGGGACCTGTGCTGTCCATATTCATTAATGATCTGGAAACGGGATGAATTGTGAAAAGGCAAAGTTCGCAGACAATACAAAATTGTTCCAAGTCGTTAAGCAGACAATGAGGCGTTACAGAAGGATCTCACAAAACTCTGTGACTGGGCAACAGAATGGCTGATAAAATTCAGCGTTGATAAGTACAAAGTAATGCATACTGGAAAAAATAATCCCAACTATACGTGTACAATAATGTGTTCTAAATTAGCTGTTACCATCCACAAAAGAGATCTTCGAGTCATCATGGATAGTTCTCTGGAAACCTGCTCACTGCACAGCAGTGGTTAAAAAGGCTAACAGCATATTAGGAGCTATTAGGACAGATATAGATAAGACCATAAATATCATAATGCCACTGTATAAATCCATGGTATGCCCACACCTTGACTGCCGCGTCCAGTTCTGGTTGCCCCATCTCAAAAAGGATAGAGTGGAAATGGAAAAGGTTCGGATAGGGCAACAAAGATGATCATGGCTATGGAACAGCTCCCATGTGAGAAGAGGCTATAAAGATTACGGCTGTTCATCTTAGAAAAGAGTTGAATAAAGTGGTGGGGGGTGGGTATGATAGAGGTCTATACATTCATGAGTGGTGTGAGAAAAGTGAATAGAGAGGTGGTGTTTATCCTTTCATACAATATAAAAACCTGAGGTCAGCCAATGAAATGTAATAGGTAGCAGATTTAATATAAACAGGAGGAAGTACTTTTTCACACAACATACAACTAACCTATGGAACTCATTGCCATGAGATGTTATGATGGCCAGAAGTATAACCGGGTTCAGAAAGCACTGGATAAGTTCATGACAGATAGCCAATAATTGACCTATTAGCCAAGGTGATTGGGGTGACCCTAAACATCTGACTACCAGAAGACAGGGGTGGATGAGTCCATAATTGCCCTGTTGTGTGTACACACCCTGAGGCACTGGTACAGGCCACAGCTGGAGACAATATACTGGACCAGATGGACCAGGGTCTGACCCAGTAGGACAGCTGTTAAGTTCTTAGTTGAAACTTCTTGGGTTGTGGGGAAAAACTTTTTCAGGCCTTCTTGTCTTCTTTATACATCATATTAAATAAAATGTGTTTTTGTAAATCATTTGCAGGCCACCTTTCATACAGCAGGAGTTTTTATTATTTGTATTACAGTAGACCCCAGCCAAGATCAGGGCTCCTCACTACGGTAGCTTCTATATATAGCCTTAGTAAGAGAGAGTCTGAGCGGGTCCCTGGTCTGAAGAGTTTACAGTCTAATGGACAAACACAGACAAAGAGTGGGAGAAAAGAAGTTATTATTGCCTTTTTACAGATCGGGAACCGAGGCACACAGAGTTCAGGTGACTTGCCCAAGGCCGCACAGGTAGTCTGTGGCAAAGCGCACTCCTTAACAAGACCATCCTTCCTCTCGCAACATTTTAAGATATTTCCCTTGAATTAACAGGATATTGAAATTCTTCTGATGTCCTTCTTCTGAGCCAGTAGTTAGTTTTCCTGTTGTTTAAGAATGTAGTTGGTAATTATGCTCTTCCCCATCCCCCCATTTTGTTACTTCAGTGTTTGTTTTGCAGGACGAAGACTGGAGGTTCTAGACATTACCTACATTCTGTGTTTAGGCAATTGTCTGACAACTTACAGTGCAAACTTCTAACTGAGCCAGGACTGAATTTCTTTCATCAGTGTTATCAAAATGTTTCACACATCCAAAACTGTTTCAGCATATTTTGTGCATCCATAATACATTGGTCATACTACCTAACTGGAGAATTACCATTGTTATACTGAGATCAAAGTGTGATTCACTGGTGTATGGCATATATTTTTGTTGGTACAAATCCTTTCAACTCTCATTTTAAGTAGGTTTCCTTGTAATAAATGTAAAAGCTACATCAATAAGATATTGTCTTATTATTTAAAGTTACTATAGTACTAGTAGAAAAACCTCACCTCTGGGTTTTAATACCTGGACAGAATGTTGAGTGAAGAATTGTAGTTTTTTTCAGCTAGACAAGTTTTAAAAATAGTCCATTTAGAAAGAATAAATATTTAATCCCCCCTCTTACTGAAATTTCCAACCTCTAATATTTGGTACCTGAGGGAAAGATTATCCCAAACCCCCAATTGTTTTTCCTTCTTCAGTTGAATGTCAGCTGCAAGTTATCACAATCTTTATTCTGAATACTCTTTCTATGAACTTCCTTCTCACTCGCAGGAGTAAATTCCTCTAGTGTTGGCCAACTCTGAAACTTTCACATTTCTGTTTCTTTGTGTGTCTGCATCTCTCTTGCTCATAGGAAGGGGGTTTGCTGTATTTCCTGTCACCGTTGTGCATTTCTGAAACATAGGTGTGTCCTTCTCTCTGCACCTCTTCAGGCAAGGGCTGACACTTCCCCACTACCCCATCGTGCTAGATGTGATTCATCCTTGCAGCTGCCATGAAGTCGTCATCATTCCCATAATCCTTCCCACTTGTTAAAGGAACCCAGTTCTAAAAGTGTGTTTGTTATTTCAGCCTAACTCAAAAATATTTACTTAAAAGAGAAGCCAGCTTTTACCCCTTTGCTGTATCTGAAAGTTAGTTTTTTGGAACCAGTGTCCTGTTTTATCAGGATTCATGTTATACATCCAGGCTGTTCATCAACAGAAGAACTCAGTTAGCTTTTTAAGCATTCTGTCACACAGAGAGGGCAATACTATCCAAATATTAAGTAACACTAGCATGAGAAGAGAAGCAATCCCTTCCTCCCAAGATAATGAGAGCCAGGATGCCTAAATATTTGGTAAAACCTTTGGGAGAGAACAGTGACAGAAGTGTCTCATGCATTTTTAAAGTTGCATTTTGATAGCCCTGGGGATTGACATCCTTCATTTATCTGCGCACTAGATACAGCATGGGCGTGAAAGATACAAAAGGCAATTGTCCTGCTCTGCTCTGCACTGGTGACCTTGGCTGGAGTACATTATCTAGTTCTGGGCACCACACTTTAAGAAAGCTGTGGGCAAATTGGAGTATGTCCAGTGGAGTGCAACAAAAATGATAAAAGGTTTGCAAAACCTGACCTATGAGGAAAGGTTGAAAAAACTGGGCATGTTTAGTTTTGAGAAAATAAGACTGCAAGGGCACTTGTTAACATATCTGAAAACTTAAGGGTTGATATAAAGAGGATACAGTTGTTCTTCATGTCCACTGAAGGTAGGACAAGAAGTAATCAGATTAATCTATAGCAAGGGAAATTTAGGTTAGATGTTGGTGTGACGGAGTAGAGAGCGAGATGGATCTGGCTGAGGCTGTAACATGAGCCAGGACGGGGGTGGGGAGGTGACACCTTTGGCTGGGAGAATGGACAGGCTAGAGGAGGGGCCCCGGGGGAGGGGAAGAGAGGCTGCTGGAGGGTTTTGGCTTTTTGGTTTCAGTTGGAAGCTGGGTGGTGAAACGCAGGGAGCCCCAGAGCTGGGGTCTCAGCTCCCTGCCTCCCCCAGAAGGCCCAGCTGAGGGGTCCGGGTCATACTTACAAGCTCTGTTTGGACTCTTTCCTGACAACCCTAATAAACCTTCTGTTCTACTGGCTGGCTGAGAGTCACATTGAATCCCGGGAAGAGGGGTGCAGGACCTGACTCCCCCACACTCCGTGACAACTGGTGGCAGCGGTGGGATCTTCTGCACCCCATGAACGGCACTTCCTGCAGTAAGTGACTAGAGAGCAGTACAACGAAGGGGGATTGACGGGGAGCAGGTTGCTGAAGAGGCAGAGAGAAGCGGTTTCGGGGGGCGGAGGAGTTACGCTTAACCCTGAGGGGTGTGACCAGTGAGAAGGGCTGGCACACTAGGGGTTCCTCCTGGAAGCCGTGGGGGCCAAGACCGCACAGGCCTGCGAGTGGCCAGCAGGAAGATGTATGCTAAGCGCCGTAAGAACAACCTGGTGGAGCTGTGCAGGCAGAGGGGGCTGCGCGTTGGGAGGTCCACCAAAGACCAGCTGATTGCACAGCTGGAGGAGAAGGATCGCTTGGACGACCCGATCCCTGCCCCTGGGGGAAGCCGCCCGACAGACGCAGCATGGGCCCCCGGGCCTGACCTGGCTGGGAGGGGTCAGACTGCTGCCGAGGACATCCCAAGACCCCTCTCACCTCTGCACAGGGGAGAGGTTGGGGAAAGCCCAGCAAATACCGAGGGCACCTTGACCCCGGCGGCCAGCAGGGGATCTTCCCGGCGGGGCTCCCCATCCCAGCAGTGGAGGCGGCTGGATTGGGAGAGGGAGATAAAACTGAAAGAGCTCGAGTTGAGACAGCAGGAACTGAAGGAGGAGCGGGAAGAACGGGAAAAACAACGTCAGCACGAGGAGAAACAACACCAGCGTGAGCTGGAGGAGAAGGAGAAACAACACCAGCGTGAGCTGGAGGAGAAGGAGAAACAACGCCAGCATGAGCTGGAGCTGGCCAGACTGAGGAGCAGTGAGGCCCCGGCTGCGGTGAGTGAGGGGGGACCCAAGACTACAGGGAAGTTTGATCGTAACTTCCTGGCCCGGCATAAGGAAGGGGAAGACATAGACAGCTTCCTGGCGGCCTTTGAGAATGCCTGCAGGTTGCACAAGGTTGACCCTGCAGACAAGATCCAGTATCTCACCCCCTTACTAGACCCTGCAAGCCTGGACGTGTACGGCCGAATGAAAGAGACGGAGACTGGGGACTATGAACTGTTCAAAAAGGCCCTGCTCTGCGAGCTTGGGCTGACTCCCGAGATGTACCGTCAAAGGTTCCGGGATCAGCGAAAAACCCCGAGATCACGTACCTACAACTGGCCGACCGGATACATGGATACGCCCGCAAGTGGACCGCTGGGGCCCAAACTATGGAGGACCTGCTCGAACTATTCGTACTGGAACAACTGTATGAACTGTGCCCGTCAGACCTGAAGGTATGGTTGATGGACAAAAATCCAGGGAGCCCGCAGCACGCAGGGCGGCGGGCCGACCAGTTCATGAACAGTCGGTCAAGGGGTGGCAGGGAGGAACCCCAAAGGAGCAGGCCCACCCTGAGGCAGCAAGAGAGTCACCACGGGACCCACCAAAGGGGAAATAGGGAGAACCCCCTCCCGAGGGGAACCTCCGACACCAGAACCAACCGACCTGCTCGAGGGGACCAACGGGACATGAGCTGCTATCACTGTGGCCAGAGGGGCCACTTACGGTCCCAATGCCCCAAGATCAGAGACAGACTGAGCAGACCAAACTCACACCGGGTTAACTGGGTAGGGACCCAGCCGGACGAGGGGCCGACAGCCCAGAAGAGGGGGGCTGGCAGCTTATCAACGGCTCCGGAGGGAGGAAGGCCCCAGACCAGCTCCTCGGGGGGGCTGGATGCTCCGGACTCAGGGTTCTCGGTTTATAGGGTGGCCGCGGGGCTGTCCCTTCGGAGAGAGTGCCTTGTTCCCCTGGAGATAGATGGGAGGAAGGTCACTGGATACTGGGATACGGGCGCGGAGGTGACGCTGGCCCGGCCCGAGGTGGTGGCCCCAGATCGGGTGGTACCCAACACCTACCTGACCCTAACAGGGGTGGGCGGGACCCCGTTCAAGGTACCTGTGGCGAGGGTACACCTGAAATGGGGGGCCAAGGAGGGCCCCAAGGACATTGGGGTGCACCAGCATTTGCCCACTGAGGTACTGATGGGGGGGGGGGGGGGACCTAGAAGACTGGCCCAGTGAGTCCCGGGACACCCTGGTCGTGACCCGTAGCCAAAGCCGGCAAGGGGCGCTACGCCCGGGCCTCGGAGAGGGTGCCTTGCACGGGGCGCAAGACCCTGGCCCAGTGGGGAGGGAGTACCCCAGGACCAGGCGCAGAGAGGCTGCGACCTCAGACACAGACAGCACGAGGGAACAGGTTCCCATTCCTTCCCCAGCGGCTGAGTTCCAGGCCGAGTTACAGAGAGATCCCTCCTTGCGGAAGCTCAGGGACCTGGCCGACCGCAGGGAGGTGCGGACCATGTGGAGAGGTTGCCCGGAGAGGTTCCTGTGGGAGAAGGGGTTCCTGTACCGGGAATGGGCTCCCCCCGGTGAGATGGAGACGTGGGGGATCAGGAGGCAGCTGGTGGTCCCCCAGAAGTATCGCCGCAAGCTACTGTACCTAGCCCATGACATCCCTCTCGCAGGGCACCAGGGAATCCGGCGCACCAGGCAGAGGCTGCTACAGAACTTTTACTGGCCTGGGGTCTTTACAACTGTCCATCAGTACTGCCGGTCCTGTGACCCCTGTCAGCGGGTGGGGAAGGCCCGGGACAAGCGGAAAGCGGCTTTGAGGCCTTTGCCCATCATAGAGGAGCCCTTCCAGAAGGTGGCCATAGACATAGTGGGGCCTCTCAGCAAGACAACCCGGTCGGGGAAGAAGTACATTCTGGTAGTGGTAGATTTCGCCACCCGCTACCCCAAGGCGGTGCCCTTATCCTCCATTGAAGCAGACACCGTGGCGGATGCGCTGCTGACCATTTTCAGCCGAGTGGGGTTCCCCAAGGAAGTCCTGACAGACCAAGGGTCCAACTTCATGTCGGCCCTGCTCCGGTGCTTGTGGGAAAAATGTGGGGTCCGGCACAGCTGGGCCTCAGCATATCACCCCCAGTCCAATGGGCTGGTGGAGAGGTTCAATGGGACGCTAAAGATGATGCTGAAAACCTTTATGAACCAGCACCCGCAGGACTGGGACAAATACCTACCGCACCTGCTGTTCGCGTATAGCGAAGTGCCCCAGGAGTCTACCGGATTCTCGCCCTTCGAACTGTTATACGGCAGGAGGGTACGGGGGCCCCTAGACCTGATGAGAGACGAATGGGAGGGGGAGGCGGCCCCCGAGGGAGAGTCAGTGGTGGAGTATGTCCTGACCTTCCGAGAGAGACTTACTGAGCTCATGGGCCTGGCCAAGGGAAATCTGGCCAGAGCCCAGAGGAAGCAAAAGGTCTGGTATGACCGCACGGCGCGGGCCCGCGCCTACGCCACAGGTGATCAGGTGATGGTTCTCATTCCCATGAGGAAAAACAAGCTGCAGGCCGCTTGGGAAGGCCCTTTCAAGGTTGTCAAGTAGCTAAATGAGGTAAATTATGTGGTGGAGCTGTCTAACCGGGCACACCACTGCCGGGTCTACCATGTCAATATGATGAAGCCATATTATGACAGGGGGAATGTGGTGCTGGCCGTATGTGGACATTGGGAGGAGCAGGGAAGTGACCCTCTAGTAGATCTATTCCCTGAGACAGGAGCTGGCTCCTCCCAAGAAACGATCCCCCTCTCTGATCAGCTAACCCCTGCCCAGCAAGCTGAGATCAGAGGGGTGCTGCATCGGTACCAACAGCTGTTTTCCAACCAGCCGGGTCGCACTAATCTGACTGTTCACCGGGTGCAGACAGGAGCGCACCAACCTATAAGATGCTCCCCCTTCCGAGTCACAGGGAAGACAGCTCGGGACCTGGAAAGAGAGGTCAAGGACATGCTGGCTTTGGGGGTGATCCAGCCGTCGTCCAGCCCTTGGGCCTCGCCGGTGGTGCTGGTCCCCAAAAAGGATGGGTCGATCCGGTTCTGTGTGGACTATCGGAAGCTCAATGCCATCACTGTATCTGATGCCTACCCCATGCCCCGGCCGGACGAGCTCCTAGACAAGCTGGGAGGGGCTCAGTACCTTACCACCATGGATCTTACAAAGGGCTACTGGCAAGTGCCACTGGATGCAGATGCCCGGCTGAAATCTGCCTTCATTACCCCTCTGGGGCTCTACGAGTTCCTGACCCTGCCTTTCGGCCTCAAGGGAGCGCCAGCCACCTTCCAGCGCCTGGTGGATCAGCTACTGAAGGGGATGGAGAGCTTCGCTGTGGCGTATATCGATGACATCTGTGTCTTTAGCCAGACCTGGGAGGACCATGTGTCCCAAGTTAAACAAGTACTGGACCGACTCCGGGAGGCTGGGCTGACCGTAAAAGCGGAGAAGTGCAAGGTGGGGATGGCTGAAGTGTCCTACCTGGGACACCGGGTGGGGAGCGGACACCTAAAGCCAGAACCAGCCAAGGTGGAGGTGATCCGGGACTGGCCCGCTCCACAAACTAAGAAGCAGGTCCAGGCCTTTATTGGGATGGCGGGGTACTATCGAAGATTTGTGCCCCACTTTAGCGCTATAGCCACCCCCATCACTGAGCTATGCAAGAAGGGGAAGCCAGACAAGGTGGTCTGGACCGAGGAGTGCCAGAGGGCTCTCTGTGCACTGAAGGAGGCTTTGATCAGGGGCCCGGTTCTGGCAAACCCAGACTTTGACAAGCCCTTTCTGGTGTTCACCGACGCCTCAGACATGGGTCTGGGGGCAGTGTTAATGCAGGAGGATGAAACGGGGCAGAGACACCCCATCGTGTATTTAAGCAAGAAGCTGCTACCCCGAGAGCAGAATTATGCGGCCATCGAGAAGGAATGCCTGGCCATGGTGTGGGCCCTCAAGAAACTAGAGCCGTATCTATTCGGGCGACACTTCACCGTGTACACCGACCACTACTCGCCCCTGACCTGGCTACACCAGATGAAAGGGGCCAACGCCAAGCTCCTGAGGTGGAGCCTGCTCCTGCAGGATTACGACATGGACGTGGTCCATGTGAAGGGAAGCGCCAACCTGATAGCGGATGCGTTGTCCCGGAGAGGGGGCCCTGAACTTCCCCAGGCCACTGGTCAGAGTGACCCCGCTCAGTTCAGTCTCGAAGGGGGGAGAGATGTGACGGAGTAGAGAGCGAGATGGATCTGGCTGAGGCTGTAACAT
Organism: Chelydra serpentina; assembly: GCA_037349315.1. NCBI lineage: Eukaryota > Metazoa > Chordata > Testudines > Chelydridae > Chelydra > Chelydra serpentina. Next base: position 7,528,064 of record JBAIAC010000026.1, on the reverse strand, counting down.
GAGCCAGGACGGGGGTGGGGAGGTGACACCTTTGGCTGGGAGAATGGACAGGCTAGAGGAGGGGCCCCGGGGGAGGGGAAGAGAGGCTGCTGGAGGGTTTTGGCTTTTTGGTTTCAGTTGGAAGCTGGGTGGTGAAACGCAGGGAGCCCCAGAGCTGGGGTCTCAGCTCCCTGCCTCCCCCAGAAGGCCCAGCTGAGGGGTCCGGGTCATACTTACAAGCTCTGTTTGGACTCTTTCCTGACAACCCTAATAAACCTTCTGTTCTACTGGCTGGCTGAGAGTCACATTGAATCCCGGGAAGAGGGGTGCAGGACCTGACTCCCCCACACTCCGTGACAGTTGGGAAAAGTGTTCTAACTATAAGGATTTGTAAGCACTGGAATAGGCTTCCAAGGGATGTTGTGGAGTCCCCATTGTTGGATGTTTTTAAGAACTGGTTAGACAAAAACACCTGTCAGGGATGGTCTAGGTATAGTAGGTCCTACCTCAGCGCAGGAGGGTGACGTAGATGACCTCTTGAGGTCCCTTCCAGCCGTACATGTTCATGATTTATCCACACACGATGTACACAGTCAGCGGTGACAGGACAAGATTTCCCCACACTACCCCACCAATGAGTGTCAACCCTGACCTGGCATAATATCAGTAAAACCAACTTAAAACAAGAAATAGGAATGACCACCATGTGTGCAAAACATTAGTCTTATACCCTCATCTTCCTCCTTTTAATTCTCTCATGATTGCTGTCTTCTCTCCCTGTCACGTCTAGCATGAGACCAGATCCCTCAGCTCCTACTCACTCCTGACTTCAGTGGGATTACTCATGAGCAAGGTTTGAAGGATTTTAAATCCCAATACTGCAGTGAGCTCTGCATGACCAGATGCCTGAACCCATGTGGAGCTCCACTGATGGGATCGAGGTCCAGAATTGTAAGCGCTATGAGCAGGGTCTAAGTCTCTTCTCTTTCTGTAAAGCACTAATGATACTGCTAACAAGGGATCCAGTTGTAATGTTGAATTCAATAGTGATATGGAAACTAAACCCTGACCAGCAGTGTTGGGACTTTTGAATGTTAAGGCCATGTCCTTGTAGAATCAGGGCCTAGGAATATTTTTTTTTTAAAGAAATTAAATATAAGAATTTGATTAGCCAGTTGTCATGGAATCTCTGAAACACGTCACTCAGTTAGATTGAACATGCACATGGTTCGGCATAAAATTTGGTAATCACTTTTTTTGCAATCTACACTCTGAATACAGCTCAGCATCTGTAATGGAAACCAAACAACTTTGTTCCTCTATCAGCCAAGATGTTTCTCCTCCCCTGTTTTTCCTCTAGTTTCAGTAGTCTTCAGAGAAGAAATGTGAACTTCAATCCATTTTTCTTGTATTCTTATATAAAGAGAAATTTCATTTTTAATGAGACCTAGCTCTTTCTCCCTGCCGCAAGGTCTTAACGTAAGCAAACTAATGACTGTCAATGGAGACTTGCAATTTAGTCTGGTCGATCTCCCACCGGTAGCTTGACCTTCACTTTTGCTTGGGGTTCCCCAATGTTCCAGCGCCCTTCTTAGAAAACTAAGTTCTCAAGCAAGAATTTAAAATATTTTACCTTCTCAGTAGAACACCATGTTAATGCAAATCCCTTAACTTCTTGTATTCATTCAACAGCCTTATGACAGCTCAGACAGCAGTGACATGAAAGCTATTGTTTTACTCAACTGTTTGAGAGGGGAAAATATTGGCAATACTTAACACCATTTCTGAGTGATGAGTGGGAACTGAAACAAAAAGTGGTTTAGTGTCTGAAGCTGCTTTTTCTTACGTATTTATGTATCAGTTTCTCATTTGCTTGAAGTATTCTCTGCTCTGTAAAAAGGGGAGGCTTTCTTTCCACCATGAGGCAATATTGTAGTTGGCTGTAACCAAATGTCTGAGGAGGTAAATCATTGATCCCTGGGGGTGTGGGTGTGTATAGATATATTAGAGAACTAGATTGATGCCATTTCCAGCCAAGACCTTCACTAACATTCTCTCCAAGATCTTTTGGGACCAGGCTTCTTGGTAGCTTTTGATATTCTCAATAGTGTCAGACATGCACTGTATATACACCTGTATGGGACCGCTACGGTAGCAGTTGCTTATTTTAGGCTCCCCAGCTGGGAAAGCATAATGTGACCGTATAATGGGGCTAATAACTCCTGTCCATCAGGAGACCAGCACAACTGGGAAGCTGCACTGAGCAGGCCAAGATAGGAATAGGTAGGAATAGTCATGGAATCTCCATCATTGGCGGTTTTTAAGAATGTGCTGGCCAAGCACCTATCTGGGATAGTCTGGATAATACTTCGTCCTGCCTCACTCATTTCAGGGGACTGGGCTACATGACCTGTTGAGGTCCTACATTTATGATGGTAGGTGGATGTGCTTTCTTAATCCATCCTTTGAATGGCCTCTGTCAACAAGATGCCACAGCTGTGGCTAAAAGCTGCTTCTCTCTCAGCTAAGTGAATTATTCTTTAGTTCAAACGGTATTTTAGGATAGTCGTTTGATTAGTGATAGAGGTCCCAGGAGGTTTGATTCCTTCTGCTGTCGGCAGTTCCTATATGTGCGTGACCACAGTTCATCATGTTGTCATGCAACAGGTGCTCTTTTATTTCTTTCTGTTGTAAAAATGAGAGTATCAATGTGATGACAAAAGCATTAAAAGAATTTTCCAAACCTGACTCATTCTTAACTTTCAAATGATTGCATCTCTAACTGCTTCTGATTCTCCTCCCTCCTCCTCCAAAATTTCTTGAACCTTTCCCAAATTTGGCCTTAAATTCTCTTTTGTTCTCAGGTCACATTTGAAATTTGAACCAGAGAGACTATCTCTCTTTCATTTCAGAACATGTGTATGAAAAAGAAATGAAGCCTATAATGGGAAACTGGTTACAACTTTTAACTATACACAGGCAACTCCCTCTTCATAATATAGCCTGCCTAATCAACTGGTATTTCCAAACAGTAAAAAGCCTATTTTGGCCTTTTAAAGACTTCACTTTTGTTCTGATTTGTACACCTTCTGTTTGGTGCAACCCCACTGAGCACTGGTGGGATTCCCCCGCTCTGCTAAAAATGACCTCCGAGGGGAATTTGGTCTACAATCTTGGGGTTGCCTTGAATGTAGGCTAGTGGGTTTGGGCATGATTTTCAAGCACTGCAGTTGAAGTACAAAAGTTGTTGTTAAATGTTTAATCATTGCAGTCAATGTTTATCTGTGACACTTGGAAAGTGTACCACTTCTCCCTTTCTTGTTTATTTTCAGTGACATTGAGCAACATTGCGGGGCTCACTGAATTTTACTTAAGCCTAGTCCTCCCCAGAAAGCTTTACTGGTTTAACTATGCCAGTAGAATTAAACTGGCAAGCCTTTCTAGTTTAGAGACCATTTTATTTATAAAAATGCTTATCCTGGTATACCTTTTGCTGGCTCTCTGACTAGCATGAGCAATTCAAATATATTCCTTTATATAAAACAACTGCATCTACACTTCTTATTAACATTTATTGTATTGTGGTAGTCCCTAGGATCAGGACTCCGTTGTGCTAAGTGCTATACAAACACACACAAAGATTGTCCCTTCCACAATGAGCTTACAGTCCAAGTGTATGACGAGAGACAACAGGTGCAGACAGACAGTATTGGTCAGCATGATAGGCAGTGGTCTCTGCACACTAGCAGCCTATCTGTTAAGTGTTTTTTTGTAAGCATCACAGGAAATGAGAATTTTGAGGAGGGATTTGAAGGTGAAATGAGAGCGCTTTGCAGATGTTTATGGGGCGTGCCTCCCAAGTGTGTCGGGCAGCATGGGAGAAAGCACAAAGGTGTTTGAAAATGGGCAATAGACTGGTATCTTTGGCTGATTGCAGGCAAGCACTGAAAGCCTGATAACGAATGAGAGATGATAGGGTGGGGAATGGGCTGTGTGGAGCCTAGAAAGTGAGTATAAGCAGTTTGATGCAATAGAGAAGGGGGAGCCAGTGATGGGATTTAAAGAAAGGGGTGACATAGTCGAACCAACAGGTTATGCAATGGACCTTTTGCAGCAGCATTCTGAGCACTATAGCCTGATCCAACAAAGTATTTTAGCACGTGCGCTCAGCATCTTGCAGGATCAGAGCCCTAATTGCACATATTTGGGTATAGCTTTAAGGAACCTAAAGATAATGGATGTAGGGATTTTCTTTCCCTTCTCAATCCTTAATTAAATATACCAGAGTTGAATATAATCCATTAAGTGACTCCACTGACTTCATTGAGTTTGATTGAATTTAAATTGTCTTTAAAAACTTTCAACATATACAGTTTGAAGAGACAAGGTGGGTGAGGTAATATCTTTTACTGGGGCTTGTCTACATTACCTGTTGGATTGACGGGCAGCGATCGATCGAGTGGGGGTCGATTTATCGTGTCTAGTCTAGATGCAGTAAATCGACTGCCGAGCGCTCTCCCGTTGACTCTGGTACTCCACCAAGGTAAGAAGCGCAGATGGAGTCCACTGGAGAACGTCAGCCGTCGACTTACTGCAGTGACGACACCGCGGTAAGTAGATCTAAGTAGATTGACTTCAGCTACGTAGATCTCCCCCTTCTCCTCTCCCCTGCACCCCCCTGCCCCCGGGCCTTGGTGAGAGAGACAAGCTTGAAAACTTTCTAATATCCTGGGACCAACATGGGTACAGCTACGCTACATACATCATGTATAATTGACATTCCTGTTCTGTTAGGATTGAAGTGACAAAATCCTTTTTGAAACTGATGAGCATCTGCTACTTAAAACTAGTAGTCCAGTTTGGAGAAGAGAGAGGGGGTTGAGAAGGGAATTTGGCATGTTAATGACCATAAAAACAGATCTGTGCTCAGTTCTGAGCTTATTGGCCTTTTTAGTATCCGTTGGTAATGGTTGAATTTTAGTTTTTGTATTGTAAAGTGATCACAGTACCTCAGAGGGAATAGAGGTTGTTCGTAACACTGAACAAAACATTGTGGTTTTTCTTTCAAAAGTTTTTCTTTCCGCTTACAGCTGAACATTGACTTAATACAGCTTTGAAACTTTACTCTGCAGAAGAAAAATGCTGCTTTTAACCATCTTAATTTAAATGAAACCAGCACAGAAACAGTTTTCTTACCGTGTCAAATCTTTTTAAAACTTTCCCTTTATTTTTAAGTAGTTTACGTTTAACACAGTATTGTGCTGTACTGTATTTGCTTTTTTGTCTCTGCTGCTGCCTCATTGTGTACTTCTGGTTCCAAAGAGCTGTGTGGTTCACTGGACAGTTCGTAACTCTGGTGTCTAACGCCAAGGTTCTACTGTACAAGTCATCCTGTAAAGCTGATAGCAGGGCAGTGATGAATAGCGCATTATACTAATTTCCAGCAGGGAAGACAGTCTTGCGATTAGAGGAATAGGCCAAACATTTAAGTTATTTGCAAGGGTCTGAACTCAAGTAGGTTTTTAAAAAACGTGTCTAACGATTACATGGTTTTTTATATATTGCATGAAGCAATATTAAATATATACTCCAATTTAAGCATTGTGCTATTATGAGATACTTAGCATGAATGTCACATTTACTTTTCATGTCTGTAGAAATTACTTTCTCAGACATATATTGGGATGTTGATCATTTTAGTCAAGGTATTTTAATTAATGTAACATTCATCTGAAAAACATGTAAAGAAATTTCTGTATGTTCTTACAAATATCTTAAACTAAAGGGAATTTTTAAAATCCATTTTTGTTTAGTTTATTTCTGTTGACATATACAATGGAAAATCAGTGAAGTCAATTTTACTTTCAGGTTCTTAGTGCTGCAGTTTGGGTTGTAAACAGTGTAGGTAGGGGTCTTTAAGTATTTTTATTTGTTTTTGTTTTAATTTGTGAAAACATTTCTGTTGGCTTCCTGTCTTATAAAGAATTTTGGTTTTTTTTAAATGTATTTATTTGTTAAAGCTTACATTTTGGGCCAGATTTGACCATGATCCTTTAGTTTTAGTTCTCTCACTTTCTTTAGCCTTGTATCAGGGATTTTTCCTTTTTAGAGTAATTCAACTGTTTAAATATGAGTTTTCAGTTCTAAGGGGATTTGTTCTATTTTCATATGAACTCTCATTGGTGAGTTGTCCAAATTTGGACAAGAATAAAACCAATAGTTTTTTCTAATTGCTAACTTTTTTCTATTTTCTATGGCAGAACTGCACTCCATTGGGTTTGGGAAAACCAGTGAAACCCTCCTTACTACAGTGCTGTAGTTTGGTATCGTCTCTAGGCAGACCTTGTCCACCTTCCCTTTCTGACTTGATGGTCTGTACAGCATACCCTCTAGCATGAATTCCTGTCTGTACTTTACTTCCTTTATGTTCAACTTTTTGACGCTTTTATCTTTCATGGCCATGTGCACTTCAGAATGTGTGTACTTCCTTGTATGCAGGAGAGACCGTGTTGCATTATCTCCCCAGGATGGATCATACTCTTGTATGTCATTCCAGTCATTTGATTCCATGTCTCCATTGCCAAACGACTCAGTTGTATTTATGTAATAAAACTGCCTGTGTCTTCTATTTGTTCCCCATTTTTGTCTCTACCGCTCTGAGGTGTTTCAAAGTATTTTTTAATTGTTCTTTTGTCCCTTTGTTCCACCCTATGTTTGTCCCTAGAGTTCCAAGTTAACACGCTATGTTCAGTCCTCCTTTTATTTTCAGCAGTGACATTGACTTAGTTGGAATGGCCACCCTCATCTTGATACTGAAATCAATGTTCATAGCAGCCTTGCAAAACTTGTAATGAAAATCTGCTAGACCAGGCACAAAGTCTATTCCATTACTATGACAAAGGTTAAAAAACAAACAAACAAACAGTCTTTCATGCCCTTTAAAACCAATACTTTATTTACTTGTCAATTTACTCTCCCTGGGAAAGTGCAATTTTACAGGGCTGGTTTATAGACTGCTCAGTTTACAATTATATCTATAACTGTTTATCTTTTTGGTTTGATTCTGCTCATGGCTTGAAATTGCACTTCGTAATTGCAAGTGATCTTGATCCACAGATGAGCACAGCCCTGCACAGCAACACTGTGACAGGAAGTAGAACAACATTTGCAGAAGTTTCATTCTGGCTGACCAACTTCTATTGGGCAGAGTGAGGCCTTTTTGTCAATGCTCTTTCGTGTCATGTTTAGCTATTTCACGCAGAGATTGATTCTTCCCTTCCCCTCTCAGCAACCAGTAATTTGGGAGAGGGGAAAGTTCCCTACCCCATGTTCTGTTTCAGATTCCAAGGTTGTGTAAGCAAGAGATTCCCTGCTGGGGTATGCTTAGACTCCTTAGAGGCCCCTAAGGGGGCCAGCTTTTGCTGATAGGTTTAGTCCTACGACTACTAGGTGGTGGTTCACTTTTGGAGCCCTGAGTTTTGGGTTTTTTGTTGTTGTTTTTTTTTTCCAGATAAGCACAGCACAATCTCTTGCCCAAAGCTGGGAATTCTGTATTACTTCAGCCATCAGGAAAACCACGTTTCTTGGAAACTTATTTTCCAAGTGAATCATTCTTTCCAAACCACACATGTGCACTGTGGCTCGACCCATACCTGGGGTCACGCCTTCTAAGTGCAGCTATTGAAATCAGTGGAGCAGCATAATTTACTGAGTATGATAAAAGCCCATATGGTGCTACTTTTCTGTCTATAACTGCTCAGGTACCCTAAGGAGGTACAGTTCATTTCTGTTGCCGTGTTCCATTAGGGAGCTCAACTGTTCTGGAAACAGTTTGCTGGAACTGTATCCAAAACAGTGAAGTAATATCCTTGCAGCTTCTCTGCCCCACACAACTGTTTGCCAGCTTGTGCATAAATAATGACTCTGCACTAATACATATGCTATGTATATGTTAAATATATTTAACAGGTCTGTGATGAGGTGGGGTTTAAATATGCTTCTTTAACTCTCCCCATAGTTATTGGTCTTAATTCATTGATTAGCATCACTTCAGCACTAGATTTTTCTTTGTCTTGTTATATAAATGAAACCACTTGGATTAAGACTCAATAAAACTGTTTGATCTCAAAATTCCCACCCAAGACCGATTGCTTGGTCACCACGAGACCCAAACATGTACCAAAAAATAACCTTAGGATCTAAGAGATGCTAAATACCTGCAATTCCTGTTCTCTTGGGTGGCAATTGTTGATTCAGTGACTCTTGGGGTCAGGCCCTTATTAAGTAAATATCATTTGTGGAAAATAAGAACTCATATGATATTTATATATAGGAAGACTAAACAACTAGTTCACTGTGAAGTCTGTTGTCTGTCTATATAGACAGCTGATATGGAACTTAATCTGTGTTCCCACAGCCTCTTTTGAAGGGTAAATACAGGATCTGATCTGCAGTGGTGCTAAATACTCCACTCCCAAAGTGCACCTGCTCTTGTTTTTATTGATTGTCCTAAACCGTGTCTCTATGAGGGGGGAGACGCTTTTTGTCCACACCTCTTTATTTAAAAACAATGGCGTGGGATGGATGTATATTAAAATAAATGAAGCAATGTTTATATACAAGGCCCAGGCTGCACCCTTTCATCCTAAAGCCTGCAAGAAGAGGAAAGAACACTTGGAGTGAATGTAGGGAGAACTCCATGAGGCTTATTTCATAGTTGCCACCACGTGGTGCTTAGAGGAGAGGGTTTGTATGGCTCACCCCCCAAATCGCAATATCTCCTAGCTCCAATCCTGAAGATCTGTAATTCGGCCCCCTTGTGCATGTGCATTATGATAGTCTTTAATTACATTGCTACCATTTGAGTGCTTGACTTTGCAACCTTAGTCTTTTAACATGATTGTCATTGGCTGTCCTTTCCCAAGGGAAGTAGGCACAATGCAATAAGACTTAATGTGTCCCACAGCTGTGTTAATCTTTTCCTAGCAGAAATGCACTCTGGATTGGAGTGGAGCTGGGCATGTAGCGCACATCACAGTGTATCCAGAGTGAGGGAGGAAAGGGAGGGTGATGCTGTGACTGAATTAGGAAACTTTTTATATGCACTTTCATGTGGCTCCTCTAAAGATTGCAGGGAAAGTCTCTTAAAAAATAGACAGGACCTTGGTTTTTAAGGTTTCATCTGGAAGACCCACAACATCAAACCACTTGGTGCTCAATGTTGGCTGAGCAAAGTGAGACCTTACTCTCAGCTCGATGGCATTTCTGTGTCTGTAACACAGTTGCGTTTTGAATGCCACGTCCAATTCCAAGTTTTTAAGGAATGTTCTAGACATCAGTGGGCAGATCCCTGCGGGAGGATGGGAAAATGGAGGACACATAGAGCCCCTTACGTCTGTTAGTAGACCCAGCAGCTTCACCTCCATAATGGTCTCTGGAGCAAAGAATCAGTTAATAACAGCCATTAATACTTTGCAGCATAACAATACCCCATCTCAGTTCTGTCTATCCTCCTAGTACAGTCAGATGGTAGGTCATTGAGAGAGTCAATCTCCCAGACCTAAAGACCAGAAATAAGGGGCTGGCACACAACTCCAGGCATATGGGGGCTGGCAGGGGGGGGAATGGGGAACAGTAATGTGGGGGACAATGACATGGAGCTCTTGCCTTGGGGCAAAGGGGGGGCACCCTGAGCTCCTGTCACCAGGGTGGGTGTGACACACACACACACCCCCACCAGGAAGGAGGTGTCTGGAGGTAGGGACTACCTGAAATGGAGGGGGGTGGGCGGGCAGGCATACATAGAGCTTGTGGAGGGATGCAGGAAGTCCCTGGGGTGTGCAATGTATTTGACCTCCAGAAGCAACACATTGTGTGACACTCTAGCCCAGGGCTGGGCAAACTTTTTGGCCCGAGGGCCACATCGGGGTGCGAAACTGTACGGAGGGCTGGGTAGGGAAGGCTGTGCCTCCCCAAACAGCTTGGCCCCCGCCCCCTATCTGCCCCCTCCCATTTCCTGCCCCCTGACTGCCCCCCTCAGAACCCCCAACCCATCCAACCCCATTGCTCTTGGTCCCTTGACTGCCCCTTCCTGGGACCCCCTAACCGCCCCGGCACCCCACCCCCTATCCAACTCCCCCACCCCGTCCCTGGACTGACCCGACCCCTAGCCACACCCTTGCCCCCTGGCAGGCCCCCTGGGATTCCCACGCCCTATCCAACCCCCCCGTTCCCCAACTGCCCCACCCCAGAACCTCCGCCCCATCCAACCATTCCCTGTCCCCTGACTGCCCCCGAGGACTCCCTACCCAACCGTCCTCGCTGCTGCACGTTGGCTGCCACCCCCCCCCCCTTACCATGCCTCTTAGAGCGTCAGGAGCTTGCTCACGCTGCAGGGGAGGGGTGGGGGCTAGCCTCCCTGGCCAGGAGCTCAAGGGCCAAGCAGGATGGTCCTGCGGGCCGGATGTGGCCCCCGGGTGGTAGTTTGCCCACCTCTGCTCTAGCCTAAAAGATTATGGGCTTTTCTGCCAGAATTTCAACATGTGCTTCCACATGTTTAGTTTCAAACTTGCCCCGTTTGCACACCAGCATTACTTGCACACCAAATTCCCAGGCTTTTCAGTGGGAGTTCTGGGTACACAAAAATATCAAGATGGGCCCCAGATACCTGATGCCTAGGTGGCGTTAGTTTGTATCTTCAAACTAATTGCTTCACTATTGAAGGAGGAACTTTAAGACTTGCTTATTATTCAACAAATTTATTGAAACTTGATTGACTTCCATTTTTCTTTCTTTTTTTTCCCCCCCAGATGTGCTTCTGGATGACAATGCATATTTTAATTGACGATGTTGGAAGCTTAATCTGCAATTCCCCATTCATTCCAGCTTGTTAGCAACACGTAAAATGCAAAGACCACAATTCAGGATCACAAAAACATTACTCTTAAATCTTTCTAGATGATTGTAGTTGCTCTGTTTGTGTTCTATGCTAGCAGAAGCCTTGTCCAAGGTTTACTGCTGACTCTAGAGCAGCACATCCCCTGCATACTGGGAACTTTGGGTGCTAGCAACATGGGCAACTCCTGTATTTGTCGAGAGGATAGTGGTGTGGAAGACAACGTAGAATCCCAGAATCAGCAAACACAGAATAGTAGAGTACCAGTACCTGAAGCAAGAAGCCATCCAAGGGACCCTGTAAGGCCACCCAGGAGGGGGCGAGGGCCGCATGAACCAAGAAGGAAAAAACAGAATGTGGATGGACTAGTGCTTGACACGCTGGCAGTAATACGGACACTGGTAGATAAGTAAGTACCTCCGAAAGGATCACTCAGTATTAATGAAAACTGTTCCATTGAAACCTTCACTGCTAAAGATTAGAGATCTCTTACTCAGAAATCACCAAGAGCATGCATGCAATTAATATTTTTAAAATAAGAGGGATGGCTGTTTGCCTCCAAAGATCAAGTGCATTGGAAGAATTTTGTTTACTTGCTTGTATATACTTCTCTCTGGAAATGGCTTAACAAAACTATAGAGAGATGGCTTTCATCTTCATTAGATATGTGTACTCTTCCAGATTGCAAATCTAATTTCTTGTTCTTAAGGCCAGCACACAGTAATTGCTCATATGATGAGCCAAGTGCTGCACTTACTGTATTGCATGCTCAAAGCACCCACTGTGGTAGTTTTGAATACACAGGGATCACAGGACCTGTCCCTGTTTTTGATGGTTATGCTGTTGCTTTTCATAGATATTTAAAAGGACCTCTAAAGTGTGTGTTTATCATTATTTGGATTGGATAAAAGTGTGGATTGGCGAGACCAAAACAGGAGGAAACTATTACCTATCTCATTTGCACTTTATATTAAATAGCTTCGGTCTGAGCTTAAACTGGATAAATCTCAAGATAATGAGCTTTGATTCATGTGTCTGCATGGGCACTTGGGAAAGTGCCTGCTGGAGGAGTCTGCCTTTCTGCTGTAGGGTGCTATAAATGGGCACGTGAGGTCCGATTTGCCTTTAAATTGATATTTTTTGTAAAAATGATTTTTTCCTAAAAACATTAAAAGGACCCCTTCAACTGGAATTTTACCTACTAGTGTTACAAGCAACACCTATGATGTGTTATAAATGAAAGCTGTGAATATAGATATTTTCTCATCTCCTCTTCTCTCTCTCCCGCTTCCCCCCCTCTCCCCCCCCAATTTATTTACTTTATGAATTTGACACCACCTTATGGCTACTTAACTCTGTGTGGGTCTTTCCCTCAGCAACATGGGAAAGAAGAACACTTGCAAAAACAGAAAAATATTATTATAAACTTCTGTGGTTTACAGAAGGACTCTGGGGTAGGTGTAGTACCTGAAAATATTGGGGGGTGAGGTTTTTTTTTGTTTAAGGGTTTGATCAGTTCCCTGCCCACGATCTGCTGGAGTGCTGACTCACTTCCTTGTTTTCTGTTGCTAAATTGTGGTGGTAACTTAAATACATGACTTTTTAAATGTTGTTTTCCAATCAATTGCTGTAGTTGCAGCAAAGATGTCATGTAATCATGAATGATGGGGAACTGTCCATAAGAAAATCATTTATGTACCATATCTGTGGACAAGTTGGAGAACCTCAGGACTAGACTTCAAGTTGATAGTGTCCCTTTAAGACCAAAAGAAACATTTCCACGGCACTAAAAAAAAAAAGGAATGGAATGGAAGGTTTTGTATAACAATGAGACTGCAGAAACAGAAACTTTCCCCTATGATGTCTCCAACTCGGAACTTCCGTTTTATTTGAGAACCTAAAAATGAAACTTAGAGGAAACAACAATGAAGTTGGCCAATCTCTGTCCAAGTTGAGAAAAGAGGAACAAGTGCAAGCTAAACAGCATAAACAGTACAGGTGGATCTGAACCATGCTCACCTGGGAACCAGATGCAAGCTTCCTTTGTTCAGAAATATTCAGATGCTATCTCAGAGTAAATGTAGATTTAAAAAAAAAAATTGTTTAGCTTTTAATTATATGTGGTTTTAGTAACGTATTTCAGGATATTTGTTTTCTAAAAAATTAGCTTCGCAGCATTCTCTTCAAAATCCCGTCCTGAAAAGTAATTTAAGTCCATTTAAATGGACAATTTAATTATTCCACCTATGATTTACCTTTTATATCATGATCCTCAATGGACATTCTTCTCCAGAGTCTTAATATTAGCTTTTGAAATAAAATCCAACATTCTGTCCAAAAAATACCATAAGAAAGCTGTTTTTTTTTTTTTTTATGGGGTACCCACAAAAATGCCAGAGTTTTACCTCCTGTCTGTACAAAAATGAAGAATTAAAAAGCACAGTTGTGCAGTGGTGGAAGGTGGTGTTGCGCAAATGAAATAAACAAAAATATGTTGATTTTCCTTTTCATCCCAAACATGGGGAAGGATGTATGGTGGAGGGAACAATGTTTGGAAAATTAAAATGATGATGTCTACTACAGACAAGGAAGAGTCTAGAAATGTGCTTTTACTGTTAATGTAAATTGAAAGAACATCATGGAAGGAAAGGCCCACGTTTTCTGCCGGTTGCTCTGAGCATCTCCTCTGTGTGAAAACAACACCGTAACCGACTTCCAGAGGACACATACATGCTCATAAAAAAGCATTGTGCTGCAGGGAGGATAAATATGGAAAAGTGTCTCTGGAGCCCTCATATGAAGAACGAAGTATAAAGGATGGAATAAAAAGATAATGGGCAAGCAGTTGCCCATAGTGAGAAAACTAATGGCACTAAAATGACTTGATTTATACGTTTTCTGAAGTTTATACATTGAGTGAGTCTCTTCTTGCGCATTGTAAACTAGCCCAGAAAACTGAATCACCTGCAGAGCCAAATAGCCTCTATTTTTTTCATCATTTACTTCTGCATTTTATTTCTCTGAGCCGACTATCTTTATATCTTTTTTTCTCTTGAGGTTAATTCAGATTTCAACATAGTTCCACCTTTTTCATTAGTGATTATTACCGTTTTTCTTTTCAATTTGGTTTTAAGGTTTTATGTGTAGTAGCTTGATCAGATGTGCTTCAAAATACTTTTATTAATGTTAATATTTTTGTGGTAACATAGATTTTAAACTTAAACATTCAACAGGAATACAGCCTTTTCTTGTAAGAGAGATCAATTTCACCACTTGTTTTTATTTAGAAACCTTTATGCTGTTAAATTTTATGCTGCAATTCTTCATAGGTAATTTAAACCGCCTTCTGTGATTTTAAGGTATGCTAGCTGCACCCTTTTTAATCGGTCTTTTTAAAAAAAAAAATTTAATCCAACTGTATTTAATGTCAGTTCTCACACACATGGTAGATGAGACTACATTACATTATAGAGATTGCTTAAGCCCAGGACTGGGAGTAAGGAATTCCTTAGTTCTAAAACTGGCATTGCCACAGAATCCCTCTTTAGCCTTGAACAAGTAACATCTGTGAAGCACTCAGGAGATGAGAATTGCTATAGAAGTACTACGTATTGTTGTTAGAGCTGCAGTTTTACTCTGTTACATGGGTACAGCCCCCATTGTGTGGGAAGTACAGGTAGATGAGTAAAATATGCCATGGGACATAGCTGTTTTTGTGTGTAGTATAAAGTTGGGATCTCCACATCAATCCCTCTGATGCCTTGTTAATAACATTTTGTACTGGAGTCCTCATTTTTATCTAATCTTTGTTTTAGGGCATTGAAAATGCATTTTGTTACTTTATTTTCTTGTGCAAAATTCCCTTTGTAGGACACTTAATTCCATCCTTAACCTCTAATGTGAAACTTTGTTTGTTTAATGCTGCCTGAGATCGAGCATGTGATATTCAGGGAATCCTGATGTGATAGTGACTTGTCTAAACATTCTTAACTTCTCAGTGGAAAAACAATTCTCACTTAATACCATACTGCCTTTTGTTATCTTTTTGCTGTATCTCAGGCTGTTGATCGTTTCCTTCCAGCTTATCTAGACTTCCTTCTTATCTTTTGAAGTGCCCTTTCACCCTTTCATAGCTCTTTCCACTATTGCATGAACACCTCATTCTTCATCTGCCAGTTCTAAATCTCTCTGATAAATCCTGGGCTGCTTCACTGGAACAGATAAATCAGAAGCACCTATGACATCCTTTTGAGCTTTCCCTCTGTTTTCATTGCCTCACTTTCTTTCCCGTGAGTCCCAAGTTTTCTTTTACCATTTGTTTACAATATTCCAGTATCTTGTATTGTTAGACTTTCTGTCTCTCTTCTATTTCTACTCTTAAATTGTTCTTCTCTATTTTTTACAATTTCACTAGCTGAACACTTGCTAGATTTTGAGGGAGGAAGGAGAAGGGAAAGTGTGGTTAAATATTTTCAGTTTGTTCTTACCAAACCCCTGTTAAAGGCCTATTTTCTGCTGCCCTTGATAATACACTGAAGTTTGTAGAGACATTGTGGATTGTTTGTCTTTCAGAGACCCTTATCCCCCCTTTTTTAGTAGAGATTTTCTGGGGGGAAATCATTTAATCTTCTTGAATGTCTTTTTCCCCTCACAGTCTATTCTTCATTGAGTTTGTGCCCTCTGAAGTACAGTATCTCTTACTACATGTTTTCAGGAACACTTTACAATGTATAGTATTAAACTTTAGGGGCGCTAGATCTTAAACATGCAGATGTAGATGACTGTATATCTTGTTTATCAGCTATTCTGGAGATGCAAAAGTTAACTTTGATCCAGAGTACAAGGTAATACTCATTTCTATTTCAGATCCAAATAGAGCATTGGAGGTTTGTAGTCTGTAACCTTTTTCTTTTTTTCTTAGAGATTAATCCAGTACATGTCTGTTCACTGAACTTTATGCTAAGTATGTGGTGTTGATAGTGGTACAGCAACTTTGACCAATGTAATATTTGTCTTTCAGTGACCAAGAACCTCCTTATTCAATGATAACATTACATGAAATGGCAGAAACAGGTATTAACGCATTTTGTTCAGTATTTTGGTTGCAACTGCCAGAGGCAGAGAAATATCTTCCTTCTAAAGAGAAACACATGGCTGTGAGACATGTTGTTCTATCCAGTAATTCTAGCAATTTGTGTTCATTATTGAAATACTGTCTGTACTTCATAATTTCACTGAGCTCATTGTATTAGTGTAAGATGCACTTTCTAATTGTGTTTAAATTTACTAAGTGAACTGTGCAAAATCAGCCAGCTGGCAGCTATAAACTCAATTAACGGGCTTTATACAGTGAGGTATGCAGGACTTTTATGAAGGGATGGAATTTATCCACGTACAGGAAGTGAATAGCCACACTTCAGCCCCTGTGCTTCAATAGTGCCTGCAACCCTTCCCCTCCATGGAGGGGTTAGTGCGGGTCTAGTAGCAGCAATCACAGATCTAGTGGCCATGCCCTTCCCACACTCTAGATGCTGAGCTGTGTTGGCACAGTCTGTTCCTGTCACTTAGTATGCAAAGTTCTCCTGCAAGATTGCACCACTATAGACCTGGTACTATATTCCTTGTGGATCCAAAACACCCATCAGCTTGGATGGAGGCTACTGTGCACAAAGAGCTGAGGATTGGGCCCAGCGTACCTGAGGGCATGTCTACACATACACTTGCTGCATGGCAAGCTTGTGTGTAAATCTGCGCATCTCAAAGCGCTCTAGGGAGCTTTTTGTGTGCATCAGCAGGGTCCACATGGACAGTTACTATGTGGCACATTGGTTTACACCCTAGCGTGCGGTGCAGTAGGTGTATGTGAGAGCATGCCCTTAGTTTGTATCAAGTAATTAATTAAAATACTTAACCTGCTCAGACTTTGATTGGTGAGCAAAATAAGTCCTCAAGGCAACATGCAAATACCACTAAAACTTTACCAAGGCACTGACTGGAACTCCCGCATGGTCCATACACACTTGCCCTTTGTTTTTTTCAAAGCCTCTCATCTCCTCTTTATCATTTGGTCATTTTCAGATAAAACCCATAATCTTCTATATTTTCTTTGCTTCTGGGAAAAATTATAGGCCCATCCCTTATTTCTTGCATACCCAAATCTTCCATTGACAATATTCTTGTTACTTTGTCTTGAACACCTAGATTGATGCATTTTTTTTATAAATCATTCTTTTAATTTATGTAATGTTTACCTTTGCTCACCTGTAAATGGAAATCTTGGTTCGTACGTATGAATTGGTGAGAATTTCTGAAAATGCTTTTCATAAGCAACAATGAAAAGTCAAAATCAGAATTGACTTTTGCTCCCTGCAATCCCATGGCTGTCAATGTGATTTCACAGGGAGTAAGCAGTGCTGAATCGGGTCTCTCCAAAATACTTTACAATGTATAGTATTATACATTGTACATTTACAATGTATAGTATTATACATTATACATTTACATTCTCTCCAAAATAAAAGCCTTTAGCATATTACAAATTAAAATTCCATAGATCTACAATGTGCATGATTAACTGCTCTTTTAATACCCATTAAAATATGACATTCAAATGAGTTCAGTAGGGTCACTGTTTTTTTTTAAATGCCACTGAAATGATTATAGATATAAATAAAATTGACCAGCATGTTTTGAACACGTCTCAATAGCAGTACCATTTTCTGAGAGTTGCTTCTGTTTTGTGGTTGACAGATGAAGGCTGGCTGGAGGTTGTCCAATCTTTAATTAGAGTTATTCCATTAGAAGATCCATTGGGGCCAGCTGTTATAACATTACTACTGGATGAGTGTCCACTGCCAACAAAAGTAAGTTAAATAATGCATGTGTTCTGTGGCCAAACTTCAGCCTGGTGTGGTTGCCACTCCCATGGAAGTCTCTGGGCTACTTTTACCAGTGATGTAAACTGAGTCCTGGGTGTCCGTTGGCTAAAAACGGATGTTCCTTTATAAAGTAGGGTAACTTGCAAGGATCTGGCATTCAATGGGCTATTTGATGGTAGAAGTGTTTCAGGAAAAAATGGTGAGAAGAGCGTGAAAAATAGTTTGTGCTTGGAGGGAGAGTAGGGAGGTTTTTTGTTAGTTGCTTTTGCCACTACGCTCTCCTTCTGCCCTCTTGGTGTGTGTTACTCATTGTACATGCCCAGTGAATGCCAAATCAGTGCAAATTCAGCTGCTTTATCACCTACTCTCCATGTTTTAAACCAGCACTTCTTTGTCAGTGTTGAATTCCTCATAACTTATCTATGTCTAAGACAAAACACTTTTTTCTCTTTAAGTTATGCATTTTAGCTATAAATGGATCAATATCTTAACTTTTAAAAAAAGCTTGTTTGCTGCATACTGACTGTTGGATCTCTCTACTTAAAATAAGATTAAAATAAATGGCCAGGTGTGTGTTCATAACTGGATAAATTGTATTTTACTACAAATAGAAGTCAGTCGTTTAGCTTTTGGCATTTTAAAATCTGAAATGAAGTGGTGTTATTGGGTCACAATCCTGTGAGGTACCCCGCATCCGCAGAACCCGTTGAATTTAGTGGGAGTACAGGGCACACAGCACCTCACATAATTTGGTGCATGTTATTTTAAAGGCCTTTTAAATCTCTGTTTTGCCATGAATTCTTTCTGACACTGGCATTGCTGCAACTTCCATTAGTACTACACTTGTAACTGTGCCAACTTTAATTTTTACTGTACATTGCCACAGGGTCAGATTGGAAAGTTTCTAATTCATTAGCTCTTAAATAAAATTATAAACGGAGTAGCTGATGGCTCAGGAGTTGATCAAATACTGTAACTAGGTAATGCGCCTCTTTCTTCCTTGGCTAGTGGTTCCAGTATGCCCAAGTTAGTAGTGAGAAAGTCAACACCACACAGTCAGTCAGGTAGACTGAAGTAAGACGTAATCTCAGCCAGTTCCAGATTTAAAAACAAGGCTACCGTTACAGTTGGCAATAAATGGCCCTTTTGTTGGCATTCTCAAAGGAGAGGCCAGGTATTAACACCAAATCTTTCAAATGTGGGTACTTGATGTTAAACACCTAAATTAGTGGCTTGATTTTTCAGAGGTATAAAATGCCCTAGTTTCCAATGACTTGCTTGGTACTTCTAAATGGTGTGATTTTTCAAATGCATTAGTTTTAGGCATCCGATTTTGAAAAGGCTGGCCTAAGTGGGACATAGAGAACAAGCTATCTTCTCACATTTGAGAAACCCCTCAGTCTCCTACGTTCAGGTTCGTGTGCACTGGGGGGAAGCTTGCAGTGCTGTTGTCTAGCCTTTACCTGTACTGGATAAATTGAAGACTTTTGCAAGGTTGTCATGTCTGTATCCCCAACTTTTGGAAAGCTACACTTTTCCATAGAAAGGCAACCTAAAGCCACATTAGCTTTTTGATGTTTAACTTCGGTCTTCCTTTATTTGTTTATATTTACGTTGGCAACTTTGTGGAGTAGAGTCTTAAAGAAAAAACAAAACAAAAAGTCAAAACGGTTAACGTTAGTACAGTTACAAGCAACTTCCATTCCTGAGGTGTTTGTAACTCAGAAAAAAACATTATGGTTGTTCTTTCAAAAGTTTACAACTGAACACTTACTTAATACAGCTTTGAAACTTTACTATGCAGAAGAAAAATGCTGCTTTAACCATCTTAATTTAAATGAAACAAACACAGAATCAGTTTCCTTACCTTGTCAAATCTTTTTTAAACTTTCCCTTTATATATTTTTTTTTAGTAGTTTACGTTTAACACAGTACTGTACTGTGTTTGTGTGTGTGTGTGTGTTGTTGTTTTTTTGTCTCTGCTGCTGCCTGATTGCGCACTTCTGGTCCCAAATGAGCTGTGTGGTTGACCAGTCAGTTCGTAATTTTGAGGTTCTACTGTAGTTTCACTAAGATTGACTAAGGGCTGTGTCTGAGAATGTCATCCTCATTCTAAATTTAGTTGTACTTGTTCACCTCAAGTCCCTTCCTCAATCGTTGCTGGTTATTCTTTCTTTTTTTCTTCTCTATGCTCTTTGCAGTTTGTCAGCCCTATCTATTAGTTCTGTTTGTGGTTGTTCTTTTGGGAACACAATTACATTTCAGATTTTTTGCATGTTGCAGTGGTTTTAAATCTGGATCAGAATCTGACCCAAAGAGCATAAAACTTCATAAACTCAATTACACTAATCTTGTCCAAGTGCCCTGCTGATAACTTCAACGTGGGGAGTTGTTTGTGTTTTAATTAAATGTTAGGCTTTTGTGAAGCTGGGGTCTGAATCAGCTCAACTGAACTTTCTTAAAAGTTTGGGGGTGGAGGGGTTGAGAGGAATCTGGAGTTGCAGTCAGTGGCGTAGCCAGGTTTAGAGCACGGGGGAGCGGAGCTAAAAAAAGGCGCCTCCCCTTGTACTCTCCCACCGGCGCTCCAGCTGTTCGGTGGCACTTCGAAGTGATACCCGCCGCCGAAGACCCGGAGTGAGTGAAGGACCCGCCACCGAAGTGCTGCTGAACAGCTGGAGCGCCCGGCGGGTGAGTGCTTTTTTTAGCTCCGCTCTGCTGGTAGCGCCGGGAGCGAAAGGCGCTGGGAGCAACAAACTGCAATTTGCAGTTTGGACCCATCTGTGGAGCGATTTCTGATCTGAATTTGGATTTACACTGGTGTAACTCCATTGAAATTGATGGGAGTTACTCTAGATTTACTCTGAATTTAATGCTACATTACCCATTACCCAATACCCAGAGGAAACTAAGGCCCAACATAGGTTTCTGTTAATCTTTCATTCTTGTTTAAAAGACTAGCACAGTGAGTATGAGCAGCATATACCATTAGAAAGAGAAAGATATGGTTTTAGAGTCGGCAACGGCATAGTTTTGTAAAGTGGACTCGGGCTATCTCCATTTTTGTTATGCTCAAATCATTTTTGTTTACTGTCTTTTCAATTTTAAAACAAAATAAACTTTTTTTTAATAGCATCGGGATATTTGGAAGAGATTAAAACCACTTTGGTGGCAGTCCTCCCTGTTTTCTGCAATCTGTCTTTCTGATCCGTTGAAGTTAAAGAAACGCTAATATTTCTGATACAGTTGGCAGCACATAATTTTTGAGCAATCAGACATACTTTTTGGCTCATTTGGCAGTAACCAATGAATTTAATGTAATTCTTTAAGATAAATTAAACTTCCGGTCTGTCTTTAAACAGATAAACTGTCACTTGGCATCTGTAATATCCTGTTAGTATTTGATATTGAAGCAGAGTCATTGAGTTGTATTGAATGACTGAGTGGAAAACAATGTGTTCCGTAATTCCTATAGCTTTTAAATAGCATTCTGACTCTGTTTTAGGATGCATTGCAGAAATTAACTGAAATATTAAAGTTAAGTGGAGCTGTTGCCTGCCAGGATTCCTGTCACCCTGCCAAACATCGTAACACAACTGCAGTACTGGGCTGTTTGGCTGAGAAACTAGCAGGTAAGCAGGAGGAGCAGTCTGAAAGCTTATCTTCGCGTTTTCTATAGTGTCACAGCATATCAGAGCATATCACAGAGTTCAGAGCTGACTTTGTAGAACTGAGGTTGCATTTTGGAACAAGGAGAGATCTTGTCTTCCAGCTCAGATCAAATCTACTGCATGATCAAAATATTGATGAGGCTTAATTTCAGTAACCAGCAAACAGCTTGGCTCTGAACTTGGATTTTACTACACCGAACTCCCTCAATATTTGGTTTACCAAATAAAACCTCAATCCACACGTGTATATATTTCAAGTATCTGCAAAGTAAGGTTTTCTGACACACAGCCTTGATGATGTAATTACCAGTGCTAACATTTTTACAGGCCTGCCCTGGGTGGATGAGAGAATTTCTGGGAACACATCATCATCTTGCCTACTGGCTAAAGGGCAAATTATTCTTATTAAAGAGAATGCATGGAAGGATGATGGATGGTCTTTCCACCACAGACAACTGTTGTAGTTACCTGAAGCAAATGCTCTTCAGCTACATTATTTAAAGGAGCATTGAGTGTTTCCTTTTTTAAAAAGTGACTTTTGTTTTTATAGGTCTCTTTATTCTCCACATATTTATAATGCCCTGCCTGAAGTTGAAAGTGAAGTTTCCATTCCCTTCTAATTGTTGCACCATTTGACAACTTTTTTTTTTTCTTTCTTTCTAGGGGTGCTTGAAATTAACATGTCTTTATTAAAATTCCTAGTTTGTGCCCCACTGTTGATATCAGCAGTTTTAAAAATAGCATTTAATTATTGCTTCAGAGACAGCACTAAAGAACTTAAAACATTTTTATGTAGGTCCTACATGAACAGTGGCTTTTTATGTAGATATTTGAAATAAAAGCGACAATTCCTTCTCCTTGCCACCCTCTTGATACCATAGGTCAAAATAAGATCCTACATTCGTTGACCATTTCCATTTGGTTAGGTGAGAGCAGATGCTTCTCTAGAAATCCAGGCAGTGATGGGGTCGGTCTGCTGTTTTATAATAGTGCTTTTCTTTGTGTACCACTTTGTCACAGTTCATGGATTTTATGAAGCTGAATGCCCGTCCTTCTACCACACTACCTTAAGCAGATAGCGTTCTTAGGCATTTTTAATTGGTCAGTTGCCACAATGGCAATCGCAGATTGGGTGACTAGGCATCAAGCTGGCAGTATTTGATCCTCTGGGCATTACTCATTTTGTGCCAGTGATTGAGGGAGCAGATCTTTTTAACCTTGATTTATTAATACAAAATGTGTGAGAAACTACCTGCTTTTATATAAATATACATTGGGGACTGATATTTTTTTCAAAAATATGTAGGCATAAGTGATATCACATATCAAGGTGACAGGTGTCTTTATACTAATAGTGAAGAGAATTTGAACAATACACAGTTACTGCTATGGCACATGCACATGAGTATTTGTGCAAATAAATGGAAGGTAGATCCATGACTGCATTCAGATACCTGATTTATGAGCACATTCATAGTAACTGCATGCATAAATTAAGCATACAGTAGAGTGTACACTTTTTGCTTGTGTGCAAAACCACAGCCTTGGGTACTAGTTTAATTTCTTTTTGTGAATGCAAGGTCTTTGTCAGGGACAAAATGCCCCCCTTGGTTAACTTTAATTGACATGAAAAGATAATGCAGCAGTTCCCATACATGCATTTCATTTTTAGTGTTCTTGCAGGTCCTGCAAGTATAGGCTTACTCAGCCCAGGAATACTGGAATATTTACTGCAGAGCTTGGTAAGTATCCAAGCACACTAACATTCTCAGCTGCTCCAGCGTCTTAATTGCTTTTGTATGCATAAGTGGTAAATGTTTTTGTTTTTCAGCAAGCGTTGCTGTTAATTTTTTCTTTTTTGTATGAAACTGCTTGCAGCATAGTGCAGTAAGATCAGTTTTTGTAATTGTGGCATCTTAGCTATCATTGTCTCTACATTCAGCATTTTTCACTTAAATCAATCAGGAGATCAACATACAAAACCAAATAATACAAATTAAAAATAATCAAAGGACAGACTTATTAACGAATCTGGTGATGGAAAATCTAACATCAGACTATAGAAAGATTCCATTTAATAAGGAAGGAGTCAAAAAGGCTTAATGAGAGAATGAAAAAGGAAGGACGGAATAGCTATGAAAATAAGACTGTGCTTCACAAATTAAAAATACTTGCAGAGTATGTACCTGGCACTATACAGAACCTAGAGAAAATGAGTCCCTGTTCCTAAATTCTTAGTGCCATTCAGACCCTGGCATTAATACTAATGTGCTATGGGAGTTGCAGTATGCACATTTGTATAGATAACAAATTCATCCCTTCACTTTGGTCAAAGTGAAGAACAGATGGATGTAGTTGAACATTAGTTTTGCGTAAAGAAAAGGATGTCCCTTATCTTGTACTTTAAATGCCCTGTGATATCTTGCAGTGATCCTTATTCCTTCTAAAATTTCTGTTGTGCTCTTACTTCTGCAAACAGTTCACCCAAAAGTACTGTACTGCTAAAATTATCTAAATTTCAGTTAGACAAATTCACAATAACCCATAGTTAAGCCTTCTATGTGAACCTAGGCTTCTTTGGCTTGTAGTCTGGTTTATGCACCTTTCTGCCAGTTCAGATCGGTAACTGGTGATCATGCTTGCAGAACACTATGGCTACGGATGGGTGTCTCTGGAGTAAAGGAGGAATATTTCCTGCTAGGAGCAATCCTAGGGATTTTGGACTTGGTACCCAGAAATGAACAGATCATGTTTATATTGAATCGAAAAGCAACATTGGCCAGGCCCTTGAGGTTATGTTAAACACCTCCAGAAAATGTGAGGTTAAGATTGAAAGTCTGTCCTTCACCATTCCGTCAGATGGAGCTACAGAGAGCAATCTGACATGCCAACCGGATTGCATTACCAGTGCAGTGGGTTAAAAGGAAGGCATTTTAAGCCTGACCTTTGAATTTACTGGCATTGGGTAGTTTAAGCTCCTTAAAGCAAAACTAACTTTCAGATAGTTTAGAAGAACAGAGCTTTAGAATTGTTGTGAATGCCCAATATAGGAGAGGTTTCCAACACATGATTAACTTAGGATCTTATACAAGCCTTCCACACAGAGAAGAACTCCAGTGCTTTAGCCCTCTTACGTCAGAACAGTGTAAAGCAGCAGTTCTCAAACTATAGGTTAGGATCCCAAAGTGGGTCATGACTCCATTTTAATGGGGTCGTCAGGGCCATCATTAGATTTGCTGGGACCCAGGGCTGAAGTTTAAGCCTGAGCTCCACCCCCAACTCAGGGTGACAGGGCTCGGGCTCCAGCCCCGCTCTCCTCCTACTTGAGGCAATGGGATTTGGGCTTCGGCCCCCCTCTATCCCTTACTCGAGGCGGCGGGGCTTGGACTCTACACCCCCTTCCCCTGGGGTCATGTAGTAACTTGGTTGTCAGAAGCAGGTCACAGTGCAATGAAGTTTGAGAACCTCTGGTGTAAAGGGAATGGTGCATTGGACAGAACAGGATCATATGTAGTTAACAACTTTTGTGAAGATTTTCAATTCAATAGCCAACAAACTACAGCAGGAAACTTTGCAGTAGTTATTTGACTCTGCTGTGGGAAATGCTGACTATAATAGGTATAAAAGATAAGTGGGTCATGACCCACATGGCCTTTTGAAATAGCTTATCAAGATTACAAATAATTGGCATAATATTAACTAAATATTAATTAAATGTTGACTAAATTGTCTCTCTCTCTTTGGTGGGTGTTTCATGTCAAGAATCTTTGGAAACTGTAGATTCTTCTTCGAGTGCTTGCTCATATGTATTCCAGTTAGGTGTGCGCGCGCGGCGTGCACGATCGTCGGAAGATTTTTACCCTAGCAACACTCGGTGGGCCGGCTGGCGCCCCCTGGAGTGGCGCCGTTAGGTGCCCCGATATATACCGCAGCCGGCCCATCGCCCCCTCAGTTCCTTCTTACCGCCCGTGTCGGTCGTTGGAACAGTGGAGAGCAGCTCGCTGACCTCCACAGCCCTAGCTTTACAGCACTCGTTTATCTTTTAGATAGTTTAAGTACCGTTAAAGTACCGTTAATTAGTTGTTAATAGTTGTTGTTAGACTCATTGACAATTGTAGCTGGAAATTAGGGGCTTCTCCCCTTCTCTCCAACCCGGTACCGGGCCAATGCCTGGCTCACCGGGATTCAAGCCTTGCTCGGCATGCCAGAAGCCGATGCCTACAGGAGATCCGCATGCCTCCTGTCTCAAGTGCCTCGGGGAGTCCCATCTTCCGGACAAGTGCCGTATTTGTAAGTCCTTCAAGCCGCGGACCAAAAAGGAGCGGGACTTTCGTTTGAAGCAGCTCCTGTTAGAGGCGTCTCTTAGCCCGATGTCGGCGCCGCATCGTACCACGGCACCGGCCCCGGCGGCCTCAACGTCTGCGGCACCGGAACGTCCAACCTCCGGTAAAGAACCCAGGCACCGTCCCTCTCTACCCGGGACTTCACAGAGCCGCTCTCTGTCCCCGAGAGCCAAGAAGTCGGGTGGACCGACTAAGGCGCCGCTGCATGCGCAGCCAGCTCCAGGCCAGCCTAGGTCTGTCGAGGCGCCCGCACCGCCAACTCCGGTACCGGAAGGACCGCTGAGTTCGGTGCCAGTGGTCTCCGTGCCACTTACTCCGGCCCTCCTTAGGCCGTTGAGTCCGGCGCCGCCGTCAACACCGGCGCCGGCCCTGCCAACTCCGGCACCCGAGAGGCCGTTGAGTGCAGGTCAGCCTCCGCAGGCTCCGGTACCGACGACTCCGGTCCCGCGAGGGCCGTTGAGCTCGGTAACCGCCAGCTCCCCGGCACGCTCCGTGGTTGAGCTCCCGCTGCCGTCCACGCCGGACACCTTCGCAGCGGCGCGGGACCTGATCCAGATGACCGCTCCGGTACCGACCCCGTCTACGGTACCGCCGGTGCGGATCATCACATCACGCGGCAAACCGGCCATCTTCCACCCGGTGCCGCAGGAGGAGACCAGCCAGCAGCAGCCACGTGCGTCTCCAAGGTACCGCTCGCAGTCCCGGCACCGATCACGATCCCGGCGCCGTTCCTACTCGCGGTACCGCTCCAGGTCTCCATCTGCACGGAGGTATCCTGACTCTCGGCGCCACTCTCGGCGCCGCTCCCGGTCCCGCGGCCGGTCGACGCGCAGATCGCCGAGACGCTCCAGGTCCCGATCCGTGTCACGGTACCGAGATCATCGCAGGTACCGATCCAGGTCCCGCCCTCGATCCGGCTCCCGGCGCCGATCCGACTCTCGACGCCGATCCGGCTCTCGGCACCGGACACCATCCCGGTACCGATCCGGCTCACGGCACCGGACGCCATCCCGGCACCGATCAGGCTCCCGGCACCGGATACCATCCCGGCACCGGACCCCACCGAGGAGGCAGACCCTGGCCACGCAGACGTCCCTGCATGGCTACTCTGCCCCGCCCTGGCCTTCGCGCTCTGGATCCCGCTCTTCCAGAGCTGGTAGCGACCTCTACGCGGAGGACCGCACCGTCAGCGACCAGGGTCACCTGCCAGAGACCGGGCAGGTTCAGGAGCGGTGGCCATTTTGGACCCCCATGGCATACTATGAAGCCCAGAGGGTACCAGCAAGAGCTCCTACCTCTACCACGTTGGAGCGTCGAGCGCCAGAGGCTACAGTCTCCCGCCCTCCAGAGGCTACAGTCTCCAGGCCTCCGCCAGAGGTAGAGCAGCCTGAAGCGGAGCCCCCACCCCTGGGCCCCGAAGAAGTACCCGTCGAGGACCCGCTCGCCCAAGGCCTGTCCTCTTCCTCCTCCCCTGATGAGGCAGTGGCTGGAGCATCATCATCCGGTCCACCTCCCATCGATCTAAGGGACCACCAAGCCCTGCTCCGCAGGTTGGCCCTGAATATGGACCTCCAAATAGAAGAGGTCCCTGAACTGGAGGACCCCGTGGTGGACATCCTGACGACCGATGCCCCCACTAGGGTTGCCTTACCTTTTGTGCGGACTATCCTTGCCAACGCCACATCCATCTGGCAGACACCAGCCTCAATACCCCCCACTGCCAGGGGGGTAGAGAGAAAGTACATGGCCCCCCCGAGGGATTTTCAATATCTGTATACGCACCCCCCTCCGTGTTCGTTGGTAGTCCAATCCGTCAACGAGAGGGAGAGGAACGGCCAACAGGCCCCGGCGCCGAAATCAAAGGACGCCAAGCGCCTAGACTTGTTT
This sequence comes from Chelydra serpentina, assembly GCA_037349315.1. Lineage (NCBI taxonomy): Eukaryota > Metazoa > Chordata > Testudines > Chelydridae > Chelydra > Chelydra serpentina. The sequence continues at coordinate 7,500,415 of JBAIAC010000026.1, read as the reverse complement.
AGCCGCAAGATCTACTCAGGAGGGGGCCTACAGCTTCGTGCGGCGAACCAACAGGCACTCCTGAGCCGCTATGCTTTCAACACCTGGGTCACGATGGACAAGTTTAAAGAGCTTATACCTCCAGAGTCCAGACAGGAGTATAAAGCCTTCGTGGAGGAGGGCAAAAAACTGGCCAGGACGTCGCTGCGGGCCTCCTTGGACATCGCCGACTCCGCTGCCAGAACCATCGCCTCCGGAGTCGCCATGCGGCGCATCTCCTGGCTGCAATCTTCCACCCTCCCAGCAGAGGTCCAGCACACTATCCAGGACCTTCCCTTTGACGGGCAGGGCCTGTTTTCAGAGAAGACAGACCCTAAGCTGCAGACCTTAAAGGACGGTCGTACTATCATTCGCACGCTGGGAATGCATACCCCCGCGACGCAGCGTAGGCCCTTCAGGCCGTTCGTGAGACGCACCTATTTCCCCCCCCCGCCACGTCAAGACTATTACAGAAGGCCGCGTGGTCGAGGGGGTAGGAGACAGCAACCCGGCCGGCAGACCGGCCAGAGGCAGGGCCCCCACAAGCCATCCTCGGGGCCCAAACAAAATTTTTGAAGGGGCGCTCGAGGCCGGAGTACCAGTCCATTCCGATCCCGCACTCCTGTTTATGAACCGCCTCTCCCCCTTCTCCCCGGCGTGGTCGAATATCACCACGGACCGCTGGGTTTTACATACCATCCAGGGGGGATACCGATTGCAATTCGTCTCCCCACCCTCCTCCCACCCTCCCACCCCGTCCCTCTTCAGGGACCCTTCTCACGAGCAACTCCTTATCCAGGAGGTGCACGAACTCTTTACTCTGGGAGCGGTGGAGGAGGTCCCAAGGGATCTCAGAGGCAAGGGATTCTACTCCCGTTATTTCCTAATCCCAAAGCCAAAGGGGGGGCTTCGTCCTATCCTGGACTTACGGGGTCTCAACAAGTTTATGGTAAAGTTGAGATTCCGTATGCTCTCCCTGGGCACCCTTATCCCCTCTATGGATCAGGGAGACTGGTACGCCGCCCTCGACATGAAGGACGCGTATTTCCACATTGCCATCTACCCACCTCACAGACGCTTCCTGCGCTTCGTAGTGGGCCAGAGACATTTCCAGTTCGCGGTCCTGCCATTCGGCCTCTCAACAGCACCGAGAGTCTTCACAAAGTGCATGGCAGTGGTAGCAGCCGCCCTTCGGCGTCAAGGTGTTCAGGTATTCCCCTACCTCGACGACTGGCTCCTCCGTGGCAACTCCGCCAACCAGGTCCAGTCCCACATTCACAAGGCCATGGACATGTTCAACCGTCTCGGCCTCCTACTAAACATCGAAAAGTCCACTTTGGTCCCAACACAGAGAATAGACTTCATAGGGGCTATTCTGGACTCTACCCTCGCCAGGGCTTTCCTCCCAGAGGCTCGCTTTCAAACGCTTGCAGCCGCCATACGCAGCCTCCAAGCTTTCCCAACTTCGACAGCCCGCTGCTGCCTCAGCCTCATGGGTCATATGGCATCATGCACCTTCGTGACAGCCCACGCCAGGTTGCGCCTGCGGCCCCTCCAAGCATGGCTGGCCTCCGCATACCGACCACACAGGGACAACCTCGATATGATTCTGACGGTCCCACCGCAAGTCCTAGCTTCCCTCAACTGGTGGCTGGACCCCGCACATGTGATGTCAGGTATTCCCTTTCATCCACCTCAGCCTTCCCGCACCGTGACTACGGATGCCTCATCCCTCGGCTGGGGGGCTCACCTGCAGAACTTCCAAACGCAGGGCCTGTGGTCGGAGCAAGAGCTGACATTACACATCAATGTCAGAGAACTCCGAGCGGTACGACTCGCCTGTCAAGCCTTCGCTCAACACTTACAGGGCCGCTGTGTCTCCATCCTTACAGACAACACGACGGCCATGCATTACATCAACAGACAGGGAGGAGCACACTCCCTTCCCCTCTGCCGAGAGGCAACTCAGCTCTGGGACTTTTGCATAGCCCGTTCCATTCACCCCGTGGCCTCGTTTCTCCCAGGAGTCCAGAACACCTTGGCGGACCGCCTGAGCAGGTCCTTTCAAACGCACGAGTGGTCCATTCGGCCAGACGTCATCCACTCTGTCTTCCAGAAGTGGGGGTTTCCCCAGATAGATCTCTTCGCGACTCGCGAGAACAGGAAATGCCAAGTGTTCTGCTCCTTTCAGGGTCGCTCCCCAGGCTCCCTGACAGACGCTTTTCTCCATCCTTGGACAGACAACCTGGCCTATGCCTTCCCACCAGTTCCACTGGTCCACAGGGTCCTGCTCAAGCTACGCAGGGACAAGGCCAGGGTGATCCTGATTGCTCCAGCGTGGCCCAGGCAACACTGGTATACCACGCTCCTGGAGATGTCCGTGACAGACCCGATCCCTCTTCCGCGATGGCCGGACCTGATCACGCAGCAGCACGGCAGGATCCAGCATCCCGACCTGCGGTCCCTTCACCTCACGGCGTGGATGCTGCATGGCTGAACCCGTCGGAGCTACGATGTTCCAGCCCGGTCCAGCACATTCTGCTAAGCAGTAGGAAACCCTCCACCAGGTCCACCTACTCAGCTAAGTGGAAACGTTTTTCCTTGTGGTGTGGCACTCGGGGCCTTGACCCCTTGCAGCTGCCGGTTCACACCATACTGGACTACCTCCTCTTACTAAAGGAGCAGGGTCTGGCTCTCTCGTCGCTAAAGGTCCACCTAGCGGCAATTTCAGCTTTTCACCCCCGGGACGGGGCGGGTTCTGTTTTCTCCAACCCCATGGTCACTAGGTTCCTTAAGGGGTTAGAACGGCTACACCCACCGGTGCGTCGCCCGGTCCCTACATGGGACCTCAACCTAGTCATTACCAGGCTCATGGGTGCCCCATTCGAGCCCATGGCCACTTGTTCCATGCTGTATCTCTCATGGAAAACGGCCTTTCTAGTAGCCATCACCTTGGCTAGACGCGTCTCTGAGCTCAGAGCGCTTACTTCGGAACCACCTTATACGGTGTTCCATAAGGATAAAGTACAGCTCAGGCCACACCCGGCTTTCCTGCCCAAGGTAGTGTCGGCTTTCCATATTAACCAAGACATTTTTCTACCTGTCTTTTATCCTAAGCCCCATGCCTCCAGGAAGGAGCAGCAACTCCATTCCCTGGATGTCCGGAGAGCCCTCGCCTTCTACATCGAGAGGACAAAGCCGTTCCGGAAGTCGACCCAGCTGTTCATCGCCGTGGCGGACCGGATGAAAGGCCTTCCCGTCTCTTCCCAGCGCATCTCGTCATGGATCACGTCGTGCATCCGCACATGCTATGACTTGGCAGGTGTCCCCACCATGCACACTACGGCCCACTCTACCCGAGCTCAGGCCTCGTCGTCTGCCTTCTTGGCACACATACCTATACAAGACATTTGTAGGGCCGCGACATGGTCGTCAGTACACACTTTTGCCTCGCACTATGCCATAGTGCAACATTCTAGAGACGACGACGCTTTTGGTTCGGCGGTCCTAAACTCTGCTGTATCACAATCCGACCCCGCCTCCTAGGAATGGCTTGGGAGTCACCTAACTGGAATACATATGAGCAAGCACTCGAAGAAGAAAACACGGTTACTCACTGTAGTAAATAGTGTTCTTCGAGATGTGTTGCTCATATGTATTCCAAACCCGCCCCCCTTCCCCACTGTCGGAGTAGCCGGCAAGAAGGAACTGAGGGGGCGATGGGCCGGCTGCGGTATATATCGGGGCACCTAACGGCGCCACTCCAGGGGGCGCCAGCCGGCCCACCGAGTGTTGCTAGGGTAAAAATCTTCCGACGATCGTGCACGCCGCGCGCGCACACCTAACTGGAATACATATGAGCAACACATCTCGAAGAACACTATTTACTACGGTGAGTAACCGTGTTACTTGCTAGTCCATTGGTTCCACGATACCTAGAAAAGATTCAAAGACATGAATTTTTCTTTCGTTTTGTTTTTTTGTTTTTGTTTTTAAGCAAAGGCACAATATAACCATACCTTCTTTTTAACTGAATGTAACTTTATCAGAGCATTGCAGTGGATCACTTTTTTTATTTCTCCTGTAATAACACCTTCCGCTTAGCAGGCAGTTACAGGTTGGATGAAGCATCTCTTGTGTTAGCTGCAGTTTCAAAGGGAGACTCGCAACAGAAGTCTCTGGTTCTGCACATGTTACTTGCAGGTGTCACCACTGAGCATGATGTGGTTGTGCAGATTCCTGGAGTTCAGTTATGTCTCTGTGCAAGTTCCTAGTAAACGTCTCTGCAATTCTACAGACCCCAGCAAAATTCCACCAAGCCCCACAGGATCTGTGATTGCACCACAGCCGTCCAACACCGTTGTGCTGGCTGTGCTGGCATTCTACTAGCTAGCATTCTACTGTTCACCTTGTGCAGAAACTGCTTTGCTAGTATGCAATGTTTCTTCCTTTTGCTTATGAGCAAAACTAGGTTAACAATCCCCTGGGAGCCCAAGATTGAAAATGTGATTCGCTAATTCCATATAGGACACTAAATGTTTGGGGTTGGTTTTTTTTTTTTATCTGCTAAATGGAAATACACTGCAACACACTGACCACAAAGTGAATTTAAAGCTGGGGAGGAAATATCACTAAGCTCCAAATCCTGTCCGTCTTACTCACAAGCGCAGTGTCAGAACATCAACTCTCAGAGTAATCACATAAGCAAGATGAGCAGTATTTGGCCCTTCAGTGTTAGTCTATTGTAAAGCTGCAAAAACAGTGTGAATTAGAGGCACATATACAAGTATTCCAGGGGTCAAATCAGTTGCTCTCTGGATTTACGCTAGTGTAAAGAGCAGGAATTTGGTGTGAGGCTGCGTTGTTCAAGTGATGTTTGTGTCCTGTAACTGCACCTTTGGAAATGTTTGTTAATCTTTTCACTTACTAATTTTAGCCTTTAGGGACTATAGACTTATTTTCTATTTTTCCATTTTAATACAAACTTAAATAACCAGGCTTTGCTCCATGAATTGAAACCCTACTGTGCCCTGACAGTTTTGAACCTCTTTTCCCTCCATTTATCACCAGCATGTGTTCTGGTTAGTTTCAAAATTCATTTACATGTTAATCGAGAAATTGACCAAATTGTATTTGAATTTAGCTGGAGAATAAGTGTAGTGTCACCTTACTAACTCCCCCGGGCATTAATGGGGGTTATGCAAGTACATTTAAGTGGGAGAGGGATATGCCCTGCAATGTGTAATTGTGTGTTGTTCTTTGGACTTTGGTACCAGGAGGTACTAGAACCGCTAGTTATAACTGAGAACGCTCTTGAAAAATTCATCCTGTGGACAGTAGCGGCGCCAGGGTTTTTGCCGCCCTAGGCGGCAGCGCTTGGCACTTTGGCAGCAGATCCTGTGAAGCTGCGTTATCGGCAGCACTTCGGCGGCCGTTTCTCTTGCCGCCAAAATGCCCCCCCCCCCCCCCCCCCAAATCCTGCCACCCTAGGCGACTGCCTAGGGTCGCCTGATGGAAGCGCCGGCCCTGCCTGTGGAGTAAACTGTAGGAGCAGGCTAGTGAGATCATACGGATTGAACATCATTTAATTCAACACATTCTCAACATAAATGTTTGGGGATTTTCTCCATTGAGTGATATGAAAGTGCAGTATTAAATCTTCTTTCTGTTCCCCCAGGCAAACTTTTAGCCAAATCATGCTGTCACTTACACTAGTGTAAATATACCTAAAAGTGCATATGTTGGGCTAGTTCTGTTAATTTTAATAAAAATCTGCATTTCCTGTGATTTTTCTTGTTCTAGCAGAATTCTGGAAGGGTAGAGCAGAATTGTCATAGGTTTTATTTGTTTTGACTTTACGTGTAAATTTTGTTTTAGTCTTTTATTCTGAAGCTGGTGTAGGTGTGTTGTGTGTGTTTTGGGGGTAGGGTGTCTGGGGTGAGACTGAATTTTCACTCTTGGGGGTATGTCTCCACTGCAGCTAGAAGTGAGCCACCCAGCTGGAGTAGACACTCGTGCCAGTGGTCTCAAGCTAGCATGCTAAAAGTAGCAGCATGGACGTTGTGGCTCAGATTCTCAAGCCTAGGAGGTAGGGTGGGCTTGAGAGCCCACACCGCAGCATCCCCACTGCTATTTTTGGAGCACTAACTCGAGCCCCACCAGTGAGTCTGTCTGCTCATTTTGAGAGGCTCACTCCTAGCTGCAGGGTAGACATCCTTGAGGGGGGTTCCCTTCCTTCCCCCACGGTTCAAATAAATTGCCCCATTAATCTGGGGGATCTTGCCCACGCTGTGTCTGTTTTCTGGATGGACAGAGGATACTGTTTAATCTTTCACAAACACTATATTCACTTTTTTAAAAATCCGACTTCTCTACTAAGACTGTCCCACAAAGGCAGGGGTGGGCAAACTTTTTGGACTGAGGGCCACATCTGGGTGGGGAAATTGCATGCAGGCCATGAATGTAGGGCTGGGGCAGGAGGCTGGGGTGCAGAAGGGATTGCGGGGTGTGGGAAGGGGGTGCAGTATGCTGGAAGGGGCTCAGGGCAGGGGTTGGGGTGCAGGAGGGGGCTCAGGGCAGGGGGTTGAGGTGCAGGAGGGGGCTCAGGGCAGGGGGTTGGGTTGCAAGGAAGGATGTGGAGTGCGGGACGGGGCTCAGGGCAGGGGGTATGGGTGCAGGAGGGATGCGGGCTCCAGCCCGGCACCACTTACCTGGAGTGGCTCCAGGGTGGCAGCAGCGTCACACTGTTTATTTTATGGAGCATATTGAAGGCTAGCCTTCCTTTTTACTAAGCCTACACTTTAAATATTTCAAATAGCTGCTTTCCATTTGAAATTTCTTGAAATCTATTCAAAGGGGGGGGTGGAACTTGCAAAATTTGAGGTTACTAGAATGAGGCATCTTGAAAGTGTAAGTCAGAAAGATGACTTTTTTCTGAAAAAGTAATCTTAGCGTTTGGGGCTAAACTTTTATTTATTTATGATTTAATTCCGTGGTCCTCAATGAGAGCTAGTGACACATCGGGGTAAATCAGGAGCAACTCCATTGAAGTACAGTGGAACCTCAAAGTTACGAACACCTTGGGAATGGGGGTTGTTCCTAACTCTGAACAAAACGTTAGGGTGGTTCTTTCAAAAATGTACAGCTGAACAGTGACTTAATACAGCTTTGGAACTTTATTATGCAGAAGAAAAATGCTGCTTTGCCTTTATTTTTTTTAGTAGTTAACGTAGTAGTGTACTGTATTTGCTTTTTTTCTCCTTCGGAAGTACACAATCAGGCAGCAGGTTCCAAATGAGGTATGTGATTTGACTGATCAGTTTGTAACTCTGGTGTTAGTAACTCTGAGGTTCTACTGTAGATAGACTACACTGGTTTAAAAACTGTTGTGACATGAGAAATAGGTCCTGTGAGTACTTCTAGTATGGCTCACTCCCCCCCTACTACTGTGCCCATTGCTCATGATTAAGGCTGCGAATCATTCACAGAGGTCATGGAAGTCATGGCTTCCGTGACCTCTGAATTTTGCAGCGCTGGTGCAGCTGACCCCAAGACCACCCCAGCAGCTGAGGAAGCCCTAGGGCCAGCTGCACTGGCTGCTGTTCTGGCAGCCCCAGGCAGCTAGTCCCTGGCACTGGCCTGGAGCAACGGTCCAGCGGTGGCGGTGGGGCCCCTACCCAGGGACCCCCTACCCACGCCCCCACCCAGCAGAAGCATCGCCCATAGCTCTCCCCGCCTTGGCCCCTCCACACACCAGTCTTCAGGAGCGCTCACCTCCCAGCAGGTAAGATTTAGTCACGGATATTTTTAATAAAAGTCGTGGACAGGTCAGGGGGCCATGACTTTCACTAAAAATACTCGTGACTAAAACATAGCCTTACTCATAACATCTCTGCCTTTCTCTTGTGAAGAGTCTCTTGAAAATGTAAGCTGACTGCTAGTTTTAAGAAAATTTTGTCATTATATTAGACAAACCAACCAGCTATGAGGTGTTTAATACTGTACTCTCGTTGTCTTTAGAATTTCCAGTCCCATCCGACGGTAATGCTTTTTGCACTAATAGCACTGGAAAAGTTTGCACAAACAAGTAAGTATTAGCCTAGTACTTCTTACAGTAAAAACAATGGAGCTAATGTTACCCCAAAATGGTTATTTCCTTCATCTGATCACATCTGCTGTCCCAGGTGCTTGCACTTGAAATAACCATGTTGAAGTTCCCAACTTGTAGCTTAAGCCTAGTGCACCATAAGGATCCGTGATACGTGGGCTGACAGGGAATGGGATCACAGTAAGGAAAAGTATGCTCAGGCCCTCAGGGGCAGGAGGAGACTCACGTTGCTCTAGTGACCCCAACCCCCCTTGGAAAGAGAATGGGTGGAACACAGTTCTGTCACTATACTATCTGCTGTCCTCAAATATAGCTCAGATTATTGACACATAAGGTCTGTTATCCATCAAAGGTAGCTTTGGGGATGGGAAGAGGCATAGGAGCCCTTTGAAGGCCTCTCCATGGCTGAACAAAAATTGTCCTGTTAATAGACTAGAATGTATTATTTTCCTAGCTAATAGCCATGCTCTGACTTAGTACAGTAAAATGCTGAATATTTAATATTGCATTTCTTCCTGTTAATCTGTCAGGAGAAGGTACATGAACTCTTATATTTTTTGTTTAATATTGAGATTTAAAATATTGTACTTGTAAAATATTTACCTTTTTGTCTTTTAAATCACTGTTTTTTGTTTATATCTATTACTTTTTTCACTTTTAAATTACAGGTGAAAATAAAATGACAATTTCTGAATCCTGTATTAGTGACCAGCTTGTTTTGTTAGAGAAATGGACAGATAATCTGGACTATTTAAAACGCCAAGTGGGATTCTGTGCCCAGTGGAGTTTAGACAATCTATGTAAGTATAGGATCTATGTAAGTATTGGATTAGTGTGTGAGAGAGAGATTTTTTTGTATGTCTGGTCAAATTTGTATCTGCAAATATCCAGTGTCCACACACAGAAATAAGGTGCATAAATCCATGTCAATTTGCATGCCTGCATTTTTGAAAAGCAAACCTTATGTAATTATTAAAATTTAAGATTCTGTAACTTTATTTGCTCTGTACCTGCTGTGACGCCTCAGCAAAAAAGCAATAGCTAGATTGCACTTGTATTTTGACTTTGAGGGAACGCCATTGTGATATTCTTGGATATACCAATACCACACCTGCACAAGGACTGATTATGACCTGTGACTTATTAAGCAGACTAGAGTCTCATGATTTAAGAAACCAAGAAAGAGTAGCTCTCTGATAAACTGTCTGTTTATTTAAAGAACCAACCCAGGCATAACTAGTAGGCACAAAGCTTTGAAGGACCCCACACGGCTGCCAGCCTTCTTTAAGGCATACTCCTCTTGTTCACTACCACTGGGAGAAGAGAGAATGAAATTACTTGGTTGGCCCCAGGCATCAACTTGTCTTGCTTATGCTGAAACCCAGCATCATCTTGTGCTTGGTTACAAATGGCAATGAATTAATAGTAATGAGTTTGTGATGTACATTTCACTCCCTGAAAAAGACTTCTGTCTGATGAATTACTGCTTTTTAGTGTTGTTGGTATGATTCTCAGCTTGGAGAGCTAAGTGCTTCTCCATTCCTCCCCAGTGTGAAAGAAAATGATTTGGAGGAAAATGTACAGAGCAGTTTCCATGGCATAGCACAACAGTTATTCTGCAACTTGTCGTCCTGGTTCTGTGCAGTCCCAGCAGCCTGTGTCTTCCCTGCCCTGATTCTGAGTTAAAGCAAATCTGAGGAGACCATGTCAAACAGCATGCTAGGGAATCCCACAGTTGGGCTTCTCTTCTCTCCACTGATCATGAGCTGTTACAAACATTCCACCAGGGCCTGCTTGCTTTTACTTGAAATACTTTCCTTGCCATGAGACTCAAGCATTTGATCAGCCAGTGCGGAAGCAGTGTGTGAGGGTCTAGCAGTCACGGAAGTGATGGGGAAAGGACTGAAAGTGGATGGGGAGGAACAGCCTTAATTGGCTCAGTTCAGCTGCATAAACCTAGCCCAATAGCTGACAGCAGCAAGTTTACACTTGAGTTTACATTAGAGTTTTCACTATTGATCTGGCACCATTCCTCCCACAGTAAAATCCACCCATGTTAACCTTCAGGGTGGTGTCTTGCGTGTCCTGAAGGAATCACATCTTGGTATGTATTCTGATGCCCTTAATGCTTACTCATGGTTCCTTGAGAGGCCCAATTAGCCCTTAGGTGCTTTTCAAATACTCAAGCAGGACATACCCTGCTCCTGCATATAGTTCTAACAAACATTGGGTGCCACTGTAAATAAATATTGCATTCAAGTATGCATAATGCCTGTGTTGCTTTAAAGTATGCCAAGACTGAATTGGATCCTTTGGGTGTGTAGATTTGTATTTATTGAAATAGTCTGGTTGGACTTGTTCCTGCAGTAGCACTTTATTTAAATACTTTTTTTTCTGCAGTTTTGAAAGAAGGCAGACAGTTTACATATGAGAAAGTTGACTTGACCAATATTAAGGCCATGCTGAATAGTAATGATGTCAGCGAATACCTTAAGATCTCACCACGTGGACTGGAGGTAAGATGTCACTTGATTATTTCAATGTAGAACTATGTTTTGAAGAAAGCTACAAGATATCACCGTTTCAGTTCACTTTTTGTTCCCATTTTTTTACCCTTCAGAGAATCAGCAAGTCTGTATTTCTGAGCTCTGTACAAACTAGTGAAGGAATTCTGTTTTGGCAGTGGACTGTAATGTCTCTAACCTCCTTTTTAGTACCAGAAATGACCACTGTAAAATCTGTGAATCTTAGATCTTTAAAGAGAGAGAAACCTATTTTAGATCCATCTGGTCCTTCTCCCATGTAGTGCAGAACTGTTCCCTACAGTAGATTTTTTTTTCTTTTGTTCTATTGTTGTTTTTTCTATTGTCCTGTCTAATCTTAAAAGCCCAAAGTAATAGGGATTCCATTTCCTTAGAGAAAGTACCTCTCACCCTCAGAAAATTCAGCCTAAATGTTCCTTTTCTTAATTTTGTTCCATGACTGCTAGTGACATATTCCTAGAGCACTAAATTCCTGTCCCTCCTTGATGTTTATACCTATCAGATAGTTCTAGATCATTTCCCACTTGGTCATTTTTTAGCCTTTAATCTTTAAATCCGTTCTGCTAGCCCTCTGATCACTTCTGTTGCTCTTCTCTGAACTACATTCAACTTGGTTTAGTTTTACTAAGATTCTATCAGGTTTACGACCCTTGAAGTTGTGAAAGGGGTTGCATTGTGTTTGGAAATTTAAGCGCTTTTACAATTTCACTTGTATGGCACTTCTCAAATCTACCAGACAGGATTCTTTGTAACTGCCAGCTAATTACAACTAATATATTTTCCACTTTGGTTTTTCAGGCTCGATGCGATGCCTCATCTTTTGAAAGTGTTCGATGTACGTTCTGCGTTGATTCTGGCGTTTGGTACTATGAAGTCACAGTAATTACTTCAGGAGTGATGCAGATAGGATGGGCCACCAAAGACAGCAAGTTTCTCAATCATGTGAGTACATGTAAGGTCACACAGCTAATACTCTAAATATTAGGGTTTTTTTAACTTACAGTGCCTATACAAATGGCTTTTTATAGCGTATTGAAATAATTGTCCATATTTGATATGCATTGCCTCTTCCTCTTATTTTTTTCCATATATTTGTGCTGTTACAGTTAGTGAATTTAGTGCTCATGAAAGGTGCTGGAGTGACATTTATCTCCAAAAGTACAGCACGGTCATCAGTAGTGAGAACTTTTCTCACCCACAGTTCCATGCCTCAACCCGGATCTGGAGCAGTAGGAAGGTAGTTCAATTTTTGTGACCCATTCCCCACTCGGCCTCTGCTCCAACTGCAAATAAGGTTCACTGCCAACTGTGTTTTTGTGAAGTGATCGCCTGCCTACTAAGAGATGATATGCCATTCACTCATTTGACTTAGGCCATCAAAAAGCCATCAGGTGGTTTTTCTTTCTTTTTTTCTCCTATTTCACAAATTTGGTGACTAGAAATTAAGGGCCTCTAATCTGCATGAAACTGGCCGCTCGTGGTAGTTTAATATCTTTGAATGTGGAGATGGTAATCATACTGTTGTATTTTTAGTCTAGAAAGCAAGGATTACACTGGATTGTATATTTAAACTATTTTGCCAGTCTAACTTTGTCTTTCAAGAGACTCCTTCCGTAAGCTCCCTCTGGTGTGTTCTGTTTGCTCACACTTGCTCTTTTCAGTTAGTATTTGACACACATACAAGCATTAGGAATTTTTGTGTGTTGCTTTTTAAAAAGTACTCTGCAATTGCATGCATTAATTGGTCAAAGTCTGTGATCATGGGATAGTTCAAATAATAACAGAAATGTGAGTAGGATATTTTTTCCATTTCCCTACCTGGATGACTCCTGGTGAAAGATGACAATATAGTTTGCCTGTTTTTTCTCTAGAGAGGAGCAAATAGCACCTGGCCTGTTCTGAAATGCTAACACTTCATTTTCCAGTCTGGCAAGAAATTGGAAGCTCTCTGTTTATGGCAGGAAAGACTACTTTCCAATGGAAAAAGTACATATGTGGATATAGCATGCCAAATGTTCTCTTTCCATGCCCTCCAAAAATAAATATATAAATTCATACAGACACAAAAACTACCTGAGGCACAGACTGAGAATAGCACAAAACAGGCATAAATGTCACTTGGTGACATCATTAGCATTAAGTACTGGTGGTTTGTTTCTTCATTTCAAGCAGGTGCCTTGCCAGTCACATCTAGTTACTCAACCTGCCTGGCAAAATTCTATTTACCTGTGACAAGTTTTATGGAGGAATAAATGAGCTTCAGTGTTTTTTTTCATGATTTTCACAGTAAAGGCCAATGTGCCTTCACAGTAAAGGCAAATACCATTGTGATGTGGCTTTTCTGGTTTTGGTTGGTTTTTGGGTGTAGTGTTTTATGTGTGTACCTTAGTTTGTCAATTTTCAGGCTGTTGTAAACTCAGGTGTACTCAGACAAGATGGGAGTAGTGTAAAGGTTACCATGGCAATTGTGAAAACAAGGCTGCCAGGTTTGTATTCTCCACCTGAATACTACCTTTAAAGTCCCTTCTATTCTGCTTTTTTTTTTAAATGGAATCTGTCACACAATGCTTTCATATCAAGTGTGTTCAGTTTACAAATAAGGATGGCTTTTCTAATTGTTACCTTTGCAACCTCACCCAGCATCTGAAAAGATGACTTTCTGGCTAACTCATAATCACTATTAATAGTTCTGCAGTAGAAATGTTTAGGCCTATCCTGCTGCCTCTGAGGTCCATTAGCATTTTACCATTGACTTGAATGGGAACAGGGTAGGGTCCTTGGTTAACAATTCTGTTTGTGCACGAGCCAGAAAACAATCCAGATCTTCTCTATTGCGTTGGCTCTGCAGAGCTAACAGGTGCATCAAGTAGTAGAAGCTCATTCCTTGGTAAAGTCAGCAGGCAACAGATCTGCTTGCTATCCAGTCAGAATCCTGAAATTTGTTAAAATCTGCTCAGTTCCAGCTTTTGTAGAAAAAAATCATTCCAAAACCTGATGTACATCCATAGACCAAATACTGTGATGTTATGCAGATGTTGATGAATGTAAATTGGTATGTGCCAAGGGAATGGAAGAGAAGGATATAGCAAGAAAAGCAGCTAACGGGACAGTGTAAGAAGGAATAAGATAAAGTAGATTCCCTGCCCCCATTAGTTACCCTGCTATCCTCTCCCTTACATACATTACATGTAAGTTACTTCCCCTTGCTGACATATAATTTACACATCCGATTACATCATCTCTAAATATGGCCTTGCCTACTGCACAGTATTGCAAAAGAAATGTAAAAAATTGCAAGCCTGTCTTGAATACCACAAGTTGCCAACACTGACTGTAATGGAAACTGTGAAATGAAACCGCAACCACCAGCCCTTAAACTATAAGAAGCTTAAAAGATTTTTCCCACTCACCCTAAGTAGCTTGACAGTTTGTTTTGGGGATTATTTTTTTTGTTTGTTTTTCCTGTCTGATGTGCTTCCTGTGAGGAATCTCTTAAGTAGGGAGAGTTGAGATAATGTCTCTATTTAAGGGCTAGAAGCTTGCTTCACTACAATTTATTTGTCCCTTGATTGGGTATTTCTGGAATTTTCTGTTTAGCAGATTTTAATTTATCTTAGAAATGGAGGTTAGAGTTGTGTGTTTATGTGAAAAAACAACCACAACAACAACAACAAAAAACCTTCCCTACCACCTTCACTTCAAATTATGCCAGCCAGGCTTATCAGGTAGTCACATGCTCTCCATATACATGGAATGTGCTTTTGCATCTTCCTGTACCAATGTTGGCGCACAGGGCAGAAACCAGTCTCTTCTATTCCTGTCTGTCATTTGCTGCTGTTTCTGTTGGCTCTGTGTTGTTGAGATGGACTATTCTACTCTCCCTACTAAGGGTTATTCTTAAGAAGTCTCTTGCGTGCCCTCAGGTCTTCACACCATTTGGTCTCCATTTGACAGCTTCATGTTGGAGTCTGAGCATTGGCATTCAAAGTACATGCTCCAGATATGTCCAGCGATGCCTTCTGATTCCGGAGCAATGAGCTGCTGGTTGGTAACTTCTCTTCGTTGGTAATGAAGTGCCCAGAATCTTTCGTAGGCACTTATTTTTTAATGCATCTAGTTTTCTAATATTTTAGCAGATCTCCAGCTCTTGCAGCCCTATGTTAGCACCAAGATTACGTTTGAATTGAAAATTGTCAGTTTTGTTCTGGTGCTGAATGTCTTTGTTTGCCATACGTTAAGTTTACTAAATACTGTGGATTCCTTTCCTATCCTTGATGTCACTTCCGTCTTGAAGTATCCATTAACTAATATGGATACTACCCAGCTACCCAGGTAGATGAGTTGCTCCTCTTGATATTTTTGACCAGGGTGGATTTGATTTATATCACTAGTCAGAAAGACTCTATTTAATCATGGATTTCTACATAAAGGTGCATTCTTGTTGGTTGTTATAACATAAATAATATATTCTTCAGGACTCCAGAGATGTAGGTTTCATTTTTAGAAGGTACACACTATACATTTTTAAGTGATTGATTTTTATTTTGAAAACTTTTCAGATTAGTTTTACATAGGCTGACCATATTTCCTTGAGACAAAAACGGGACGGGGAGACAAGGGGCAGCCGCAACAAGCCAGCGTTCAGTTTTTTACAAAAAAATAAAAACTATATATAGTTTATTAAAAAGGGACAAAATTGACATTTATATTAAAACGACGGGACGGTCGGGAAATATGAAAAAAACGGTACTGTCCCGTTTAAAACGGTACGTATGGTCAGCCTAGTTTTACAGCTATATCAGAAAATGTATGATTGGTTATTTCATTTACCAAAGGTAATTGAAGCAGATATTTATGAAGTCACTGGGAGGTGAACTATTTCCTATTCAACAGGTTAATCATTAATATTTGGAGGATTTTTTTTGCCATGCTGTATTAGGAGGAGAACATCACCAGACAGACATTTAAGTTGTTTTATTTAACTAAAACAACATTATGTATTCTGGATTTTTTTCTTCAACATCAAACATATAATTAACAAAACAAGAATATGAATTTTAGTTAAACATTCAAGTTTTTTTTTTTTTTAAATCAGGTTTGTTTTTGTTAAAATTGTTTTGAACTAAAATAGTTAAATGAAATATTTTTTTTAAAACCCCACAAACGTTAAATCGACTATGTCAGCCAGGTCAACATGAGAAACTTAAAATATTAGCTTCTGCAGCTAACTCCTCACCTTCATTGTCCTGTTTTGTTCATAATCTGGAAAAGAAAAATAAGCTTTCCTGCTTTTTCAGGTCCCAAATGATTTCTCAATTTGGAATGAATTAGTCCAAAGGAAGAAAATATTCTTTCTACAACGGCAGAAGAAGCTACTGCTGTTAAAAGTGAGATTATCACTTCAACAGTGTCTGAATCCAAAGGCTTAAGTGCAGTGGCGTAGCCAGGTTTAGAGCACAGGGGGAGCGGCGCTATAAAAAGGCGCCTCCCCGCTCCCCCTGTATTCACCCTGGCGGCGCTTTAAAGGGCCCGGGGCTCCAGCCGCTGTGGAGCCCCCGGGCCTTTTAAATCCCCGCCCGAGCCCGGCTCCAGCAGTGGGGCTGGGGGCGGGGTGCTTTAAAGGGCCGGCGGCTCCTGCCGCTGCGGGGCCTTTTAAAGCGCCCCCCCCCTTAGCCCGGGTCTGGCGGGGCGGGGGGCGCTTTAAAGGGCCGTGGCTCCCGGCAGCGGCAGGAGCCGCCGGGCTTTTAAAGCGCCCCCCGCCCGGGTCCGGCAGCGGGGCTCGGGGGGCGCCTTAGCGCTGCTTCTCCTCACAGGGGGAGTGATGCTTCCCCCCGACACCCCACCCCCACCCCCCGCTAAGCTACTGCTTAAGTGACTTCTACCGGTTCACTGGTGTGACTGTCTTTACATCATCATCATCAGACATATTTCTTGAATGGTTCTTATTCCCAAACTGGGTCTCTTTTACAGCCTGCTGCCATTATAAGTTTTCCCTTCTAGTAAGAAAATGGTATGGTAGATCTCAAATCAATGAAGGCTGCACTCAGACTTCAAGACTTCTGGAATATGCTGCTCAAATAGTTTCACTTTTGTTTCTACTGCCTGTCCCTCCCCTCTCACATTTATCTCCAGACTTCTCCTTGTCCAGATCTATTCCACCCCCAACAATCTTCTATTTTTGCACTTTGAGAGAGAGCGAGAGAGAGGTAAAGGATTGACTCTGTGTACACAAATTTGCAGAGGGACAATAGGGTTGAGTTCTGTTATTTCTCACCTCTATTTATTTATTTGTTTTGTTTCTTTCTTTCTTTATTTTTATTTATTTTATTTTATTATTTTATTTGTATATTTAATTTTTAATTTTATTTTTTATATTTTATATTTTAATTTTTATTTTATTTTTTATATTTAATTTTTTAATTTTTAATTTATTTTTACACACGCTGTTAACCAGCATGTTATCTCTGGAGACACAAATCCACAGTTTGAGAACTGCAAAACTAAGCATCTCTGATGCGATCTTCTAGACTGAGCACTGAGTCCCGTTGGGTAGATGGAAAGATTAACCTAAATAAACCATACAGAATCCCCTGGAGCCCCATAAGATTGGCTCCCTAATCCATGAACTATTGGAACTAATTTACAAAAGTTTTCTCAAACATTACATGAATATATTGTCTCATAAAATCAGAATTTATAATCCCTATTCCATGATGAGATATCTTTGAGCTATAATAGTTTTAATTAAGATAGGTTTTTTTTTTCCCCTCAAAAAGCATTTTATCAAAAAAAATCAGTTTTTTTTTTTTTTTTAATCATTGATTTTTATCCACCCTGTTTTTGACTTCTGTTGTGATGTTACCACTTGACATCTGGCTTTCCAGGATATTTGTTTTAGCATAACTAATTTTGAGCCATGCTTGGCCTGCTATTTTTGCCAAGTTGTCTGTCTTTATTTGTAACTTTTTTGGGGTGCTGCTTAGTACCACAATATCGTCCAGGTCGTTTAGGCATTAGCCATCTGGTCCAGTGTTTGTGTTGCTAATACACTTCTTTGTTATCCGGTCTATGGCAAACAGTGGAGATACAATGCAGCCCTGTTTCACTCATGTAAACAGTGAACCATTCTGTTCACCTTTATAGAGAGCACTTCGCATCTCTGTGTGGCCTTGATGATTTTAGCTGGGATTCTGTACGACAGAAGAATGTTCCACAATGTACGTTTGTGAAGGCTATCAAATGCTTCTTGAAAATCAATTAAATTGTTGAAGAGGGGAGCTTCCCCTTCTAGACGTTCTTCTGTGGTCCTTGGTGTGAATATCTGACCTACACAGGATCTCTTGGGCTTGAATCCAGCCTGTTCTTCAAGCTTTGCATCCACTGCCTCTTTCATCCAATTTAGTATCACACTGCCCAAGGCTTTTAATGTAACTCCTCTCCATGTTTCTCTTGGTGAGGAGGGATCTCTTTTTCCCAAACTTCATTAAACAGCTCTCTCTGTTTTGTTAGGATGGTGGTATCAAGTATTTTAAGCGTTTCTGCTGTAATCCGATCATCTCACTGCTTTATTTTTCAGCTTTTTGGTTGCAGCCTGTACTTCCGACATCTCAATTGGACTAATGTTTGTCAGATTGAACAAGTTCATTTGTAATGTGTTTGGGGCCATTTATCTCGTTAACTCTTGAAAATTGACTGAATTTAGCTATAATTTGGGACCCGTGAGATTTGCATTGTTGGAGTACGGGCATCTCTGCCATTATCAAATCCCACAGAGCAAGCAGAAACTAGTCTCTTCTTCCATATTGCTAATTGGTTCCTCCTCCTCAACGAGGAGAAGTGGCTTTCTAGCACATTGAGGGAGATTGTTTTCAGTTACTGCTTGCCCCCAAATGGGTTTAGTGAGGAGTCTGTGGGAAGCTTTTTATAGTACAGTCTTTGAATTTGTTAGGGGGCAACAGAGGGGGTTGTGTTTTTCCCACAGTCTTGGTGCTGGCAGCCACTTCCTTATTTGAAAATAACTAATATAACTTGTCATTGTCTCAAGTTTTGTCAGCGCTTGAGTTTGAGTGTAGCTTCGGTTAGATGAGAGGTGGCATTGTGGAGAAAACAACTAAAATGTCGCTGTTTAGATACCTGGGTTTGTTGTAAAGATAATCTATCCAATATGAATTAACATATAAAATGTATAGTCCCTTTCATTCAGGGAGCTCAAAGCACTTTGCAGACACTAATCCTTACAGCACCGCGGGAGGTAGGCAATCTTTATCCCTATTTCACAAGTGTGGCGGACCTGGGGCACAGAGGTTCAGTGACTTGCCCAGTGTCTCCCAACAAGCTGCTGGCAGAGTCACAAATAAATCCCATAACTCCTGACTTGCAGTCTTGTACACTGTCCACCAGACCATACTCCCTCTCTGACATGTGGAAAACATTGTAACACCTGGGTGAAACAATAGTACAAAAATTGTGTGGAACATTGCAAACACCACCTCGGTCATGCTCGGTTACCCAGCAAATGCCCTAATTCTTAATACTGAGTCATTCTCTGCTGAACATAGATCAGAAATGAGTCAGAGCTGCCTGAGAGGAAGCTCACCTGGTACCTCTGCTCTTTCGAAGCCTGGTTCAGTTAATGCTATTGGACCTTCATCTTCCATGAGCATTACATTCACTCCCAATTATTTTTTTTTAAAAGGAGTAAAATCCATTTGACCTTTACAGTATCTCTTCCCGGGGGGGAGTAAATATGCCTTCAGAAGAAGAGCTGTGTAGTTCTGACGCATTTTTAGGTGGAACAAAGTGTAAGGAAGTGATACTGAATGAGGGGGGTTCGGGTGAGTGAGAAAATTGAACTTCTTAGAATGAATGGTTTGGTTATGTAAAAATAGACCTCCAGCCCTTTCCCACAAAACAGGAGTGAGTGCAGATTAAAATGCTGTGCTTTGTTTCTCTAAAGGAAGGTTACGGTATTGGGGACGACGAGTACTCCTGTGCATATGATGGCTGCCGGCAGCTGATTTGGTATAATGCCAGAAGTAAACCACATTCCCATCCCTGTTGGAAAGAAGGTATTTTCTTCATCTTGTGGCAGTTATCCCAGCCTGCTTTCTCCAGAGAGCTTTTCTAGAATACTCACAGGAGGAATAGCCTGTAGTTGGAGTTTATTAGCAGTTTCAGAGAATCTGAAGATGAGGTCATCTAGCCAACTTCTTGCCGTTACAGGATTGTTAGTTACTGTACGCTTACTGGTGTCCTGTCTGGTTTCTTTAAATGTCATGTGACACTGTCCACCACTTCTCATGGAGACATTCCACAGCCTAACAGATCTCCCTTTGGGGAATCCCTACCACCACCACTGGTTATTACAGCTTAATGTTGCCTGATGCTTCCTTTTATAAGACCCTTTTTTCAGTTGCTTATAACTTGACCAAACTTAAATCATTCGGGCAGCAATTTTCCATGCAAGGTGTTTGCCTCAGGCTGATCTGTCTGTCTTCAGCAAAAATGGTTTGTCTGTTTCTGAGAACAAGATTTGGGAAATGCATTGTTTTTCCTCTGTATAAAAAAAAGAGAGAGGGGGGAAATTCTAGCAGCCTGTGCTTTGAGAGGCTACAGTGCCCCCTTTTTTTGGAGTAGGAACTTGAAATTGGGGAGGAGCGTGGCTGCTTTCTTTTCTTTTCCCTTTCTTCAGGGATGTGCCTGTAATCCCCATAAAAAATCAACCCAAATTTGCCCAAGTTGTATAAACTTTAAAATACCTCCATTTGGACATGTTCTGTAGAGACTTCTTCAGATTTTTAGCAGCTAAATTCCCTGAAGATTGTCTGTCTGCATTGGGCATGCTCCCGCCTGGGGAGAGAATGGAAAGAGGCAACCCTAGAGCCTGCATTTGCGAACTTTGCTAAATTAAATACTTAAATGTTAATGTTCCTTAAATGTAGCTGTTTGTGTGCAAATCAACCTAAACCTTCCTTTCC
Organism: Chelydra serpentina; assembly: GCA_037349315.1. Lineage (NCBI taxonomy): Eukaryota > Metazoa > Chordata > Testudines > Chelydridae > Chelydra > Chelydra serpentina. The sequence goes on along the minus strand of JBAIAC010000026.1, from coordinate 7,479,770 downwards.
TTATTTTCATCCAATGTCCTCCTAATTATACCCTTTTTACTATGGTAAATAACTCTTCTCCCTCCTTAGGGCTTATTCAAATAGTGGTAGGTTGTTCCCTATTAGTCACTCCTTAGCCAAGCTAGTCACAGTCAGCTTCTTAACCTTTCATCAACCATCAGCACCTCCAACTTCCAATCATATTTGTGTTATTCGTTGAATGCCATAAATATTTGAAACTTAATCCTAAAATATTTTTGTTTTTTGCACATAAGGAGACACAATAGGATTTTTACTAGATTTGCAAGAAAAGCAAATGATCTTCTATTTAAATGGAAACCAGCTTCCTGCTGAGAAGCAAGTGTTTTCATCTGCTGTGTAAGTATATTTTCATTTTGACAGAGACAAGAATTAAAGTGCAATATGTATAATGGTTCTCATTAGAGAAAAACTCAAATTCTGGGTTTAGTTTGACAGTAAACGAATATTTACCAGTCATAGATGCTATTGCTTTTAAGCAGAGTTCCCTATTGAAAGTACTGATAACAGCTAAAAATCAGTGACATTAGTGTGAATTTACAAATGGATTTAAGGGCCAGAGGAAACACATTCTTTAGCCTAAGTTTAATACAGATTTCTGTAGTGCAATTTTAGCAATTTACGGAACACTTGCTATATAATATTGTGGATTTTGGATTTCTGGGAGATAAAATACCAAAACTTTGTTCTTGTTGCTTCAAATGTGTCAACTTTTTGCACGCTCCTAATTTGCTCTGTGCTCCCCAAGTTTTGTGCCTTGGCAAATAAGGGAAAGGTGGCGATGTGAATCCTTTGCACTTGAACCTGTTCCCCAAACAGCAACAGACAGCCCCATTTTGGACAAAACTGTTATTCCTGCTGAGTTGGATGAAGAATAGTGTTGTCACCCAGTCAGGTGCATGTGTTTGCCTTCCACATAGATGCAACTTACTCTGTTTGTAGCCAGTAGAGGCTCTGGCAGACAGTGGCAATGGATTTGGTTCACATATCTTAATTAAATTCAGAAACGAAGAATCGAGTAAGGAAAATACGTGCTGCTAAAATCAAGTGCCCTGGAGTTTCTCTCCCAAATAACAGTGGCTAGATTACAGTATTGGGAGTCTTGTTCTCCCAATTTATTGGACCAGAAGCTATTGGACCAGGATAGCTTCTGGTCCAATAAATATGTCCAGCATGCTCTGTCTGTACTATTGCTCTCTGGTGTTCATACTGTCCTTCAAATTACAGATCTGGCTTTTTTGCTGCGGCTAGTTTCATGTCCTATCAACAATGTGAGTTCAACTTTGGAGCAAAACCTTTCAAGTATTCACCTTCAATCAAATTTAGCACCTTTAACGATTACGCCTTCCTGACAGCAGAGGAGAAAATAATTTTACCAAGGTAATCTCTTTCTGCCTGGTTTATGCCACATTCGTACAATATACGAATGTGTAGGTTTGAACTGGATGTGTCAACTTTCTGGTGTAAATGGTTTAACATTGTATCTCTTAGAACATAAATAACTTGGTGATCAAATTCAGCATTGAATTAGCATGTCCCTTTCACCTAAGGACTAGACTTCAGGCTCCACATCAACAAAGCTTGATGCTAAATTTTATCCTGTCTTCCTTCTGTACTCATTCAACTACACTGCTGGTGCAGCTTTAAAATTAAACTGATTTTACCTAGCACCGTATTTAAAATACACATAGTAAAAAGCACTTCCTACTATGTATAAACTGTGAAGTTAATGGAAGAAAAATGATCTTAATTAAAATTGGTGTCTTGTTTAAAAGCGACCTCATTTGTGACATTGGCCGTGTAGAAGCACTTTACAAGCAATTGTAAAGCCTGAAGTGATTTGTTCTCTTCTCCTAATCTCAATAAAAATACTTCCTTACTATGAAGGATGCTGCCAAGGAGAGATGTTGGAGTGGACTGGCAATTACCGATTTGTGAACAGTTTCAGACATCTTTTGGCTTAATTTATGCTCCGAACTTCTACTTGGATAATATCAACATAAATTTTGCATTTCAGCAAAAAGGAAAGTGTTTCAATTCTAGCTTTAAGTCCTCAGTAAAAGTGTGATTCAGTGCAGGAGAGCACAGTGCTGGAACCAGTGGCCCTGCTTTGCCACTCACCGTATAACCTGGGGCAAAACCCAAATTTTAAAACTTTGATGCCTAAAGATGGTTATTGTGACTGGGCCACTCGCCTCTCGTGAGCACTTCCTATCTGATGTGTCTGTGCGTGCACTTTTTTTCAGCTTTGCAGTGCTCACAGTGCCTCCCACTGGTACCGCCCTCGTCAGGTGGATCTTTGGTGAGCCCGCCAGCCAAATCACGCACAGTCCGTATGTGTACAACCAAACAAACCCCTTCCAGGGTACACAATTCAACAGGGCCCGTCACGATGCCCTGAAGACTCTTCTTCTCCTGGCAAGCCCCGACTGACCCCTGCCCTCCAGCTGAGCTGTGCTCTCAGTTCAGTTCACTCCCCTTCTGGGTGGTATCAAAAGTCCCACACATGTTGAGAGTGGGTGAAAAAAAATCAAGGGACTGAACCCGCATTGGTACCATCTATCGTAGATCCACAGAGTTCCACTGAATTCATGGGAGTGCAGAGTGCTAGTAGCCCCATTAAAGGAGCAGGGGCTACTAGCACGTTTGATCATTCCTTGGGTATTAAAAGGAATTATTTTCTTTCATCAGTGAAAGTTCTGATGCTTTTTCTCAGGCACGTTTCTATATTAACATTGGTGACTGATAGTGTTTAGAGAGGTCTCTGCACTGTTTACTCTACACTTTTTGACTGTTTCCTTATTTCCGCCTCCTCCCTGTGTTCATTCAAAACTTATCAAGGAAATGACATACTAAATCTCCTCATTTTTAATCTAATGTAGAAGGTCCCTCCAACTACTTAGTGCAATTCTTCTGGACAGCAACTAATTCTATCACTTTTTTCTTGATTTTTTTTTTTTTTTTCTCACCTGAAATTCCTTGGTATTGGTGTCACTTAAGAATACAGCTCTAATTCCATTGTTAGAATCCAAACATATGGAGTAAAGTTTTTATTAACTCGGTTCCTTTGCCAGTTCCTTTACACTAACACACCATACATTCCCCTCTCCATCCTGGCCTTTTTTCCTGTTCTTATGTTGGTTGATATGTTGGATTGTTGTCCCTCTCTTGTATCTATGTTCTTGTAAACAGGTTTACAATATTATATGGTTTCTGAGACTTTGTGCATATTGAGAATTTTTTTAAAACATTCCTATTATACCAGTGTATATATCCAACTAAATCATAAGAGGGTTTTTTTCTTTAGAAGTGTTTGACTTTGGAAGTCATAGGAATTAGAGGTGGAAAAAAGACGTATTGAGTCATCTAGTCTAGCCACCTCTTCCAACACTCCCCACAGCGTAGCCAGAATAGGGTTGTTAGACTGTCCCAAATAATTTTACGTTTGTTTAGAAATGTTTTTACTGATTTTGTTTTTAATTGACAATTAAGAACAACAGTAAAGAATTTGTGTAGGAGAAAAATACCTGCAGATGTGGTATTGGCCTGGATCCATTACTCAGGAGTGTAGTTTAGTGGTGATGTTTTTCTTGTACATCTATTTCAGACATAGACGTCTGGCTTTGTTGAAGCAAGTGAGTATCCAAGAGAACTGCTGTACGCTGTGCTGTGATGAGATAGCAGACACAGAACTCAGACCGTGTGGACACAGGTAAATTAAACACAAAGCTCTTGTCTGTTTGCACCACATTGTGTGAAAATGCAGTCAAAGTATGACTTCTGCTCCTCTCTGGTGACTACCCAACCTGCACAAAAAGATCCGTCCCTTTAAAGGTTTGAAAAAGAATCCAGGATAAATAAACATTAGTAATTTGACCAACATCTCCCTTAACAAAACAGATGCAATATCCAAGGTGGTTGGTGTGTGCTGTTGCTAAGCATAGACCTGCTTTGATGTGTCTTCACAATGCCTGCACTACCAAATTTAACTCCTTGGTCTGGAAAGTGTCTTGAGATAAATATAGTATAAAAGCTCTACATAAAATACAATATTGTTTAGAGAAAATCAAGAATGGGACTGGATCTTTAATGCAATCTGGATCCTTTTACCAAGTCACCAGTTCAAATACAGTTACGTACTGACCATGTCATTGCCATGATGGTTTTTGAATTGCCCGTATGAAATGAGTTTGCAGCTAAGTGTCCAGCTCTTAGTGACCTATGGGCACTACTATAATACGGCTGTTGGAATAGACATTCTTGTTGGCTCAGCAGCATTAAGGGCCTAAATCCTGCAAGATTCTGATTTGCCTCCTGAAAGGAAGGGGTTGAGACTCATGAGCTTCCATTGACTCTACTGGGAGCTGAGGACACAGTACCTAACCTTCACATTGAGGAAAATCCATCTTGCTGACCCTTTTTCCACAGTGGTTGAATGAAATTTTTGTATTGAGTGAATTTATTAGCATCTGGATGGTGTTTATTCAAAACATTTTTTTAAAATAAATCAGCATAAATTCAGATTTGTAACTGATCTTCTCTTCTTTAGTGACCTGTGCATGGAGTGTGCCTTGCAACTGGAGACCTGCCCGTTGTGTCGACAGGAAATACAGACTAGAGTCAGACAGATCTCTCACATTTCATGACACGTGGGGAGAAGTATCATGGACTTATTTCTAATCAATTCCGGCCAATACTGCAAGGGACAAGCATCTCTAACCAATCTATACGCACATCAAAACCATAGCCGTGACCAGATTTCATGCTACGCCATAGTCTATCTTAGAAAGGAAATCTTTAAACTAACCCCACTTGCCAGTGCTGGGGAACTGGCTACAACAATAGCTAATAGTTCAACATTTTATGGCTGTTGGTTATCTCCAAGCAAGACCACAGGAGAGTGTCTTTTTTCCCCTCTTTCTTTCTTTCTCTCTCTTTTTTTTTTTTTCTCTCTCTCTCTCTCACCTATCACAAGTGCTGAAAAAAGAATTTGCACTGGAAATATACACATGAAGTACATAATATCTCCTAAAACAGGGACGTTCTGTCTCATGCTCTAAAGTCCCTATTTTTGGCAGAAGTCATGAATAAAATATGCCAATATTTCTTTAATGTAGCCTCCTGCTGGTCAGAGACTGTTTTCCGACAGTGGATATTAAACTGCTCAAAGACTTGAAATCTGTACACAAACAGACTGGTTTGGAAAGAAGGTGCAGAGACTGTAGGAAAAATCCAAATTTTTGATAACTCAGTGATTCCAAAGAACGTTCTGATTTCTTTTTTTAAACTGTGGAATATTTTCACATTCATAGTGTTTCTAATTACTTCAATTTCAGTACCCATGTTTAGTGAAAAGAATAATTTTCAGGAGGAATTCTTACACTAATTGTAATGCTGGACGGGAGACAGCTTGAAATTTGGGGTATTTTTAAGGTACCATCAATCATCTTTTTTTAATCAGTATTGTTTTTTGAAAGTTATGTACATTTTGAAAATATTGAGCTATATTCTCAAAAGGTCTGGAAAGAATTCTGAGCAAATGTATTAATATTGTTTTAAACGAATACATGTTATTTGAATAGCACATTCAGTCCTGCTGTGTTTAACTCGGTCTTTAACCAGAAATGCACATCGCCTACAGTGAGAGCCTCACACGCAGTCCCCTGCACCTAGTGCAGGATCTGGGTCACACTTTCTTTTTGGTTGCGATCGTCGAGTGGTGATTTCTTTTATCTCCCTGTTATAAATTTGTGAAACTTAGTTGACAAGGATGCACTTCAGAAGGCAACTTTGGATGAATGGGTTGTTTCAAGGTCCAAGTATAAATTTTGTAAAACCGCTAGATCCTCAAGTGGTGCAAATTGGTGTAACACCATGGAAGTCAATGGTGCTTCACCAGCTGGTACCAATTTGAGAACCTGACCCAGAATCTCCAAGTTTTTACACTTTTTCTTTGGAGGTACAATAGCCTTGCTAATCCCCGCACAATAACGTAGACCAAAAATATCCCCGCTTCTTGGCAAAGATTTACTAGCAGAGATTGCTGTAGTGAGCTCTTGTGCTGCAAGATTTATTATAATTAAATAAAAAATGTACTGTACTGGTAACTTATATAAATACAAGTTCTAGTTGGGGCCTGACTGCACGGGCTGAGCACCTTCAACTCCTGTTTGTCAATGGGAGCAGAGAGCCTTGAGCACCTCACAGAATCAGACCCTTGAACTTATTCTTTCACTTGATGCCTTCAATAATACAAAGGGAGGTGAAAGTCACTGTTGTGCAGGTGGCCAGCAAATGGCCTGTTCACCACTTGAGGGCTTGGACTTAAGTTCTGTGTAGCTCTTTGTGCTGGTCCTCTGCCCAAGGGTGACTTTCGCCCCCAAAATGCAGATATTCAACGAGTCTCTCAGTCACTTGCACAAATTAAGAAAACTGTTATAAACCCTTCTTCCTCCTGAATTTTCCAAATAGTTATTTCTTACTAGACTGAATACAGACCAGCGTAACTCTTAGTCATCTTATTAAAGTTACAGTGACGTGACTGCTCTTCCACCTCAAATCTAGTTCCTTCAGAGCTCTGTGTCCTGATTTATAGGCTGGAACAGTCACAATGGAAAAATCCATGTATTCTGAGGATTTACGTTCTTCCCCATGGATTTTCTTGTATCTTTCAAAGTTTATTTTTATTATGGTAGTACTGAGAGGTCCCAGCCAGAGCTGAGTCTCCTTGTGCTGAGTGCTCTACAAACACAGAAGTAGACCCCAAACGTTGCCCCAAAGAGCCTAGAATTTAAGACTTAATTTCAAAATTAAGTTTCTAATGCTTCTGATTGCAAAAATAGTTCTGACAGGAAAAAATAGAGGTTCTATAAGTTCCAAGGCACTGTTGATGCCACAAGGAACGTGAGAGAGCCAGAACCGTATACAGCTGCCTTTATAGAAAGGTGCCGATAGTTTCCATGTTTTTTCCCTGGTCAGGGTAGATTAGGGGTAGAATTTTCAAAAACACCTAAGTGATTTAGGCTCCTAACTCCCATTGACTTTCAAGGAGACTTAAGCTCCCAAGTGCATAAGTTGCTTTTGAAAATAGATGTTTGGAAACTTTTACCCTTGACATTTTATATCTTATCAGTCGTTGTAGGGTACCTACACTGCAACGTAAGCCTATGTTTGAGCCTAACCCCCCTTGCATCTACGCTGCAATTGTGCTAGCCCAGGGTCCCAGGACTCTGGAGGGTCCAAGCTCAAGTCAAGCCGGGACCCAGGTTCCAAACCCTATTGCTTTGTAGTGTAGCTGCAGCACTGCTTGACTCGGGTCACAGGAGTCATCTGGAAGTATTCCACAATTCCATGGGACAACTTCCTTAATCCTCTATATCCCAGCAATCAACGGCATCGGCAGCAGCTCAGGTCAGCGTTGACCTATTCTGTTCCGCTCAGTGATCTGCAAGCACACTGTCTCAGAGCCTCCTGGGTTTGCAATAGAGAGCGAACCGAGCAAGCCTTTTGCAAAGTGAGCTGCTTCCTAGTAATTTGCAGGGTGGGCAATAAAGTTTTCCCACTGCACCATAGGCTAGAGCAGCCACTTTCGGGGGGTGCTCTAGCCTGCTAGGGACTCTGGGATATGGTTACTTTGACTCAGGTCTGTGCACTATAGAGTGGACACCAGAGTCCTAGGTTTGAGCATGGGTCAGAAAATTCTTAATCTAGAGTTACACCACCGTGTAGATGTTGAAGCCCAGGGTTCCCTAACGGGTCAGCTAGCTGATTTGGGTCTCACTAACCTTGGACTTACGTTGAAGTGTAGACATACCCTTAAGGACAAGCTAGGAAAGGTGGCTTCACAGGTATCAAGGAAGTAAAACCTGTGGGGAAAGCGATTTGTAGTGAAATTGTTTCAAAAGCTTTGGAGGTTTTTTTGTTCACTTGTTAAAGGGTTAAGCAGCTGAGATAAGAGTTCAAAGGTTTAATGCCCCCTCAATCAAGAGCTGAGAGTCTCCCTCCTCTCTCCTTTCCTCCTCCTCCTCCCCCCCCCCCCCCCCCAATCCTCCCAATTTCTCTAGTCCTCCAAGGAAACCTTTAGCCAAACTGGGAAGGTCAGCCTGGCAGCTGTGATATTTCTAAGATGAAAAAGAAGCAGAAAACCAAAGAAAAGCTTTCATACCTGTGTACACATTATAAAGAAGCAAGAAGGACAAAGACATTTCCCCCACCAATAAAGGTTCTCAATCATGAGTGCTTCTCTAAATCCAAATAATAACCTCCTTTTGCTAACAGTTAAATATTTCTCTGCTCATCTTAACCAGACTTCTCCCACTAATGAGCTGGTCCAGTCTGGCTTGGACAGTTGTTCTTAACCTATCTTCGGCCCATCACTATGATATTCATGGGTCTCCAGTGATCAACAGAGCCCTTTCTCTTGTCTGCAGATGAAAAATTTGAGTATTAAGGCAGTGAGATGATTGGGGTGAAGGATCTGTCTCTTACAGATGGCGAGTGGAGAGAGACACCCATCCGGTAATTGGTTCTCAATCAGTGCTGTGTTGCATCAAATTGAATGGATGTTCTGTGGTGGGGAAAGTGGTTAAGCTTTGAATATACAAAAAATAGAATGGCCTTTGAGTTATTTGGATAAACTAGCACATGCTATTGTCTTTTTTAACAATTATGAAAAGATGTTTACAGAGCCGTTCACTCAAGTGTTTCACAATGCTGTAAGTCAGTTAATAGGGTTTTTGAACAGCTGACCTTGTGTATATCTGGTTTTGCCTTCCAAGTGGAATACAAAGTAAAAACCTTTCTTGGCATGGAGCAGCTTTTGGCTGAAACCCTGCTGGTTTTCATCTGGAGGGATGAGGAAAAAACAGCTCCAAGGGGATCTTAGCCCCAGTCTGTAGGAGGCTTTGAAGAGCAGGACCAAGATTTTGAATTTAAGCCAGAGTTCTCTGGGAAGTTTGTCCAGCTCCAGCATTCTGCGTTTGCATCAACTGGTTATACAGCAGGTAGGCTGCCCTGTTCTGCACCATCTCAAGCTGCTTTTAGTGGTTTCGTTCATTTCTAGGTAAATGTCAGTGAGGCCGGAGACAGCATGGGCGGGCTTGGAGTCCAATAGCCAAAATAAATTGAATGGGATTTAATTTTACAGACTGCCAAGTTTATACCGTGGAACAACTACAGGCAAATTCAGCAGTCATAGTTAATCTTTAATTGGTTAACTAGACCGTCTCTTGAAAATCAGATTTGACATTGTTACTTCATAGTTAGGTACCCTTCTACGATCATAGTAGCAGTAAGAGATTAGATTTTTTTTTCTCATTCATGTGCATCTGACAGTATTTTGTACAGTTAGTTTCATTATTTCTGCATAGTTAATTTCTCTTGTGAAGACCTTTATAAATAACGGGACCAGAAAATTTGTATTTTAAAAAAAATTGGGACATACTATTGAAAGAATTCTTGACCAGAAAATGGATTTTTTTCAAATTATTCAACTTAATGTATTACAGATAATATTGCATATTTAGTGGATCTACAAGTTTCACAGCTTTGACTGTGAGACACTGATTGAGTGGGAGTGTCGTCCAATGCAGCAGTTCTACTGCCTAGTCTCTCCTGAAAGCATCCTGGCAGTATGGCAATAGAATTGCAGCTCCTGGCTTTATTAAAACTTTTGGGGGAGCACTAATTAGCCTACATTCCCTTTTTGAACATGAACTAACCCTCCCATGTCTCCTCTGTACAAGAGGAATTTCAAGTGTCAGTTGACATTATCTGCTACTTAAAATACTGATTAGGATTCTGGGACTCACTTGGCAGAACTAGTAGGAAAGATTCATTTCAAAATGATTACACCCAACTTTGTGACACTTCATTGGTTCAACTTGTTTAACTTTTACATGTGCTTATTTAGTACTGGTTCGCTACAGTAAAGTTACATAGACTGCTTCCTGAGGATGGCTGAAACTGTGCTTCCAAGAAAAAGGAACATCCTGAGAATTGTATCTTATAGAAACTCATGCCAACAGCAGGATACTTTGTGCCCCCGTCTTGGGGCTGCAAAAAACTGACTAACACAGTATGTCCCTGTCATCACCGGTGTTGCTAAGGGCTAGTCTGCGCTAGAAGTGATACATTGGTGCAGCTCCCTGCCAGCATAATACATCCACCTCCCTGAGCGGCAGCAGTTATACCCGAGTAAGTGGTAGTGTAGACCCGGCTTCACTTTTGCGATTTTACTGAGTCGTGTGTGTTTTTGTGTTTTTCCTTAAAGCCCGAGCTCCTGGAGTACTGGGCTTAGACGAGAATTGGGTTATGTTTTAACAAATTAGTTCCCCACCCCCCCTCCTGGCAGAGGAAAGTAGGAACAGCACCTTCCTTAGTCTTGTAAAATGCATCATTTTTGCGCGGGGGAGGGCAGGACCCCTCGATCAGCGGGGGCCGCTTCGCTTCCCTGGCGCCTTCCGCTCCCTTCGCTTGCTCCATGTCCGCCTGGGTGCGGAGTGGGCCGGGCCCCGCCCGGGCAGCGACCCCAGGAGCCGGAACAGCACTAAGGGAGGCGGCGCCGGGAGCCCCAGCGCTGACCCTGGCGGGCCGGGGCCGGGCGGCTGCGGGGGGCGGGACTCCCCCGCCCGACCCCTGCGCCTCGGCGGCAGCGAGCCCCGCCCCCGCACCACGCGCAGCAGGCACGCGCTGCGCAGCCCCAGCCTCGCGCGCTCATTGGTTCTGCTTCCCCGGCTGCCGCATTGGCTCCGGGGCGGCGCGTGGCGGAAGGGAGTGTTGCCTAGGCGACGGAAGGGCGGGGCGTGTGTAACGGACTCTATGGGGAGGCCTTCCCCAGCGCGAGCGAGCGCGGCGGCCCCCGGCAGCCAGGTACGGGGGGTCCCAGGGCTCCGCATGTCCCGAGGGGCGGGGCTGATGCCCCCCCTCCCCCGGACTGACAGCAGCGTTTCTAACGGGGGGGAGCCAGGAACCTGGGCCGCGCGAGGAGCTCCCCGTTCCCCTGCCCGTCTGGTTCGTACAGCGCCGAGCTCCCCCCGCTTGCCATGCCCGCAGGGGCCAGTGATGGGTCTGAAAAGACCTCGTCCGTTCAGCCCCCAGGTGATGGCCCGGGGCAGGGCTCGCGGTGTGCTCTGTGCGACACCAGGCCGGGGGGGTCTGGCCAGGCCTCAGCGCACTGGATACAGGAGAACATTGACATCCCCCCACTGGATCATACCGAAGAAACATCTAGTTCCCATAGCCTGGCTTTGACAGTGGCCAGGGGTACATGCTTTGGGTGGAGGTCCAGGTATCAACTGAAACCGTTTTCCTAGGTTAAGCAAATTCTCCCATAGTGAAGGTTACTAAAGGATTCAGAGTATATGAGGAGAAGCAGAGAACTCAGTAGTCATGGAAGAATATGCCTACATGAGATCACAAAATCCTACAAGATGCAGGTCTTGTATTTAATGATTGCCTTATGGCTAACTAGTCAATAGATAACTTTGACGATTTAAGCTGTGTAGGTGCTAAAAGTAATATATTGTTTACAAAATAAACGTTGCTGATATAGAGAACATTTTAATTCTTACCTAAAAGTTTGTTTGGTGCAACAGGTGATGCAGAAATGATGGAGACTTTAGAAGAAGAAAACTTTGGTGTGTCCATGTAAGTATAGTCCAGATTCCACATCAGCATTTGAGTAACATTTGTACTAGTTAAAAATAGCTCTGCTGTAGCCTCTTTTTGGAAAAAGAAGAGCAACCCAACTTTAGAGGAATGGTTCAAAAAATATGGGAGGCTGTGGTTATGGAAAAATGAACATGCCAATTATATACCTGGCAAAATAGTCAGAGGACAAATACAGGCAAGTTGCATCTTAGGCGCATTTAACATGCGCGAATTCAGCTTTGCGCGGTTGGCAAAACCAGAAAAAAGAAGAAACAACCAATTTAAAAACGGCATCGGTACTGCGGGCAATTCCGTTCGCCATTCAACTCAATGGCGTTTCACTATACGTGGTTTTCGCTTTATGCGTGAACCGCGGAACGAAATCCCCACTATAATGAGACTTGCCTGTACTTATATATTTGGTTACCTTTTATTCAAAATTCAAAGTGTATTCAACTGCAAAAAAACCCAGCATACCTGGTCAGTTTTTTTTAATATTAAAATTTGATAGACAAGCCTGGTGAGTTAAACTTATGTACAGAAAGATTTCATTCAGTTTAATAAAATCACTAGAAATGACAGAAGGATTGTAAAGATTCTCACTTTGTAATCTTGTACCATCTTGTTAAATAGAAAGATCTGATGACTAAATTCCTGTATAATGTGTCTTTAAACAAAAGCTAACTGTTGTAATTGTTTTGTTTCTGATATTTACATGGTAAGTACTTGTAAACTTGTTAAATCTTCAGAACTAAAGAGAGAGGAAAAAGGGGGGGAAAAACAAGAATGATGTTAGATAATATAGATGAGAAGACAGAGACACATATAAAAACAATATGGACTTCTGATGGACTAGAGAGGGAATAATAACAAGTGAGAGTTCAGGCAATATTGAACTCAAAATTGCTTGAACCTTCCCTTGATACCCAGAAGGATGATAACCCCTCCTTGATCATGCTGTACTCCCAGACGTTCCCCTCACTGAAGGACCTAAATAAGCATTGTGGCCCAGATCCACAAAGGCATTTAGGTACCTAACTCCCCATTGATTTCAATGGAAGTTAGAAGCCTAATAACTTTGAGGATCTGACCCTTCAATTATAGGGATGTTTGTATCGTCAAAATTTCTCTCCCTCGTCTCCCCCCCCCCCCCCCCATAATGTCTCACTTCTCTATTACCCTGTTTATTGTTGTTGAAAGTTGTATTTGAATGTGTTCCTTGCAGAGCGTGATGCATGTAGAGATGTATTCTTACACAGCACTACAGGCTCTGGTATTATTAATTGATATGTGCTGTGGTTGGAATGAGTAGAAAATACAGACGTTATTTTCTGGACAAAATATTATTAGAATTCCCCATCTCACTGCCACATCAAATCGAAAACAAATGTTTAAACTAACCGTTTAAATTCAGCAATGTTAGAACAAGCTATAAAAAAACGACAGATGTTTCTTCTTTCATCAGTGTAGCCCTCACTCTCGTTAAAGAAAAGAGTGGGAGTTAGTTATGAACATCTCCTGCTTTTGTGCACAAGTGAGAAACAATTACTCCATTGTCTTGAACCATAAATGTGATGCTAATGCTTTAGCTACATTGTTTATAAGCTACTCTTGTTGTGGCACTCTGCCCTCTGGTGTTGTATCATGTACTCTGCCATTCATTTGTGTTATCTTTCTCTGAGCTGCAAAGGCATAACGGATGGTCTAATGGTGACAATGGCCACTTTTGATCAGTGAATGAGGCTGGTAGTATGCTAAATTTTCCTAAAACAAGATGAATCCCAATGCCCAAATAATGGAATTACTGGTGGATAAAGTTAACTGAGCTGTTGCTTAACAGTAATATCATTTTAAAGGATTTTTGGTAAATAGTCTAAAGCAATATCCTTCTTCACATGAGAGAGACAGAGAGGAATTTGTATATTAATTAAGTGGGGCCTTCATTGAATGGCTGAAGATAAATACGTTCAAGAAAAATGTGCAACAAGGCTTGCATTTCCAATATGGGAGAAAAGCCTGTTGTGCACTTAATACACTAGAGAATTTATTTAAGTAAAGTTCATCCCTAAAATGCCACGGTCAGAGAGACTTTGGTATCGATGAACAAATTGGACAATATAACATTGCCAGAGGAACCTGGACTTTTGCAGTGCTGCTAATGTGCTTCTCCATTTAAAGAGGTCCATTTGAAAGTGAGCATGTGTTTTTGTTATAAAATGACAGAAGCACCATGTTTTAGATTAAGGGATTATGAAATTTAGTTCTAAACCCCCAGTGTGGTGTACTACAATAGAGAAATATTTAACAATTCCTATAAATTACATCATTTACCTTTGCTACACTACAAAAAATATACTCAGTCTGGTAATGTATGACTGAGTGCTCCAAAGGGTCCTCTACGGATGGGTCTTGAACAGTTCCAGGAGAGTTACAACCACCTTTTATGGCTAGATGAGAGGTGGGTACTGAAACTTCGTTGTGACATGTAGTAACGGTATGGAAAAGGTAGAGAACCGTTGCTCTGAACAAACCTTTTAAACATCGTCTGCACCAAGAGGTTAATTACACTAACAAAGATACCCAGTAAAACAATTCTTTCCAATAAGTAACTACCCCCTTTAGTATACAATGGAGACCTAGTGAGATTAATGTCCGTTACAGGAATAAACTTTTTATTATTAAGTAAAGTTTTCTGTGCAATGAGCTTTTTTTAATAATGTGAAGTTGGGAGATAATTCCCTTCTCTGATGTGCAGGCTGGGTTATTGTGCTAATTTGTCTTTAGGCTTTCATTAAAAAAATTAATCTTTCCTTTCTTTGTTTTCAGCTCCTCCCCTTCAGATGCAGAATTGGATGCGGTTGTTGGGTATTTAGAAGATATTATAATGGGTAAGCTTCTGCATTTATATATGTCTAAAAAATTAGCAGTACAAATATTGAGAGGCAAAATAAGAATTGAACTTGACAGACAGAGGTGTGTGGAGGAGACTAGAAACCCTCTCTTCATTGATAAAGTTGTGGTAAATAAAGATCCTGATAAATTCTCACGTGAAAACCAAGGCTTTCCATCCTCTCTGCTGTATGTCCCTCAGTGTCATATGACATCCCAATTATCCTCTGGGTAAATTAATTGGTTTTGCTTTTTGTGTTGCAAGTAACTTACACACATACAACCTAAGGTGACAGGATCTATTGGTGGAAAGAATGTCACAAGCAGCCAACCATTTTGCCCTGTGGGTTTGGGAGCATAAAAGATTCTAAATCCTCAAGTTAGGAAATTTGAAGTAAGAGGTCAAGGTTGAATAAAGAGGATTTACAAGATGCCAAGAGAAAGAGAGAGCTCATTGTGTTAACCAGTCATCAACCTCTTCAAGTTAACATCTTCCTCCTTATTCACACACCTTTCTAAGGGCTCAAAGTTTTTTACTCTCTTCATTCTCAGCAGCTCACCTTGTGATATGTAAAGTTGAATCTGGAGAAATGGTAACAAATTGACCAGTTTTGAGTGGGTTAATTAGTAAAAGAGATTAGAGATTTGTGCAAATTTATTTTAACACTGTGTGTAAGTGTGTAATATATATTTGCACCTGTTATGATATGTTAAGTTCCACTCCCTGCCCTTTTACCTTCCTCCAGTTTCACTCCCTGATAACTAAAAATTGTCCTCTAAGGGTTGTAGCTTTCTGCACTCATTTTCAGAGATGATATTCTTCCTAAATTGAAGAAAAATCCATTCTTTTTTTTTTAACTAATGGAGGGAAGAAAAATATACTTTTTTTTTTAAGAAAGTTTTGTTCACTAATAACTCACATACCTGAACAAAATCTGATTGTTTGAAAACTAACAGCCTCTTTATTAAAAGTACATTTTAAAGAACTGCCTTAATATTGAGAACATGTGAAAATCTTTACTAGAAAAGTGGATTGTTCAAGTAGGTGCCCTAGAAGTTCTGCTCCCTTTTGCAAATTCTGTCTCTTTCCATCATTAAATGTACAGCACTCGCAACATCGATCAACATGCTATCCTGGTAACCCCAGCTGACTTGGCTGAAGGAGAATTTGAATCTTCAGCATTCTTTGCTTCACTGCCACCTACTCTGCTAGCAGCCTCCATATATTCTCATAGATTGGTCAGAAATTAAAGCTGGCCCAGCTAACAGCTGTGTTGTTATTGTGACTATCTGCAGGGTTTCATGCTATAGCAGTAGGAGCTATTAGAACAAAACATTAGTGAATGTGGTTACTGTCTTGCAATGAGTGGATAAATTGAATGTAACTGTATGCAATTTACTTATTGTGGCTC
The DNA here is from genome assembly GCA_037349315.1 of Chelydra serpentina. Classification (NCBI taxonomy): domain Eukaryota; kingdom Metazoa; phylum Chordata; order Testudines; family Chelydridae; genus Chelydra; species Chelydra serpentina. Next base: position 7,463,802 of record JBAIAC010000026.1, on the reverse strand, counting down.
AGATGATGATTTCCAGTTAATACAGAGAAGCTTTATGGATAATCACTACCGGGAATTTGAAGATACAGAAGAAAACAAGCTCATCTACACTTCTATTTTTAATGAATATGTAAGACTTTTTTGTTTTGTTTTGGGTGGTGGTTTCTCTCATAGAGTGCCTAGCTTTTCTTTTAAGGTCATTGTTAGGTTCTTTTCTCCCCTCTGTTTTTAAAATACAAGTTCGACCAGAATCAAATACATCTAAAATATTAGTTACCGTGTCTTTGAAGTATAGCAATAGCCTGCAAGCAACAACAAAATATTGTGGCGTTCCAAATTATGTTTTTCTGTTTCGCCAAGGAAGCTTCTACAAGTGTTTGAGAAGTGCTTAAGTTTTTTGAATGGAAGGTTGGTATAGGCAGCCACTGTGTGGGGTATAGTTGTATTTAGATTCGTACAATAGGAACACAGAAATTACCATACTGGATTCAACATCTAGTCCTGTCTCTGGCAGTGCCCAGCCATAGATGCTTCAGAGGAAGGTGCAAGAAACCCACCAGTAGGCAGGTTTGGGAATATCTGTCCCCCATAAAGGTCTCATCCTAATCTGTAATAGTGACTCTGAAGCATGAGACCTTATATCCCTCTCATTTGGGGTCTGGTTGTAGTTAGACTGATACATTAGCTAGCAGTTAAGGTGAAAATTATTTGTTACATTCTGAATTCTTCCCTAGTGAATTGGTAGAAGTTCCATTGTATAGAGGCCAGTAAAGGAAGTGGGACAAAACACTATAAAAATGAATAGACTTATGTAGTACTTTTTTTCTGCTACTATATGGTATAATCCGAACCAATCATCATTAAAGAGATGCTGTCAAGTTGAAAATCACACTTCTGTCTGTAATTTTTTTACCTACTATTGTAAATAACACACAAGATTACTATAACTGAGCTTAAAGGAAAAGAATGCTTCTGGGTTTTTTTTTCTGTTTTCTTAATGTATTTGACAGCACAATGTAAAATCAGCTTCACGATTTCCTCTGTATGGTTAGTTTCCTCGTTGTATGGGTTTTGTACAAACTGGAGAAACAAAACATCTATAAAATGGTCAGAAAATGTGGTTGTAAGACCACGAAAATTGTTTGGACGAACTCAGTTGTCAGTTCCTTAAAATTAATTAAAATTAGTTTCAGGTACTGGTTTCAAGTAGAGGGTGTTTACTGCTTCAGCCTGTGCTTGCAAACGTGTGTAAGGATGGCTCTTTGGTGGTATTGCAAAGCATTGGACTATCATAGAAAGTTCCAGCCAATGGGATTTGTGATGCATTTTGTCTTATGAAGACAAGCCTTTGGAGAATAAGATGTAGGAATGTGAGAACACCACACTCCATTATAAAGTCAGCATGTGGAATTTATGATCATGTCCTCTCTTCTAGATCTGCTTAGTAGAGAAATACATAGAAGAAAAACTACTTGACAGGATTCCTGGTTTTAGTATGGCTGCTTTCACCATGTCATTACAGTAAGTCTTTGATTTGGGGTATTTTTCTTGTGCTTTTCTCTGTATTAACCATTTTGTACCTAGGATATGATTCACCCTGCCCCCCCCCCCCCCACTTTGTGGAAGGGATTCTTGTTTAAAAAAGGAAATGTGAGTTCGTCTATACAACTCTGCTAATTCACCTCCATCCTCACCTCCACCATCCCCTGCTATTCTAGGCCTCTGACTTGAAATGTTGTGCTAAAATGTATGGAAGGTTTGTGATAGGCAGAAATGGAGACCACAATGAGACCATTAAACTTGTTTTCTCTTATTCCCCAGTTCAGGACTCGAAGCCAGTTCCCTGGGGGTGAAAAGGCCACTTGCATTAAGATCACTAGGTTTTCTGTATTTAGGTTTTCAGAAACAGCCTAAGTAAATGGCTTTACCCCAATCCCTATTTTATAAAAGAATGCAAAGAGTAATTCAGTTTTGGTGAAAAGTCTTTGTTTGACATTGTTGGAAGGTTACTCTCAATTTAAAGTAATTTCTGCTGTTCAGCTTAATTATGTGGAGAATGAAGTTGTTAAAGGAACATATTTTCTTCTGCTGAATAAGAAAATCAAATGCTATTAGAAATGGACTCATAAAAAAGAATAAAACTGCTTCAAATATTTGAATAAAGCATCAAGAAATTTTGCATGGAAGTACAGTAGTATAGTTAGACCATCCATCAGTGTAAGGTACAGGGCTTTTCAGTAATATTAGGAGAATCTTAATTGCTTAGAATAAGTCCTATGAAAGTGGATGTGTACTGACAATCTACTTAAAGTTCAAGTAAAGTGAATAACTCCTTTGTTACTAGTGATGCCTGAAATAATTAAAAGCAGAAGGACTAAAACTTTCACTGGGTTTTCTTTTAGGATTTCTCTTATTTCAGGCAGTGAAAATGTGGACTAGTCAAGTTTTACTCCTCTTAAGTTACCGATCTTTCACTGTCTTGTTTTTGTCGACTGGTGCAATACTCGGATCTCTGGATTTAGGTATCATGGGGATAGACATAACTATATACAAACCTTAGGTCAATAGAACATTACGATGTTTAGATTGCAGACACTCAGGGGATTGTTTATTTGTTTAATAAAGCTGTTTTACATTAGAATTTTAAATATCTTCCTATTAGTCTTGTTTAAATCTTGATTTTTGCATAACCTGCATCGTGTACTAAATTTGACCTCTGAGTGCCTTTAAAATCTGACGTCATGTCTCACAATTATGTTAAACCTATAAATCTCCCACTTTACAGACAGCACAAAGACGAGATGGCAGGTGATATATTTGACATGCTTCTCACGTTTACTGATTTTCTGGCATTCAAAGAAATGTTCTTGGATTACAGAGCTGTAAGTATTTTGGGTTGTTCTGGTTTAACTAGCACAGTGGTAGCTGCTTTTGTATGGCTTCTGCATTACAGCGTTGAAGGCAATGTTAGCTCATCGGGTGACAGCATTCGTTCAAAATATATAGTATCAAAAGGCAAATAGGCTTGAAAAGCAGATCTGATAACTCTTGCAGAAAACCTGCACAAAGCGGCTACCTGGTGAAATTCCTCAGTGATGTACATTTCTGCATCTTTGAATACAGAATCTTTCCAGTACCCTTTCATTGTTTGGTGTTTTTAAAGTCCCATCCACTGGTTCTTGCCATAGTTGTACTGCAGTTTCCCTTTCTCTCTGGGCTGGCTGGATCTGGGGGTTTTCTTACCCTTTTTTACTTTCCTACCCACCTTCCCACCCCCAAATTGGTAAGTAGGAGGGAGAAGACATCCTGACTGGGTTTCTTTCCTAGGCCAGACCAGCAGAGAGCACACTGATTTTAGCTGTGCCTAGGTCTACCCACAGCTGGGAGAACATCTGCCAAAAAACGTACACAGCAGCAGCCCCCCACATTCCGTTGTTAGTTTCTGGATTCATCCACAAATAAGAGTGGGTGAAAGGGGAGGCTCAGCTGTAGATTTTACAGATCCCGGAAGCCAATTATGTGCGCTTGTGGAATTATGCTGCAAGGTGCGGTACTGTATTTGGTTTAATAAGCAGAATGCTAATAATACCAATTATAATGTGCCTACTTAATCTGTTAAGATTGAAAGCTTGCTTATTTAGAAACTTTACTGAGCTGAGGGTGGTTTTTTCCCCCCACTTTTTAGGAAAAAGAAGGTCGAGGTCTGGATTTAAGCAGCGGGTTAGTGGTGACCTCTTTAAGCAAGTCCTCAATATCTTCTCAGAACAGTTTACGACGCTAGTTCACAGCTGGAGATGCGTGCCGCTTCTTTCATTTGGACATTCCAAACACTACAGACAATGGAGGATTACAGTGGTAATGGAAGCTGATTGCCTCACTACATTTCACTAGGTCTGATCCTCTAAACTGCTCTTGTGAATTACTGTTAGTATTGAGTGATCGTAAAAGAAAATAACTCCAGTCCTTCCAGAATAACTTATTTCAATACACTGATAATATATACGCAGCAACCAATTTGGACTCTGTACCAAGGAGTTCAGTAAATGGGACTGTATATGTGTTTCCCATTGGTTAAAATTACAACCCAGATATGTCACGCTCCAGAAATGTAAACTTAAAGAAAAAAAATCACAAGACTGTAATAACATGGATGATCATTTAACCTTTTCTGGGTAGGATGGTTACAGCTCCACCTCCTCTGACTTCCCACGCTCACAATACCTTTCATTTTTTGAAAAGTATCTTTTCAGTATGATTGGGAGTGCTGCAGCTCGTCTATGGGGAAGAATATGTTGTAACACATGCAGAATGTATTTGGCACATATTTTATCTTGAATTTCTCTCCGTTCTGTGGTAATTGTTGGGGGGACAGGAGAGGATCCATCAATGGGCAGATACCCAGTCTCCCTCTGAACTTGCAGAGCCCTGATGTTCAGTTTTGCTTGTCGTCGCCAACTAAACTAGAGAACTAACCAGGTTAAATATGTCTGTAAAACATAAGCTTTGCCTACATTAGGAACTTTCTTACCTTGTTTTACCACAGCACTGCAGAATGGGTGCTACCAGGGTATAGCTCAAGCACAGGACTATTTACCACCACATCATCTAACTCCCTAGATGATCGGCTGATTAAAGTGCTTGTGCCCAGTGTATACTAGAGCTTTCACCATTGGTGGCACCTGCACTGATACTGAAAAACACATTTGAAATTTGCTAGTCGAGATGTACTCATTAACTGTCTACAATAGACTTCTTTACGAAACCTCTCACTGTTGCACCACTGTGGCTGCTGCTACACTAGCCAGTAGTGACAAGGGGAGTGCTAGTGTAGACAGAGCTCAGGTCCCGGTGTCCTTAGCACCATGTCATCTATCTTCTGTGAGCAGTAGGAAAAATCCCATGGTTGGCACCAGTGCAGCCATACCACTAGGAGACTTCTAACAAGAGCCTAGTGTAGACAGACCAAAGATCAATGTTGTTATTACGTGCTAGTGTTTCGGCTGTGCAGCTGGAAAACTTGTTCATCTGTTTACGTGTGAAATCCTGGCTGTATTAAAGTGAATGGGAGTTTTGCCATTAATTACAAAAGGGCTGGGATTTCACCCTGAAGTTAAAATGCAGTTTTCTAACATGGTTACAGAAAAATTCCTATCCACACAGGCAAGCATAAACCATGTTTATATTATAATATGGTCTGGCCACAAACCTTTTCAAACTCTTCTACTTTTGTAGAGTAGACACTGACTTTCAGTATTATGGAACCACTGTAGTGTCTTCGCCTGTCCTAACTCTAAAAATACAGTAGTAAATAACTTCGTTGAGCTTAAATTTCCAGTGTGGTGGTACAACTCTGCAGCTCAGCTGTTGGAGGTGTTCTAGTATTTCTGTTAGAAACCTCCCACACATTCACTTTTTAAAAACCTTCCCCTTCAGGGTTTTGTAACTCTTCCAATAAACTATTTACTGATCTCAGATTTGATTTGGAAAATCCGCATCCTGAAGCAATCTGAACATCACAAGAGGAATCCTTTGTTGTTTTCACAAGCCAATAGTTTTTACTTAGAAATCTCTATGAATGTGCTGTAGAGAAGGAACTGCATTATCCTAAACGCTTCTTTTGAATGCTTGTTGATTAAAAGTAATTCTATTGGCTTTCTACTTTATTGAACATCAAACAAGCTAAACTTAATTCTCTTTGCAATGAAAGGCTAAATTGAATCACTTTTATACTGTGCTAGTGTTACGTGTGGACATTTGTTACAGATATTAGTTACAGCATAATAGTTTTAAAGATAAATTCCTAATCCTGCAGACAGAGCCCTGTGGTGAATCTCCATATAATGAAGTCAGTGGGACTTGGCGTCTGCCCACATAGACTCTGATCCTGCAATTGGATCTAAAGATGAGAGGGCAGAGCATCATCTGGTGTAAATTGTCATAGCTCCATTGATAACAATGACAGCTTACACCAGTCTGTGCTCTGCCCCGAGAAGATGTCTGCATTTCCCATTTTGTTACAAGGCTTTGCCTACCATCTCTGCCATAAAGGTCAGTGTTTCCCAGAGGTACGTAATCCACCACTCAAGACCACACCGGTACTTTGGGAAAAGGAGATGAGAGAGGTTCTGTTAGGTTAAATGTTTGGTCCAGGCTGAATGCAGTTTCCCCAGCTATCCTAAGAATCTATTGGACCAACTGCTGGGAAAGTTTGTACGTCACTAAAGAAAATATGGTCTAAAGACAGTGCTTGTAGAAGATTTGAATCGGACTATTTTCATTTCAGTGTATGGGCTAGAATTCTTTTGTCAGCATCATCTTTTTATACATGTGTATTCTATTGAAATTGTTTTTGTACCGGGAATAGATTTTGTCAAATGTTAAAAGAAAATCATACTGAAACATTTTTAACAATTCATTGTTCAGTGTTGAATTGAAATAATTCATTAAAGTTACAAATGTGAATGCTCTTGTAGTTGAACTGGGGATGAGGGGAAAAGTATTTATTCCTTTATTGTTACCACTGCTCAGATTATTCACCATTTTCAATGATGGAAATGAGCATCTCAAAACAATTCTCTTCCAAATATAGTAATTTTATAGCTTGGTAGCTTGTAATGTCAGAGCCTATAAGGTTCAGCTTAGGGTAGTTCTTATCCGGATGTGGAATTTTATAAAGTGTTCACTGTATGCCAGAGTAGTTAAATTCACTGTCTGTAACACAACTTGTGTGGGCTTTCTTTCCCTCCTCCTTTCTATCATATCTGTACTGTGAACTTTACACTCTAATCTCACCAGTCCATTTTTCAGCTAGCTTTTGTAATTACTGTATTGTGTAAAAGGGCAATAGAAGACTAACTAGTGTTTTTATAACTGCAGTTTTGCTGGTTTAGCTGTATGCAGAGAACTATGGTTGTAGTCCTGAGAGCTGATTAGTCTATACATGCTACATGTGTGCCAGGTATAAATCTGTTGATTTAAACAGTCTTCAGGTGGTACTCATCATACATAAATGCTGAGCTAAACCTATGTTAAAGTTTAGCAGGTTTGTGATCCAAGCCTTTTTTATAGTTCAGCTGTTAAATTCCCAATCCCGTTGTCACATATTTCAATGGGAAAACCCCACCGACTTCAGTGGGGGCACCCTTGGGACCTAATACTTTTTATTTTTACTCCCCGTTCCCATGAATACAATTTCTGCCCAGTGTTTGCATGTTTCCTACATTCTAGTATCTTCATTATTGTCCATCTTTACAACATTCATGTAACTAGATTCTCTGGTTTTCTCTCTCATGCAGAGCTTTTTAAAAAACAATTAAATTAAATTTCTACATACAAATGCAATATCTCTGTGCTAGTCTGATTTACTTTTCAGAGTTTAGGGTATTTCTTTCCTCAAACAAATGTGTAGAGTTATTTGTCTCTAAAGAGATTTTATCTTAACTTTTTTGGAGGGTTTTTTGGTATTTTTATCCTGAAACTTGAAATCAGTTCAGTGCCGGAGTCAACTGCATATAGAAGAATGACGGAGCTTGGCCTAAACAGGTAGGAAAAGAAAGTTTCACTGTTTTCCCTGTAAGTGAGAAAATAGCCCAAACTATATTTAGGCTTTTAAAAAATCCTGAAGAAGCAAAGTATATCAAAGGAAAGCCAGGATGATGTCTGTATCTGGTTGGGTACCAATGCCATTTTCAGGATTTCCTTCTCTCCCACCTCCACAAATCCCTTAAAGATCATAAGTTGGACTTGACATCACCTGCTAGTGTGAATTGGCATAGCTCCATTTAAGCCAATGGGACTACTGCCATTTCCCCCCACTGGAGCTCTGGTCTCATGGCTTCATTGCCAGATGACCCACAATGTTCTCTTTTTTGGAGATCACCTGCAGCTTGGGGGGGAGGGGCTTAATCATAGAATCATAGAATATCAGGGTTGGAAGGGACCTTAGGAGGTCATCTAGTCCAACCCCCTGCTCAAAGCAGGACCAATCCCCAATTTTTGCCCCAGATCCCTAAATGGCCCCCCTCAAGGATTGAACTCACAACCCTGGGTTTAGCAGGCCAATGCTCAAACCACTGAGCTATCCCTCCCCCCCCCAGTTTTGACTCTTCTCCCCAGTTCCATGGGACCAGGATTTCACCCAAAATATTGAAGTCAATGGCAAAACTCCCACTGACCTCAATGGGGCCAGGATTTCACCTTCTCTGTCTAAGGTAGGAAGCAGGACAAACCTGTGACTTAACTCTACATTTAAATATTAAAGCAGCATTGGGCAAACCCAATACATTTGATAGCTATACACTTGGAACCAGATTCGGTGCGGGGTGGTCTTGGTGGCCTGTGATATACAGGAGATCAACAAGATCTAGTGGGTCCCTCTGGCCTTAAACTGTATTATGCCCTTACTCATGGTGAGTACTACTTTACTGTGCAAGTGAATTTCTCTGCTTTCCATCTGGCACAAAGTTTTAGCTTTTTCAGGAGGGAAGCAAGTTTCTGCTAAAAACTGTTGGATTTAGAAAGATTTTTATTTATAACATACAACTTGTACTTCAAATTTTAGAAATCAATAAAATAACGGTTGCAATCTCGTACCATCGCCTAGCTTCCATTCCCACCACTCTGCCACTGCTCCAACCGAAGAGTTAATTTTACATCATTTACATTAGAGCTGCAGGTGGCTGGGGGAGGAGCCTTGGTTTGTTTTTTAGTGAATTTAGTGCCAGGGAAATGTGCTGGATTGACCAGCCCTGGTGACTGACGAAGACGGCAGAACTGCTGCACCACAGGCAGGCCAAGGATCCACTTCCTCTAAGCCAGTGGGTCTCAAGCAGGGGTCCAGAGTCCCCTGGGGGGCCGTGAGCCGATTTCAGGCGGTCTGCCAAGCAGGGCCAATGTTAGACTCACAGGGGTCCAGGGCAGAAAGCCGAAGCCCCGCTGTGCAGGGCTGAAGCCCGGGGCCCTGAGCCCTGCCAACTGGAGCTGAAGCCAAGGCCTGAGCAACTTAGCTTTGCAGGGCTCCTGTGGTGTGGAGCCCTGGGCAATTGCCCTGCCTTCTGAGGCCAGCCCTGGCTTTTAGATGCAGAAAAACAGTTGTTGGGGCACTGGTGGGCCGGGGAGTTTGTATAGCATGTTTGGGGGGGCTCAGAAAGAAAAAGGTTGAGAACCCCTGACCTAAGCTACTTTGACATGAAGAGACCAATTCCAGGGACTTCAGTCTCCCAAGTCAATCTTTCACTAGCCAAGGATGCCAATTGTGGTGAGTTTTGCGCTGTGGACACTTATCCACTGTAAGCTGCATTAAAAGACCACGTGTCAGCCCTCACATAGGCCACCAAACAACTATTGGCCCGTAATGATTTTCAGCCACTCCTGCCCTAGGTTGATTTGAATGAGAGGCCTAGTGATGAGAGGCTCCCCCGCTCAGGGCAAATCCCGGGAGCCCTCCATCACCTGTAAACTGCCTTCAAGAGACCCAGTGCTTAAGGGTGGTTAGTCAGTCACTTGACTGGTTGCTGCATTGCTGCCAAATCCTTTCCAGGCCTGGAAGCTGAGGAAAGTGCTCGCCCCATAGGCGATCATCACAATGCAGGCAAAGAACTGAAAGAGAGAGAGCAACACAACAACGCTCTGTTAGTTTATCTGCAGCAGAGTATTATTAACACTTGATGCTAACGCTACCCAGCACAGGGCTTCGAATCCAGGGCACTCATAGAGCAATAAATGCCTGGGCTGACGGATGCCTGGTTTAGTGCAAATCCAGACAGGCATCTTGCCTAGGCACAAAAGACAGGGATGGCCTCTATCAACGCATCCTATTTCTGCCACCGACTCACTGTAGGAGCCCAGGCAAGTTACTTAACACTGTGTCAACCCACACCCCCCTCACTGTGAAAGAGGGATTGTGTGTTTCAATATGTCACCTTAAGGAGGCGGTGAGGCTCCATCCATTCCTATCCGTAAAGTGCAGGGCTACCATCCACTTTAAACATGCGAAGAATTTTTAAGAGTCAGTCTTCCGATGCAAAGATCCTTTTAAAGAGCAGTCCCTCTACCAGACTTCACCTAGCGGCACTGCCTCCGTGCGTGGCCCAGGTAAGAAACAGGAGCCACGGAGCGTGACTGACAGCTGCTTATTTTGAGACTGGATCCCCATGGGGGCCCACCAATGAGAATTAGGCACCTAAATACCTTTTAGGGTCTGGGCCAAAGTTCTCAAACGCAAGTGAGAGCCCTTGAGAAATGGCCATTCCTGGAGCTGAGATTTCTAGCTGGGAAATCATCCAGGGATGGTTTAAAGGGCCCCGGAGGGTAGCGGCAGCTGGAGCCCCGGGCCCTTTAAATCGCCGCCCGAGCCCTGCAGCTAGAGCCCCAGGGCTCTGTCGGGAATTTAAAGGGCCCCAGGCTCTGCTGCAGTAGCAGCAGCTAGAGCCCTGGGCCCTTTAAATTGCCCCCAATCCCCAGGGCTCTCAGCCGCCCCTGCAGCTGGGCGCTCAGGGGGTGATATAAAGGGCCTGGGGCTCCCAGCTGCTGCTACCACAGCCCTAGCCCCAGGCCCTTTAAATCTTGATTTAAAGGGCCCGGGGATTTAAAGGCCCCGCCTCTTCCAGTAGAGGCCACGCCTCTTCTGGTTGAGGCCCCGCCCCCTCCTCAGGACTCCAGAGTACCGGTAAGTCCTTTAAGTTACTTTCACCCCTGCTTTCACTCATCTTCCTTAAAGGCTCACTCCTCTTTCCTGCTTGGTTTGGATCTCGGGCAGGCAAAAGTCATTTGGTCTCTAGGGCCAGGTCTACACTCCAGAGTTAGGTCTGCGTAAGGCAGCTTACGTCCACCTCACTCTGTGTCTACATGACAGCGTTGTTCCTGCCGATGTCAGTCGCACACTACACCGACTGAATAACTCCACTCCCACGAGAGGCGCAGCGCCTCGGTCAATGTAGTTAGGGCAACGCAGTGTCCCCAGCACTGGGCAGTTGGAATCCCAGCTGGGAACTTGTGAAAAAACACAGTAATTACTGCGTGGCTGCACGTCGACCTAATGTAGGACGACTTAATAGTGTGGTGTAGACAAGGCCGAGGTGAACACAGCACAGTCCAGCAGGGTCCCATAGCAGAGAGAAATAGGAAAAGCCAGGGCCCCATTCTATACTTACTGATGCAGCTGCTCTTTTATTGTAGTCCCCGGGTAGCCAGATTTGAGACTGAACGGCGGCGGAGCAGGTAATAAACGCAGTCACGTACAGGACAGTCGCAGCCGCGTTGAATATCACTAACTAGGGAAAGAAAAGGAAGTTTTATGACCAGGACCGGCTCTAACATTTTTGCCGCCCCAAGCAACAAAAAAAACCAAACAAACCCAAGCACCGCCCCACTGAAACAAAAACAACCCCCCTCCCCCAGCGCCCGTGGAAACCACCCCCCTCTCCCCCCCAGCGCCTCCCCCGGCCGGAGGAGCACCGTGGGGAGGGCGGCATGCCCGCCCGCAGCCCCACTCTCCCCTGGCTGGAGGAGTACCATGGGGAGGCTGGCAAGCCCGGCCGTGGCCCCGCTCTCTCCCGGCCGGAGGAGTGCCGGCGGGGAGGTCAGCATGCCCGCTGCCCCGACTGGGGCGCCGGCGGGAAGGGCGGCATGCCTGCGGCCCCGCTCCCCCAGCTAGGGCACTGGCGGAGAAGAGCACTGTGCCCTGCCCCCGCCCCCGTGGCTTGCTGCCCCAGGCATGCGCTTGCTGGGCTGGTGCCTGGAGCCGCCCCTGTTTATGACAAAGGGACTGATCTGTTTCCTGTTCTTCCTGCTCCTTGTTTATCTCTCACCCTGCTTTGCTCAGAACTGCCTGAAAACTAGGCCCCTTTCAGATGTCTCAAATGGGGCACCCCACCTGGCTGGTCACGTTTGAAACTGTAAGCCATACGAATTCACCGGGCTCCACCCCTGGCAGAGAGGAGTTTAGCAAAGCTCTCGGATTGGACAAACCCATTCTCATGCAGACAGACGAGACCTGGTTTCCCCACCTCTCCCCTGTGAATTTGCAAATGGTATCAGAAAGCCCATGCCTAGCCGAGGAGCATTGTGCTAGAGCAGTTAGATGCCTATGACTTAATTAACACCACTTAAAAGTAAGGCCTGCTAACGGCTTCACTTCTGATTGCCATACCAGAAACATCCCGCAGTTCATTTGAAAGGGTGTGGAAGCAGCATTACGGTTTGAATAGGCCCATAGCCTATGCATTAGATGTTCTTCCCATGATCTCAATATCTGCAGCCTGCTGTTTTCTTTGAAGAGCACCCACTAATTTTTCCCCGTGGGTGCTCCAGCCTCGGAGCACCCACAACGTCGGCGCCTCTGCCTACAACTAAGAGGGCTGCAACACCGAAAAAGAGTCAGGTCCCCTGCTCTTGCCTAGATTCCATAGGTGCTGGGACTAGGGGTGCTGGCTTGAAGTGGTTTCCATCCTATACGGGGTGTACAGTTTGGGTCAATGACTCTCAGCGCCCCCGCGGTACAAATAGTTGCAGTGCGCCTACCAGATTCCTCACATGAAAGCTGGCTACAGTGTTGGTTGATGGTTAATCCCTAATATTGCCCTGAGGCCTAAACCACTGCCTGGTTGGGCCAACATTCAAAGCACTACAGTAACGCTGCTGTAAACCCAGTCATCCCTCTAAAACCAGCTGAGTTATTTAATATTCATTGAAGCATCACCAAGAGCAATGTGCCTTTTACTTTCAACTGTAAAAGGCTTTTTAGAAGCATAGGGAAATGTGTCTATTCCCTGCAAAATTTTATCCTTTCCTAGGCCTGGTTTAAATCTAGAAAATTTGCACTGGGTGTAATTGAATTGCTATAGTTTCACCAGTACAAACCATTCATAAAGATGCATTTAAGTGAGTTTAGCTTAAGCTAAACGGCTACACGTGTGACTTAAACCTTTGTAAGTGCAGCTCCATTGGAGGTGGGATTGGTGTGACTAAATTGATTTAATTACACTTGTGCTAGTTTTCTAATATACACAAGCCCCTATTTGGTCACTTTGTGCCAGATCCCCCTCAGTGGTATGAAGGGATATAAAGCAGGTGTGACTTCAATGCAGTTGCACCTGATTTGTATTAATAGCATTACACAAGTGTGAAACAGGTTCGTGAGAGCACAGTGAAGCCTATTGTGTTTTGAAGGAAGCTAAATTTAGCGTTAATTCCAATGCAAGTTAGAGTGCACGGAGGCCAAGTTTATACTCAAAATTTAAGTCACCCCAGCTATGTCGCTCAGGGGTGTGAAAAATCCACATGGTGAGCGATGTAGTTAAGCTGACCCTCAGTGTAGGCAGCTATAGGTTGACGGACGAATTCTTCCATCAGCCTAGCTACCACCTCTTGGGGAGGTGAATTATTCATTACACAGATGGGAGAACTCCTCCCATCTCTGTAGTCAATGGCTAGAGTGGCACCCTTCATATGGCTTTTTAAAAGCAATGTCTCAGTAATTGATGGGTTGAGTTAAAATCAAATAACATGATAAGATACAGGGATGTTGGATGCAGACGATGTTCTGTCGGAATCAATGTTGGCCCTGGTCTACGCTAGGGGATCGACCTAAGATACGCAACTTCAACTACGTGAATAGCGTAGCTGAAGTCGGCGTATCTTAAATTGATTTACCTGGCCGTGAGGATGGTGGCAAGTTGACTGCTGCCGCTCCCGTCAACTCCACTTCCGCCTCTCGCCACGGTGGAGTTCCGGAGTCGACGGCAGAGCGATCGGGGATCGATTTCTCCGCGTCTACACTAGATGCAATAAATCGATCCCCGATAGATCGATCACTACCCGCCGATCCAGTGGGTAGTGAAGATGTACCCTTAGGGTACATCTAATCATTGGCCCCATAAAACCACTTAACGTGGAATGATTTCCCCTGTGAAATACTCCATTTATCTGCAGGTCCAGGGGCTTACCACAACAGGCCAGGGGATCATGTAGAGCTTCATCTGAAGCTGCAGTAGATACATCACAAACAGAATGACTGTTACCAGCCAGAAGAAGATGGCTACAAACATCACCCAGCCATATGCTGGAATGGGCTGGTAAAACGTACTGGCAACAAGAGCCCACACCAGCAAGCCGAACACCTGTGGAACAGAAAGGAAAAAGTGGTTAATAGGAAGGAAACAAAGAAATATTTACAATTCTTCTTTCAGGGTGATTTGCCATTGATGTCAATGGGAGCAGGATCCAGCCCTCCGTAAATGAGCTCTGTCATTCATTGTTTGCAAGTGCTTCCTGTTTTGTAGATATATATGTTTTGTTCAATATCTTCATCAACGATCTGGAGGATGGTGTGGACTGCACCCTTAGCAAGTTTGCAGATGACACTAAACTGGGAGGAGTGGTTGATACGCTGGAGGGTAGGGATAGGATACAGAGGGACCTAGACAAATTAGAGGATTGGGCCAAAAGAAATCTGATGAGGTTCAACAAGGACAAGTGCAGAGTCCTGCACTTAGGACGGAAGAATCCCATGCACTGCTATAGACTAGGGACCAAATGGCTGGGCAGCAGTTCTGCAGAAAAGGACCTAGGGGTTACAGTGGACGAAAAGCTGAATATGAGTCAACAGTGTGCCCTTGTTGCCAAGAAGGCTAACGGCATTTTGGTTTGTATAAGTAGGGGCATTTCCAGCAGATCGAGGGACATGATTATTCCCCTCTATTCGGCACTGGTGAGGCCTCATTCGGAGTACTGTGTCCAGTTTTGGGCCCCACACCACAAGAAGGATGTGGATAAATTGGAAAGAGTCCAGCGGAAGGCAACAAAAATGATTAGGGGGCTGGAGCACATGACTTATGAGGAGAGGCTGAGGGAACTGGGATTGTTTAGCCTGCAGAAGAGAAGAAAGCAGTTATCAAATCCCCCCTCATTCAACTACCTGAAAGGGAGTTCCAAAGAGGATGGATCTAGACTGTTCTCAGTGGAAGAAGATGACAGAACAAGGAGTAATGGTCTCAAGTTGCAGAGGGGGAGGTTTAGGTTGGATATTAGGAAAAACTTTTTCACTAGTAGGTTGGTGAAGAACTGGAATGGGTTACCTAGGAAGGTGGTGGAATCTCCTTCCTTAGAGGTTTTTAAGGTCAGGCTTGACAGAGCCCTGGCTGGGATGATTTAGTTGGGGTTGGTCCTGCTTTGAGCAGGGGGTTGGACTAGATGACCTCCTGAGGTCCCTTCCAACCCTGAGATTCTATGATATCTGGAATGTCAAGCCTACACTTTCCCTGGCTTTGCTAGAAAAATCTTTCAAGACCTCAGATGTGGCTTGTGAGCTTTCTTAAGGCTTATTTGATGGGGTGGGGATGTTGACTCTTTAGCAAAGAGATCTTTTCTCCCAACTGTTTGTTTAAGCATTTGAGTTAAATGATGTGTTAACAAAAAACAAACAGCTTTCGGTGTCTGAATGTAAATCCCTTCCCCTCTCCATTAATCAGGTTTAATTGCCTGGTAACTGTGATATCATAATCCTACAAGTTGTCCACAGAGTTTTTCAGGAAGACCTCAATTTCTAATGTAAAAATCAAACATGAAAGAGAACCATTTGAGCCCTTATTCATATATCACAATGAAGCTAAAATGGCACAAAACTCACAATTTATCCCCCTTTCCAGGTTACTGTTAACATTTCTTTCAGGGGGATGGAATCTGTTGTCAGTCCTGTGGCTCGTTTTAGAGAGGATGGAATCTCCAGTGACGTGCGTTGGGTTGATCTGACCCCAGGGAAGGTCAGTGGCACGATCCAAGCCCTGTAATGGGCATGGCACTTTCCCACGCTCTCTTCCCCACTTGGGTTTCTCATAACTATAAACAGGGACAGTGATTACTTTAAACCTGCGGGGGGTTGGCTGGGTTCTTTCATGAAACAAGTTCCCTCCACCCCTGTAGGGCTAGCCTCCTTGTTTTTTTCCTGTCAATGACCTTGAGATTCCCTGGTGTGTGTTACGGATCACTGTTACTAGTTACTCATCAGAATAATGACTAGTCAGAACGGCTGTTATTGACCTCACACTTCATAGCCAGTGATCTCAACCTACCCTCACCACGCTGGCGCCACGTAATCATGCCCCACCTGCTCTCATTTCCCCCTCTCCATCCCTCTACTCTTCACAATCCTCTGTCCTGGCTCTTTTCCCCAGTCTCAGCTTCACACCGTCCCATAGGGCCTAGAACAGTCTCTCTCCCCTCAACAACCCTCTCTCTCCTCCTCCAAATTCCTCCTTAACACCAGCTTCTTCTCCAGCCCCCATCCTGCTTTTGTTAGCTAAGCAAGGCCCTGTCATAAAATTAAGCGAGGCCTCTGTCATAAAACTTCTTTCCTAATCTCCTAGCAATAAAATCTTCTGGCCTTGCTCAAAATCTGTTTATCTGGCACAAATATTCTTGCATGGGCTTTTCTGTCCCCCTGCTTAAATTGAGTAACTATGAACAGGTTAGTTTGAACATGTGGTAGTAGTGCTTTCTTTGTCTGCCTAAACACTAGAAATGCTGAGGCCTATCACTAATAAAGTTGCCACACTCCTCCACAGCGGCTAGCTGCTGAGGGGGTTGTGTGCCCTTTGATCAAAGCTTTTCGGACTCAGTGTGTTTCTTACATGGCTTCTGACAGCTTGTGAGCTAGAGTCCAACTCCGCATCACCCGGTGTTGGGACGGTGAGTAAGGACAAGCTGATTTTTACCTAACGCTTTTGTCTCACCATGAGGAATCCCCACCTCCTCGACCTGCTGTTGGGGGTGTCTGTGTTCTGACCTGGCTTTTGATTTCATTATAGCCATGGGGAGAGAATTCCAAAGGCCCTGCCTTCCCGCCAACTTAGCTTTTCTCTCTCTCTCTGCTCCAGCTGAGCTCAGTGACAGGACACAGGGCAGAAGCTGGTTTTCTCCCCACCCCCTCCCCCCGGTCACTTGGCTCAGTTTTATTTAGGGCTTTATACACTAAACTATACTACACCTTGCACCATTATTATTATTATTTTTTGTAAATGTCACTCTTGAGACCTCTGTGAATAGAGTCAGGAAGCAATGAAAAGCCGGTAGAACACAAAGGAGCTATATCAGTCAGTCAAATATTAGTCACGCTCGTTACCCACTGAATAATAAAGCAAATAAAGGAGGAGGAACAGAATGAGGGGAAAAATAAGAGCTGGGTAGAAGTGAAGAAGGGGTGAGTCAAACATACCCTGTAGAGGAGCAGCCCTCCATGCACAATTAAGCTCTTCATTGGCTTGTAACCTAGACACACCTGCCTGACAAGCTGTTTCACTAACGGGCCTGATCCAAGCTTTCATGCCAGATTTTGAATCTACTTGCTGGTGAGTTATGATTCTGTCTGCAGTTGCCATACTTCCTGGGTTCTAGTCCGTGCTCTGCCACTGACCTACTGAGGCACCTTCGGTGAGTCATGTCGCCTCTCTGTGATCAGTTTCCCCTTCCATTTTTTTTCATTTAGATGGCAACCTCTTTGGGACAGGGACTGTCTCTTACGCATGTACAGCGCCTTGCGCTGTTATTATGATCTGTATTCCCACAGTGCCTAAGAGCCCTAATCATAGAATCATAGAATCTCATAGAATCATGGACCAAGACCTCATTGTGCAAGGTGCTGTACAAACAGAACAAAACACAATGGATTTTCTAGGCATTACTGTAAAACAAATAATAGCTTCTACTTATCCGCCTTTGCCATGCTTTGGCGAGCTCTCATTTACTTCCCTCACGTAATATAGACAGCTGAGCGCTGCTGCCTGTTAGTCAGTGTGATAACAGTCTCCTAATTGCTTTACTGATCACGACCTCTCTGTGCACTGCCTTCCTCTTGAGAAGCTGTGCGTTGTACTCACTCACTCTGCTCTCAGCCCCCTCTGTAGTGTGGGCACCCCCAGTTCTCAAGGATGAAAGAAAGTTACTCGGGACATTTGCTTTCTGGCCTTACTGAGCAACTCAGTCTAAATCGAAGAGCATTAGACACCGGATTCTCTTCTCACACCAGTTTTACACCATTCAGCTTCAGTGAAATTACTCTCTGTTTACACCAGTGCTGCTGGAGTGCCCTACCTCCCCATGCTGGGGCGCTGGTTCCGTACCAACCCGTCTTTAGGGGCAATGCCAAACCAAGGTCCTGGATCTCCAATGAGCACAAGCAGCCCGCAGCGCTCTTTTTGCAAGAATAGGGGGTGCCAATCATGTGCCCTAGCTAAGTCACAGTGTGAGTCAATCCATGATGTTCCCTCTTTCTAAATTCCAACTCTCCCCCACCCCTGCTGTTTCACGTAGAGATATCTCCTTCCTTTAAACTTATAAAAACCCACAGCTGCTGTGTTTCCACCCCAGAAGTAGCTGCATTTCTTACTTGCACCATCAGTAAAGCACATGGGATTCCTTCAGGAGGACAGGCAATATAGAGACCTAAGGAATATGTTTGAAGGACCTGCTATTGATGATCTAATGACCCAGTATGTCCCCAACATGATGGTGCGCTAGTCTGCACCCTGGATGTCAATGGGAGTGGTGCCGCTGGGAGCCAAATCAGGCCCTACAGCTCTTTGCCGTGAGACCTGACCCTTGAGAGAGGAGCCCAAACCGCAGAGCTGAACTCTCCTAAACCTCAGGATGGCTCTGGCCTGCCCTGGGAGGCTGGCTGTTAAGACGTTGTGCCGAATATTCCGCCTACATTTTTCCTTTTCACCATTTCATCCCATCGCTCGCCCTAATTACAGCCTGAAGAATCCTGCCCCCCGCATCTGGCCTGCGGCTGTTACAATAGTGAAGTTGTGTCTGCCACGCCCCAGTATCTGCCTTGTCCGTCACTGGGGAGCGTCTCGGTGCTTCAGCCCCAGGGTCAGCCTCGACAATTTCTGTCCTTATTTCCCTGCAGAGCTCGGGCCTGTTCACCGTCCGCACTGAGCAATATCCCACCATCCACCTTGGGACCTGCAGCCTGTTTCCATGGTTATCCCTGCGCCAGCTCGCTCTGCCCCTCCCCCACCGGGAAATACAAGCCCTCTGGGGACTCGGGTCCCATTGTTTCCCCCCCCCAACCCCTCCTCCACACCTGGAGAAGCAGCAGAACTGCCTGGGAGCACACCTGCTGTTTACTGCTCCTTTGTCCAAGTCTCTGCAGCGTCTCCATTGTGCCTTGCTTCAGCTTTCTAAAGAGCGAGAGCTCCCAAACCCCACTGCCTTACTGGAGAAGCTGTCTGCTGGTTGCTTATCCTCACACTCAGCTCTTACATACATGTGCACATACAGACATGTGTGTACATGCACAGACAGGCACTCCTACACATGTTCACATGCATCCATGCCCACTCGCAGCTCGGCAGGCGCTGGAGCTATTTACGGGGGCAGAGGACCCAAAAAGCTGAGGCTGGGGAGCAGTGAAGTAGCGGGGCCCTCTTGTCTCCTCTCCCTCCTCCTTGCAGCAGGCAGGAGGCTCTCAGGGAGATGTGGCATAGCAGAGACCAGGAGGTGGTAGAGGGGAGAAGAGACAAGCAGCTTCTCCTCCCTTCTAGCAGCTAGAGGTGGGAGCGGAGCTTATCTGACCCCTGCCAGCCAGGGGCTAACCCTGAAGATGGTGCCGCAAAGCAAAGCGGTGGAGTTTCCGGCACGCTCCCTGCTCTCCGCTCCAGGCAGTGGTTGGGCCATCGGGCATCCAACCTGGCCCTTTTCCCCAGGCCTCCCTGGGGGCAGCTAGGGCTGCCAACCTTCCTGGATTGGCCGGGAGGCTCCAGGAATTACAGATTAATTTTAAAGCTCACATCATGTGATGAAACCTCCAGTAATACATCCAACCCAAACTGGCAACCCTCGGGGCAGGACCTGCCCCACCCCATTATCTTCTATGGCTGGCAAATTTGTCAGGGCAGCAGATTCTTCTCCCCTTGCCTCAGAGATGGGTGGGGACACCAGCTGAACTTCCTTCTCTCTGGGAGCCCCCCAGGAGAGCCACGCGCCCAAGCGGCCCCTCCGTGGCGCAATGCTCCTTCGCCCCCCATGTGACCTCAGCAACAAGACCCACGGCACGTGGGGATGGGCTCCCAGCATGGCCTGCTGCCTTACTGGACTCGCAGTCCTAGCCTCCACAGTGCACGTTGGACCTCATCCTCCCTGATTGCATTAACCTTGATTATCTCAAACCTGATTCTGGCCTGCATATTTCTACCTGCCTCTGGAAATTTCCACCACATGCGTCTGATGAAGCGGGTCTTCGCCCACGAAAGCTTATGCTCCGATATATCTGTTAGTCTATAAGGTTCCACAGGACTCTTTGTCGCTCTTGCAGATCCAGACTGACACGGCTACCCCTCTGATACTAAACCCATCTTGTGAGCTCCCTGGTCTGGAAGGGCCCTGGGTGCTTCATCCGGCAGCAACCAAGGCTCCCAGGGAGTTTCTTCCGGCCGATTTAATACCCCTCTGGGCTCAGTGCTTAAAGGCACAGTCTCCCATCCCCCACCCACCCCTTCGCTAGTACCAGGGTTTGGTTCCCCCCCCCACCCCCAGTCAGAAAATAATGGATTAACTCTTCTTCCCACTGCACGTTCTTACACCTGCTCGTCAGACTTTGGAGGAGGCTTTTGACCAACTTCTGCTACTGTGTTATCTGCAGCGTCAGTCCCAGGATATGGGAGACAAGGTGGGTGAGGTCATATCTTTTCCACCCCCAGAAGCTGGTCCATTAAAAGCTATGACCTCACCCACCTTGTCTCTCTGTTATCTGACATTCAGAGCCCTGGTTTATCACAGTAATTACCCTACCCCAGTCACAACAGAAACTTCATGATGATTCAACACCTGCTTTGCCTAGGGCCGCGCCTAGCAAACTACTGATAAAGCAGCTGATTCGGCCTTTCGCTGCACAGAAAGTGATCAGACGCTCCACCCAGGCCTGTCCTGCTGCCAGCCACTCAGTGCAATTTCAGAACTAACAGGGGTGATGTAAACGGACGTGCCTTTGCTCACCCAGTTTGTTTTTAGCACCTAGAATGAAGAGGCCTTCATTGAGGCAGGATTGTCCAGTGGGTAGGAGCCTGGCCTTGGAATGGGGAGGCCTGGGTTCTGTTCCTGACTCCACCACTGACCTACTCTGTGACTTTGGGCAAGTCACTTTGCATCTTTGGGCAACTCCTTCTCCCCTCCCCCACTTGTCTAGGTCTTTGGGACAGGAACTGTCTCTCACTGTGTGTCTGTACCGTGCCTAACACAATTGAGTTCTGATCCCAATAGGCTCTCGGTGCTGCTGGAGAACGATCAATAAGAATGATATAATAACTTTCTAATGCCGAATCGTGAGATCCTTATTCAACTTTTCACGCTGTCTGTCTTTAGAATTGGGCCCTAAAATTCGAGGTGGAAAAGCTCCTCCAATCCCTCTCCCTGCCAGTGCAGGACTGTTCCTAACTTCCGGAGCCTTGTCCAGCTTGGTCTCAAATGTCCCAAATGAATAGGGGCTTCCATTTCTTCCTTGGGAGGCTCTGTTAAGACATTATGCCTAATAGTCAGCCTAAATTTTCCTTTTCACAATTTCATCCCTTCGCACTGAGGTTGAAGGGCTGCCGAAAGCTCTTAATGAAGCTGTTCACGACATCCAAGAAGAATTTGGCAAAGAGCCTTGAGCCAAATTCAGACCTTGGTATCGACGTATGGTCAGCACTGGCCTCCCGGCCACTGCACCTGTGAACACAAGATCTGAACTTGGCCATGTGTCCGTTGCGTTTGGAGGACCGGCTTAGTGATCCCAGCAGATCCATCTAGCGAAGAAGGGCTGGAAGGAACAGATTATTTCCATGGAGCCACGAGTGCCAGGCAAGATGCTAAAGGCATCCATAGAATCCCTGCTATGCCCAAGCAAAGAGCAATGCTAGGTGCCGGGCTGGGAGTTAAACAGTTCATGCAGGTATTATCTTGGGCTGGCGAGAGGAGCTTGGCTGCCAGAGAGAGGGCACCCAGCACAAAACAGCCCCTAATATCAAACTATTTGAAGGCTCAACAGTCTCGCTTAGGCTGACTGATTTAATGGGGTGGATCCTAATGCCCAGCGGGGACATTTCCTGCACCCCTTTGCCCAGCCCCATCTTTGCTAAGTGCTAACGATATTTAATTGCATGATCCACTGTTTATTGTTCAAGTCAGTGACTATTACATCATTCTGTGGCCGCATTATTCATTCCGGAGACAGTCCTGAGCAGCAAAGTTTGGACCAGACTATTCCCAAAGTTCAGGCGCATTTGGATCCTGTGTTTTGGATCAGCCCATATCCGAGATAAGGGCCAGCTACACAGTATGGATCCAGATGGGAACTTTCCCAGCATTAGGCCCAGCAGAGTCCGGATTCAGACTCGTCTCTGGTTCGGAGATCAATGGGTATGACGAACGACTCTACATCCATTAAGCCTCCATTGACATAGAGGAGAATGATCCTTTGAAAGCAGTTGGCTGGGGCCTTGATTTACCACCACAGATTCTACGTAAGTCTTCATTGCTTATTGTCAAGCAAGAAATACTAGAACATAAAAGTCATTGTCTTTCTGGAGTACAAAGGGGCTGGTTCCCAGAGGCCCTGCTCTCGCCTCAGTCTGGACAATGCCTTCTTTTTTTCACATCAATTTCCAACACTCGTGATCGCAAAATATGCATTGAAAAAATTCCTAACAAGGAGCTCAGGGAGCAGGAGATGCTACAGAACAGTTGCCTTGCTTCATGTAAGCTCCACCTTTAACCTACCTTCTTCACAACAACCCAGAGCCGTGGCCCCTACCTATGGCTGCTGCCGTTTAAACACGGGCCGCTGGGACCAAGCCACAATGCCATATGGCACAGTGCCAATGTGATGTCACGGCAGGATGACGTTCCGTGGGCACCAAGAATGGTTTGGGGACTGATGTTCTAAAACACGTCAGTGCAACTGGCATGGAAAAATAAGGCACGAAGCAAGCGCCTGATTTAACAGAGCACCAGGACTGGGCATGCACTGAGTGTTTGCACACACAGTTTCTCTGATTGCTCACACAATTCAAGCACGACATTGCATGCACACTTTTGCATGCACAATTCTGTGGACACACGTTAGAGAATCAGGCCCTTTATGCTTCTGGACACCTAGATTCAGAGCATCTGTCATATGTGCTGGACTGCTGCCCCAGGGAGAGTCTCTCCCTGCTACTACCATTGTTTGAACTGCACTGATATTTCATCACAAAATCAAAACTCAGTTCCAATTTTCTGAAGGCTCCCTCAAGGACGTAAGGTTTCTGGGAGCTGATCTACAGTTTTACATTAGACCTGGGAGTAACCTGTGGTTTGTGTGTGATCCCTCTTGCTGATTTTGACCAGGCTTCACTTGGGGATCGGGGGTGAGGAGAACAAATCCCCCATGGATACAATACCAATAAAATACGCCTGAATTTAAGCCTTGCGGTACTTATGGCCCAGTCATGCTCCCGCTGACTTCACTGGGGCAGGATCTGGCCTTTGTTTCTTAATCACATGCTGGTCGGGGTGTTGGTACTTAGTACAATGTCACCCACGAAAGCTTATACTCCAATACGTCTGTTAGTCTATAAGGTGCCACAGGATTCTTTGTCGCTAGTACAATCTATGTATCTCGGTTCTGGTTTTGTTGGGGCCTCCTTTGAATGTTTTTGATGGCTAAAGGGCTTGTATCCTACACTGGTCACTCCTCCACCTTGGGCTAGGATCATAAACTAAGCAGCATGGGGCGGGGCGAGTGGGTGGATAGGAGACTGACAAGGAAACCAGGGAGAGGTGTTAATAGGTAGGCAAATCTCTTCCCCCTCTAATGCAGCACTGAAGCAATGCCCCTAACTGGTGTGAAGGGCTGGGTGCGGTGGAAGGCGCTGTTTTGTGAATGAGATGGAAGTCTGAGGCCCTGACCGCTTGTGCTGACTAAAGATCACGTGGCAGTTTTGTTACTATAATGGGGCTAATGCCATAAACACCTAGCTTTGATTCAAGTCCTAGCCAACTTCCAGTTTACCTAATATCATTTTGCCTACTTAAAATTCCCCTTCCCATATGAATTGGATAACTACTGCTTCTCTACTTCCTATCCTAAACTAGTGTGTAGAATGACTGCACCCTATTCCTCAGCTGCCACATTCCACCGCAGAGGTGGTTGCATTTTGTTGGTGAGTAAATAGTGCCTGGATGGGGCCTGCAAAGCACTTTGGAATCCTCCTTTCTGACAGGTTCCTGAGAAAGCAGGGCAGCTCCAGTTCACTCTGTATTCCAGACCCCCTCTCGGTTTCATTGGTACCACCCAAGAAAGAGATCTTGGAGTCATTGTGGATAGTTCTCTGAAAACATCCCCCAGTCAAAAAAGCAAACAGAATTTTGGAAATCATTAAGAAAGGGACAGATAATAAGACAGAAAAGATCATATTGCTTCTATATAAATCCATGGTACACCCACATCTTGAATACTGCGTGCCCATGTGGTCACCCCATCTCAAAAAAGATATATTCAAATTGGAAAAGGTTCAGAAAAGGCAACAAAAATGATGAGGGGTATGGAACAGCTTCCACATGAGGAGAGATTAATAAGACTGGGACTTTTCAGCTTGGAAAAGAGGCGACTAAGGGGGGATATGATTGAGGTCTATAAAATCATGACTGGTGTGGAGAAAGTAAATAAGGAAGTGTTATTTACTCTTTCTCATAACACAAGAACTAGGGGTTATCAAATGAAATTGATAGGCAGCAAGTTTAAAACAAACAAAAGGAAGTATTTCTTCACACAACACACAGTCAACCTGTGGAATTGTTTGCCACAGGATGTTGTGAAGGCCAAGACCATCAGAGGGTTAAAAAAAGAACTAGGTAAGTTCATGGAGGATAGGTCCATCAATGGCTATTAGCCAGGATGGGCAGGGATGGTTTCTGTTTGCCAGAAGCTGGGAAAGGGCGACGGGATGGATCAGTTGATGATGTCCTGTTCTGTTCTTTCCCTCGGGGGTACCTGGCACTGGCCACTGTCAGAAGACAGGATACCTTTGGCCTGACCCAGGATGGCTGTTTTTATGTTCTTATGGGGATACGGCACAGACTGTGGCTGACTGTGAGAGATCATCTCCTAGCTGTGGACACAGGTAAGGAGTCCAGGCTTGTTATCTCAGATCCATCAGCACCCTGCAATGCCCTGGACCATGACATTTTGTTGCCTCCAGGGTGGTCTGAGAGCAATGGCCTTACAAAGGACTTGCACTGGCCTCTCTGTGAGGACCCGGTGGGAGCGGTCACCCCACGCTGTCCCCAGTCCCATTCCATGTGTATGTACAGCCACTGGGAGCTGCACTGTTTGGCAGGGTGTGGGTGATCCCTTTTCACTGAGTCCCAGCACGGCAGGCTCTGCTTTTCCCCCGTGTGGGGGCGAGGAGGAGAGCCCAGTGGCTGCCGGATGGAAGTGATGCTGACTGGCAGGGGCAAGCACGACAGGGAACGTGGGGCTATTGGAAGTCTATTGCCATCCCTTTTCCGATACAGCCCACAGCCTAAGGCACTTACTCCGTCCATCATTGCTCAGACACTCCAGGCATTGGCAAAGACATGAGCTAAGTTTGGCCAGGAATCTGCAGACCTTCCTCTGGGAGATAGACCTTGTCACAGAGGTCCTGGCCTCTACCTCTCCTCACTAGAGTATTGCCACTCCCTCTACTGGGTGTTACCTTTGAAGAGCATTCAGAGTTGCTGTTGAAAGTATAGGTGGATACTTCCTTACCCTGGTACTCACTCAACATCCCACACTGGCTGGCTACCCCTTCACTCCGGGGGGCTGATCAAGGTGCTGGTTTTGATCTTCCAAGCCCTGAATGGTCTAGGGTCTAGCTTAGTAAAATAAAAACCAGCAGCATCTGCTAGTGCCAGGGAACTGGAGAGTAAACGTGACTAATCCAGTTACATTTGGGGCTGGGGTGTGCGTGGTGGAATAGACCCCGTAGAGGAGCAAGTAATAAGAAAATGATCTGAGGTGGTCACAGGGCCAAGGAATCATTTCAATGGATGGGTTTTTATCCTGACAATTTCCCCTGGCATTTAAAGAGTCCTAGGCTAACAGATCCTAGGAAAAGGAACCGATTCACAACTCTGAGTGGGTAGAAAGACTGGGAGGAAGGGGCATTGGCAGAGGTATTAGAATGAATGGGGGTGTGATGTGATCTCTAAACATTACAGCCCTCTTACAAATTAAGAGAAGCTCACACTTCCTCTCAAAGATCTTCCTTGATCTAACTCCATGCCAGATTGTCAAGGGACTGGGTGTAATTTAGTACCTGTTTAA